>CM077668.1:51245085-52495085 GCA_039707655.1 Elymus sibiricus
GATTCCGGCAGGGCTTCGCCTAAGCTCTCCGAAAATATGACCGAGGTGGAAAACGGAGATCGGGGCACCGCACACGGCTATGGGACAATTGTGTACTTTGGGGTGCCCCCTTGCCCCCGTATATAAAGGATGAGAGGGAGGAGGCCGGCCCCCTAGGGGTGTGCCAAGTGTGGGGAGTCCTACTAGGACTCCTTAGTCCTAGTAGGATTCCACCTCCCATACGGAGTAGGAAAGGGGGAAGGGAGAGGGAAAGGCAAGAGGGGGCTGCGCCCCCTCCCCTAGTCCAATTCGGTTTGGGCAAGGGGGGGCGTGCGCCTCCTCACGTGGCCTGCCTCTCCTTTTCCCGTATGGCCCAAAAAGGCCCATTACTTCTCCCGGTGAATTCCCGTAACTCCCCGGTACTCCGAAAAATACCCGAATCACTCGGAACCTTTCCGACATCCGAATATAGCCTTCCAATATATGAATCTTTACCTCTCGACCATTTCGAGACTCCTCGTCATGTCCGTGATCTCATCCGGGACTCCGAACAAACTTAGGCCACCAATCACATAACTCATATAATACTAAATCATCATCGAACCTTAAGTGTGCGGACCCTACGGTTCGGGAATGATGTAGACATGATCGAGATGACTCTCCGGTCAATAACCAACAGCGGAAACTGGATGCTCATATTGGTTCCTACATATTCCACGAAGATCTTTATCGGTGAACCTCATATGTCAACATACGTTGTTCCCTTTGTCTGGCGGTATGTTACTTGCCCGAGATTCGATCGTCGGTATCCAATACCTAGTTCAATCTCGTTACCGGCAAGTCTCTTTACTCGTTCCGTAATACATCATCTTACAACTAACTCTTTAGTCACGGTGCTTGCAAGGCTTCTGTGATGCTGTATTACCGAGAGGGCCCAGAGATACCTCTCTGATAGTAGGAGTGACAAATCCCAATCTCGATCCATGCCAACTCAACAAACACTTTCGGAGATACCTGTAGTGCACCTTTATAATCACCCAGTAACGTTGTGACGTTTGATACACCGAAAGTATTCCTACGGTATCCGGGAGTTGCATGATCTCATGGTCAGAGGAACGTGTATTTGACATAGTGAAAGCAATAGCAATAAACTGAACAATCATTTGCTATGCTAACGGTTGGGTCATGTCCATCACATCATTCTCCTAATGATGTGATCCCGTTATCAAATGACAACTCATGTCCATGGTCAGGAAACCTTGACTATCTTTTGATCAACGAGCTAGTCTGGTAGAGGCATACTAGGGACATAGTATTTGTCTATTATCCACACATGTATTAAGTTTTCGATCAATACAATTCTAGCATGAATAATAAACCATTATCATGAACGGAGAAATATGATAATAAACACTTTATTAATTGCCTCTAGGGCATATTTCCAACAGTCTCCTACTTGCACTAGAGTCAATAATCTAGTTTACATCTCCATGTAATTAACATCCAATCAGTTCTAGGGCTGATCATGTTTTGCTTGTGAGAGAGGTTTTAGTCAACGGGTCTGCAATATTCAGATCCGTGTGTTCTTGGCAAATCTCTATGTCATATGTAGATGCTGCTACCACACTCTGCTTGGAGCTACTCCAAAACCGACTGTCCTACTTTACGTATCCGGTATGAGACTCATAGTCTTCCGGATTGGTGTTTAAAGCTTGCATCGACGTAACCCCTTACGACGAACTCTTTATTACCTCTATTTCCCGAGAAATTCTTCCTTAATCATCTTAAGGATATACTTTGACCGCTGTCCAGTGATCTACTCCTGGATCACTTTCGTACCTCTTTGCCAGACACATGGCAAGGCACACAGCATGGCATACTTTATAGAACCTATGGCCGAGGCATAGGGGATAACCTTCATCCTTTCAATTTATTCTGCCGTGGTCGAGATTTGAGTCTTACTCAATTTCACACTTTGCACCGCAATCAAGAACTCTTTCTTTGACTGATCCATTTTGAACTTTCTTCAAACTTGTCAAGGTATGTGCTTCGTGAAAGTCCTATGAGGCGTCTCAATCTATCTCTATAGATTTTGATGCCTAACATGTAAAACAACCATTACCTAGATTTTCAAGTCTTACTCCACTTCACACCAGGCAAGAACTCATTTCTTTGACTTGATCCATTTTGAACTTCTTCAAAAAACTCATCAAGATGTGTGAACTTTTATCAGGCGTTTTGATCTATCTCCATAGATCTCGATGCCCAATCTGTGGATAACTCAAAAACAGGTTTTTTATTGAAAATCTCCTTTCAATTCTTTATGCTTTCCAGAAATTCTACATCATTTCCAATCACATATACTTATTAGAAATGTTATAGAGCTCCCACTCACTTTGTTGTAAATACAAGTTTCTCCATAAACTTGCATAAACCCAAACGCTTTGATCACTTCATCAAAGCGAGTATTCCAGCTCCGAGATGCTTGCACCAGTCCATAGATGGATCGCTGGAGCTTGCATACTTTGTTAGCACCTTTAGGATCGACAAAACCTTCCGGTTGCATCATATACAATTCTTCCTTAAGGAATCCATTAAGGAATGCCGTTTTGACGTCCATTTGCCAGATTTCATAATCATAAAATGCGGCAATTGCTAACATAATTCTGACAGACTTTAGCATCGCTACGGGTGAGAAAGTCTCATCGTAGTCAACTCCTTGAACTTGGTGATAACCTTTAGCAACAAGTCGAGCTTTATAGACGGTGATATTACCATCAGCATCCGTCTTCTTCTTAAAGATCCATTTATTTTCAATAGCTCGCCGTTCATCGGGCAAGTCTACCAAAGTCCACACTTTGTTCTCATACAAGGATCCAATCTCGGATTTCATGGCCTCAAGCCATTTGTCGGAATCCAGGCTCGCCATCGCTTCTTCATAGTTCGTAGGTTCACCGTTGTCTAACAACATGACCTCCAAGACAGGATTGCCGTACCAATCTGGTGCGGAGCATGTCCTGGTTGACCTACGAGGTTCTGTAGCAACTTGATCCGAAGCTTCATGATCATCATCATCTACTTCCTCTCTGGTCTGTGTCGGTGTCATAGAAATTTCTTCCTGTGACGTACTACTATCCAGAGGAGGTACAATTACCTCATCAAGTTCTACTTTCCTCCCACTCACTTCTTTCGAGAGAAACTCCTTCTCTAGAAAGGATCCATTCTTAGCAACGAATACTTTGCCTTCGGATCTGTGGTAGAAGGTGTACCCAACGGTTTCCTTTGGGTATCCTATGAAGACGCACTTATCCGCTTTGGGTTCGAGCTTATCTGGCTGAAGCCTTTTGACATAAGCATTGCTTCCCCAAACTTTCAGAAACGACAGCTTAGGTTTCTTGCCAAACCACAGTTCATACGGTGTCGTCTCAACGGATTTAGACGGTGCCCTATTTAAAGTGAATGCAGCTGTCATTAATGCATAACCCCAAAATGATAGTGGCAAATCGGTAAGAGACATCATAGAACGCACCATATCTAATAGAGTACGATTACGACGTTCGGACACACCATTACGCTGTGGTGTTCCAGGTGGCGTGAGCTGTGAAACAATTCCACATTGTCTTAAGTGATTGCCAAACTCGTAACTCAAATATTCTCCTCCACGATCAGATCGTAAGAACTTTATTTTCTTGTTACGATGGTTCTCTACTTCACTCTGAAATTCTTTGAACTTTTCAAATGTTTCAGATTTATGCTTCATCAAGTAGACATAGCCATATCTACTCAAATCATCTGTGAACGTGAGAACATAACGATATCCACCGCGCGCCTCAACACTCATCGGACCGCATACATCGGTATGTATTATTTCCAATAAGTTGGTTGCTCGCTCCATTGTTCCGGAGAACGGAGTTGTAGTCATCTTGCCAATAAGGCACGGTTCACATGTCTCAAATGATTCATAATCAAGAGATTCCAAAAACCCATCTGTATGGAGTTTCTTCATGTGTTTAACACTTGATATGACCTAAGCGGCAGTGCCACAAATATGTGGTACTATCATTATCTTTTGGCATTCGTGTTATGAACACGTGTATTACTACGATCAAGATTCAATAAACCTTTCATTTTAAGTGCATGATCATCAATGATATTTATCCAAATAAATAGAATAACAATTATTCTCTGAAATTGAATAACCGTCTTGCAATAAACACTATCAGATATAATGTTCATGCTTAACGCAAGCACCAAATAACAATTATTTAGGTTCATCACTAATCCTGAAGGTAGAGAGAGCGTGGCGATGGTGATCACATCAACCTTGGAGACACTTCCAATGCACATCGTCACCTCGTTCTTAGCTAGCCCTCGTTTATTCCGAAGCTCCATGTTTCAAGTTGCAAGCAACTGAACAAGTATCAAATACCTAGGTGCTCCTACGAGTACTAGTAAGGTACACATCAATAACATGTATATCAAATATCTTTGTTGACATTGCCAGTCTTATTATCTGCCAGTTACTTTGGGGAAGTTCCGCTCCCTGTGACATTTCCCTTTGCAATGGGAGCACTAAGTCTCGGGTTTGGTTCAGCCTTGGGTTTCTTCGCGTGAGCGGCAACTGTTTTACCATTTTTCTTGAAGTTCCCTTTTCTTTCCCTTGCCCTTCTTGAAACTAGTGGTCTTTTTAACCATCAACACTTGATGCTCCCTTTTTGATTTCTACATCCGTAGCTTGTAGCATCGCGAATAGCTTAAGGATCTTCTATCCCTTGCATGTTTATAGTTCATCACGAAAATCCAGTAGCTTAGTGATAGTGACTAGAGAACTCTATCAATCACCACTTTATTTGGAAGTCTAACTCCCACTTAATTCAAGTGATTGAAGTACTCAGACGTTCTGAGTACATGCTCACTATCGGAGCTGTTCTCCTCCATCTTGCAGCTATAGAACTTGTCGAAGGTGTCATACCTCTCGACCCGGGTGTGAGCTTGAAAAACAAACTTTCAGCTCTTGGAACATCTCATATGCTCCATGGTGCTCAAAACATCTTTCGAGCCCCGGTTCTAAACCGTAAAGCATGGCGCACTGAACTATCGAGTAGTCATCTTTTCTTGTCTGCCAGATGTTCATAACGTCTTCTGACAAAGCCATAGGGGTTGCTCACCGAGCGGTGCATCAAAGACATAAGCCTTCTGTGCAGTAGTGAGGACAATCCTCAGAATACGGACCCAGTCCGCATAGTTGCTTCCATCAACTTTCAACTTAACTTTCTCTAGGAACGCATTAAAATACAGGGGAGTAACAGCGTGGTCTATCGTTCTACAACATAAACTTGCTAAGACACTATTGACTATGTCCATGATAATTGAAGTTCAATTAATCAAATTACTTAAGAACTCCCACTTAGATTAACATCCCTCAAGTTGTCTAAGTGTAACATTATCCACATCAAACTAATCCACGTCCGATCATCACGTGAGGTGGATCAGTTCATCAATGGTGAACATCTTTCATGTTGATCATATCTACTATATGACTCATGTTCGACCTTTCGGTCTCTTGTGTTCCGAGGCCATATCTGTATATGCTAGGCTCGTCAAGTTTAACCCAAGTATTCTGCGTGTGTAAAACTGGCTTACACCCGTTGTATGCGAACGAAAGAATCCATCACACCCGATCATCACGTGGTGTTTAGAAGCGTCGAACCTTCGCAACGGTGCATACTAGGGGAGAACACTTATCTTGAAATTTAGTGAAGGGATCATCTTATAATGCTACCGTCGTCCTAAGCAAAATAAGATGCATAAAAGGATTAACATCACATGCAATTCAATATATGTGACATGATATGGCCATCATCGTCTTGTGCTTTTGATCTCCATCAGCAAAGCACCGTCATGATCTCCATCGTCACCAGATTGACATCATGATCTCCATCGTAACGTCGTGACACCTTGATCTCCATCGCAGCGTCGTGGTCGTCTCGCCGGCTATTGCTACTACTACTACTGCTAACTCATATCGGTAAAGTAAAGCAATTACATAGCGTTGGCATTGCATACAATAAAGAGACAACCATAAGGCTCCTGCCGGTTGCCTGATAAGTTTACAAAACATGATCATCTCATACAACAACTTATATCACATCATGTCTTGGCCATATCACATCACCAGCATACCCTGCAAAAACAAGTTAGACGTCCTCTACTTTGTTGTTGCAAGTTTTACGTGGCTGCTACGGGTTTGCAAGAACCGTTCTTACCTACGCAAAACCACAACGTGGTGTAGTGATTGCTTTTTGATCTTCTAAAAGAACCCTCTTCATTGAAACCGATTCAACTAAAGTGAGAGAGACAGACACCCGCCAGTCACCTTTATGCAACGAGTGCACGTAGCGGTGAAACCTCTCTCGCGTAAGCGTACGCGTAATGTCGGTCCGGGCCACTTCATCTCACAATACCGCCGAATCAAGTATCAACTAGTAACGGCAAGCAATATGTATACACCCACGCCCACAACTCACTTGTGTTCTACTCGTGCAAATCACATCTACGCATAGACCTGGCTCGGATGCCACTGTTGGGGAACGGAGCATGAATATCAAAAATTTCCTACGCTCACACAAGATCTATCCATGGAGATGCATCGCTACGAGAGGGGAGAGTGTGTCTACGTACCCTCGTAGACCGTTTAGCGGAAGCGTCTCACAACGCGGTTGATGTAGTCGAACAATCCTTCGAGCTCCACCGATCGAGTACCGAACGTACGGCACCTCCGAGTTCTACACACGTGCAGCTCGGTGACGTTCCTCGCCTTCTTGATCCAGCAAGACGTCGAGGTAGTAGATGAGTTCTGTCAGCACGACGGCGTGGCGACGGTGACGGTGAAGTGATTCCGGCAGGGCTTCGCCTAAGCTCTCCGAAAATATGACCGAGGTGGAAAACGGAGATCGGGGCACCGCACACGGCTATGGCACAATTGTGTACTTTGGGGTGCCCCCTTGCCCCCGTATATAAAGGATGAGAGGGAGGAGGCCAGCCCCCTAGGGGTGCGCCAAGTGTGGGGAGTCCTACTAGGACTCCTTAGTCCTAGTAGGATTCCACCTCCCATACGGAGTAGGAAAGGGGGAAGGGAGAGGGAAAGGAAAGAGGGGGCTGCGCCCCCTCCCCTAGTCCAATTCGGTTTGGGCAAGGGGGGGCGTGCGCCTCCTCACGTGGCCTGCCTCTCCTTTTCCCGTATGGCCCAAAAAGGCCCATTACTTCTCCCGGTGAATTCCCGTAACTCCCCGGTACTCCGAAAAATACCCGAATCACTCGGAACCTTTCCGACGTCCGAATATAGCCTTCCAATATATGAATCTTTACCTCTCGACCATTTCGAGACTCCTCGTTATGTCCGTGATCTCATCCGGGACTCCGAACAAACTTCGGTCACCAATCACATAACTCATATAATACTAAATCATCATCAAACCTTAAGTGTGCGGACCCTACGGGTTCGGGAATGATGTAGACATGATCGAGACGACTCTCCGATCAATAACCAACAGCGGAACCTGGATGCTCATATTGGTTCCTACATATTCCACGAAGATCTTTATCGGTGAACCTCATATGTCAACATACGTTGTTCCCTTTGTCTGGCGGTATGTTACTTGCCCGAGATTCGATCGTCGGTATCCAATACCTAGTTCAATCTCGTTACCGGCAAGTCTCTTTACTCGTTCCGTAATACATCATCTTGCAACTAACTCTTTAGTCACGGTGCTTGCAAGGCTTCTGTGATGCTGTATTACCGAGAGGGCCCAGAGATACCTCTCCGATAGTCGGAGTGACAAATCCCAATCTCGATCCATGCCAACTCAACAAACACTTTTGGACATACCTGTAGTGCACCTTTATAATCACCCAGTAACGTTGTGACGTTTGATACACCCAAAGTATTCCTACGGTATCCGGGAGTTGCATGATCTCATGGTCAGAGGAACGTGTATTTGACATAGTGAAAGCAATAGCAATAAACTGAACGATCATTTGCTATGCTAACGGTTGGGTCATGTCCATCACATCATTCTCCTAATGATGTGATCCCGTTATCAAATGACAACTCATGTCCATGGTCAGGAAACCTTGACCATCTTTTGATCAACGAGCTAGTCTGGTAGAGGCATACTAGGGACATAGTATTTGTCTATTATCCACACATGTATTAAGTTTTCGATCAATACAATTCTAGCATGAATAATAAACCATTATCATGAACGGAGAAATATGATAATAAACACTTTATTAATTGCCTCTAGGGCATATTTCCAACAGTCTCCCACTTGCACTAGAGTCAATAATCTAGTTTACATCTCCATGTAATTAACATCCAATCAGTTCTAGGGCTGATCATGTTTTGCTTGTGAGAGAGGTTTTAGTCAACGGGTCTGCAATATTCAGATCCGTGTGTTCTTGGCAAATCTCTATGTCATATGTAGATGCTGCTACCACACTCTGCTTGGAGCTACTCCAAAACCGACTGTCCTACTTTACGTATCCGGTATGAGACTCATAGTCTTCTGGATTGGTGTTTAAAGCTTGCATCGACGTAACCCCTTACGACGAACTCTTTATTACCTCTATTTCCCGAGAAATTCTTCCTTAATCATCTTAAGGATATACTTTGACCGCTGTCCAGTGATCTACTCCTGGATCACTTTCGTACCTCTTTGCCAGACACATGGCAAGGCACACAGCATGGCATACTTTATAGAACCTATGGCCGAGGCATAGGGGATAACCTTCATCCTTTCTATTTATTCTGCCGTGGTCGAGATTTGAGTCTTACTCAATTTCACACCTTGCACCACAATCAAGAACTCTTTCTTTGACTGATCCATTTTGAACTTTCTTCAAACTTGTCAAGGTATGTGCTTCGTGAAAGTCCTATGAGGCGTCTCAATCTATCTCTATAGATTTTGATGCCTAACATGTAAAACAACCATTACCTAGATTTTCAAGTCTTACTCCACTTCACACCAGGCAAGAACTCATTTCTTTGACTTGATCCATTTTGAACTTCTTCAAAAAACTCATCAAGATGTGTGAACTTTTATCAGGCGTTTTGATCTATCTCCATAGATCTCGATGCCCAATCTGTGGATAACTCAAAAACAGGTTTTTTATTGAAAATCTCCTTTCAATTCTTTATGCTTTCCAGAAATTCTACATCATTTCCAATCACATATACTTATTAGAAATGTTATAGAGCTCCCACTCACTTTGTTGTAAATACAAGTTTCTCCATAAACTTGCATAAACCCAAACGCTTTGATCACTTCATCAAAGCGAGTATTCCAGCTCCGAGATGCTTGCACCAGTCCATAGATGGATCGCTGGAGCTTGCATACTTTGTTAGCACCTTTAGGATCGACAAAACCTTCCGGTTGCATCATATACAATTCTTCCTTAAGGAATCCATTAAGGAATGCCGTTTTGACGTCCATTTGCCAGATTTCATAATCATAAAATGCGGCAATTGCTAACATAATTCTGACAGACTTTAGCATCGCTACGGGTGAGAAAGTCTCATCGTAGTCAACTCCTTGAACTTGGTGATAACCTTTAGCAACAAGTCGAGCTTTATAGACGGTGATATTACCATCAGCATCCGTCTTCTTCTTAAAGATCCATTTATTTTCAATAGCTCGCCGTTCATCGGGCAAGTCTACCAAAGTCCACACTTTGTTCTCATACAAGGATCCAATCTCGGATTTCATGGCCTCAAGCCATTTGTCGGAATCCGGGCTCGCCATCGCTTCTTCATAGTTCGTAGGTTCACCGTTGTCTAACAACATGACCTCCAAGACAGGATTGCCGTACCAATCTGGTGCGGAGCATGTCCTGGTTGACCTACGAGGTTCTGTAGCAACTTGATCCGAAGCTTCATGATCATCATCATCTACTTCCTCTCTGGTCTGTGTCGGTGTCATAGAAATTTCTTCCTGTGACGTACTACTATCCAGAGGAGGTACAATTACCTCATCAAGTTCTACTTTCCTCCCACTCACTTCTTTCGAGAGAAACTCCTTCTCTAGAAAGGATCCATTCTTAGCAACGAATACTTTGCCTTCGGATCTGTGGTAGAAGGTGTACCCAACGGTTTCCTTTGGGTATCCTATGAAGACGCACTTATCCGCTTTGGGTTCGAGCTTATCTGGCTAAAGCCTTTTGACATAAGCATTGCTTCCCCAAACTTTCAGAAACGACAGCTTAGGTTTCTTGCCAAACCACAGTTCATACGGTGTCGTCTCAACGGATTTAGACGGTGCCCTATTTAAAGTGAATGCAGCTGTCATTAATGCATAACCCCAAAATGATAGTGGCAAATCGGTAAGAGACATCATAGAACGCACCATATCTAATAGAGTACGATTACGACGTTCGGACACACCATTACGCTGTGGTGTTCCAGGTGGCGTGAGCTGTGAAACAATTCCACATTGTCTTAAGTGATTGCCAAACTCGTAACTCAAATATTCTCCTCCACGATCAGATCGTAAGAACTTTATTTTCTTGTTACGATGGTTCTCTACTTCACTCTGAAATTCTTTGAACTTTTCAAATGTTTCAGATTTATGCTTCATCAAGTAGACATAGCCATATCTACTCAAATCATCTGTGAACGTGAGAACATAACGATATCCACCGCGCGCCTCAACACTCATCGGACCGCATACATCGGTATGTATTATTTCCAATAAGTTGGTTGCTCGCTCCATTGTTCCGGAGAACGGAGTTGTAGTCATCTTGCCAATAAGGCACGGTTCACATGTCTCAAATGATTCATAATCAAGAGATTCCAAAAACCCATCTGTATGGAGTTTCTTCATGTGTTTAACACTTGATATGACCTAAGCGGCAGTGCCACAAATATGTGGTACTATCATTATCTTTTGGCATTCGTGTTATGAACACGTGTATTACTACGATCAAGATTCAATAAACCTTTCATTTTAAGTGCATGATCATCAATGATATTTATCCAAATAAATAGAATAACAATTATTCTCTGAAATTGAATAACCGTCTTGCAATAAACACTATCAGATATAATGTTCATGCTTAACGCAAGCACCAAATAACAATTATTTAGGTTCATCACTAATCCTGAAGGTAGAGAGAGCGTGGCGATGGTGATCACATCAACCTTGGAGACACTTCCAATGCACATCGTCACCTCGTTCTTAGCTAGCCCTCGTTTATTCCGAAGCTCCATGTTTCAAGTTGCAAGCAACTGAACAAGTATCAAATACCTAGGTGCTCCTACGAGTACTAGTAAGGTACACATCAATAACATGTATATCAAATATCTTTGTTGACATTGCCAGTCTTATTATCTGCCAGTTACTTTGGGGAAGTTCCGCTCCCTGTGACATTTCCCTTTGCAATGGGAGCACTAAGTCTCGGGTTTGGTTCAGCCTTGGGTTTCTTCGCGTGAGCGGCAACTGTTTTACCATTTTTCTTGAAGTTCCCTTTTCTTTCCCTTGCCCTTCTTGAAACTAGTGGTCTTTTTAACCATCAACACTTGATGCTCCCTTTTTGATTTCTACATCCGTAGCTTGTAGCATCGCGAATAGCTTAAGGATCTTCTATCCCTTGCATGTTTATAGTTCATCACGAAAATCCAGTAGCTTAGTGATAGTGACTAGAGAACTCTATCAATCACCACTTTATTTGGAAGTCTAACTCCCACTTAATTCAAGTGATTGAAGTACTCAGACGTTCTGAGTACATGCTCACTATCGGAGCTGTTCTCCTCCATCTTGCAGCTATAGAACTTGTCGAAGGTGTCATACCTCTCGACCCGGGTGTGAGCTTGAAAAACAAACTTTCAGCTCTTGGAACATCTCATATGCTCCATGGTGCTCAAAACATCTTTCGAGCCCCGGTTCTAAACCGTAAAGCATGGCGCACTGAACTATCGAGTAGTCATCTTTTCTTGTCTGCCAGATGTTCATAACGTCTTCTGACAAAGCCATAGGGGTTGCTCACCGAGCGGTGCATCAAAGACATAAGCCTTCTGTGCAGTAGTGAGGACAATCCTCAGAATACGGACCCAGTCCGCATAGTTGCTTCCATCAACTTTCAACTTAACTTTCTCTAGGAACGCATTAAAATACAGGGGAGTAACAGCGTGGTCTATCGTTCTACAACATAAACTTGCTAAGACACTATTGACTATGTCCATGATAATTGAAGTTCAATTAATCAAATTACTTAAGAACTCCCACTTAGATTAACATCCCTCAAGTTGTCTAAGTGTAACATTATCCACATCAAACTAATCCACGTCCGATCATCACGTGAGGTGGATCAGTTCATCAATGGTGAACATCTTTCATGTTGATCATATCTACTATATGACTCATGTTCGACCTTTCGGTCTCTTGTGTTCCGAGGCCATATCTGTATATGCTAGGCTCGTCAAGTTTAACCCAAGTATTCTGCGTGTGTAAAACTGGCTTACACCCGTTGTATGCGAACGAAAGAATCCATCACACCCGATCATCACGTGGTGTTTAGAAGCGTCGAACCTTCGCAACGGTGCATACTAGGGGAGAACACTTATCTTGAAATTTAGTGAAGGGATCATCTTATAATGCTACCGTCGTCCTAAGCAAAATAAGATGCATAAAAGGATTAACATCACATGCAATTCAATATATGTGACATGATATGGCCATCATCGTCTTGTGCTTTTGATCTCCATCAGCAAAGCACCGTCATGATCTCCATTGTCACCAGATTGACATCATGATCTCCATCGTAACGTCGTGACACCTTGATCTCCATCGCAGCGTCGTGGTCGTCTCGCCGGCTATTGCTACTACTACTACTGCTAACTCATATCGGTAAAGTAAAGCAATTACATAGCGTTGGCATTGCATACAATAAAGAGACAACCATAAGGCTCCTGCCGGTTGCCTGATAAGTTTACAAAACATGATCATCTCATACAACAACTTATATCACATCATGTCTTGGCCATATCACATCACCAGCATACCCTGCAAAAACAAGTTAGACGTCCTCTACTTTGTTGTTGCAAGTTTTACGTGGCTGCTACGGGTTTGCAAGAACCGTTCTTACCTACGCAAAACCACAACGTGGTGTAGTGATTGCTTTTTGATCTTCTAAAAGAACCCTCTTCATTGAAACCGATTCAACTAAAGTGAGAGAGACAGACACCCGCCAGTCACCTTTATGCAACGAGTGCACGTAGCGGTGAAACCTCTCTCGCGTAAGCGTACGCGTAATGTCGGTCCGGGCCGCTTCATCTCACAATACCGCCGAATCAAGTATCAACTAGTAACGGCAAGCAATATGTATACACCCACGCCCACAACTCACTTGTGTTCTACTCGTGCAAATCACATCTACGCATAGACCTGGCTCGGATGCCACTGTTGGGGAACGGAGCATGAATATCAAAAATTTCCTACGCTCACACAAGATCTATCCATGGAGATGCATCGCTACGAGAGGGGAGAGTGTGTCTACGTACCCTCGTAGACCGTTTAGCGGAAGCGTCTCACAACGCGGTTGATGTAGTCGAACAATCCTTCGAGCTCCACCGATCGAGTACCGAACGTACGGCACCTCCGAGTTCTACACACGTGCAGCTCGGTGACGTTCCTCGCCTTCTTGATCCAGCAAGACATCGAGGTAGTAGATGAGTTCCGTCAGCACGACGGCGTGGCGACAGTGACGGTGAAGTGATTCCGGCAGGGCTTCGCCTAAGCTCTCCGAAAATATGACCGAGGTGGAAAACGGAGATCGGGGCACCGCACACGGCTATGGCACAATTGTGTACTTTGGGGTGCCCCCTTGCCCCCGTATATAAAGGATGAGAGGGAGGAGGCCAGCCCCCTAGGGGTGCGCCAAGTGTGGGGAGTCCTACTAGGACTCCTTAGTCCTAGTAGGATTCCACCTCCCATACGGAGTAGGAAAGGGGGAAGGGAGAGGGAAAGGAAAGAGGGGGCTGCGCCCCTTCCCCTTGTCCAATTCGGTTTGGGCAAGGGGGGGCGTGCGCCTCCTCACGTGGCCAGCCTCTTCTTTTCCCGTATGGCCCAAAAAGGCCCATTACTTCTCCCGGTGAATTCCCGTAACTCCCCGGTACTCCGAAAAATACCCGAATCACTCGGAACCTTTCCGACGTCCGAATATAGCCTTCCAATATATGAATCTTTACCTCTCGACCATTTCGAGACTCCTCGTTATGTCCGTGATCTCATCCGGGACTCCGAACAAACTTCGGTCACCAATCACATAACTCATATAATACTAAATCATCATCAAACCTTAAGTGTGCGGACCCTACGGGTTCGGGAATGATGTAGACATGATCGAGACGACTCTCCGGTCAATAACCAACAGCGGAACCTGGATGCTCATATTGGTTCCTACATATTCCACGAAGATCTTTATCGGTGAACCTCATATGTCAACATACGTTGTTCCCTTTGTCTGGCGGTATGTTACTTGCCCGAGATTCGATCGTCGGTATCCAATACCTAGTTCAATCTCGTTACCGGCAAGTCTCTTTACTCGTTCCGTAATACATCATCTTGCAACTAACTCTTTAGTCACGGTGCTTGCAAGGCTTCTGTGATGCTGTATTACCGAGAGGGCCCAGAGATACCTCTCCGATAGTCGGAGTGACAAATCCCAATCTCGATCCATGCCAACTCAACAAACACTTTTGGAGATACCTGTAGTGCACCTTTATAATCACCCAGTAACGTTGTGATGTTTGATACGCCCAAAGTATTCCTACGGTATCCGGGAGTTGCATGATCTCATGGTCAGAGGAACGTGTATTTGACATAGTGAAAGCAATAGCAATAAACTGAACGATCATTTGCTATGCTAACGGTTGGGTCATGTCCATCACATCATTCTCCTAATGATGTGATCCCGTTATCAAATGACAACTCATGTCCATGGTCAGGAAACCTTGACCATCTTTTGATCAACGAGCTAGTCTGGTAGAGGCATACTAGGGACATAGTATTTGTCTATTATCCACACATGTATTAAGTTTTCGATCAATACAATTCTAGCATGAATAATAAACCATTATCATGAACGGAGAAATATGATAATAAACACTTTATTAATTGCCTCTAGGGCATATTTCCAACAGTCTCCCACTTGCACTAGAGTCAATAATCTAGTTTACATCTCCATGTAATTAACATCCAATCAGTTCTAGGGCTGATCATGTTTTGCTTGTGAGAGAGGTTTTAGTCAACGGGTCTGCAATATTCAGATCCGTGTGTTCTTGGCAAATCTCTATGTCATATGTAGATGCTGCTACCACACTCTGCTTGGAGCTACTCCAAAACCGACTGTCCTACTTTACGTATCCGGTATGAGACTCATAGTCTTCCGGATTGGTGTTTAAAGCTTGCATCGACGTAACCCCTTACGACGAACTCTTTATTACCTCTATTTCCCGAGAAATTCTTCCTTAATCATCTTAAGGATATACTTTGACCGCTGTCCAGTGATCTACTCCTGGATCACTTTCGTACCTCTTTGCCAGACACATGGCAAGGCACACAGCATGGCATACTTTATAGAACCTATGGCCGAGGCATAGGGGATAACCTTCATCCTTTCTATTTATTCTGCCGTGGTCGAGATTTGAGTCTTACTCAATTTCACACCTTGCACCACAATCAAGAACTCTTTCTTTGACTGATCCATTTTGAACTTTCTTTAAACTTGTCAAGGTATGTGCTTCGTGAAAGTCCTATGAGGCGTCTCAATCTATCTCTATAGATTTTGATGCCTAACATGTAAAACAACCATTACCTAGATTTTCAAGTCTTACTCCACTTCACACCAGGCAAGAACTCATTTCTTTGACTTGATCCATTTTGAACTTCTTCAAAAAACTCATCAAGATGTGTGAACTTTTATCAGGCGTTTTGATCTATCTCCATAGATCTCGATGCCCAATCTGTGGATAACTCAAAAACAGGTTTTTTATTGAAAATCTCCTTTCAATTCTTTATGCTTTCCAGAAATTCTACATCATTTCCAATCACATATACTTATTAGAAATGTTATAGAGCTCCCACTCACTTTGTTGTAAATACAAGTTTCTCCATAAACTTGCATAAACCCAAACGCTTTGATCACTTCATCAAAGCGAGTATTCCAGCTCCGAGATGCTTGCACCAGTCCATAGATGGATCGCTGGAGCTTGCATACTTTGTTAGCACCTTTAGGATCGACAAAACCTTCCGGTTGCATCATATACAATTCTTCCTTAAGGAATCCATTAAGGAATGCCGTTTTGACGTCCATTTGCCAGATTTCATAATCATAAAATGCGGCAATTGCTAACATAATTCTGACAGACTTTAGCATCGCTACGGGTGAGAAAGTCTCATCGTAGTCAACTCCTTGAACTTGGTGATAACCTTTAGCAACAAGTCGAGCTTTATAGACGGTGATATTACCATCAGCATCCGTCTTCTTCTTAAAGATCCATTTATTTTCAATAGCTCGCCGTTCATCGGGCAAGTCTACCAAAGTCCACACTTTGTTCTCATACAAGGATCCAATCTCGGATTTCATGGCCTCAAGCCATTTGTCGGAATCCGGGCTCGCCATCGCTTCTTCATAGTTCGTAGGTTCACCGTTGTCTAACAACATGACCTCCAAGACAGGATTGCCGTACCAATCTGGTGCGGAGCATGTCCTGGTTGACCTACGAGGTTCTGTAGCAACTTGATCCGAAGCTTCATGATCATCATCATCTACTTCCTCTCTGGTCTGTGTCGGTGTCATAGAAATTTCTTCCTGTGACGTACTACTATCCAGAGGAGGTACAATTACCTCATCAAGTTCTACTTTCCTCCCACTCACTTCTTTCGAGAGAAACTCCTTCTCTAGAAAGGATCCATTCTTAGCAACGAATACTTTGCCTTCGGATCTGTGGTAGAAGGTGTACCCAACGGTTTCCTTTGGGTATCCTATGAAGACGCACTTATCCGCTTTGGGTTCGAGCTTATCTGGCTGAAGCCTTTTGACATAAGCATTGCTTCCCCAAACTTTCAGAAACGACAGCTTAGGTTTCTTGCCAAACCACAGTTCATACGGTGTCGTCTCAACGGATTTAGACGGTGCCCTATTTAAAGTGAATGCAGCTGTCATTAATGCATAACCCCAAAATGATAGTGGCAAATCGGTAAGAGACATCATAGAACGCACCATATCTAATAGAGTACGATTACGACGTTCGGACACACCATTACGCTGTGGTGTTCCAGGTGGCGTGAGCTGTGAAACAATTCCACATTGTCTTAAGTGATTGCCAAACTCGTAACTCAAATATTCTCCTCCACGATCAGATCGTAAGAACTTTATTTTCTTGTTACGATGGTTCTCTACTTCACTCTGAAATTCTTTGAACTTTTCAAATGTTTCAGATTTATGCTTCATCAAGTAGACATAGCCATATCTACTCAAATCATCTGTGAACGTGAGAACATAACGATATCCACCGCGCGCCTCAACACTCATCGGACCGCATACATCGGTATGTATTATTTCCAATAAGTTGGTTGCTCGCTCCATTGTTCCGGAGAACGGAGTTTTAGTCATCTTGCCAATAAGGCACGGTTCACATGTCTCAAATGATTCATAATCAAGAGATTCCAAAAACCCATCTGTATGGAGTTTCTTCATGTGTTTAACACTTGATATGACCTAAGCGGCAGTGCCACAAATATGTGGTACTATCATTATCTTTTGGCATTCGTGTTATGAACACGTGTATTACTACGATCAAGATTCAATAAACCTTTCATTTTAAGTGCATGATCATCAATGATATTTATCCAAATAAATAGAATAACAATTATTCTCTGAAATTGAATAACCGTCTTGCAATAAACACTATCAGATATAATGTTCATGCTTAACGCAAGCACCAAATAACAATTATTTAGGTTCATCACTAATCCTGAAGGTAGAGAGAGCGTGGCGATGGTGATCACATCAACCTTGGAGACACTTCCAATGCACATCGTCACCTCGTTCTTAGCTAGCCCTCGTTTATTCCGAAGCTCCATGTTTCAAGTTGCAAGCAACTGAACAAGTATCAAATACCTAGGTGCTCCTACGAGTACTAGTAAGGTACACATCAATAACATGTATATCAAATATCTTTGTTGACATTGCCAGTCTTATTATCTGCCAGTTACTTTGGGGAAGTTCCGCTCCCTGTGACATTTCCCTTTGCAATGGGAGCACTAAGTCTCGGGTTTGGTTCAGCCTTGGGTTTCTTCGCGTGAGCGGCAACTGTTTTACCATTTTTCTTGAAGTTCCCTTTTCTTTCCCTTGCCCTTCTTGAAACTAGTGGTCTTTTTAACCATCAACACTTGATGCTCCCTTTTTGATTTCTACATCCATAGCTTGTAGCATCGCGAATAGCTTAAGGATCTTCTATCCCTTGCATGTTTATAGTTCATCACGAAAATCCAGTAGCTTAGTGATAGTGACTAGAGAACTCTATCAATCACCACTTTATTTGGAAGTCTAACTCCCACTTAATTCAAGTGATTGAAGTACTCAGACGTTCTGAGTACATGCTCACTATCGGAGCTGTTCTCCTCCATCTTGCAGCTATAGAACTTGTCGAAGGTGTCATACCTCTCGACCCGGGTGTGAGCTTGAAAAACAAACTTTCAGCTCTTGGAACATCTCATATGCTCCATGGTGCTCAAAACATCTTTCGAGCCCCGGTTCTAAACCGTAAAGCATGGCGCACTGAACTATCGAGTAGTCATCTTTTCTTGTCTGCCAGATGTTCATAACGTCTTCTGACAAAGCCATAGGGGTTGCTCACCGAGCGGTGCATCAAAGACATAAGCCTTCTGTGCAGTAGTGAGGACAATCCTCAGAATACGGACCCAGTCCGCATAGTTGCTTCCATCAACTTTCAACTTAACTTTCTCTAGGAACGCATTAAAATACAGGGGAGTAACAGCGTGG
Organism: Elymus sibiricus; assembly: GCA_039707655.1. Lineage (NCBI taxonomy): Eukaryota > Viridiplantae > Streptophyta > Magnoliopsida > Poales > Poaceae > Elymus > Elymus sibiricus. The sequence continues at coordinate 51,264,127 of CM077668.1, forward strand.
TCTATCGTTCTACAACATAAACTTGCTAAGACACTATTGACTATGTCCATGATAATTGAAGTTCAATTAATCAAATTACTTAAGAACTCCCACTTAGATTAACATCCCTCAAGTTGTCTAAGTGTAACATGATCCACATCAAACTAATCCACGTCCGATCATCACGTGAGGTGGATCAGTTCATCAATGGTGAACATCTTTCATGTTGATCATATCTACTATATGACTTATGTTCGACCTTTCGGTCTCTTGTGTTCCGAGGCCATATCTGTATATGCTAGGCTCGTCAAGTTTAACCCAAGTATTCTGCGTGTGTAAAACTGGCTTACACCCGTTGTATGCGAACGAAAGAATCCATCACACCCGATCATCACGTGGTGTTTAGAAGCGTCGAACCTTCGCAACGGTGCATACTAGGGGAGAACACTTATCTTGAAATTTAGTGAAGGGATCATCTTATAATGCTACCGTCGTCCTAAGCAAAATAAGATGCATAAAAGGATTAACATCACATGCAATTCAATATATGTGACATGATATGGCCATCATCGTCTTGTGCTTTTGATCTCCATCAGCAAAGCACCGTCATGATCTCCATCGTCACCAGATTGACATCATGATCTCCATCGTAACGTCGTGACACCTTGATCTCCATCGCAGCGTCGTGGTCGTCTCGCCGGCTATTGCTACTACTACTACTGCTAACTCATATCGGTAAAGTAAAGCAATTACATAGCGTTGGCATTGCATACAATAAAGAGACAACCATAAGGCTCCTGCCGGTTGCCTGATAAGTTTACAAAACATGATCATCTCATACAACAACTTATATCACATCATGTCTTGGCCATATCACATCACCAGCATACCCTGCAAAAACAAGTTAGACGTCCTCTACTTTGTTGTTGCAAGTTTTACGTGGCTGCTACGGGTTTGCAAGAACCGTTCTTACCTACGCAAAACCACAACGTGGTGTAGTGATTGCTTTTTGATCTTCTAAAAGAACCCTCTTCATTGAAACCGATTCAACTAAAGTGAGAGAGACAGACACCCGCCAGTCACCTTTATGCAACGAGTGCACGTAGCGGTGAAACCTCTCTCGCGTAAGCGTACGCGTAATGTCGGTCCGGGCCGCTTCATCTCACAATACCGCCGAATCAAGTATCAACTAGTAACGGCAAGCAATATGTATACACCCACGCCCACAACTCACTTGTGTTCTACTCGTGCAAATCACATCTACGCATAGACCTGGCTCGGATGCCACTGTTGGGGAACGGAGCATGAATATCAAAAATTTCCTACGCTCACACAAGATCTATCCATGGAGATGCATCGCTACGAGAGGGGAGAGTGTGTCTACGTACCCTCGTAGACCGTTTAGCGGAAGCGTCTCACAACGCGGTTGATGTAGTCGAACAATCCTTCGAGCTCCACCGATCGAGTACCGAACGTACGGCACCTCCGAGTTCTACACACGTGCAGCTCGGTGACGTTCCTCGCCTTCTTGATCCAGCAAGACGTCGAGGTAGTAGATGAGTTCCGTCAGCACGACGGCGTGGCGACGGTGACGGTGAAGTGATTCCGGCAGGGCTTCGCCTAAGCTCTCCGAAAATATGACTGAGGTGGAAAACGGAGATCGGGGCACCGCACACGGCTATGGGACAATTGTGTACTTTGGGGTGCCCCCTTGCCCCCGTATATAAAGGATGAGAGGGAGGAGGCCAGCCCCCTAGGGGTGCGCCAAGTGTGGGGAGTCCTACTAGGACTCCTTAGTCCTAGTAGGATTCCACCTCCCATACGGAGTAGGAAAGGGGGAAGGGAGAGGGAAAGGAAAGAGGGGGCTGCGCCCCCTCCCCTAGTCCAATTCGGTTTGGGCAAGGGGGGGCGTGCGCCTCCTCACGTGGCCTGCCTCTCCTTTTCCCGTATGGCCCAAAAAGGCCCATTACTTCTCCCGGTGAATTCCCGTAACTCCCCGGTACTCCGAAAAATACCCGAATCACTCGGAACCTTTCCGACGTCCGAATATAGCCTTCCAATATATGAATCTTTACCTCTCGACCATTTCGAGACTCCTCGTTATGTCCGTGATCTCATCCGGGACTCCGAACAAACTTCGGTCACCAATCACATAACTCATATAATACTAAATCATCATCAAACCTTAAGTGTGCGGACCCTACGGGTTCGGGAATGATGTAGACATGATTGAGACGACTCTCCGGTCAATAACCAACAGCGGAACCTGGATGCTCATATTGGTTCCTACATATTCCACGAAGATCTTTATCGGTGAACCTCATATGTCAACATACGTTGTTCCCTTTGTCTGGCGGTATGTTACTTGCCCGAGATTCGATCGTCGGTATCCAATACCTAGTTCAATCTCGTTACCGGCAAGTCTCTTTACTCGTTCCGTAATACATCATCTTACAACTAACTCTTTAGTCACGGTGCTTGCAAGGCTTCTGTGCTGCTGTATTACCGAGAGGGCCCAGAGATACCTCTCCGATAGTCGGAGTGACAAATCCCAATCTCGATCCATGCCAACTCAACAAACACTTTCGGAGATACCTGTAGTGCACCTTTATAATCACCCAGTAACGTTGTGACGTTTGATACGCCCAAAGTATTCCTACGGTATCCGGGAGTTGCATGATCTCATGGTCAGAGGAACGTGTATTTGACATAGTGAAAGCAATAGCAATAAACTGAACGATCATTTGCTATGCTAACGGTTGGGTCATGTCCATCACATCATTCTCCTAATGATGTGATCCCGTTATCAAATGACAACTCATGTCCATGGTCAGGAAACCTTGACCATCTTTTGATCAACGAGCTAGTCTGGTAGAGGCATACTAGGGACATAGTATTTGTCTATTATCCACACATGTATTAAGTTTCCAGTCAATACAATTCTAGCTTGAATAATAAACCATTATCATGAACAGAGAAATATGATAATAAACACTTTATTAATTGCCTCTAGGGCATATTTCCAACATAACCTTCCTCCTTGGTTGTGCATGAAGCGGAAGTTCATTATGATGCCAGTGCTCATCCAAGGCCCTAAGCAACCCGGCAACGACATTGATGTGTACCTAAGGCGATTAGTTGAAGAACTTTTATAGCTGTGGGACATAGAAGGTGTACGTGTGTGGGATGAGCACAAACAGCAGGAATTTGACCTACGAGCGTTGCTGTTTGTAACCATCAATGATTGGCCTGCTCTTAGTAACCTTTCAGGATAGACAAACAAGGGATACCACGCATGCACGCACTGTTTAGATGAGACCGAAAGTATATATTTGGATAAATGTAAGAAGAATGTGTACCTGGGACATCGTCGATTTCTTCCGACCAAGCATGCCTTAAGAAAGAAAGGCAAGCATTTCAAAGTTGAGGCAGATCACCGGAAGAAGCATGTCCTCCGTACTGGTGATGATATACTTAATATGGTCAAGGATTTACAAGTAATCTTTGGAAAGGGTCCTGGCGGACAATCTGTTCCGAATGACGCTGACGGACACGCACCCATGTGGAAGAAGAAATCTATATTTTGGGACCTACCCTATTGGAAAGACCTAGAGGTCCGCTCTGCAATCGACGTGATGCACGTGACGAAGAATCTTTGCGTGAACCTGCTAGGCTTCTTGGACGTGTATGGGAAGACCAAAGATACACCGAAGGCATGGGAGGACCAGCAACGTATGAACGAAAAAGACGGCATGCATCCAAAGCAGTATCAAGGTCCTGCCAGCTACGCTCTTACCAAAGCAGAGAAGGAAATCTTTTTTGAATGCCTGCTCAATATCAAGGTCCCGTCTGGCTTCTCGTCGAATATAAAGGGAATAATAAATATGGCATAGAAAAAATTCCAGAACCTAAAGTCTCGTGACTGCCACGTGATTATGACGCAACTGCTTCCGGTTGCATTGAGGGGGCTTCTACCAGAAAATGTTCGATTAGCCATTGTGAAGCTATGTGCATTCCTCAATGCAATTTCTCAGAAGGTAATCGATCCAGAAATCCTACCAAGGTTACAGAATGATTTGGTCCAATGTCTTGTCAGTTTCGAGTTGGTGTTCCCACCATCCTTCTTCAATATTATGACGCACGTCCTAGTTCACCTAGTCGACGAGATTGCAATTTTGGGTCATGTATTTCTACACAATATGTTCCCCTTTGAGAGGTTCATGGGAGTCTTAAAGAAATATGTTCGTAACCGTGCTAGGCTAGAAGGAAGCATCTCCACGGGCCATCAAACAGAGGAGGTCATTGAGTTTTGTGTTGACTTTATTCCTGACCTTAAGCCGATTGGTGTTCCTGAATCGCGGCATGAGGGTAGACTAGGTGGAAAAGGCACGCTAGGACCGAACTCAATAATATGTAGGGACGGGCATTCTTGGGCGCAAGCACACTACACAGTTCTACAGAATTCTACCTTGGTGGCCCCGTATATCAATGAACACAAGAATATTCTACGCTCCAAACACCCGGAGCAGTCTGACGACTGGATTACACGTGAACACATGGGGACTTTCGGCGGTTGGTTGCAAACACATCTCATGGGTAACACCACTGTTGGAGATGAGCTGTACTTGTTGGCCAGGACACCATCTTTGACTGTATTGACTTTCCAAGGGTACGAGATAAATGGGAATACATTTTACACGATCGCCCAAGATAAAAAGAGTACCAACCAAAATAGTGGTGTCCGCTTTGATGCAGCAAACACCAATAGGGCAAAGGACACATATTATGGTTACATACAGGACATATGGGAACTTGACTATGGACGTGATTTTAAGGTCCCTTTGTTTCGGTGCAAATGGGTCAATCTGTCAGGAGGCGGGGTACAGGTAGACCCGCAGTACGGAATGACAACAGTGGATCTCAACAATCTTGGGTACACAGACGAACCATTCGTCCTAGCCAATGATGTGTCGCAGGTTTTCTATGTGAAGGACATGTCTACCAAACTGAGAAAAAGAAAAGATAAGGAAGCGAATACATCATACGATGAGCCAAAGCGCCACATAGTTCTTTCAGGGAAAAGAAACATCGTGGGAGTGGAGGACAAGACAGACATGTCAGAAGATTATGAAAAGTTTCATCAAATTTCTCCCTTCAGAGTGAAGACTGACCCAAGCATCCTGTTAAATGATGAAGATTATCCATGGTTACGGCGCAATAAGCAAGGGACACACGCGAAGAAATAGTTTTATACCCCAAGATCCCACTCTGGGATGTGACCGGCTTCACCGACATCACTTTCTCTCTAGTTTGAGTTTCCGGACTTATAGCTGGAAAGTGCCACTTCGGACAAACCGGAGGGAATCTTTGTAATAGTTAGGGTATATATATATGTGTGTGTGTGTTTTGGCATTTGAAACGCGAAGGAACGCTATTTTTCATGCATTTATTGATTTTTTTGAGCTAAATGACCCTGAAATTGAAAAGCACTACAAATAAACTCTGAAAAGGTTGAAACTTGGCATGGTATCATCATTTCACCCACATAGCATGTGCTAAAAAGTTGAGAGGGTTACGGCAAAAACTGGATGCACTTCGTGTACAAACTAGACAATCTCTTTCGAAGTATCAGGGTTTCGGACGAAAACTCATCTGTTACAAAGGTATTTTATTTTTTAAAACTTATTTTAACTCCAAACTTTTTGTGCGTTCAATATGCACCATTCAAAGCCACGTCATCAATTTTCAACCCTTTCTGACTTCATTTGCTATTTTTCATGCATTTATTGATTTTTCTGAGCTAAATGACCCTGAAATTGAAAAGCACTACAAATGAACTCTGAAAAGGTAGAAACTTGGCATGGTATCATCATTTCACCCACATAGCATGTGCTAAAAAGTTGAGAGGGTTACGGCAAAAACTGGATGCACTTCGTGTACAAATTGGACAATCTCTTTCGAAGTATCAGTGTTTCGGACGAAAACTCATCTGTTACAAAGGCATTTCATTTTTTTTAACTTATTTTAACTTCAGAATTTTTGTGCATTCAACATGCACCATTCAAAGCCACATCATAAATTTTCAACCCTTTCTGACTTCATTCGCTATTTTTCATGCATTTAATGATTTTTTGAGCTATAAAACTAAAAGAGCTAAACAGAATCTGTTTTGGATTAAAACACCTGTTTAAATAACCTAAAAATTACTAAATTGAACATACTGATAAAACACACTAATATTAAACAGCAGGAAAAAGAATCATTCAAAAATCTATTTTTAAAGTAAAGTTATTCACAAACTAGTGATTCACACAAATTTCAAAGAATTCAAATTTAAACTATTCAAATTTGAAAACTACTGGCACTAACAGAAAGTTTATAATTTTTGTGACATAAACCAAAAAGATTCACTCAAAAACTCTAAATATTTGGCTGTAAGTAGAAACAAAAGAAAAAAATAAAGCAAAAAATAAAAAAAACTGGAAAAGACCTTTAGTCCCGGTTAGAGCCACCAACCGGGACTAAAAAGTATATGCAAAAAATAAAAAAATGCCCGCCTACTAGGCCACCACGGCCTGCATACGACTAGAAACCCAACTATATATGGGCCAGGATACAGGCCCGCAGGGCAAGTAGGCCCACAGGGCAGAGAGAACGGTAGGCATGTACTGCCTGCTTTAGAGAGGAACTCGAGACGGCTATCGCAGCGGGGCTTATAAACAGGTGCGAGCGCCTCTCGCTTGGCGAGGTGGGACTAAACTTCCACCACGCCAGGACCAACCCTTTAGTCCCGATTGGAGACACCAACCGGGACTAAAAGGCCCCCTTTAGTCCCGGTCCGAGCCACCATTCGGGACTAAAGGGTTGGGTTTCCCGCCCTTTGGGCTGGTAAAATTCGCCTTTAGTCCCGGTTGGTGGCTCGGACCGGGACTAAAGGGGGGCCTTTAGTCCCGGTTGGTGCCACCAACCGGGACTAAAGCTCGGGCTATATAAACCGCGCGCTGCCTTCTTCCTCCCCAATCTTCTTTCTCTCTCGATCGCTCCTCTACCCCGACGCCGAACCACCGCACGCCGCCGCCAGGCTGCCACGACGCCCTGCCCCGAGCCGTCCCCGAGCCCGCTGACCGTCGCCGGACCTCCTCGCTGTCCTCCCCGAGCATCGCCGCCCCTGAGGCCGCTCCTTGTCGCCGCCCCCGATCGAGCCCTCCTCGTCGTCGCCGCCCCACGGTGAGCACCCTTTCCCCCTCCTCCCCCTCTTCCCCAAATGGATGGATGGATGGATTCATGGATGACGAAATGCCAGAGGGCTCTAGGAATTTTTTGAATTTTCTGAATTTTTTGACAGCACACATCAAGTGTATGATGAAATGCCAGAGGGCTCTAGGAATTTTAGGAATTTTTGAGAATTTTTGTGGTGAGGTGTTGATGCACAAAAGAGAGTCTGGCAAAGTTTCAGAATTTTTGGAGCAATTTAAATTGGGCTTTGACCATGGAGTTTGAATCTGGTCCAAATTTGAACTGAATGGAATTTGAAAATTTTGAACTATGGAACCAAATGTTTTTGGTGGAATGGGTTGTGGGTACTGTCAAATAGATGGAGTAATTTTTTTGGGTGCAAAAGAATTGGGGATAATATAGCTCCTTTGCAAATCAAAGAACAAAATTTTTGCATTAGAGTTCATTTTGTCTTTTTTTGTATGTTTTAATGCAAGCATCTTTTGGGCAATCTTTGAACATGAAGTAGGAGCATTTTGATGTCATCTTGCTGGTAGATTTTAGTTCATGCCATGTTAGGACCTGTAGTGAGTGCTACAAGCTTGTAAACTTGCTATCTATTCATTTCTGCCATGTCATGCTATTTTTCTGTAAGTCTAAAACTGGCAGTATTAATACTTTGCATTTTGCCTTGAGGTTTGCAACAAATCTGTGCATCTTTGGATCATGATCAGTAAGGGTGTTTTGTTGAGGGTAATTAGTACATGCTTGTCATGCTCTTTGTTGCCATGAAAAACTGTTGTAGCATATATTTTACTTGCCTAAAAGGTTGCATCATGAATCTGTTTTCTGCCACTCATTTGAATTAGTTCAGTAATTAAGCATGTTTTGCCATGTGTCATGCCATTTGTTGCCATGTGGAAATTCTGTAGCATGTTCAAATCTTGCTTTCAAATTGGTATCTAGCTATAATGGACAGATTTGCATTGCATATTGCTTTGATCACCATTTGAGTTCCGTGCATCCGTTTGCCATGATCTTTATAAGTCCATTTCAACTAAAATCTTCCATTCTATCCAGTGGCATACTTGGGTTTGCCTAAATTTTTTTCACTCGATGGAATTACAGGTTGTGGTGTTGCATCTCCGTGGAGTTGGTCCCTGATCGTCCCTCCGTTGTTCGACAAAAGGTGTCCATTTGTCGTATGTTGAGTTTTGTTCATAGGATGATGGTTGGTTCATTTGTTGAGTTGTGTATTCATCTTGTGTATAAATCTTGTATTCATTTTGTATTCAACTTGTGTATAAATCTTGTATTCATCTTGTACAAATATCGTCGTAACTTCGACATGAGAGGGGGGGGTCGTTAAAACATAACCCCGATAACTTTGATTTTGAGGCATATGAAAACCTGATTTGCACGTCGGACAGGCATGAGAGAGGCGGTCCGCAAAGTATCCTCTCCCGAAAGATAGGACGACTCATCAGATATGATTCTAGATAATGTCCAATGCCTCATATCGCGAACATAGTTATATTGGATAATTGATCTTCATATAAATGAAGCATAAAAGTTTAGCAATCACTTACAAATTTTCATGTTGTTCATTGACTTCGACATGAGGGGGGGGGGTCGTGTTAAAACATAACCCCGATAATTTCGGTATAACTTCGACATGAGGGGGGAGGGGGTCGTTAAAACATAACCCCGATAATCCACTAATCCATTGTTCATATGCATATGATTCCTTGTTGTGATTAGGTCTATGTTTGCCACTAATCCACCTCTCATGGTTGTATATTGCCATGTTGTAATATTTGCAGAAACTATGGAACACGACAGAGACTTAGAACAAGAAAAGGCGTTGGAGGAAATAATCCGCGAGGGAGATGATGATATCATGACCTCACAGTTTCTCAACGACTCCGGTGGTGAGGGAAGAGAAGATGACGGCTCCGCCAGTGTTGGAGCCTTAACTGTTGAAAAGTCCGGCGAGGTATATATATTAATGAAGCCTCTGCTGACTAGATGCATTAATTGTTTTGTATGTACATATATTAACACTTCTTTCTTCTTTTAGCCCTCAGGATCGAGCCAAACTTCTATAAGGAGACGAGGCCCGAAGAAAAGGTTGGGCGAGAATGAAAGGTTCACGATCGAACAAGTCGATCCAGATGGCAAACCGACTGTTCCCAAGCGGACCCAAGACCGATTTATACATCAGTGCGGAGTTGTTGTTAGGGACAGCGTCCCAATCAGCATCCAAGAATGGAATAAGAAGAAGGACGATGGAGTTTCTTATGTCGACAATAGATGCAAAGTTCAGCTTTGGAACTCGCTCATGATAAATTTCAGCCTACCGCCAGAGGAGGATCCAAATAACCCAGTTATACAGCGAAAAGTCAAAAAATGGGCTCTTAAGAAGATGGCAGAACAATTCAAGAACTGGAAGAAAAGATTGAATGAACAGTTTGTCGAGAAAGACGAGACTCCAGAATTCACCGGTCAATATGCGAAGATAAAAGATCACTGGCCCGCATTTGTGGCGTACAAGAAATCAGAGAAAGCTAAAAACAGGTCACAGACAAATAAGCTAAATGCTTCAAAGAAGCAGTATCACCATGTTACGGGGTCAGGTGGCTACAAGGTTGCCCGGCCTACGTGGGACAAAGCTGAGAATGACCTGCTTGCTAAAGGGATCCAACCAGCGACATTGAACTGGCCCGAACGGGCAAGGACTTGGTTCTTCGGGCATGGGGGAACTTTGGACCATGAAACAGGGAAGTGTGTTTACATGAAAGAACAACTTGAAACACCCGTCACAAAGATTCAGGAAGCAATCAAGGATGTGCAAGAAGGAAGGTTCCATCCCGACAGAGAGAAGGAAGTGCTATCACGCGCCCTCGGGAATCCTGAACACCCTGGACGAACACGAGGCACAGCAGGCTCCGTTCCGTGGGTGCATGGGTTTCCCGACAGCGCTGGTTATAGAAGCCGAAGGAGAAAGAAGAAAGAGGAAGCAGACCGGATGCAGAAGGTAGAAGAAAGATTAGCGTTGCAGGAGAAGAAACTAGAGGCACTTACCAGTCAGCGAGCTACCGGCTCACCATCTCAGCAGCACGAAGATCCTTCATTCGATACTGCCCACGAAGCTACCCCACCATCTCAGCGGAAAATCAGCGTGGCTTCCACGGAGCTCGTTCGTCCTGATATCACGGCTCCGCGCTACCCCGTGGATTATATCATGGAGAGGGAACATTGTGAGCTAATGGCGAAATGCATCAACCTACCCTTGAAGGTGGCGGTCGGCTATGTCTTACCTCCTAGACCTGATGGAACTTTCCATTGCAATCCGATTCCAGATGGCTTTGCTATTGTCGGGGTGGATGAAGTTACCAAAGGATTCGAGGGGCTGGAGCTTGAGTACCCTACAGGTGAAGGGGAGACTCATCTGGTAGATGCCGTAAGGACTACCATTCTATGGAGAAAGGAATACATCGTGCTTCCATAATGGACGCCGCGTCAGCAGACTCAGCCGGAGGAGGCCCCTCAGCAGACTCCTCACTGTCCAGCTCTATCTCCGCTGCCTTAGTCGTCTCCGCCACGTCAGCACACTCCGCCGCCTCAGCGGACTCCGCCGGAGGAGGCCCCTCAGCAGAATCCTCCGCCGCCTCAGCTGTCTCCGCCGCCTCAGCGGACTCCGCTGGAGGAGGCCCCTCAGCAGAATCCTCCGCCGCCTCAGCTGTCTCCGCCGCCTCAGCGGACTCCGCCTCCTCCGCCGCGTCAAGAAGGCTCCTCCCAACAACGGCGGAAGAGACCCGCCGCCGCTTCGGCGGCTAGCAGTACAACAACGAAGAAATCCAGAGCAGGTCCAAGCGTCAAGAAGGCTCCTCCCAAGTTACCATACGACATGACTGAGGAGGAAACCGACGAGTTCGTGGCTGCCGATGTGAAACGCCAGCTTGCACCGAAACGTCCAGATCCAAAGGAGAAAATAGATCCGGTAAAAGCGAAGCGCTGTCTGGATGCCCTTCAGCGCCCACCATCTCCTCCGCCGCTCTCACACTATGACCGCTGTATTGTAAAGACATTTCATGAACCGAAAAGGTCGGGAAGTACTATCAGTGCTGCAAGAAGTGGGAAAACAATTCCCCAGCTCGGCGAACAGGAAAAACAATCGTGCCCCCCGCTCAAGGTGTTTCCCGATATCGCTAATGATCCGAGGGTAGCGGCCGCTCATCCTGGTTACACTCTTGCTGATTACTTAGGCGAAGAGGTACAGTTCGAAATGGCTGAGGTAGCCTTTAGATACGAGCACGGGAAGCCTCTCGTCAGACCTGAGTAGCTCCCGCGTCTATCAACGATGATGCGAACATTGCATAACTGGTACTTGAAAGCCTGCAAGGAAGGGACCAACAGTATCTTAGTGGGAATTAAAGATGAGCACTACTTCAATGGAGTCGAGGCGTTGTACATTGAATTTGAAGAATTATTTCAGTTATACAATCAAGCCGCCCTCGACAAAGCTATCGTCAGTTGCTATTGTCTGTAAGTATTTTTTCTGTAATTAAGTCTCTAGCTCAGCTCGTTCATTGCATGTATAATTATCCTCACACTATATTATGCAGATTGAAGATCCGCGAATGCAGAGGAAAAATCTATGACATTGGGTTCATTAACCCAAATACCGTAAATGAATATACGGTACAAAAAAGCCCCGATGATACAGAGAATTACTTGCTAAAGGCGTTACTTGGACAACAAAACAAAAGGGAAATACTATTTCCTTACAACTTCAAGTGAGTGTTACTGTCTTCTGCACATTCCGTTTCGCTTACTCGAGGTTAAGTGTAATTGATGAGTTATGCGTGCGCAGATTCCACTTTATTCTGCTAGCCATTCAGCTTGACGCGGGACTAGTAGTTGTCTTGAACTCGAGACGTAAAGAGGCTAAGGAGCGGGCGGACATGAGTCAAATGCTCCAGAAGTAAGTTCAATCATTATCGCACCATATCGGCAACTTTCGTTCATTTCCTGATATCAAGTAATCATTTTTTTTGCCGGGCAGGGTTTGGAAAAAGTTCACCAACCAGGTTAGGGGTGAATGGAAAAAGGAGCTGCGATTTTCACAAACCAAAGTAAGTACTACTAGCTAGTTCCGCGCATCTATCATTGATTCTAGTTTCAATACCATTATCATGCTTGATTATCATTTTGATTGAACTCTATTCTCGTAAAGTTCTTGTGGCAGGAACCCGGGAATAATTTATGTGGATACTACGTTTGCGAGTACATTCGCCACAAGACCTCTGAGCAGGGCAGATCTGAAGAACAAATTGAAGTATGTAAACAATATTCACATTTTTATTTTATTACTATCAATTGTGTTGAGTTTCATTCATATATATATATATATATATATATATATATATATATATATATATATATATATATATATATATATATATATATATATACACATACATATATATTGACCCCCTTCTTTAAATTAGATCAAGCGGAAGCGGGGTGAACTCCTAACAACTGATCGCATACGAGCAATTCAAGAGGAATTGGCGGGATTCTTTGTTGACCATGTCATACCTACAGACCGAGAATTCCATCGGGAGTGGCAATGCGATTTTGGTAATTAGATATTAGGGATCGTAAGAGATGTTACATTGTATATATGCATGAATGTGTACTATACGTAGTAGCGTCGAATAGATATACGAAAACTTGTTGTTCGACCAAGCACGGAGAAAGAGAGGTCACTTCTCTCTATATTCATGACGATTCGTGTAATGGTTCCTTCAATGCTATATGTAGTAGTTAGCGTCGAGTTGAATGGAAAACGTAAAATAAAAACGAAAACCCTAAATGTAAAAGAATTGAATGGTAAACACAAAAAGAAAAGGGGGAAACACAATATGAAACCCCTAAACCCTCCAAAACCCCTAAAACCTAAACCCCTCCTTTCAAAAAAAAACAGCGCTTGGCAAGGGCTGACGCGTGGCGGCCTTTTAGCCCCGGTTGGTGTTACCAACCGGGACTAAAGGTCCTCCTACCTGAGCGCTGCGCAGCGGCCACGTGGAGACCCTTTAGTCCCGGTCGGTGTTACCAACCGGGACTAAAGGTCCTCCTGCCTGGGCGCCTCACAGCGACCACGTGGAGCTCCTTTAGTCCCGGTTCGTAACCCAACCGGGACTAAAAGTGGGGGCCTTTAGTCCCGATTGTTCAGTCCCGGTTGCAGAACCGGGACTAAAGGCCCTCTGGAACCGGGACTAAAGCCCTGTTTTCTACTAGTGATGTTGTGTCGTCGTAGTCTCTGGTGAGGTTCTGGCTCGGCCTCGTCGCTGCGCTCCTTACGTCGCCCCCACCTTGAGCCTCGCGCGAGGCAGAAATTCAAATGGCACAAGAAAATTTTCAGGCGCTTCAATTTAGCAACTCCGTTAAATAAAAAAACTGATGAAGTAGCCAAAATGATTGTGGTATGACTCTATCTCTATGAGCAGTAGGAAATGTATCAATGTATCATCACGCCATCACGCATGCATATGCTGGTGCCCACGAGGCCATGACTCCGCACAGTCCCGTCGTCCCTTTCTTCTTATCCCGTGTGCATTCAGATCCCGACCGTTGGACCCCTCCAGGATAGCAGCAAAGCATGGCTGGTCCAATGGCCAGGTGCACGGCTGCACACTCACTGCCTCAAGAAGATCCCTCCCATATCCATCTCACATGTGACGCCGGGCACCACCGGTGACCGGTCCACGTATGAGGCGTCGAGACGCGACAAAGCCTCAGTTTGCTCGCGCGCCTGGCTGGTCCAAGCTACGTGCGTGATCTCGTGTCTTTTCGTCGCAGGTGCGCGCAGAAACCGCCACCATGCACATGCACGTACCCCTGTGACCCGTGAGTGAGGCTGTGACTGTCGCTCTTGCACACAACCCGTGCAGTGTCTCCTACGCCATGCATGGCAGCGTGCGAGTCTCGGCGGCTCCGTGTCGAGCTGCGATGGCTTGGTTTCCGGAGAACCGCATCTTTGAACGTATCCGGCGCGATCAACCTGACAACCTCTTGCTCGTGCTAGCATGTCCAGTGACACTCGAATGAGTCGATCGCTGGGCATCCAAGCTAGGCAAACTAGCAAAGCAAAGATCATTAGGCCAACACAATCGATCGGTCCACGTATGTAGTACTAGTATCGCTGTGGTAATTAACGGGTGGTGTAGAGGCACGTGAACTGTTCTTTCGAGCCTGCACACACATCGCACATGGGGTGATGGGATCGGAGTTTGGCCGTGCGTTACCGACTCGTGTTGTGTGGATGGATTATGGAGGTTGAAGACTCGCGTTGTTGTTTAGCCTGTGTGTGTCTGGGAGGCGCCAGCGTCGTTGCTGATTTGTCGCGTCTTTATCGGACATGGATGCACCGTGGTCCCAAATTTGGTGTTTTGACACTTTTGCCAAGGTCGAGGGAAAAAAATCAAGATCTGACCCTTTTCCTACCGCCGGGGTCGATGGCGGTAGGGTGTAAGAGCATCTACAGCCAGGCGCCCTAAACCGCCCCCAAACGCCCGGGCGTCACGAAAATCTGACCCAGCCGGGCGTCTCAAACGGGCCTCAAACGTTCGGGCTGACCGGCACCCCAAATATGGGGCGGATATGAGGCTGTCCGGGCGCGTCCGGGCGCGTCCGCCACGTCAGCCCGGCCCACCCCGACCCCACAAATATCCCCATCTGGCAAACCCTAGACAGCGGTCAATCCGAACTCCACTTCACTCCCTCTCTGTCCACTTCACTTCCGATCCCCTCCCCTCCGATCCGATGGCCGGCGACGGAAGCAGCGGTGGCTCCAGCGACTGCTCGAACATCGACGTGGAGGAGGTGGCCCTACGCATCGCATTGAGGAGGTCGCTGGTCGAGCAAGGCGGCCCCAGCGGCAGCGGATCTTCTTCCTCAGCGCTCGTCGCCCGTCGACGCAGCGCCGGCGACGTGGCCGGCCCTTCCCGCCCGACGCGCAGCTCCGCCACCTCCGCTCCGCTACACTCCGGCAGCTCCGCTCCGCTCCGCCAGGTACGCCGCCCACCTCCACCACCCTCTGGTCCAGAAATGGCACCCGGCCACCGGTGGGTCCTCATGCCCGCGCCGGGGCCGACGCGCACGAGGACGCCCGAGTCCGAGGCACGTGCAGCCCGACGCGAGCGGCAGCTGGCGAGGGAGAAGGGGGAGGCGATGTCCGCGCGCCGGTCGATCCAGAGGCCGCGCTCCTCGCGTCGGTCCTCTGCCGCTCACTCACGATGGCGGAGACGGATGCGCGGCACCTCCGCCGCAAGAATGCCAAGGTGCTCCGACTCGCCATCGGGTTGTCGGAGCGCGAGGCGAACAAGGAGGCGGCAGCGAAGGCGAAGGCGGCCCGCCATGCCAAGGAGTAGGACCGCCAGCTCCGCAGGCTGTCGGGCATGACGTGCAACTCCGACTCCGACCTGACGGATGGCTCCACCGACAGCTCCAGCTCCGACGATGACGCGCCTCCGCACGCCGACGCCTGCACGGAGGAGGGGTACAGCCACGCCGACGACCGGAAGGGGAAGGGGTCGGCGAGGAAATGGTGATTTCCTCCGCCCTTCCCCGTTCTGTTTATAGTTTAACTATGTTTAAGTTGTTTGTAGTATGAATTTGCCGTGTCCGCCGATGAACCTTCGATGAACTCTGTGCTTTTGTCCGGCGATGCAATGATGATCCAGCTAGTTTGATCGTGTTTATACTTATACGTAGCGTTGCATGGATTGCATGGGTTTGAGGTTTCGGATATGAGGGGCGTGGGTGTGGAAGGCAAGATATGAGGCGTGCCCGGTCAGTGCCCGCGGAAGCGTCTGGGCGCGTCCGCAGGCGTTTGAGGGGCCGGATTTGCCATATGCGGCTGTAGATGCTCTAACAGCCTACCGCCAAGGTGCACGCTCTACCGTAAAAAAAATCCTAAGTATCAAATACAGTGCTTGTACACACCTACCGCCGGGCACCTCGGCGGTAGGGTTGCACAGGCTACCGTCAGCGTGTTTGGCGGTAGGGCTGCACTGCGCTGACGTGGATAAGTTGCCTACTGCCAGGGGCCTCGGTGGTAGGCTAGTATACCCTACCGCAATCGACCCCGGCGGTAGGAAAAGGGTCAGATCCCAAAAAAAAATTCCGAACCAAGGTCAAATCTGGCTCAACTTTCGTAAAAAAGGTCAAAACACCAAATTTAGCCGCACTGTGGAGGCATGTTAGTGATTTGGCAGGTGGTTGCACGGCGAGAACATGGGCTAACGGTCAGAGGTGCAGACAGATGTGTGCCGAAAGAGAGACTTTGTTATTGGTGTGCACCATTGGCCTCATGTAAGATCATGGATTGGATTTTCACCGCATCCCTGGCTAATCTGCTGCACCTGCCAGTCATAGGCTAATTATAGGCAAATACGTAACGAGAGCAAGCAAGCCATCTATCTGCCATGGTAGGACCGACGTAGGAGTATCCCCGCATGCATGGGATCGAATTCCTTGCATGATTTGGCCTGCATGCTCGTGCTTGCGAGCAATCCGTCAAAGATTCCGCTAGCTTTATCGAGTCCACCGTACGCTTGATCTAGGGAAATGATGAGTGCATGCGTGCGTGCGTGATGTGTCAGAACTCAGAGCACAACACAAGAGAGCAGAGCACAACACAGGGCCCGAGTTTTGAGCCCATTATCGAGGTGTCCCGCTTGTCTGAATCGATCCTCCCTTGCTCGATTCACGCAACATGTAGCTGGACTGGTGGCGTACGAAAAATGCTTGTTGCCATGCGGCCAGTACACCGCGCGCATGCATGAGCATGATCGCTGTTGAGTGACGAAAAAGAGAACGGACGTGCTCCGCCAATTCGGCCAGAATCCGTGGCCGGGACATACGTACAAGACAGTGTCCATGTGTACATGCTCATCGGTTTGTTTACAAATTTCTCTACCTCTACCTGCTGACTGCTGGTTGGTTGTTGCTTTGCATTTACGGGTGCCAGAACCATGCGCGTACAGTACGTACGTAGCGTAGTAATGTTCTCCATGCACCAACCCCAAGTTAAAGCAACATTTTTTCAGAGGAAAAATAGTTGAAGCCACGTCAGTTTCTCTAGGGATTTTTTGGGTGGTATCGGCGTCATGTGAGTGAGGTCCTGTAGCGACAAAACGGCAGATGAGGCACAGCAAACAGAGAGCATGCACAAATCGCCGCGCGAAATCAGTACCCATGTCTCGAGTGTTATTAGTATCTTATGGGGCTGTCACTGACGACTGATGCAAAGCTTCGAGGAGATAAAACAAAGATGTGAACTCAAGACTGCGGATCGAGTTTTTTGCAGGGTCTCGAGGACGAACATGCCTCGTGGAAATGGGCGCCCTCTGGGGTCGGCCTAGCTCGGCATTTCTAGTTTTTTTGTGGACAGGAGGAGACTCTTGATCACTTGTTTTTTGAATGCTCTGCTGCTAGACTAATTTGGAGTCTCTCAGGACAATCCCCAGAGGGTTGACTGAATGCTTGAATGTTTGGGTAGAAACTTTTCAGAAAACTGAGAAAAGTTTAGTTCTAGTGGGGATTTCTGCTCTTTTTTGGGCAATATGGAAGTGCAGAAATGGCATTATTTTCAGATCAAAGAATGTTCATGATCCCATGATCCTAATTAGAATGATGTGTAACTGGATTAATGATCGGGCTATTTTGCAGAAGAAAAAAACACAGAACAAAAGCTGCTGATGTTGGGAGCAAAGCTAATCGAGCGGGTGGCAAATGAAATCTACAAGGTGTCGCAGGGTTGGAGGCCGGGTGTTCAGAGACTATGCTGATCCTTCTGATGAAGCTGGATGCTCTTCGACCTATTGTTCTTTCGCCTTCAGTAGGCTTCGATTGTCGTCTGTTATCTATCTGCTGTAATAGTTTAACTCTAGCTTTTCTTTTGCGTGTTTGGAACTTGAGAACCTCTTAGCGAACCTGCTTATCAGATGTTGGATTGTAGCTACTTTTGCTCTACCTTTGGTGGTTTCGTCAATGAAATCGGAGAGAAACCCCCTCTTTTGCTCAGAAAAGAAAAATGCTCGGCATTTCTATTTTATTATCCTCTTGTGGAATAGTGTGCATTTTTCTGTCTGCCACACTCCATGACTGTAATCACGTCTAAACAAATGTGGTGGCCTTTTCGATGTCCACAAAGGAGACGCATCTTTTCTTTGGCGGCAGCTCTTGATGAGATTTGCGGAAGGAAAAGACGCAGGCATCTCCAACACGGATCCTTAAATCGTCCGCATACGGCGAAATCAAGTTGTGGAATAGTGTGCATTTTTCTGTCTGCCACACTCCATGACTGTAATCACGTCTAAACAAATGTGGTGGCCTTTTCGATGTCCACAAAGGAGACGCATCTTTTCTTTGGCGGCAGCTCTTGATGAGATTTGCGGAAGGAAAAGACGCAGGCATCTCCAACATGGATCCTTAAATCGTCCGCATACGGCGAAATCAAGTTGTTCGAACGCTGCAAGCCATTCAATTGGGTCATGTACTTGTTCGTGGATCAGTCCGCGCGTCCATTTTCTTATAAACCGAGGAGAGCTTTGCAGGAGTTCGGACATCAACATGACAAACCAAAAGCCATCACGCACCCCTCTCCTCTCTGTTTTCTTTCTATGCTTTCTCTTTCCTCCAATGGAAACAGTCTGCTTCACACAGCCAATCACCGATGAGCCACTTTCACTCTTTTCCCGACTAGTAGAATAAATTCAATTGATCAAAACAATCTTGTTCAACTTCAGCATCTGAATGATCATTATCAGAGCAGAGTTCAGAAATATCAGCATCCCCAAGGACAATTGGACCTGGAGAGCTGGGTTCATGAGCACTGTTCTTGTTAACAATATTTTGAATAAAAAAACTTTCCTCACTTGTTCCATCTTACTAATTATGTCAAGGTTATGATCAACCATTTCAATAGATCATCTAAGGTCTATCCCCACCAATCAGACATATGTAAAAGAGGCGATTTAGAAGAGGGGGAGTCAGATTTGTTACCATAATATTTTTTTTTTCAGTAACTCTTTCCTTAGCCAGATCTTCCACTCTCACATCTTCTATCTTTCAGTCTGGGGCACCTTCTCGGAGGACCATCACCATACTTCCATGTCCAGTCTCCACAGGATCCTCTTGGGATTAAGCCAATTTTGATCTAATGGAGTCAATGGTCTCCTGACTGCCATTGTAGTCAACCGGTTCCAAGCAAGCACCACCATGGGCAAAATCAAGAAGCTGGAGAAAGCTTTCAGGAGCAAAGGCAAAAAAGTGGGGTCATAAGAAAGGCATCCGCAACTATTTAATGGATGATCATCAGTCCCTTGGGATGTCCTCATGGCTTGGCTCTTCTCCCCATGGCTTTGGCGGTGTCGGTTGTCATCAGCCGAGGTGTTTTCGTTCGGAGTTTCTTTGCGATGACCCAGTGTGGGAGTTTGTGGTCTCTACGCCTTGTGTATGTTGTCACATTGATTTTGCGCTCCTATGGTTTCATCCTTTGTGAATTGTCCACATATGGTTTGTTTATTCCGTTTTCGCTCAGTTTTCTTTTAACTAACACATATGCCGGTGCGTTGCAACGGGCTCCTCGTCTCAACTCTATTCTACTCCCTCTGTAAACTAATGCAAGACATTTTAGGTCACTTGAGGGAATACTTAATTAATTGATGAGGCAAGCTTTTCCTCATTTTGGAAAAAGAATATAGCTCCAAGGGAAAACATGATATGCAGAGCAAAACGGCCGAAATGCAGTTTTATTCGCTGCAAGACTTAGCTTCAATGGGCGAATCAGAGTTCACAAATGGTGTTGGAGGGTAACCATCCCCCACACAAGTTACAGAAGCGACCCAAGCACGATGAGATGAACTACTAGGCTCTAAATTAGACACATACGACGAATCGAACGAAGAACGGCCATGCAGATGGAAGCACAGGCAAATGCAGCTCGATTTTCCTATGCTTCGATGTGCATGTTCCACGTCATGGTGAAGCTCTTCCCCAGCTGCAACGCCAGCCCGCCCACCTCCATTGTCACGCCCCTCTTCTCGCCTTCCACGGCGTCCTCTTCTTGGTGCAGCACCTGCGCGTCCGCGGCCGCCAAGTAGGGGCTCGACGTGGCGACGGCGGTGGCGTCGTCCGCGCCGTCGACCCGTATGGCGAGGTCACTGCCGGCGCCGTGCAGCCCCAGCACCGTGATCTTCTCGATGACGAGCCCCTTGTGCATGCTGTAGCTCCCCATGGCCACGTCCGACCGCACCGTCACCTCCTTGCCGCCGCGCACGGCCGCGTGGAACCGCGCGTACGTCGCCTGCCCCTCCGCCAGCACCATGGCCGGCCGCTCGTCGTCGTCCACGTACACGGCGCCCTCCGCGTCCGCGTCCGCCGCGCCCAGCGGGAACGCCACCACCAGCGTGAACGGCGTCGCGCGTGCGTCGCGGGAGATGGTGCCGCCGCGCTGCAGCGGCAGGACCGTGCCCTGGTGCACGTGCACGTTCACCTCGTTCAGCGGCGCGGGGAGCCTGACGGCGGCGCCGGATCCCGTGGACACCACCGCCTTGCTCGTGTCGAACAGGTTGTACCACGTGCCCGGCGGGAACACGGCGTCCACGGAGCTGGCGCCCTGCTCGAGGACGGGGGACACCATGACGCCGGCGCCCAGCAGGAACTGGTTGCTCACGCCGTAGCACGGCGCGAAGTCCGGGAACGAGAAGAAGAGCGGCCGCGCCACGGGAGCGCCGGTGAGGTGCGCCTGGTAGTTGAGCGTGTACAGGTACGGGAGCATCCTGTAGCGCATGCCGAGCGCGTTCCGTGCCGACCTCGCCACGGACTCCCACTGGTACAGCTCCTGCCTCGCGGAGGCGAAGTTGGCGTGGTCCCTGGAGAACGGGTAGAAGGCGCCGAGCTCGATCCACCGGCTGCACAGCTCCTCCAGCGGCGGCGGGTTGGCCGGGTAGAAGCCGCAGATGTCGGCGCCGACCATGGGCATGCCGAAGATGCCGAAGTTGAGCATGGTCGAGATGGAGTAGCGGAGGTCCTCCCAGGTGCCCTTGTTGTCGCCGGTCCAGTGCGCGGCGTAGGCGCCGGAGCCGACGAACGTCGACCGCGTCAGGATGAACGGCCTCTTGCCCTGGATGCTCTGCAGCCCCTTGTGCGTGGCAATGGCCTGGGAGAAGCCATACAAGCTGTGGGCATTGTACTCAAGGATGCCATTGTAGTGCACGGCGCTGGTGGCAATGGTGTTGAAGCCGAGGCGAGCCGTCTTCCCGGAGGCATTGATCTTGTACGGCGGCTCGTCCCACCTGGTGTTGGTGAGGTTCTTACAGTCCAGGCAGCACAGCCATGGCTCTTTCGACGTCGGGTCCGGGCACTTGTGCGTCGTCGGGATGGTGCACTTGCCGGTGCAGAAGTTGGAGGCCTCGTTCATGTCGATCCAGAGCCCGTCCACCGGGACGAGCTCGTGGAACCGCCGCACCTCGTCGATCCACCACGACGCGCCATTCGGGTTGATGAAGTCCGGGAAGTAGACGGGGCCGGGCCAGACCTGGGCAAGGTATGGCTGCCCGTCGAGCTTGATGAAGATGTCGCGGTCCATGGCGCGCTGGTACACACCGTAGGAGTTGTTGACGTTGATGCCGGGGTCGATGAGGACAATGTACTTCATCCCGCGCGCGTGGATCTTGTCGAGGAACGCCAGCAGCTTGGGGCGCGGGTAGTTCACGGGGCTGAGCGTGAAGTCCTTCCTGGCGTCCATATGGTCGTCGTCGTTCCAGATCACGTCCAGGGGTATCTGCGCGCTCCGGTACCTCTCCACGACATCCTCGACCACTGAAAGGTTATGGTATCCCCACCTGCATTGGTGGAACCCTGTAAACAAGAACAAAAACCAATAAGAGATTTGCAGCATACAGTGTTAAAATTCAAATACTCTGTTCTGGATGTGTTAAAATTCAAATGGTTGCGGAGTAAAAATAGTAAGAGTATGATTTACAAAACAATTGGACCACATGTACGTACTGCAAGAAAGCCAATGCAGGATAACTGCTATGATTTATTGCTGTTTGGTATTGTCTCTCAGGTCTCTTGACCATATTCAGAGCAAGTTTTGTTTTGGTTTTTGCAGCGACATTCTCAGGATCACGAGTTGGGAATGTCAGTAGAATGCAAGTTATGTCTACCAGTATCACGTGAGAGACAGCCAAAAATATCTTCTTAGTACAGAGATTCATAACAGAGGTATTCAAGATGGTCTCAAATTAGTGCGAATCAAGAAATTATTGGTTTGTCACAAAATTACTGAGAATCCAGAAATTATTGTCTCAAATTATATATGGCCGAAGACACATCTTATAACTTCACAGGAAATATGTTTTCTCTGAGAAAAGATCTGCCCAATGTCATGCTGAATCGAAACTATTAGAGTATATTTATTGACAGTAAATTACTACTGAAACAACTATAACTAGTGCTACTAAAAATTCCATGGACAACAAAGAAAGGTAATTTAGAACTGCGCAGCTGTCCAGACAATGATAATTTATACAGTTATAAGGTAGGAGTAACTTCTTTGGCCAACTCATATTCAGAGCAGCCAGGAAAGCGGCTTCTCAAACTACTAACAGTTGATTCATACTGTTACCTGGCGAATTACCAGATGTTATGAACTTATGATGATGCCTAAACCACAAATCGAGTATTCAGACGAGTATGAATGACTAGTGCTATTTGAACAAAAGCTAGATATAATTGTGCTTACTGTTCTTGGTGGAATTTGGCTCATTCTATACATAGCATTAGCTAAAGAAACTAAAAAACATGAACAAAGATATATCAAGACAAGCAGAGTTCATGGGTTGGTTACCAAATGCCCAATACGGCATGGGCGCGGGGCGGCCGATCATGGCGGTGTACTGGTCCACCACGGCGAGCGGCGTCGACCCGGCGAAGAAGTAGAAGTCGAGGAGCCCGCCGATGACCTTGTAGGTCAGCGAGCTGCCGGTGTAGAACACGTCCATGCCGTTGCTGTTGAGCAGCAGCACGGCGTGCGCGACGCCGCGGCCGGCGAGGTTCCGGAGGTCCACGTACACCGGGTGGGAGCCGTAGAGGTCGGTGTTGAGGTTGATGGCGGAGGCGTCGGTGGTGTAGAGCGTGTAGGGGTCGTTGGGCCGGAGCTTGATGCCGCCGGGCTGCGTGTTCTCGCCGAGGCCGTACAGCGCGGCGTCGCCCGGCAGCCGCGTGGACACCTCCAGGTACTGGTCCTTGAACACCAGCGGCGCGCGGCTGGAGTTGAAGAGCGGCTGCCGGGTGGACCTCCGGTGGACGGCGAACCAGAACGGGTCGCGGCCGTAGGTGAAGACGAGGTCCTGCCCGGGGTACTCGCCGGCCGTGAAGGGGGCGCCCCCGGCGGCGGCGCCGAGGGGCGGGGCCGGCTCCCGCGGGAGCAGGTCGTAGGGGACCTCCCACCTCTGCTTCTCCGCGTCCGTTATCTGCACCCGTACCCTGTCCTTGGTCTCGTGCCTGCACGCACAAGTACAGTACAGCAAACACATTCCGCCATTAAAAATTGCACGAGCTCGCATTGCATTGGCCTCGGTCGTGGAATAAATTAGGAACACTCGCGATTGGAATGCATATACTGCTCCTCCTGCTGATAGATTAATCATCTAAGCATGAACACACACTGTAGTACTACTAGACATTGTTAGTACTCCCTCCGGTCCTTTTTAATCATCTAAGCATGAACACACACTGTATAAACAATCT
The DNA here is from genome assembly GCA_039707655.1 of Elymus sibiricus. Taxonomy (NCBI): domain Eukaryota; kingdom Viridiplantae; phylum Streptophyta; class Magnoliopsida; order Poales; family Poaceae; genus Elymus; species Elymus sibiricus. The sequence continues at coordinate 51,288,151 of CM077668.1, forward strand.
TGATTTCTTGAGATTGTTTATACTTGTAATTTCAGACCAATTCCTCAAATTTGGGGCGCTGTTTTTCCTTTTTCTTGAACAGATCGAACGGGCAATTATTGCAGCCACAAACATTCCCCTCAAACAAAGCTAGTGGTACCACTAGTACTACTACAAACCGGGGAATCAACATAGAGCGCTGTGAATAAAATAAAAACTGTGGAGAAGAAGAAGAAGATTGATTACTTGACGAAGAGCCTGAGGCGGGGGATGTCAGGGCCGAAGGTGGAGGAGCGCCGCTTCACCTGGAGGAAGCCGACGAGGCCGCCGCCGTTGGGGCACTGGACGAGGGACACCAGCTTGTACCCGAACCCAGCCGGCTTGGGTGCCGCTGCCGGCGCCTTTGCCTTTGCCTTCGCAGTTGCAGAGACGCCATTGCTGCTGCAGGCCAATGTCAGGATGAGGAGGAGGAGGCACCACCATGGCAGGAGGTGGGGAGGTGGGCGAGGGAGCATCGCTGGCTTCTCCTTCCTCTCCCCGCTCACCGGCCGAGCACGCTGCCTTTGTACAGTCCGTGTGCAGCAGCAATGTCGCAGGCTCCACTACTCCTCACAGGTGTGAATTCTGGGAGAGATAAGAGATAGGGAGCGAGACAGAGGGGGCTGTAAAATGATGCGAGTAATGAGGGGAGGGAGAGAGTGATGTGAGTGTGCTGCGGTACTCTGCATGCATTGAGTGATGAGTGGCATGTTCAACGGGTGTGCAGCACCGTCCGCCTTTATAGCCACCGTATCGTCTCGGTGTACTACTGCTCCCTGACCGGTGGGCCCAGGTATGCAGCAACGGTCACCGTGGCATGGTTGTCAGTGACCGCATGCAACGGTATCTAGTTTTCCACGCCCAAATCAAGCCATGAATCTGCCCCCCCTGAAATATGGCGCCATGACCCCCTAATTTTCTCTTGCATAATCTTGCAAATGATAACGTTGTTTTCACAGTAAAAACAAATGATGATTTTAACTCCCAAATAACAGAGAAAAGGTTGTTGTTGTTTTTTTTTTTTGCGAGAAAGAGAAAAGGTTGTTGCACGCTGGTTGGAGAAAATCGAACGAACGAAAATTCTAAACACACGGACTGTTTACAGTGTTTTACGGGTCTCATCCAAACTAATCTCCTTCCCCCTCCCCCGTCCCCCTAAATTTCAGCGGGGGCAACGCCCTCACCTTATTTCTATCCAACCAAAACATGCCAGGTAATAGACCCGGGCATGGACAGCCCGGCCTGAAAGCCCGACATCCGGGCCAGGCTCGGGCTCGGCTTTTCTGCCCGAAGCCTGACCCGAAAGCCCAAAGAATAGCACGAACAGGGCATAAATCAATATTTTATTAAAAATATAGGTATAACATACCATTTAAATATCTTATAATTCATTATTTTAATTTAAAAAAAATGCAATGTTCATGTGTTTCGGGCCGGGCTCGAGCTTGAGATTTTGAGGTCGGGCTTTACAAAACCAAGCCCGAACTAAGCCCGGCCCGACGAATGCCCAGGTTTACTAGGTAAGCCACTTTGTTGATCCCGTAAAAGGTCGTCCGTGCGTGTAGCACTGCTCAACCTAATACATCCATGATTAAGCCTACTCCAAAACCAAAACATACAGGGCCAACCCCACTCTGGTCAACAGCGCGGCAAAACACAAGAAAACATGTCAACCTCACAAACACAAGCTACTAGGGAACTGCTCCATCAAATTAATCGGCCTCTGAGAATCGTCGGAGAAAAGAAGCCGTGACTATTATGGAAGATCAAACTCACAACTTTCTCGTGGAGGTGGAGAACAGGAGAAGCAAGCAATCCACAAGACCATGCACCAAATGCTTCAATTGGTATGTTGGTGGCCAACATCGATGAAAACCATGTATCCCGCACAACACGAGATATCCAATATTTTGATCTTAGATTTTTGTTCAAACAACAAATAAACACATAGTCGAAGCCCTTTAGGATAAGCTTCACTCGATCAAGTCGGATTTGGGCCGGGCGGCCGAACCCACTTAGGTTGAAGCCCCTTGATAGATGTCGATGGAAAGGTGAGAAGACGCGGAAGTTTGATTGGGAAGAGGAAAAGGAAATTCGACAGGTTGGATTGCTCGTGTGTCCATGAGACAAATCCCATTTGACATGCGTCGTTGCCCAACTTCCATCTACTCGGTTGCACTCTAGCAGTCTGCCGACACCACCCTATGGGGCGGATGCTTGACATGCCGCTACTCATCGTCGAACTACACATTCCACAACCATGTTGCATGTTACCCCAGTTGCATGGGGTATCTGCCCTACACCACGGCAGTCACACCAACACACTCGGACCGCCACCCCAACAGAGTCAAACCACCACCTTTGAGGCGCGTCGACCGAACCGACAACCTCATTGCACTAGAGGCACACGGAATGCCACACAAGCCATGTAGAGCCACTGCCCTAGCCCATAGAGTCGTTGTCGCAAATATATCTAAGGTTACCGCCTTGACACATAACAGCCATCTGGGTTGCTGCCCCCGACAGCCGAGACTGGCTATCCAATGTGACGCCACAAGGGGCAAGTGATGCAAATGCCACTGTCACATGCTCTGGAAAAAATAGAGGTTGGGTTTTCCCGCCAAGAGTCCAAGCCATTTCGTAGGGAGTTGTCTGGAAAGCTGATACATCCCTGGTGAAGCCTACTCCAACACCAACAAACCGGGCCAATTTTGTGCGGTAAGCACAACAAAACCTTCCCATCAATTGAATACCGAAGTTGTGCAGGCTGCATGTATCATGCGCCTCCACTGTCAACCAATAAAACACCATTGGAAGCGGCGACCTTGAACAACATATCATGCCGCAAAGAACCACCACAACACATGGTGGGACTGCCGTGTTAACGCCGCCCTCAGACGGAGCAGAACTATTGGTTAATTGTTATATACTGACAAAAACCCTTGAAGAAAAATGTTAATTTTCTAGGATAAAGAGAAAAATACAAATATGTTGACCCATAATATAAAATTCATGAAGAACAATGTGTTTTTTGGGGATAAAGAAATAAAAGAAACATGTTGATCTATAATAGATTCAATATTTGCTACATGTTTTTTAAGCTTTTGCTCAAATAAACCCCTGAAGCCAAACCGCGACACTACATGAAGCAAGTGTCATTGTGACACAATCTTATATAACTTGTGCAATAGGTGCACTCATATAACCATTATTGGGAGTAGCAAACACCCCAAGCTGTTTGGTATCCAAAATATCATATATTTTTTGTTTTCTTAACTTGCGTAAAAGAAGCTAATGATGAAAACAAATTTAAAACGAAAAACAAAAAAAATAGTAACCTTACAAGGGTAGCAAAAATACTTCGCTCGCAATGGCATCGGAAAAGAAGTTGATTACCTTCAATCCGGTTCCGGATGTAGATATAGCCTTCTTTTCTAGATAGCCTAGGTTTATTAAACCACCAGAAGTAATGCTTAGTAAGGAGATTACTACAAAAACTTTTTATCGTGGGACGTTTCAATTTCCCGGACCAAATCGGAGAGGTGATTAAAAAGACAGTAATAGAGAAATAGGCCAGGGATTAAGGTCATACCCTGCAGCTGTTGTGCATGTGCTCGAGATTCTATCTAAATAAACAACATGAATCTAGTGAACACCATTACATATATCTTGTCAAAGAATTGTTGTGGGAGATGTGTCCAAATAACCACACGACCAACTACCACCGCATCGAGGTTCTATTGTCCAACTAAGGCCCTATCCAACTCGCAGGTTTATCTTGGTTATTAAGAATAAACTAGACCGATGCATTGGGCGTTTAATGACTGCACCTTATCTACCCCAAGAGACTTGGTTTTGCCTACCGTACTAACCTTATTGTCACCAAAGTTCAGCATAGCCTTCCACTAATCTTTGCCATTTACCTCTCCTTGTTCTGATCTTCGGTATCTCGGGTACCTGCGAGTCCTAGGATGGAGTTAGACAAGAGAGAAAATCTTTGCGCAACACATATTAATAACGTTCTCTTAGAGTAAACCAACAATCCTTTATAACACATACATGAGGCTACGAGACTATGCCTCAGCCCTTAGCCCGAGGGGACTGTTGAAGATATGCCCTAGAGGCAATCATGTTTCCTTATGTATTCATGAGTTATTTGTATTGTCCTTGAACATCATTACTGATATGTGTCAATAAGTATGGGACTTGTTTGTGAGACTATATATTGTCTGATGATTGTTTTAATGGTCCCTGCTAGTTGATAAGGTTATGCAGGCACATACTATACGAATCAGTTGATGACTATGTTTCACAAGTCATGGGCATAGAGATGCTAACGTGATAGTATGGACTCGGCAATAGAGATCACCGAGTTGGACAAACCTACTTTGAGACGTGGTAACATATTGTCATCTCTTAGTCGTACAATGTATACGCCATGTCCTAGACTTGAGGTCCTCGCATGTTCTGGGGATAAGGAGCAACTCGCTTAGGGTCTATCAAACGTTATTCCGTAATTGGGTAGTTATAAAGGTAGATTTCGGGTGAGTTGTGAAACATGACGCGAGACATGTTTGACCAAGACGGGTTTTGCCCCTCCGATACGAAGAGATATTCTTTGGGGCATATCAAGTGATCACATTGAGTAAAGCATGGCATGCGACTTGGGTTAAGTGTTAATCTAGTTCGGGAAACTGTATCACGGTTTCGAGAAGAGATGTCGAGGCAATGGCGGAGGACAAAAAAAATCTAAGGCGTGGCGAACTCTTAAGCATATTATTTTTTGATGCAAAACCACATAGATAGATCACACTAACAGTGTACACTAAGATTTTTAAATGATCTCAAACATAATATCCAAATACAGTAGCATTGCCACTTTTATAGGTACTTGGATTGGAGCTATTGTGACTACCAACTGCCTCAAAATATCTTGTCAAATCTGCATTTTATCACATGAAATGTACAAAAATCACCTCATTGTAGATTGCCATGCTACTCTCCGAAAGTGACACTAAAATTCAGAAAAAAAATACCTCCCCCGTTCGTCTTTGGGAGCCTTTTCCTCTTCCTATCCATCTTCGTCGGAATGCCGAATGCCGCTACTGCCGACCACCGGCCTCACGCGCCGCCTGGTGGGCGCTGCCCACACGCGCAGCAAAAACTGCAGTCCTGCTGGCCGCCCACATGTGCTCATGCTGGCCAACGAGAAAGCGCGCCGCTGCTGTTGGCCGGCGGGAACGCAAGCCGTTCGCTCCGTGGCCGCTCCGGCCTGGGCGCTAGGCGGCTAGGGTTCGCACTGCCATGAAGACGATGGTCCTCTCCTCTCTCGTTTGGACTCTAGAGCGACGAACAAACGATTGACTTCTTTTTTTTCTTTGAGAATCACGAACGATTGAGTGGACTAAGGTCGAGGAGCCTGCTTCTGGTTCGAGATGGATGCAGCGCACGCATTGCATCCAGCCCAATAGGCCCAATAACAAGGGACGACGCCAGCTTTTCATTCTCGTGATTATCTTTGGATCGATCTGTGCTTATACGTATACCTATATAAAAAATCGCTCCAAATCAAGGTAGGGCGAGCGCCACACCTCGCCCTACCGAGAGCTCCGCCTGTGGGTCGAGGTATCAACAAGGGTGAAAAGTACTCGTCTTGACCTTGACAACATATATCATGGGGCAAAAGGAATGTTGCATATGACATATTATCAATGGTTCGTCAAATGAATTTACGCACATATGGAAGCTGGCACGTTCTGCTAAGCGCCGCTACCAGCTATTGACTCGGATCGTGTCCATGTGTACGTGAACCTATAGGGTCGCACACTTAAGGGTTGTAGCCTGATTCGGATTAGGACCCGAATTAGACATGGATTAGAGTACTAATGTGCGTCTAGTGTAGAAGCCCATTAGGGAGGTACATATAAGGGGGAGTGTGTTGCATGTTTCATGGGTGATCCTTTTTCTCCCACCACAGCCGCCGCCACTCCCAACGCCCATATGTTGCGTGATTGGACCTAGCAGTCCGCCGTCCGACGCTACTTTCCGTACATGTGGATAACTTGGAGGCGCTGCACGTGTGGCGCTCTGACGAACTGTTCGAGGGATCCGCGAGGAACTGTTTGAGAGAGATCATCGAAGCAAGGAGCAGATGAGTTGGCTGATTGGCGATGGACATCACCAACCCTAGTCTGTTGTCGTGACTGTGCGACTAGTGTAATACTCATCATGTGATCTATCCCCAGTGATGTCTACTACACAACTTATTCTTGTAGACTCGTGTTGGGCCTCCAAGCGCAGAATTTTGTAGGACAGTAGTAATTTTCCCTCAAGTGGATGACCTAAGGTTTATCAATCTGTGGGAGGCATAGGATGAAGATGGTCTCTCTCAAACAACCCTTCAACCAAATACAAGAAATCTCTTGTGTCCCCAACAAAGCCAATACAATTGTAAATTGTATAGGTGCACTAGTTCGGCGAAGAGATGGTGATACAAGTGTAGTATGGATAGTAGAAATAGGTTTTTGTAATCTGAAAATAAAAAAACAGCAAGATAGCAAGTAACAAAAGTGAGCACAAATGGTATTGCAATGCTTGAAAACAAGGCCTAGGGTTCATACTTTCACTAGTGCAATCTCTCAACAATGCTAACATAATTGAATCATATAAAAATTCCTCAACGTGCGACAAACAATCACTCCAAAGTTCCTATTAGCGGAGAACATAAGATAGAAATTGTTGTAGGGTACGAAACCACCTCAAAGTTATCCTTTCCGATCAATCTATTGAGCCGTCCCTATAAGTGTCACAAACAGCCCTAGAATTCGTACTAAAATAACACCATATGATACACATCAACCAACTCTAATGTCACCTAGATACTCCAATGTCACCACAAGTATCCATGACTTGATTATATGATATGCATCAAACAACTTCATAATCATAATATTCAATCCACACAAAAAACTTCAAAGAGTGCCCCAAGATTTCTACCGGAGAAAGTAGGACGAAAAACGTGCATCAACCCCTATGCATAGATTACCCCTCACCTCGGGAATCCGCGAGTTGAGTGCCAAAACATATATCAAGTGAATCAATATAATACCCCATTGTCACCACGGGTATTCATATGCAAGACATACATCAAGTGTTCTCAAATCCATAAAAGTATTCGATCCGATAATAGTGAAACCTCAAAGGTAAAAAACTCAATTCATCGCAACAAGATAGAGAGGGAGAAACACCATATGATCCAACTATATTAACAAAGCTCACGGTACATCAAGATCGTGCCAAATCAAGAACACGAGAGAGAGAGAGATCAAACACATAGCTACTAGTACATACTCTCAGCCCCGAGGGTGAACTACTCCCTCCTCGTCATGGAGACCGCCGGGGTGATGAAGATGGCCTCCGGTGATGATTTTCCCCCTCCGGCAGGGTGCCGAAAAAGGGCTCCAGATGGGATCTCCTTGGTACAGAGGCTTGCGGCGGCGTAAAAACTCATCTAGGTTAACTTTCGGGGGTTTCTGAATATATATGATTTTTCAGCGTTGGAATCACGCAAAGAGGTGCCACAGGGGGCCCACGAGGCACCAGGGCGCGCCTGGGGCAGGCGCGCCCTGGTGGCTTGTGGGGCCCCTGTGGGTCTTTTGCTGCTCCCCCGAAGCTTCCTGGGTCTGTTTCCTTCCAGAAAAAATCGTCAAAAAATTTCGCTGCATTTGGACTTCATTTGATATTGATTTTCTGTAATACCAAAAACAAGCAGAAAACATCAACTGGCCCTGGGCACTAGGTCAATATGTTAGTCCATAAAAATCATATAAAAGCCATATAAAAGTGCACCAAAATCATACAAAACTATAATAAACATGGCGTGAATACTTCATAAATTATAGATACGTTGGAGACGTATCAGCATCCCCAAGCTTAATTCTTGCTCGTCCTCGAGTAGGTAAATGATAAAAGAAATAATTTATGAAGTGTGAATGCTAGCATAGTGCATAAGTTTGATCAATGATAATTTCAATCGCTTTTCCTAGCATCATAACAGCAACTTTTTCTCATAAAACTCATCATGATAAAGTAGCAATCAATTCACATGTTATGGTTCAAACAATGCATTCTCTTGAAACTTAACAACCTATGTTGTTTGTCACCAAGCAATTGCAATTCAACTTAATTTCAACAAAGTCTAAGTAAGAGCTCCACATACTCAATTATCATATAGTCTTCTATGATTGCTAGTACTCAAAGCATATTTTTAGAACAAATGGCATCCATCGAACACAGAGAAAGATAGGGGCTTAATGTTTCGCCTCCCAACTTATTTATCATAGAGATAATTGTCAACAATAATAATTCATGATCAAATATATTTGACTGGCCATATGTGCCTGGATCTTTCCCCACCACATGATGCTTGCCAACTAGAGAATAATTGAGGTTGAAATGCAAATGAATACTTATTGACTCTTGCATAAAAGTAAATACATAAAAGTAAATGCATAAAAGTAAAATATAGGCCCTTCGCAGAGGGAAGCAGAGGTTGTCATGCGCTTTTTATTTTTGGATGCACAAGCCCTTAATGCAAAGGAACGTCACGTTATATTGCCCCTTGTGATAGCAACCTTTATTATGCAGTCCGTTGCTTTTATTTCTTTACCATCACAAGTTCGTACAACGCTTATTTTCCCTTACAATAAAAGATCATACATATTTTAGGAGCAATTTTTATTGCTTTTTGCACCGATGACAACTTACTTGAAGGATCTTATTCAATCCATAGGTAGATATGGTGGACACTCATGGGAAGGAACTGTGTTTAAGGGTTTTTGGATGCACAAGTAGTATCTCTACTTATTACGAATTTTTCGCTAGCAAAAGATCCTAAGCAAGAACCACATGTTGGAGGATCCATAACAATATAACTTCTACGCAAATATACCAAAACATAACTCATTACGGTGTCTTCCTTGTCCAACTTCAACTAATTTGCTCAAGTTTGAAAATAATTAATGGGTATTCACAATCATAAAATATGTCCAAGATAATATATTTATATGTGAAAGTTTTCTTCCTTATACTAATCATTCATGAATTGCTTGTATGACCAATATTGTGATTGTCAAGCTTCAATAGTGTAACAACCCCAGATCTCAACCCTGTCATTAAGCAAATTAATTAGCCTTGTCATCATGATCATCCTACCTAAATTGCATTTAGAAAATAATTCAACTTCAATTCAAAATTCAAAATGCAAGTCAAATAATTATTTCTTCAAACAGCAAAACAAAATAGTTCATAATATTGCAAAAAATCCCAAAGCAATTATAAAAATAAAACCAGCAATTTTTAAATTCCCAAATTGACTCTAACAACCAAAAACAGTGACTTTAACAGCCACTTTAATTCATTCCCAATTAAGAAAAATTCAAATGAAATTATTCAACTACCAAACTTTTTGTGCCAGTGGGAAATATTGCATAGTAATTATTTGGACAAGTCTCCCATTTTAAATAATTCATTTGGTAGCAAAAATTAATAGAAAACAGTAGCTAAATTATAAAACAGAAAAGAGAAATGAAAAATGCCTAAGAACTACTGTTGCACTGGGCTTTGAGTTGCTACAGGGTGGCCTGGCCCGATTCGGCCGGCCTTTCCTCAACCTCCCGCCGCGCAGGGGAGGCCGCGCGCGCCATGGTCGTCCAGACGCCGGATGCGCCGCTGTCGGGCATCCCGCGGCTCCCCTTGTGGATAAGGGCATCCCCGAGCCTCCTCGCTCTCTCCCCGCTAACCCTAACCCCACACTTGCCCCCTCGCCCTCTCTCTCGCGCAAAATCGGCGGTGCCCGAACGCTGCCGTCGCCGCGTCGCCTCACCGCCGTGGCCACTGGCCTCCTCTCGCCGTCCCGAGTTGTCCCCGAGCTCCGTCCTCGTCGACTATGCCTCCTCGCCGACTCACACGACGCCGGATGCACCGCACCGCGCCCACGCCGTCGTCTTCAACCTCTCGGCTGCCGAGATCGCCTCCGCCGTTCTTGGTCTCCGGCGCCTCCTCGAGCTCGCCGACTTGCTCCTCGTGATCGCCGTGAGCCTCCCCACCGTACCCCCCTCTCCTCTGCCTCGTTTTCTCGCTGTAGCCGCCGTACCCGTGCTGGCCGAGAACAACCGCCACCCGAGCTCGTCGCCGACGACGCTCCGGTGACCATTTGGTCCCGGGCGTGCGCCCAACGTGCTCGCCGCACTGCGTAGGGCATCGCTAGCGCTTCGCCTCGCCCGTTTACGCGACGCAGCCGCTAACCCGCATCGGCCCGAACTCCGGCATCCACCGTTGAGCTCGCCGCCATCGCTACGCGCCGTCCCCGGCCGCGCCACCACCACCAATGGACGCGTCGCGCTGCGGCCGATCCAACACGCCTGACCGCGCGCGAAATGGTGGCCGGAGCGAGAAACCCGACCACCTCCCGTGCGCCTCCGTCGCAAAAATGCGGTCGCCGGCGTTTAAATGCCGGCCGGCCGACCTGGCCGCCATGTAGGGCCCCTCTGGGTCGCTGACTGTGGGCCCGTGGGGCCCAGTTGATTGGGTTGACCAGTCAACCCTGCTGTCTGGGCAACCACAGTGGCTGACAGGCGGGCCCCATGCGGTTAATTAACATTTTGTAATTAAATTAATCTGTTAAACCTAATTAAATTAATTAATTAACTAATGTGACACTGACAGATGGGCCCGCTAGCTAATTAACCTCTATTTAATTTAAATTAAACTCTGTTTAGTCCTAAGTCACTGACCAGTGGGACCCACTGGTCAGGTTTGACTCTGGTCAGCCGGATTTAACCCGCTGATGTCACACTGACGTCATGCTGACGTCACCAATCACTGTTTTGGTTAATTCGAATTAAATAATCCAGAAAATTCAGAAAATGAATAAACTTTGAAAAATCATATAAAATAAATCGTAACTCGGTTGAAAATAATTTATATATGAAAAATGATCAGAAAAATATGAAGAATCCGAATATGCCACCCACATACCTGCCACACCCCTCTAACATGATGAACATGGAACTTCCCCCCCCCCCCCCGCTTCATCTGACCGATAATTTCCCGGAGCTAGTAAAACACCTCCAGATGTTTCCCGCTCTGACTAACTTGCGTAGTACTGCATTAGGACTGTTAGGACCGAGAGTATATTGACCAGAGGGGGGGTGAATGGGAGATTCAAAAATTCTTGCGAGAGTTTTGAAATGATCCCAAACACAACAGTGGAAATATGGTTCGATAGAATAACTTATAATTTAGCTCGCTATAGAAGAGTGTATCTATCGAAGTAGAATTCAGTTATCATTCGAACACAGGTACGATAGAAATGAAGGCAATGCAATATACGAACAAATCCAGCAGCACGAGGTAAAACAATATATGGACTACGATGGAAATGCACAGATATTGGTAGCAAGGTAAAGATTCGGCAGTGAAAGTAATTACGCAGGCATACAAAGAAACGAAGAGAATTAAATTAGCCTGAGACAATGGAAAAGAACGATGAGAATGTAGCAGACACTTGATGAACTATGATTGATCAGATATAACTATCGGCACTGAGCACGAATGTGAACTGCTGAAGGAAATGCAGTAATGTAAAGCGAACCAGTGGTGCTCGATGGCGACAGCAGAATTTGGTAGACCAGTTCGCCCTTCTGCCAAAGGACTACGTCTGGTTGGAGGGGTTGTGATTTAACACAGACGATAAACTCTCCTCGCCCTATTCTCCTTCAACTCGGAGCTGATCAGACTCCAGTTGATTTCACTCGTGGTAGATACTTGTCGGCGATCTCCAAACCTTCGACAGACTTCTTCGCGAACCATAATGACTCTTGGTTGCTGAAGATCTTGCTCGGTGAAGACAATTACTCTTCGACACTCGAGCCGACACCTATCCGTCTAGAGAGTGTGCGGCTCTCAAGAGTAATAGGTACAAGAACTCTAACTCAGAACTACTGTGATGCTCAACCACTGTCTAAGTTTTGGCTCTTGATTTTTTTTCTCTCGGTGGATCTTAAACTCAAATCACTCGGAGAGGGGATACTCAATGAATCTTCTCAGAAATCTTTAGCGGAGCAGCCAACGGGCAACGTTGGAGCGGGGTAGCTATTTATAGCCGCTGCCTTCCCTGAAGGGAAAAGACCAAATTGGACATGTGGAGCAGCTAATGGCCGAACGACACGAGTCCAACGGTCGGAATTGAGCACAACGGTAACATTAGGTGTGGAGCAAGTAATGCTAACTCCTCAGTTTGAAAGATATCTCCTACAGCGACGAAGAACAATGTCTTCTGCTGGTAGGTAATCATTCGAAGCATAAAGAGATTTCTCTCAGTCTCGCATAGGTTTGGGCTAAGCATCACAGCGGATCTAAGCTTTGAGAAGCTATACCCCTCTTAATAGTACGGAGGTCCTATGACTCAAATGAATGGAAGAAGAACAACGAAAAGAATGCTACGTCTTCACTTCGTCTTCGCCTCCCATCGCTGCAGTCAATTTTCTTCGGACGTAATCACCAAACCAATTGCTTCGCGTCAGCAATAAATTTTCGAGGGGTCAACTTCTTCACTTCATTCTTCTCGTCTACAAGTCTTCAAAGGATGTAGCTCATTCATCTCGGCGGTGCAGATATTCTTCGGTGAAGTTCCTCGAACTGTACACCGGAGACAGCATTCTCTTCGGTACTGCATGGACTATTTCTCTCTGTGTGCACTAGCAAACAAGTCAGTCCATACCTGTTTTTGTCAATAATCTCCAAAACACAAGAGGGCAAGTATTGCAGCAACAATCTCCCCCTTTTTGGACGATTGTTGACAAAACAGAACACATCGATAGATAGATAAAAGAATGAAATGGAATGTGAAGGAAGGTGAAAGACGAGAGATAAATACGTGGATAATACATGCTCCCCCTTAAGGTATGCATCACTCTGAATGGAGTGAGCATAGTAGATAATACGGAAGGTAGCGAGGTGAATCTTCATGAGTGACTTTGGCAGATGAACTCATTCGAAGTTTTATCCAATGCACTCAACGGTGTCTGAGGTATTTCCTGCCACACACAACCTTTGACATAAATTAGTTAAATAGCGAGGATTATATGAAAGATATTGTGGCAAAGGATACGCCATGAAGATTTTCTCAGAACACAGTTTAATTCCACACGAGATGTAGGTTCCCTGCAAATTAGATGTTCGAGGAATAATCAGAGCAAAGGAGTCATAAGTATATTGCTCGGAGTGGATATGCTTCAGACGATGTTTTCCTGCAACAAAGATGATCTCATAGACATATGCGAGGGAAAACAGCTTGTCAGATAGATAGAAAGAATTTTCTTTTGAATCACGAGCAATTTTACTCTGAAGCGACTTCTCTTCTCCTGCATCGTTAGATAGTGAAAGATAAATATCGAGGATAATCATTGCAAGGAAGTAAACATTCGACAGCACCTGCAAACAAATAACTGGAAGCAAATATAGCATAGCAGGGGTTATTAACGGTACATGGCGACGTAGTATACAAACACCATAGGCGGTGAGATTAAGTTTCACGACCAAAAGTTCAACGACCAAAAGCAAATTGTTCGAAAGAAGAGCAAATGGTGAATGGAAACACCCTGCAAATAACCCGCTTATCTATCTCTCGATGTTCTTCTCCCCCTTTTTGTCAACAAGTGTCAAAAGAGGAAAGAGAATGCATGCGAGGAACTACTCGTCCGAGGAATCCCCAGAACTCGAACTGTTTGGCGAAGCAAAACGAGCGATGGTCGAAGCCGAAGCAGGAGTCGGAGACGCAGCACGGGCTTCGGGATCAGCATCGGGAGTAGCAGTGCGAGGTGCATCTGGCTTGAAAATTAGTGTGCCTGATGTGTCTTCAAGTTCATCATCGGGTTCAACAAACAGCATGTCAGTGGAGGCAGAACGCTGAGGAAGCACAGGGGTTTGCCTTCGAATGCGAGGAACTTCAAACAACTCCAGATGATCATAATCTTTCTCGATTCCCTTGGCAGACAGTTGTTTGCGAGAATAATGCTTGGGCAGAAGGGTCCACGAGCGCTTCTTCTGTTCTTTCTCATATAGCAGAGCTTGACGAGCATAATTGTGAAGCAGATTTATCTCAGTCATCATTTCCACTTTTTCTTTGCGATCGAGCTTAATGTGACTCTCCAGGGCTTGCTGAGTGCGAAGACAAATCTCATATAGAGAGGGATTTTCTTCACGAGGGATTTCGACTGTTGCTTTCTTAACCTTCGGAGCTTTAGCAGAGGCAGAGGCAGTAGCATCAATAGGTGTCTTCCCTTTGCCGATGTCCTTTACGATCCGGAGGGTGTCTCGGACTAGTGGAATGAAAACTTTCGGAACATGTGGGCAGAAAAACTTTTTCTCGATGAGCTGTTCAATGGCGAACATGACCCATGGTGCATATGGCTTCAAGACTTGAGGACTATCAGCTGCATAGGCCAAGTTGCGAATGAGAAGATCTGGAACATCAAATCGAATGCCATGAGCTATAGCCTGAAGAGCATTTGCTACGATGCCATGAATGGTTTCGGGCCGGTTTGTTGGAGTGAGAGAGTTGCACAGGATATAGAACAAAACTTTGTTCTCATATGCCAGATTCTTAGGATTTGCCTCGGTACATTCATCACCAACAAGCTTGGGGTCCATCAGCATATGGAGTTCAGCTTCGGATACTTCCCAGAAATGCAGTATGTGTTCTCGTGAGGCATCAAATTCGCACCGAGGTAGATTCAATAGTGCCAAAAACTGGTCAGCCAAGCATTTGATCTTTTCCTCCTCAGTCATCCATTCGAGAATCCAAGTGCTGCTATTGGTAAGATCCCCTGAGATAGAAAGAGTGGCGTAGAATTGAAGGATAACTTCACGATTCCAGCCATGATTGAAACGAAGAAAATTCTTCAGGAAGACTTGTTCAATCTGCTCGATGGTGTGATGGAAGCAAGGTAAACTTTCGAGCTCAGCGAAATCCAGAATCTTGTGCTTGAATATCCGATTCTTGCCATACATAATGCGGGCATAATACACAGCTTGTTCCTTTATCCAGAATCTCGGTGATAAGGAAGTTCTTTCACCGTCATATGGGCTGGTCCCAAAGAAGGCAAGTTTCGAACTATGAAACTGCTCATTGAAAGCTGGACCATTCGGGCCGTCTTCAACAGGGAACAACGGATAAGTTTCCAGTGGGTTTCTCAGCGGTTCTTCATCGGTGATAGACTGGGTCCGAACATCATCAGGCGCAGGCACATCTTCTTCAATAGGCTTGAGAGGAGCATGAGGCTTCCTCGATTTTTCTCGTGCAGAAGGCTTTGAAGAACTGGTGTGACCACTGTTCTTGCTTGCCGGAACTCCTTCGGCATCTTTCTGACAATCGGGCACAAGGGCCTTTTCTTTCCTTGCGCTTTCTTCGGCGGAAGGCACGACAACTTCTTTCTCGGGTGCATGAGATGCAGCTGGTGGAACAGTTTCTTCTCGAGCTATTGGCTCATCTGATTTCTTTTCTTCCTCTACCAACTGTGGTGCAGTGGTGAGAGGAGAAGGATCGACATCCATCTGGGTAGGGGCACCAGATGATGAGATCGGGGGTGTTTTCTCTCGGGAAGCATTGAGCCCCCCCTTAATCTTGTCATTTTCCTCCTTATTTGGTTCGGAGGACTCTGCTTGCAATGTTCTCGGCGGCGAAGGATCTGGCTTCTCAACTTCAATCTCCTCATCAATTTCGTCAACTGGAGACTGCTGCTTGGGAGGTACATATTCCTCTTCAGTCCTTTCCAGGAATATATCAACAACTTCATGTTGCTCTTGAGCTACTGGCGCAGGAATGATAACCTCGTCAGTGCCAGCATGCTGCATGAGTTCATCCTCGTGAGGTGGTGATGGAGGAACCTGTTGCAAGGGTACATGGGAATCCAGTGGAGTAGGATCATCAGTGACATTCTGAGGGCGGCGATCTTTGTTAGTCTTCGGCTTGCTTACTCTCACCCTAGCCTTCTGACGTTTTTCTTCCTGAATTCTTCTTCGAGCGAGATCTGCCTTGCGTTCAGTCTCCTCATTTCTCCTGTCACACAGCTAAGACACATCCATGTGCAAGCGCGCGTGCCACTCAATTTTCTCATTGCGCAAGACACTGAGAGCCTTTGTGAGTTCAACAATTTCTTTGTTCATCTTTTTCCTTTCGGATTCAGTCTTGGCCTCATTTCTCAATTTCTCGACAACTTGCTTGTCTTTGACAGCTTTGTTCAGCTTCTTGGAGATTTTCCTCAGCTCGATGAAATGCTTCCTTACCATTTCGGCAACATCATCAGGCAGTCCCAGACTGCTTACAACATCAGCTTTTGGATCATATGCAGCACTGTCAATTACACCGATCATGAAGTTGAAATCATACTTCTGTTCCTCTGTGGGAGCAGGAACAGTGACCCTGGTCTTGTTAGCAGCCACATCAGCATTTTCTTCAGATTGCAGCTTTCTCTTCGCTGCAGTGCTAGTCAAAGTTCTCGGAGCTGCAGAACCCGAAGGTTTGTCAGTGGACGGAATGGGTGCATGCATGGGTGATCTCCTTGGAGAGGGTAAAGCTTTCACTGAAGAGGGGCTCTTGGATGGTTTGTTGAGAATGGCAAGACGATCATACAATGGAATTTCATCAGGGGTGTCTTCTCTGGATGACTCATCAGACGAGTCAGGAGCTGCCTTCTTGATTCTCTTGGCAAGAGTTTTCTTTCGTGGTGCATGAGGGGAAACTGCTTTCTCAGATTTGCTTTCCTTAGATGCTGAAGCACATGCCTTCTTCTTCTGTACGTCTTGCTGGGTCAGCGCGACATTTTTTGCTTCAACTTGGTTCTTCTTAGCTTCTCTAGCTTCACGCTTGGCTTTGGCCTTCGCCCTCTTAGCTACCTCCTCGGGAAAATCAGCGATAGTTTTGAGGGAGTCGGGATGAGCATCTACTGGCTGCGGTGGTCTGACTTTTTCATCATCTGGGCTAATGCAATTTTCGCCAATGCAGTTATTCCATGGTGGTGTGAAGGCACACAGAATCTGGTATTTCTCGCGAACATTTTCATATCGGTACCATTTGCCAGCCCAGTGGCGGCGAATCCTTTGGAGCCTGTTGTTGCGATCTGTTGTTGATTCTCCTTCAGGTGGAGTTCTGTAATTTTCAGGATCAGACATCTCTGCAGTGGTGTTCTTTTCTCTGCCACGACCGCCCTTTTTGGGATTTCCATCAGAGAAGATGGTTAGAGCGTCAGTGATCAGTTCATCCTCGAGCTGACTGTGAGCAGAGGGAATTTCCTCAGAATCTTCTTCTGGTTCAGACTCTTGTCTCTTCTTCGGAGCCTTGGGTGGCTTCGAGGATTTACCTCCTCCAGTCATTCTCATTCGTTCAGACCTAGGTGGAAACTGAAGCAAATATCCTTCAGAATCTGAATGCTCCTCCGAACTCTGTGACATGACCAACCTGTGAAGTAGAATAGATGCGAGGGAAAAGAGGTGGGGTCATAAGCATGCACAGATAACTTTTGAACGAAAAAAAAATGATTTTGTAGAAGACCGACAGGGAACACATGGTAAACAGAAAGATATCATTGATAGATTTTACAAGCTAGACACAGACAAATTCTAGGCAGGTTGATAACTATCTAATCTTTTGGATAATTACACATGAACCCTAGATGAGCAGAACAAGTACGAGGAAGATCTACAAACCGTACCAGTCAAATCCTAGAGATTCTTAAAGATCTACCGTGGAGAAATAAATCGAAGAAAATTGCATCGGTAAGAACTGCCCTAAAAACAGAGAGATGGAGAGAAGCAGTTCTAGATCTAAGCGCCCTAACTTGGCAACTTAGATTAGCTACGGCAATGCGGGAGGATGGATTACCGCACCGGCGTGATCAGCTGCGACGAGACTTCACCGGAGTTACACGGCGGAGCTTCTCGCCGGAGTTGCTTCGAGCTCGGGCTCGGGTGATGGTGAAGCGAGGGTTTGCGCGGATGAGGAAGAAGACGCAACGAGGGGTATATATAGTAGGAGAGCAGAACCACCCCTCCTAAATCTACGGCCCACAGTTGCGGGACGTTCCGTATTCGACGGACATGATCACGATAGTGGAGATCGTGGGCACATGGCAACCGTTTTCTGCGATAAACTCGGGAAGAGAGCGGGAGAGCGAAAGGTTTGAAGGGCTGAACGCCAAAAGCGGATAAAAGTTCGAAGTGGATTCCTTTCGCGACCAAGGACGTCAGAGAGAGATCTTCTTCGGATCAAATTGCATGCTTACAACGGACAGCATAGATTTAGAAGAGAAAGAATAGAGGGATAAAAGGGTCCGAAACAAAACACTCAGCCAAACAAGAAGAAACACTAGATGAGGAGCTATGAGTGAGTTGTTTATCGGACGGAACACAAACACGGTAACTCGAAGACAAACAAAAACAGAGAGCAGATAACACAAAGAACCAGCACCAACAATATAGATCTCAGGGCATAGGATGATCAAGAAGAATCCCTGAGATAGAATTCCTGCAAGATGGGTTAGTTCTTTCTCGCAACCCACACTTGTGTGGGCAGCACAAACCTCATTTGTCTTGACGGAGCAAAGACATTCCTTCGTTGATTTCTGTGGTCCACCTGTGCGTTCCGAGAATAATCATATGAATAAGCATTAAAATTGTTCCCAGAGACGTGAGCATAATGATTCGAGGAGACACGCATGTACTCCTTTTGTCGAGAGTTTGACTGATATCTGTTCGAGGAAGTTACACTGCCATACTGTGAGGGATTATTATTTCCTCGAAGAGAATTGCTCTGCATATTCAGGTTAGCAGTGACAGATAAACTTTCAATGGTGCACTTCTTCACCCAGATTTGCTTCTTGAGTGAACTCGACCTGCAGTTAGTCCCAACATACCGAGCGAAAACCTTACCATTCTGTTGTTTGAAGAGTTTGTAGTTTGAGTCATCAGACTCGTCAGAAACAACAGGAAGGGGAGTATCATATCCATTCAAGAGCGCAGGTTCGAGAGTTTTGCTCTTAGCTGGAACCCAACTCGTTCGAGGATATTGCTCGGGAGTCCAGTAAGTTCCATCGACGTTAAGTTTCCTTTCGAAACCCAATGCTTCCTTTCGGGGATTTTTGTGCAGTATTGACTTCTTGAGCACATCACATAGTGTTTGATGCCCTTTGAGGCTCTTTAGCATTCCTGTCTCAAGTAAGTTCTTTAGCCTGCAATTTTCATCAGAGATAGCAACAAATTCCTCGGGAGAGGGGTTAGGAATATCATTTGATGTGGTTGCAATATTCTCGATGACAGCATCGGATATTTCAGCATTTGAATCAGCATTGCTACGTTCTAGGCATTTTGAGCAAGGAGGCACAAAGTCAACAGGAAGGTTGTCAGATTGCTCGGCGAAGAGAGAAGATTTTTCTTTCGCAAGTACGTTATAAGACTCTTTCAGTGACTCGAGTTCTTGATTCCTGCTAAGGAGTTCATCTGATAAACTCTCGTAGTCGACTGCAAGAGAATCATATCGTTTGGAAAGATCATCAATCGTTGAAGAAAAAGCATCATGCTTTTCAGTCAACTCTTGATTTTTCTCCATCTCTTCGACCAGTAATCCTTCGGTTTTCCTGAGATTCATCTCAAGTCTTTCAAGCTCATCATGTTGAGATTTTGCAATCTTAACAAGTTTAGCATAGGCAATGTATTCAGAGGAATATTCAGTCATTGATTTTCGGTGTTTAGCTGATACCTGATCCTTTGAGGTTTTTGCCATGAGACAGAATGCAATAGGTTCATCATCACTTGAAGCATTATCATCAGTGCCTGATTCGAAATACTTCTTGGATGATTCATAGGCAACGAATGCATTTCCTCTTCCTAGGCTTCTGTAAACTTCTTCGTCTTCTGATTCGGATTCAGATGTTTCATCTTCAGATTCCATATTCATTTCTGCACACACTCTTGTCAGCTGCGATATTTTCTTCATATTAGATTCAATGGTTGCTCTCGTATTTACATCAGTGACTGGTCTCATCGAAGATGATGCGGCAGATTCATTTTTCTTTGAGAGCTTAGTATGACGATCCACTTGAGTGAATCCAGAGCAGTGAAGATAAATCCATCTGCTGCTAGGTTTTCCATCTTGCTCCCAGCAAGGACAGTCTGCAATGTAGTGACCGAGTTGTTTGCACTTGAAGCACTTTATTTCTTTCGGAGGTAATCTTCTTGAAGATTCAGGCAAGTCAACTTCGTCATCATTTGTGAGACACAGATTTTGTCTTCTGAGATCACCAAGTCTTTCCGTAAGCATTTCGAGTTCTCGTGTGATAGAGTGTTGATTCTCGACATCTTCTTCTTGTGAACCACCATAGTGTGAAAGAATTTCCCCTTCGCTTTCCGAGGAAGATTCTTGATGCCCATTTTCAAGTTCCATCTTTTCTCCGTGAATAGACAACAGCGTCATGACCTCGACATAGTGTAGTTCTTCATAGTCTGGTCTTTGCTTGATTTCATCCACGATTGGATCGAAGGTTGCATCAAGAGCACTGAGTAGCTTGTTGACCACATCTCTATCGGTGATATCTGTTACTCCTTGTTGATGAAGTCTTTCAACAATATTTGTCAACCGATCGGTGAGTTCCATGGCACTTTCCCTACGAAGACTTCTGAAACCAGCGAACATGGCACGAAGCATTTCTGTGTGTTGATCTGTTCTAGCAATGGATTCTTAATGAACATCCTTGATAGCATCCCAGAGTTGCTTTGCAGATTCAAGCTTTCGGAACCGAATGAAAATGTCTTTTGAGATACTGTCACAGATAATATCTTTTGCTTGAGCATTCAATCGCATTCTAGCTTTGTCATCGGAGGTGGGAGCATCAGGGTGCAGAACAGTGTATCCATTTTCCACTATTTGCCAAAGTTCAATGTTGATGGCTTGAAGTCTGATTTTCATTCGCTCTTTCCAGTAGACATAATCATTTCCATCGAAGATAGGAAACCTTTCAGAGTGCGAGGATCTACCTGCATACGACATACTCAAAACTCCAAGGTTGTTAGACCTTTAATAGACAGAGACAGGGAGTACCTGCTCTGATACCAATTGTTAGGACCGAAAGTATATCGACCAGAGGGGGGGTGAATGGGAGATTCAAAAATTCTTGCGAGAGTTTTGAAATGATCCCAAACATAGCAGCGGAAATATGGTTCGATAGAATAACTTACAATTGAGCTCGCTATAGAAGAGTGTATCTATCGAAGTAGAAGTCAGTTATCATTTGAACACAGGTACGATAGAAACGAAGGCAATGCAATATGCGAACAAATCCAGTAGCATGAGGTAAAACAATATATGGACTATGATGGAAATGCACAGATATTGGTAGCAAGGTAAAGATTCGGCAGTGAAAGTAATTACGCAGGCATACAGAGAAATGAAGAGAATTAAATTAGCCTGAGACGATGGAAAAGAACGATGAGAATGTAGCAGACACTTTATGAACTATGATTGATCAGATATAACTATCGGCACTGAGCACGAATGTGAACTGCTGAAGGAAATGCAGTAATGTAAAGCGAACCAGTGGTGCTCGACGGCGACAGGAGAATTTGGTAGATCAGTTCGCCCTTCTGCCAAAGGACTACGTCTGGTTGGAGGGGTTGTGATTTAACACAGAGGATAAACTCTCCTCGCCCTATTCTCCTTCAACTCGGAGCTGATCAGACTCCAGTTGATTTCACTCGTAGTAGATACTTGTCGGCGATCTCCAAACCTTTGACAGACTTCTTCGCGAACCACAATGACTCTTGGTTGCTGAAGATCTTGCTCGGTGAAGACAATTACTCTTCAACACTCGAGCCAACACCTATCCCTCTAGAGAGTGTGCAGCTCTCAAGAGTAATAGGTACAAGAACTCTAACTCAGAACTACTGTGATGCTCAACCACTGTCTAAGTTTTAGCTCTTGATTTTTTTTCTCGGTGGATCTTAAACTCAAATCACTCGGAGAGGGGATACTCAATGAATCTTCTCAGAAATCTTTAGCGGAGCAGCCAACGGGCAACGTTGGAGCGGGGTGGCTATTTATAGCCGCAGCCTTCCCTGAAGGGAAAAGACCAAATTGGACATGTGGAGCAGCCAATGGCCGAACGACACGAGTCCAACGGTCGGAATTGAGCACAACGGTAACATTACGTGCGGAGCAAGTAATGCTAACTCCTCAGTTCGAAAGATATCTCCTACAGCGATGAAGAACAACCTCTTCTGCTGGTAGGTAATCATTCGAAGCATAAAGAGATTTCTCTCAGTCTCGCATAGGTTTGGGCTAAGCATCACAGCGGATCTAAGCTTCGAGAACCTATACCCCTCTTAATAGTACGGAGGTCCTATGACACAAATGAATGGAAGAAGAACAACGAAAAGAATGCTACGTCTTCACTTCGTCTTCGCCTCCCATCGCTGCAGTCAATTTTCTTCGGACGTAATCACCGAACCAATTGCTTCGCGTCAGCAATAAATTTTCGAGGGGTCAACTTCTTCACTTCATTCTTCTCATCTACAAGTCTTCAAAGGATGTAGCCCATTCATCTCGGCGGTGCAGATATTCTTCGGTGAAGTTCCTCGAGCTGTACACCGGAGACAACATTCTCTTCGGTACTGCATGGACTATTTGTCTCTGTGTGCACTAGCAAACAAGTCAGTCCATGCCTGTTTTTGTCAACAATCTCCAAAACACAAGAGGGCAAGTATTGCACCAACAAGGACACTCCTTGAATAACGTGCTGCCATGCCATGCATCTGTGAGTGCATTTGTTTGCTTTATATTTATTGTTTCTTCCCCCTCTTCTCTCCGGTAGA
Organism: Elymus sibiricus; assembly: GCA_039707655.1. Classification (NCBI taxonomy): domain Eukaryota; kingdom Viridiplantae; phylum Streptophyta; class Magnoliopsida; order Poales; family Poaceae; genus Elymus; species Elymus sibiricus. The sequence continues at coordinate 51,311,089 of CM077668.1, forward strand.
CCCGAGACTGACGATGCCCCCGTGATCGACTACGTCACCGATGACCCTTCTTCCTTTTCAGCAAAGCTTCCAGGCAAGCAAAACCCCCTTGATCATTCCTATATCGCCTACTCCTTCTCCCTCATGCTTGCATTAGATTTTGCTACTGTAATTGCTTGCTCCTATTCTGAAGCATAGCCTGTTTTTGTATCCTGCTGTTGTTACTTTACCTGTCATCCTAAACTGCTTAGAATAGGTTGGTTAGTGATCCATCAGTGACCCCTCACCCTTGTCCCTGTTGCCCCGCTTTATTACCAGTGCCTCGATCATTGTGATCGACGTGCAGAGACCGACCACAGCACCGCACACCCCCTTAGTTGTACGGCTCTGCAGGGCTACTATCGAGTGTCGGGGGTGATACCTCGTACTGCACCCCTGATGATATCCCTGTAGTACGGCACATCGATGGTGATTGCAGAGGGTGATTCCTCGATCTCCCCTTCCCGATGATGACCTTGTCATACAACCCCTCAAGTCGGGACCATCGAGGGTGATTCCTCCTGGTTCCCCTTAACGGATTACATCGAGTAGGAATCCATCGAGGGTGATTCCTCGGATTTTCCCCTTGATGTCATGGCCACACGGTTACCTTGGCTTTTACCTTTGTCACTTGTTAAAGTCGGGTCGACCCCGAGGGGTACCCGCGAGAGGTGTGAAGTCGGGTTGACCCAAGGGTACCCGCGAGATAATTACGAGGCGCGGCCGGGCAGGCAGAGACCGCCCTAGAGAGGGATGGGCCTGACCCTTGTTGCACTTCCTCAAGACGGGACGATAGGAGTACTGATCGTCACCGCGAGCTCCTAATAATTCGCTAACGGATTTGGGCATTTGATCTGAGTTGGCCACTGGCCTATACGCACTACCACCACGTGGGATGATGGTTTATGGGGCCCTCTACGCCGTATGTATTAGCCGAAAGCTTTGTCAGACGTCCAGTTCAGCATTGCGGCACGGCTGGGCCGGCGCCATCCATGACAGAGGTGGTGCCTAGACTCGCCCTGCTCGCAACGACCCGGAGTGCAAAGGGCGATGGGCCCAAGACCCCTGAGCACTTAGGATGTAGACCGGTGGGGACCTCTCTACTGAGCCTAGGTAAGACTACGTCGTGTCGATCAGCCGAGGCCGGGCATGACCCGATAAAAGTGTGTCCAGCCAGAGTTAATAGAGCGTGTTGGGTAACAGTAGTGCACCCCTGCAGGGAAGTTATCTATTCAAATAGCCGTGTCCACGGTAACAGGACGCTCAGTGTTGTATCCCGATCTACTACAACTTGAACTGATTACATGTTACTTTAACTGTAAGCTCCGGGATTGCTTTCTCACAGGGAGTCGAGGAAGGATCTCTGGGCTTTGCTTCTACATGCTTGTTACTTTATAATATGCTAATCTGCACTCTTCTAATGCTGCAAGACGCTGAAGATGCTAGTCTTCGATAGGCTAGGCCTCTCTCTCTATTCTGTCATTTCTGCAGTTTAGTCCAAAGATATAGCCCCATCCCTTTGATACTGATGCATAATTAGTATAGTTCTGATGTCAGTCTTGCGAGTACTTTGGATGAGTACTCACGGTTGCTTTCCTACCTCTTTTTCCCCATACCCGATTGCTGCGATCAGATGGCGGAGCTCCGGAGCCAGCTGACCCCGTCGACGTCTACTACTACCCCGATGGAGCCTACTACTACGTGGAGACAAACGACCAGGAGTAGTTTAGGAGGCTCCCAGGCAGGAGGCCTGTGCCTTTTCGATCAGTGTCGTTGTTTTGCATCGCCTTCTTAAGGCATACTTGTTTAACTTTGTGTCTGTACTCAGATACTTTTGCTTCCGCTGATGTTTGTATGACTTGAGCTTATGTATTCGAGCCCTCAAGGCCCCTGGCTTGTAATATAAAGCTTGTATGACTTTTATTTGTGTTTAGAATTGTGTTGTGATATCTTCCCGTGAGTCTCTGATCTCGATCGTGTGCATTTGCGTGTATGATTAGTGGACGGTCGAGCAGGGGCGTCACAAGCTGGTATTAGAGCCAACTGCCTGTAGGAAGCCCCTTTCCAACTCCTTGGCCGAAGTTGAGTCTAGTCTCCAAAAATTGTTTTACTAACATGGCTGTGTGGCTTACGGGCCCACGTTGCCATTGGGTGGTGTTAGGATCTTTTATTCCTCTTCCTTACTCTGGGATTCTGATCTCTCCTCTATTCGGGTTAAAGATTTGCTAACACTAACATTAGGTTCTCGTGTTCACATCCACCCGGAGAGCTGGATTGTCTGCAACTAACCCTTTCCTTTGGTCTGGTTAATCTGATAATCACCTTTTCCTTTCCATTGGTCTGTTTAATCTGATCATCACATTTTCCTTTTCATTGGTCTGTTTAACCTTTCTTGAAATACTAGCTTTTATCTGAGCAGTGATAATTCCCTGCTTAAGTCAACACCGCCAAATAAAACCTTGTTACTATTGTTGATGACATTCCGGTAACCACCGAAGGACGAGAACCTTGCCTATTGGTCCGCCTCATTTTAATGAGCAGAAAAATGGTTCTCTTCGTTCCCCGCCCTTGGTACCGACGTTGTTGCCAACCTAGATGACAAACTATCCTCTGACGTGCCTTACTATAATGGCCGTGCAGGATGTCACCGCCCTTTCTACTCTTACTCCATACTCACTGCAATTCCACAGGATCAAAACCTGACTCTCCTATACATCCTTGATCCCGAAAATACCCCTTACCCCAACTCTTAAATCTTGGGACGAGATTTCTTGTAGTGGGGGAGATTTGTAACACCCCCAGATCTCAACCCTGTCATTAAGCTAATTAATTAGCCTTGTCATCATGATCATCCTAACTAAATTGCATTTAGAAAATAATTCAACTTCAATTCAAAATTCAAAATGCAAGTCAAATAATTATTTCTTCAAACAGCAAAACAAAATAGTTCATAATATTGCAAAAAATCCCAAAGCAATTATAAAAATAAAACCAACAATTTTTAAATTCCCAAATTGACTGTAACAACCAAAAACAGTGACTTTAACAGCCACTTTAATTCATTCCCAATTAAGCAACATTCAAATGAAATTATTCAACTACCAAACTTTTTGTGCCAGTGGGAAATATTGCATAGTAATTATTTGGACAAGTCTCCCATTTTACATAATTCATTTGGTAGCAAAAATTAATAGAAAACATTAGCTAAATTAGAAAACAGAAAAGAGAACTGAAAAATGCCTAAGAACTACTGTTGCACTGGGCTTTGAGTTACTACAGGGTCGCCTGGCCTAATTCGGCCGGCCTTTCCTCAACCTCCCACCGCGCCAGGGGAGGCCACGCGCGCCATGGCCGTCCAGACGCCGGATGCGCCGCTGTCGGGCATCCCGCGGCTCCCCTTGTGGATAAGGGCATCCCAGAGCCTCCTCGCTCTCTCCCCGCTAACCCTAACCCCACACTTGCCCCCTCGCCCTCTCTCACGCGCAAAATTGGTGGCGCCCGAACGCTGCCGTCGCCACGCCGCCTCACCGCCGTGGCCACTGGCCTCCTCTCTCCGTCCCGAGTTGTCCCCGAGCTCCGTTCTCGTCGACTATGCCTCCTCGCCGACTCACACGACGCCGGACGCACCGCACCGCGCCCACGCCATCGTCTTCAACGTCTCGGCCGCTGAGATCGCCTCCGCCGTTCTTCGTCTCCGGTGCCTCCTCGAGCTCGCCGACTTGCTCCTCGTGATCGTCGTGAGCCTCCCCACCGAACCCTCTTCTCCTCTGCCTCGTTTGCTCGCCGTAGCCGCCGTACCCGTGCTGGCCGAGAACAACCGCCGCCCGAGCTCGTCGCCGACGACACTCCGGTGACCATTTGGTCCCGGGCGTGCGCCCAACGTGCTCGCCGCACTGCGTAGGGCATCGCTAGCGCTTCGCCTCGCCCGTTTACGCGCCGCAGCTGCTGACCCGCATCGGCCCGAACTCCGGCGTCCGCCGTTGAGCACGCCGCCGCCGCTACGCTCCGTCCCCGGCCGCGCCACCACCACCAATGGACGCGCCGCGCTGCGACCGATCCAATGCGCCTGACCGCGCGCGAAATGGTGGCCGGATCAAGAAACCCGACCACCTCCCGTGCGCCTCCGCCGCAAAAACGCAGTCGCCGGCGTTTAAACGCCAGCCGGCCAACGTGGCCGCCACGTAGGACCCCTCTGGGTCGCTGACTGTGGGCCCGTGGGGCCTAGTTGACTGCGTTGACCAGTCAACCCTGGTGACTGGGCAACCACAGTGGCTGACAGGCGGGCCCCACGTGGTTAATTAACGTTTTGTATTTAAATTAATCTGTTAAACCTAATTAAATTAATTAATTAACTATTGTGACATTGATAGATGGGCCCGCTAGCTAATAAACCTCTATTTAATTTAAATTAAACTCTGTTTAGTCCTGAGTCACTGACCAGTGGGACCCACTGGTCAGGTTTGACTCTGGTCAGCCGGATTTGACCAGCTGACGTCATGCTGACGTCACCAATCACTGTTTTGGATAATTCGAATTAAATAAATCCAGAAAATTGAGAAAATGATTAAAACTTTGAAAAATCATATAAAATAAACCGTAACTCGGATGAAAATAATTTATATATGAAAAATGATAAGAAAAATATGAAGAATCTGAATATACCACCCACATACCTGCCACACCCCTCTAACATGATGAACATGGAACTCCCCCCCCCCCCCCCCCGCTTCATCTGACCGATAATTGCCCGGAGCTGGTAAAACACCTCCAGATGTTTCCCGCTCCGACTAACTTGCGTAGTACTGCATTAGGGAACTACTCGAATAAGATGCTGCCATGCCATGCATCTGTGAGTGCATTTGTTTGCTTTATATTTATTGTTTCTTCCCCCTCTTCTCTCCGGTAGACCCGAGACTGACGATGCCCCCGTGATCGACTACGTCGCCGACGACCCTTCTTCCTTTTCAGCAAAGCTTCCAGGCAAGCAAAACCCCCTTGATCATTCCTATATCGCCTACTCCTTCTCCCTCATGCTTGCATTAGATTTTGCTACTGTAATTGCTTGCTCCTATTCTGAAGCATAGCCTGTTTTTGTATCCTGCTGTTGTTACTTTACCTGTCATCCTAAACTGCTTAGAATAGGTTGGTTAGTGATCCATCAGTGACCCCTCACCCTTGTCCCTGTTGCCCCGCTTTATTACCAGTGCCTCGATCATTGTGATCGACGTGCAGAGACTGACCACAGCACCGTACACCCCCTTAGTTGTACGGCAATGCAGGGCTACTATCGAGTACCGGGGGTGATACCTCGTACTGCACCCCTGATGATATCCCTGTAGTACGGCACATCGATGGTGATTGTAGAGGGTGATTCCTCGATCTCCCCTTCCCGATGATGACCTTGTCGTACAACCCCTCAAGTGGGGACCATCGAGGGTGATTCCTCCTGGTTCACCATAACGGATTACATCGAGTAGGAATCCATCGAGGGTGATTCCTCGGATTTCCCCCTTGATGTCATGGCCACACGGTTACCTTGGCTTTTACCTTTGTCACTTGTTAAAGTCGGGTCGACCCCGAGGGGTACCCGCGAGAGGTGTGAAGTCGGGTTGACCCAAGGGTACCCGCGAGATAATTACAAGGCGCGGCCGGGCAGGCAGAGACCGCCCTAGAGAGGGATGGGCCTGACCCTTGTTGCACTTCCTCGAGACGGGACGACAGGAGTACTGATCGTCACCGCGAGCTCCTAATAATTCGCTAACGGATTTGGGCATTTGATCTGAGTTGGCCACTGGCCTATACGCACTACCACCACGTGGGATAATGGTTTATGGGGCCCTCGACGCCGTATGTATCAGCCGAAAGCTTTGTCAGACGTCCAGTTCAGCATTGCGGCACGGCTGGGCCGGCGCCATCCATGACAGAGGTGGTGCTTGGACTCGCCCTGCTCGCAACGACCCAGAGTGCAAAGGGCGATGGGCCCAAGACCCCTGAGCACTTAGGATGTAGACCGACGGGGACCTCTCTACTGAGCCTAGGTAGGACTACGTCGTGTCGATCAGCCGAGGTCGGGCATGACCCGATAAAAGTGTGTCCGGCGAGAGTTAATAGAGCGTGTTGGGTAACAGTAGTGCACCCCTGCAGGGAAGTTATCTATTCAAATAGCCGTGTCCACGGTAACAGGACGCTCAGTGTTGTATCCCGATCTACTACAACTTGAACTGATTACATGTTACTTTAACTGTAAGCTCCGGGATTGCTTTCTCGCAGGGAGTCGAAGAAGGATCTCTGGGCTTTGCTTCTACATGCTTGTTACTTTATAATATGCTAATCTACACTCTTCTAATGCTGCAAGACGCTGGAGATGCTAGTCTTCGATAGGCTAGGCCTCTCTCTCTATTCTGTCATTTCTGTAGTTTAGTCCAAAGATATAGCCCCATCCCTTTGATACCGATGCATAATTAGTATAGTTCTGATGTCAGTCTTGCGAGTACTTTGGATGAGTACTCACGGTTGCTTTGCTACCTCTTTTTCCCCAAACCCGATTGCTGCGATCAGATGGCGGAGGTCCGGAGCCAGCTGACCCCGTCGACGTCTACTACTACCCCGATGGAGCCTACTACTACGTGGAGACAGACGACTAGGAGTAGTTTAGGAGGCTCCCAGGCAGGAGGCCTGCGCCTTTTCGATCAGTGTCGTTGTTTTGCCTCGCCTTCTTAAGGCATACTTGTTTAACTTTGTGTCTGTACTCAGATGCTTTTGCTTCCGCTGATGTTTGTATGACTCGAGCTTATGTATTCGAGCCCTCGAGGCCCCTGGCTTGTAATATAAAGCTTGTATGACTTTTATTTGTGTTTAGAGTTGTGTTGTGATATTTTCCCGTGAGTCTCTGATCTCGATTGTGTGCATTTGCGTGTATGATTAGTGCACGGTCGAGCAGGGGCGTCACAAATAGATTTTACCTTGTGAACCCAATGTGAAGCTACTACTAGGCATTATACAAGCATATGAAGCTCATATTATTTCAACTTTATGATATTCAATTCATTCAACAATTTAATCATAGGATATAAGTGAAGCACAAGAGTAAATGACAAACTACTCCAAAAAGATATAAGTGAAGATCAAATGAGTAGTTAAGTAATTAAGTAGCTATGTGAGGACTCTCTCTCATTTAAAAAATTTAGATCTTAAGTATTTTATTCAAACAGCAAAGAAAACAAAATAAAATGACATTCCAAGGATAGCACATATCATGTGAAGAAGCAAAAACTTAGGCTCAACCAAAGCTAACCGATAGTTGTTGAAGAAGTAAGGTGGGATGCCTACCGGGGCATCCCCAAGCTTAGATGCTTGAGACTTCTTGTAATAGTAACTTGGGATGCCTTGGGCATCCCCAAGATTGAGCTCTTGTGTCTCCTTAATTCGTCACGGTTTCCTTAAATCTTAAAAACGTCATCCACACAAAACTCAACAAGAACTCGTGAGATAAGTTAGTATAAATCAATACAAAACCTTATCATTCCCTACTGTAGCAAATCACTAAAATTATAATTAACATTGCATACTAAATGCCTCTGCATATTTAATACTCCTATCCACAAATAGAAACATTAAACAAGCAAATATATGCAAACAATGCAACTATAACAGCCAGGGGCGGACCCAGCGAAAAAGTTGAGAGGGGGCAAAAATTTACAACCATATTCATGAACCAGCAAGGCAAATGAGTCCACATAAACTAAAACATGGGCATAATCACTTCATTCTAGACATGGTATTAAAAGTCATTGAAAAGTGAAAGAAAACTAACCCTCTGAGGCAAAATGAATTATATCAGTATGGCAATATCTTGTTCTGAAGTTGCATAAGAAAACATTGACATTCAACCAGAAAGGAAAAAAAAGCATTATTAAAGGGAGAATGAAAACATTCAAGAAGGCCGGCACTAAAAAATTAAAGGAGCTTTAGCGCATTAACTTTTGTTTCACCGTATGGAAACATATAAATACGACTTCATTAAGTATTTTGTTCACCAATTCTTTTTTGATAAAGCGGATAAGGCTATGGTTCATAAAATCATCAAGTACTTTGTATATCCTCATGCTGATTGCGATTGTAATAATCTTCTTACTTTTAGATGTATCCCTAAGAAGCTTGTCCAAATCAACTATGTCATGCATTTTGGAAGTTATTGATTTTTTTAAACACCTCTCCATTAACTTCCGTGCAACTATAAGTACCAAAAACTGAAAAGTTAAATGAATTACCAAATTGGTATACTTGGTACATGAAGATGAATGTGCTAGGAAGTAGGAACAAGTAATATGTTATCCAAATTAAATTTGAATTTTTAGTCTGGACTAGCCATCGATGTAAGTAGAAAGTTGCATACTAAATTTATACGTTATAGAGAATAATGCTTGAACTGACCTAATCACCCAATTGATAGATTATACACATAAGTTAATGGGACTGACATGATTTCTAACACAGAAATTATAAAGAAACAAAAAAGTTGCAAAAAGAAAACCCTAAAGTATATATACGGCGTACCTAAATGTCAATTAGAATTAGGGAATCGGGGAATTGGGGGTCCCTGTTTGGCGATGGAGTTGTGCGGCCGCTGCGGCAGTGTCGTGCAAGGCCACGATGACGCGAGGGGCCGTCGAAGATCGTCGGCGACTGCGCGACGGCGTGAGAGGTGAAACATGGCTTCCGTCTCGGGTGTGGCTGCACGCGTCAGTTTTTTTCTTGAGGTGCGTGTCTAGGTTTAATCTGGCGATTGAGTTAGGCTACGTGTGTACTGCGTAGGGCCGTAGGCTGCAGTCCAAGAGACAACGACTCGTACGCATGAATTGTTAATTTATAATTGGGCTGCTTCTTTAGAGTAGGGCCTTCAGAAATATACAACAGATTGGGCTGAGTGGGGGCAGGGCATTGGACTGAGTGGGGGCACATGACGTAGCACGTTGACCACCTATGAGCCGAACGTAAAATCAAGTGGGGGCAGCTGCCCCCACAGCCATCAACGTAGGTCCGCCCCTGATAACAGCAATATGCAAAACAGGACAGTTTGTAAAGGGTGAATAAGAATTCATACTTGCCTAACTCCAAAAATTCTAAAAATTAACCACGTGATAGAGAACTCATGCATGCTTACTGTGTAAAAATTTCAGATTTTTATCATGTTCTGACTATTCATGAATATTCTGGACATAACAGAAAACTTTCTGTTATGAAACAGCAACACATGAACTTGCAAACTAAGCATGGTAAAGGCTATAATTGGCATTTTATTGAACTAAAAGATACAAAACATGATTATTGATAACAGCAAGCAAATATCAACAGAAGAAAATGACGCTCCAAGCAAAACTCATATTATGGGACGAATAAAAATATAGCTCCAAGTGAGGTTACCGATAGTGTTGAAGACGAAAAAGGGGATGCCTTCCGGGGCATCCCCAAGGTTAGTTGCTTGGGTCTTCCTTGAATATTACCTTGGGGTGCCTTGGGCATCCCCAAGTTTAGGGTCTTGCCACTCCTTATTCTCCTCATATCGATATCTCACCCAAAACTTGAAAACTTCAATCACACAAAACTTAACGGAACTTGTGAGATAGGTTAGTATGATAAAAATAAATCATCCACTTAGGTACTGTCAAGACAAGATTCATAAATATTCTCACATAATTCCTACTGTAGTCTATCATTTTCACAATTTTTGTTGCTCAATATAGGCTATGGAAACGCTAAATCAAGCAAACTATGCATCGAAAACAGAATCTGTCAAAAACAGAACAGCATGTAGTGAGAGATTTAAAAATCATACTTATGTACCTCCACAAATTCTGAAAAATTAGGAAAACGTAAAAGATTTGTAACCCAATACTGTGTAAAAATTTCAGAATTTGTTCACGCTCCAGTACAGAATAGAAATTTCAGCACTGTACGCAAAAGTTTCTGTTTTTGCACAGAATCAAATCAACAAGCATCCACACTATCCCAAAGGCTTTACATGGCACATTATTGAAAGAAAACATATAAAACATGATTACTACAGTAGATTAATCATGTGAATGCACAAAAACAGTAGGTATAAATATTGGGTTGTCTCCCAACAAGCGCTTTTCTTTAATGCCTTTTTAGCTAGGCATGATGATTTCAATGATGCTCACATAAAAGTCAAGAATTGAATCACAAAGAGAGCATCATGAAGCATATGACTAGAACATTTAAGCCTAGCCCAATTCCTATGCATAGGGATTTTGTGAGCAAACAATTTATGGGAGCAAGAATCAACTAGCATAGGAAGGCAAAACAAGCATAACTTCAAAACTTTCAACACATAGATAGGAAACTTGATATTATTGCAACACCTACAAGCATATGATCCTCTCTCATAATAATTTTTAGTAGCATCTTGAATGAATTCAACAATATAGCTATCACATAAAGCATTCTTTTCATGATCCACAAGCATAGAAATTTTATTACTCTCCACATAAGCAAATTTGTTCTCATCAATAATAGTGGGAGCAAATTCAACAAAATAACTATCATGAGATACTTGATTGGCATAATCCAATTGAAAATTAAAATCATGATGACAAGTTTCATAGTTATCATTATTTTTTATAGCATACATGTCATCACAATAATCATCATAGATAGCAACTTTGTTGTCATAATCAATTGAAACCTCTTCCAAAATAGTGGAATCATCATTGACTAAAGTTGTGACCTCTCCAAATCCACTTTTATCAATATAATCATCATAAATAGGAGGCATGCGTTCATCATAATAAATTTTCTCATCAAAACTTGGGGGACTAAAAATTTGATCTTCATCAAACATAGCATCCCCAAGTTTGTGGCTTTGCATACCACTAGCATCATGGATATTCAAAGAATTCATACTAGCAACATTGCAATCATGCTCATAATTCAAAGATTTTATGCCAAACATTTTATTGAATTCTTCTTCTATTAATTGAGCACAATTTTCCAATCCATCATTTTCAAGAAAGACATTATAAAGATGAATAATATGAGGCAACCTCAATTCCATTTTTTTGTAGTTTACTTTTATAAACCAAACTAGTGATAAAACAAGAAACTAAAAGATTCGATTGCAAGATCTAAAGATATACCTTCAAGCACTCTCCTCCCTGGCAACGGCGCCAGAAAAGAGCTTGATGTCTACTACACAACTTATTCTTGTAGACTCGTGTTGGGCCTCCAAGCGCAGAGTTTTGTAGGACAGTAGCAATTTTCCCTCAAGTGGATGACATAATGTTTATCAATCCGTGGGAGGCATAGGATGAAGATGGTCTCTCTCAAACAACCCTGCAACCAAATACAAGAAATCTCTTGTGTCCCCAGCACAGCCAATACAATGGTAAATTATATAGGTGCACTAGTTCGGCGAAGAGATGGTGATACAAGTGTAGTATGGATAGTAGAAATAGGTTTTTGTAATCTGAAAATAAAAAAAACAGCAAGGTAGCAAGTAACAAAAGTGAGCACAAACGGTATTACAATGCTTGAAAACAAGGCCGAGAGTTCATACTTTCACTAGTGCAATCTCTCAACAATGCTAACATAATTGGATCATATAACAATTCCTCAACGTGCGACAAAGAATCACTCCAAAGTTCCTATTAGCGGAGAACATAAGATAGAAATTGTTGTAGGGTACGAAACCACCTCAAAGTTATCCTTTCCGATCAATCTATTGAGCCGTCCCTATAAGTGTCACAAACAGCCCTAGAATTTGTACTAAAATAACACCATATGATACACATCAACCAACTCTAATGTCACCTAGATACTCCAATGTCACCACAAGTTTCCATGAGTTGATTATACGATATGCATCAAACAACTTCATAATCATAATATTCAATCCACACAAAAAACTTCAAAGAGTGCCCCAAGATTTCTACCGGAGAAAGTATGTGACGCCCTCTGCTCGACCGTGCACTAATCATACACGCAAACATGCACGCTCGAGATCAGAGACTCACGGGAGGATATCACAACACAACTCTAAACACAAATTTAAACATAAATCTTCATATTACAAACCAGGGGTCACGAAGACCCGAATACGTAAGTCATACACGCAATTAATATCTGGGTACAGACATAGTTAGTCAAGTTTGCCTTAAGAAGGCTAGCACAAACAGCGACACTGATCGAAAAGGCGAAGGCCTCTTGCCTAGGGCTTCCGAACTACTCCTGGTCAGCTGGCTCAACCCAGTAGTACATGCCTCCAGGGCTCTCCTGGTAGTAGTCTCCTGCGGTGGCGTCTGGCTCCTGGGCTCCGTCGTCTGATTTCAACAAGCGGGTATGGGGAAAAAGATAGCAAAGCAACCGTGAGTACTAATCCAAAGTACTCGCAAGACTGACATCAGAACTATACTAATTATGCATCGGTAACAAAGGAATGGGGTTATATCTTTGGACTGAACTGCAGAATGCCAGAATAGAGGGGGAGAGGCCTAGCCTATCGAAGACTAGCATCTTGAAGCAATCTTGCAGCATCAGAAGAGAGTAGAACAGAGTAGCATATAATAGTGGTTGTATAATAGCAACGCCCTGAGATCCTTTCTCGACTCCCTGCGAGAAAGCGATCCCGAGAGCAGTATTAACGGTTTAATATTAAATCAGCATCAATTTGTAGTTGTAGTGGATCAGGATACAACTCCGAGCGTCCTGTTACCGTGGACACGGCTATTCGAATAGATAACTTCCCTGCAGGGGTGCACTACTGTTACCCAACACGCTCGATCACATCTGGCCGGACACACTTGCTGGGTAATGCCCGGCCTCAGGAGATCGACACGATGCAGTCCTACCTAGGCTCAGCAGAGAGGTCAACACGCCGGTCTAAATCCTAAGCACGAAGGGGTCTTGGGCCATCGCCCTTCGCACTCCTGCACGTTGCGAGACTGGCCGGGGCCCAGGCGCGACACTGTATTCACAAGTGACGTAACCAGCCCACCCCAACAATCAGCCCGCATCTCTGAGCTGTGACGCCTGAAGAGCTTTCGGCTGATACATACGACGTAGAGGGTCCCATAACCATTATCCCACATGGTGGTAATGCGTATAAGGCCAACGACCCACTCAGATCAAATACCCAAATCTGTTAGGTGTATTTAGTAGCTCGCGGAGACGAACAGGATCCCTGTCGCTCCGACTGGGTAACACACGGCTCGCGAGTGCTCTTGGAGCCGACCCGTCTTTATCAAATGACAGTAGTAAAGTCCAAGTACCCGTGTGTCCAAAGTATCGAGAAGGAATCCAAGGAATCACCCTTGATGGATTCCCACTCGAAGTATCGGTCAAGGTGAACCCGGAGGAATCACCCTCGATGGATTCACACAAGAGGAGTTGCACGACGGAAGCTTTATCGGAGGTGATGAAAGAGGAATCACCCTCGGTAACCCACAACCGGATAGCTATTCTACAGAGGCATCATCGGAAGTGAGATAAGAGGTATCACCCTCGGCACTCGGTGGTAGCTCTGCAGAGTCGATCAACTTAGGGGGAATGTGCGGTGGTGTGTTGGTCTCTGACCGTCGATCATACTGATCGAGTCTCTGGTGGAAAAGCATGGCAACAAGGACAAGGATGTGGGGTCATTGATGTATCACAATCCAGCCTATACTAAGTATATAGGATAACAAGTAAGGTATCAACAACAGGTTACAAAACCAGGCTATGCATCAGAATAGGAACTATTAGAACAGTAGCAGGGGCAATTCTAATGCAAGAATAAGAGGGAAAGAATAGACGATATCTGGATGATCAAGGGAGTTTGCTTGCCTGGAAGCTCTGCTGAGAGGGGCTAAACGTCAGGGGCGTAGTCGTACTCGGGAGCAGCGTCAGTCTCAGAGTCTACCGGAGAGAAGAGGGGGGGAAGAAACAATAAATACACGGCAAACAAGTGCAATAGCATGACATGGCAAAAAGCTGAGCTAGGGGTGACCTAACGTAGTGCTACACGTTACAGACGGAGCGGGAAAATATCCGGGAATATTTTCTCAGCTCCGAACGGTTATCGGTATATGGATCCGGAGGGAAAGGTTCCATGTTTGCAGTGATGGAGGGGTGTGGTAGGTAAGTGGATGACATAATCGGATTCGTCATATTTTTCTGATCGTTTTTCATATATAAATTATTTTCTTCCGAGCTACGGTTTATTTTATATGATTTTCCAAAGTTTCTACTATTTTCTGAAATTCTCTGACATTCTGCTAAATCTGAGGATTGCTCAGTTTTAAACATCACTTAGCTGTTTTCCGGAGGCTATAGCTGTTGTTCTGTACATCCTATGATTTTGTGCCTTATATCAATTGTGAGCATTTTTCGGTGATCTATATGATAGTATCACTTTCATCCATATTAGAATTGATTTTCTTGATGAAATCTTTGTTTGAAAACTGCCTAATGATGTTGACTACAGAAACTGTTAAAATTTGCCAATTTTGCTTGATGATTGCCACTGATCTATAGCTCCTATGGAGATGCATCCTATATATGTTTTGCAATATATCAAGAGTACTTTCATGACATGCCCTCTAATGCCATGAAAGGTTCCTGTAACATGTTCATTTCTTGCTCCAAACAAGCTATGGTGATATTTTCGTTTGCTGTTTAACAAAAAGTAGCATTTTGTAAAATTCGTAGTAGCATCCTATGAAGTTGAGCCCATGGAATAAATTGAACCTTGTCATGTCTACTTTCTGAACATATAAATTTTTCTCATGTTAAAGATTGTTTGCTTGCTGTTTTGTTGCTGTCAAATGTGGTAGTCAGATTAGCAGCAGCAGTAGAAAGCTAGCTACTGCTACAGTAGCAATCAGCAGCTACTGTAGCAGCAGCAAAACAGCGGCAGCAGTGACGGTGGGCAGCGGCGCGGGCACGTCGGCGTGGGGCAGCAGCAGCGGCTATCTAACGGCAGCGGCAACTAAGCAACGAGCAGCAATAGCGCGGCGTAGCAGCTAGCGAGCAGCAGAAGCAAGCAGCAGCTAGCGGCACGCAGCAGCAGCAGCAGCGTATGAGCAACAGCAAGGCAGAGGAGCAGCGGTAGCAGTAGTATCCAGCGAGCAGCAGGAGCAGCGGCAGCTATCACGGGCGGCCGAGCGAGCGGGCGGCGCGGGCGCGGTGCGGTCAGGGGCGTGGCCGGCAGGAGCTGGCGGCGGGTGATGCGGGCGGTAGCGGGCAGGCGAGCATGCGCGCGGCGAGGTGCAGAGGCGCGGGCGGCAGAAGCGCGTGGGGTGGCGCCCAGGAGCAGCTGTAGGCGGCGCGGGTGCACGACCAAGGTGCAGCGAGCGCATGCGTGGGCATGGACAGAGCGCGGCCACAGGAGCCAGAGGCGCGGGTGAGCGCGGCCACAGGGCGGTGAGCGCGAGCTCCAGTGCGATCGGCCGCGGCGGTGTACGACATCTACGGCGACGGATCGAAGGGGGAAAGGCCGGGAATCGAAGGAGCGGCTCACAGAGAGGCCGTAGGCGAGCTTGGCGAGGCCGGGGACGGGCCGGAGCGGCGGATCGACGGCGAGGAAGTGGTGGCCGCGCGTGGAGAGGAGCTCGATGGCGAGCCCACGGGCCGTCCCGGCTTCGATCCGTAGTTGCACGCGACGAAGAGGACCACGAGCATCGTCCTGGACAGCTCACAACAGCTCGGGGAGGTCCCGGAGCATGGCAACGATGACGCGGTGGTGACGGCTTCGTTCGGTGGAGCAAGGCAGAGAGGGAGAGAGGGGATGGGGGCTAGGGTTTCGCTGGGTGGACGCGGGGGTGGTCTAGTAGGCGTCAACGGCGTCGGGGAGGCCGTGGGATGGCTGGCACGTGGCCAGGCGCGGCCATGGCGCCGATGGATGCCTGCCACGGCCTCCCTGTCTACCTGTAGCGAGAGTAAGGGGAAGACACGGGGGTGTGGGCTGGGCTGGCCACTGTTGGCTTGAAGCCCAAGAGTGCAGTGCCAGTCTGCCTTTTTCCTTTTCTTGTTCTGAATCTTTTCTTTAGTCTCTGTTTTGTATTAATTAGAGCTGCCAAATGAGTTTTGTAAATTAAGCAACTTGCCACATAATTAGCATTACAATATTTGGCACTGCCACAAAAAGTTTGGGGATTATTTGGATCTGTTTGAATTTAGTTTAATTGGAAATGATTTAAAAGAGGCTCTTTAGGTACTATTTTAAATAGGCTAGGGGCAATTTAATATTTCAAATAATATTGGTTTCTCCAATACAATTACTTAGTGATTATTTGTAGCATTATGAACTATTTTGTTTGCATGCTGGAAGAAATAAATATTTGACTTGCATTTCAAATTGAATTTTGAACTTGATTTTGGACAAGTGGCAACTTGGCTTAAAAGAACATGATGACATGGCTTCATTAGCATGAGATCACTGTAGCTTAACACTGGGGGTGTTACAAAGTAAGACGAAAGACGTGCATCAACCCCTATGCATAGATTACCCCAATGTCACCTCGGGAATCCGCGAGTTGAGTGCCAAAACATATATCAAGTGAATCAATATAATACCCCATTGTCACCACAGGTATTCATATGCAAGACATACAGCAAGTGTTCTCAAATCCATAAAAGTATTCGATCCAATAATAGTGAAACCTCAAAGGTAAAAACTCAATTCATCACAACAAGATAGAGAGGGAGAAACACCATATGATCCAACTATATTAACAAAGCTCGTGGTACTTCTAGATCGTGCCAAATCAAGAACACGAGAGAGAGAGAGAGATCAAACACATAGCTACTAGTACATACCCTCAGTCCCGAGGGTGAACTACTCCCTCCTCGTTATGGAGACCGCCGGGATGATGAAGATGGCCTCCGGTGATGATTTCCCCCCCTCCGTCAGGGTGCCGGAAAAGGGCTCCAGATGGGATCTCCTTGGTACAGAGGCTTGCGGCGGCGTAAAAACTCATCTAGGTTAACTTTCGGGGGTTTCTGAATATATATGATTTTTCAGCGTTGGAATCACGCAAAGAGGTGCCACAGGGGGCCCACGAGGCACCAGCGTGCACCTGGGGGGGTGGCGCGCCCTAGTGGCTTGTGGGGCCCCTGTAGGTCTTCTGCTGCTCCCCCGAAGCTTCCTGGGTCTGTTTCCTTCCAGAAAAAATCGTCAAAAAGTTTCGCTGCATTCGGACTTCATTTGATATGAATTTTCTGTAAAACCAAAAACAAGCAGAAAACAGCAACTAGCACTGGGCACTAGGTCAATATGTTAGTCCATAAAAATCATATAAAAGCCATATAAAAGTACACCAAAATCATACAAAACTATAATAAACATGGCATGAATACTTCATAAATTATAGATACGTTGGAGATGTATCACCCAGCAGTATGATCTTGGCGATGCCCATTCTCTCATTCTCCTTTATCTCCTAGTTCTCCTACAAACCACTAACCATTAACCGTGTGACCTTGCAGGTTCGGTAATATGCATACAAGACACGAAACTCCTTCCGGCCAATAATCAATTGGGGGATCTGGACACCCATACTGATTCCTACATACACACAAATATATTTTTTGTGTAAACCTTTTGTTTGTGTATACAATTCCCTTTGCTTCATGATACTTGACAAAATCTGAGGTGAGACTTTTATTGGTATCCTTGTGAATCAACAACTTGATCACAATATCAAGTTATCGTCGGTTTTACCCTTTTTCTCTTTTCTGTGTTCCGATATACCTGTGATCATATCACGTTGTGTCTGGCCAGACGATAATGGAAATCATAATGCTGAGAGGGCCTGAAGAATATCTCTGCTTCGTTGGAGAAGCATATCCCAATCTTGAGCTATCAAGTCTCTAGACATATACTTTTTGATGTACCCGAAAGTTGCCTTTATAATCTATTACGGGTAACGTTTGACGAACCCCAAAGTATACCCTCCTGATCTAAAGAAGTAGGCATACATTAATACTTGCATGATTACACTAATAACAATGTGATGATGTGTTCTTGTAGTACTCCCTCTGTCCCCAAATACATGGTGTATAAATTCAGTCAAAAGTCGATTCTTAAGTTTGACCAAATATATAGAAGAAAATAGCAACAACTACAATATTGAATAAATAGATGATGAAAATATATCTAATGGTGGACATATTGATATTGATTTGACATTATTTATCTTCATATTTTTGTAAACATACTTGGTCAAACTTTGAAAGCACTGACTTTTTGACTGAATTTATATGCCATCTATTTGGGGATGGAGGTAGTATATCATTTTGGTTGGGTCTGTACAATACCATTGTTCTGTTAACAATGTGCTCTCACTATTATCGGCATCCTTGTTACTTTAGCAATGTCATATGATCAGGAAAAACGAGATCATCATGAAACACATGAGCTAGTCTTAGAGGCGAGACTAGGAACCTATTTTGTATTTATATTTCCACACATGCTTATGAGTTTTCCTCTCAATCTCACATTCAAGAATCACAGCAATTCTAGCACAGAAATATTAACATTAATTATAAACATGAAAATAAATAATAATGACACTTATTATTGCCTCTAGGGTGTATTTTCAACAGAGTGAAGCTTCCCGACGATGCCACAAGGATGGGGAACGATTCCTAAAGGTGCAACCATCGCCGACACCAACCATACCTTGGGGCTAGCCTTCACTCCAATCTCCCTCCCTCCTCCCCTAAAAGTACTTGCAAATCCAAAACATTCAAAAATGTCTTGAATATCAAAGTTGTGCAGACTAACTACATGTGTCATGTGCCTTCACTATCGAGCAACAAACACCATTGCAAGCAGCGACCTTGAGCAACACATCATGCCGCAAAGAGTTACCACGACACATGTTGGGACACTACCGAACCACCGCAGCGAGCCCTAGCATTGCCGCTCTTCGCCCGGGGCCAACATGTGGCCCCGGGTGAAGAGCCGCAACATTTTCTATTATGGATTAACCAATCCCATGCTAAAATAACAGATTCTACATTTGCTACATGTTTTTGTTTTTCAAAAATCCCATGCTCAAACAAATCACTGAAGCCAAACCACGGCACTACATGAAAGCGAGTGCTACTGATTCACCAAGTCCAGCGCTCGAGATTGAGTGGTTTCTTCTTTCTCTGAAGTAATCTGCAGCAAATACGATCTCTGATTGATTAAAGAAGAGGGGTGTCTTTTCCTTGTGTAAATCTCATGAAGAGACGCCTAAGAGCATCTATGGCCGGACCTCTCATACCCGTCTCAAACGCCCGGGCAAGGCGTCCGGTCACTGACCGGTCAAAAAAAAAAGACGACCCAACCGGACCTCTCAAATCGCGGACAAACGCCCGGGCTGACCGGCACCCCTCATACCCAGCCCAAATATAGGGCGGATATGGGGCGGCCCGGGCACGCCTGGGCGCGTCCGCCAGACAGGCCCGGCCCACCACTGACCCCACAGCTGTCCCACAAAAAACCCCAATCCGGGCGCCTCGCTCGTAACCCTAGCTCACTCTCTCCCTCTCTCTCGCTCTGTCCACTCCTCTCCCTCTCCGATTCCGATCCCATCCACTACGATAAGCAGCTCCGGTAGCGACTCCGGCTCCGAGCTCGACTACGAGGAGGAGATGGCCCTCCGCATTGCGCTGGAGCGGTCCAAGGTGGAGACCGGCGGCAGCTCCGGATCTGGAGCGTCGCCGCAGCTCCCGCGCCGGCGCAGCGCGGACGCCGGAGCTGGACCCTCCTGGCCCGCGCGCAGCGACGCCAGGACAGTGCAGTCCACACCGGCCCCGCGCCGCCTCCTTCCCCCGCCGGCCGCTCCTCCACGCGGCCAGCGGTGGGTGCTTGTGCCCGCGCCATGCGCCGCGAGAGGCAGCGTGCACGGGAGAGGGACGCGGCGGAGCAGTCTGCGCGCCGCTGCTGCGGGACGGAGGCGGACCCCGACGAGGACGCGTGTCTCCTCGCATGGGTCTACCGCCGCTCCCTCACGACGGCGGAGACGGATGCTCGCCGTCTCCGACAGAAGAACGCCAAGGCGCTCCGGCTTGCTATTGAGCAGTCGGAGCGCGAGGCAAAGGAGGCAGCGGCGGAGAAGGCTTGGGTCACCAGTTTGAAGCGGGAGCAGGACAGGGCAGCCCGTCGGATGAAGGGGCTCATCGTCCTCTCCGACTCCGACGATGGCGACAGCTGCACCTCCTCGTCGGACGACCAAGACCCTCCACCGGCCGCGGACGCCTACAGCTGCGCCGGTGACCGGAAGGGCAAAGGCCCGGCGAGAAAGTGGTGATCCCGCCCCCACTCCTCTATGTTTATATCGGTTTTAGTTGTATAAGTTTAAGAACTTGTCCGGTGACGAACTATGATCTTTTGGATGTGGCAAAGTTTGTTAATGTCCATTTGCAGCCGATTTAGTGTTCCTTTGCAGCCGATTTTTATTGTCCGTCGTTTGATCACGTAGAGTAGATCAACGTTGCATGTGTAGTATGGATATAAAGCGTCGGATATAAGATACATGGATGCAGAGTGACAAATATGAGGCGTGTCCAGTCAGTGCCCGCGGACGCGCGCGTCCGGGCGCGTCCACGGGCATTTGAGGGCCGGATTTGGCCATCGCGGCTGATGCTCTAAGGAAATCGAAAAGGGGCCTACATTTGTTTAGACGTGATTACAGAGGAGGAGAGGGGAGATTGGTAGAGAGGGCGGGGGGGGGGGGGGGAAACACACACGATTCCACTGTAGGATGACACGGAAAGGTCGAGAGGGCGGCAATGTCCACGAGGCATGTTCATTCTCGAGAATTTTTGCGAAAAGGACCAGCTGCCCGACGCAATTGTCAAAAAAGACCACCTATGGATGAATTGGACAGAAGAGACCACCCCCGCTGTGGCGGCAGGCGTACCAGCCGACGCGTGGCACCTGCCGCCACGACGTCAGGCGGCAGCCCCTGCCGCCACAGGGGCAGGTGGGAGCCAGCCGGGAACGGTTTTTGTCGGCCCGCGACGGAACGGGGCTGGCCTCGTGGGCCCTGCCGCCACCGCGTGAGGCTGCCACTGCTGCTGCTGCGCGCTATGGAGCCGACAGGCATTGATTCCCTCACGATTTTCGTCTGCTTTCATCAGGCACTGATTCCCAGCGTTTCGTATTTTTCGGCACTGATTGCAGGCGACGATGCAATGCGACGCGACAGCACGAGGCACGCTGTGTCGACACTGATTGCAGTGTTTTGGATCACGCATATTTCCCGCCTAAAATTTCGTCCGTTCGCGCTCTACTTTTCTGCCATCTGAGCCTATAAAACGAGGCACTGAGCCTCTCTTCATCCATCATCCAGCCACTGTCGAAATCCCCACTACGCTCAGTGTGTCACACTTTTTTTGGTCGCTATGAGTTTGCCTTGCTCGGATCAAAGCATCAGGCCGAGAAAAATGAAGAGTGCTAGTTTGCCTCAGGGGGTGGAACTCCTGCGTTGTTGGTGTGGCGATCTTTGCAAGGTGAAGGAGGTGACGGATTTTTCTGATTGGTTGGGTATGAAGTTTTTCATGTGCTTCAATTATGAGGAAGACCCACCCGTAGCTATTTCAGAGTACGCAAAGCCTCCGGTATGCTTTAACCATCACGAATAGATATATTGTTGGTTTTTTGGTTGATTCTTTATTAACATAATTGTTCTTGTTGTAGTCTCCTCCGCCTCTGTGCATGTACTATCGTTGGAATTACACGGAGATGCCGGCTTGGGCAGTGACTGAGATTCGTGAAAGAAGTCGCCGTGCATGGGATAGTTTCTACGCGGAAGAGCAACGCGAAAAGGCTGCAGCAGCGGAGAAAGCCGAGCAAGAGAGAGAGTTAAAAGAATATTATGCCGAGCAAAAGGGTTACTTTCAGGATTTACTAAAGAAAAACAGGGAAGACGCTCGTCGCATGGAGGAGCAGGAATAGCAGCGAAAGGAGGCTCGTGAGGCGGAGAGATAGAGAAAGAAAGAAAGGGTTTGTGAGGCCAAGGCACCAGAAGAAGCTGGCGATGGAAAAGGAAAATATCCACGCTAGACTCAGTAGATTCCTGCGGTAGTATCTAAAATTTCGCAACCGTTTGTATCTTAATTTCGGCTCACTAGTTTAAATGTAGCTTTATTTCAGTAGTTCAATGTAGCTTTATTTCAATAGTTAAATGTATCTTACTTTTAGTTGTACCGTGTCGTAATGAAAAAAAATGTAGCTTTGGAATAAAATGAGGATGACTTCATGTAGTTTCTGTATGATGATGCATCAACATTTTTATTTCCTCATACATAGATGTCTCTTACATACATCTGAAAGTTTGAAACTGTCATAGATATATAGAATAGGCCGCACACATAGATAGACGAATCACACTACTCGACGACGGCCAGCTGGCCTTTCTCGATGACCGGAAGGCGACAAGCGATTAGGTGCTCGGTGTGGACGAAGACCACGGCCGTACTCCCCCTCGTCTCCCTGCGTCTGCGACTCCTGCGTAGGTGGTGGAGTCTGCAATCCATATTGAGATCCTGATGATAAATTGTAGGTGTATGGTTCTGACTCCAAAGGGATATAAGATGTGCCAATAACGTTCTCATGGAAGAAGTCTGTAATTATCCCTGTAACCGTATTTCCAGGATCATGGGATGCTATGAGGATGTTTGTGTTGAGTCCACGCTGGGTGTCATCATCGTGCCATGTAGGATCAGTAGTTTGCTGCACAGAAAAAGCCGTATTTAAATATGAGGCATGAAGATGTTGTATGCGAGTAATTACTTATTATGTGTGAACATACTTCAGCGGCGCCGTAGCGTTGTGATCCCTCGCCTCCATTGTATGGTGATTGTTCACCGTACTGGTAAGAAAATTGTTTTGAAAATAAACCGTTAGAGGATAATATATGATATCATTGTAAATGCATTAAAAATGTAAACATGAGTACCTGCTGAGATCCCTCGCCTTGGGTGTATGCGTCGTACTGGTACGTCTCACTAGTGGAGAAACGGCCTTTAGTCCCGGTTGGGAAGGGCCTTTAGTCCCGGTTCACCAACCGGGACTAATAAATCGGGACTAAAGGCCCCCACCCTTTAGTCCCGGTTGGCCATAACCCGGGACTAAATCCCTGCCACGTGGCCGGCAGCGCACGCCGGGGGCTGGGGACCTTTAGTCCCGGTTGGTGACACCAACCGGAACTAAATCCCTGCCACTTTAGTCCCGGTTGGTGACACCAACCGGGACTAAAGGTTTAGGGGTTTAGGGGTTTAGGGTTTATTGTTTATTTTTCCTTTTCATTTTGTGTTTTTTATTTAATTCTTTTTCATTTCAAACATATTTTACGCTACTACATATTGTACACGTTATGCATATATAATAGAATTTCTCGTAGAACCAATCATATATCATAGAATTTCTCGTACGACCATGCATACACATATATATATAGACAATTTCAACTACAATTTGCAGATCATTACATGCAGGCATTAGGTGAAATGGTATTCTCCATCGGGAGATTTGACCTGCTCAAGCAAAAATCCCGCCATTTCCTCTTGAAGTGCTCGTATGCGGTCCTTTGGTAGGAGCCTATCCCGCATCTCCACCATCTTTAAAGAAGGAGATCAATATGAATATATTAGTTGTGTGTAAATATATTAGATCATGATAAAAAAATTGTGAATAGTGTTTACGTACCCAAAGATGTCTTGCATCTCTGTTCCTTTCGGTAATAAAGCGAATGTTCTCGCAAACGTAGTATGCACATAAATTAGTCCCCTTTTCCTGCCTCATACACTTTACGAGAATAGAATTCAATCAGATAATAATCAAGCATGATAATGGTATTGAAACTAGAATTAAAGAGATGCGCGGACGTAGCTAGTACTACTTAATTACCTTGGACCGTCGCCATTTCAGCTGTGGTTCCCATTCACCGACAACCTCTTTGATGAACTTTTTCCAAACCCTGCCCGGCAAAGAAAATGAATAAAGGAGTTATTAATTACTTGATATCAGGAAATGAACTAAAGAGGCCGACATAGTGCGATAATGATTGAAATTACCTGTCGAGCATCAAAAACAGGCTCCTGTATTCTTCAGGGTCTTTACCTAGTGAGTCCAGTACTCCAACAGTTCCCTCGTCAACTCTAATGATTAGCAGGATCCAGTGGAATCTGCGCACACGTTTGTATAAGCGGGCATGCATAACTCATCAACTACACTTAACATCGAGTAAGCAAAAATAGAATTTGTAGTACAAGACAGTAACACTCACCTGAAGTTGTAAGGAAAAAGTATTTCTGGTCTGGTATTTAGTTCCTTCAAAAACATTAGCAAGCTATTCTCTGTGTCTTGTTTGTGGTTATTTAACACATTTTCATTAACGGTATTTGGGTCAATGAACCCAATGCCATAGAATCTATCTCTTTTCAATTCAAAAATCTTCATTCTGCATATATAATACCACACAAAAGAATATAGTGAGGATAATTACAGGCAATGAACTAGCTGAGCTAGAGACTTAAATTACAGAAAGAAATCACTTACAGACAATAGCAACTGACGAGAGATTTGTCGAGTGCGTCTTGATTGAATAACTGAAAAATTTCTGGAAATTCAATCCACACATCTTTTCCATGGAAGTAATGCTCTGGCTTGACTTTCACCATGAGGCTCTCTCGCCCGGCCTTTATTTCTCTCAGGTACCAGTCATGCAATCTGCGCATTTGCGTTGATAGAAGCTCCACCTCGTCAGGCCTGACCAGAGGGTTCCCGGGGACATATTTCCATGCTAGTTCCTTCGGATCCATTGTGGGGACTTCCTCGATGCCTAGGAGTTGTTCGACAGTGATACCCATCTATCTAGCCATCTCTCTATCAGCGTCGGTTACCGCCTTATCGGTACTCACCTTGAGAGGGGGGATCGATTGCACTGCCTGTTCTCCGAGCTGGGGAACAGTTTTCCCGCTTTTATTACTACCTGTAAGGCTCGACTGCTGATTTTTTTGTTGATAATATGACTTGCTAATAGAGCGTTCATAGTCTGATCGCCTTTTCTCCACAGCCGGTTTAGCAAGATCCACAAAGTGTTGTACGACTTTCTCAGGTATTTTCTCCCATGTTCAATAATCTCCCCTGTCTTTGGGTCCAACTTTCCCCCATGCGCATAAAACCAAGTCCTGCACCTGTCGGGCCAACCCACTGTTTGTGGAGTGACCCCTGCAGCAATCATCTTTTCCTCAGATTCATCCCACTTAGGCAACCCAGTCTTGTAGCCACCTGGCCCCAGAACATGGTGAAACTTTTTTTTCTCAGCATTTATCTTGTTTTTCCTCGACCGTTCCTTAGCTGCTTCCGATTCCTTGAACTCCACAAATAAGTCCCAGTGATCTTTTACCTTCTCTAGTGATCCAGTGAATTCTGGAGTCTTCTTTTCTGCGTTGACGTAGTTGGCCCATAATCTTTTCTTCCAAGTCTGGAATTGTGTGGCCATCTTCTTAAGAGCACACTTCTTGACTTTCTCCCGTTGGAGATCTGTGAAACCCTCTAATAGGGTGAAATGTGACATGAGCGTATCCCAAAGCAGACTTTTTGCTCTTTCGTCGACAAAACTAACTCCTCGATCTTCCTTTGGCTTATTCCATTCTTGAACGGTAATCGGGATTTGGTCCCTAACAATAACTCCGCATTGACGTATAAATTTGTCCGCATTCTTTTTAGGAGCGATCGGTTCGCCATCTTCTTTGATTTCATCGATGTTGTACTTTATGCCATCAGGCAACTTTTTGGCCGGGCCTCGTACTACCCTTGTAGAAGATTTGCTCGATCCGGAGGGCTAAAAGAAGAAAGATTTGTTAATATATATATATATACAAATCAATTAATACATGTAATGATCACCAGAGGCCTTATTTATATATACACCTCGCTGGACTTTGTTAATTGAAGAACATTTCCTTCGCCATCATTGTTTGCGTGTCCTTCGTCTATTGGTTCTTCCTCAATTCCCTCACCGGACTCGTTCAGATATTGTGAGCCGTCATCTGGTTCAATCTCTGGGTTTTGGGAGTGTATCATGTCGAACATGATATCCTCTTGATCATGGTCGTCTCTGCCGCTATAGTCCATAGCTTAACTAATCCAGAAGAAAGATAAAACAATTTAGTATTCAAATTAGAATGCATTCAATAAGCAAAAACTAATACATCTCGAATAATACAGTTAATGCATCATCGAATATTATCGAATATTATCACTAATACATCTCGAATATTATCACTAATACATCTCGAATATTATCACTAATACATCTCGAATATTATCACTAATACAGCTCGAATATTATCGAATAATCCAGTTGACTCACGGTTCCTGAGGCGCGGGCGGTGGACACCCAAAGAGAAGGAACCATCACAGGATCATAGCTCGGGTGAGATCCCTGAAGAACCTGCCAGGTATTGGAGAACCTGACGTCCAACGCAACCATGTAGCGACGGACGTGCTCGTCCTCCTCCCTGACACGGCGACGTACCACCTCCTCGAGGGCCGGCTGCCTCCGCACCGATAGTGGCCCACGCGACCGCCACCAAAGAAGCTTCGGGTCGACGACGGGAGCCCGATTCCTCACCAAGCTGCGCGCCCCGGAAGGTAGCACCTCCCAGTGCCAGCCCGACGGAGCCCAGTCCCGGACATGGCGCCTCTCAAGCAGGTTGTCGCCGCCGAGTCGACGACGAGGATGCGGGCCGGGCATCGTCGACGTCGAGAACAAATTCTTATGAAAACAAATTCCTATGCAATAATTATCATTTTATTATGCTACTCATATTTAATAAACTTTTACAACTATAGTAGATGAGCAAATTTGAACACCATTTTATATCATTGATCCAACCATTCTTTTTATAGAGAACCCACACTTGAACAACATTTCTATTCATCCATTTAACATCCATCTATCTAACATTTCTATTCATCCATCATTCTAACATACATCAATATAACATCTATCCATCTACATATCCATCTAACATTCATCTACACACAAAAATACATAATAAATCCATCTAATTAACATTCATCTACACACAAAAATTACATACTCCCAAAATCTCATGTCTCATCCACAATGTCGTTATCAAAATTAACCATCTGCTCACACTAATAATTAACATTAACATGACTTGAAAAATACAAGGACATTTTCAATCTCATCGATCATTGGTTGTCCATGGCGGCGGCCGAGCTCGGGGTGTGCGGGGGGGTAGTTAGAGGCCGTGCGCGGGCTAGGGGAGAGCTGTAACACCCCAAAAATCGGGTTATCGATTTTTGTGTTGTTATTCCTTCCTAGCTTTTCTCTCCCAAATTTTTCCTCTGGAATCTGGTGAGTGACCAGGTGAATCCAGACAATCCTCAGCCTCTCCATGCCTTTCTCATGCTCTTGTACCAGCCAAGCTCCTGTCAGTAAATCCCGAATCTCATTCAAACCCTAGTTCCGAAATATCGGAACTGGAAATCCTGCCTTTGTGTTTACAAAGGAGCTATCATTTTCCTTGCTCTGTTAAGCCTCCCAAAATTTCCAGAGATCATCCTTCATCCATAAACCCTAGATGTGCAAAAATATTGCTAAGTCATATGCAATATTTCTCATCTAGAATTAATTCCTCTTTCTGCCTTTCTGAGGAATTAAATTCAGAAAAATATCTATCCATCTCCAAAGTTCATGAAAACTTGTGGAGATATTCTTTGTGATCATATTGAGCTCTCACAAAAATATTGGCTATAATTAAATAAGGGAAATTGCATTTTCCTATTTAAAGCCAATATTTCAATTTGGGGCCTTTCCAAAGGAACTACCATTTTGGTAGCTAGGAAAAATTCCAAATAATTTTTGGAGCTTCTCCTATCCATATATTCACCATTTCCATCAAGATCTAAAGTTCCACAATTCAAATTTTGAGTACAACATCCATTTGCAAATTCTGTCCAGATTTCCAGTTTGCAAAGGAAGTGCTTGTTCCCTTGATCTTTTTGGGCTGATATTTCTCAGGGTGGTTAAGATTGATAAATAACCTCTATATATCAAAAACCAGCCCATTTCATCTAGCCAATTTTCCCCAGTAAATTATCTAAGTTTCTGTCCAGATTGTACCTCTGTGAAGGAAGTACCTTCGTGGATGATCAATTTGAGCTGAAACTTTTCCAGATATCTCTAATTACCAAATCATCACTCTCCACAAAAAATCATCCAAATACATTTAGCCATTTGACCCCTACTTCCTCATTTGCATTTCTGGTCAGATAGGTGCTTTGTGAAGGAAGTACCATCTAGACTTGTCCAATTGAGCTGAATTTTTTTCAGCAAGGTCAACTTAGTAGATGATTGACCCATGCCAAAGGTCAGGCCAAGAGGAGCTCTGTGCTGACCACACCACATGTCAACAGTTTGCTGCTCGAAACTATTTGACCATGGTGTAGTCACACCAGCCCTCTTCTGACCCATCCAGATGCATAGGTCAACTCAGTGCAGTAAGGAGAAGACCCTAGACATAGTTTGTTATCGAGTGCGGCGTGGAAACGCCGTGGCCACGCGGTGACCGCGTGCAGTGCACGCCAAGGCAGTGCACTGCCTGCCAAAAGGCTCCGGGAGCCCTCTCCAGTGGGTTCCGGCTTGTCCGCGAGCGCCGGCGAGCTCTCCACCGTGCTCGTGAACCGCCTGGAGTCTTCACCCCCTCGTCCTCTAGCTCGCGGCCGCCTCTGCCGACAGGGATTCGCCACCGGATCGCCGCCACGGAGACGAGCTCTGGAAGCTCCGGCCGTCGCCCAGCTCCTTCCCGAGCCCTCCCCCGAGCCTATTTAAGGCTTCCCCGAGCTCCCCCTCTCCAGCAAGCCCCAACCCCCTCCCCCAGCCGAGCTCTAGGAGCTCCTGTCCTCGCCCATGGCAGAACTCTGCCGCCGCCCGTCCCCCTCGAGCAACCCAGCCCTGGCCTTCCCTCTCCCCTCTGTCCGCGTCTTCGATCTCCCCAAGAGCTGGCGGATCCGCTGCCGTCCCTAATCCCTCCGGGGAAGAGCCGCCGGAGCAGCCCCTCGACGGCCACGGCCGCTGCCCCTGCCGCCGTGGGCATCTCCCCCTCCAGGCCCTCCGAGCTCCCCTGCGACCCCTCCCGGGCGCGGTCTGGCGCCGCGAGTCCGTCCCACTCGCCGGCAGGCGCGGCCGTGCAGAGGAGCACCGGCAGCCGGCGAGGCCCGAGCCAGCGCGGCCGCCCCTGTCTCTGTTTCTGTCGGGGAAGAAGCGGACCCAGGAGAGAGATGGAGGAAAGGATAAGCCGGGCCCGCTCGTCAGCCAGAAAAGGAGGAAGTCAACCCGGGCCCAGCTTCTGTTAAGTGGAAGCGTAATTCCTAAAATACGTTTTCTCATTTGGAAAACGCATTCCTATGCTGATTCGGGCGGAAGTATGCTTTCCCCGCGCGGAGGCGAACTTTCAGAAATACGCCTCCAGCCCAGCCCCGCCAGCCGAAGAGGCTATTTTGCGGACGTTCACCTGTTAAGGCCCAAAACGGACAGTTTTCTGTCTGTTTTATCGCTTAACGAACGAACGGGCGTTTCTCCGCGACCGTAACTCCGATTGAGGGTAAATCCAACGCCCACGTTTTCAGTTCGTCGAGCCCGTTCCGATGGCATCATTTTCATAATGTTTTCACACTGTGAAAATGACCATTTTGCCCTTGCCCTCAGTCAGCCCCCTTCGAGAGGGAAACCTTTTCGGCAAATCTTTCCGCGAGCCCATCGCAGTTCTTCCCGGTGACTCCGTCAACCCCAAGGCAAGCCAACCTCTTATCATGAGCTCCGGACTTGCGTGATGACTTTGCTTGCACCCTGTGTGTGTTGCCGTATATTCAGATCATCTGTTAGTCTGCACTGCCGTAGCTATGTTATTTCATCTGTGCTAGATACTAGTGTTATTTACCCTGTGATATCATGAATTGCTGTCATATTTGCCCATGCTAGTAACATTATTTTAGTACCATTATCATGTTAGTGCTATGATTTGATCTCATGCCATGATTGTCATTACCGATATGATTTTGCTATGCCGTTGTTAAGTAATTGTTCTTGCTCATAAATGTTGATGTTATGATGAGATGATGGAAATATTAAATTGAACTTATAAATTAAACCTCCTCCGTCGTCGATGGGATCGAGTCATAGTGTCACCTATCCGGACTTACCCGTGCAGCCACATTTGCCGGTATGGGACGGCCTTGACTTGGTCTAGCTTTGTGCTCTCTTACTGGTACCACCAAATAGGGAAGGTTATGCGTGCGCGCTACCCTGGCCCGGTAGGCGGCGATAACCTTGTGAGCCCAGTTGTTTGTTTAGCCCGGGAGTCCCCATTTGGGACAGTTTTGTTTGGCTACGACGGTGGCAGGTGTCACGAGGTGACACAGGGGCCACCCAGGACATGACCCTGGGAGGGTATGATTGTTGGTGGTACGGTGGGAGAGTCACGGGTTAGGCAAGTTTCGTTGGAGCAACACCGGTCCACCCGAATGGGAACATGTACTAAGTACGAGGCCGGGAGCTCCATGGTGTGGGTAAAGTGCGCAACCTCTGCAGAGTGTAAATCTATTCGAATAGCCGCGTCCTCGGTCATGGACAGTTCGTATAGGCCCCTATTTGGTCTTTGTCGATCTGGAGGATAAACCTGTCATAAACTTGCTAAAGAATGTGCTACTAGGTAATGTGGTAATTTGGATAATTGTGAGCAGTCACCATGTTGTTCTAACATGATCACGAGATGAGATCTCGGGTGAGTCGTGAGTTAGCCCGGAAGGGCAGTAACACTGATTGATTGTCACAACATGTTAATTCAGTGCTTCACGGGAGGTAAGAGTAGTGTAGGTTCCAGTTTGATTTTGGATGCCATGTCTCATAGAAATAGCCATGCCATGTTATGATATGCAGTTGATAAGTTTGATTCATGTTATGCCATGCTTGATCCATGATTACTGTTAATTCCATGCCATGCTTAGAATAAATTCTTATACGAGCATAGGGCTTGCTTTGTCATCTGCTTGTTTGGATGCTATGTATTTGGTTGTCTTGCGAGTACATTCAAAGTACTCACCTGGCCTTGCACGTGGCCAGTTGCAGGAGAAGATCCGTTGTGCTAGATCGTAACCCAGCCAGTCCTGTGCGTTGTGGAGCCCAGCCAGAGACGTCGTTGCCTCGGAACCAAGACCTCCACTGCCATTTAGTTAGCCATGGAGTCATGTAATATTGTTGTAAGCAACAGTATTGTAAAACTCCATTTCATATGATAAAGCCATTTTTGTGCCTGGAATTGCTGTATCATGCCTCAGGCGTACGCCAGGTCTTATCCTAGGACTGGCGTGCGTCGGCCCTCTATCGGGGTGCCACAAGAGCGGGGGAAGACAAGGGGGGCTCACAGCGAGGTCGTCGCGAGCTCGGGGAGGGCTCAGGGAGGTCGTGGACGCGTCGGTGCTCGAGGGCGAGGTCGAGGCAGTGGCGGCGACCGGCGAGGAGGAAGATGATGGTGCGGGCGCTGTGGGGCTCTTCGCTCGCTCCCGTGGTCGAGGAAGATGCAGCGGGCTGCGGGCTCAGGGAGGGGCCGGAGCGAGCGGGACGGCGTCGGCGATCTCTGGCGTCGGAGGTTGAAGACGAGCGGCATGGCGGCGTGTGGTGTTCGATCTGTCTCCTGGGCGGTGGAAAACGCTAAGTGACAGTTATATAGGATCGACCTTTAGTCCCGGTTGAATCCACGCCCCGGGACTAAAGGACCTTTAGTCCCGGTTCGTGGCTGCAACCGGGACTAAAAGGTTGGCCTTTAGTCCCGGTTACAGCCACGGGCCGGGACTAAAGGTCTGTTTTCGGGCCCAAATTAAGCGCGGGAGGAGGACCTTTAGTCCCGGCTGGTTGTGCCAACCGGGACTAAAGGTTTTTTTTTTCATTTTTTTCATTTTTTCTATTTTTGCTTTATTTTTTTTTCTTTTCTTTCTACTTACAGCCAAATATTTAGAGTTTTTGAGTGAATCTTTTTGCTTTAGGTCACAAAAATTATAAACTTTCTGTTAGTGCCAGTAGTTTTCAAATTTGAATAGTTTAAATTTGAATTCTTTGAAATTTGTGTGAATAACTTTAGTTTAAAAATAGATTTTCGAGTGATTCTTTTTCCTGCTGTTTAATATTAGTTTGTTTTATTAGTATGTTCAATTTGGTAATTTTTAGGTGTTTTAATCAAAAACAGATTCTGTTTGGCTCTTTTAGCTTTATACCTTCATTTGTTTTAAATATTTTAGTTTATATGTTTTCTTGTTATTCTTTTGCCAAATTATATTATGTTTCTGTTAGTCAGCATGAGGAGTTTTAATTTTCAACCCTTACTTACTTCATTTGTTATTTTTCATGCATTTAATTATTTTTTAAGCTAAATGACCCTGAAATTGAAAAGCACTACAAATGAACTCTGAAAAGGTTGAAACTTGGCAAGGTATCATCATTTCACCCACATAGCATGTGCTAAAAAGTTGAGAGGGCTACGGCCAAAACCGGATGCACTTCGTGTACAAACTCGACAATCTCTTTCGAAGTATCAGGGTTTCGGACGAAAACTCATCTGTTACAAAGGCATTTCATTTTTTTAAACTTATTTCAACTCCTGACTTTTTGTGCATTCAATATGCACCATTCAAAGCCACATCCTCAAATTTCAACCCTTTCTAACTTCATTTGCTATTTTTCATGCATTTAATGATTTTTTGAGCTAAATGACCCTGAAATTGAAAAGCACTACAAATGAACTCTGAAAACCTTGAAACTTGGCATGGTATCATCATTTCACCCACATAGCATGTGCTAAAAAGTTGAGAGGGTTACGGCAAAAACTGGATGCACTTCGTGTACAAACTCGACCATCTCCGGCGGAGCACGAGCAGAGCGGCACACGCGAAGGATGACAACACGGTGCATGCAAGTGCCACGGAGCTCACTTGGGTTTCCAGCTGTCGCCCAAGCGGCGGGAGAGAGCCCCCTCGACTTGACTGACATGACAACACCTCCAACGCTTAACTTCTCTCTCAGGCCTATCTCAGGTACTCACTAGAGAAGAAAGTGATGACGGTGAAGCCGGTCACATCCCAGAGTGGGATCTTGGGGTATAAAACTTTTTCTTCGCATGTGTCCCTTTGCGCCGTAACCATGGACAATCTTCATCATTTAACAGGATGCTTGGGTCAGTCTTCACTGTGAAGGGAGGAATTTCAAGAAACTTTTTATAATCTTTTGACATGTCTATCTTGTCCTCCACTCTCACAATGTTTCTTTTCCCTGGAAGAACTATGTGGCGCTTTGGCTCACCGTATGATGTATTCGCTTCCTTATCTTTCCTTTTTCTCGGTTTGGTAGAGATGTCCTTCACATAGAAAACCTGCGCCACATCATTGGCTAGGACGAATGGTTCGTCTGTGTACCCAAGATTGTTGAGATCCACTGTTGTCATTCCGTACTGCAGGTCTACCTTTACCCCGCCTCCTGTCAGATTGACCCAATTGCACCGAAACAAAGGGACCTTAAACTCACGTCCATAGTTAAGTTCCCATATCTCCTCTATGTAACCATAATATGTGTCCTTTTCCCTATTGGTGTTTGTTGCATCAAAGCGGACACCACTGTTTTGGTTGGTGCTCTTTTTATCTTGGGCGATCGTGTAAAATATATTCCCATTAATCTCGTACCCTTTGAAAGTCAATATAGTCGAAGATGGTTACTTGGCCAACACGTACAGCTCATCTCCAACACTGTCGTCATTCATGAGATGTGTTTGCAACCAACCGCCGAAAGTCGCCATGTGTGTACGTTTAATCCAGGGGTCAGACTGCTCCGGGTTCTTGGAGCGTACAATATCCATGTGTTCCTCGATATACGGAGCCACCAAGGTGGAATTTTGTAGAACTGTGTAGTGTGCTTGGGCCCAAGAATGCCCATCCCTACATATTACTGAATCCTTTCCTAGCGTGCCTTTTCCACTCAGTTTCCCCTCATGCCGCGATTCAGGAACACCAATCGGCTTAAGGTCAGGAATAAAGTCAACACAAAACTCAATAACCTCCTCTGTTTCATGGCCCTTGGAGATGCTTCCTTCTGGCCTAGCACGGTTATGAACATATTTCTTTAAGACTCCCATGAACCTCTCAAAGGGGAACATATTGTGTAGAAATACAGGACCCAGAATGGCAATCTCTTTGACTAGGTGAATTAGGACGTGCGTCATGATATTGAAGAAGGATGGTGGGAACACCAACTCGAAACTGACAAGACATTGCACCAAATCATTCTGTAACCTTGGTAGGATTTCTGGATCGATTACCTTCTAGGAAATTGCATTGAGGAATGCACATAGCTTCACAATGGCTAATCGAACATTTTCCGGTAGAAGCCCCCTCAATGCAACCGGAAGTAATTGTGTCATAATCACGTGGCAGTCATGAGAATTTAGGTTTTGGAATTTTTTCTCTGCCATATTTATTATTCCCTTTATATTCGACGAGAAGCCAGACGGGACCTTCATACTGAGCAGGCATTCAAAGAAGATTTCCTTCTCTTCTTTGGTAAGAGCGTAGCTGGTAGGACCTTGATACTGCTTTGGATGCATGCCGTCTTTTTCGTGCATATGTTGCTGGTCCTCCCGTGCCTCCGGTGTATCTTTTGTCTTCCCATACACGCCCAAGAAGCCTAGCAGGTTCACGCAAAGATTCTTCGTCACGTGCATCATGTCGATTGCAGAGGGGACCTCTAGGACTTTCCAATAGGGTAGGTCCCAAAATATAGATTTCTTCTTCCACATGGGTGCGTGTCCATCAGCGTCATTCGGAACAGATTGTCCGCCAGCACCCTTTCCAAAGATTACTTTTAAATCCTTGACCATATCAAGTATATGATCACCAGTACGGTGGTCAAGCTTCTTCCGGTGATCTGCCTCACCTTTGAAATGCTTGCCTTTCTTTCTTAAGAGATGCTTGATCGGAAGAAATCGACGATGTCCCAGGTACACATTCTTCTTACATTTATCCAAATATATACTTTCGGTCTCATCTAAACAGTGCGTGCATGCGTGGTATCCCTTGTTTGTCTGTCCTGAAAGGTTACTAAGAGTAGGCCAATCATTGATGGTTACAAACAGCAACGCTCGTAGGTCAAATTCCTGCTGTTTGTGCTCATCCCACACACGTACACCTTTTATGTCCCACAGCTGTAAAAGTTCTTCAACTAATGGCCTTAGGTACACATCAATGTCGTTGCCGGGTTGCTTAGGGCCTTGGATGAGCACTGGCATCATAATGAACTTCCGCTTCATGCACAACCAAGGAGGAAGGTTATAGATACATAGAGTCACTAGCCAGGTGCTATGATTGCTGCTCTGCTCCCCAAAAGGATTAATGCTATCTGCACTTATACCAAACCATAAGTTCCTTGCGTCACCTGCAAACTCCGGCCACTTTCTCTCGATTTTTCTCCACTGCGACCCATCAGCGGGTACTCTCAACTTCCCGTCTTTCTTACGGTCTTCTTTGTGCCATCGCAACAACTTGGCATGCTCTTTGTTTTGGAACAAATGTTTCAACCATGGTATTATAGGAGCATACCACATCACCTTGGCAGGAATCCTCTTCCTGGGGCGCTCGCCCTCAACATCATCACCAGGGTCATCGCGGCTGATCTTATAGCGCAATGCACCGCATACCGGGCATGCATTCAAATTCTCGTACTCCTCACCGCGGTAGAGGATGCAGTCATTAGGGCATTGATGTCTACTACACAACTTATTCTTGTAGACTCGTGTTGGGCCTCCAAGCGCAGAGTTTTGTAGGACAGTAGCAATTTTCCTTCAAGTGGATGACCTAAGGTTTATCAATCCGTGGGAGGCGTAGGTTGAAGATGGTATCTCTCAAGCAACCCTGCAACCAAATACAAGAAATCTATTGTGTCCCCAACACACCCAATACAATGGTAAATTGTATAGGTGCACTAGTTCGGCGAAGAGATGGTGATAAAAGTGTAGTATGGATAGTAGATATAGGTTTTTGTAATCTGAAAATATAAAAACAGCAAGGTAGCAAATAGTAAACGGGCATAAAAACGGTATTGCAATGCTTAGAAACAAGGCCTGGGGTTCATACTTTCACTAGCGCGATCTCCCAACATTGTTGACATAGTTGAATCATATGTAAATCCCTCACGTGCGACAAAGAGTTCACTCCAAATTCACAAATAGCGGAGAACAAACGAAGAAATTGTTGTAGGGTACGAAACCACCTCAAAGTTATCCTTCCCGGTCAATCTTATGAGCCATCCCCATTAATTGTCACGAACAGCCCTAGAGTTCGTACTAGAATAACACCTTAAGATACACATCAACCAAAACCCTAATGTCACCTAGGCACTCCAATGTCACCACGAGTACCCGCGGGTTTGATTATACGATATGCATCACACAATCTCAGATTCATCTATTCAAACCAACACAAAGAACTTCAAAGAGTGCCCCAAAGTTTCTACCGGAAAGTCAAGACGAAAACGTGTGCCAACCCTTATGCATAAATCCCCAAGGTCACGGAACCCGCAAGTTGATCACCAAAACATACATCAAGTGACTCAAGTGAATATCCCATTGTCACCACAGATATCCATATGAAAGACATACATCAAGTGTTCTCAAATCCTTAAAGACTCAATCCGATAAGAAAACTTCAAAGGGAAAACTCAATTCATCACAGGAAGATAGAGAGGGGAAAACTCCATATGATTCATCTATATCAACAAAGCTCGCGATACATCAAGATCGTGCCATCTCAAGAACACGAGAGAGAGAGAGAGATCAAACACATAGCTACTGGTACAAACCCTCAGCCCCGAGGGTGAACTACTCCCTCCTCGTCATGGAAACCGCCGGGATGATGAAGATGGCCTCCGGTGATGCCTTCCCCCCCTCCGGCAGGGTGCCGGAAAAGGGCTGTAGATGGGATCTCTCTGGTACAGAGGCTTGCGGCGGCATAAAAACTCCTCTAGGTTAACTTTCGGGGGTTTCTGAATATATATGATTTTTCAGCGTTGGAATCACGCGAAACGGAGCCACGTGGGCCCCACGAGGTACCAGG
Source organism: Elymus sibiricus (assembly GCA_039707655.1). NCBI lineage: Eukaryota > Viridiplantae > Streptophyta > Magnoliopsida > Poales > Poaceae > Elymus > Elymus sibiricus. The sequence continues at coordinate 51,348,281 of CM077668.1, forward strand.
GCGCCCCTGGGGGGGTGGCGCGCCCTGGTGCCTCGTGGGCACTGGGTGGCCCCCCTCCAGTGGGTCTTGGTGCCAATATTTTTTATTTGTCCAATAAAAAATCTCCAAAAAGTTTCAGCTCATTTGGAAAACTTTCATTTCTGCACAAAAAACAACACCACGGTAGTTCTGCTGAAAACAGCGTCAGTCCGGGTTAGTTCTAATCAAATCATACCAAAACCATATAGAATTGTTATAAATATGGCATGAATACTTCATAAATTATAGATACGTTGGAGACGTATCAGGCATGCATGTATCTTCTGCACCTCTAATCCTATAGGGCAGACAGCCTTCTTTGCTTTGTACGTACTGTCGGGCAATTCGTTGTCCTTTGGAAGCTTCTTCTTCATTATTTCCAGCAACTTTTCAAATCCCTTGTCAGATACACCATTCTCTGCCTTCCATTGCAGCAATTCCAGTGTGGTACCCAGCTCTTTCTTGTCATCTTCGCAATTTGGGTACAACAATTTTTTGTGATCCTCTAACATGCGCTGCAACTTCAACTTCTCCTTTTCACTTTCGCAGTTTCTCTTTGCATCAGCAATGGCCCGACCAAGATCATCAGCGGGCTCATCTGATGCCTCTTCTTCAGCTTCTTCTTCTTCATTCTCTTCCCCCATTGTAGTACCATCGTATTCAGGGAACCCAGGATAGTTGTCATCATCCTCTTCTTCTTCATTCTCTTCCATTAGAACCCCTCTTTCTCCGTGCTTGGTCCAACAGTTATAGCCGGACATGAAACCGGACGTAAACAGGTGGACGTGAATGAATTTTGAGCTAGAGTAATTCCTATCATTCTTACAGACACCACATGGACAACACATAAAACCATTCCGCTTGTTTGCCTCAGCCGCACGCAGAAAACTATGCACGCCATTAATGAACTGGGGAGAGCGTCGGTCATCGTACATCCATTGCCGACTCATCTTCATTACACAACACCGAAAAGACCAAATTAATACAAGTTCATACACACTTATTCTCATAAAACAACATAAAACTATCTAGCTAAAGCATTTAAATGCAATAACAAATGCGATCAAAATAGCAACTAAGGTAATAATTGATCCAACAGCATAATGATACCAAGCCTCTTTATTAACGGCATATTTTCTAATCTTTCTAATCTTCAAGCGCATTGCATCCATCTTGATCTTGTGATCATCGACGACATCGGCAACATACAACTCCAATTTTATCTTCTCTTCTTCAATTCTTTTCAATTTTTCTTTCAAATACTCGTTTTCTTTTTCAACTAAATTTAACTTCTCAACAAGAGGGTCGGTTGCAATTTCCGGTTCACATACCTCCTAGATAAAAATATCTATGTCAACTTGATGGGCATAATTGTTATAAACACGAAATGCAACAAATAGTTATAAAAGAGAATATACCACATCCGAATCATAAACCGGACGAGGGCCGACGGGGTCGGATATCAAAACCATGGCACTATGTATAACAAACAATCATACAAGTAAGAAAATTATACAAGTAACTATCTAAATCATACAAATAAGATTTTTTTTTATAAAAAGGATAAGAACAAGAGGCTCACCAAGGTGGTGCCGGCGACGGGACGGTGCGGGCGATCGACGGTGGTTAGGACGGGGACGGGAAGGCACTAAGTAAACCACACCTACACATATGCAAACTAAGAAGTTAATTTGAGCTCAAATTGCATATAAATCAAATAAACTCCCACATAATTACTCCCAAACTAAAACCCACAAATAACTATACTTATAGAGCATTGCACGAGCTAATCTAGCAATGAGAGATGAAAGGACAAAGTTGCTAACCTTTGTGAACACTTGGATAGATGGGGTGCCTCAAATCTTGACAAATCTTGGCAAAAATGGAGGATGAGCTCGAGCAAGGGGAAGAGAACAGAGGAGAGAAAGGAGAAAACAGAGAAAGGAGAGCTTGGGCTCGGGCTGGACGAAGCACTATATATAGTGATATCTTTAGTCCCGGTTGGTGATACCAACCGGGACTAAAGGTCCATCTCTAGTCCCGGTTAGTGATACCAACCGGGACTAAAGGGGCTCGCAGGGGCCCCAGCCTGACGCCAGCCTGCCACCACCCCTTTAGTCCCAGTTGGTAACACCAACCGGGACTAGAGGTCACAAATGAACCGGGACTAAAGCCTAGCCGTTGGAACCGGGACTAGTGGTCACATTAGTCCCGGTCCAAAACCCGACCTGGACTAATGCTCCGGACGAAAGGCCTGTTTTCTACTAGTGTCTCTGGGACACGAGTCTCCTCGGGCATGGAGATCCCTCGCGTGGAGAGATACGGCTAAGATCCCTCGCCTTGGGTGTATGCGCCATGTCCTGTGTACGCATTTGGGTTCGGGAAAAGAGTCTGCTCGGGCATCGAATCCAAGCCCATGCCATGTTCCTGGGATGTCTGCCCCTGACGAAGTTGCACCGAACGAGAGCGATGCAGTGGCAGAGCTGAGTCATGCCGTGGCAATGTCGTTGTACTGCTCGGACCCTCCCCCCACCGCCCCGTATGGCTCATACGCGCCTCGCTCGGTCTGGAGGACGGCGCTGCACTCGGTCTGGCTGACCTCGCTTCCGGCATGTTGTACGCTCCAGTGACAACATCGTCGCCTCTACCGCATCCAAACTTTGTGGCGACGTAGTCTTGAATACGCTTTAAGACTGACTTGGAGGCCGCTGGAATGCCCCGGGCCTGCATGCCTTCCCCCGCCATCGCCCCTACCTGGTTGCAAATATCAATCTGAACAAAATTTGGTTGTTATTTGGTTGAACTGATTATAAAATGATGGACCTGAAAATTTTAATACTGATTACCGCGTAGTAACGATAGTAAGCTGTTGGCATGTCAATCCGTCCCTCCAACTGCTCCGTGTGTGTGAGATGTGTTGGCTGGGTAGCTGGCTGACCGGTTAAGCGAGTACGCGTGCTCCTGCAGTACCACTCCTTGTACGCTTGATTTGTAGCTTCATCGTACAGTCTGCATAATTAATTAATTTCATGAACATGTGTATGTACATAAAATAGCTTCAATAAAATATTTACCTATGTTCATGCACTATATTTGCTAGTGCTTCATTTTCCCACTCGTCTATCCATTGAGCGTTGTGTGCCTTCCAATCGTGACCACCTTTGCCCGAATTGCTCAGCCTGAAAATTATGTAACAAAGTATGAGTTTTGTAAATTAAAAAGACGTTAACTATTTAGGCAGGTTCGAACTAACTTATGAGTTACATCGTCGATACATCTCGAAGAAGGTGGTGGAATATACTGATAGAGACCAAACTGTCTCATGACACGCTCTGGGTTGTAGGGCTCAACAAACCACAGGTATAGTAAGTTGCAGCGAGTCAGCCAGAAGCCACTATCTCTCACGCATTCGACTGGCATAGCTTGTCCATCGAAGACCATCTGAATGTCTTGCTCAGTCCACGGGTTCCATGTGATTAGTGACTCATCAAGAAGCTCAAACTGCTCGTGGTATATAGGGTAACAACTTTTCGCAACACTTGGAGACCACTGTTTCCGTGCGTGTGTCCACCGGCTAGACATAGTTATATTGCCGCCTGCACCACAGTTGTATGGGTGTATGGGATGCATGATACGGGGTCGTCCAACAGGGAGGTATTCCCAGGACCACAACTGCAGAAACTCGTAGGACACAAAGTAACGGAGCTTTCGTTGCCAGCGAAGATTTTTGTGTGGCATCACACAACCCTCTATATGTATGCGAAAGCATAGCAGAACCGAATCTGTATTTTGGATGCTCAGGTAAAGATTCATCTACTATCTGCTCGGCAAAGTAGATGAGACCAGGGAGAACTACGTCACCGTGTGAATTTGGAAACATCATACCGAGGAGCCACAATAAATACGCAAACATATGCATCTTCCTCGTCTCAGGAGTAGCATAACGAGGTATATGCTCAAAATGCTCACGAAGCCATGCGAGTGGGACACCACGAGACAGCCCATAACGGCGTGATTCTGTCATTGTCAGACCAAGACGGGCTGAAACATCGTCTCGCCAAGATGCTGAGACTCGTGGAGGGACCAACGGCTCACCTCTAATTGGTAGGGCAATGATCATAGACACATCTTTCAATGTAGGTGCAAGCTCCCCACAACGAAAGTGAAAGGTGTGGGTTTCAGGTCTCCACCGGTCAACGAGAGAGGTCAAAAGAGATGGGTCCAAAGTGAACTCGGGTTTGCCAGATGTGAGCCTAGCAAAACCAAGTAGTCCATAAGCCTGAAGATGTGAAACGAAACAATCATCTACTACCCATGTGTTCTTTACGGTTCGAAGCCTGAAGGTTTGAGGATGATTATCATTATTTGGGTTTAAGAAAAGGTGGCAACGGTGGCCCTTGTCGTGCTTCCCCTGCAAAAGGAATGGCAGTTCGGCCATAACCTGCACACACATAGTCATCAGAACAAATAACATTGAGCATCACAAAATACAAATAAAAATTAACATCACAAATACAAATAAAAATTAACATCACAAGTTATATAAAAATTAACATCACAAATACAAATAAAAATTAACATCACAAGTAATATAAATATTCGAAGTTAACAGAACGATTACAAATAAAAGGTAACATAACGAGTACAAATTTAACAACATCATGCGGTGTTGTTGGCTCGATACGGGCATTCCCTACGTGAATGCCCAGGGCACTTGCAAACGCGACATCGCCTTGGTTCTCCCATCTGGCTATGGTCCATGTCATTGCGATGACGCCTAGACTGGCATCGTCCCTTGGTGGTTCTCATCAACTCGGCGTTCGGAACCCATTTGGGCCCATCTAGCCATAGCATTTTGTAGTTCATATCAATGCCCCAGGCCCAGAACTCACCGTTCCAGGTGTTGTATAGATTGTACATGTTAAAGTACGGCAATATGTATGGTTCGACACTGATTTTTTGATCTGCAGCAGCACGGAGGACATGACTGCAAGGGTAGCCCAGAATCTTGCGCTTGTTGCAAGTGCACTCGCACGACGTTGGGCCGAGCGTGACAGCTTGCTTTTTTGAACCTCTGTGGTGACCCTTAACAAACTTGGCTCGAACGTTGACCTCCCACTTATTCCTAAGTGCGTCCACTTTCCTGCAACCATGCCTTTGAGACTTCTTTGCTTTGTCGTCCAGATGTCTTTGCATCTTCTCGGACCATGGCTTGTTCAATTCAACTAGTGCTTTGGCGACGGTGACTCTATCTGCAAAGTATGACAGAGTCCGATTCCAAGTTTCTTCGATTAGAGCTGTGATAGGCAGGGCTCGCACCCCTTTAAGAACACCATTGTACACCTCTGACATGTTGCTGGTCATTATTCCGTACCGAGCCCCGGTGTCGTGAGCCAGCGCCCACTTGTAAAAATGAGGGCAATTCTCGCCGATCCACTGGCTCAAATTTATGGCCATCCTACGGCCCCTCCGGCCTTCTCTCTCCGGCAAGGCCACGCGCTGGATCTCACCATTGATACCTGCCCATATCAAATTCATTTTGGCTTCAGTTTTCTGCATGCACATCCTCTTGAATAGCTTGAACCAATCCTTGTTTTTGAATTTGGGGTAAAAATTTGCTGCCAAATGCCTCATGCACCACCTTCCCTCTAGATCGGATCACCTTCACTCTTCTGACGACTCCTTAATTATGTCGAGAGCGCTTAATAACCCGGTGTTGCGATCAGAGATGATGCAAACACCTTCACGGTCTTTCACGACACCCATCTTCAGGCAGCTCAGGAACCACAACCAGCTATCTTTGTTCTCGGTCTCGACCAGTGCATATGCAATAGGAAGAAGCTGATTATTTGCATCTGCTGCAATCGCCACCAACAGTGTGCCCTTGTACTTTCCAGTGAGAAAGGTATCATCAACTGATAATACCGGGCTACAGTGCCTGAAGGCTTGTATAGTCTGGGCGAATGCCTAGAATAAGCGGTCCAGGATTCGCTCACCCGGGTTCATTGGGTTTGGACGATCTTTCTGCCAAACTTGAGTCCCCCTGTTAGCATTTGCTATCTGATGAAGCATTCTGGGGGCATAAGAATAGGCCTCCTCATAGGTTCCGTACAACCTCTGGAATATCTTTTCCTTTGCACGCCTAGCCTTGATGTAGCTGACAGGGAAGCCAATCTGATCTGCTGCAGTTTCTTGCAAAGCCCTAATACTAATGTAGAGACTTTCCTGCACAATCGTTTCCATCAGCTGTGACACATATCTTGCAATCACATTGCGGTGATCTGAAAGAGTCCTAGTTTGCTCACAGCTATGCTCCACTATTTTTGTGATATGCCATGGCTGACATACCCCACGCTTCAGTTTAGCGATAACTCTTCCGCGGCAACCCTTCTCGGAATTGATGCAGATGACCTTCAACTCTTTTTTATCAGATTGCTTCACTCTATGCTGGCGGTGGAGGGCGATTGCATAGCTATCTATTGCCTGGTAAGCAGATTTCTTGTCTGGAAAAATCTGCCCAACCTCCAAGCTTCCCGCTTCTAGGCCAGAAACAGAGTGAAATTCATTGGTGATCCTCATGTCCTGTAAAAACCCAGGTTGCAGTGTTGCCGCGACCGCCCTCTGAGGAGGAACAACTTCTTCTTCGCCTGAGTCCGAAGACGCAGAAAAATGACCGTCATCGTCATCATCTAGCGCCTCCGGCAATCCCTCCACGTGTTCGCTCAAGTCAACGGTCGCATACCAATATCCTGTGTCATACACTTGCTGGCCGCCTGTCGGTTCCGATGGGCCGGCGCTAGGGGCTGCTGTGATGGCCAACTCCACCTCACCACTACCGCTACTGCATCCGGCAACATCAGTGACAGAAATGAACTCCACATACACCATCGGCTGTCCAAACATAGAGTTATTGGGATTGCTTGCAAACCTCATGTACGACCCCCACGAGTTATCACCTGTGACCGGCCGCAAACCCCAACGGGAAACTGTCCCATCATTTCCTCCGTCAACGACGAAGGCCTCCATTGTCATTTTTTTCCCCTGCATCGTTGGACCAAACACCGCTCGGATGCACCTTCTGACTGCTGCATAACCTACGTTGACCATGTCTTTCACTACAACTGTAGTCGACCCGCACAAGAACACATCCACCCCGGAAGGACCGTCGCGTACGACGTCCCTAGAGAACACTAACAAAATTTCCATAGTAGTACCTACCGAACATCCATATTTAGATTTCAAATAATTAGTAACAGAATATTGTATTATTAGTCCATTAAAACTTTAAATATAATAATAAGGGGAAAACATTTTAACAGCCGTATTTACGTTTCAAATAATCAGTGTTTTATTAATATCATTCGGTTCGACCTTAAACATAATAGTACGAGTCAATTTTAATATCCGTGTTATTGTTAAATCTAATCAATTTTTTTAACATATGATATTAATATCCGTATTTTTGTAAAAAAAACTAATCAATTTTTTTTAGTATCATATGACTAGAAAAATAACTGCATTTTCGTTAGAAATAATCGGTTTGTTTTTAGTATCATTTGCTTACACTTTAAACATAAAAGTTTGTTTACGGATAATAATACAACAAATATTCAAAGCAGCGGTAACATCATTCACAACAGTACATCAATATAAAAAAATAGTCACAATATTACACGGCGTCATTTATACCTCAGCTTCAATATGGATGTCGTTCCGAATAAAATTAACCGTCACAAAGGTTCGAAAAAATATCCGTCAGCATGCACATATCACCAGTAATATATCAACGGAGTTAACCTATTATCACATGAACAAAAATATTAGCCACGGATTTTTTTCCCTATCAACAACATCAAAATAGCACTTGCATGAATCGTGGTCATCACCTCAAAAGGGAGATCGAAGATCGAAACGCAATTTCTTCAAGTACATCATCTCATCCTTGTTTGCTACTCAGATGATACTTTTTTTTACCTAATTACATACATCATTAAGGATATTAGCATTTTAATATACATAACTTAGATTATTAACAAAATAGACCAACGGTTTCGTAACTATACAACTTATTAATAAACATACCACATGAAATAACAACGCATTTAATCATCCAATGACCAATAACAACACAAACTTTTTCTTACTTACCATATTTATAAATTCTTGCATGTCAAACTAAATTGATGCATTTTAAAGGCCTAACGCTGATCTACAATACTGTCAAATATTTGCTTTCCAAATTCCGGCTCTAACCCAACATAAAGGTTCAACGGAACTACTAATTACGTCTTAATGACAAAATTAACAACATCGTGCATGTCAAGAAAATAACTACTTACGGACACAGCTAACATTGATCTACAACATCTTCAACCTACTCTTCTAGAAAAAATTACTATAAATGCAACATATCTCGTCTGAAAACTTTTCTAACTTCTAAGCGGTAAACATCGCATAGCTAATGACGAGCTTAAAAACTAACTAATTTTTACCGTGCATGCACAAGAAAATCCATGTATTGCAAAGCTCATAACTTGATCTTCAACTTCGTAGTTCACTTCGCACGGAAAAACCTGCTCCAGAAGCTCCAAATGACTCCACAATGTGATGAAATAATACCTAAAACAACAGAGAATACACACTTAAGAACTAATCAAACAGAACAAAAACATCATGCATGCGAACCAAACACACAAAAATGGATATATCTTACCTTGATCTATCTTTTCTTCAACTAAAACATCTTCTGAATCCAACTCTAAATCGCCCAAAATCGCGAGTGAAAGTGGCTACCGAGGTTTTCTTTCTTTCTGTTCTAGGTCACTTAGAGAGAGCAGAGAGCGACTGAGTCAACCAGAGAGATGCGAGAGAGAGCGTCTGTGTGCGCACGGAGCAGCGGCATTGTGTATAAAAATAAGAGGAGGAGCACTGTAATGTCGGCACAACGAGTTAAAACTCACTTACCGCAGCGACGGATTCCATCGTAGTGGTGTCTCCTCAGCCGCAACAACGGCAAAGCTGTCGGGCGTGCAATGTGAGTGGCATCGTCGACGAATCACGCGCATAAGAATCACAAGCAGCTTCAGCATAGGAATCAGTGAAATTATAAAAAACAGACCAGTACAGTGCCATACAGGAATCAGCGCGAACAGACGAAATTTTAGGCAGGAAATACGCGTGCAATCAGTGTCGGCAGAGCGTGCCTCGGTGCTGTCGCGTCGCGGGAATCACGCAGTGCATCGTCGTCGTCTGCAATCAGTGCCGAAAAATACGAAACGCCGGGAACGAGTGCCTCAAAGCAGACGAAACTCGCGCTGGAAATCAGTGCCTCGAAACTTGTGGCCGCCTGCGCTTTGCGCTTTGCTGGGAATCAGTGCCTCGAAACCTCAGCAGCAACAGCACCGCTGCCTGCGCTTTGCCATGCAGCAGCAGCAGTGGCCGCCTCACGCGGTGGCGGCAGGGCCCACGAGGCCAGCCCCGTTCCGTCGCGGGCCGATGAAAACCGTTCCCGGCTGGCTGCCGCCTGCCCCTGTGGCGGCAGGGGCTGCCGCCTGACGTCGTGGCGGCAGGTGCCACGCGTCGGCTGGCGCGCTTGCCGCCACAGCGGGGGTGGTCTCTTCTGTCCAATTCATCCACAGGTGGTCTTTTTTGACAATTGCGTCGGGCAACTGGTCCTTTTCGACAAAAAATCCGTTCTCGAGACCCTACAGCTTATAAGAGCAAGTATAATAGGTCCTAGTCAGCTGGCTATAAGATGTACCACATCAGCAAAATCTTAGCTGGAGGAGAGAGAAAATAGGACAGAGAAGGGAGCCGGCGCTTCATCTATCGCCCGGCGATAGCACAAGCTTCGATGAAATGGAGCAGCATGCAGCCCGCGCGAGGACTAAACGCGGGTGCCAGCCAATCACTATGCTCTTCGTTGCATCTCTCTCCATTCAAACATTAAAGACTATAGCTAACCTACAACCAGTTTATATTAGTACTATATAAGCAGGCTATATAGCTGGTGTGGCACTAGTATGGAGCCGGCCGCAGGCTCTTCTATTAGCTTTGCTCTAATTTGGCCATGCCACCATACTCGATTTTCACGACGTAGTTTTCTTTACTCCTCGAAGTCTTGCCCTAGTCAGAGTCAGTGACAACGCCGTGAGATAACACTCAGGACATGACATGAGCACTGATTTCGCACGGTGATTCATGCTCTCTGTTCTTGTGCTTCACCTGCCTTTTTGTCGCTACAGGACTAATGGCGCCAATTCCCTTTTTTTGGCGATGGAATGGCGCCAATACCCTGAAAACCCTTGAAAAGTACTCACTTCGTTTCATAATATAATAGCGTTTTTTATACTAGTGTAGTATCATGTAACTGTGCATGCTTCTGACATCCGGCAATGCAAGGAAACCAGCAGAGAAACTTGTATAAAGGTTAAAGGAGCCGAGCGTATACTGATATACTAAGAAGTACGTACTCGACATGGACACAATCTTATAATTTCCGGCCACGGATTCTGGCCGAATTGGCGGAGCACGGTGCGTGCGTGTCCGTGTCCGATCTCTTTCTCCACACTCCCAAATCAAGATCATGCTCATGCATGGTCGATGCCGTGTGTGAGTGCGCGCGCGGTGTAGTGGCGTGCATGGCGCCAAGCATTTTTCGTACGCCACCGGTCCGGTCCAGTCCAGCTACATGTTGCGTGAATCCAGCGGGTCGGAGGAATCAAACAAGCGAGGCACCCGCCCCACGATCATGGGCTCAAAGCTCGGGCCCTGTGTTCTGACACCTCGCACGCACGCACGCACGATACCGCACTCATCGCCTCGTGCTCTATCATTTCCTGGACGTAGGCGTACTACGAATGGACGACTAGATAAAGCTGGCTGGCGGAATCTTTGACGGATCCAAGTGGCACCGATTGCTCGCAAGCAGAGCATGCAGCCCAAATCATGCAAGGAATTCGATCCGATTCGGCTTGCTTGCTCTCGTGTACGGTAGCTTGCGCTTTTCTCACGGTTGCATGCAAATGACAAATCAAGTAAAACAAACGTCTACGTTTTCTATACAACTGCCTAACTACATAATATACCAGGGGAGCGGATTCGGCGCACGCAAGTGTAGTGGCATCGAGTCCCCCGTGCGTGTTTTTTTATTTTTTGCTTTCGATTTTTAAACTTTTATATATTTTTGAATGAACCGCCCAAATTAAGTTCTGCTATCTTACTCGTGTTTCTTGTGACCAAGGCTTTCAAATAAGATTCATTTTGAATAAGTTCCGACGAATGTTGAAAATAAATGTTAAGTTTCACTCTTAAAACTTAGTACGAGCGACCGATAAAAATCATGATTTCTGTGCCTACAAACAACAACAAAAAATATCTTCAAAAATTATCTATGAAACTCGGTAAGAACGAGCGAGAAAATCACAAGTTTCTGATAAGAAGTCCTAAGTTTCAACGACTGAAACTTAAAACTGACTCAAGTTCTTCGCAAATCGCGAAGCAGTCGAGCCGCCGGGGCAAGGCTTGGCAGGTGCGTGCCCTGCGAATTTCCGAGTATACTAGCCTAGGCTATGCTTGGTGGCGCAAACTGCAGACATATTATAGCCAGAGAGGTACCCGAAAAAATTGACGCTCCTCTCACCATCGGCCAGCTACAAACGCTGGAGCATTGGACCCCAGCACCTGCCATCGAGATCCGCCACCGGCTGACGCTCCAGGGAACAATGGAAGCATAGGAGGGCAATACAGCCACCGACACCGCGCCGCCAGCCAAGCGCCACGGCAGAAGCAGCCGACCACGGACCGCGCCGCTCACAACCCTAGCCACTCGGAGGAAACAGAGCAGCTGACCAACGCCGCAAGTCCAGGCACTCACCATCGCCATGCTGCCCAATCGTGACGCCACATCACCAGCGCGGAGTCACCGCGTGCCCAAAACGTCGGCCCGCGCCAACCCACTCGAGCTAGAGGACCAAGAAGCCCCGCCGCCGGCGATGACGCCCGGGCTTTGCCCAGCCTCGCCGTCTGGCGACGGCGAGGAAGGAGGGCGGCCCGGCGACGCAATTTAGGGTTCCCTCCCCATCACCACATGGGCGCGACGCGGGAGGGGGGAGGGGAAAGGTGTTGTCCATCAACCTGCTTTCACGCCTGTGCCTAGGACGCTGCAACTCGCTGCGGCCGCAGCCTCGTCCCCGTCTCCGACAAGGTCCTGCTTCGAGGATCGTCGCTTCGCTCTCATGTCGCCACCAACTTCAGCCTCGAGGGGAACAAAATTCGACTTATATTATCAAAGTTTCAGGCATCTGACGTGTAGCAAATCCGCAAGATTTTACATGAGGCCAATGGTGCACACGAAGAAATATCCGGTGCCTGCACCTCTGAGCGCTGGTCCATGTCCTCGGTGCAACGGCCAAACACGCCTCGACGGTGCATGCATGCCCGGCAAAGGCGCGACAAACCAGTCACGATGCAGACACCCGTACACCACACAGGCTACACAACAGCGCTTCAGCCTCCTCAATCCACATGTCATGAGTCTGTACACACAGCCAAAACTCTGATCCCCTCACCCCATGTGCAATGTGTGTGGAGGCCCCCATGAACAGATCACATGCCTCGTCGGCTAAGATCTTAGTGCAGGCTACCTGTCAATCACCACCAAAGCAGACGACGTCGACCGATCGACTGTAAACATATACTCCATCTGTAAACAGAGGGATTATTTTTAGATAATTACTGTAAACATATATTCTCCTGGTGATCTTTGCTAGCTTGGATGGATGCCTGGTGATGGATTCAAGTTTTACTGGACATGCAATTGGCTACCCCGGATAACGTTGAAAGATGCTGTTTCGGAACAAGCGCTTGTGATGCATCTGCACGTACTCGACCGGTTGACCACAAATTAAGACATGGCAACTCAATACGAAACCACAGACGGTGGTTGCTAGCCAACGCGACGATGGCTTGCGTTACACTCTGAGTACGCAAGAGCGCGACCGAGACACGCACGTAAGCACGTTGCCATGCGTAGGGAACACAACACGGTTTATGTGCAGTAGTGACTGAAAAGCGCCGTGTCATATCGTGAAATAGTTCGGTCATTTCAGTTTAAACTCGTCATTACCAATGGTAAAAACAGTGATTTTGGCCGACAGTCACAGCATATTTTGACACGTGGCGGTGGACTGGTGGGGTGGTTTTCGCGTGCACCTGCGACGAAAGGACACGAGATCGGGTAGCTAATTTGGACAGGCTAGGCGCGTGATGGACTGAGGCTTTGTCGCGTCAAGTAGTACGTGGACCGGTGGTGGCGGCCAGCGTCACATGCATGCATGAGATCAGAGGCGGACCACGAAAAAAAATTAAAGTGGGACGAAGTCTCACTAAGATTTTTGGATGCGAATGAAAAGAATCGATACACATTAACAATGCACACTACAAACGAATAACCAAATACAATGAAAATGTAGACATGTTTCAATGAAAAAACAACCAAAAACATATCGGTAATGAAGCTTTTAATGGCGTCTAGAAGAGCTTGCCGCTGGAGCCGCAGTTGGAGGCTGGAGCCGCAGCTGGCTGCCCTCGTCGTCCGCCACCGCCCGTTGGAGCTTGTCGCCGGCGCCGCCCTTGCCGCCTTCAATGGCCAGCCGCCGCTGGAGCCTGCTGCCCCACCGGAGACGCAGCTGGAGCCGACGCTGGCTGCCCTGTGCCCTCATCGCCTGGAGCTTGCAGGCTTGCCGCCCGCCTGGTCCTCGCGAGTCCCGCCCGGTCCTGGCGACGGACCAGCCGCCGCTGCCGTTAGCTGGCCCGCGCCCCCGCCTGAACCTGCACGCCGTCGCCCAGATGCCGCCACCGCCGCGCTAGTGCCTAGGGTTTGCGTGGGTCGAGTGTGTCGCGTGGGTCGAGTGCGTTGCGTTGCGTCGCGTGGAGAAGTGGTCGTGTGGCTATGGTCGAGTGCGTTGCGTCGCGTGCGTGCCTGGGTGACTGGGTTAATTGACTCTGCCTCCCATTAGTATTAGTAGGTATAATTTTTTTTTGCTCCAAATCAAGGTATGGCAGGCGCCATACCCTGCCCACCGGGGAGCTCCGCCAGATGAGATCGGTGCTGCTACCCGCATGGATATGGGAGGGACCTTCTTGGGGCAGTGCGTGTGCGGCCACGGGACCAGCCTGCTTGCTGCTATCTCGGGTCCAACGGTCGGGACGTGAGGATAAGATGAAAGGGACGGACCATGTATCCTGTGCGGAGTAGACATGGGCTGGCGCGACACACTTTTTTTTTTCTTGAACACAGACGCAAGCGCTCATATATACGCGCATACACTCACCTCTGTGAACACACACACGCACACCCTACCCCTACGAGCATCTTCGAGAGACTGAGCCGGCATATCATCTTGAGATTTTACGAAGTCACCGTAAGCGTCTCGTAGTCGACGGGAACGTCTCCTCCCACTGAACGCGCATCGTCGAAAGTCCTAAAATAAATCCAGGATAAATGCGAGCACCAGGACTTGAACCCTTGTGGGCTGAGGATACCACTGTCCACCTAACCGACACATTGTTCTGTAGGCCTCACACTATCGTGTGGGCGGATTTAAGCACAGGAGTAGTCGGAGCTGTTTCTCAAAAAAAAAGAAAAAAAAAGTGGTCGGAGCTAGTGATGTCAGAGCTATATACATGTGGATATATGTAAACAAACTACAGTTAAATGTAAACATAGTACTGCTGCTAATCCAAATTATGTGATGTCACTTGACATCATAGACAACACGTAGCACAGTCATTGGGAGATGATAAGAGCAAATCTAGTAGAGTCGTCTGACAGTTTTAAAACAGATATTGAGTGTGAAGATTATTGAGGTGATGCGCAAACTAAGAGTCTCTATATTATGAGACCAAATTGTGAATAAAACATGTTTTTTAAACCGTCTGCCGTCCCCATGCGAGGTGGAGACCTGGTAATGTTTCCTCGGAGCGCACACCAACTGCCATATGGAGTGCACTCCAAACATTGGCCCCGTGACCCTACATAAGAAGACTGGGAGGTCAAATATGGACACGCTCCATAAATTACGACAAGTCTGCTGGAGTGTCTTTTTTTGCAAGAAGCACCATATCTACAGCTATTATGGTGATTGGGTCATTATGGTGACTCTAAGAGAAACTCCCGCAAAATTGTCATATCGATTGCCATAATAACCATTTGTGTAACGATTTTTGATGAAAAGACCGCTCTAATAGAGTCGTTGTTTCGCTCCAGATCACCATTTATGGTGGATGTTGAGCGCTCTCTATCTGCCAACCACTCGGGCGGGAGAGCAGTTTCATCCCCCACCTCATCCTCCACACTACCCGTCTTCTCTCCCTGCAATTTATTAAGCAGACAGCCATCCGACCATGGCACTAAAGACAATTCTAAAATTTCCTTGTATCCCATAAGATTTTAACAGTACGAATTATGATAGAGTTCTCATGATTACAAAATGCAAGTAGTTCCTATATAGAACGCTATTTAGGAAGACATATATTTCATCCCCTAAAGCGCATGTTCAGCTAAAGAATACTGATGCAATTGTATAACCATGTGTGTATCTACCTAAAGGCTATGAACTCCTACCTGCGAGCAAGACAAGGGTGACACTAATTAAAATCATGCATTTCTGTGCTCGGCCCGCAATCACCATCAAACAAGATCGATATGGAAAATTGTACTATGTTATTTTAGACATATCTTTTTTACCACAGATAGAACACGGAATGATTTTATTTATTTCACGAAAAAATTACATTTTAATCAACATAAAAAAAATCCATATTCAATGCTTGTGTGGATACAGATGCTGAGATTTTATTCCACCATCATCTCGACATGACATAGTCATTGTTTCGTGAGATGCCTCGCCAGGTTGGGAGGAAGAGCGTAAAACATAGGCGTAAATAAATCAGTGACTTGAATTTAAAACCTTAGTTACATGTGCTTTTTTATATTTTTATGAATATTTTTTATAATGTCATAAACATATTTTTAAACGTGTGAACATTTTTTTACATGTCAGAGATATTTTTGAATGGCATGAATTTTTTTAAAAATTGAGCAAACAATTTTTACATTTCATGCAAGAAGTCAATATGCGGCGAACCTTGTTAAAAACTAAAGTAAAGTAATTCAATATCGGTCTTGTCCTAGAAGCTTGTTATAAACAAATGTTTTCTACAATCGGGTATAGTTACTCTCACTTGTGTTTCGTACGTTCTAGGTAGTGTCTATCATACCAGATTATATAATCTCAAAATATAAACAAAGTAAAAACAGAAAAAAGTGCAATCATAGAAGAGAACCAGTGCTACATTTTTGCGCTACCTGTTTTTTAAAAGCATAAACGCGACACATTGATAGAGGAAAATCAGTGGTAAAGTGTAACGGCCCAGCCCATTAAAGGAGTGTCCTTGACGACCCTCCCTTACGTGTCGCAACAAGCGAGTTATAGTCATGCTGGCCGACCCTATTCCGTGTGTAGGTCACTGGATGGCGAACTACCGCGTGCCCCGTCCTTTCTATGGGTCAGGCCATGCCTGTTTTTCTCCCCACTGGTTTTGGGAACGTTCTAGGACCTTCCCTGAACCGATTTTTCTTTTTTTCTTCCTTTTTTCCTTACGGTTTCTTGTTCTTCTTTTCCTGTTTTCCTTTTCTCTTTTTATTTTCGTTTTTCTTTTTCTCATATCCATTATTTTTTCCAAACGCTGAACAGTTTTGAATCTGTGAAATTTAACAAATTGATAATTATTTTTATGAAAATTGTGGAAAAATAAAATTCATAATATATTTTTTACAATGTGCACCATTTTTCAAATTCATGAACAATTTTCAGATTTGTGATTTGTTTTGAAATACATGAACAGTTCTTGAAATATAGGAACGAACTTCAAATTCAGAAACATTTTTTGAAACCCGAGAACATTTTCCAAATTCATGAACATTTTCAGAAATCCAAGAATATTTTTCTTTTTTATGAAAATAATTTAAAACTTTGAATTATTTTTGAATTTGTGAATATTTTCTGAATCGGCAAACAATTTTTAAAATTTACCAAATATTTTGAACCGGCAGCAATGTTTGAATCAGCCAATTGTTTTCAAATTCATAAAAAATTCATTTATTTAAAAAAATTGAATCATTTTTCAAATTCATGAATATTAGCTAAATTTCAGAAAAAAAGTTAAAATTTGTGAACTTTATTTTAAATGTTAGAAGATTTTTTGAATTCATTAATATTTTAAAAATACTACATTTTTTAAGCAAAAAATGAAAAACTGAAATAAAAACAGAAACAAAAAATAGGGATGGCCCGCCGCAAACATGGGATGGTCCAAAAGCGCGCGGGGAAGCGTGCGGGGGGGGGGGGGGGGGTGCGTTTGGGCGACTAGCGGCGATATCTTCTTGGCGCTTCAGGTGCCGATAGGGATCGCTGGCGCTCGCTAGATTAGTTCGCCGGCAGCGGCCAGTATTGCCACCTCTTCCTCTCGCGCCTGTTCACTAGCTCACGTACCTCGCTGGGTTTTTTCTTCCCCGCTCGCTATTTTACTAAACTGACATGGCCACTGGTTTTATATATAGTTTAAAATAATTTGTGCACTAAATAAATTATGAATTCGAGAAAACCTACAATTTTGAAAAAGTTTGGGAATTTGAAACAAATTTCATGAATTTGGAAAAAGTTTGTGATTTTTAAAAAGTTCATGAATTTGAGAAAAGTATTGGGTTTCATTGCTTCAAAAAAAGCTCACGAATTTGGGAAAAAATCATGGATTTTAAAAAGTTTACAATTTCAAAACAGTTACCGGATGTTGAATAATTTCATGAATTCAAAACAAGACCTCCGATTCAAAACATTTCACGGGTTCTCAGATTAATTTTTTTTATGAATTTGAAAATCGTGGATTTCTAAAAATTTACGAATTTGAATTTGAAAAATTCTCATGACTTTGATCTTTTATGAATTTGAATAAGTTTTTGAATTTGAATAAATAAATAAAACAAGCAAATGAAAAAAAAAAGTCCTAGAAAAAACCAAGGAAAAACCGCCCAAAAAAATGATGGAACCTTCTAGAAGGTCCCAAAACCGGTGATGAAAAAACAATTTTTTACTCTAGGATTAAAACAAATGGTGCAAACCTGTATGATGCGAACAGGAAAGTATTACCTGTACATGGGCCGGCCCGTTACAACAAAACTCGCTTCATGTGGGGGGTGTGCAATGTCTCAAAAAAAAATGTGGGGGTGTGCATCTTTTACCAGAAGCAAAATATTGTCCAAAAATAACAGCACTACAACCAGCGCTTAAGGCGCCAAATACTATGCGCGAATAGAAGGTCCCGTGCAGTCGCGCTCGCTACAACACACAGTGAGTGCTTCTTCTGCAAATCTCCAATGTACCATTCTTCAGATAAGAGAGCAGCGGTGCCTACAAATCAAGAACGGCTACCACCTCCTGTTGGTATGTCAAAGCTTAACGCATATGCAGCTGCTCTCAAGAAACGATGATTTTGGGGCTGTTGAGGTTGGTGTGTAGAGATCATTTGGGCACAGTTTTGGGAGCTTCATCGGCTGTATTTCATGGGATCAATGATGTTCCAGTGTTGAAAGCACTCACCTGCAGGGAAGCCCTTGGCGTGCCTGAGGATTTGTTGCTACGGAAATTGTACATGGTTCTGATTGTCTTCAGGTGGTCTAAGAAATCCATGGGAGACAAGGTGGGCTCTCATGGTGCAATCATCAGTTAGATCAATCTGATCATGGAATCCCTTGAAGTATGCCTAACTGCATATGTCAAGGAATTCAAACTTTGAAGCTCACGCGCTTGCTAGATTTTCTTTGTCTCTAGGTGCTGGTAAGCATATTTGGCTCGGTGTCCCACATGATACTGTAATGATACCTGTAAACATTCCCATCATCCAATAAAACTCGCGGAGTTTTTCCCTAAAAAAAGTTAAAACAGTTGTAAAAAAGCTAAGATTGAAAATCCATTATAAAATGCTAAGACTGAAATTTTCTAATCTGTATGCCATTATTTTACGTACTGCCCGTGTAATATTCCAATAACCTGCAAACTTCATTCAGAACATAGTTGTTAATAATACCCACATCGGACAGATATATCAAACACTTCTATTCCTTGAATTCTACGGACTGCTAGTGCACACTGTTCTAAATAAGCTGCTTCAAATTATGAATAACAGTGTAAGTGTAGTTCAGATTTTGAACAACAGTTGAATATCCTCACGGCACTAGTTTTCTCAGAAAATCAGAAGGACACGTAACACTTTCCAATTCGTCATTCATGCTTATTCAGAACTGCCACACAGCCACAGATAAAATTCAGAAGACATATACATGTACAGTAAGACCAAGGTGTACAAGACGAGTGGCAAGGACTGCCAACGAAATCCTGATAAAAGTAGTTATCAAAAGTCAGATAATTTTCCTGAATTGTGACCAAACATCTTGGCAACTGTCTCAAGTTTCTAAGCCTTTCCTGCACTGTAAAAGCAAGAAACAACCAACACAGAGAATGTCAGACACGCCTTCCATTGCACTCTCTAAATCAAATGGAAACAAATTATAGAAATCCTCATTCGTTTGCAGATTTTGAATGCAGGTGGCCGCAGGGCGACTCCTCCCAACTTCTTGATAGAATCCTAATTATACACCACCTTCAACCTGCTCTTTAGGGGCAGTCGAGGGCGAGGTCAGAAGGATCTTTTTTGTTGGGTGTAGGACGTGCATCTTTGCGGAATCCTGAAATCAACACAGAAAATCATCATAGAGACCCGCGAAGACTTCAGCTAGGAGAGATTTCAGTAAAGCCAGTGCGCGTGCATGCTGGCATTAGCTGTTAATCATTGAATTGAAGCCAGTGTGGTGCGTGACTGTGTCTTCTTGAGGGTGAGCCTGCCTGCATGGACATTTGCATTAGTTAACTCTCTCCTGCACACAACAGCAGAGCACGAAAAAATACCAACAAAATCAGACTCTTGTCTGTCTGTTCCCACAATTTGCCAACAGATCATAATTTCTAGCCTATAATACTCCACAAAAATATAATGAAGTGTGCTCTGCTGCCTATGAACAAACAGAGCTGAAATTTTCCCTCTCAAAAAAAGGACGAACAGAGAAGAGGGCTGTGGGCAGAGCAGCTCGTTGAAGACTTGTCTTTACCTGGAGTCGGGGTGATGAAGATGATGGGTAGAGGGAGAGGCAGGATACAACCTGTAGGTCGGGGACAAGGACGACCTGGAGCTTGGGGACGGAGCCGTAGTCGAGGTTGGCGATGACTGACAGGGACCAGCAACATAGAATTGTTGATCATTGTTAACAGAAAATGGAGTAGACTAATTGTGAGCTTGGTAATATAATGGTCACAAATGGAAGTGTTGAACTGCTAATATAGCTAACGACATACACATCAATCTCATTCAAGTCTCATGCCGCCAACCAAACCTGATAACAGAACGGGTACAATATTACATAAGTTCAGCTAGATACACAGGTTGCTGAAACATATAAATAGAGAGGTCATGGGCCTTAGGTAAACCAATTGAGGCCTGACAACTTGTTCAGCAAATGGCAAAAGTGCAACATTGCATCTCGACAGGAGTTCACGCTTCATATTGAATGGAAAAGAGACACGCGCATGATCCAGGGTAGACAAAACGCAGCAACCTCACAAGGAAGCTGAACCCTGCGACTAATTTAGGGACATTGAAGTCTGAACAACCAGGAATGGTAGACCATCTGATTTACTTCCGATGCTGGAAACTAAACCCTGCATAAACCATAGGAGGCGCAATGAGCATATGCAAGTAGTAAAAACATGGGCAGGGCCGATCGGGCGGGCAGCACGGGCGTAACGCCGCGGGCGAGGCACCCGTTAGCACCCCTGTGTCAGGCGGCAGGGCGCCAGTGCTGACTGGCTCCAACGGGAACCCCTGTGCCCATGCAGACGAGGTTGTCTCAGCAACAGCTTGCCTCCCCAATGATAACTTGGGGATGGCTGCGCTGTCTCTGGACGGAGGGGACGACCTGCCTATGGCCCCTGTGCTGCTCGGTCAGGACGCAGAAGGCAGGCTGCTGCAGGACGGGTCCATGGGTGCACCTGATCTGCACTCGGACGCTGGAGTGCAACACGACCTCCGCGCGTGCGTTGACCGCTCCCTAGGAGTGGGCCTCGACGTCGCCACAGGCCCAACCCGTTGCCCGACTCGGGTGCTTGGGCTGCCGCCTGCGATTGAGTTGGGTGCTAGCCATACCGCCGCGGTTGGGCTGGCAGAGGCCCTCTCCGATTTCCTGCTGACCGCTTCGCTGCCTTCCTCCCCTGCTCTGTTGCCGTTGCCGGTGCCAGATCCCCAGCTCGCCCCTACACCTCCTCAGGCCGGCGCGGTGGCCGCGTCGCTCCCACGCACCGGGGCCGCGTCGACGGAAGCGGGGGCCCCTTGCTGCAGCGGCAGGCTGGCGGCCAAGCCCAACCGCGGTCTCTCTGCAGAGGAGAGGGCCAGGCTGGTGCTTCTCAAGAGGAGCGGCATTGTGCTCCATGACGGGCCACCAGAGGCTGAGGAGCTACAACGCTACAGGATGCTGTACTTGTAGGGTAACGCAGCAGAAAACAAAAAATTTCCGACCTACGCACCAGCCCAGGACCACTATGGAGACTGCATACAAGGTTTGATCTCTTTCGTTACCGACTCGTAGCGCAGCGGAAGTAGAGTCGATGACGAACGGCGGTGCAGATCCCCGCAGCTAGGATTTTACAACCTTCCAACCGCGAGGATGTATACCCTCATCTGCCCCGCGGACAGCCCTCTGGGAGGCGGTCGCACAGTCCCCCGGACGGTGTCGCGGACAGCCCTTCGGGAGGACCTCCGAAACTCGGACTGTCACTCGGACAGCCCTTCGGGAGGACCTCCAAAACTCGGACGGTCACACGGACAGCCCTTCGGGAGGCACTCTCGAACTAAGACCGAAACTACGATCTCTCTACAGAGTTGCACACATACGGTGTCATCTATCCGGCAGGGCTTCGCCGTCCAGAACTAGTTCCCACCGGAACCCAGACAGCCTTTCGGCTCTACGAAACTATTTCGTGGGAGGGAGAGAAGAAAGGCAGATCATGCATGCCATGTGTGTGAGAGTTAGAGTGAGTATGGAGAGCTCCTCTCCACCTCCTTATATAGTGGTGGAAGGGGTGAGGGGGGGGCTGAAATTTCAGCCCACAAAACAAGCACCCACCAAACAAGGAAACATGTTCCCACCAAACATGGAGAAAACATGTTCCCTTGTCCATGGTGTTCCCCCATGGGGCCCCACCTTTCTCCCAACACTCTCCACCATTTGTGGGGGCTGCCCCCCACCATGGGGGGGGCCCCCAACACTTTGTCCAGCCACAAGGGGGCTGTCCCCTAAAGGGGGCGCCCCAAAAAACAGCCCAAAAACAGCCCCCACGATCCGTGGGATCTTGTCCCCTCTCGCTGGGACAAGATGTTTTTCGAAACTATTTCTTCTGAAAAATTCCGGAAGGTCCCAGAACATTTCCGGCACCCTCTAAAATTATCTGGACGCGCTCCGGAACATTTCCGGTATGGTGGTTTAATTTAAAACCATCTTCGTTTACCCGGTAAACAATTCCGGCAGCTCCGAAAACCTTTTTCGGTTTTTTCTCCGGAAAAATTCCAGAAATTACCAGACCAATCTGGCAACCTCCAAAACATTCCCGGTGCTTGCCGAAACCTTTTTGGATCAATGGTTTTATCCGAAACAACTTTTCGGTTTTACCGAAACTTTTCCGGTGTTCTCTCCGGAACTTTTCCATCGTCTCTGAAACCTTTCCAGTGACTTTCTCTCGGACTCCTCGTCTAGTATTCAGCAGATAGATGACCCTTAAGCGTGTGACCCTATAGGTTCGGTGAAGTATAGACATGACCGGAACACTTTCCGATCAATGATCAGCATCGGAGCCGTGGACACCCATATTGACCCCTATACCCACACGAATGAATATTCGAGTGAACCTCCAGTTGCCGTGTGCTATTCCTGTTGCTTCGCGATATGTTACAATTACCCGAGGTGAGAAACATCGGCATCCTCGTGGATCAACACTTGTCCACAATGCCAGTTACCTCGTTGCCGGTATTGTTCTCTTTTCTCGTTCCCGTGTTCCGGCATCCCTGTGATCAAATCACCCTGTGTCTGGCCAGACGATGATGGATACCGTAACACCGAGAGGGCCCAGAGATATCTCTCCATCGTCGGAGGAGCAAATCCCAATCTTGAGCTATCAAGTTACTTGACATACTTTTCCATGAACCCGTAAGCCGCCGTAATAGCCACCCATTTACGGATGACGTTTAACAAACCCCAAAGTTCATGAAGCAAGCATGAAGAAACTCGATACTCTCATGGTCTAAGGAATTATGCAAACATTAACTTCCTGTGTTATTAACCATTAACTTATGACGAATGTATCTCATAGCATAACATCAATATTGGGTCGATTCAACACAAGTGTTCTACCAACAATTGTGCCCTCAAAATTGTCGGCATAGCCATGCCCATGATCAGGAAAACAGGATCATCATGCAATACTTGAGCCAGTCATAGAGGCTTGACTAGGAATACATTTTACCGTTTATTATCCCACACGTGCAAATGAGTCTTCCTCCGAGCCTCGTGGTTATTGCA
The DNA here is from genome assembly GCA_039707655.1 of Elymus sibiricus. Lineage (NCBI taxonomy): Eukaryota > Viridiplantae > Streptophyta > Magnoliopsida > Poales > Poaceae > Elymus > Elymus sibiricus. Next base: position 51,372,039 of record CM077668.1, read on the forward strand.
GACTCGAGAACCACTGCAGTTATAGCATGGAACATAAACCTAATTATGAACAGGGAGATAATCAATAACATTTATTATTGCCTCTAGGGCATATCTCCTAGAGACTCCCACTTGCACTAGAGTCAATAATCTAGTCAATGCTAATGCACTTTACACCTATGGCATACTGGTGTAAAATATGCTTCGCATGTGGTATAGCCTGATGTCCAACGGATCTGACGACTTCAGCTCCGTGTGTAACTTTGCATATCCTCGCGTTTTCACGCTTTCACAAACTTCATATTTTGTGTGGACTTGGCTTTGCATATGTGTGAATCATTGGTCGAAACCTGATTCCTTAGACTGAGCTATGGAGCAACTATCTGCAATAGTGTCCCATAGACAAAAGCCATCTTGGAACCATACTAAGTTCATGAATGAACTATATGATTCAACAACTTCTTTGTCGCTTCTTAAGCGTCAACATACTTAGCCTCTGTTATAGAATTCGCCACAGTATCTTGTTTGGAACAATTTCCAACTACCGTGCCACCATATTATGTATTACACAAAACCCTTAACTTAAATCGAAAATCGCATGGAGCATTGATGAAGACTGTATCGATGTAATTACTTACAACGAGCACTTCATAATCTCCGCTTGCGAGAAAACATGTCATCACTACTACTCTAGTACTTTAATGACATCTTTCACTGTTGTCCTACGATCAGTACTTTGATCACTTTGGTATCCATACTCTCAACAACTTTGGAGTATCGGACATATCTGGTTGTTTTACATACCATGGAATACATGATTAATCCAAACACAAGAGTGTGTGGAATCTCCATCATGTATTTTACTCATCAGTGTTTTGGGACACCGAGTCTTGCAAAACTCTTTCCATGTGACTTCGGCAAGAATCACTTCTTGGCATTTTAAATGCTAAAAGGTTTTAGCATCTTGTCAATATGTATTCATCGCTTAGCCCTATTAGGTAAATCTATCTCCATAGATCATCATGCCTAATATTGAGGCTATTTAGCCCAAGCACTTCATCAAAAAACTATTTTCAAATGAAGTCCTTAATTCGTGTCAAGAAATTTATTTCCAATTAACAATGTGTCAAGCACACAACATTTTTAGAAATATTATTATGCTCCCACTTAATTTCTTGAATTACAAGCATCTTCGTTACCCATTGATGAAGTCAAACCCCTTTGGCCATTTCATCAAAACACGAAGATTCCAACTCCACTTTGCTCTCTTCTGTCCATCGCTGGAACTCTGAAGTTTGCATACTTGCTAGCATCCTCTGGATTGACAAATTACTTTGGACTGTATCACATACAAGTCCTAGGTTTCATTTCCATGAGATGGAAATCCTTTTGTCATCCATGTTTCATATCTCATGATTGATATATGAATTAATTGCTAGTTCAACCCGAACCGACCTCAAGCATCGCTACGGTGAAACAACCTCATCGTAGTCAACTCCTTGAACTTGTTATTTCAACAAGTCGAGCTTTATGGATAAAACATTTTTATCCGTATCATTTTTTAGTTCCATAAATATTCGTTTAGACTCTAAGTCTTCCGAAAGGTGTATCAAGGTTCTAATCTTGAATTACTTATATGGAAACTATCTCGGATTGTATTGGCATTTAGCCAATTCCGGAGTCAGGGCCCATCATCGCTTCCTTGTGTATCGTAGGTATACTGTTGTCCAACAACAATATCTCGTTTGCGCACCTAAGAGGTTTGCACGAGCCTTGCCTGCGAGGTTCAGCTGCAAGTTCGACTGAAGTCCATACATTTTATTGTAGAGACTTCCGTATCAGTCGCAGTAGGAAACTCCGGAATCACTTCCAAGGTTCCTTTCCTTTGACCTGATGACGAAGATACCGGTTATCTCGTCGAGTTGCACTGTCCTCCCACTCACCTTTTGTAAGAACTATTCTCTTTAAAAGCATACCGTTTTTTGGCAATCCTATTTGCCTCGGTATAGTGAGGGAGGAATACCCAATGACTTGGGATAACCTTACAAAGTAGCATTTGTCTGATTTGGAATAGGTTTGTAATCTTTTACACAAGCCCCATATTCCAAATGTTAAGAAAAGATATAACATGGTTGGGCGTACCATACCATGGCGTCATTTCAACAGACCCGATGGAGCTCTTTTCAGTGTAAAAGCCGTAGTCTCTAAAGCATCACCTTAAAAGGGATAATGGCAAATTTATTTATGTCATCTTTGATCTTACCATGTCATAAATGGTTCGATTACATCTTCACGGACTTTCCACTTGCAGTGGTGTTCCAGGAGGTGCAAGTTATGAAACCCCTTTCATAACTCATCAGACATTCGCTAAAGTTGTAACTCAAATATTCCTTTCTGCAATCGAATTGTAGAAACATAATTTTCTTGTTACAATAACTTCTACTTCATTTTTGAAAACCTTATGAATGAATTCAAAAGATCCAGACTTACGTCTCAACAAGTAAATATCCATATATCTACTTGAGTCATTTCTGAAGATAGACAAATCCACTACTTGCAACAACATTTGTTGGACTTTCACACATCATAATGTATGATCACCAATATGTTCTTTGCTCGTTCCTTATGGCCTGTGAACGGTATTTCAGTCACTTCACTTTTCAGAGGAAAGTTGCAAGTGTCAGATGATTCAAAATCAAATGACTTCAAAAATCCATCATAATGGAATTTTCCATGCGGGTTTCTCCAATGTGACCAAATGCAGTGCCACACTTGTGTGGTATTCTTTTAGTCTTGCGACATTTAGCGTCAGTGTTATGGATGTATTATATTACCATCAATATTCATAGCAGACATCCCATCCTGTATGGAAGCATGGCCCTTCATGTTATTCATAACACCGAACATCAAAAGTTCTCTTATGAATAACCTTCTTGCAAAATACCTTATGCAAAGGGCTAGAGTGTATGAAACTCTAAATGAATTATGAAAGTAAATATAGAGGCAATGTATTAATATCAATATTCATAACATACATCTCATTCATAATGAAAGTATGGCCCTTATGTTATTCATAACACCGAACATCAAAAGTTCTCTTATGAACAACCTTCTTGCAAGATACCTTATGCAAAGGGCTAGAGTGTGAAACTCTAAAATGAATTATGAAAGTAAATACATAGGGAATGCACCTATGGAAGGCATAGTAACATTTACTATGTTCCCTGCGCGTATCTAAACCTCATTCCTGGCTAGTCTTTCAGACCATAGTAGTTCTTACATCGAGCTGCAACAGAATGCAATCGAGCGGGTATCTTTGTGATTAACTCACAATACCCAAGAATTAGTGATTAACATGTTTAACCATAATTGCCAAGAACTATATCTTTGACCAGCCTTCTATACATCAAAAACTTGTATGACATTCATACATGAGCTGGATATTCCAGTCTTCTTTCCTTTTGCCATTATACTTCTAACAGTTTAACTTTCAGTATTTCTCCTACTCTCAGAAGAAGCACCCAACTTTAGAGTGGCGTTAGCCCCGGATTTCCTAGGCGTGAAAGTTTCACTAACACCCTTCGGACACTTCCTTTCTCTTTAAGTTGTTGTTTTATTCACCATCATCATATGACAGGCGTTTTTCTGGATCCCTCTTTTATCAGTCTAATGCATAGTAAACTCCTTTACTAATAGTTTGCAAACAAACATTGCTTTGGATATCTCATATCTTTTAGCCTTTATCTGTCTCTGAAAATGATTTTCAGATTCCATGAATATCACATAACTATCCAAACTTTTGAAGTTCGGGTCTCATGGAAGCAAACGTATTGCACTTGACTGAAACAGAATTCTAGCTTTTGGATCGAAGGACGAGAGTCACATGATCCATAGCATTAGCGGGAGAATACCGAAAGTATGCGATAGGACAAAGTCCTTCTCGGCACTCTAGAGGACAATCCTCACATTACGTTACCAACCGTAAAGATTTAACCAGATATTTAACAGCTATTCAATTTTTAATAGGGAAGGTGGAAACGCGAGCCATTATCCTACAACTATTATGCAAATCACACTTAGACAGAGTTCATAATTAATTGCACTGAGAATTAAACAAGGTAATTCTACAGTGCGCTCCCACTCAAATCAATATCTCTCATAATTGATTGTGAGTGATGCAAGATCCAACTTTCAATTCAGCGTCAAGGATGTAACCATCTCAAGTGACGAGAATTTCAATTGGTAGGCCAACTTGCCAATCACATCTCTATGTGACTCTTGTTCATCTTTCGATGCTTGTGTTCCGAGCTCATGACTTTCATGCCTGAACGTCAAGACAACCAAGTGATCTTGCTGCGAGGTCTCAACTCACCCGCCTCACACTTTTCTAATCGTTCGTACCCATGTAACCATGTGATACCCCGAAGAGATAGGTGCCGTGACGGTGCTACACTTGGGAGAACACTAACTACTTGATATTTTTTTTTGAGAGATCACCCTAATAAAAAGCGACTACCGCGCAATCAAGAAGGGTGCATCATAAGGGATAAACATCTCAGGTAATTCATAATAGCAAGATATGGTATAGCCCTTTCTGACGGAGAAGTCTTTCATTTCTTCGTCTTCGGCATTCGCATCGGTGTTCACCTTCGCGAAGATTGCCACCACCTTGTCGATGCACCAAATAATATTGCTATCTCTATAGCTAATAAAATAAGTGCATTACATAAGGTTGACACGCAGGTCATTAAAGTGCAATCATATGGCTCCAGCCATCATGCCGAATCATGACACGCAGGTCATGTTAATCAATTTACATCATATAGTCATCTCATACATAATCAAATTATTATGAACACTGCTATACCACATCACATGCACATGCAAACCATCCTGCAAAACCAAGTTAGACGCCTCTAATCGGTTCATGCGAAATTTTATTTTACGTGGCTTCTAAGGTTTCGAAACAAACCGAAGCTACCAACGTCCATCATCAAGCATGATAATCCAAGTCGCTAGATTAACATTCCAGGGTGTATGAAACACGAGATAATAAAATCTCGAGCCCCATACTAAACTTCGTCATACGCGTGACCCCCGTGCAGATCACATCTGCATTGCCCTTTCGTCTGCAAAATTTCATCTTTCTTTTTAACTACGGTGGAATTCAATGAACTGTTAGCACTTCGTTGATCAATCAGGATCGCGGATTGCCAGAACATTAAAACTCCACCATACTGTTATCAAGATCAGAAATATGCAAATTCGAGGGAAGCAACAAGAACATCGGGTAACAGACTTCATCTGCTACCCGCACAAATAATTTTCAGCAATAGATCTCATCTACTACCTAATTATATTGTGCAACACCCATACATCTCTATGTATTCTAGATCGTAACCTGCATCTACGCATAGCACGGCTCTTGATGCCACTGTAGGGTAACGCAGCAGAAAACAAAAAATTTCCGACCTACGCACCAGCCCAGGACCACTATGGAGACTGCATACAAGGTTTGATCATTTCGTTACCGACTCGTAGCGCAGCGGAAGTAGAGTCGATGACGAACGGCGGTGCAGATCCCCGCAGCTAGGATTTTACAACCTCCCAACCGCGAGGATGTATACCCTCATCTGCCCCGCGGACAGCCCTCCGGGAGGCGGTCGCACAGTCCCCCGGACGGTGTCGCGGACAGCCCTTCGGAGGACCTCCGAAACTCGGACTGTCACTCGGACAGCCCTTCGGGAGGACCTCCAAAACTCGGACGGTCACACGGACAGCCCTTCGGGAGGCACTCTCGAACTAAGACCGAAACTACGATCTCTCTACAGAGTTGCACACATACGGTGTCATCTATCCGGCAGGGCTTCGCCGTCCAGAACTAGTTCCCACCGGAACCCAGACAGCCTTTCGGCTCTACGAAACTATTTCGTGGGAGGGAGAGAAGAAAGGCAGATCATGCATGCCATGTGTGTGAGAGTTAGAGTGAGTATGGAGAGCTCCTCTCCACCTCCTTATATAGTGGTGGAAGGGGTGAGGGGGGGGCTGAAATTTCAGCCCACAAAACAAGCACCCACCAAACAAGGAAACATGTTCCCACCAAACATGGAGAAAACATGTTCCCTTGTCCATGGTGTTCCCCCATGGGGCCCCACCTTCCTCCCAACACTCTCCACCATTTGTGGGGGCTGCCCCCCACCATGGGGGGGGGGGGGGGGGCCCAACACTTTGTCCAGCCACAAGGGGGCTTTCCCCTAAAGGGGGCGCCCCAAAAAACAGCCCAAAAACAGCCCCCACGATCCGTGGGATCTTGTCCCCTCTCGCTGGGACAAGATGTTTTTCGAAACTATTTCTTCTGAAAAATTCCGGAAGGTCCCAGAACATTTCCGGCACCCTCTAAAATTATCTGGACGCGCTCCGGAACATTTCCGGTATGGTGGTTTAATTTAAAACCATCTTCGTTTACCCGGTAAACAATTCCGGCAGCTCCGAAAACCTTTTTCGGTTTTTTCTCCGGAAAAATTCCAGAAATTACCAGACCAATCTGGCAACCTCCAAAACATTCCCGGTGCTTGCCGAAACCTTTTTGGATCAATGGTTTTATCCGAAACAACTTTTCGGTTTTACCGAAACTTTTCCGGTGTTCTCTCCGGAACTTTTCCATCGTCTCTGAAACCTTTCCAGTGACTTTCTCTCGGACTCCTCGTCTAGTATTCAGCAGATAGATGACCCTTAAGCGTGTGACCCTATAGGTTCGGTGAAGTATAGACATGACCGGAACACTTTCCGATCAATGATCAGCATCGGAGCCGTGGACACCCATATTGACCCCTATACCCACACGAATGAATATTCGAGTGAACCTCCAGTTGCCGTGTGCTATTCCTGTTGCTTCGCGATATGTTACAATTACCCGAGGTGAGAAACATCGGCATCCTCGTGGATCAACACTTGTCCACAATGCCAGTTACCTCGTTGCCGGTATTGTTCTCTTTTCTCGTTCCCGTGTTCCGGCATCCCTGTGATCAAATCACCCTGTGTCTGGCCAGACGATGATGGATACCGTAACACCGAGAGGGCCCAGAGATATCTCTCCATCGTCGGAGGAGCAAATCCCAATCTTGAGCTATCAAGTTACTTGACATACTTTTCCATGAACCCGTAAGCCGCCGTAATAGCCACCCATTTACGGATGACGTTTAACAAACCCCAAAGTTCATGAAGCAAGCATGAAGAAACTCGATACTCTCATGGTCTAAGGAATTATGCAAACATTAACTTCCTGTGTTATTAACCATTAACTTATGACGAATGTATCTCATAGCATAACATCAATATTGGGTCGATTCAACACAAGTGTTCTACCAACAATTGTGCCCTCAAAATTGCCGGCATAGCCATGCCCATGATCAGGAAAACAGGATCATCATGCAATACTTGAGCCAGTCATAGAGGCTTGACTAGGAATACATTTTACCGTTTATTATCCCACACGTGCAAATGAGTCTTCCTCCGAGCCTCGTGGTTATTGCAGACTCGAGAACCACAGCAGTTATAGCATGGAACATAAACCTAATTATGAACAGGGAGATAATCAATAACATTTATTATTGCCTCTAGGGCATATCTCCTACAGTACTACAAGCAGCTGCCGGGCTCCTTCATTCAGGCGGTCACGGAGCTGGTTGCCGCTACTTCTTCTCTGTCCAAGCACAAGGCGGCTAGGGATCAGGTGGCCTGCACCTGATGTTTGTTCTGTTCTGAAGTGTACTGGGTCAATTTGTTCCCCCATGTTAGTACAACTTTTGAATTGGCTGGGTGTGTGCTCTTGCTGGGAGATGTTTGCTCGTGGTTGCTGTTGCTATGATGCTGTACCGATTTTGCTGGCTGAAGAATCTGAATTCTTGGACGTACTGCTATTCGTGTCTATTGGATGTCTGTTCTGCTGTTGCTCCATGAGGAAGGGTGTGCCTGAGTTCCTCCTAGTCTCCCAATGGATTTAAACCTTTTGAATTGGAATGTCAGGGGCCTGAATAACCCGGCGCGGCGTCGTGCAGTTCAGAATTTGTGCAAAGGCTGGAACTGTAACTTTGTGTGTCTACAAGAGACCAAGGTCGCTGATCTCTCGAGGAACTTGGTGGTGGAAACTTTGGGACCCAAATTTGGAGATAATTACCTCTTTAAGGGGGCTGATGGCACGCGCGGCGGCATCCTGATTGCGTGCACTTCTGATTTTGCAATTACCCCATTGCCTGCCGCGCCGAATTCGTTCTCTCTGTCTGCCATTGTGACCGATAGATCGGATGGCTCCTCATGGACGCTGACTGTTGTGTATGGACCACAAGATGATCAAGACAAGATTGTTTTTCTTCAGGAGATTCGTGACATCAAGTGTTTAGTGCAAAATGGATGGCTTATTGCTGGTGATTTCAATCTTATTGCGAGTGCAAACGAGAAGAGCAACTCCAACGTAAACATTCGTATGATGGGCCGGTTTAGAAGCGTCATTGAGGATCTTGAGCTTAGAGAGTTCCAGTTGACTGAAAGGCATTTCACATGGGCCAGTGACAGTAGCCATCGCACCTGCTCCAAACTGGATCGTATTTTCATGACTCGGGATTGGGAACTGCGGTTCCCCCAATACAATCTGATGCCTGCCTCCACGGCCATTTCGGATCACAGTCCCCTTCTGCTCAAGAAGATGTTTTTGAAGCGCTACCCTGGTTTCAGATTTGAAGCTTTTTGGGTCTCTTTGCCTGGTTTTAGGGAAATTGTCCAGGAGGCCTGGAGCAGGGATGTGCGTTCCCTGGACGCTTTCAGAGTTCTACACACCAAGCTTTGTCGCACGTCTGCCACCCTCAAGAAGTGGAGCAGAGCTCGCATGTCTGAGTTGAGGCTACAGGAGGCTATCGCCAACGACGTCATTTTCCATTTGGATGTGGCACAAGATGAAAGGGTCTTGTCAGACGACGAGCTGAATTTGAGGCGTCTGTTAAAGGCTAGACTGCTGGGGTTGGCGGCCATTGACCGAGCGAGATGGAGGCAAAAATCCAGATTGACTACAATCAGAGTTAGCGATGCAAACACGAAGCTATTCCATCCGCGTGCCAATGGCAGACGTCGTAAGAACCACATTCCTACCCTCAAAAAGCAATGTGGAACAGAGACCAATATTCACGAGGAGAAGGCAGAGATCCTACTTCAACATTTTAAGGGTCTTCTGGGCATGCCTTTTAAGGCCAATCACAAGTTAAATCGGGAATTCATGTAGCTACCACGACATGACCTGCGACATCTCGATGCTGACTTCACCATGGGTGAGCTAAAGGAGGTGATTGATTCGATGCAGTCTGAGAAGGCGCCTGGCCCTGATGGCTTCCCTGGGCTATTCTTCAAGAATTGTTGGGATATTCTGAAGATTGATCTCATGAGGGCTATTGATCTGGTTCACTCTCTCAGAACGGACCATTGGCATCTGTTGAACTCAGCTCATATTGTGCTACTGCCTAAGAAGGATGCCCCCAGCAGCCCTTTGGACTACAGGCCGATCAGTTTGATGCACAGCATTGCCAAGATCGTCTGCAAGTTGCTTGCCAACAGATTGGCCCCGGAGCTCGACTCTCTGGTTTCCCACTCCCAGAGTGCCTTTATCAAAAAGAGATGCATTCAAGATAACTTCCTTTACGTGCATAATGTTATCAAAGAGGCCTACACCAAGAAGAAGCCGCTAATCTTCCTGAAGCTTGACATTGCAAAAGCATTTGACTCAGTTGGTTGGGGTTTCTTGCTGGAGACGTTGTCTGCTTTTGGCTTCGGACAGCGTTGGAGAAATATTGTTTCTGCCATTCTGAGCTCCACCTCATCAAGGATTTTGCTAAATGGCACCACTGGCATGCCTTTCAAGCATAGGTGCGGCCTGCGACAGGGAGACCCTCTGTCCCCAATGCTATTCATTCTTGTCATGGAGCCGCTTCGGAGGCTGTTCGATCTTGCGACAGAGAGGGGTGTTTTATCTCAGCTTGGGACCAAGACTGCCAGACTACGTACTAGCATGTATGCTGATGACATGGCTCTATTTATTAACCCTATTAAGGAGGAGGTGCAGGCGGTCAGAGCAATTTTGGACAGATTTGGGGAGGTCCTTGGACTAAGGATCAACGCCCTAAAATGCGTTACTTACCCGATTAGATGCGAGGGTTTGGACCTCCAGGATATCATTCAGGACTTTGGTGGGACGACGGGATCTCTTCCGTGTCGCTACCTTGGTCTCCCGCTTAGCTACCGGAAGCTCAGGAGAATTGAGGTCCTCCCACTCATCGAGGGCATGGCTGGCAGACTCAAGGGATGGAAATGCAAATTGATGGCAAAACCTGGCAGGCTCACGCTAATAAATTCCATGCTTACGTCCATGGCAACTTATTTCCTTACTAGTTTTGCCATTGACAAATGGGCAGTAAAGAGAATGGAGAAGATTATGTGCAACTTCCTTTGGAATGGGGATGACGAGTGCAGCGTGGCCAAATGTTTAGTAAACTGGAAGAGGGTGTGCTCTCCTAAGGATCTGGGTGGCCTCAGAATCAAAGATATTGTCTGTTTTGGTAGGGCACTGCGGCTGCGTTGGGCTTGGCTTGAATGGAGCCCCACCCCTAGACCTTGGCTGGGCAGTCCCATCCCTTGTGACCGCACTGATAGGTTGCTATTCTCGTCTTGCACTGAGATCTCTCTGGGGAATGGGCAGAGCACGTGTTTCTGGTATGATCGTTGGTTGGAGGGTATGGCTCCGGTCAATATTGCTCCTGGCCTGTTCGTGTTGGCGCGGAGGAAAACTTTAACCGTGAAGGAGGCTTTGGATCGTGGCCGCTGGATGAAGGGCCTGGAGAGGATTTCCTCTGAGGAGCTTCTCGACCAATTTGTCATGCTGTGGGAGCTGCTCCAACCCATTGTGCTCTCGGATATCCCAGATTCTATTCGGTGGAAGTTCTCTGCTGACGGCTGCTACTCCGCTGCTTCCGCCTACAAGGCTCAGTTCCTGGGCCGCATCGCCGAACCGCAACTACACACTGTCTGGAAGAGCAAGGCCGAGCCGAAGGTCAAGTTTCACATATGGTTATTGCTCCAAAACAAAATCTGGACGGCGGATCGGCTTGCGACGAGGGAATGGCCACACAACGAGAAGTGCACGTTCTGCGATCAGATCATCGAGTCGGCTGCTCATCTTACTTTGACTTGCCCTTTTGCCCGAGAGGTTTGGTTTTCCTTCCTGCAAAGTGACCCTGAGGTTTCTACTGTTGCTTCAACCTCGATGACGATCAAGGGTTGGTGGAGGAGGGTCTGGAAGCTGCAAAGCAATCCAACTAGACGCATTCAGATCACCTCGGATGTATACGTCGCTTGGAATCTTTGGAAAGAGAGAAATAGGCGGACTTTTGAAGGAAAGAGATGCTCCCCCGAGACTGTCGCTGCTATGGCTAGAGATGAAATAGCAATGTTCAGGGAGGCTACTGTTTAGTGCCCTTATTTCCTTTTTCTTTGGGTTTCCTGAGTATTGTTTCTTTTGAGTGTGTGTGTGTGAGCTCTGGCCGTTCTGTACAACACATGGAACCTTGGTTCCTTTCCCTCTTCTAATATGAAAAGGCAGAACTACTGCCGTGTTTATTCAAAAAAAAAACATGAGAAGCCACGATTGAATAGCAAATGGCACTGAAGTGTGGCAAATACCACATAAGAAATTGTTTTGGAAGACTGGACAAACATACAACTTGATCTCGCTATGCAGATACTGGAAGGATGAGCCATTAAATGATCCATTTTAACCAAATAGTGAAAAATACCGCACATTCTTTATGTGCTTATTTTACCTTTTCCACTTGCTTTGGCCAAATCACATTTTCAGTAGAATATGTAACGTGGACGTGATAACATTCTAGTAGAATATTTTCATTCATGAATTTACATATAGTTCAATGTCAAATTTGAATATAGTTCACCATAAAAAAATTGAATATAGTTTTAGGTTTACTTTTTGATTTCACTCACACATGTGGACAACATAAAGATTAGCGAATTGTACCGGCGAATTGATTTCCTAAGACATCATTTGTTCACCATGTCTTTCATGTGTCATTGATCTCTACTGTGCTTCCCGCTCTTAATGACATTTGGCTTTCCCACGGAGGTTCTTGATCGCAACTGGCATCGCACCAATAACACGCGCATTGCTCAAGTCCTTAATCATTTGGTTGGGTGATTTGGCACATGTTGATTCATGGGAAGTAGAAGATGACATGTACCGGCGGTTTTCGGCGGCGGCGGCTTGGGAACAAGCCGACTTTCGCCTTTCAAGGTAGGAGGGGTTTTAGGACCTCTACTACTTTCACTACCACATCGATTGCGTCCATCCCGTCAGGCCCAACTGCATCCACGACAAAACCAAGGCACAAGAGAGCAGGCCAACTCAGCACAAGGACTACAGGGGACGATTAGGTCAACTGAGGTGTCATAGCGTACATGAATATTAGCCGTGCCATGGCCCCTGCGTGGGTCAACCTGTGGATCACGATATTGGCTTTGGCCTCCCCCATCGTTGTTCGTCTTTCTCTGAACATCCTTTGTATGCTGAAGTCTGTATCACAAATCAGGATTTGTATAAATGAGAGTTGAATTGCTAGTGGGTTGTCCCGCAACAGCCGCTGCAACCCACCTCTCCCCCGACCACCGCCTGTGCAAATTCGGCGCTGAAGTTCCTATTTTATAGCAGTTGTTGGAGCAGCGGTGCCTTATTTTAGGGCTACTGGTGGAGGTGAACATTTTCTGATGCCCTAAAAACACTTTGTGATGCCTTTAATTTTACTCAAAGCAATTCTTTTTTGCTCTATTATAGGGTTGTTGTTGGAGATGCTCGAACACAACACCCGTGTGACTTTTTTTTAAAAATTATGATAGGCGTACGGTTTGCGGGAAAACACCCGATAGTCGAACGGTACACGACGAACACAAATGCACCAAATATCTCGCCACGGCCAGGTAAGGTAGCACTCATCGCCGGCGGTGAACGGTGATAGATATTCCTTATTCCAACCGGAGACGGTGAGAGATACTTGGCCACAATCTAGGTCGCAAAAGCAGAAAGGTTGGGCACGCGCTGGGCCAGGAAGCAAGATACGTATCTCGAGTCATTCACGCCGGGGACGGGACGACGATATCCCGCTGATTCTTGCGTGCATCGCTCGCTCACCCGCCCGCGGTGGCGGGCAGCTCCGGACCGACCGATGGAGCGAGCGGCCCAGCGCACGCGACGCCGACGCATGCCCACCACCCCGGCGCACATCGGAGCCGACGTCCGGGACCGCCCAAGTTGCGCGCCATGCCAGAGTAGAATAGGAGGGTCGAAACAAGGACAAATCCCAGCCTCGGCTGTCGTCCCGAATCTTTTCTTGGGACAGAGTGGCGTCCCGTCGATGATCGATCACGTCCGGTCCTGATGCGATGGAGCCATAAAAATACAGGCACCACCGCCCACTTGTTGAGCCCCACGTCCACCCATTGGTCAGTTGTCGTAGTGTACGTATTCTCGGATTTGCCGACATACGGCCAGCGTCATGTCGGCCCCTTAAAGTAAAGTTGTGTAGCCCAGGAGAGTTCTTTTCCTCTCGGGGCACGTGACTAAAACCCTAGCCGCCGCAAGGAGAGTCCCTCCGTGTCGTTCCTCCAGCGGCTCCCCTCCAAAATACAGTAGTATAGACAAACACAAGGGTGAAGTTTCTCAGAAAAACGTACTAGTACGGATCGCGATTTACCATTGCCATCACTGGGTCGCCCTGTCGACCGGAAGGCTGGGAAGAACAGCGACGTGGCCTGCCGGAAGGTTCAGTGGCCTGTACACCCACATGAGTCGCCGTCACGGGTCGACGGACCCCGTGCAGCGTACGCACGCAGCCAGCGCCGAAGGCGGCTGGCGGCAGCCGCATGTGTCGCTGCGGCGGCGGCTGCGGCTGCGTGCAAGCTGCGACCAGGCCAGCCCACCGCTCAACCGAACCGGTGTCGACCAAGTGGCCGACTGGCCTTAGCCACACCGCCAAAAAGGCGACCCGGACCCGAACCCCACCCCGCCCCTGCGAGTACAAAAGGGCCGCAAAGCCCGAGCAGGCGAGCACCATCGTATCACCCTAGCCCCACCCCCACACTCCCTCCAAAACACTCGCTCCCCTCGCCGTCTCCCGCGCGCCGCAGCAAGAAGCAGAGCAAGGGGGCGGCGGCGACATGAAGCGGACCAGAGCGCAGAACCCCAAGGCCCAGGACCAGGAGCCGCAGGACCCCGCAGCCGCCGGGAGCAACCCCAACCCGAAGCCGCAGCGCCGCGCGAAGCAGGCGAGGCAGCCCAAGGCGGCGACGGCGGGGGGCAAGAAGACCGCGGCGGCTCGCGAGGTCGCTGCGGCGGCCGCGACCGCCGCTGCTGCTGCCGTCGCTGCCGCGTCCCCCGCAGCGGAGATGGCGCCCGTCGTCCCATATGTCTGCGTCGGCGGAGGAGGAGGGGAGGTGACGTGCGGCCTGCCGGCGGACTGGGACGAGATGGACGGCGCCAACGGGTCACCGTGGTGGACGTTCGGGGTGGAGGAGGAGAAGCTGCTTGGGTGGTTCCCGTTCGTGGAGGAGGACTTCCGGTCCGTGGGCGGCGTCGGCCCCGCCGCCGCCGATGCCGCGGCCTTCGACGACGACGACATCTGGAGGATCCACCAGATCTACGAGATCCCCAGCTACGCCGCCAAGTGAAGAGTGCACGAGAAATGCGGGCGGCATTCGGCGCGCCTTCCACCACTTCGAGAAGTTTAGATAGGAACTGCTACCAGTAGTGCTTTTGCGGTACAGGAACGGGGCATGGACTAATCGAGGAGGCTACTAATATCACCTTAGGCGAGCGAGCGAGCGAGATAGTTAACGCAAAAACAAAATGAGAATTGCAGCGGCGCTGCAATTTCACGTGCTCTTCCTGTGTCCTGTGTCTTGATTCTGGCTCTGTTATTCCCCGATTAGCTTCCATTCTCATTCGCGCTCTTAAGTAATGCGGCTCGTCACCAGAATTGTTGCCGGGATTAGGACCTCCGTCCGTTCCATCGTTTGGTTCCTTCTTAGGGTGGCAAACTGTAGATTTGGTTTCATCGTTTCAATGGAACGGGACGATAAGCCCGCCTGTTGCTTCTAGAAAGAGAGCAAAATTTGGGCGGGGTAGCACGCCGGGTTTGCGCGCGCGAACGAAGCAAGAACGGCGCCGAGCAACGCAGCAGCACTCCTGAATTTCTGGAGGTGAAGTGGAGTGCGTTCCCATGTGGCCATGTCAGCAACTGGCAGGTTAACGTGAACCACGGTCGCACTTCGAAAGAGAGTATGTACGTTCAGTTGCACCATGCGAAAGGTTGAAATATAAAACCGCAGAATGCAACTGTCAAGCCCTTCTTAGGTTTGAAGGAATTTTATAGGACAGAATTTCCTATTTTTTTTCTCTATAAACGCCTTTGATTTTGTATAATGGACTTATATCTTTCATCACATCTCAAAGAGCAAAACATTAGCCCGGACCTAATGGAAAAAAAAAATCCAATAAACCAAGCGACATCTCTTTCCTACAAGAAGTGATATACATGTCTATCTCATTACCAATAACATTTTCTGTTTTCCAATGAATTTTCTATCCTATGAACCAAAGATGATGAAAAACTTGGTGATGAAAAAACATTTTTAGGGTAGGGGAGAGATGATTTTTGGGCATCCGGCTCTTGTTACTTTAACACATGATGTAAAAAGTGGTACCAAAAAATATTAAAACTGAAGCATGATTCATTCCATACATCTAATTTCAAACTCGAATACGAAATGTTTAACATTAAACATCAAAACGACATTACAATAGATAATTAAACAGTATTATGATACATCATCAAACTACCACTCCTCATTTTTTGCAGTAGACCATCATGGGGAAGATGTCTTTCCATGCGCACGGTACCTATCAAAGTCGTCGTCGTGATCACCCCTCCGCCGGAGGGGCTTGCCACGTGGTCATTGCCAGTAGACGACTTCACCTCCTTCTCCTCGTCGCACCAACCGCACCGTCAAGTCGGTCGAACAACTCATGGACCTCGGCCTTGATCATGTGATGGTGCTCCTCATCCTCCTTGTGCTTCTTGTCCTTCTCGGCGAGGAATCCAACCTCCGGCGCCACGAGGTCCGGTTGGCCTCGATAAACTTCTGCATGTACATTACATCCTAGCCTCGGCGGTGCGCAGCACAACAGCCAGGCGGTTCACCTATTTTTACTCACGAAAAATGATCCGTATAGGAGGGGTGATGAACTATGCCTCGTTGACCGATTCCAACTCGAGGAAGTTCAGCTCGGTCCGGCTCCGGCCGTATCTCCCAAGACCTCGCGTAGCCATCGTGGCGGCATCTCCTCAACGCAGCGTAGCAAGAGCCCAGCGGCGCACGAACCCGAGCGGAGGACCCGCCGGAATTGATAGATCAGGGGAGGGGGAAATGGATCTGACAGCGGGCGATGGGCGCGACTAGATTTGGGCAGCGACTGTTGCGGGCGACGAAGGGTATGCGGCATGATGTAGGACGAAATAGGGGTGGATCTCGGCGGCGGGGTGGCCAATGGTGGCCGGAATCAACGGCGAATCCGGCGACCGACGGCGCGGAGTGCGGGCAGTTGCCGGTTAGCGCGTGTGGTTTGGGCTTTTGCGACAGCCGTAGCAATGTTGTAAATATGCAACAATGGGAGGTAAATTTTAGACTGCCAAAAAAATTATGTACATCACCATTTGCAGTTACATCTTTTGTTTGATTAGTGTTTCAAGGCTAAAGTGCCTTAAACGGCGTTTTTGGGCACTGACTAGTTTTCCCATCATCTTTTGGAGATGCTCTCACTTGGATTGGGCATTGTATTAGCTAGTAGCCGAATTTTCCCACTGTACATATGTGATAAGCAATTCAAATTATTAAAAAAAATCTCCATCCAATGTGCGTAGATGTTTGAGCATCTCTAGCAGACCCACTACAACAAAATTGAGATACTATGACGAAAATCCTGGTGACAATGGTGGACAACATCACAAAAATACCCAATGTGTGACGTTTTATAGGTGGCGTCAGCGATCACCGCAAATCTATGATGATTAACGTCACGAAATTGCCTTGGCTGTTGAGTGCCACCTGGCTGCCAATTTCTATGACGATTTGGTAATTATCATGATGAACTTACTAGAGTCACCGAATATTATGGATGTGTGTCGCTCAATTTTTCGACATGTAACGTCTAGCAGGGGACCCGCCGTAGCTGCTTCATGACTTATTTAGTTGTAGGACCCATGCATCAGCGTTGATAATGGGACCCAGCATTGTTTCTTCACAAGCTATTGAGCGATGTAATTATTTTGTTCTATCTAGTGTAAATAGGTAGTGGATGAAAAAAATATTACAGGCGTTCGTGAGCTGATGCATATGGTGTTACAATTGTTTCGTTCTATCTCGGAAAAAATGGCCGTTAGTAGTTGGAGAAAAAAAAGATTAGTACGGGTGTTCATGAGCTGATGCATATCGTGCTGAAGTTTTTTGGTCCATCTAAGAAATAAAAATGGAAGTAGGAGCGTGGGCGGCAAACCGTTTGGTACATGGAATCCCTCTAACATTACTACTGAAAAACGTCACTTCGAGTTATCAATTTTATTTACTCATAGAGTTTAAGAAAAATCTTGTGCTCATTTGCATTTTCTTTTTCACAAAAACACATAGTTAAGAACTTTGTGTACAACCTTCAACATATTTATTTACAATTCTTAAAAAAAACATTTACATGAAAAGATGACATCATAATGTTAATGTAAGATTTTCAAAAAAAAAATCTAATCATTTTGCTATTTATTACAGATTAAATGAATTACATGCTATTAATGGAAATTAAATTATCAAAATGAACCGTCTCTCCACCAAATACTCTCTTCCTTCCACCAAAAATCCCTTTTCCCTCGCAGATCTAATTTTCCTCCTGCATCTACCCTGTGTGGCAACTGGGTCAGAGACCCATCAAATATCTTACCTTCTATTTCTCTCGTGAGGAGCCACCCATCTCCAACTTGCGAGCAACAAGCCGTCCGCTTCATCCCACTTGAACGGATCCGCCGACCTCATCCCACCAGCCCCCTTCCCGATCGTTCAGTCATCGTTGCTCTCCCCGCCAGTAAGTTCCTTCTTCCCCAATGCATTAGATTATTGTACTCCCCAAATTGACGTGCTAAATAATCTGTTCGGCGGGCGAGGTGCTACAGATTAGCGTTTGCCACAGCCCGTAATTTTCGCATCTCATCTCTACAGCTGAAACCAGAGGGGACACGGACCTGCAGCTACCACCGGCCGCGGGATGCCGGCGTGTATGCTGCTACCACTGGCTGCGTGGTGCCGGCGTGAACAGACACTGCTCCGTCAGGCGGCGGCATCGTACCTGCTCCACCTTTCATCCCTTTTCTATGGCAAATTACCCACGCGTGGTTCTTTCAGTACGAGGCGTGCCTGCACTTGTGTATTATTTCCTAGATCTAAACTATTCTCTTTTAAATCATTGGTGGTTTGCTAGATCTGAAGTATTCTATTCCATATAGCTGATTCTTTTTCTTCTTTCCACCAAAAATAAATAGAAGAAGAAAATATATTTGACAAGTAATTTTGGCCCGAAATCAAACAGAAACGAAAGGTTTTGCCAAATAATTGGCATTCACTATAGGGATTAATCCAAAGAATCGTAGCTTACCAATATTTTGGGCATGTCCTTGATTTGGTCATCACTATTTTCGCAGGGCTACATGGTGCTCAATCCAAACACACCCATAGTGTATAGTGATCTGTTATTTAATCAAATTCTGGATACTCCATATACCAAAGGATGTCGCTAGATTTCCATGGAGTATATTTATTTAGATATGTTCTAGAATTCAGGCATACATTCTCTGTAATCTCCTTTCAGAAATTATTCAGTTCATCTTCATGTATCTATTTTCTAGTAGCAATCCGTAGTTCCATCTGCTTGTGTGTGCCTACAGTGCCTCAGCGTATTGCTTATTTGGGGCTGCACTTCATCGTTGATTGCATGTTGGGCTATAGGTTTTACCTCGTTGTTAGGTTCTTTCTGGTTTTCTAAACTATGCCAACAACTATAGTAAAATTTGTGGTTTTCTGAACTATGCCATCAGCTAATAGTAATATTAAGTTTTGCTTGGTTTTTTTCTAAACTTTCTCATCTTGTTTTCGTAGGCTTGCAGATTGCTACTCCCTGACCGTGCCCTATCTGCATCCTGCATGCTGCTTAGGCCACTTGTTAGATCCCAATGCATTGAAATCTCCATTTTCTGTTAATATAGTCTTACTTGAACGACATATTAACAGTGCTGCCAGTTTGCAATACTGTTTTACACAATATATTTTGTTTAGTATTTGAATACCATCAATGCAAAGCCAATCTGTATTTGAATTAGTTATATATACAATATTAGTGCATCATGTATTTACATTCTAAGTTATCTACTTTATTACATTCATATGCAATATTAGTGCATCATGTATTTACATTCTAAGTTATCTACTTTATTACATTCACGTGTGCTTCAGAAAAGTACGTATGCACATGTAAACTGGCTGCATATTTTAAAGTCCAGTTCCAAACAAGTTTAAGCGAAAATGTACTTAGTTAGTGTAGATACCATAGGCTGCTAGGTATTTTGGCAATTCATTCGGTTCCACTCTGTCATCTTTTGCATCTTCAGGTACTACCATCATGCCACTAGTTCTGGAGAGTGAGGGAAAGGAGGGCATTTCTTGCAGAAGATAAACGCAGGGGTGAGGTGTATACTAAGCTAAGGGATGCCTGGATTGCACATTCTTAAATGAAATCTAGCTCTTTTTTATGCGTGCTTTTTAACCATTATAACTTATTCTTGGTTTATTATTTCATTGGCTCATTTTCATGCTTGCCTAAATATTTAATAATGTACTTCTATATTTCAGATTCATAGTTTGATAGATTGTAAGATTCTTAGTGGTACTCTTGTACCTTGCTCTCTTGTTTATTTTCATCTAATGAAGATGCATTGTTGCCATGTTTCGTTAATTTATAGGCACCAGGAGGAGTTAGCCACGAGACTTGAAGCACAAGAGGGAGCACTTGAAGAGATAGAGAGGAAGCAGCAAGAAAACTTAGAAGTTGTGAAGAAGAGCAAGCAAGTTAAGAATGAAGCCTCAGGAAAGAAGCAACAAGAAATGGATAAACTGATTGGTTTTCTCTTAGGAGCTCAATCACCTCAGTAGCCCCAACCTCATGGTGCATGAAGGCCATCATGACAACACTGTGGTCTTTAGTCATCTAAATATTAGTTTGCAACTTGTCCATTGTCATGAGTGCCAAACTTGTGAGTCAGTGTTATTTTTTACTGTCATTTCTATTTAGAAGATGATTTTGGCTAAGACGATTGAATTTATAATATGATTTTTCTTTCATTTCAGTTATAATATGTTGGCTCTAACTTATTTATATAGTGTGATGTGAATTAAATACTTTTGGTGATATGAATTTGGAATAATATTGGATTTGATAATTCATTGAAATAGATCAAGATAATGTCATATCAATCACTATCCTATGCTGACGTGGCAGCAAGTCAGTGACGTTGCTCCGTCACTGAATATGTTTGAGTATGGCATATTTTCATATAACATGTGACATTTGTTGGACGTCATTGAAATAAAAAGTCGATGACGTTGTACAAAACGTCACCGAAGGTCCCATTTTCGATGACGTTTAGTGCGCGCACTGTCACTAGGAGTAATTTGTGACGGGGATTCCGTGACGATGCCTGTGACGCCCATAAAATGTCACCAGAGTGTATTCTGTGACGTCTTTTGCTATTCCATGACATTCTTTGGCTCGTCATAGTAGGCCTGATCTCTTGTAGTGACCCCTTATATCGCAAAACCTTATACTGCGTTTACAGTTCGCGAAAAACGCGTTTTGCGGGCTGGCTGTACTTCACGGGGTCTGTTCGGCCGCAGCGCGTGCCAGCCTGCAAACCGAAAAAAATCAAATTAGACAATTTGACTGCAATTCCAATGGTTGGCTTTAAATTCGAACAATCAAACATAGTTTGCACGGAAATTAAGCATAGTTTTCAATCATGACGCAAAAGAACCTCATGCAAAAGCCACCACCACCATCATCATCGTCATCGCTCTCCACCACCGCCACCGAAGCCACCACCACCTCCATGACCATCATCGTCAACATCATCACTGTCCACCACCGCCACCGATTCCCCCACCGGCACCGAAGCCATCACCCGTCGCCGCTAGCATCCTTCTCTTCAAGATCTCTCTCCTTGCCATATCATGTCATTCTTTGGTGAGGTCGTCCAAGTTGAAAGATCGTGGATGTCGCCTAGAGGGGGGGGGTGAATAGGCGCTTTAAAATGATTACGGTTAAGGCTTGAACAAATGCGGAATAAAACTAGCGTTTAATTTGTCAAGCACGAAAGCTAAAACGACTAGGCTCACCTATGTGCACCAACAACTTATGCTAAGCAAGATAAACAACTAAGTGATAGCAAGATATATAACAAGAAACACTATGGCTATCACAAAGTAAAGTGCATAAGTAAAGGGCTCGGGTAAGAGATAACCGAGGCACGCGGAGACGACGATGTATCCCGAAGTTCACACCCTTGCGGATGCTAATCTCCGTTTGGAGCGGTGTGGAGGCACAATGCTCCCCAAGAAGCCACTAGGGCCACCGTAATCTCCTCACGCCCTCGCACAATGCAAGATGCCGTGATTCCACTAAGGGACCCTTGAGTGCGGTCACCGAACCCGTACAAACAAGGTTGGGGCAAACTCCATAACTTAATTGGAGGCTCCCAACAACACCACGAAGCTTCACCACAATGGACTATGGCTTCCGCGGTGACCTCAAATGCTCGGGGCAATCTCCACAACTTAATTGAAGACCCCGACGCTTGCCCGGAGCTTTGCACCACAATGATTGAGCTCCGAGGCACCACCAACCGTCTAGGGCGCCAAAGCACCCAAGAGGAACAAGCTCTAGGGTGCCAAGCACCCAAGAGTAATAAGCTTCTCAAACTTCACTTCCACGTATCACCGTGGAGAACTCAAACCGATGCACCAAATGCAATGGCAAGGGCACACGGAGTGCCCAAGTCCTTCTCTCCCAAATCCCACCAAAGCAACTAATGCTAGGGAGGAAAATGAGAGGAAGAACGAAGAAGAGAACACGAAGAACTCCAAGATCTAGATCCAAGGGGTTCCCCTCACATAGAGGAGAAAGTGATTGGTGGAAACGTAGATCTAGATCTCCTCTCTCTTTTCCCTCAAGAACTAGCAAGAATCATTGGAGGGATTGAGAGATAGCAAGCTCGAAGAAGGTCAACAATGGGGGAAGAACACGAGCTAAAAGGATTAAGGTCCAATGGGGAAGAAGACCCCCTTTTATAGGAGGGAAAAAATCCAACCGTTATCTGCCCTGCGTCCGCAGCCAAGCGGTACTACCGCTTAGGCGGTACAACCTCGCACTAGCCTGAAACACACTAAGTGTACCACGGTAGTGCCGCCGGAGCGGTACTACCGTTGTTCCTGGCGGTACTACCGCTTAGGGGGTTTAGACCAGGAGAGGCAGCAGTAGTAGAGGCAGCCAGGGCGGCAGTACCGTGCGAAGCGGTACTACCGTCCTAGTACCGCTCTACTACTGCTTAAGGGAAAATGGAAACAGAAGCGTGCACTGAGGAAACCCCGCAAGCGCTAGTGGCGGCGGTAGTAAGGGCGGTAATACCGCCAGAGCGGTACTACCGTGCTACTACCGTGAATGGCAAACTGGCAACAGAGAGTTGCACGCTCGGGGAAACCCCAAGCGGCAGTGCCACGGAAGTACCCAGCGGTACTACCGTGGGAACCAGCGGTACTACCGCTTGCATGCCACTGAAAATCCACAGAAAATAGAGGATACAAATAAAACCAGAACTGCCATAACTTCTGCAAATGAGCTCCGAAATGAGCAAACTCAAGCTTATTGGATAGATGAGAAGTGGCAGGAGAGATATGCCTAAGATATAGAGATGAGAAACCTCTATGAATGAAGAACCGGCATAAACTCCAACATCGAAAACATCATAGAAGATGCATATATGAACTCCGTTTTCGATGAACTCGAGCTTTTCATGAAGATGACCATAAGCTCAAAAATTCACAAAGAGAAACACCAACCAAGAACCAAGAAAGATGATGCAATGATGCAATGGTTTGAGCTCTCTACGAACGATACGATCAAGCTACTCACTTGAGAGCCCCCCTTGATAGTACGGCTATCGATCCTATAACCCGGTCTCCCAACTATCACCATGAGACCGATAAAATAGAAAACCTATCAAGGGCAAACCTTTGCCTTGCGCATAGTCCACTTGAGCTA
The DNA here is from genome assembly GCA_039707655.1 of Elymus sibiricus. NCBI lineage: Eukaryota > Viridiplantae > Streptophyta > Magnoliopsida > Poales > Poaceae > Elymus > Elymus sibiricus. The sequence continues at coordinate 51,395,524 of CM077668.1, forward strand.
GATGATGACGATCTTGACCTCCTCAAGTTGGACCACCTTTCTTGATTGCGCCGGCTCGATGAAGACTAGTTGATTGCTCCCCCATACTCCACTATGGGTGAGCCACTCTTCGGCACATCTTCACAAGTCCATTGTCACCACAATGGACGGAAAGCTTCAAGCATGTGATCTCTTCGTGATGCTCCACTTGAACTTGCACACCGCAATCTTGATGACGATCACCACTTGATGTCATCCTCCATGGGTTGAATGAGATCTTCCTCTTGACGCAAGCCCATGGACATATACCTAACCCTACATAGAACTCTCGCATAGAACATGGGTTAGTACACAAAGCGTAATGGACAATGCTTACCATACCGTGAGATCACTTGATCTCACTCGGTACATCTTCTACGCTTTGTGTGTTGATCAACTTGAATCACTTTTCATATTTAGTCTTGATCAACCTTGAATCTTTCCAATTCTCTTCATTAAGATGATGTCTTGAAGGTAAACATGAATGTCCACACAATCTTCTTCTTCAAGACGTGCTTGCAATAGGCTCATCTCTTACATGACCAATCTTTGGATAACTTCATGAATAACCACCTTAGTCATCTCATATTCTTCTTCAAATCACCTTGAGACCAACATATGGTCTACAAGCAAAGACTATGGACAAATCCTTCAAATATAACTCAAGGCAACCATTAGTCCATAGGGATTGTCATCAATTACCAAAACCAAACATGGGGGCAGCTCATGTTCTTTCACAAGTCATTACGGTTCATAGTCATGATCTTGTTCTCCTCGGCAAGAAGCTTGGCCAAGGCCTTGTTCTCCTCGGCAAGGGCTTTTCTCTCCTCAATGGCGGCCCTGCGCAACCCCTCTTCCTTGAGTAATTGCCACTTTTTTTTGCTTCTGTTGCGCCTTCTTCTCGGCCAACTCCTTATTTGCCTCCAATGTCTTGGCCACCATCAACTCATTTGATTGCACCATGGCATCTATCTTGTCCCGCAAACTTGATGCCTCCGCTTCTCTCTTGACCTTGTCCTTGGCCTTCTTGTTTCCATCGGGCTTGTTCTTGTTTCTTGGGCCATCATCATCTTCATCATCATCATCCATCATGGTGAGTGCACCTCTCTTCGGTGGGGATTCTTTCTCAATCAACTTCCACTTCTCGCTTTCTTTAAGAAATTTCCAACAATGCTCTAGTTGAAATGGCTTGCGACCGGAAACTTCCATGTCCTTGTATCTTTCTTGCGCAATCTTGTCCTACAAAATGAAAACAATGTCAAATTATGCAACCACTCCGACGGCTACAAATGATTTGCACAACTTGAGACGTGAAAAAAAACTTACATAATCGGATTCAACGGTGCCACTTGGAGGTGCATTGCGGACTTGCTCCAAGCAAGCAGCCCAACGGCTACAAATCGGCTTGATCACGTCCCAACGACCTTGGAGTGACCTAAAGGTGCGTGTCGTCCTGTTGGGATATTTTTCCATCATGTGGAAGAACTGATCCTCTATCCTTTGCCAATACCGCTTGGCGGTTTGGTCAGTGCCGGTGCACGCATCAAGAGACACCGATTCCCAAGCCTTGATCAAGATTTGATCTTCCAATTGCGTGTAGTTCTTCGATCTTGCACGCACTTTTGCTTGCGCTTGCTCGAACGCCCCCTCCTCAAGCTACTCCACCTCATCTTCTTCCTCACCGTGACCGTGCACACCACCATCCATCTGATTGTAACCGTAATCACCGATCGGGGCTTGATCGATGTCGACGGCGTTGTCGTCCAACATGTGCACAAACTCGGCAGTGGCATCATGCAAACCGGCGCTACAATTGCGCTCAACAAGTCACGAACAAGCGCAATGGCGAAAAGTGAAACAACTAGAAGAAATCGAAATATCATACCTTGCGCCCATTTCATCGAACACCTTGGGAGTGGCGGCAGCAGCGTCGTCGGTGGGCATGTTCGGGGTAGCTCTTGCCGGGGCAATCAGGGGAGGTGTTGGCGGGGTAGCTCTCGCGGTGGTGTTCTTGCGTTTCACACCCGAAACCTTGCCTTTCTTCGCCGGCGCGGGCCGGGCCGGAGTCGCCGCGGCCGCGGCGGCAGGCGCGCGTGCCTTCCTGGCGGGGGCTGCGGGAGCGCCGCCTTGGATGACGACGTTGCCCTGCCGCTTGCGGGGTTGTGCGGTGGAGCATTGAACGGCGACGGGCGCGACATGGCCGGCGACGAGATCTGCCGGTGAGGTTGGCGCGTGGATGGCATCCACGGTCATGGGCGAGGGCTGGGAGGCTTCCATGGCGGCGACGCAAAGCGTGGGACGGTGGTCCGGAGCGGGCGGAGGGAGAGCAACGGCGGCGAAGGAAAGGGGAAGCGGGGGCTTGCCGCGCGGAAATGTCCCTCCCGCCAAAAACCGCTGCCGATAGGGGTCAAGCTCGGGTCGGCCTCCCACCCCGTGAATCTACAGGTTGGGGGCGAAAATTTACCGCGCCCCGCAAATTTTTTTAAAGGTCACGGTCCGATATGAGGTCTGTTCGGGTCACTTTTTTAGCGCAAAACCATAAACTGGCGATTATTTTGCAGGTCGGCGTGATATAAGGGTCTGCTAGAGATGCTCTTACATGGCTTCCGCGCAAACCTTGGCTAAACCTTGCCGGCGGGCATGGATAGATTTCGGTGTTTCCATACGAGTATCTCTCCCGCGCAAAATACAATGCCTTGTTGCTGCAGGCTGTAGCGCGGTGCACGGCCGACGGGTCATGTGCGCGCGCACGTACAGAGGAAGCAAAGCAAGCAAAGCTTGGTTGCCAACCTCCCGCCGTCCCTACTTGCTGTACAATCAATTCGAGCGCTACATCGGATCCTTCACGCATCGCTGTTCCGGTCCGAGCAGACGCAAGGTCGCGATCGGTCGACCCACCCACCCAAAAGTCAGCTGCTCCCGATCGCCAGCGCCGTACGCACCTAGATCCCCAGCCCCAGCACAGCAAATATCTTCTCCAAAACCTAAACGGATCGCCATTGTTGTGTTTGCTTAAACAAAGGCAACCGTACGTACGTCCTACGAACGAACAGCAACCAAGGCACACCTCACTTTTTTGTGAGCCCCGCCTCGGCGCCTCCCCGGGACACGGGAGGCGGCAGGACGCACGTCGCAAGAGCGCGCCGACATGGGTGAGGGGAGAGGGACGTGTCATGTGCGCGCGCGCTGGCAACTGGCTAGGTGACCGGTCGGTGTCTGCTGTGCTGTGCTGCCGCGGCGTCGTACTCGTACTCATGGGGTGTTCCGCGCGCTCGCATGTTCGTTGCCGCCGGCACGCACGCGCGGTCGCAATCAACGCCAAATCTCTCTCGGCCCCCTTTGCCTTTACCTCTACTAGCTCCTACGTACTAGTACAACTCAACTCTGCCAGCTGATACCTTGACCATCATCATCATTATTAAACTAACAACACCAGACTGGCGCGGCTCGGCGGCCGGGAGTTAAAGCTGAGCGATCTACTTATCATTTGTTCGGCTCCGGCATGAGCTGTTTGGCTATGAGCACGAGCCCAACATAATTTGGGCGCAGATCGCGCCCCTTTTCGTCGTCCGTTTATTTATAAACTTTTTATAATCCTAGTCGGCAGGACCTGTCGAGCGCGGCGGCGCACTTCCCTTGAGGTCGGCCGGCACATGCATGCGTGCACGCATGCACGCACGAGGCCGCAATGCACAAACAATCGTGTGGCTACTGCCGTGCACGTTATCGCCGTGGTTCTCATAAGAGAAGGAAATTGGTCGTGGTGGCAGCACGGGATTGCGACCATCCAGGCTCCGGCCGCCGGCACCGATCACGTCACGCTCTTGATGAGTGGTACGTACGGGAGAAATGGAAGTTCGTTTTCCTGGGGCTCCGAGTTAATGCGGTCAGTGTCTTGAACGCGACGTCTACGCCGGACCACGACGTCAAAGTATTTTTTGACAAATCTGGCCCTTTTCAGCGACTTCAACCACATCTGGCCCCTGGGCAAAACTAATTCGGAATCTGGCCCCTGGGGTCGGCGCCAAGTAACATGGCGCTGAAGTTGTACATCTCGGCGTCATGCTAACCGGCGCCGAGATGTACATGTTCGGCGTCATCTTTGTGTGGCGCCGAGCAAATCTGACCCCTAGGGTTCCTGTGGGCCTTCTGGGGTCGGCGCCACATAACATGGCGCCGAACATGGACATCTCGGCGCCATACAACGTCGGCGCCATGTTACTTGGCGCCGACCCCAGGGGCCAGATTCCGAATTAGTTTTGCCCAGGGGCCAGATGTGGTTGAAGTCGCTGAAAAGGGCCAGATTTGTCAAAAAATACGACGTCAAACGGGAGTAGTCGTAGCGTATTCATTTTCGCGCGAGATCTCGGTGTCGGCAGGGACGTAGTACGTGCTACGTACACCCACCGGAGGCCACATACGGCGAGACATACCGGCCCGGCGCCCGTGCCGGAACAAGAAGGTGTAGTAAAGGCCCCGTCGTCCTCTTGCGCGGAGCCGTCGGCGTCAGAAAAGGAAACAGCCTGTTGGTATATACATACCGACGGCAACCAGCGCGAGAATGGGATGGTGGTGGTCCACGGCGCGCCGACGGCAACCGGCACGAGAACGAGCTGCTGGTGGTGGTCCAGGCATGGCCCGCCGACGGCGACGGAGGGATTTGGTTTTGTCGTACCGCACGGTGGTGGCTGCCGCGCAACTGTCCGGCGTGGACAGGCTCGGGCGGCGACAAGGCCCAATTGGGAGTGCATGGCGTGCCCGCCAAAGTTTCGGCTGGTGCGGTGCGGCGGACCACTGTTTGAGAGGATCGCGCTGGTTCACGTGATGCACGGCACGGACGGACGGAGGGGCGCGTCTTGTCGTGTCGTGTCGTGTCCTGCGGAATTTTTGTCAAAAAAAAAAACCACTTGCCGAGTCAAATTGATAAAAAAGACCATCTCTGAAAAGAATTGACAGAAGAGACCAGCCGAACCGTGGCGAGAATTGACAGAAGAGACCAGCTGACACGTGGCACCTGCCGCCATGCGCAGAGGCGGCGGGACTTGCCGCCATGACAGCAGGCGGCAACCCTGAAATTACAGGTAACCGGGCGAGGCCAGTTGCTGCAACGGAACAGCGTGTGGTTGATGGGCCCTGCCGCCACACACCGTGGCGGCAGGTCTGCAGCAGCAGCGACTCAGCTCTCTCGTTCTACTCTTTGTTCTTCCTGCGTTGTTAGCAAGTGTGAAATAGGCACGTTTGACTGAGATTTGAATCAATTTGAAGGTCGATTTTGAAGATGTTGTACTTGAAGAAAAGATAGATCAAGGTAAGATGTATTCATTTTTGTGTTTTTCGCTCACATGGACGGTGGTTTTGTACTGTATGATTCGTCTCTAACTTTGTATCCTCTGCTGTATTTGGCATTTGATAATAATTTTGTGGAGTGTTTTGAAGCATTTGGAAAGTACAAAACGACCGTGCATGTAAGCGAAAAACATAAAAATGGATAGATCTTACCTTGATCTATGTTTTCTTCAACTGCAACATCTTCAAAATCGGCCTTCAAATTGATTTAAATTTCAGTTAAACTTGCATATTTTCACACTTACTAACACCCAGTAAAACAGAGAGCAGAAGGAGACATGGCCGAGCTGCTGCTGGAGACCTGCCGCCAGGGTGTGTGGCGGCAGGGCCCACCAGCCCATCCAATTCCGTTGCAGCACCTGGCCTCGCCTGGTTTCCGGTAATTCCATGGCTGCCGCCTGCTGTAATGGCGGCAGGTCCTGCCGTCTCCACGCGTGGCGGCAAGTGCCACGTGTCGGCTGGCGCGTCTGCCGCCACAGCCCAGCTGGTCTCTCTGTCAATTTTTTTCCAGAGGTGGTCTTTTTCATCAATTTGACTCGGCAGATGGTCCTTTTGACAAAAATTCTGTCCTGCGTGCGTGCGTGCCAAACGGCGGCAGATCGTCGGCAGAATGGGAGGGCTCGGTCCGTCTGGTCTGGTCTCCACCTGGGCTGGGTTGGGGTTGGCGCCATCCCATCGCCTGGTTGATTCGACGGGACGTGGGACGTGGGACGGGTCCTCCAGCTTGCTCTGCTCTGCCGTGCCAGACTGCCCAGCCCATGCTGCGGCCGGCGTGTCCCGCTAGTGGGCACGTCCGTCCGTGCGCCGCGATCGGCGGAACATGCATGCAGTGGGGTACAGTGGCGCGCACCGATCAGTTCGGATCCTGACTGACAGAGGCCTGCGCCGCGCACCGTCGGCACGCCTGACCGAGTCGACAGATCACGCCCAGAGAAAATGCGGCAGGTCCACATGCTGGTGCTGCTACAGAGCACTGTACAAAAATACCTACTCCTACCGAACAGCCAGAGCTGTGGGCCGAGCCTTCTGGTCAAAACTGCAGTGTACTGCACCGTCTTGAAAAAACACTGCACCCTTCCCGTACATCCTGACTTTATTTCTGCAGAAGAGCTTTGAAGGCGACTCGGTCCGCGAGCCGGCATGGCAGGACATGGGTGGTGGTCTGACCGGCAGGGGAGGCAGCATCCGACGTGGTGTGCATGCGCGGCACGCGGTCTGGATCGACCTCATTGCGCGCCAGTGCGCTTTCTTTGCCGGACCGATTTGACGGGCCTTTCCGGTGTCGGCCTTGTGCATCGTGCGTCGTGCTGGTACAAGCACGGCTGGAATCGGGCCCGTGTTTCTGCATCTCTGCTGCAGCTGCCGCTGCTTCCTCGGATCCGGAAGGACTACAAAGGACCCACGATCATGGCTCCAAGAAACGGAGGGAAGAGAACGAAGCACTTTCGCGCCACAAGAATTCGTCCGACCAACGTGCGTGCCCTCTGATGCTCGCTCTCAGCCATGGGGTTCGAGTCACGGCGCTGCGATCTCGTCTTGCATCGAGCAAAAAGAAGCAAAACGTCCAGTGGATTCACCAGAAAACTAGGGACGCACGGATGCGGACACGTTCGTCCGGATGACCTGCGGATTCCGTTTCACGGCCGCCTCGCCCCGTCGACGTCGACCGGCCGTGCGCCTCGTGGGCGGAGTCAGCGCCTCGGGCGCCGGGAAAGGTGCTAGCGACGGCGGGTCTGCGGGATCGACTAGGGTGGGTGGCGCGGTGTTCCACGTTTCCCTTGTGTGCCCGCGCGCCCGCCGATAACTCGGGGGAGGCGATGTGACGTGGCCGTAGGACTTTTCTTCGGTGACATCTGGCGCGGGACACCACGTCGAGACCGCTGACGGCGGCGAGCGTCGCGAGGTCGGGGGACGCAGGCATGGCCTCGATCAAAAACGAGCCGTGGGGTGCGACAACGCTAGTCTGGTTCTTGGAACGAGTTCTAGATCAAATTGAAATCAACTTCTGCTCGGACTCTGTTAAAAAAAAACAAAAATCTGCTCGGACTATATAAACAAAAAGACAAGAAAGTGTGCATGGTCTCTATCCTACCAGAAAATGAACCAAAATATATTTCAATGATTTCATAACTAACTTAACAATAAGTTTACATGATATTTAATTTTTTATGGAAAAATTTTACATGTTAAAAATATTTTTTTATGTGTGAAAAGGAAAGTTCATGTGTTAAAAAAAATCAAATATCAAAACACATATTTAAAATAAGAACTTGTTATAGGATAAAAATCATGTCTTTGCATGTCTTAGAAATAATTCACCTATACTAGAATATGTTCGTATTGCCGAAAATGCCGAAAAGAAAGTAGAATAAACTAGAAAACAACAGTAGAAAACAAAAAAGGAAAAAGTAAAAGTAAACCTAAAACAAAACACAAAAGACAGCAGAAACAAAAATAACTGAAAAAATTAAGGAAGAAAATAGTGGGCATGGTTGCCGGTGTGTTCGTATTACTTGCAGAAGGCTCTTAGGAGTCCCCCCCCCCCCCCCCCCCCCCCCACCACACACACACACCCCAATCGAGTTTGAACGCTTAAACGACGAATAGGCCGGCAAGCGCCGAGTGCATCCAAAACCAATAACCTTGGAAATGTAATATTTCATAATTTTCCCTAAAAACACATTAACTTAAAAGTGTTATTAAAACATATTTAGAATTTGGAAAAAAATATTGAAGAATTATTTTTTTGTGCTTGGAAAATGGTCATCTTGTATTTAGAAATGTTTGTCATGTATCTGAAAAAATTCATCTTGCATATCAAACACAGTCAGTGCGAGAAAAACAAGAGTGGTAGTGTATTAAAAATAAGGGGATTTGATAGTATTTCCACTAGTTTAGTCAAACGCTACGAAAATGTATTTTCGATCCACTATTAGTGGCTCGTGGACAATGCCGACAGGTGGCAAAAAAAAAAAAACACTTCAACAAATAGGTGGCAAAACTGAATGAAAACTAAAAATAATTATTATGTCTTTGAAAAAGTGTTGATGTGCAACTTGATTATGTCCAAGATAGATATAATTTTTTGTACAACCGATTTCGATGGTGCATATCCTTTAGCAAGTGCTATAGATTTACCTAGGGTAGGCAATGATTACACACCAGTTGTTTGGGACTCTGGGTCTGGTCAGACTCCTAGAAGCTTTGGTTTTAAATTAGAAAAGTGGTGGTTGAGCAGAACAAGCTTTAAATAATTAGTTTGTAAAGCTTGGTCTAGACAATGTAGAAGTTGTGAGCCTGTTGATATTTAACAACATTAGATGACCCGTTACGCCCATGGCGTAAAAAGCGAGAGCGAGCCAAGTATTCAAACCATGTAACTAAGAGTGATTGAGAACCAATTTAATAGATACTTAGGGCATGTACAATGGTTGATAAGATAGTCTTATCTTAAGTCTTGCATGCAATTTAGAGATGACAAAAAAATTTGTCTACAATGGGTCATCTCTTAGCCTTATCTTCGATAACTAGATATTCCTAAAAACGTGGTGAGACATATTGTGCTAAGAGATCACCTCTTGTCTTCTCTTAAATAAGAGAAGGCAAGGCTTTTTTTCTGAGTTCTCTCTCCTCCACCTCATCATTTATCCTAGGTGGCACTCTTAAGATAGCACCATTGTACATGCCCTTAGTTACACAATTGCGTTATATATGTTCTATTACATTGTAAGCATGATAGCTCAAAAGAACTTACATTAGCTTTATTATAAAGCAAGTTATATTAGCAGATATGCATCATAGATATATCGCTTGTCCCGAAACCTTTGGCTGAGTCTTGTATCTGCTGCCAGCAGAAAAGGCCAACACATAAAGGCGATGGTATTACTCCCTCCGTTTCTAAATATAAGTCCTTTTAGAGATTTTAATACGAACTACATGCGGATGTATATAGACATATTTTAGAGTATAGATTCACTCGTTTTGCTCCGTATGTAGTCCATATTGAAATCTCTAAAAAGACTTGTATTTAGGAACGGAGGGAGTAGGTAGTTATATGTGAAACTAAGAGTGATCTAAAGACCGATATTGAAATTCCATCTTTATACATAACAAAGCATATGTATTCCACCCCAACAACAATTAAAAATCCATAGTAAGCTTTGCATTTCTCATATACTCAGAAGTCTTATTTACAATATAGTTGCACATTAGGATTTTTCGTGTTTTATAGTACTACAAAGAAATAACCTGATATGATATTATCTTACTGTTAAACAATAACTTGATAGCATGAATATAAATTATATATGACCAAGTCATAATTTCATAATATAAAAGCAATAGGCTGGTAATACGGTTGGCCTTTTTCTAAGATGTCTTTCACAACATCAATATAAATATACATGACCCAGCCATAATTTCATTATATAAAAAGCAAGCAGCAGACTAAATAGGGTTAGCCTGTTTTCGAGATGGCAGTAATTACAGCACATTGTAACATGGATTCCTCAAGACTTTTTTTTCTTCGGAGCAGAATACAGTGAAGTGGTCTATCTCATTGCCTTCATAGGCTTTCTTATCTCAGCTGGAGTGTGATTCCTTGCTCCTATTCATGGATCTTTACGTATAATTTCAGTCCTTCCTTTAACTGGCTGTGGAAAAATGTAGGTTAAAGTGCCGCACCTCGTCGGTGTGGTAATTCTTGTTTGTTGCACCAAATAATGCCCTCCTTGTGTTCCTCCAGTCTATCTATATAACAATGCCCTCCTTGTGTTGGTTTCTGCAGCAAGTTTATATAAAGGATTGTCGATAGTGAGTCTGATAATCAAATAAGATCATGCAAATGTATATTTTGGAGGGTTGTTCTTAACGGTAATGACCAAGATCAAATACAACAGTGGGAAAATATTGTGCGATGCTATCTGGGAGAAAATATTCTGACTATGAGTCAGTCATATAGGAGCCATAGCAGTTTTCAGATAAGTAAAATATGGATGTCGGATTCGTAACGGGTTAACGGTGCATAAACCAACTGAGACTATGACTCGGTCATATAGGAGCCATAGCAGTTTTCACTATACTAATCCTGACACGTATAATTTACATACTACAATTTACAATTTGACAACTGAAATGGCTACTCCCATGGTTGTGCATATATTCTCTAATAAGTGAAGTTGCCAAAGTTCAGTGTCAATCTTTCTTATGCACTCATATGCTCACCCATATTCCAAAATAACGAGAAGCTCATACCAAGAACATTGGTTGTGAAATTCACTGGCCGCATCTCTTCTCCAAATCTGCAAAAGGAACATAGTGAAATAAGGAAATTCAGTAGTATTATTTCATATTATCTATGAAAAAAACTTGCTTTAGTTACCTTGGGTACAAATATATGTGCAAGGGAGGTGACATGCCACAACATGAGCTTTCATTTCACCGAACAATCTAGAAGTAATAATACAAAAGTTCATATAGGCATGACTAAACTGCATATCAACCATAGATTTTGTTCAACCATGAATTCTACAGCCTAGCCGTTGCTCCTGCTATATTTTCACTTTAAACTCGCTTCACCTTTTGCAATTTTGGAAGAACGTGTAGCGTTTTAACTCTAATATCCAAAATCCCGTATAATAATGTTCATAACAGCACTAAGCTAATTAGTCCCTCAAATCATATCTAGTGCCACATGATTACCAACTCCAAAACAATGGCCTCATCAGCAATCCTTCCTAATGAACCCAAAATAATTTTTAATTCTTTTGCTCGAGGCAGTGTGAAGCCATATGGAACATCAAGCAGTACACTGAACACCCAACTTGCACATAATGCCTACAACCCAAAGAGTGACAGAAATCTCGTCTTACCATGTACACGATTATAGCAAGTAAATCAATTCAAAGTAGATTCTTTTCGTCGGTACAATCTTGCGTACTGAAATCAAGAAGCTTAGTAATGTGAAATCATGAATAAGTCAACTGATAAAATCTAGTGTGTACATTGGAATTCTGCACATTTTAAGACAGTATGTTGATTAGTGCAAAGCTGGAAGCACAACAAGATTAGATAAAATCCACACCTTCAAATTTCTTTTGTCCCTACAACTAATAAATCGACAACTCACCGCCAAAGATGTAGCAACAAAATAGGAAATGTGCAAACAAGATATACAACAGATGTATAGGGCTCTTGTGTTTTATGGTGCCATCATAAAACTGTAGGCATGCCCTGCTAGATTCTTCTTGAGAAGTTTAGATGCATCAAAGAATAAATGGCTATCACTACATGAAGAGTAGGCAAGTACTAACAAAAATTATAATCCAGATTTGAACAAAAATAGAGATGGTGTGTCATGGCCTGCCGCTCAACGCCATATGACGCTACCGTCTGCTTTATCAATCATCGAATTGGTAGATGGCATAATTATTTGTGAAACTAATTTAGGATAACTTAGCAGGCCTCTTGCCACTGAATTCCTTTCTGAATGATTCTCTTACACCAGGGCCAAATCTGGCTGCATAACTTTTGGAAAGTCGAATAGTAATCTCTTCAGTAAGAATCTGAGAGTGGCATCTTCATATCTGTTGATACAATCCTTGTGCAGGTGTTCCTGACAACATCTTGTACATCAAACACACACAGTTCAACCATATATATTTTTCCACATCAAGGATTTTGTGACATCCATACACAAACATACTTGTAGGACAATAACCAACCTGCATTCAACCATATATGCATACATACAAGTCAGATATTAGAGTTCCCCAATACATCTGAAATACAAACACACAAATTACTCGAATTCTAGAATTACTAACCTTAGAGATGGGAACAAAGCTTGTGATCAACATTGCGATAGACAACAGCAACCATAGGAGCAGTGTTGCATAAAAGAATTTACAGATTCAGAAATTGCCACTCAGAAAGTGAGAATCACATATTTAGCAGAGAACATCTCATTCATAAATAGAAATTTTGATTTAGAGACAGCTCCACCTCCTGCTCATGTTCATCTGTAGACATCAACAACTCAAAGAAGATGTCGAAAAGATAGCAATCGGTACTAACTGAAGAACGTAGGATGGAACTGAACAAAATGACATTATTGTGCTTCTAGCACACAGAATTACAGAATTAAACATTTGCTTCTAGCACAGGAAAACAGAATTCTATAAACATAAGATAATTGCCTAATTTTCTACGGAACTTGTGCTTTGGCTGTTGATCCTTTCTTCGCATTAGATAAGTCTACAATTATGTAATACAATGCTATGAAGTAAAATATACCCGTTTCATCCTTCTCAGTTCTGCTTTATTATTCATCATCCAGCGACAATTATTTTTCTCCAAAGCAAGAGCTTGTATTATTTTTAGGGATTTCTATTTCTGTGCCCCTAATTGCTTAGTCCTCCTCAGTTTTGCCCAAGCCAACTTTTTTTGCTCACTTTTCCCCTCCACCGCGCCAGCCACCCTCACCAATGCCCAAACGGGGGTTTGCCGTTGGTCAAGGTAGTTGACTGTTAGCCGCTGATGTTACTGACGAGTGGGACACAACGTGCCATGTGGCGATCTCACAATCGGCCGTGTTCGTGCCCGCATGCATGTGTAGTCACATCGAGGTCACATCGGCATTTTCACACCGCACAATTTCCCATGCGAGGAGTCGCGTCGCCGGCGTGCCCGCCAGGCGCCTATTAATGCATTTTATAGCCGTGCGGCGCACCTGCGTTCGCCCACTCCTGTCCTAATCCCCCCTCGCCGCCCCATAGCCTTCTCCGCCGTGCGCCTCCAACAAACCCTAGCCGCCTCCCCTCCTGCAGCCGCAGCAATGGCCAGTCACGGTGGTGGGGCAGGAAGCAGCAGCCGGGGACGCCGCCGCGCGCTGTTCGTTCAGGACATGCCGCTCACCCTCCGGGTCGACGAGGCGTCGCTCCTCGCCCGCTACGGCGTCATGGTGCCGCCGGACACGCGCCTGCCGTCTGGATGGCACATGAGCTTGGGGGGGGGGGGGGGCTCGCGGTGGAGCCTGTCCCCACCGTCGGCACGCCGGCCATGTCGCGCGCGATACGCGCGTTTCGGGAAGGCTTGCCGCCGGAGGAGCGGTCCAAGCCTTGCTACGCGCTCGGCAGCCAGCGGTAGCCGGAGATCCTGGCAGAGGAGAACGCCGCCCGCATCCAGCACTACGACGGCCGCTACCCGTCGTCGCGGAACAACATCGACGAGAGGTACGCCTTTTGGGAAGGGCGTTCCTTCCCCGATGTCATGGCAGCGTGCCGCGCGCAGCTCGGTCTGGAAGAGGGCGACCGGGTTTCGCCGCCGAGGGCCACGCCTCGACCCACGCCGCAAGTTTCGCCACCGCGGGCCATGCCTCGACCCACGCCACGGGTTTCGCCGCCGCGGGCCATGCCCACATCTGCAGGAGGCGGTGGCGGTGCCAGTAGCAGCCCGGGCCTCCGCCTTCCAAAGCCGGAGCCAGGGACTCCGGGGACGAGCTTTGCAGTTCGCGGTGCCGGCCTGCGCATCCCAAAGCCGGAGCCGGGGACGAGCTCTGCAGTGCGTGGCGCCGGCCTGCGCACCCCAAAGCCGAAGCCGGCGACGAGTTCCCGCGGCGCCCCCTGCTAGTCCCAAAGCCCGAGCCCGGGACGAACTCGCGCGCCCCCCTGCTCGTGCCCAAGCCAGAGCCTGGGACGGGCTATGGCGCCCCCTGCTCCAGCCCAAGCCGGAGCCGGAGCCGGAGCCGCCGCTGCTGGCGGAGTACAGGGGGGCAGTGGTCAGCGAGCCCGGCGACCCTGCAGAGCTGCCGGGGCTCCTCGAGGCGCTGCGCGAATCAACAAAGGGGCCGCAGCGCCACCCCGATGACCCGGTGGACACGCCGGGGCTGCGACAGGCGGTCATCGCGTCGGTGGCCTGTGACGCGCCTGACTCAATAGTGCACTAATCATACACGCAAATCCGCACGATCAAGCCCAGGGACTCACGGGAAGATATCGCAACACAACTCTAGCCACAAAATAAAATAATACAAGCTTTATATTACAAGCCAGGTGTCGGTTCTAAATCCAGCATATCTCGTAGTAGGGGTCCTAAGCTAGGCGTCTTGGAGCTATGGTAACATGGACACATAGTTTTACCCAGGTTCGGGCTCTCTCGAAGAGATAATACCCTACGTCCTGCTTTTGATTGTATTCATATGGGGTATGGTATAGAGTACATGTATCTACCACGAGATTGTTCTAATGAATATGAGATCATCTATTGACTAGCCTAGCCTCGGTTTATATATGCACCGGAGGCCTAGGGTTTAGAAGAGTCCTCGTCTTGTGCGCCAAGTCTTGTGGAAACCTCCTTGTATACGGCATGGGCTGCCCGAAGTGGCCCATTAGTGAACCGCCATGGGGGTCCTCGGCCCGACCCACCTGGTCGGGAGATGACGTGGTGAGTACCCCCTAGTCCAGGACACCATCAGTAGCCCCTTGAACCGGTTTTGAAGTTGGGGACGCTCCTCGGTTCTTTCGAACTGTTCTTCGTCTTCGACCATCGGTCTTGAAAACTGGTTCAACAAATCTTCCCATCTCCGATCTTGAGGATCGCCGAGGTGTATCCGAAGAGTTCATACGTCGGGTATCCGAGGAGTCCTTTAAGTTCTCGGCCTTTATCAATGCCTTGTTATTTTTTACGCCACACCTCGGGTTCGAAGTGTTTCCAGCGCGGCGGTGTCCTCTTTGCATCCGAGCTTCAGCGCCGGACTGCATCCGAGGTGTCTTCTTGCAGCCGAGTTCCAACGCCGGACTGCATCCGAGGAGGCATAGAGTACCTAATATTTGAATAAGTTTGAAGGAGGTTATCCGAGCTTAACGCTGAAAAAGTTCTCTATGGAGCCAGCCACTCGCAGCCGAGCTTTATGTCGGACTGCTTTCGAGGTACATTTTAGCAGCCGAATTCCAACGCCGGTCTGTATCCGAGGTGTCATAGATCTCCTCAGTCTTAAAAACTTTAAAGGAGTTCAGCTGAGCTTAATGCCGGAAACATCCTCTAGGGAGCCAGCCACTTGTATCCGAGCTTCATGCCGGAATGCTTCCGAAGTGGTGGACCACCTCGGGCTTGGGCTAATTTTTTGCGGATATATTTTCGATTGGTGCAATTTATTCTCTGCAGAGATATATAGTCAGTAGCCCTCAAGGTGTGTGTCGGCCTAAAATCCGAGATGCACCTGAAGGAAAACATGAAACTGCTGATCCCAGTAGCCCCTGACTCAGGTTGATTCGCGAAATCGGCCTGAGGATCAATTCTTAGCTCGGCAGCATATTTAGGAACGGAAACACGGTGTGCATAGTCCTCGAGACTCAGGTTGGGTGCGGCCGACCAACCTGAGGATCGTAATCTTCTTGGAAACTATTTTGCACTTTTAATTTCTCTGCATTGAATCGTCAAATGCAGTAGCCCCCGAGCCACTGGTCGGGTGGGAACACCAGATTAGGGGATCGATGTACCTCTTTAGTTGCTTTTAATTTGAGAAGCGCGAAGCCTAGTAGCCCCCGAGCCTTAATTTGGGCAAGGGTGGCCGAATTAAGGATCAATATCCGGGGTAAATTGACTCTAATTGTCGTGGTATTTTCACGGCAGATGCCATAAGATGGCTAAAGAGGTGGGGCTACGGGAGGACGCCGGTGGGTTCCGGAGGCGAGGTTGGCACGAGCAAGTGTGAGACACGAGACGTACCCAGGTTCGGGGCCCTCTGGAGAGGTAACACCCCTAATCCTGCCGAGTGTAGTATGGGAAGCACAAGGGCTACAAGGTCGCTCCTGGAGCTGTATGAGCGGAGGAGGGAGAGGGGGCTAGGCCACCGTTCTGCCTCTCCGGCGAGAGTGTGTGCATGCTCTGTGGAGCGAGAAGTCACTAAAGGGAAGCGGAGAGCGACCATGCAACGGGAGAGAGTGAACCGAAGGGAGCCAACCCCTCTGCATGGAGGCCTCCCTGGGGGTCTTATAGGCCGACCCCAGGGTTACAATGGTAATGTTACAAAGGCGCGGGCCCCTGGTGTCATTGACCGGGAGCCGGTGGAGGGGGCCGCCGGGTCGCCGGGTCGCCGGGTTGCCGGGTCGCCAGGTGCGCCGCACCTGCCTGGCGCGGGGCACTGTGGCGGGTCTTGTCTCTTATCAGTCTGGGTACGGGGCACTATGGCGCGTTTTGTCCGTCGTCAGAGGGAGGTCGGCGCCGTCGTTTCTACAGGACCGCGCCTCCCTGACACCGCCCGCCTCGGGCGGGGGCGCAAGGAAAGCTGCAGCCTCGCCTGCTCTGTCAGCGTAAAGGAAGGAGCGCTGTAGCCACGCTTGCTTCGTCGCGAAGGCTCCGTCCCCTCGTGGTCAGCCGGCATGGGCCAGCCGGCCAGGCTGGGTCGCTGTGCTGAGCCGGCTCGCGCTGGGGAGCCGGCGTACTGGCAAGCCAGCCTGAGGGACTTGACCTGCTCCGATGATTTTTTAGGAAGGGGTTCGAGCTCCGTTGCCTACCCGGGGTTCATCCCCTCGACAGTAGTCCCCGAAGCTGTGAAGGCTCGCCGGCTCCAAGAAGGAGGGCCTTTGCAGCTTACCCCCTGAGGAGTCGGTTTTGTTGGTGAAGTGCGGGAGCCCGGCCGGGCGGCTCTGCTCGTCCGCATGCCGGCACGGCGGACACGGACGCCAGCTTCCGGTTGCCGGGTCGCGGCACCCCGGCCTGGGCGGGAAACGGAAATGCCCGTTGGTCGAGTGTTGCTTCATACGGCGATTCGCGCCCGCCGCGGCCTGACGGAACGCCACGTGGTGCTCCGCAGCGGGCGAGGCCTACCAGCCCACGCGCGTGACGGGACGCGACTGCGTACCGGGCCCGCCACAACGCGCCCTCGGCCCACGCGCGAGGGATTTACTGCGGCGGCGCTTGACGGTTGCGCTTCCCCGCGCAGTAAATGTGCGCGTAAAACGCGCACGCACGGTGCGGAGGAGTGGGGATCGTGGGCGCAAACGATCCCACTCCCCCACGCTCTCTTCGCGGTTATAAATGAGAAGGGGAGAAGTGCGACGGAGACGTTCCTGCAGACACTCCCGCCCCTTGCTCCTCCTCTGCTTCTCCTCCACCACGCCCAAGCGAAGCGTTGCCGCCGCGTGCTCTCGCGCCAGCCGCCGCACGCCGCGACCCGAGGCCCGTAGCTCGCAGCCGTCTCCTCCTCCTCCTTTCCTTCGCCGCGTCTCCACGCCAGCAGAGCCCTCAAATGGCGCAGCCGAAAGGTTCTTGGGAAGGCTCGATTATGACCAAGGAGAACATCCGGTACCTTCACTGCACGAAGCGGCTGCTGCCGACGGAGGCGCTGGTCGCGCGCGCGCCCGGCCCGGAGAGGGTGCCGCAGCCGCAGGAGGGCAAGCACGTCGTCTTCTTCTCTCACTTCGAGCGCGGACTCGGCCTTCCCGCAAGTCTTTTCTTCCGGAGCTTCCTCGACTTCTTCGGGTTGCAGCCGCACCACCTCGGTGCCAACGCCGTGTTGCAGGTCGCCAGGTTCGCCACGCTCTGCGAAGGCTACCTCGGCATGCTGCCAACTGTTGACCTGTGGGCGAAGCTTTTCTTCCTCAAGCAGCAGGGGGCGTCGGCTGGCGCGATGTCGGATTGTGGGGCTGCTGTGGTCACCGGCCGGGTGAACGGGCCATTTCCCAAGCTGCCGCTTGAGGACTCGGCCAAGAAGTGGCAGACGACGTTTTTCTACGTCCGGAATGCCGACCCGGCGGTGGACGTCATCAACCTGCCGCCTTTCGTCAACGTGGCGCCGCTCGCCAAGTCGAATTGGGGCTACTGCCCCAAGAAGCCGCCACAGGAGCTCCTGAACATCTGCCGCCGAATCGGGGAGATGATGGATCGCGAGGGGCTGAAGCCGGCTGACCTCATCGCGGCCTTCATCTCACGCCGGGTGCTGCCACTGCAGCGCCGGGCACACCGGATCTACGACATGAGCGGCCAGCGTGACCCAACCCGGACGTCGACCAAGGCGCTGACGGCGGCCGGGATCGTCCAGCAGGTCAACTATATCTCCAAGGCCGGGTTGAAGGAGGAGGGGTGGAGCTTCGGGAAGGAGCACTATCACCGGGAAAACCCGGCGCCGGCGGTGAGTCCCTGGTCTCTATTTTTTGCTGCCTCAATGTTATTCCTGTGCCCTGACGCCGCGGGAGGACCGCAGCTGTTCGCCTGCTAGCAGAATCACGACGGGCCGAGCTCCTAGATCCTGCTGGCCGACTTGCCCGAGTCGGACGCGGAGGAAGCCGGCGCCGAGGCAGAGGAGGGAGGAGTCGAAGCGCGCCTGGCCGACGCCGCAGCCGGTGGGTCACGGAACGCGGGTAAGTCTCCGCCCTTAGAACTTCTGCGCGACTGGCCGGACGACGACGAAGAGGACCTGACCGGAGCCCACGGTGCAGCGCCCTCGGCCGGGGAGGATGCCAGCGTCGATCCTCCAAGGCGGCTGCGGAAGACGGCTGGCGCCGGGCCGGCTCGCGCGACGGAATCCGGCAGCCGGCCGCATGGGAAAGAGCCGGTCGAGTCGAGGCCGGCCACGAAGCGCCCGACGGTGGCGGCGCCGACGCGGGAGAGGGCCGTCGTCAAGAAGAAGCGCCGGCTCGCCCCGTCCGTGGGCCAGAGGCGGGAGGTTCCGAAGGTCATCGGGTGAGTGATTCTTGTTTGTTTCTGATCACTTATTTGTTTTCTTGCTTGAGCCCTTGTGGTGATGAACTCGCTGTGCACAGGTCCGCCGTTGACCTGGCGTTGGCGGCTGCGGAGGCCGCGGCTGGCGAGGCCGTCTGGCAGAAGACCCGGAGTAGCGCCATCGACCCCGAGCCGGCCCGGACCGTGGAGGAGGACATCGAAGCCCGCCAATCCGGCCAAGACCTCGACGCGGCGAGACGCGACGCCTGGCGGGATCGCGCGGAGGCTGCGAAAGAGATGGAGGAGGCCTCGGCCCGGGCCTGGGAGAGGGCCTCCGCAAAGCAGGCCAGGATCACCGCGGGCCCGGCCTGGTCGGAGATGGAGCGGGGGACGGAGCCGGCGGTGACAATCATCGAGCCGCAGCCGGAGGGGGCGACGGAGCCGGCCGACGGCGAGTCGGACATCGATGTGGACATCGTCGTGGACACGCCGCCCCGGGCCGACCAGGCAGGAGGAGGCAAGGGCGGCGAAGAGAGGCGCGGGGCGGACCCCGCACCATCCGGCCAAGCGCAGCCGTCGCCGGCCCCGGAGGCCGCGGCTGGAGACGCCGGTGCCATAGTGGTCGTTCCGCCCCAAGCCGCTGCATTCTCCGAGCGGCCGGGTGGAAGCGGATCCGGCTCCGGGACCGCGATGCAGCATCCGTGGGCGAGCGCCGGCGCCATTGTGATCGGGCCGCGCACTCGGGAGGACGACGCCTTGTGCTCGCAACTTCGCGGGCGGAGCGAACGCCTGCAGGCCTTCGTCCGTGACGAGCAGGAGGCGGCGCGGAAGCTGGAGCAGGCGTTTGCGGTGAGTCTCTCCTTCTTTTCTTGTCTTGATCATCGAATCAGTGGGGGCGCGCCCGCGCACCCACTGGGTGTAGCCCCCGAGGTTCGGGCCGGGCTGCGGAGCAGCCGGCTCGAATCTTATAGCCCGTCTTTTGCGTTCTTCTTACTTAACTTTTGCGCAGCACCTGTACGACCAGCGGGCCGCCGCGTATAATCGGCTTCGGGAGCGGTTCCGCGGGGTCAAAGCCCAGCTAGTCAGCAAGGAGGAGGAGTTGCGCCGGGTCCAAGGTACGTCTTGCACGGCTTCAGTGGGGGCGCGCCAGCGCACCCACTAGGGGTAGCCCCCGAGATTCGGGCTGGACTGCGGAGCAGCCGGGTCGAATCTTATGGCTTTGCCCTTCTTTCTTTTTGTCCTTGCTTCCGGCGTCTGACCGGGAACCTTGTCGCGCAGCTGATGCGGCCGAGGTGCCGGGTCTTCGAGGCCGGCTTGCCGAAGCCGGCCAACAGCGCGATCTTGCCATCGCCGACCGCGACCGGCTCCAGGCCGAGGTGGACCGGCTGGCGGCCGAGAAGGCCAAGGCGGAGGAGGCCCACAAAACGGAGTTGGGCCGGCTGGCGGAAGAGCGCGGCAAGGCGGCCGAGGAGCTGGCGGACGCCGGCAGGAGGGTCGCCCAACTCGAGAAGGATCTCGAGGCTCAGGCCCGCGCATCGGCCGTGCGGGAGCACGGGATGCTGAGCGAGGCGCAGCACCTCGATGAGGCCTTCGCCCGTGAGTACCATAATTTCTTCAATCCGACTGGCCGAGCCGGCAAGTTGTTTTCTTCTGGCTAACTCGTTTCCTTCTGGCTAACTCGTTTCCTTCTTTGGCAGGAGTCTTCCCCGAAACGCAGGAGGCGGCCGATGCGGCCGTGTACGCCCACCGGGCGGACCAGCGCGCGCTAGGGGCGGAAGTCGACGTTTACGCCGCCTGGACCTTGTCGGAGATTGTCCTGGCCGGCGAGGCCCGTCTTGGAGCCGTCGAGGGCCACATGCGCCGGCTGTTCGATGCCGGCCTGGCCATGGCGCGGAACCTTTGGCCGAGCGCGGTGGCGCCGAACAGTGTCACCCGGCTGGCGCGGTGGCTGGAGGCCGGCGTGGACCGGCTCGGCGCGTGGAGGGCATCTGCGGCTCGCGCCGGCGCGGAGACGGCGCTGCAATTTGTG
The DNA here is from genome assembly GCA_039707655.1 of Elymus sibiricus. Taxonomy (NCBI): domain Eukaryota; kingdom Viridiplantae; phylum Streptophyta; class Magnoliopsida; order Poales; family Poaceae; genus Elymus; species Elymus sibiricus. The sequence continues at coordinate 51,416,576 of CM077668.1, forward strand.
GCGTCGTGGTATCTCGGCGTGGATCTTGACCACCTGGCGGCGCAGCGGGCCGGCGCGGAGGGGCAGTTGGCGGCGCAGGCGCGGCGGATCGCCGGGCGGGCCAGCTACTTGGCCTCGTTCGCTCCGTATGACGAATTCGTCTTGGAGCAGACGGAAGACGGCGAGGAGCTCCCTGCCGACGAGTTCGGCCTGCAGCTCAATGATCCGGACGGCAGCTCGGCCGAGACGGGGGCCTACGCCAATGACGAAGCCGAGCCGGACGACACCGCGACGACCGAGAGGCCGGAGAACTCCAGGTCCGACCCGGCAGCTGCATCCACCTCCGCCGAGCCGGCACCGACCGAAGCCGACGCAGGCGCCGCCTAGGGCTTATCTTTAACTTTCCTGTACTCGGTCACTTGAATTTTGTTAGGTAGCAGGTCCACCCACTGGGGGTGTAGTTTATGTAATGAACTTGAGGCCGCGGGCCCGTGTTGTTTATAAATTTTGTGGCGCCAACTGTCGTGTTTTCGCTCTTTGCTGTTCGGCTTTGGGCCTTTTTCCTGTTTGTCTTTTCTTCTGGCTTCCTTCCCGCTAGCCGGACAGCTGGGTTGCGAACTGTGGCTAGGACGGGGATTCGGCCTTGAGAGGGGACGCACAGTACTTAGGCTTTTTCGGACGTTTGAGCGCGAGCGAAAACACCCACTGGGCCGGCTGGCGGCAGGCGGCAAAGCTGGCTGGCGCGCAGCCGGTCGTGCGGTGGATAAGTGAGGGCGGGTAGGGCCGGGTTGGCCGAGCCGGGCCCTCCTACTTAGCCGTCCTCGCGTGACGATGCTTTCGGCCTTTAGCTCTTGCTGACCAGGCAACCGGGAGCCGGCTGTGGCAGACGAAGAGAGGGCTTTGGCGGTTCGTACGCTTCGGAAAGGACTTAAGGAAGAATGGCGAGGCGCGGTCTAGCTGGCTAGCCCCCGAGCCCCCGAGCCGGCGGCGCCGACTCGGCGGGAGAATCGAAAACGGGGGAGTGCATAGATGCAGAGCTTAGTAAAAACGGAAAAGGAAGCCCCCGAGCCGGCTGCGCCGACTCGGCGGGAGAAACGAAAACGGGGGGCTTGCTGTTTGCATTAAATCCAAAAGGTGGTGATACATACATGTATGAGTTTAACTATAAAACGGATGGAGGAGCTCCGCATTCCAGGGCCGGCTGGACTCCTCGCCGGCTGCATCTCGCTTGCGCTTGTTCGGCTTCTGGGCGTCGATGAGGTAGTAGGCGTTCCGGTCGCAGAGTGTCTTGCTGACGATGAAGGGGCCCTCCCAGGGGGGGGGTAGCTTGTGCTGGCCGGCTGTCCGCTGGACGAGTCGGAGCACGAGGTCGCCCTCGCGGAATGCGAGGGGTTTGATCTTCTTGCTATGGTAGTGGCGCAGGCCTTGTTGGTAAATCGCTGACCGACTGAGGGCCAGAAGGCGCGCCTCCTCGAGCAGGTCGACGCCGTCTTCGCGTGCCTCCTTTGCCTCGGCTTCTGTGTACATGGTTACCTGGGGCGAGTCGAACCCGACGTCGGTTGGGATGATTGCTTCGGCTCCGTAGACGAGGAAGAATGGGGTGAACCCGGTGGAGCGGTTGGGTGTCGTCCGGAGACTCCAGAGGACGGCCGGCAGCTCATCGAGCCAGCTGCCGGGTGAGCGCACGAGCGGCTCGACGAGTCACGGCTTGATGCCGGCTAGGATGAGGCCATTTGCCCGCTCGACCTGGCCGTTCGACTGGGGATGTGCGACGGAGGCCAAGTCGAGCTGGATGCCGGATGCAGAGCAGTAGTGGGCCAGCGCGCCCTTGGCAAAGTTGGTGCCGTTGTCCGTGATGATGCTGTGGGGAACGCCGTAGCGAACCGCGATATCCTTGATGAACCGGACGGCCATGGGCCCGTCGAGCTTCTTGATCGGCCTAGCCTCGATCCATTTGGTGAACTTGTCGACGGCGACCAGCAAATGCGTCATGCCGCCTCGAGCGGTTTTGAAAGGCCCCACCATGTCGAGCCCCCAAACGGCAAAGGGCCATGTGATCGGGATGGTTTGGAGGGCTGAAGCCGGCTGGTGGCTGCGTTTGCTGAAGCGTTGGCAGCCCTCGCACTTGAGGACCAGCTCTTCGGCGTCTTCCAGGGCCGCGGGCCAGTAGAACCCATGGCGGAAAGCTTTGGCCACTAGGGATCTCGAGGCGGCGTGGTGCCCGCACTCGCCCTGGTGGATCTCGAGGAGGATCTCGATCCCTTTGTTTTGCTCGACGCAGCGCTGGAACACGCCAGTCATGCTGCGTTTGATGAGCTCGTGGTTGGTGATGCTGTAGGCGGACGCTCGCCGCTGCACTTGCCGGGCTTCGGTCTCGTCGCTGGGGAGGTCGCCGTCTTGCAAGAAGGCGAGGATCGGCTGAGCCCAGGACAGCGCCGTCACCACGGTGAGGACGGCCACTTGGATGGGATCCGGGATGGCAGTCCCCGAGCCGGAGCCGGCAGTCCCTGAGCCGGACACGGCAGTCCCCGAGCTGGAGCCGGCAGCCCCCGAGTCGGAGCCGGCAGCCCCCGAGCCGGACACGGCAGCCCCCGAGCTTGGGCCAGGAACTCCAGAGTCGGGCGGGGGCGCGTCGGGGGCGTCCGGGACGAAGATGGATACCGACTCGGGAGACGGCTTGATGGACGGCTTCCGCAGGTGCTTGAGGGAGACGCCGGATGGGATGGCTTGCCGGGTGGAACCCACTTTGGCCAGGGCGTCAGCTGCTTCGTTGTCCGCGCGGGGGACGTGGAGGAACTCGCAACCGTCGAACCCGCCGGAGAGTTGCTGGACCAGGAAGTGGTAGCTGGCCATGTTGGCGTCTTTGGCGTCCCAGTCGCCGGAAACTTGCTGCACCACCAGGTCTGAGTCGCCGTAGCAGAGGATGCGCCGGATGCCGATCTCCCTGGCCAGCCGGAGGCCGTGCACGAGAGCTTCGTAGTCGGCAACGTTGTTGGAGGCGGCGAAGTGGATCTGCAGCACATACCGCAGCCGGTCGTTCTTGGGAGAGGACAGCACGATGCCGGCTCCCAAACCGTTGCGCATCTTGGAGCCGTCGAAGTGCATGCGCCAGTGAGTCGACTCGGGCGCCGGTGGCAGGTACTGGGTCTCGGTCCAATCGACGAGGAAGTCGGCCAGTGCTTGGGACTTGATGGTGGTGCGGGGCTCGTAGAGGATCGTGTGGCCGGCTAGCTCGATGGCCCACTTGGCCACCCGGCCAGAGGCATCCCGGCAGCCCATGATCTCGTCGATGGGGGCCGTGCTCACCACGGTAATGGTATGCTCCTGGAAGTATTGCCTCAGCTTCTTGGCGACGAAGTACACGCCGTAGCACATCTTCTGGTAGTGGGGGTAGTTCTGCTTGGAGGCGGAGAGCACCTCGCTCAGGAAGTATACTGGTCGCTGGACCGGCTGCACCTTGCCCTCCTCAGGGCGCTCGACGACCAGCACCGTGCTGACCGCGCGGGAGGTGGCAGCGACGTACAGCAGGAGTGGCTCTTTCTCAGCCGGCGCGGCCAGGACGGGTGCGGTGGACAGCATGCGCTTGAGGTCGCGGAAAGCCTCGTCCGCTTGGTCGCTCCACTCGAACGCTATCGTCTTCTTCATCAGCTGATACAGGGGCAGGGCCCTCTCCCCCAGCCGGCTGACGAACCGGCTGAGGGAGGCCAAGCAGCCGGTGAACTTCTGGACGTCGCGCAGCCGGGTCGGCTTGCGCATGCGCTCAATTGCCTTGATCTTCTCCGGGTTGGCCTCAATGCCGCGCGCCAAGACGAGGAAGCCGAGGAGTTGGCCAGCTGGCATGCCGAAGACGCATTTCTCCGGGTTGAGCTTGATCTGGAACCGGCGCAGGTTGGCGAAGGTCTCTTTGAGGTCGGCCAGGAGCGTGAGGTGCTGCTTGGTCTTCACCACGATGTTGTCGACGTAGACGTGCACATTTCTGCCGAGTTGGGGCAGCAGGCATTTCTGCATGCATCGCTGGAAGGTGGCGCCGGCATTCTTCAAGCCGAACAACATGGTGATGTAGCAATACGCCCCAATGGGCGTGATGAAGGACGTCTTGAGGGCGTCGGCCGGGTCCAACTTGATCTGGTGGTAGCCGGAGTAGGCGTCCAGAAAGGACAGGAGCTCGCAGCCGGCTGTGGAGTCGATGACCTAGTCGATCCGGGGTAGAGCGAACGGGTCTTTGGGGCAGGCCTTGTTCAGGCTGGTGTAGTCGATGCACATGAGCCAGGTGCCATTTTTCTTCAGGACGAGGACCGGGTTGGCCAGCCATTCCGGGTGGAAAACTTCCATGATGAAGCCGGCTGCGAGAAGCCGGGCTATTTCCTCACCGATGGTTCTTCGCTTCTCCTCGGAGAAGCGGCGTAGCGGCTGTCGGACAGGCTTGGCGTCCTTGCGGACGTGAAGTTTGTGCTCGGCAAATTCCCTCGGGACACCCGGCATGTCTTTGGGGGACCATGCAAAGATGTCCTGATTCTCACGGAGGAAATCGACGAGCTCGCCTTCCTATTTGCTGTCGAGGCCGGTGCCTACGACGACGTACTTGCTGGAGCTGGGGTCGACCGGGATGAGCGGGACCCTCTTCGTGTCTTTGGCTGGCTTGAAAGAGGCCTCGTCGGCGGCCGGCTTGGGCGGAGCCGGGATGGCCGGCTGCGCGCTAGCCAGTGCCATGATCCGGTCGAGCTGGCGCCTCTCCTCGGCGATGACCAGCGACTCGGCCAGCTGGGAGCAGGCTTTGGCGCACTCGAGGGACTTCTTGTAGTCGCCGACGATGGTGATGAGGCCCTTGGGACCCGGGAGCTTTAACTTCAGGTAGGCGTAGTGGGGGACCGCCATGAACTTGGCCATCGCGGGCCGGCCCAGCAGCGCATGGTAGGGGCTGGCCAGATCGACCACCTCGAACTAGATCGGCTCGCGGCGGAAGTGGCTGCTGGAGCCGAATAGGACGTCAAGCCGGACCCGGCCGATCGGAGAGCAGGAGAGACCCGGCACGATGCCGTGGAACACCGTCCGGGTCGGCTCTAGCTGTCGCGCCTCGATGCCGAGCTTGGTCATGGTGTCGCGGTACAGGATGTTGATGCTGCTGCCGCCGTCGATCAGCACTCGCGAAAAGCGGCAGGTGCGCTTCTCGGAGACGATGGTGGGGTCGAGCACGAGGGCGTAGCCACCCGGCGTGGGCATGACGGCCGGGTGGTCCTCCCGGGTCCACCTCACCGGCCGGTCGGACCAGTGCATGTACTGGGGAACCGGAGGGACGACATCGTTCACCTCGGCCACGTGCTTGCACTTGGCGTGCTTGTCATCCCCCTCGCTGGTGAAGACGACGTAGGACGCGTCCGGGCGCGGGAAAGGGTTGTCGGCGAGGGCGCCGGGTGGCGGCGGAGGCGGGGGAAGCGGCGGCTGCTGCGAGCCAGCTCCGGGTGGCGGGGGCGGAAGGTTGCCCTTCAGCAGGCGCTGGGTGAAACTGCACTGCCGCAGCGTGTGCGTCGACGGCTTTGCGCCGCTGTGGTTTTTGTAATGGGCGTCGAGCATCTGCTCGAAGGTCAGCTTGGGCTGCCAGGCGGCCTTGCCGGTGCGCGGGCGCGGGCTGGAGCCTTGTTCAGCCGGCTGCTCCCCTTCCACCGCGGCGACCTGCCGGTTGTCGTAGCGGGGTGCTTGCTGGTTGTTCCTACGCTTGCCGTTGTTGTTGCTGTTGTTGTTGTCCTGTCGGCGCTGATTGTTGTCGCCAGCCGGCTTGGGGGGAGCCGGCTGGGCCGGGAGGAGCTTGCCGTCTGCGTCAATCGTGACCTTCACATTCATCGCGGAGTCGGCCGTAGCGTACTTGTCCGCCACGGCCATGAGCTCCGCCAGGGTCTCCGGCTCGTCGCACACCAGCCGGTGCTTGACCAGGGTGCCGTCTAGGCATCCGTCGATGAAGTACTGGATGGCCTGGACCTCGTGGACGCCCTCGCAAGATTTGCGAAGCTCCGTCCACCGCGTGAGGAAATCGCGAAGGGGCTCGCCCGGCTTCTGGACGCACATGGAGAGCTGGCAAGGCTTGCCGGGGCGCTTGTAGGTGCTGGTGAAGTTGCGAATGAACGCGTCTTCGAAATCCAGCCAGGAGTTCACGCTGCCGGCTCGGAGGCTGTTAAGCCACGTCCGGGCCGAGCCGAGCAGCATGAGAGGAACGTATCGCACGGCCACGCGCCGGTTGCCGCCGGCTATGCCGACAGCCGTGGTGTAGTCCGTCAGCCAGTCTTCTGGCTTGGTGGCGCCGGTGTACTTGGGGGAGTCGTGAGGCAGCGAGAAACCTTTAGGGAAGGGCTCTCCGCGAATGCGAGGGCCAAAGCATGCCGAGCCGACAGAGCTCTCCTCCTCCAGGGCTGTGGAGCGCGCCAGCCGATCGATGCGGTGACGGGCGTCGCTTTCGTCGTAGGGCTCGCGGGGGCCGAGCCGGTCGGCCACGGGACCGCGGAGGCCGATCCGGTCCGCAACGGGACCACGGGGTGTAGGGGCCGGCTCGGGCCACCGAGCCGGCTGCACGGGGGGTTCCGGTGGCTGAACCCGGCCGTCTCCGGCCGTCTCGCCAGCGTTGCCGTCTCGAGCGGTTGTGGCACGATTGTGCCGGCTCCGACCGGATCGGTGCCAGCTGGAACGGCTCGCGCTAGTGGCGTGGGAGGACGTCCGCTGCGTGTCCCGGAGGGCCCTCTCCGGGTTCCCGGTTTTTCCTGAGGCGGAGGCGGATGGCTGGGCCGGGTCGAATCGCTGCTGCTGCTCGTTTGCCGCGGCGATGAGGTCGCGGATGCGCCGCTGCTGCTGCAGCATCTCCTCGCCCTCCAGGAATTCGAGATCCGCCATGGCCGCTTGCGCCACACGCATGTTCTTGACGGGGGTGTCGTACACGGACCGGCTTGCGCCTAGCGCACGGCCGATTCCGCCCCCACGGATTCGCACCTCCGCGACCCGGCTGGGCTCGGCAGCGGCCGGCGTGAAGCCGTGGGTGCTGTCGAACTCTCGCTGAGCGGACTCCAGCCGGCGCTGGGTTGTGGCGAGCTCCGTGGCCTCGACCAGCAGATGCTGGCGGTCCTCGTTGAGCTGCACCGCTGCAGCAGCCGTGTCGGTGCCGGGCATGATGGGGGCTTGCAGACTCCGGATCGTCTCGTGGAGCGGGTCGGCCCGACGTGGCGGGGCCGCAGCCGCGGCGGCCTTCTCCTTGCCGCGCGGGGAGCCGGCGCTAGTGCCGATGGTCAGCACCTCCGCGCGGGCGCAGAGAGCCTCGACGTCGTCGGAGACGGCGCAGCCAACGGGGACGGGAGAGCCGACGAAGCTGTGTACCTCGCTGGGGAACACGTCGGGAACGAGTACGACGAATACGCGTAGCGCGCCGAAAGGGACGACGGGGCAGCCTGCGGGGCAGGCGGCGTCCGCGCTCGGCGCAACGCTGCAGTCGGCCGGGTTGGATGTGCCAGGCGCATGGACCAAACCGTGCACGATGTGCTCGCCGGAGCTGGTGAAGGGCCTCGTCCGGAACTTGACTCCGGCCGGCGCCGCGAGCAGCCCCACGGTGGGCGCCAACTGTCGTGGTATTTTCACGGCAGATGCCATAAGATGGCTAAAGAGGTGGGGCTACAGGAGGACGCCGGTGGGTTCCGGAGGCGAGGTTGGCACGAGCAAGTGCGAGACACGAGACGTACCCAGGTTCGGGGCCCTCTGGAGAGGTAACACCCCTAATCCTGCCGAGTGTAGTATGGGAAGCACAAGGGCTACAAGGTCGCTCCTGGAGCTGTATGAGCGGAGGAGGGAGAGGGGGCTAGGCCACCGTTCTGCCTCTCCGGCGAGAGTGTGTGCGTGCTCTGTGAAGCGAGAAGTCACTAAAGGGAAGTAGAGAGCGACCATGCAACGGGAGAGAGTGAACCGAAGGGAGCCAACCCCTCTGCATGGAGGCCTCCCTGGGGGTCTTATAGGCCGACCCCAGGGTTACAATGGTAATGTTATACAGGCACGGGCCCCTGGTGTCATTGACCGGGAGCCGGTGGAGGGGGCCGCCGGATCCCCGGGTCGCCAGGTGCGCCATACCTGCCTGGCGCGGGGCACTGTGGCGGGTCTTGTCTCTCATCAGTCTGGGTACGGGGCACTGTGGCACGTCTTGTCCGTCGTCAGAGGGAGGTCGGCGCCGTCGTTTCTACAGGACCGCGCCTCATTGACACCGCCCGCCTCGGGCGGGGGCGCAAGGAAAGCTGCAGCCTCGCCTGCTCTGTCAGCGTAAAGGAAGGAGCGCTGTAGCCACGCTTGCTTCGTTGCGAAGGCTCCGTCCCCTCGTGGTCAGCCGGCATGGGCCAGCCGGCCAGGCCGGGTCGCCGTGCCGAGCCGGCTCGCGCTGGGGAGCCGGCGTACTGGCAAGCCGGCCTGAGGGACTTGACCTACTCCGATGATTTTTTAGGAAGGGGTTCGAGCTCCGTTGCCTACCCGGGGTTCATCCCCCCAACACTAATCACAATTTATGTGTAATGATTCTATGTATCCAAGTACTTTACATCATTAATGCTCGGATCCGCATTGTACAAAACTTTGTTGACCGACCATCGGCTTCAACCACCTCGGCCAGTAGCTGAGGAGTGTTTGTCCTACTTTATAAAGCCTTTATAATGGCAAAGATTTACGGCAAACAAGGCAATCCGGCCATATTGTTTTATAAACAAAGGTACGCGGATAGATATGTTATATTACTATTTAATGTAAGAAACAACTTCTGGGAAAAATAGTTTCTTTATAGGTTCCTTTTCACAGGTTATCATGCTAACCATGATTATGTAACTTCACCTCCGATCTAAGTGGGAGAAAATAGTGAAGACTAATTCGGTGAAAATTCCCGAAGTATTTGGCTTTAAAAAACTGAGATTTTCACTTCCGTCGTTACCGACCAATTATGTTCTTGAGATTGCTAGCTTTTGGCTTCACCCAGTCTATGGTACTAACCCAGATAACCCGGTAGTATCAATCACACAGGTGCTCCCTTTACCCCCTAGCCGAACAATCGGGAACGTAGAGGGTAAGCACAGGAGCCAGGCAACCCAGCTTGGCCAGATCTCAAGTCAAATTGATGCATATTGTGGCTTTATAACGATTTATGGGAAGACAACGCTCGTATATTGAATACAAATGCTGAGAATACGTCGGACTCTCCAGGAGTCCCAAAGTAACCGCGCCGAGGTGCCTCAAGGAGCCCCTGGTATGGTTTATTGGACTCTTTTATATGTTCGAAGTGTTTTATACCAAAAACTCGAGGTTAGAATTGCACAGTTTTTTCAAAGACGGCCGAACTGCTTTTCTATTAGTGACCTCGGACAAGCCGAACACTTTTATGAAAGCAAGCTGATCGGCCGATTGAATTTGCGCATGTTTTTGGTAGTCAGCTTTTAAGCTGTATTTTGCAGCTTTATGCTATATGTTATTTTGACTCCGTTGCGACTGTTTATAATTTGAAAGTGGCCCATCGTCGGCTTCCACCTCTTTGTAGATGCTACGCAGGGTGTTTTCGCAATAACAAGACAACCCTTAGCCGACGTCTCGGTGCCCGGAGGAGGTTGTGTTAGCGGAAATGAGGCAATCAGATATGTAGGCTTTATAAGTTTCACTTAGTCATAGCAGCTTGACTGTGGGGGCAAGTAACTAGCCCCCGGTGTTTGGAGTGTTCGGGCGTGCCGAGGTGCACCTCGGCAGGGAAGTTACCGAACTACGGGTCGGAAAAGATTTCCTGAGCCAAATTATTATGCACGGCACCTCGGTCAAGAGGATGTCCCGCGCCTTTAAAAAAACATACAAATAGGTTTAAAAGCATCATAGGCTCGGAAAACCAAAAAACTTACACAAAACCTTTACGTCTAGAATAAATCAAGTTTTTTGGTGCCAATCCGAAATTGGTCTTAAAATTAATTTTGGGCTTCTGTCGTGCTTTAACATGATACGTATGATCTCCAGACTTCAAGCGGGTCAGCCTTTGGCTTAAACCTCCCATCCCGAAGGCGGAGTGTTTCTCAGGCCAGTTTAGCGAACTAAACTCGAGCGGCTTTAGAGAGAAACCAGGCTATCCGGCTATTGACCACACACTCGCATCGGAAAAAGGAGTAGTAGAAAAAGACTTTGCAACGACTTAGAAGAAAACACTTATTATAAAATGGCTCATATAAATTTAAGAGCCCCCAGTTAACATGAGAAAAAAAGGTGTTTTTAACAGACATTGTTTTTAACAAACAACTTTTTTGTTTAACACAAATATAATGCTTGGTCAAACCGAACAAAAATTAAAAATTTATAAAATTTAAGCATGAAAGCGACTTAGCTGGTTAATGTGCTCGGTGTTGATGACGTGGTCCGAGCTTGCGGCGGGACGAGGACGCGTATCGGTCTCTGACAGATCCGACATGATGTGTAGTCCTCGGCTTGGCCGAGGTTCCCGTCCCCAAGCCAGTTCTGATGTGCCCGAGCGAAGAGCTCGGCTTGACGAAGTGGCGATGCAACACGATTGATGTGGCGAGGCGAAGCCCCCGGTCCAGCTAACGAGACAAAGCTGGTCGGCTTGGTGACGCCGAAGTCCCCGGAGTAGGTTGATGAAGAGATGACAAAGCCCCCGGTCTAGCCGAGGTGTCGGATCAGGTCGGCAGGGTGACGCCGGAGCCCCATGTAAGCCGAGGTGTCGAAGCAGGTCGGCGTGGTGGGCATTGGCTTAAATATGCGACGGCGCGGCGATGCCGACGCAGGTCGGAACTTGTGACGCGGTCAATGCCGGCTTGCTGAAGTGACCGCGCGGCGATGCCGGCGCACCCGACCCGTGCAATCCGTAAGGTGACGATGTTATCTTGACGATCATTAGAGAGAGCGGTGCCGAACTCTTGGTCGGCTCGCCGAGGTGATGATCCGAGGTGGTTGTCGTCGGCTCGATGAAGCGACGGCGCAGTCGATGCTAGCGCAGGTCGGCAGCCATGGAGCAACATGGCCAGGCTGGTTTGACACCGGCGCGACGACGAAGATCGCCACGGAAAAGGCTCAAAATTTGTGGGCACGTGTTTGAGGACACAATACTTATAAAAAATTTCCTTAAAAAAGGGCCTTCGATAACCCGTTCATGAAAAAAGATGAACTTGGGTCGGATTCGTTTTCGCGCAGAAAACAGATCCGAAAATTGATGCACTCATCGGACGTTTCCCGGAGTTTGAACCGTCGGATCGAGCTGAAATTTTGAGGGGTTGTCGATATGGGAATTCCGCATCCAATGAACGGTTGGATCTTCCAAAAGATGTCCGAGCTAGCCTCTGGACTCCTTGCCCTAAACATGACCAGATTCTCGTCCAGATTCGACAGGGCTCCGGTATATCGGAGATTGCCGGAGTTTCCTCCATCGGAACGCGATGAAATTTTACAGGGTTGTTGTAGGTTCAATTCCACGCAATTCCACTGAAGGAATCGTCAAAACGACACTCAAGGAGGCAGGGACAGCAAAGACGAATCCGCTGTCCAGAAAAACCTGCATGATCGCGCGAGGGCAATGTTGACGTTGAGCCCCCAAGCACCATGGAGGGTTCTTCCATGATCTTGGTTGAGATTGGAGTTGATGTTGATGAAGACACCCGTCCGATCTTGTCGATCTGACGTGGAGCGTAGTCCTCGGTCCAGCCGAGGTGACCAGTCGAGCCGGTGACGAAGATGCCGACATCGACAATAAAGCTCGGTTCCGACGCGTAGATCGCGCGGGAGACGATCTGAATTCCCTGTAGGAGATATGCCCTAGAGGCAATAATAAATATTATTATTTATCCCCATGTTCATAATTAAGTTTATATTACGTGCTATAACTGCTATGGTTCTTGAGTCTGCAATAACCACGAGGCTCGGAGGAAGACTCATATGCACGTGTAGAATTATAAATGGTAAATGTATTCCTAGTCTGGCCTCTAGGACTAGCTCAAGTGTTGCATGATGATTCTGTTTTCCTGATCATGGGCATAACTATTCCGGCAACTTTGAGGGCACGATGTTAGAAGAACATTTGTGTTGAATCGACCCGAATTGATATTATGCTATGAGATACATTCGTCACAAGTTAATGGTTAATAACATAGAGAAAGTCAACGTTTGCATAATTCCTTAGACCATGAGAGTGTCGAGTTTCTTCATGCTTGCTTCATGAACTTTGGGGTTTGTTAAACGTCATCCGTAAATGGGTGGCTATTACGGCGGCTTACGGGTTCATGGAAATGTGTGTCAAGGGACTTGATACCTCAAGATTGGGATTTGCTCCTCCGACGATGGAGAGATATTCTTTGGGCCCTCTCGGTGTTACGGTATCCATCATCGTCTGGCCAGATGATACGCCTCCAACGTATCTATAATTTATGAAGTATTCATGCCATGTTTATAATAATTTTATATGGTTTTGGTATGATTTGATTAGAACTAACCCGGACTGACGCTGTTTTCAGCAGAATTGCCATGGTGTTGTTTTTTTGTGTAGAAATAAAAGTTCTTGTAATTGGATGAAACTTTTTGGAGATTTTTTATGGAGTAAATAAAAAATACTGGAACCAAGACCCACTTGAGGGGGGCCACCCAGTGCCCACGAGGCACCAAGGCGCGCCACCCCCCCAGGCACGCTCTGGTACCTTGTGGGGCCCACGTGGCTCCGTCTGACCTGATTCCAACGCTGAAAAAAATCCTATAAATAGAGAAACCACCAGAAATAACCCTAGAACTTCGACTCCGCCGCCGCAAGCCTCTGTACCTCCACGATCTCATCTACAGCCCTTTTCCGGCACCCTGCAGGAGGGGGTAATCATCACCGGAGGCCATCTTCATCATCCGGGCGGTCTCCATGATGAGGAGGGAGTAGTTCACCCTCGGGGCTGAGGGTATGTACTAGTAGCTATGTGTTTGATCTCTCTCTCTCTCGTGTTCTTGATATGGCACGATCTTGATGTATCGCGAGCTTTCTTAATATAGTTGGATCATATGGTGTTTCTTCCCTCTCTATCTTTGTTGTGATGAATCAAATCTTTTCCCTTTGAGGTTTCGTTATTGTCGGATTGAATATTTCAGATTTGAGAACACTTGATGTATGTCTTGCATATGAATAGCCGAGGTGACAATGGGGTATTATATTGATTCACTTGATATATGTTTTGGCACTCAACTCGCGGATTCCCGCGGTGACATTGGGGTAATCTATGCATATGGGTTGATGCACGTTTTCATTATTTTTTCTCCTATAGAAACTTTGGGGTGCTCCTTGAAGTTCTTTGTGTGGATTGAATATTATGATTCTGAAGTTGTTTGATGCATATCGTATAATCAACTCACGGATACTTGTGGTGACATTGGAGTATCTAGGTGACATTAGAGTTGGTTGATGTGTATCATATGGTGTTATTTTAGTACGAACTCTAGGGCTATTTGTGACACCTATAGGAATAGCTCAATAGATCGATCGGAAAGGATAACTTTGAGGTGGTTTCGTATCCTACAAACAATTTCTATCTTATGTTCTCCGCTGATAGGAACTTGGGAGTGATTCTTTGTTGCACGTTGAGGGATGGTTATATGATCCAATTATGTTAGCATTGTTGAGAGATTGCACTAGTGAAAGTATGAACCCTAGGCCTTGTTTTTTAAGCATTGCAATACCGTTTGTGCTCACTTTTGTTACTTGCTACCTTGCTGTTTTTATATTTTCAGATTACAAAAACCTATATCTACTATCCATACTACACTTTTATCACCATCTCTTCACCGAACAAGTGCACCTATACAATTTACCATTGTATTGGGTGTGTTGGGGCCACAAGAGATTTCTTGTATTTAGTTGCAGGGTTGTTTGAGAGATACCATCTTCAACCTACGCCTTCCACGGATTGATAAACCTTAGGTCATCCACTTGAGGGAAAATTGCTACTGTCCTACAAAACTCTGCGCTTGGAGGCCCAACACGAGTCTACAAGAATAAGTTGTGTAGTAGACATCAAGCTCTTTTCTGGCGCCGTTGCCAGGGAGGTGAGTGCTTGAAGGTATATATTTAGATCTTGCAGTCAAATCTTTTAGTTTCTTGTTTTATCACTAGTTTGGTTTATAAAAGAAAACTACAAAAAAATGGAATTGAGGTTGCCTCATATTATTCATCTTTATAATGTTTTTCTTGAAAATGATGGAGCGGAAAATTGTGCTCAATTGATAGAAGAAGAATTCAATAAAATGTTTGGCATAAAGTCTTTGAATGATGAGCATGATTGCAATGTTGTTAGTATGAATTCTATGTGTATCCATGATGCTAATGATATGCAAAGCCACAAGCTTGGGGATGCTATGTTTGATGAAGATGATATTTTTAGTCCCCCAAGTTTTGATGAGAAAATTTATTATGATGATTGCATGCCTCCTATCTATGATGATTATTGTGATGACATGTATGCTATAACGAATAATGATAAATATGAAACTTGTCATCTTGATTTTAATTTTCAATTGGATTATGCCAATCAAGTATCTCATGATAGTTATTTTGTTGAGTTTGCTCCCACTATTATACATGAGAAGAAAATTGCTTATGTGGAGAGTAATAAAAATTCTATGCTTGTGGATCATGAAAAGAATGCTTTATGTGATAGCTATATTGTTGAATTTATTCATGATGCTACTGAAAATTATTATGAGAGAGGATCATATGCTTGTAGGTGTTGCAATAATATAAAGTTTCCTCTCTATGTGTTGAAAGTTTTAAGTTATGCTTGTTTTGCCTCCCTATGCTAGTTGATTCTTCCTCGCATAAACTATTTGATCACAAAATCCCTATGCATAGGAAGTGGGTTAGGCTTAAATGTGCTAGTCATATGCTTCATGATGCTCTCTTTGTGTTTCAATTCTTTACTTTTACGTGAGCATCATTGAAATCATCATGCCTAGCTAAAAAGGGCATTAAAGAAAAACGCTTGTTGGAAGACAACCCAATATTTTTACCTACTGTTTTTGTGTGTCCATATGATTAAGCTACTGTAGTAATCATGTTTTATATGTTTTCTTTCAATAATGTGCCAAGTAAAGCCTTTGGGATAGTGTGGATGCTTGTTGATTTGATTCTGTGCAAAAACAGAAACTTTTGCGTCTAGTGCTCGAATTTCTATTCTGTACTGGAGCGTGAGAAAATTCTGAAATTTTTACATAGAATTGGGTTACAATTTTTTTATGTTTTCCTAATTGTTCAAATTTTTTGGAGGTACAGAAGTATGGTTTTTAAATCGCTTACTACACGCTGTTCTGTTTTTGACAGATTCTGTTTTTGATTCATAGTTTGCTTGTTTTAGTGTTTCCATAGCTTATATTGAGTAATATAAATTGTGGAAATGATATAATACAGTAGGAATTATGTGAGAAAAATTATGAATCTTGTCTTGACAGTACCTAAGTGGATGATTTATTTTTATCATACTAACCTATCTCACGAAGTTCCGTTAAGTTTTGTGTGATTGAAGTTTTCAAGTTTTGGGTGAGATATCGATATGAGGAGAATAAGGAGTGGAAAGACCCTAAGCTTGGGGATGCCCAAGGCACCCCAAGGTAAAATTCGAAGAAGTCTCAAGCGTCTAAGCTTGGGGAATCCCCTCTTTCGTCTTCAACACTATCGGTAACCTCACTCGGAGCTATATTTTTATTCGTCACATAATATGAGTTTTGCTTGGAGCATCATTTTCTTCTGTTGATATTTGCTTTCTGTTATCAATAATCATGTTTTGTATCTTTGAGTTCAATGAAATGCCAATTATAGCCTTTACCATGCTCAGTTTGCAAATTCATGTGTTGCTGTTTGAAAACAAAAAGCTTTCTGTTATGTCCAGAATATTCCTGAATAGTCAGAACATGATAAAAATCTGAAACTTTTACACAGTAATAATGCATGAGGTATCTGTCACGTGGTAATTTTTCAGAATTTTTAGAGTTAGGGAAGTATGAATTCTTATTCACTCTTTACAGACTGTTCTGTTTTGGCAGATTGCTGTTATAGTTGCATTGTTTGCATATGTTTGCTTGTTTAATGTTTCTATTTGAGGATAGAAGTATTAAATATGCAGAGGCATTTAGTATGCAATGTTTAATTATAATTTTTGTGATTTGTTACAGTAGAGAATGTTAAGGTTTTGAGTTGATTTATACTAACTTATCTCACGAGTTCTTGTTGAGTTTTGTGTGGATGAAGTTTTTAAGATTTAGAGAAACCGTGATATGAGAGGAATTAAGGAGACACAAAAGGTCAAGCTTGGGGATGCCCAAGGCATCCCAAGTTAATATTTCAAGAAGTCTCAAGCATCTAGGCTTGGGGATGCCCCGGTAGGCATCCCACCTTTCTTCTTCAATAACTATCGGTCAGTTTTCGTTGAGCCTAAGTTTTTGCTTCTTCACATAATATGAGCTATTCTTGGAGTGTCATTTTATTTTAATTTTGTTTGCTGTTTTAATAAAATTTTCAAGATCTGAAATCTTTATTTGGAGAGAGTCTTCACATAGCTACTTAGTTGTTTATTTACTCATTGATCTTCACTTATATCTTTTGGAGTAGTTTGTCATACACTCTCATGCTCCACTTATATTATTTTGAGAGTTGACAATAGTAATGGCAATATGCTTAAAGTATGAATTTGGTCCTAATATGATGTATATTTAAGAGGGACATAATAAAAACTTTCATGAAAGATCATTGGATATGATAAGTTTGATTCCTTGCAATAGTTTTGCGATATGGAAATGATAATATGTGAGTCATGTTAGTGAGTAATTGTGATTTAGTAAGAATATTAGTGTTAAGGTTTGTGATTCCCTATGCATGTACATTAAGTCAATAGTTATGCAACGAAATTATATCCTACTTGCGTGTGCCAACTCTAATTTTCAAAATAATATTTTCCGTTTTGTGTGCCCGTACCGCTCATGAAGCGGCAGGGGGTGGCCATTATTTTCCATGCTAGGTGTGTTATTCTCACGATGAGTGTTTATTCACTTGTCATTGCACGAGAGAGTGGCTGGTAATAGGGATGCCCAGTCCCACAATGAATCAAAAATTAATAACAACAAAATTCCTTGGAAAGTGTTGGTATGGAGGGTGTCGGTACCAAAACCGGCAGATCTCGGGTAGGGGATCCGAACTGTGGGTCTGGGAATCAATGGGTAACAGGGAACGTAGAGACGGCGATTTACCCAGGTTCGGGCCCTCTCGAAGAGGTAATACCCTACGTCCTGCTAGATTATATTGATGTGATTGTATGAAGGTTACAGAGTTGATGTACCTCGAGATCGGGTGGGCTAAACCCTAGGCAATGGATATGATGATCCTCTACGGACTAAACCCTCTGGTTTATATAGACACCAGAGGGTCCTAGGGTTACATATAGTCGGTTACCATCAGGGGATAAACATGCCGGCCACGCCAATTATTCCTTGGAGGAGACGCCAAGTCTTCGGAGGTTTCCTTCTGATACACGGGGTCGCCCACAATCCGGCCTTCCATCGATGAGTAGAGAGCGGCCCACCAGCCTGACCTACGAGAGATAGGCCGGCAGCCCGAGTAGCCCCTAGTCCAGGACACCCTCAGTAGCCCCCGAACTAGTCTTCGAAGCCGAGGTAGGTGCCGAACATCAGCGGCTTTGTAGAACAGTTCCCTTTCTTCCGTGACACCGGTAACAGGCTTGTATCACTCCGAACTGTATTCTCAATCGTTGCCCGGTCGTATATGCGCCGAACTATACATCGGTAACGAAGTATACTAATAACTTAGCCCCGAAGGCTAGTTGCTTTGGTGTGAATAGTGTCCTCATTTGACAACTTTTACTGAAGGGTCACACCTTGCCACGACCGTGAGTTGGTTTATGAAAGACTCAATTCGCGGTTCGAGGCAGTTTTAATTGGCACGTCCCATCGATATGGAGACCGTGTCTTGTTTTCAAGGGATATGATCAATAATCCGCCTCACCCCACATGTGCATAATGGCACGGTTACATGGGGAAACGGCGTGGACCGCGGCGCAGTAAAGGGACCGTGGGTTTTACAGCCCATAAAAGGGGCACAACCTTCGTTCCTTTCGTACGCTCTCATTTACCCCCTTCGCCATTGCCTTCCCCATCTTTTGAGCTCCAGCGCCCAGATCCGCTCTCCCTTCCAAGAACCTCTCCAGCCACCCGTTCGATCTAGCAATGGTGGGTTCCGGGTCCAAAGGCAAGTGGGAGGCGTCCGTCGTCACCGAAAGCACCATCATGGAGTTGAAGGGCGCGAGATATCTCCCCGCCAACGTCGCCCACCATGCTCCAGAGGCCGGCCAGGTCGTCCCCACGCCGCGGCAGGGCGAGAGGGTGGTGTTCATCCCCCACTTCCTCCTAGGTTTGGGCTTTCCCCTTCACCCCTTTGTCAGGGGTCTCATGTTCTTCTACGGGCTTGACTTCCGCGATCTCGCGCCGAACTCCTTCCTCCACATCTCGGCCTTCATCATCATTTGTGAGGCTTTTCTCCGGGTCCGGCCACACTTCGGCCTGTGACTGAAGATCTTCAACATCAAGCCGAAGATCATCGACGGTCAGCAGGCGGACTGCGGGGGCGTGATGGTCAGCAAGCTTCCCCAAGTGGAGTGGCCAAAGGGCACCTTCATCGAGACCGTCAAGGTTTGGCAGAGGGAATGGTTCTACATCACCGAGACGAGGAGTGCGGACTGGGGGGCGATTCCGGCCTTCCGATCCGGACCCCCTACGAGGCTGGTCTCATGGACCAAGAAGGGCCTCGACTGGGGGCCGAATAAGGAGGTGGTGCTGCTGCAGAGCCGGATCGCCAAAATGATAGAGAAGGGCGTCGAGCTGGTCAACGTGATCCAGATCATGCTCGGCCGCCGAATCCTTCCTTCCCAGGACAGGGCTTCCCCCATGTGGGCCTACAAGTCCGAAGACCCGGCCACCATGTGCAGCTTCTTCCGCACCTCCCACGCTCAACTATGGAAGGTGCTGTTCAAGCCACAGAAGGAGTGGTCGGCCGTAGAGGAGGACATCGGCCTCGACGCCGCAAACCCCCCACGGGAGGTATGACTAGTACTATTCTTATATCCGAACTATTTCCTTTTGATAAGGTATTTAGCTTTTTTACTTCTCATCCGCAGAGCTGGCTGAAGAAGGCCGAACGGATCGACAGTACGGCGCCGCTGCTAGAGGGACCCAGGACCCCCCTACTGACGGCCATGTTGGCCGTGGAGCCATATGAAGTGCCGGAGAGGAAGGAGAAGAAAAAGGACCAGAAGAGGGAGGCCAGAGAGGGCCTCCGCTTGATGGAAATATACCCTAGAGGCAATAATAAAGTTGTTATTATTTTATATTTCCTTGTTCATGATAAAGGTTTATTATTCATGCTAGAATTGTATTGACCGGAAACTTAAATACATGTGTGAATACATAAACAAATACCGTGTCCCTAGTGAGCCTCTACTAGACTAGCTCGTTGATCAAAGATGGTTAAGGTTTCCTAACCATAGACATGAGTTGTCATTTGATAACGGGATCACATCATTAGGAGAATGATGTGATGGACAAGACCCATCCGTTAGCTTAGCATATGATCGTTCTATTTATTGCTACTGCTTTCTTGAATGTCAAATACATGTTCCTCAGACCATGAGATCATGCAACTCCCGGATATCGGAGGAATACCCTGTGTGCTATCAAACGTCACAACGTAATTGGGTGATCATAAAGATGCTCTACAGGTATCTCCGAAGGTGTCCGTTGAGTTGGCATGGATCGAGACTGGGATTTGTCACTCCGTGTTTCGGAGAGGTATCTCTGGGCCCTCTCGGTAATGCACATCATAAGAAGCTTGCAAGAAAAGTGACTAAGGAGTTAGTTACGGGATGATGTATTACGAAACGAGTAAAGAGACTTGCCGGTAACGAGATTGAACTAGGTATGGAGATACCGACGATCGAATCTCGGGCAAGTAACATACCGACGGACAAAGGGAATTACGTATGTTGTCATTGCGGTTCGACCAATAAGATCTTCGTGGAATATGTAGGAACCAATATGAGCATCCAGGTTCCGCTATTGGTTATTGACCAAAGAGGCGTCTCAGTCATGTCTACATCATTCCCGAACCCATAGGGTCCGCACGCTTAACGTTCGTTGACGATATAGTGTTATATGAGTTATGTGAATTGGTAACCGAATATTGTTCGGAGTCCCGGATGAGATCCCGGACGTCACGAGGAGTCTCGGAATGACCGAGAGGTAAAGATTTATATATGGGAAGTCATATTTTGGGTTCCGGAAAAAGGTGCAGTTTTTTCGGTATTGTACCGGGAAGCTTCCAGAAGGTTCCGAAGGATTCCGGAGGGGTCCGAAAGTCCACAAGTGGGTCCACCACGTCCCAAAGGGCTGGCATGGGCTAAGGGGAGGAGCCCTGGCCTTATTGGGCCAGGCGCACCAAGTCCTCAAAAGCCCACGCAGCTAGGGAAGGAAAAAAGGGAGAGTCCTAGTAGGAATAGGATTGGATTTGGAGTCCAAGTCCACGTGTGTACTATTCACGGTTACTGTTCATGTGGCACTATTCCTTCTACTCCAAGCCCCTACACATATATAAATAGAGGAGAGGGGGCGCCCCAAAGGACACAACATTGTCTTAGCCGTGTGCGGCGCCCCCCTCCACAGTTCCGTCCCTCGGTCATATTTTCGCAGTGCTTGGGCGAAGCCCTGCGGAGATAGCATCACCATCACCGTCACCACGCCGTCGTGCTGCCGGAACTCATCCACTACCTCGCCGTCTTGCTGGATCAAGAAGTCGAGGACGTCACCGAGCTGAACGTGTGCTGAACGCGGAGGTGCCGTACGTTCGGTGCTCGGTCGGTTGGATCGTGAAGTTGTTCGACGACATCAACCGCGTTGTTCTAACGCTTGCACTTACGGTCTACGAGGGTACGTAGACACACTCCCCCTCTCGTAGATATGCATCTCCATGGATAGATCTTGCGTGTGCGTAGAATTTTTTTTGTTTTCCATGCAACGTTCCCCAACAGTGGCATCATGAGCCAGGTCTATGCGTAGATGATATGCACGAGTAGAACACAAAGAGTTGTGGGCGGTGATCGTCATACTGCTTACCACCAACGTCTTATTTTGATTCGGCTGTATTGTAAGATGAAGCGGCCAGGACCAACCTTACATGTCCACGTGCATGAGACCGGTTCCACCGACAGACATGCAACTTGTTTTGCATAAAGGTGGCTGGCGGGTGTCTGTTTCTCCTACTTTAGTTGAATCGAATTTGACTGCGGCCGGTCCTTGTTGAAGGTTAAAATAGCAAACTTGATAAATCACCGTTGTGGTTTTGTGCCATAGGTAAGAACGGTTCTTGCTAGAAGCCCGTAGCAGCCACGTAAAACTTGCAACAACAAAGTAGAGGACGTCTAACTTGTTTTTGCAGGGTATGCTGTGATGTGATATGGTCAAGACATGATGTGATATACGTTATTGTATGAGATGATCATGTTTTGTAATTTATCGGCAACCGGCAGGAGCCTTATGGTTGTCTCTTTATTGTATGAAATGCAAGCGCCATGTAATTGCTTTACTTTATCGCTATGCGTTAGCAATAGTTGTAGAAGCAATAGTTGGCGAGACGACCACGACACAACGATGGAGATCAAGGTGTCGAGCCGGTGACGATGGAGATCATGACGATGCTTTGGAGATGGAGATCAAAAGCACAAGATGATGGCCATATCATGTCACATATTTTGATTGCATGTGATGTTTATCCTTTATGCATCTTATTTTGCTTAGAACGACGGTAGCATTATAAGATGATCCCGTCACTAAATTTCTAGATAAAAGTGTTCTCCCCGAGTATGCACCGTTGCTAAAGTTCGTCGTTTCGAAGCACCTCGTGATGATCAGGTGTGATAGATTCTACGTTCACATACAACGGGTGTAAGCCAGTTTTACACAAGCAAAATACTTGGGTTAAACTTGACGAGCCTAGCATGTACAGACATGGTCTCGGAACACTGGAGACCGAAAGGTCGAACATGAGTCATATAGTAGATATGATCAACATGGAGATGTTCACCATTGATGACTATCCCATCTCACGTGATGATCGGACATGGGCTAGTTGATTTGGATCATGTAACACTTAGTTAACTTGAGGGATGTTCATTTAAGTGGGAGTTCATTAGTAATTTGATTAATTGAACTTAATTTATCATGAACTTAGTCTTGATAGTTTCTTTGCATATCTAATGTTGTAGATAAATGGCCCGTGCTACTGTTCCGTTGAATTTTAATGCGTTCCTAGAGAAAGCTAAGTTGAAAGATGATGGTAGCAACTACACAGACTGGGTCCATAACTTGAGGATTATCCTCATTGCTGCACAGAAGAATTATGTCCTTGATGCACCGCTAGGTGATGGACCTGCTGCAGGAGCTGCTGCAGACGTTGTGAATGCCTGGTAGGCTCAATCTGATGACTACTCGATAGTTCAGTATGCCATGCTCTACGGCTTAGAACCGGGACTGCAAAAGCGTTTTGAACGCCACGGAGCATATGAGATGTTCCAAGAGCTGAAATTGATATTTCAAGCTAATGCCCGGGTTGAGAGATATGAAGTCTCCAACAAGTTGTTTAGCTATAAGATGGAGGAGAACAGTTCTGTCAGTGAACACATACTCAGAATGTCTGGGTACCACAACAACTTGACTCAGCTGGGAATTGATCTTCCGGTTGAGAGTGTTATTGACAGAGTTCTTCAGTCACTGCCACCAAGCTATAAAGGCTTCGTGATGAACTATAATATGCAAGGGATGGAGAAGACAATTCCCGAGCTCTTCGCGATGCTGAAATCAGCGGAGGTAGAAATCAAGAAGGTGCATCAAGTGTTGATGGTTAACAAAACCACTAGTTTCTAGAAAAAGGGCAAGGGAAAGAAGGGAACTTCAAGAAGAACGGCAAGCAAGTTGCCGCTCCCACGAAGAAACCCAAAGCTGGACCCAGGCCTGAAACAGAGTGCTTCTACTGCAAAGGGACTGGTCACTGGAAGCGGAACTACCCCAAGTATTTGGCGGATAAGAAGGATGGCAAAGTGAGCAAAGGTATATTTGATATACATGTTATTGATGTGTTCCTCACTAATGCTCGCAGCAGCGCCTGGGTATTTGATACTGGTTCGGTTGCTCATATTTGTAACTCGAAACAGGAGCTACGGAATAAGCGAAGATTGGCTAAGGACGAGGTGACGATGCGCGTCGGGAATGGTTCCAAGGTTGATGTGATCGCCGTCGGCACGCTACCTCTACATCTACCTTCGGGATTAGTTTTAGACCTCAATAATTGTTATTTGGTGCCAGCGTTGAGCATGAACATTATATCTGGATCTTGTTTATTGCGAGACGGTTATTCATTTAAGTCAGAGAATAATGGTTGTTCTATTTATATGAGTAACATCTTTTATGGTCACGCACCTTTTGTGAATGGTCTATTCTTGTTGAATCTCGATCGTAGTGATACACATATTCATAATATTGATGCCAAAAGATGCAAAGTTGATAATGATAGTGCAACATACTTGTGGCACTGCCGTTTAGGTCATATTGGTGTAAAGCGCATGAAGAAACTCCATGCGGATGGACTTTTGGAATCTCTTGATTATGAATCATTTGATAGTTGCGAACCATGCCTCATGGGCAAGATGACTAAAACTCCGTTCTCCGGAACAATGGAGCGAGCTACTGATTTGTTGGAAATAATACATACCGATGTATGCGGTCCGATGAATGTTGAAGCACGCGGCGGGTATCGTTATTTTCTAACCTTCACAGATGATTTGAGTAGATATGGGTATATTTACTTGATGAAACACAAGTCTGAAACATTTGAAAAGTTCAAAGAATTTCAGAGTGAAGTAGAGAATCATCGTAACAAGAAAATAAAGATTCTACGATCTGATCGCGGAGGTGAATATTTGAGTTGCGAGTTTGGCCTTCATTTAAGAAAATGTGGAATTGTTTCACAACTCACGCCACCTGGAACACCACAGCGTAATGGTGTGTCCGAACGTCGTAAGCGTACTTTATTGGATATGGTGCGTTCTATGATGTCTCTTACCAATTTGCCACTATCGTTTTGGGGTTATGCATTAGAGACAGCTGCATTCACGTTAAATAGGGCACCGTCTAAATCCGTTGAGACGACACCATATGAACTATGGTTTGGCAAGAAACCTAAGCTGTCGTTTCTTAAAGTTTGGGGATGCGATGCTTATGTGAAAAAGCTTCAACCTGATAAGCTCGAACCCAAAGCGGAGAAGTGCGTCTTCATAGGATACCCTAAAGAAACAATTGGGTACACCTTCTACCACAGATCCGAAGGCAAGGTCTTTGTTGCCAAGAATGGGTCCTTTCTAGAGAAGGAGTTTCTCTCGAAAGAAGTGAGTGAGAGGAAAGTAGAACTTGATGAGGTAATTGTACCTTCTCTCGAATTGGAAAGTAGCTCATCAGAGAAAACCGTTCCCGTGATGCCTACACCAATAAGAGAGGAAGATAATGATAAAGATCATGAAACTTCAGATCAAGTTACTACTGAACTTCGTAGGTCGACCAGAGTACGTTCCGCACCAGAGTGGTACGGTAATCCTGTTCTGGAAGTTATGTTGTTAGAAAACAGCGAACCTACGAACTATGAAGAAGCTATGATAAGCCCGGATTCCGACAAATGGCTTGAGGCCATGAAATCTGAGATAGGATCCATGTATGAGAACAAAGTGTGGACTTTGGTGGACTTGCCCGATGATCGGCAAGCCATTGAGAATAAATGGATTTTTAAGAGGAAGACAGATGCTGATGGTAATATCACTGTCTACAAAGCTCGACTTGTCGCGAAAGGTTTTCGACAAGTTCAAGGGGTTGACTACGATGAGACTTTCTCACCCATAGCGATGCTTAAGTCTATCCGAATCATGTTAGCAATTGCCGCATTTTATGATTATGAAATCTGGCAAATGGATGTCAAAACTGCATTCCTTAATGGTTTTCTCAAAGAAGAATTGTATATGATGCAACCAGAAGGTTTTGTCGATCCTAAGGGTGCTAACAAAGTGTGCAAGCTCCAGCGATCCATCTATGGACTGGTGCAAGCATCTCGGAGTTGGAATATACGCTTTGATGAGGTGATCAAAGCATATGGTTTTGTACAGACTTACGGTGAAGCCTATATTTACAAGAAAGTGAGTGGGAGCTCTGTAGCATTTCTAATATTATATGTGGATGACATATTGTTGATTGGAAATGATATAGAATTTTTGGATGGCATAAAGGGATACTTGAATAAGAATTTTTCAATGAAAGACCTCGGTGAAGCTGCTTATATATTGGGCATCAAGATCTATAGGGATAGATCAAGACGCTTGATAGGACTTTCACAAAGCACATACCTTGACAAAGTTTTGAAGAAGTTCAAAATGGATCAGTCAAAGAAAGGGTTCTTGCCTGTCTTGCAAGGTGTGAAGTTGAGTCAGACTCAATGCCCGACCACGATAGAAGATATAGAGAAAATGAAAGTCATTCCCTATGCCTCAGCCATAGGTTCTATTATGTATGCCATGCTGTGTACCAGACCTGATGTGTGCCTTGCCATAAGTTTGGCAGGGAGGTACCAGAGTAATCCAGGAGTGGATCACTGGACAGCGTTCAAGAATATCCTGAAGTACCTGAAAAGGACCAAGGACATGTTTCTCGTTTATGGAGGTGATGAAGAGCTCGTCGTAAAGGGTTACATCGATGCAAGCTTCGACACTGATCCGGATGACTCTAAGTCACAAACCGGATACGTATTTATATTAAATGGTGGAGCAGTCAGTTGGTGCAGTTCCAAGCAGAGCGTCGTGGCGGGATCTATGTGTGAAGCGGAATACATAGCTGCTTCGGAAGCAGCACATGAAGGAGTCTGGATGAAGGAGTTCATATCCGATCTAGGTGTAATACCTAGTGCATCGGGTCCAATGACAATCTTTTGTGACAACACTGGAGCAATTGCCATAGCCAAGGAGCCCAGGTTTCACAAGAAGACCAAACACATCAAGAGACGCTTCAACTCCATTCGTGAATATGTCAAGGATGGAGACATAGAAATTTGCAAAGTACACACGGATCTGAATGTGGCAGACCCGTTGACTAAGCCTCTTCCACGAGCAAAACATGATCAGCACCAAGACACCATGAGTGTTAGATTCATTACTATGTAATCTAGATTATTGACTCTAGTGCAAGTGGAAGACTGATGGAAATATGCCCTAGAGGCAATAATAAAGTTGTTATTATTTTATATTTCCTTGTTCATGATAAAGGTTTATTATTCATGCTAGAATTGTATTGACCGGAAACTTAAATACATGTGTGAATACATAAACAAATACCGTGTCCCTAGTGAGCCTCTACTAGCCTAGCTCGTTGATCAAAGATGGTTAAGGTTTCCTAACCATAGACATGAGTTGTCATTTGATAACGGGATCACATCATTAGGAGAATGATGTGATGGACAAGACCCATCCGTTAGCTTAGCATATGATCGTTCTGTTTATTGCTACTGCTTTCTTGAATGTCAAATACATGTTCCTCAGACCATGAGATCATGCAACTCCCGGATATTGGAGGAATACCTTGTGTGCTATCAAACCTCACAACGTAACTGGGTGATCATAAAGATGCTCTACAGGTATCTCCGAAGCTGTCCCTTGAGTTGGCATGGATCGAGACTGGGATTTGTCACTCCGTGTTTCGGAGAGGTATCTCTGGGCCCTCTCGGTAATGCACATCATAAGAAGCTTGCAAGCAAAGTGACTAAGGAGTTAGTTATGGGATGATGTATTACGAAACGAGTAAAGAGACTTGCCGGTAACGAGATTGAACTAGGTATGGAGATACCGACGATCGAATCTCGGGCAAGTAACATACCGACGGACAAAGGGAATTACGTATGTTGTCATTGCGGTTCGACCGATAAGATCTTCGTGGAATATGTAGGAACCAATATGAGCATCCAGGTTCCGCTATTGGTTACTCCGGAGAGCCGTCTCAGTCATGTCTACATCATTCCCGAACCCGTAGGGTCCGCACGCTTAACGTTCGTTGACGATATAGTGTTATATGAGTTATGTGAATTGGTAACCGAATATTGTTCGGAGTCCCGGATGAGATCCCGGACGTCACGAGGAGTCTCGGAATGGTCGAGAGGTAAAGATTTATATATGGGAAGTCATATTTTGGGTTCCGGAAAAAGGTGCAGTTTTTTCGGTATTGTACCGGGAAGCTTCCAGAAGGTTCCGGAGGATTCCGGAGGGGTACGGAAGTCCACAAGTGGGTCCACCACGTACCAAAGGGCTGGCATGGGCTAAGGGGAGGCGCCCTTGCCTTATTGGGCCAGGCGCACCAAGTCCTCAAAAGCCCACGCAGCTAGGGAAGGAAAAAAGGGAGAGTCCTAGTAGGAATAGGATTGGACTTTGGAGTCCAAGTCCACGTGTGTACTATTCACGGTCACTGTTCACATGGCACTATTCCTTCTACTCCAAGCCCCTACACATATATAAATAGAGGAGAGGGGGCGCCCCAAAGGACACAACATTGTCTTAGCCGTGTGCGGCGCCCCCCTCCACAGTTCCGTCCCTCGGTCATATTTTCGTAGTGCTTGGGCGAAGCCCTGCGGAGATAGCATCACCATCACCGTCACCACGCCGTCGTGCTGCCGGAACTCATCCACTACCTCGCCGTCTTGCTGGATCAAGAAGTGGAGGACGTCACCGAGCTAAACGTGTGCTGAACGCGGAGGTGCCGTACGTTCGGTGCTCTGTCGGTTGGATCGTGAAGTTGTTCGACGACATCAACCGCGTTGTTCTAACGCTTCCGCTTACGGTCTACGAGGGTACGTAGACACACTTCCCCTCTCGTAGATATGCATCTCCATGGATAGATCTTGCGTGTGCGTAGAATTTTTTTTGTTTTCCATGCAACGTTCCCCAACACCGCTCCCGAGGACCCCCGGGGGCTAGATCCGGGGACACCAATGCTCCCTCCGCACAAGAGGAGGAGAAGGAGCAGGGAGAGGACGGGGAGGAAGACGATTCCTCCCGAACAGGGAAGAGGGCGGCGTCCGAGGACGCCGAGGAGGTGCCGCCTCAACCCGCTCCCAAAAGATCACGCAAGGCCAAAGTAGCCTTGTCCGGCGACAGCTCGGCTTCTGCCGAGGACTCTGAGGCCTCCGAAGAGGTTCCTCAGATGATCCCCAGGGCCAAGCCACAGGCTCAAAGGTACGCATTCTAGTAACCGCTTGACCATCCTTAGCCGAACTGGGTTTGATATTGATCACGTTTCCGTTTGTAATTTTACAGCCCGCCGCGCGATCTCCCCACCGACCGAGTCTCGGAGGGGGATTCTCCACCGGCGGCGCTAGCGGAGAGCGGGACCGAATCCCGCGCCTCGCCTCCCCCAATCGCCGAGGAGGCCGAGGAGGTCCTGTCGAGGAGGACCCCTCCCGTGCCGTACACAAGGGGAGGAGGCAACACTATCATGGCCGAGGTGAACACCTCGATCGCCGAAGACTAGGAGGGGAGGGCCCCTCTGGTGAACGAAGAGGAGGAGCCCGGACATGCCGAGCTCTCTCCGAGGACGACTCCGGGGACGTCAAGGCGTCCAGAGTCCGGCGCCCCGGATTTTGAGAGGAAAGAAGCCGAAGCACCCCCGCCACCCCCGCTCGCCCCAAAGCAGGCGTCGACCGGGTGGCCAGACGAGATGGAGGATGCTCTAACCAGCTCCTCTATCGCCGAAGAGCACCGTGCCCTTATGGGCACGGTGTTGCAAAGTCTTCGGTCCGTGGATAACGGACTGAAGGAGGCCTTTAGTGGCCTTCTTACCGGCTTTAAGGTGAGCGAAGTAATGCTTTTCCCTTAGAAAAATTCTTTTGTGTAAATATATAGCCTCATACACAGTAGTCCCCGAGACGCTGACTGGCTTGAGCAAAGCCCGTCAGAGGATCGAAAATCAATATCCCCGATACTAACATGCGTAGAATAATGCACATGCATCATCTTCGGCCGCAGCCGCCAACGCCAAAGAGTTGGCCGAGCTGAATCGGAAGCTGAAGAGCTCCGAGGACGACCTGAGCCTGGTGAACAAGAGGTTCGACGAGGCGCAAGGTAAGTCCGAGCTGTAATGTTGAATACATCCATTGTTTGGTAAGCAGGGTTCGAAGTATCGTAACGGATTTAACTGATGTTACGACAGCTGCCTCCGCAGAGGTGGAAAACCTCAAGGCCGCACTAAAGACGGCTCAGCTGGAAGCGGCGGAGCAGAGGTCAGCGGCCGAGAAAGCGGCCGCCAAACTGGCTGTGGAGCGAACCACGAGCCAGAAGCACGAGGCCAGGGTGCTGGAAGTGCAGCAAGAGCTCGGGGATGCCATCACAAAGTGTGAGGCCCTAGAGCAGAAGAATAAGGAGCAGGCCGCCAAGCTGGCCTCGTTGGCGGTGGTGGCCAAGGAAGCGCGGACAGAGGCGCGCGGCTACCAAGAGGAGCTCCGCCAAGTCAGTCTCATTGCGGACGGTAAGCCGTACTTGCTGCAAAGTATCTTTGGAGGTAACAGGTTCGCGTTGCTCACGCGAGTATGGCATTCCCCAGGCGCCTTTGTGGACCTCCCGAAGAGTGCGGCGAACGCGGCCAGGTTCTTTGCCGCTCAGGAGGGTCGGGCCGAGCAGAGGCTGTTCTGGGCGCAATTTCAGGCGCCCGAACACCCTCCCCTCCTGAATAATCAGATGAACCAGCTGATGGAGCTGCATCGGATGGCGGAGTCCGTGATGAAAGACCTCTGCATCAAGCTGTGGCCTTCAGAGCTGCTGCCGAGCATCTATTTTGGGCTGGTGCAGAGGCTGTACACCGCCGTGCCCCGAATTGATGCGTGGAAGCGCTCCACGTGCATTGAAGGAGCTCGGATGGCCTTCGGCAAGACGATGGTGCACTGGCCGAAGATCAAGCCAACCGAGATGGCCACCGGACCTCCACCCCCTGGAAAGGAGCATAGGCGCCCCGAGCAATATTTTCCCATCGTGATGGATGGTGCTCGGGCAATAGAAGCCCAGTGCTCGAAAGATGTAATTTATGAGTAGATAAGTTATCCGAGGAGTGTAAAACCTTTGGCTTTACTTGGAATGCACTGTGTTGGCTGTATATAATGTCTGATATATTAATTTTGACTCCTGTGCGGCCGTTTCTTAACTGAAAGTTACCAGTCGTCGGCTTCAGCCCCCAGTGCAGATACTGCCTGGGGTGTTTCCTCGTTACATCTTAACCCTTAGCCGACGTCTCGGTGCCCAGAGGCGGTTGTATGTACAGAAAACAAGGCAATCAGACTATGTGGTTTTAGTGCTTTCACTTAGCCATAGGAGCTTGACTGCGGGGGCTGGTGACTAGCCCCCAGTGTTTGTGATATTCGGACGAGCCGCGGTTGACACCATCATCACATGGCTTCTGTAACAGAGAACCCTTCGTTTAACACGGGGTGACCTCCAACGATTTTTGGTTTGACACGAGTCATCGGATCGCCGACCAGTTCTCGCTTATTGTGACAGTCAGTTTTCGGCTTTCTCCACCGAGGTACTTGACCAGGCTAGCTAGAAGTACAATTGTAGTGGTTCTCCCTTTACCCTCTTAGCCGAACAGTGCGGAACGTAAGAGGGTAAACACAGGAGCCGGGCAACCCAACTATTGACCAAAGACGCAATTCGGAACTGATTCATATAGTGCAATATCCATGATGCCGAGCACATAGAATAAAAGTAGTTGCCGGGACAAAGTTCGAGGCAAGATTTATGTTCGAGCCCCCGGTCTATTAGCCAGTTAAAAAAATGATGTATCGTAATAGTTTACTTTGGCCTAAAAAGCGGAAAGGAATATGTAAACGCGAATGACTGCACAAGTACCAGAGAAAAATTGGTCTTTATTTCCTTTGAATATGTGACGTCCAACCGTACAATCCGGATTTCCGAGGTAAATTTTATAAATACTTTTGAAGAAATAAATACAGTAGAGTAAAGGTTTACACAGGGCCTTCATGAGTGGTTTGACGTCCCTACTATGCCCTGCTGCACGTCTGCGCCTTTGCTCTTTAAGAAGCTTCCGTGTGAGCGGAGCTGTCGACCGTATGTTCGGCGGAGGTTGTAATGTTCGGCAGACGAGCCCTTGGGAAAGGGTGTTGAGAAGTCGCCGTGGTGTATCAGTTTGACGTTGGTCAGGCCCTAGATGGTGCCCATTGTCGATGTTGATTCAGAGACATCTGTTGGCCATTGCTCGGTCGAACCGAGCTTTCGGCCTTTGTTTCATGTGTCCCCACAGCTTCCCATGGAATTTTGAGCGCGAAATTGTGCACTCGAGGTACGTATTTTGCGACTAGGTGGGCCGTGCTGTGGGGCGCGTACCCCTAGTTGGGGTGAGCATGGGAGTGCTCCGGGACCGAGGTTGCAGCTCGGGTGCGCTTGCGTGCGTCCGGTGTCTGGGCAGTAGACTGGACTTGCGACGCCTCTTCAGCGGCTTGGACTTCAGCGGCTAGAGCGGCCGTGTGTTCCTCTGTTCGGAGCGAGCGCTCGGTATTACCGTTGATGGTAATAACGCCCTTTGGTCCTGGCATCTTGAGCTTCAGGTATGCATAGTGCGGGATGGCGTTGAAGCGGGCGAACACGGTCCGGCCGAGGAGTGCATGGTAACCGCTGCGGAAGGGGACAATATCGAAGATCAAGTCCTCGCTGCGGAAGTTATTGGGCGAGCCGAAGACTACTTCCAATGTCACAGATCCCGAGCAGCGTGCCTCGACTCCTGGGATTACACCTTTGAAGGTGGTGTTGCTGGGTTTGATCCTTGACGGGTCGGTCCCCATTTTCTTCACTGTATCCGAGTAGAGCAGGTTGAGGCTGCTACCTCCGTCCATAAGGACTCTGGTGAGGTGAAATCCATCCATGATGGGATCGAGCACCAGAGCCGCTGTTCCTCCATGGCGTATACTGGTCGGATGGTCTTGACGGTCGAAAGTGATCGGGCAAGCTGACCACGGGCTGAGTTTCGGGGCTACCGGCTCTAAGGCGTAGACATCCCGAAGTGCGCGTTTCCCCTCCTTCTTTGGTATATGTGTGACATAAATCATGTTCACGATTTTGACGTCTGGAGGGAACTGCTATTAGCCTCCGTTGTTCGGCCAGCGAGGTTCATCGTCTTCCTCGCTGTGGGGGCCCTTGCCCTGTTCTTCGGCTGTGACTTTGCCGGCCTGTTTAATTACCCAACAGTTACGGTTAGTGTGGTTAGCGGGCTTGTCTTGGGTGCCGTGAATCTGGCAGGGCCTATCCAATATTCTATCCAGTGCAGACGAGCCATCCCGGTTCCCTTTAGAGGGTTTTTTCCGCGGTCCCGATTTCGAGCCGCTGAATCCGGCGTTTACTGTAGCGTCATCGGCTTCACCGCCGTTGTTTGAGTGCCGGCGCTTATTGTTCCTATTGCGCCGGGGTTTCCCGTTTCCGTCCCGGACCTCTAAAGTTCCGGGGTCTTCGGGGTGGTTGCTTCGACGAGCTAACCAGCTATCCTCACCCGCACAAAAGCGGGTCATTAAGGAGGTAAGGGACGACATTGTTCTCGGATGTCCTGGCCGAGTTTGCGGGCGAGCCACTCATCTCGGATACTATGTTTGAATGCCGCAATTGCTTCGGCATCCGGACAGTCGACGATCTGGTTCTTCTTGGTCAAGAACCGGTTCCAGAATTGCCGGGCAGCTGACTCCTCGGGCTACTGAATGACATGGCTCAGGTCATCGGCGTCCGGTGGCCGAACGTAAGTGCCTTGAAAGTTAGCTCGGAAAGCATCCTCGAAATCTTCCCAGCTCCCGATGGAGTTTTCGGGCAGGCTGTTCAGCCAATGCCTTGCTGGTCCCTTGAGTTTCAACGGTAGGTACTTAATAGCATGGAGATCATCTCCTCGGGCCATATGAATGTGGAGGAGAAAATCCTCAATCCACACGGCCGGATCGGTTGTCCCATCGTAGGATTCTATATTGACGGGTTTGAACCCCTCGGGGAACTGATGCTGCATCACCTCATCAGTGAAACACATTGGGTGTGCGGCGCCCCTGGCCCAGGCCACATCGCGCCGGAGATCGGTTATCATCCGGGTACGGTGCTGCTCTCGAGCTCTATCATTTCTATCGCGCCAGGCTTGGTATCCGTCCCGTCCGGTGGGTGCGTATCCTGTGGATCCATAGATGGATCTCGACTGGATCCCTCGGGCGTTCAGGTCGTGGCGCAGATCGTATTGGTCAGCCGGTTGAACCGGGTCTTTGCCTGCTCGGCGAGGGGGCGCGGGTGGGTATTCGGCTTCTTCGGCCGCCCTGTCCCGTCCTCGAGGGGGCGCAGGTGGGTATTCGGCTTCTCTGGCCGCCCTGTCCCGTCCTCGAGGGGGCGCGGGTGGGTATTCGGCTTCTCTGGCCGCCCTGTCCCGTCCTCGAGGGGGTGTGGGTGGGAGTTCGGTTTCCACAGCCGGACTATCTCGTCCTCGAGGGGGGCGGTTGGGCTAGTTTGCGTAAGTTTGTCTGGGAGGCATGGGCTCAAAGGCCTCATCCTCAAATTCTGGGAGTAGGCGCTGCCGTGGGTAACTCTTGTATTGGCCCTGACATTGATCGTCGAGGCCTTCTTCGGCAGCTAAGACCATCGTCCATCTGTCGTCGAGCGTATCCTGTTCGGCTTTTAGTTGTTGTTGTTTCCTCTTCAAGCTTCGGGCAGTGGTGATGAGTTTCCGCTTGAATTTCTCTTGCTCCAGGGGATCCTCTGGGACGATAAAGTCTTCGGGTCCGAGGCTATCTTCCTCTTCGGACGGAGGGAGGTAATTGCTGTCCTCGGAATCCTCGAGGTCCTCGGGGTCACCCTGGTCCTCGTGCCCTTCAGGGGCATCGGGGCGCTGCTCGGGCGTGTTGTCACCGAGCTCCCCCAAGTTGTCCGGAGTCTCGTTATCTCTGGTGCCGTTCGTGTCTGTGTGATTTTCCTTGCCCTTTCCCCGCCCTCTGGCTCGCCGTCGTCGGCGTCTGGGCGGTTCTTCGGCGGGATCGTCGCCGTCCTGTTTGGTTGTGTCACCGTCCTTCATGGGGGTGTCGACCATGTAAACGTCATAGGTGGAGGTGGTGGTCCACTTTCCGATATTGGAAGTGGCAAGGGAGGGAGCCGTGTAGGGAGGGACGTCGATGTCCTCGTCCATGTCGTCTGCCTCCTCGGAGGCGTAGTCCAGCATGTCGGTTAAATCTTCGACAATGGCTACCAAGTGGGTGGTGGGTGGGATGCAAAATTCCCCGCGGCTGGCTTCCTGTCCGACCTGCTCCTGGTCCGAGGACGGGCCATCCGCGATAGTCATATTCTGGATCCGATCTAACATCTCGTTTAAAAATGAGAGGTCAACCAGATTCACGTTCGGGCATCCGTCGGAGTCGAGCTCTGACGCGCCGATACTGTGAATGTGTTCGGCCAAGGGTGACCCTCGGTTTTCTGGCGTTGGGGTTGGATCCGAGCTCAAGGCCGGATCCGAACTAAGACCTGGCCCGGGGATAGGGACGGGGAGGGAATCCGAGGTCAAGGCCTCGGGATTGGTAGGCTCCTCGGGTGAAGCCGAGAACCCAGTAAAGATCAGATCGCCTCGAGCATCGGCGACGTACTCAAGGCCGCCGAACCTGATTTCCTGCTCAAGGGTGAAGCTGCCTACCTGATCAAGGTGACCGGTCGGGTCGGCGTGCAGCACAATGCTGCCGAACGTGAAGAGCTGTCTGGGGACAAAGATGTCCCCGCTGCGGATTCCATCGCTGATGAGAAGGCGAGCCATTGATCCTTGGTGACCCACGGCGGAACTCTCAATGAAAGCACCAATGTTGGTACCAAAACCAGCAGATCTCGGGTAGGGGATCCGAACTGTGGGTCTAGGAAACAATGGGTAACAGGGAACGTAGAGACGGCGATTTACCCAGGTTCGGGCCCTCTCGAAGAGGTAATACCCTACGTCCTGCTAGATTATATTGATGTGATTGTATGAAGGTTACATAGTTGATCTACATTGAGATCGGGTGGGCTAAACCCTAGGCAATGGATATGATGATCCTCTACGGACAAAACCCTCTGGTTTATATAGACACCAGAGGGTCCTAGGGTTACATATAGTCGGTTACCATCAGGGGATAAACATGACGGCCACGCCAATTATTCCTTGGAGGAGACGCCAAGTCTTCGGAGTTTTCCTTCTGATACACGGGGTCGCCCACAATCCGGCCTTCCATCGATGAGTAGAGAGCGGCCCACCAGCCAGCCTACGAGAGATAGGCCGGCAGCCCGAGTACCCCCTAGTCCAGGACACCCTCAGAGGGCACCCGTGGATACGGCTAGCCATGGATTGTGAAAGAATGGTGGAAAGGAAATAAACTTTATTTTCTGTTTGGGAACCGCCTATGATGTGTCTATATGGAAAATAATGGGAATTCTCGGTCGTTTTCGTTGACAGGAAAAACATGCCTCTCAAAATATTTTTATCTCTCTAATTTAAGCTTTGAGCTCTAGCACATTTGACAAATCTCTGCTTCCCTCTGTGAAGGGCCTATCTATTTACTTTTATGCAATTTTTATTTTTACTTGAGTCTCCATCTTCTCTTACAAAAGCACCAACTAGAGAGCACTATTGTCATACTTGTGCATTGGATGTAGCTAATATTTGAGTGTGTTTCATGAATGGATCAATGATTGAGCATAATGGGCTAGGGATAACTTTCTTTAGCATTGATATTTTGAAAGACATGGTTGCTTGTTAGTATGCTTGAGTATTTATGTCTTCATGTCAAATTATAGACTATTGCTTTGAATCATTCAAGTCCAAGTGTCCATGCAGCAAAAGAAAAGATTATATGATGATTGTGATAGGTAGCATTCCACATCAAAATTTCTGTTTTTAATTGCTACTTTATCGTGATGAGTTTATGAGAAAAAGTTGCTGTTATGATGCTAGGAAAAGTGATTGAAATTATCATTGATCAAACTTATGCACTATGCTAGCATTCACACTTCATAAATTATTTCTTTTATCATTTACCTACTCGAGGACGAGCAGGAATTAAGCTTGGGGATGCTGATACGTCTCCAACGTATCTATAATTTATGAAGTATTGATGCCATGTTTACAACAATTTTATATAGTTTTGGTATGATTTGATTAGAACTAACCCGGACTGACGCTGTTTTCAGCAGAATTGCCATGGTGGTGTTTTTTTGTGCAGAAATAAAAGATCTTGTAATTGGATGAAACTTTTTGGAGATTTTTTATTGAGTAAATAAAAAATACTGGAACCAAGACCCACTAGAGGGTGGCCACCCAGTGCCCACGAGGCACCAGGGCGCGCCCTGATACCTCATGGGGCCCACGTGGCTCCGTCTGACCTGATTCCAACACTGAAAAATCCTATAAATAGAGAAACCCCCAGAAATAACCCTAGAACTTTGACTCCGCCGCCGCAAGCCTCTGTACCTCCACGATCACATCTACAGCACTTTTCCGGCACCCTGCCGGAGGGGGGAATCATCACCGGAGGCCATCTTCATCATCTCGGTGGTCTCCATGACGAGGAGGGTGTACTTCACCCTCGGGGCTGAGGGTATGTACTAGTAGCTATGTGTTTGATTTCTCTCTCTCTCTCTCGTGTTCTTGATATGGCACGATCTTGATGTATCGCGAGCTTTGTTAATATAGTTGGATCATATGGTGTTTCTTCCCTCTCTATCTTTGTTGTGATGAATCGAATCTTTTCCCTTTGAGATTTCGTTATTGTCGGATTGAATATTTCAGAAATGAGAACACTTGACATATGTCTTGCATATGAATACCCGAGGTGACAATGTGGTATTATATTGATTCACTTGATATATGTTTTGGCACTCAACTCGCGGATTCCCGCGGTGACATTGGGGTAATCTATGCATATGGGTTGATGCACGTTTTCATTATCTTTTCTCCGATAGAAACTTTGGGGTGCTCCTTGAAGTTCTTTGTGTGGATTGAATATTATGATTCTGAAGTTGTTTGATGCATATCGTATAATCAACTCACGGATACTTGTGGTGACATTGGAGTATCTAGGTGACATTAGAGTTGGTTGATGTGTATCATATGGTGTTATTTTAGTACGAACTCTAGGGCTGTTTGTGACACCTATAGGAATAGCTCAATAGATCGACCGGAAAGGATAACTTTGAGGTGGTTTCGTACCGTACAAACAATTTCCATCTTATGTTCTCCGCTGATAGGAACTTGGGAGTGATTCTTTATTGCACGTTGAGGGATGGTTATATGATCCAATTATGTTAGCATTGTTGAGAGACTGCACTAGTGAAAGTATGAACCCTAGGCCTTGTTTTTTAAGCATTGCAATACCGTTTGTGCTCACTTTTGTTACTTGCTACCTTGCTGTTTTTATATTTTCAGATTACAAAAACCTATATCTACTATCCATACTACACTTTTATCACCATCTCTTCGCCGAACTAGTGCACCTATACAATTTACCATTGTATTGGGTGTGTTGGGGACACAAGAGATTTCTTGTATTTGGTTGCAGGGTTGTTTGAGAGATACCATCTTTAACCTACGCCTCCCATGGATTGATAAACCTTAGGTCATCCACTTGAGGGAAAATTGCTACTGTCCTACAAAACTCCGCGCTTGGAGGCCCAACACGAGTCTACAAGAATAAGTTGTGTAGTAGACATCACCAGACACATTGTGATTTGATCACAGGGATGCCGGAACACGGGAACGAGAAAAGAGAACAAAACCGGTAACGAGGTAACTGGCATAGTGGACAAGTTGTTGATCCACGGGGATGCCGATAAATCTCACCTCCGGTGTTTGTAACATATCGCGAAGTGAAAGGAATAGCACACGGCAACTGGAGGTTCACTCGAATATTTATTCATGTGGGTATAGGGGTCAATATCGGTGTCCACGGCTCCGATGTTGATCATTGATCGGAAAGTGTTCCGGTCATGTCTATACTTCACCGAACCTATAGGGTCACACGCTTAAGGGTCATCTATCTGCTGAATACTAGACAGGGAGTCTGAGAGAAAGTCACCGGAAATATTTCGGAGACAACGGAAGAGTTCCAGAGAGAGAACACTGAAAGAGTTTCGGTAAAACTGAAAAGTTGTTTCGGGGTATACCATTAAGTCAAATTGGTTGTGGCACACGCTTGGAAATTCTTGGAGGGTGCCAGAATTGTTCTGGGAACTTCTGGGATTTTTCTGGAGAAAAAACCCGGAAATGTTCCGGAGCTGCCGGAACCGCTTTGGTTGCTTTTCGCAGATGAAAATCACTAATCCGGAATTGTTTCGGAACGCGTACAAAATTATTTTAGTGGGTACTGGAAACGTTCTAAGACCTACAGAAATATTTTCGGATTTAACGGTCGCGGAAAAATGTTTCCGTGAATAGTGAAAATCACTTTATGGAAAGCCACCTTTTTGGGCTTTGTCCCAAAATATCTTAGGGATGACATGGATGGATGAGAGCCACCCTACCCCATGGGGTTTCCTATAAATAGAGGTGGAGAGGCACTCTCCACACTCACTCTTTCTCACATACAAATGCCATGCATGATCTGGCCTTCTCCCTCCCTCCCCGCGAAATAGTTTCATAGAGCCGAAAGGCTATCTGGGTTCCGGTGGGAACTAGTTCTGGACGGCGAAGTCCTGCCGGATAGCTGACACCGTATGTGTGCAACCCCGTAGAGAGGTCGTAGGTTCGATCTTTTTGCCCGAGGGGCTGTTCGAGAGTGCCTCCCGAAGGGCTGTCCGAGTGACCGTCCGAGTTTCTGTGAGTGCCTCCCGAAGGGCTGTCTGTGACACCGTCCGGGGGACTGTCCGACCGCCTCCCGAAGGGCTGTTCAAGGGGCTGACGAGGGAGTACATCCTCGTGGTTGGGAGGTTGTAAATCCTAGCTGTGGGGATCTGCACCGATGATCTACACCGACTCTACTTCCGCTGCGCTATGAGTCGGCAACGATCAGATCAAACCCTGGATGCATCTCCATAGTGATCCTGGGCATGCTCGCAGTTCCGGAAATTTTTGTTTTCTGCCGCGTTCCCCTTCAATGGCATCATGAGCCGTGCTATGCGTAGATGCAGGTTACGATCTAGAATACATAGAGATGTATGAGTTGCACAATATAATTTTGTAGTACATAAGTTCTATTGCTGAAAATTGTTTGTGCGGGTAGCAGATGAAATCTGTTACCCGATGTTCTTGTTGCTTCCCTGGAATTTGCATATTTCTGATCTTGATAACAGCATGGTGGAGTTTCAAAGTTCTGACAATCCGCGATCCTGATTGATCAACGAAGTGCTAACAGTTCATTGAATTCCACCATAGTTAGAGAGAAAGATGAAATTTCGCAGACAAAAGGGCAATGCAGATATGATCTGCACGGGGGTCATGCGTATGACGAAGTTCAGTATGGGGCTCGAGATTTTATTATCTCGTGTTTCATACACCCCGTAAAGTTAATCTAGTGACTTGAATAATCATACTTGATGATGGACGTAGGTAGCTTCGGTTTGTTTCGAAACCTTAGAAGCCACGTAAAATAAAATTTTGCATAAACCGATTAGAGGCGTCTAACTTGGTTTTGCAGGATGACATGAGATGTACATGAGATGTGCATGAGATGTGGTATAGTCTTCATCATATTTAATTTGATTATGTATGAGATGACTATATAATGTAAATTAACATGACCTGCGTGTCATGATTCGGCATGATGGCTGGAGCCATATGATTGTCACTTTAATGACCTGCGTGTCAACCTTAAGTAATGCACTTATTTTTATTAGCTATAGAGATAGCAATATTATCTGGTGCATCGACAAGGTGGTGGCAAATTTCGCGAAGGTGAACACCGACGCGAATGCCGAAGACGAAGAAATAAAAGACTTCTTCGTCAGAAAGGGCTATACCATATCATGCTATTATGAATTGCCTGAGATGTTTATCCCTTATGATGCACCCTTTTTGATTGCGCGGT
Source organism: Elymus sibiricus (assembly GCA_039707655.1). NCBI lineage: Eukaryota > Viridiplantae > Streptophyta > Magnoliopsida > Poales > Poaceae > Elymus > Elymus sibiricus. The sequence goes on from CM077668.1 coordinate 51,456,738, forward strand.
AGTCGCTTTTATTAGGGTGATCTCTCACTTAAAATATCAAGTAGTTAGTGTTCTCCCAAGTGTAGCACCGTCACGGCACCTATCTTTTCGGGGTGCGTCATGTTCCCATGAGTACGGACGATTAGAGAAGTGTGAGGCGGGTGAGTTGAGACCTCGCAGTGAGATCACTTGGTTGTCTTGACGTTCTGGCTTGAGAGTCCTGAGCTGGGAACACACCCATCGAAAGATGAACAAGAGTCACATAGAGATGTGATCGGCAAGTTGGCCTACCAATTGAAGTTCCCGTCATCAGTGATGTTCCCATCAATGGCGTGGAATTGAAATGCGGATCTTGAATCACTCATAATCAATTTTGAGAGATATTGATTTGAGTGGGAGTGCATTTTAGAATTAACTTGTTTAATTCTCAGTGCAATTAATTATGAACACTGTCTAAGTGTGATTTGCTTAATAGTTGTAGAAGAATGGCTCGCGGTGCCACCTTCCCAATTAAAATTGAATAGCTGTTAAATATCTGGTTAAAACTTTACGGTTGGTAACGTAATGTGAGGATTGTCCTCAAAAGTGCCGAGAAGGACTTTGTCCTATCGCATGCGTTCGGTATCCTCCCGCTGATGCTATGGATGATGTGACTCTCGTCCTTCGATCCAAAAGCTAGAATTCCGTTACGGTCAAGTGAAATATGTTTGCTTCCATGAGACCCGAACTTCAAAAGTTTGGGATAACTATGTGATATTCATGGAACTGAAAATTAATTTCAGATACAAACAAAGGCAAAAAGATATGGGATATCCAAAGCAATGTTTGTTTTGCAAATTATTTGTAAAGTGTTTACTATGCATTAGACTGATAAGAGAGGGATCCAGAAGAACGCCTGTCATATGATGAAGGTGAATAAAACAACAACTTAAATGAAATATCCAAAGGGTGTTAGTGTGACTTACATGCCTAGGAAGTCCGGGGCTAACGCCACTCTTAAGTTGGGTGCTTCTTCTGAGAGTAGAAGAAATACTGAAAGTTAAACTGTTAGAAGTATAAAGGCAAAAAGAAAGAAGACTGGAATGTCCAGCTCATGTATGAAAGGCATCCAAGTTATTGATGTTTGGAAGGCTGGTCAAAAGAAATAGTTCTTGGGAATTGTGATTAAACTGTTAGTCCGTAATTCTTGGGTATTGTGAGTTGATCACAAAGATACCCGCTCGATTGCATTCTGTTGTGACTCGATGCAAGAACTACTATGGCCTAAAAGACTTGCTGGGAGTGAGGTTTATATACGCGCTGGGAACATAGTAAATGTTACTCTACCTTCCATCGGTGTATTACCGTCTGTATTTATTTTCATAATTCATTTAGAGTTTTATACACTCTAGCCCATTGCATAAAGTATGTTGCAAGAAGGTTATTCATAAGAGAACTTTTGATGTTCGATGTTATGAATAACATAAGGGCCATACTTTCATTATGAATGAGATGTATGTTATGAATATTGATAATAATATATTACCTCCGCATTTACTTTCATAATTCATTTTAGAGTTTTACACACTCTAGCCCATTGCACAATGTTTGTTGCAAGAGGGTTGTTCATAAAAGAACAATTGTTGTTCAGTATCATGAATAACATAAGGGCCATCCTTCCATCGTGGATGGGATGTATGTTATGAATATTGATGGTAATATGATACACCCATAAACACTGACGCTAAATGTCGCAAGACTAAAAGACATGTGTGGCACGACATTTGGTCACATTGGAGAAACCCGCATGGAGAAATTCCATTATGATGGATTTTGAAGTCTTTTGATTATGAATCATATGACACTTGCAACTTTCGTCCAAAAAGTGAAGTGACTGAAATACCGTTCACGGGCCATAAGGAACGAGCAATAAACTTATTGGTGATCATACTTTTTGATGTGTGTAGTCCGATAAATGTTGTTGCTAGTAGTGGATTTATCTATCTTCAGAAATGACTCAAGTAGATATATGGATATTTACTTGATGAGACGCAAGTCTGGATCTTTTGAAATCATTCAAAAGGTTTTCAAAATGAAGTAGAAATTATTGTAACAACAAAATTATGTTTCCACAATTAGATTGCGGAAAGGAATATTTGAGTTACAAGTTTAGCGAATGTCTGATGAGTTGCGAAAAGAGTTTCATAACTTACACCTCTCGGAACACCACTGTGAGTGGAATGTCCGTGAAGATGTAATCAAACCATTTATGACATGGTAAGATCAAAGATGACATAAATCAATTTGCCATTATCCCTTTTAAAGTAATGCTTTAGAAACTGCGGCTTTTACACTGAAAAGAGCGCCATCAGATCTATTGAAATAATGCCATGGTATGGTACACCCAACCATGTTATATCTTTTCTTAACATTTGGAATATGGGGCTTGTGTAAAATGTTTACAAACCTATTCCAAATCAGACAAGTTCTACTTTGTAGGTTATGCCATGTTAATTGGGTATTTCCCCACCACTATACCGAGGCAAAAGGTTTTGCCACAAACAACGGTATGATTTTGAAGAAAATGGTTCTTTCAAAAGGGTGAGTGGGAGGACAGTGCAACTCGACGAGATAACAGTATCTTCGTCATCAGATCAAAGGAAAGAAACATTGGAAGTGATTCCAGAGTTTCCTACTATGACTGATACGGAAGCCTCTACTTGAGATGTATGGATTTCGGTCGAACTTGCAGCTGAACCACGTAGGCAAAACTCGTGCAAACCTCTCAGGTGCGCAAACGAGTTATTGTTGTTAGACAACAGTATACCTACGATACACAAGGAAGCGTTGATGGGCCCTGACTCCGGAATTGGCTAAATGCCAATACAATCCGAGATAGTTTCCATATAAATGATTCGAGATTAAAATCTTGATACACCTTTCGAAAGACTTAGAGTCTAACAAATATTTATGGAACTATAAACTGATACGGATAAAAATGTTTTATCCATAAATCTCGACTTGTTGCTTATAACAAATTCAAGGAATTGACTACGGCGAGACTGTCTCTCTGTAGTGATGCTTCAAGTCGGTTCGGGTTAAACTAGCAATTGATACATATTTCAATCATGAGATATGTAACATGGATGCCAAAAGGATTTCCATAAAATGGAAATGCTACCTTGGACTTGCATGTGATACAGTCCAAGGTGTTTTGTCAGTCCAGAGGATGGTAGTAAGTATGCAAACTTCAGAGTTCCAGCGATGGACAAAAGAGAGCAAAATGGAGTTGGAATCTTCGTTTTTGATGAAATAGTCAAAAGAGTTTGTTTTCATCAATGGATAACGAAGATGCTTGTGGTTACAAGAAAGTAAGTGGGAGCATAATAATATTTCTAAAAAAACCTTGTGTGCTTGACACATTGTTGATTGGAAATAATATAAATTTCTTGACACGAATTAGGACTTCATTGAAAATAGTTTTTCCATGAAGTGCTTAGGCTAGGTAACCTCGATATTAGGCATTTTTATCTATGAGATAGAATTTCCTGATAGGGCTAAACCTAAACACATATTGACAAGATGCTAAAACAGTTTAGCATTAAAACGCCAAGGAGTGATTCTTGCAGAGGTCACATGGAAAGAGTTTTGCAAGACTCGGTGTCCTAAAACACTGATGAGCAAAATACATGATGGAGATTCCACACACTTTCGTGTTTGGATTAATCATGTATTCCATGGTATGTAAAACAACCAGATATTTCCGATACTCCCAAGCTGTTGCGAGTATAGATACCAAAGTGATCAAAGTAACTGATCATGGGAGAACAGTGAAAAATGTCGTTAAGTACTAAAGTAGCACAGATGACATGTTTTACATCGATACAGTCTTCATCAATGCTCCAAGCGATTTTCGATTTAAGTTAAGGGGTTTTGTGTAATACACGATATGGTGGCACGGTAGTTGGAAATTGTTCCAAACAGGATACTATGGCGAATTCTATAACAAAGGTTAAGTATGTTGATGCTTTGGAAGCGACAAAGAAGATGTTGAATCATATAGTTCATTCATGAACTTAGTATGGTTCCAAGATGGCTTTGGTCAATGGGACACTATTGTAGATAGTTGCTCCATAGCTCAGTCTGAGGAATCAAGGTTGGACCAGTGATTCACATATATACAAAGCCAAGTCCACACAAAATATGAATTTGTGAAAGCGTGAAAACACGAGGATATGCAAAGATACACACGGACCTAAAGTTGTCAGCTCCGTTGGACATCAGGCTATACCACAAGCGAAGCATATTTTACACCGGTATGCCAGAGGTGTAAAGTGCATTAGCATTGACTAGATTATTGACTTAGTGCAAGTGGGAGTCTGTAGGAGATATGCCCTAGAGGCAATAATAAATGTTATTATTTATCCCCATGTTCGTAATTAAGTTTATATTCCGTGCTATAACTGCTATGGTTCTTGAGTCTGCAATAACCACGAGGCTCGGAGGAAGACTCATATGCACGTGTGGAATTATAAACGGTAAAATGTATTCCTAGTCTGGCCTCTAGGACTAGCTCAAGTGTTGCATGATGAATCTGTTTTCCTGATCATGGGCATGACTATGCCGGCAACTTTGAGGGCACAATGTTAGAAGAACATTTGTGTTGAATCGACCCGAATTGATGTTATGCTATGAGATACATTCGTCACAAGTTAATGGTTAATAACACAGAGAAAGTTAACGTTTGTATAATTCCTTAGACCATGAGAGTGTCGAGTTTCTTCATGCTTGCTTCATGAACTTTGGGGTTTGTTAAACGTCATCCGTAAATGGGTGGCTATTACGGCGGCTTACGGGTTCATGGAAAAGTGTGTCAAGGGACTTGATAGCTCAAGATTGGGATTTGCTCCTTCGACGATGGAGAGATATTCTTTGGGCCCTCTCGGTGTTACGGTATCCATCATCGTCTGGCCAGATGATACGTCTCCAACATATCTATAATTTATGAAGTATTCATGCCATGTTTACAACAATTTTATATGGTTTTGGTATGATTTGATTAGAACTAACCCGGACTGACGCTGTTTTCAGCAAAATTGCCATGGTGTTGTTTTTTTGTGCAGAAAAAAAAGTTCTTGGAATTGGATGAAACTTTTTGGAGATTTTTTATGGAGTAAGTAAAAAATACTGGAACCAAGACCCACTGGAGGGGGCCACCCAGTGCCCACGAGGCACCAGGGCGCGCCACCCCCCCCAGGCGTGCCCTGGTACCTCGTGGGGCTCACGTGGCTCCGCCTGACCTGATTCCAATGCTGGATTTAACAGTCGCGGAAAAATGTTTCCGTGAATAGTGAAAATCACTTTATGGTTACTTTATGGAAAGCCACCTTTGTGGGCTTTGTCCTAAAATATCTTAGGGATGACATGGATGGATGAGAGCCACCCTACCCCTTGGGTTTTCCTATAAATAGAGGTGGAGAGGCACTCTCCACACTCACTCTTTCTCACATACAAATGCCATGCATGATCTGGCCTTCTCTCTCCCTCCCCGCGAAATAGTTTCGTAGAGCCGAAAGGCTGTTTGGGTTCCAGTGGGAACTAGTTCTGGATGGTGAAGCCCTACCGGATAGCTGACACCGTATGTGAGCAACCCCGTAGAGAGGTCGTAGGTTCGATCTTTTTGCCCGAGGGGCTGTTCGAGAGTGCCTCCCGAAGGGCTGTCGAGTGACCGTCCGAGTTTCTATGAGTGCCTCCCGAAGGGCTGTCCGTGACACCGTCCGGAGGACTGTCTGACCGCCTCCCGAAGGGCTGTCCGAGAGGCTGACGAGGGAGTACATCCTCGCGGTTGGGAGGTTGTAAATCCTAGCTACGGGGATCTGCACTGACGATCTACACCGACTCTACTTCCGCAGCGCTACGAGTCGGTAACGATCAGATCAAACCCTGTATGCATCTCCATAGTGATCCTGGGCGTGCTCGCAGTTCCGGAAATTTTTGTTTTCTGCTGCGTTCCCCTTCATTCCCATCACACCGCGGCGACTGCCAGCTGGCTCTCAATGAAAGCACCAATGTCGGTTCTAAATCCGGCATATCTCGTAGTAGGGGTCCTAAGCTAGGCGTCTTGGAGCGATGGTAACATGGACACAGAGTTTTACCCAGGTTCGGGCTCTCTCGAAGAGATAATACCCTACGTCCTGCTTGTGATTGTATTCATATGGGGTATGGTACAGAGTACATGTATCTACCACGAGATTGTTCTAATGAATATGAGATCATCTATTGACTAGCCTAGCATCGGTTTATAAATGCACCAGAGGCCTAGGGTTTAGAAGACTGCTCGTCTTGTGCGCCAAGTCTTGTGGAAACCTCCTTGTATACGGCATGGGCTACCTGAAGTGGCCCATTAGTGAACTGCCATGGGGGTCCTCGGCCCGACCCACTTGGTCGGGAGATGACGTGGTGAGTACCCCCCTAGTCCAGGACACCATCACCAGAGGGCTCGAATACATAAGCTTGAGCACAAGCATTAGCGGAAGCAACATTATCTGAGTACAAACATAACTAACAAGTTTGCCTTAAGAAGGCTGAGCAAAACAACGATACTAGATAGAAAAGGCGCAGGCCTCCTGCCTGGGAGCCTTCTATCTACTCCTGGTCGTCGGTCTCCATGTAGTAGTAGGCTCCACCGTGGTAGTAGTAGTCGTCGGCGGGATCTGCTGGCTCCGGGGCTCCGTCATCTGATCGCAGCAACCGGGTATGGGGAAAAAGAGGTAGCAAAGCAACCGTGAGTACTCATGCAAAGTACTCGCAAGACATAGATCAGAACTAAGCTAATTATGCATCGGTATCAAAGGGAAGGGGCTGTATCTGTGGACTAGACTGCAGAAATGCCAGAATAGAGGGGAAAAGCCTAGCCTATCGAAGACTAGCATCTTCAGCGTCTTGCAGCATTAGAAGAGTGTAGATTAGTAACATAACAGATAGTAATATTTAATTAGCAGCAATGCCTAGAGATCCTTCCTCGACTCCCTGCGAGAAAGCAATCCCGGAGCTAACATAATATTAAGTAACACAGGTATCCAGTTCTAGTTGTAGTAGATAGGGATACTCTCTGAGCGTCCGTTACCGTGGACACGGCTATTCGAATAGATATACTTCCCTGTAGGGGTGCACCAACTTACCCAACACACTCGATTAACTCTGGTCGGACACACTTTTCCTGGTCATGCCCGGCCTCGGCTGATCGACACGCCGTAGCCCTACCTAGGCTCAACAAAGAGGCCAGCACGCCGCCGGTCTACACCCTAAGCGCTCAGGGGTCTTGGGCCCATCGCCCTTTGCACTCCTGCGCGTTGCGAGGACGGCCGGGAGCAGACCTAGCCCCCTGTATACACAAGCGGGCGTACCCAGTCCAACCCGGTGCGTGCCGCTCAACTGCTGACGTCTGAAGAACTTCGGCTGATACATACGACGCCGAGTGCCCATACTATTCCCGCGTGGTGGTTAGTGCGAAAAGGCCAGAGGCCTAATCAGATCACATATCCTAACCAATTAGTGTGTTGGGAGCTCGCGGTGACGATCAGTGCTCCATGATCTGTGGTCCCGTCGCCCCGTCTCATGGACTTACGGCAAGGCCCAGGCCCATCCCTCTCCTGGGCGGTCTGCCTGCCCGGCTGTGCCACGTAGTTATCTCGCGGGTACCATGCAGGTCAACCCGACTTTCCACGAGACTGTCGGGAACTCAGGTCCACCTCTACCAGGGTGGTACCGCCTGTCCCTTTAGTCCCGCAGTAACAGCACATGGGGGCAACAGTTAAAGGTAACCGTGTGTCCGTAATATCAAGGGGGTAATCCGAGGAATCACCCTCGATGGATTCCACTCGATGCAACCGTCAAGGTGAACCCGGAGGAATCACCCTCGATGGATTCACACTTGAGGGGTTGCACGACAGAGGCATCATCGGAGGTGGTGAAAGAGGAATCACCCTCGGTAACCCACAACCGACTAGCTTCGCTACAGAGATATCATCAGGAGTGAGGTAGGAGGTATCACCCTCGGCACTCGATAGTAGCTCTGCAGAGTCGTACAACTAAGGGGTGTGCGGTGCTGTGTCGGTCTCTGCACATCGATCACTTGGATCAAAACATTCGGAAACAAAGCATGGCAACACGAACAAGGGGTGCGGGGCCACTGATGGATCACTAACCAACCTATACTAAGTATTTAGGATAGCAGGTAGGGTATCAACAACAGTTACAAAAACAGGCTATGCATCGGAATAGGAGCAATCAAAATACAGTAGCAATTCTAATGCAAGCATGGGGGAGAAAGAATGGGCGATATAGGAATAACCAAGGAGGTTTTGCTTGCCTGGAAGCTTTGCTGAAAGGGGCTGGGCGTCTGCGACGTAGTCATACTCAGGGGCCACGTCGGTCTCGGGGTCTACCGGAGAGAAGAGGGGGAAGAAACAAATAAATACAAGGCAAACAAATGCAGCACAATGCATGACATGGCAATATGCTGTGCTGGGGGTGATCTAACGCAGTGCTAAGAGTTACTGACGAAGCGGGAAAATATCTGGGAATATTTTCTCGGTTTTAGGCATCTGTTAGACAGACGAACCGGAGGGGAAGGTTCCATGTTTGCAGTGTTGTGGACATGTGACAGGTATGTGGAGGTCATATTCGGATTCGTCTCATTTTTTTGATCAACTTTGATGTAGAAAACTTTTTCATCCGAGCTACGGATTATTTTCTATGATTTTTCAAAGTTTTAAACAATTTTCTGGATTTTCTGATTATTCTGAAATTATCTAATTCCAGAAATACTTTATTGCGTCAGCAGTATGTCAGGACGACGTTATCAGTCAACACAGCCGGTCCAGGTCAAACCTGACCACTGGGACCCACATGTCATACTCAGAGGGCTAATCAGTGATTATTTAAACTAAACAGAGATTTATTAGCAGGTGGGCCCCATATGTCAGTGACTAATTAACTAACAGATTAAGTTTATTTATAAAAACATTTTAATTAGCGAGTGGGGCCCGCCTGTCAGTGACTGGGGTTACCCAGTCAGTAGGGTTGACCAGGTCAACCCAGTCAACGGGGCCCCTGGGACCCACTGGCAGTGACCAAGGGGTGGGCCCCAGGTGGGCCCCAGTAGGGTTTAAACACCGACGACCTCAAAACGCGACGGAGGCGCACGGGACGTCATCAGGATTCGGCTACGGGGCACCATTTGGCGCGCGCGATAGCGCGTTCGAACGAGCGGAGCGAGCCGCGTCGAACGATGGCGGTGGCGTGAGCTGAGATGGCTGGAGTTGGCCGAAGCATCGACGGCAGGCGGCGGCGGCGTTCGAGTGAGCTCGAGCTCGACGCTAGGGAGCACGGCAAGGCGAATGGGAGGCGGCGTTGGGTTCCTACGAGCTCCAGGAGCTCGGCTGCGAGCTCGGACGCGAGCTCGGACTACGGTGGCCACGGCAAACAAGCAAACGGCGGCGGCGAGGGCACGGCAATGGCACGACGAGCTATGGCACGGAGAAGAGCAGGGGATAGAGGGGTTCTCGCTCGGTGGTGTTGAGTACTTGAAGGGAACTTTCGCAGGGATCGAGGGATACGCGATCGGCCGCATGACCAAGAGTCGCCGCGGCAAGCTCTACATCGACGATTCAGGCTGGGGCCCCGAGGCCGACTCAATCGAGTATGGGTACCGGGTCCCCTTCGGCAAAATCCACGTCTTCATCGGCAAAGCCGGCGGATCTGAACCCGAGCCGGACATCTGCACCGACATTGTTGAGCCGGCTCGGCTCGCGTGACCCGCCCAGGCTCAAGCCGGCCGGAAGCACGTCTTCATCGGTTTCACCCAGGGGGTGGACCTTGCAGATAATTCGGCGTCCGGAGGCGAAACCCTCGTCTACTCTGATGGCGAGTCTTCAGTGGGCGAGACCGAGTCGATCCTCCCGCTTTACGATGGCGGGCTTGGGGGCTATTCCGACGATCCGGCGGCTCAGGACTCCTTCGACACGCCCCCCGGGCTGCAGTTTATATGGCCGGTTCAGCCCCGGCCCTTAACTCCACGATGGCTGGTGCAGCGACGGGAACCGGCACCTCAGGGGCCGGCTCAGCCATACCACCGACTCAGCCCTTGACAGAATTGGCAACCGCCCTGGCGACGCTTCTTGCGACACCGGTGACCGCAGAAAACTAGGCGGAACGCAACACAAAGGTAACTAGACTCCGCGAGCAGGCTAAGGTACAGGCAGATATCAACGTTGAAAACACTCGCATGGCGGAGTTGCAGTCTCAAGTCCAGGCCGAGGTAGAGCGCCTGAAAGGCGAAGCCTGGCGCATGGGGCTCCGTCAGAATGCCTCAGAGGTGGTTCATCAAAGGCGCCATATGAGCCGTCTACCGCCCAATTATAAGCCCATGTGTCTGTTTAATACGCCGCAGGATATGCCTGTTCAGGGGGCTGGGGCAGGCACCCCGGAAGCACCGTTTGTGCCCCCGAACGGAGGCAGGTAGCCGTCGCCGGGTCAACCACATCAACCGGCTCAGCAGCGCCCGCAAGAGGCAGCCCAGCGACTCCCGCCGGTTCAGACGCCTCCGCATTGTTTCCTCACGCCGGCGGGTCACTTTACCAACCCTTTGGAGAACTTGGTGGCAGCAGCGACCAACCTGGCCGCGCTCCTAATCTCGGGAAACTCACCGGTTGAGATTGAAGCCCGGAATTCCATTGAGATGTTGAAAACTGCAGTTGCTCAGCAGGCGAACTACTCCTACAGTCGGCAGCGAATCCACTCTACCCCGCTTCCGAGCCGTAGCAGGAGCCGCCATAATGAGTCGCCGGCCGTCTCTAGCAGTGCTCGTCGACATCGTGAGCAGCCTCATGACCCGCCGCGCCGTGAGCCCCTTAATGCCCAGGAGATCGTTGACATGGCTCGGGCTCAACTAGCAGCGGAGGCGGCGAATGCGGCGGCTCAAGCACCGCTTGTCACAACCCAATTGACTTCTAGTAGCAGGACCATCGGGATACCGTGTTTGGTGCCTGCTTTACACAACGAGCGCATGCCCAAGGACTTCAAAGGCCCTCGTAAGGTTCCGAATTAAACGGCTGACCTTGAGCCGGCCGCTTGGATTGAGAGCTACGAGATACCCATGGACATGCTGGATGTCAGCGACGCTGTCTGCGCCAAGTACCTGACGATGATGCTAGAGGGGTCGGCTCGTACATGGTTGAAAAATTTGCCCCCTAACTCTATTAACACCTGGGCGGAGTTGAAGGACCGTTTCATCAAAAACTTCCAGGGAACCTGCAAGCGCCCGATGACGATCGTCGATCTTCAGCACTGCATCTAACATGAGGGTGAGTCGGCCCATCACTGGACGCGCCGGGTTGCAGAAATTATTCACGCCTAGGACAGCATCACGGCGGCTCAGGCGGTTCTGATCTTGGAGAAAAACTTCCACTTTGAGCCGCTCTTGCAGAAACTGGGCCGGCTCAAGCGGAAGGTTCAGGATATGGGCGAGCTCATGGATGTCCTCACCAGGTATGCCGAGTCAGACACCACGAAGGATCCCAGCCCAGACGATGACCAGACTGGCAAGGGAAAGAAAAACAATGGTGGCAGGGGTAACCAGCAGAACAATTCAGGGAACAATGGAAATCATGGCAATGGAGGGAAGCGTAAGAATCAGGAAGGAGGATCAGATTTGGTCGCCATTACCAACACTGGTTACAAATACCCAAAGGGTAATAATTCGGGAAGATCCTATAGTGGCAACAAGCCACGTAATTTTGAGGAAGCCCTCAAAGGCGCATGCCCAAAGCACAGCCTCCCTAATAAGCCGTCAACCCACTCTTGGGAGAACTGTCACATAATGTAGGCTTTCGGCGAGCAGTTCTTTCAGAACCGTCAAGGCGGCGACGGAGGCAACCCGGGGCAGCCTGGTGCCGGCTCGTCTGGCGGTTTTCATAACCTGGGGTTTCATGGCCCGGGCGGCTCAGGTGCAGGTTACCAGGGTTCTGGCAACAATGGTGGTAATCAGCATTCGGGGCAAGGAAGTCAACAGCAGGGCAATCATCAGCATGGCAATCAATCTGGTTTTCAGAGTAATCCCAAGCAGCTGAATAGTGGGCAGTACCATGTGTTCATGACTCATACTGAAAAACGAGATCGCAAACTCCGGAAACGAGCCGTCAGTGTTGTTGAGCCGGCGGTCCCGGAATATCTACGTTGGTCGGAGCAGCCCATTACATGGAGCAGAGAGGACCATCCTCCCCGGGTTGATAGTCCGGGTTGCTTGGCTTTGGTGGTGGCGCCTCAGGTGGGCGGCTATTCACTCACGAAAGTGCTCATGGACGGAGGAAGTAGCATAAACATCTTGTACTACGATACTTTCCGACGGATGAACCTGTCTGAAAAACAGCACTAGTCGTCTTCCACCGTGTTTCACGGGATTGTTCCTGGAAAGTCTGCATATCCTATCGGGCGGATCAAGCTGGACGTCGCGTTTGGCACTGATGATAACTACAGGTGCGAGTATTTGACCTTTGAGGTGGTCAAAATCAAGAGCCCGTATCACGCCCTGTTTGGGCGGCTGGCTTACGCTCGCTTTATGGCTCGACCTTGCTATGTCTACCTCAAACTCAAGATGCCTAGTCCGAACGGCACTATCACAGTTAACGGAGATCGAAAGATCGCCCTTGAGTGCGAGGAAGGGGATGCAGCCTATGCCGAGACGGCTTGCGCAGCGGCAGAGTTGAAATTCTACACTGCGAATGTTGACCCGGCCGATATGACGCCCTTGAAGAAACCCACCGCAGAGTCTGACCCGCCACTCAAGTTTAAGTCGGCCGAGGATACCAAGAAGGTTGAGTTTGTCCCTGGTGACCCGTCCAATAAGTTCACTATTGGGGCTGGTATGGATCCCAAATAGGAAAGCGCGCTCATCGAGTTCATTCGTGAGAATCGTGACATCTTCGCGTGGAAACCTTCTGACATGCCAGGTGTACCGAGAGAACTCGCTGAGCACCACCTTAATGTGGATCCAAAAATGATGCCTGTTCGACAATTCCTCCGTCGTTTTAAGGAGGCGAGACGCAAGGTTATTGGGGAAGAAGTAGCCCGGCTCCTAGCTGCCGGGTTCATCGTTGAAGTTTTTCACCCTCAGTGGTTGGCTAATCCAGTGCTTGTTCTAAAGAAAAACGGCACTTGTCGCATGTGTGTTGACTACACAGATCTCAACAAGGCTTGTCCCAAAGACCCGTTCGCCCTCCCTCGCGTGGATCAGATCATCGATGCCACGGCGGTTTGTGAGAGTTTGTGTTTTCTGGATGCTTACTCCGGCTATCATCAGATAAAGATGGCCGTCGAGGATCAGGAGAAGACGGCTTTCATCACACTGTTTGGGGCCTTTTGCTATGTCTCTATGCCTTTCGGGCTCAACAGTGCAGGGGCGACTTATCAGCGCTGTGTCCAGAATTGTTTCCACAAGCAGATTGGGCGCAACGTTCATGCTTATGTGGATGATATCGTGGTCAAGTCATTGAAGAAGGAGACCTTGCTGGATGATCTCAAGGAAACTTTTGCTAATCTTCGGACTTACCAGATGAAGCTTAACCCGGATAAGTTTGTTTTTGGTGTTCATGCAGGCAAGTTGCTGGGTTTCCTAGTATCGGAACGAGGCATTGAAGCCAACCCGGACAAGATCAAGGCAGTAACCTCGCTTGCGAAGCCGGAAAATATAAACGACATTCAACGGATGGCGGGTCGGATCGCTGCTTTGAGCCGGTTCATAAGCCGCCTTGGCGAAAAGGCGATTCCCCTTTATCAGATGTTGAAGAAGACTGATACCTTTGTCTGGAGTGATGCAGCTGATGCAGCTTTCGAAGCCCTCAAGAAGCAGCTGGCTGAGCCGCCTGTCCTCGCTGCTCCTATTGCTAAAGAGCCTATGCTTATGCACATTGCTGCTAATAACAAAGCGGTAAGTGTTGCAGTTGTTGTCGAGGGGAAAGAGGCAGGGAAAGAATATCCAGTCCAGAGGCCAGTCTATTATGTCAGCGTAGTTTTATCCGAGTCCAAGCAGAGATACCCACATTGGCGGAAACTGGTGTTTGGTGTCTTCATGGCTAGTCGCAAGCTCAGACATTATTTCCTGGAACACCCCATTACTGTGGTCAGTTCAGCACCCTTGGGAGACATCATCCAGAATAGGGAAGCTACAGGCCGGGTTGCCAAGTGGGCAATTGAGCTTGGCCCACATCATCTTAAGTATGTGCCTCTCATGGCCATTAAATCCCAGGCACTCGTGGATTTCATCAATGACTAGACTGAACTCCAAGCCCCAGAAGAGAAGGCTGATAATACATATTGGACTATACATTTTGATGGTTCCAGACAGCTCGAAGGCTCGGTGGCTGGAGTCGTCATATCTTCCCCTCGAGGTGATACATTTTGTTATGTCCTGAGGATTCTGTTTACTTGTACTAACAATGTAGCTGAATATGAGGCTCTCCTCCACGGTCTTCGGATTGCTAAAGAGATGAATCTCAGCCGGGTCAGGTGCTTGGGCGACTCAGATTTGGTTGCTCAACAAGTTTCAGGAACGTGGGATTCCAAGGACCCACTTATGGCGGCTTATCGGCAGGCGGTAACCAATGTGGCAGGACACTTCAAAGGGTATCAAGTTGATCACATTGATCGGCGGCTCAACGAGGCGGCTGATGCATTGTCGCGACTCGGCTCTCAGCGTAAGCCGGTCCCTCCCAATGTTTTCCTTGATGTGCTCCATCATCCTTCTGTCAAATTGCCTTCCGAGGAAGATCTCGCTATCCCTGACCCGGAGGCACTGTTGGTGGTGGCTCTTCACGCTATTCCGGACTGGACAATTCCTTATCTAGATTATTTGACTCGAGGCGAGCTTCCTGCAGATGAAATCATGGCTCGTCAGATCGTCCGCCGCTCCAAATCTATGTCTATCGTCAACGGCGAGTTGCACATGAGAAGCACCACAGGTGTTTTCCAGCGTTGTGTTTTGCCTGATGAAGGGCGAGAGATCCTTAACGAGATTCATTCTGGAGATTGTGGTCATCATGCCTGCTCAAGGTCCTTAGTGGCAAAGGCTTTTCGACATGGTTTCTACTGGCTTACTGCACACGCCGATGCAGAGGATATCGTACTCAAGTGCGATGGTTGTCAGAAGTTTGCACATCAAGCTCATGTTCCGGCTCAAGAACTTCGCATGATTCCTATCACATGGCCTTTTACAGTCTGGAGGCTCGACATGGTTGGTCCGTTTAAGCCGTCCAAGGAGAAGAAGACCCATCTTTTGGTTGTTGTTGATAAGTTCACCAAGTGGGTTGAGGCCGAGCCAATCAGCAATTGTGATGCAGCCACAGCAGTCAAGTTCTTGAAAAAGTTGATTTTTCGCTTTGGTTATCCACATAGCATCATCACTGATAATGGCACAAATTTATCAAAGGGAGGTATGAAGCAGTTTTGTCACGGAGAGCATATCCGGCTTGATGT
This sequence comes from Elymus sibiricus, assembly GCA_039707655.1. NCBI lineage: Eukaryota > Viridiplantae > Streptophyta > Magnoliopsida > Poales > Poaceae > Elymus > Elymus sibiricus. Next base: position 51,472,227 of record CM077668.1, read on the forward strand.
TGCCGTAGTTGCACACCCTCAGTCCAATGGCCAAGCAGAACGTGCTAATCAAGAGATTTTACGCGGTATCAAGCCAAAGCTTATGGTCCCCCTCGAGCGCACGCCGGGTTGCTGGGTTGAGGAGCTTCCTTCTGTCCTTTGGAGCATCCGGACTACCCCTAACAGATCAAGAGGCTTTACGCCTTTCTTCATGGTCTACGGTGCAGAAGCTGTTTTACCCAGCGATATTCGCCACGATTCCCCCCGGGTCACCGCCTATGTCGAAGCAGATAACGAGAAGGCTCATCAAGATTCTCTCGATGCATTGGAGGAGGAACGGGACTTAGCAGCAGCACGATCTGCAATCTATCAACAAGACCTACGTCGCTATCACAGCCGTCGGGTTCGCAGCCGTACTTTCCAAGAGGGCGACTTAGTACTCCGTCTGATTCAAGAACAGGCGGGTATGCACAAGCTCTCCCCTCCCTGGGAAGGGCCTTTTGTCATCAGCAAGAATCTCAACAATGGTTCATATTACCTGATGGATATACATGAGCATAATAAACCACGTACGTCAGAGGAGGAGACCAACAGGCCTTGGAATATCGCTCATCTCCATCCTTATTACATTTAGAGCCACCGGCTCAAGTTTGCTTGTACATACCTTTGTATATATTATGATCAATAAACACAAGCCGGCATCCCCGAAACTCGGGGCCTCTGTCGTTTCATCTCAAATATTGTGCATGAGTCTTTTCGTTTTTGATCAATGGTCACTTGGGGGCTTCCAACTCACCGAGTTTATCTATCTTACCCTCTTGACCCGGCAACTGACGCCACATTATCTTGGTTAAACCTGCCTGTCTGCTTGATGCTACTCCGATTAGGTGACCCGGTGTACTCTTGACAAGTCAATCATCTCTATGACCCTGAACTTGTCTTGGTTAAAACATCAGATGTCACGTGAGAGCTGGCTTACAGAGAGCGAGGATAAACCATGGGCTATCACGCCAGCTTCATTGAAGCAAGACTCGAGCCTCGAAAGTCGGTCTATATTGTCGTGCCTCGAAAGCCGGCTTAGCATTGATATCTATTCACGATTTATGTTCAAATTTCACAGGGGTTATCTTTGTTTCCCCTTTGGGCCATGAGCCGCCGGATCATTGACGAGCCGGTTTAAACAAAAATCATAACAGTTTATCTCAGACTGGTGCTAACCACAACCCGGACAAGCTATTAAGCGCCCCGGGGTATGTTAAGTCTGTGTTATGCAGAGACGGATAACCTATTGATGGTTTCTGCAGATATGACTCACCATACTGATACTCAACGAAGCATAGTTTCTTCCAAAGGAGACCTGGCGGGTTAATATACAATCACACCAGTGCAGCTGTTTCATCCTAAATACTGCAAAATTTTAAAGTACGCAAAGGCACGTCAGAGCACCCACGTGTTTCAACTATCCTATTACAAGGCCACAACTGGGCTCCATGATGTGAAAGTTCTTTGGAAGCTCTACTCCTGGGCACCCGTTTCAGCGCCCTCCGGGTTATCAGTTCCCGAGTTAGCTCCCTCCTGCTGCTTCTTGGCGGCTTGCGTCTCTGGGTCATCCTGCTCCGGCTCCGCTCTTCGTCCTATCTGAAGGTTTTCGAAGTCCCAGTCGAGGGTGGTCAAGGCTTGGAACTCGGCGTCCTCTCCCATGATAATTGACGGGTCAACATCAGGAGCAAAGATGTGCTTGCGGCGTGCTAGAGTCAGGTCGATCGGCTCGAAGATTGGCAGTGTGACACGTTGGTTATCTTCAGTATAAGCCGCCTGGTACATCTTCAAGTCCACCTCTTCAACAATCTGACTCGCCACGACACGAGTTTCTTTCAAACAGCTGGAATAGTCAGCCGTACTGAATTCACTGCTGTTCTTAAATTCCGGAAACCCGCCAGCCAGCTCAGACAAGTCCATATCTGGCACATACGCCTTGGCTCGGCTCAGGGATAGCATGCTGGCTGATCAGGCGGCTGATTTCTTGAGCTCCTCAATGTCCTTCGGCATGGTGGAAAGCTGATTCAACACGTCTCTGATATATTTTGGCGGCTCTTTATGTCTCATTACTGACATAATTGTGACCAAACTCCCTGCATAGAGTTGCTCCAGAAAGGTGTACATCGCCTTTAGCTTGACCAGCGGCTCTTGTCCAAGATTTACAGTCCGGGTCCCTGCAATTTTTTGCCCAAGTATGAATCAACTGCTGATTGCAGTTCGCAGGCGAGTTATCAGTAAAATCGGAGGGTCACTTACCAAAGATGGCCTGGGTCATGTGATTGATGTGATGCTTTAATCCAGCCAGTTCATCGGAAAGGGGCTTGAGTTTGTTTTGTGCTTCTTCAGCACGTTTCAACAGCAAGGTTTTCTCTTCCTCATGAGAGGCCGTCAACGCTCTCAATTTTTCGGCGGTAGTTGATGCTGATTCTTCTAGAGACGCGGCTGCTGACTCGGCATCAGCTCGAAGCTTCTTCTCAGCCTTAAGTTGCTCTTGCAAGCCGGCCGCTCTTGACTCAGCATCATTCAGCAGATCCTGTCATAACCAGGTCACATCAGTATAATGAGCCTACAAAATTGGTCACTTTGGTGTTTGGGGACTATGATACAACCACACTTTTCTAAACTGAAGTCCCAAACAGTTGCTAGCAATCTACATGGCACTTGGGGGCTAATGCAAGTTCATTTTTCTTTTACAAATATCAAAGGACAGCTCCAACTCATCTCAGTACAATGAGTCGGCCCTTGGCGGCTATCACAGTCAATTCTCTTCTACATACTGAATCAATATTATGAAGACCCGGCTGTTTCACAGAAACAAGCCGGCCCTTGGGGGCTACACAACATTTTGATCTATACTTGTTGAAGATCCGGCTGTTTCACATAAACAAGCCGGCCCTTGGGGGCTAGACAACATTTTGATCTATACTTGTTGAAGATCCGGCTGTTTCACAGAAGCAAGCCGGCCCTTGGGGGCTACATGACAATTCAGTTTAAAAGACGAAGTTTCAGCCCCAGCTCGTTATATGCATAACAACCCGGCCCTTGGGGGCTATGGTTCAAGGAAAAAGAAGGAAATCGTATTTAAAGTCTTTCACATAATCATGTCTGTTTATGTCTAAGACTTGGCGGCTACATATGATATATACAGTGTGGAAAAGAGATGTTTTCTTACCTCATATTTCCTCTTCAGCATGTTAACCATGCTGGCTTCCATATCCTGGCTTGTGGATAGCCAGGTCAAGTACACCTCATGAAGGTCAGCCGCGCTAAATTCTACAAGGCTTGGGAGTGCATGTTTCGCCAAAGCGGTTGAAGGCTCTGGAGCTTTAAAGGATGCTCCTGTGGTGGTGACCTTGTCGGCGGCTTGGGGAGACGACAACACTACATTTTCCGCCGCCTTTGTTGGGCTCGAAGCACGGTCAGGACTCGGCGGGTTGATGTCTTCCACCTCGTCTGTCACACAGGTTTGAGTGTCCACCTTTTTTGTTGATGGCGGCTTATTCAGTGGCGGCGGCTCAACAATCTCGTCAGCCTGGTCCTTTGCAGTTTCAACTTGACCTTCAGGGGTCACCAACTCTGGAGTTTCGGATCCGGGTTTCTCTGGGTTTGAGGGTAATTCGCCAGTCTTCCTTTTCTTGGCCTTGGCCCTGCGAAAGCACAAGCAGAATCAGATAAATAATACAACTGGTATAACACAACATGACTCATCGAAAAGCACTTACCCTTGTTTGATGACCAAGGGTGGCAGTTGAGTGGCAGATGAGTTGCCAGATGATGGTGGCGACTCCTGATAATCCGAGTTAGACGGGTTACGTGGTTGTTTAAAAAGACCGGCAAGCGGGTGAGATGGAGTTGGACTATGAGGCACCTCATTTCGGCGCTTGCGGGGGTTTGGCGTGTCAGCTAAGCCGCCCAAAAGCTCTCCAGAGCCACTTCGCGTCTGGCGCCTTATTGATTCGGCATGCTATGATTTCTTTGAAGAAAATTTTAGGTCTAAGTAAGCAAGTGGATGAGAAAAGGGCACTTTCCTCACTATTTTTCTTAGCTTTTGGGGAACAAAGGTGTCCGAGTCGGAAGAGATAGAAATTACCTCAACGTCATCAGCCCGGCTTATATCAGCATCACCCTGAGAATAAGAGGCGTCAGCAAGTTCAATAAAAAGACAGCCAAGGGAGTCAAGTTCTACCTCTGATTCATCATCAGCCAATGGCGACTGGCTCCTAGCTGTCGTCTCATGTTCAGCGGCCGGCTTATTCTTTTTCCGAACCAGCACAGCCTTGGATTTGGTGACTGCTTTCTTCGTTTTCTTGTTCCAGAATGAAGAGTTGACCTACAGGTTAACGAGATCAACAAGTAAGTTTAAGTTATGGATTGATAAGTCGGATAAAACGATTACAAGAATGCTTACCGGAGGAGCTCGGTTGAGGGCATAGAATGGTTTCAGTCCGGTCCTGTTGCATAATTCTTGAGGTTCCCCGAGTAGCTTCTTCGTAGCCTTATTTATATCATCAGCTGACATATCAATGGGACAGAACCGTTGTGGATCGGTTGACTCAGCAGAATAATTACACATCAAGTCGTCTCGGCGGCTTAAGGGCAAGATTTTCCAGGTAAGCCAGCACCGGGTCAAGTCAACACCAGTCAGACCGTTGGCTAGCAAAGCCCTCAGCCTTGGATATACGTGGGCGACTTGGGCACGTTCTTCTTGAGAAGCCCAGCCAGGAAGTTCAAAGGTTGGGGGAAGGCGTTCAGTTCTATAACCCGGCAGAGGGTTTTCATTAGCTGGAGCTGTGTTCTTGCAGTAGAACCACGTTTTGTTCCAACCTTTAGGGTGACTCGGCAGAACAGCTGAAGGAAAAGGAACGTCTCTTCGTCTTTGAATTGAGACCCCGCCAAGTTCTAGGCAGGGGCCATCAGCGCACTCAGTTTGGCGGTTGAGATAGAAGAACTCTCTGAAGAGAGGAACGGTGGGTTCTATTTGCAGATATACCTCACACAAGACTTGAAATTGGCACAGGTTGGATACAGAGTTTGGACCAATGTCTTGAGGATGAAGGTTGAAGAAGTGTAGAACATCCCGGAAGAATTTTGACCCGGGTGGAGAGAAACCCCTAAGGAGATGGTCTGTAAAAATCATGACTTCCCCTTCGCGGGGGTGAGGGATGTTTTCTGCTGCTTGAGGGGCTCGATAGCCAATTACTTCTTCAGCCGGTAGGAAGCCTTGCTCTTTAAAATCGTTCAGTACAAGGTCAGAGACTTGATAACACACCTAGTTGCAGACTGTGGTCTTCGCCATAGCAAGTCGCCTAAATATGAACGAGGAATGCAAAAACATAAATGGCAGGTTTACTCATGTTCATGATAAGCTCGCATCATATGATTAAAGGTACATGGGTGAGTCATCATGTTCAGTAAGTCGCCAAAGTTATGAGTCGCCCGACTGGGATTTCAGCTATGATTATCAAAATTGGGCGGATCATAATAAGTGGACAAGAGTGGCCAAGAGTAAGGGCGGCTCATCCTAAGACCAAGGTTCTCCGATTTATTCCTAAGTGTTGCAGAAACAAGTTTCGAACAAGAACAATTACTGCAATGGATCTAAAAAATAGTTTAAAAAGAGAAATATTTACTATACCTAGTTCATACAGTGGAAACAGAGTTTGATCTATTCCGGATTTCTAGTAAAGGTCTGAGGCTCTTAGATGCAAAATGGTACTACGGATAGCGGAGGAATATCTCTATGAAGAAGGCATTCATAAATAGATCTAAACAGCGGCAATGGTGATACGGCCTGTGCAAGAACACCGATGAACTAGGGTAAAGCTACTGCTACAGATTGAAGCAATGAAGCATACCTGGGCGCGGTGAATGGTTTTGGGATGATCCCGAGCAGCCTCGACGATGGCGCATGCGAAGGAAAGGATGCGGTTGAGGTCGCCGGTGCGCGCCAGGGTCGTGCGGCGGCGGAGCTCCAGACACAGGCAGATGCGTCGCGAGGAAGAAGAAGCTGTGGGGCGGTCAAAGTGGTAAAGAGGAAATGGAGACCCCCTCGGGAATATTTATAAGGGAAAGAAATGAGGGGAAACGGCAAGCGCGAGAATCAAGGCGACACCGTGATAAAAGGCGCCTCGATTATTGGGCATGTCAGGTCCACTCAAGATTTGTAATGACGTCACGCAAGATTCGTGGATATCAGTTGAATGGAGTCATGGATTTCCAAGGGAAGATATGAGAAGTATGAAGCATGTTGTAAGCCGGCAATTATAAGCCGGCCACGACCCAGAAGATCAGTCTGGGTTATCCTAATTTTGAAGGTTGACATGAATAAATTCAAATCAACCTGGGGGCTAATGTCGGGGATATAACCCCTGGATATAACCCGCCCGTTTAGGGCCGGGTCACTATACGGTGACTTAGAACAAGGCTTCTACAGGTGGGCCGCGGCGATCCAGAAGACTGGAGTCCAGAGGATAAGCTGCCCAGGGGAGGCCGGCTCACGGCCCAGAGCCTTTCCATCTAAGGCGTTTAAAGAGTTTTCTTACTTGTGAAACAAGATGAGTAGGAATTAGAGTATGACACGGGTCGTCTCTTCGACTCGGACTCTGTTGTAAACCCAGGGCCTCAACCAATATATAAAGGGGGGGCCCTGGGGCTAAAGGACCAAGTTACAAGCTCTCGAGTACTAGGTTAGCCAAGTCGCACCCTTGTAATCGAGATCAACATCAATACAACCAAAGCAGGACGTAGGCTATTACCTCCTTCGAGAGGGGCCGAACCTGGGTAAACCCTTGTCTCTTGATTCCGATCAACCCCGTTCGAGTTACCACCTAGCTGCGATGGCCTCACGACTAAGTCCTTTCACAAGGACATCTGCCGTGACAAAACCACGACAGTGCGGGTGCTCACCGCGGAGCTCAAGAAAGGCTCGCCGGGGTTCGGGAGCAACAGAGGCGGCCGGAATCGATGACGAACGCCGGCGACCGAAGAGGAAGAAGAAGGCGGCGATCTCGCGATGCAGGGGCTCCGAGCTCGAGCTGATGGGTGCAGACGGCGTAGTCGACGTAGGCGGAGCTCGTGGGCACGATGGCGAGGCGCGGGGAGGACGGTGGCCGCGGCTACAGCTCGGCCATGGCGACGGCGGCGCTCGGGATCAAGCGAGGGAGGCGATGGAGGAGGGGAAAAGTGGCTAGGGTTCGCCAGGGAGGTGCAGGCGATGCTCTTATCCACTCCGCGGCGGCGACGACACCGGGGATGGCCGACGTGTGCCCATCACCGGCTCGGGCATCCACGGCGATGACACGCAGGGAGAGAGAGGCGGGAGGAAGAAGGAGAGAGAGGGGTGGGCTGGGCCGGCCACTGTTTGAACTTAAGCCCATTGGCACAGTAGCGTTTAGGCCTTTTCCAATTTCTTTTCTCTTTCTTTTTACAGAATTGTTTTGCATTATTTTTGAGCTGCCAAATGACTTTTGTAAAATGTGGGACTAGGCCACATAAATACTTTGGAATATTTGGCACTGCCACAAATATTTTGAGGAGCATCTGAATTCAAATGAATTTTCCCTCAATTAAAATGGCATTTTAAAATGCTGAAATGGTACTGTTCTAGCTTCTAAATTCCAAATGAGCCAACAAGTTGTGTGGTTTTCCTCCACATTAATTACATATGGAATATTTGCTAAAACATGAACTATTTTTCAGACATGTTTGTGAATCTTTAAATTTCACTTATAATTTGAATTGAATTCAGTTGTGGAATTTGAAATGAGATATGAATCAAAGATGATTAAGGTTTGCAAAACAAAGTGACTTGGCTTAATCATGAGGGATTACTGTAGTGCATTACCCAGGGGTGTTACAATTCTCCTCCTCTAAAAGAATTCTCATCCCGAGAATTAAGAGGTAGAAGGGAAAATTTCGGGGTATTCCTGGAAGTTCTACTAGAAGTACCTCCTAGAAGTCGCGAACGACTGGAACGTTTTCAGTTCCTCAAATTTAATGCCATGTTTGTATGCAAAAGCTTCGGATATAAATGAATATGATGCTCCTGAATCAAATAAAACAGGAGGTGGTACTGAGTTAACAAGAAGAGTACCCATCACAGTAGCTGGCTGACCTTGAGCTTCATTCAGATCAACGTGGAAGGCTTGACCACGACCATAAGAAGGTCTGGCATTGTTGTTGCGGGTCTGGTTGTTACCACGACCAGCAGAGGGAAGTGCAAGCTGATTCTCATTCTGAGGGCATTCTCTGGCTCGATGACCTGGACGGCCACACTTAAAGCAGAGTCCATCATTGGGACGGGGAGCAGGAGCTCGAAGCAGTGGAGCCTGAGGTCTTGGCTCCCCCGGCAGTGGAGGAGGTGCAGCTGGATGGTACATGCTGTGAGGAATCCAGATACGAAACTTCTGCGATGACGAGCCCGCATCATGGGTGCGCTTGAGAGCGTCCTTGTTCTCCTTCAGTCCAGTCTCAACTTGAATGGCCTTATTCACCAAGGTGGCGAAGTCAGCGAAGTCTTGGACAAGAAGGGCTAGCTTGATATCAGGGTTGAGCCCTTCACGGAACTTCTCCTGTCTACGTGCATCAGTAGCAATGTCTTCCTTAGCATAGCAAGACAAGTCAAGGAACTCCCGCTGGCAGACATCCACAGTTTTGCTTCCCTGGACGAGGTTGCGGAACTCACGTTTCTTCCCGTCCATGATTCCCTGAGGAATGTAGCGGGCACGAAAAGCAGCTTGGAACTCCAGCCAGGTGATGATCGTTCCAACTGGCAGTGTGCGTCTGTGGCTGTCCCACCATTGAGCAGCGGGACCCTTCAGGAAGTAGGATGCAAAGGTGACATAGCTGTCAGGGGCAACATTGGCTGACTCCATCTCATAAGTGATGTCACGAAGCCAGTCGTCAGCATCAAGCGGCTGAACGGAGTTGCGGAACACAGTTGGGTTGAGGCGAACAAAGTCCTTCAAGGTTATTGGAAATGGCTGCTGATTCATGTTCGGACGTGGAAACTAATCCATTATCCCTTGCATGAACTGACGGTTCAGTTCAAATTGTTACATCATTGCAGCCATATAGTCGGGCGGTGGTGGATTGTTGGCACCACGGCCACGACCTGCGGGTCTAACCATCCTACTAAAATCAACAGGGGTAGTTTAGCAACGAGCAATTTCAGGTGTATGGGATCATTCATGAAGTAACACGCACAACAAAGGAAGTGCAATAGATACAACATCATAGTCAAACATGACATACAAATCCATACATAGGTTCGGTTACAAGCCAGCGGTACAAGTTCGAAAAGGAAAAGCTAGACACACAAGGCAGCACGCAGGCACGCGGTGGAGGGATACAACAACGGGACATAGCGATAGCTACATCAATGTCCAAGAAAACCATTGAAGCCAGGCAACTGCAAGTGACGATGCAAGGCACCCTCGACACAAGGATCCTGCGCTCCGTGAACACTCTGGTGCAGAACCTGGTCCCAAACTGGAAGAAAAGGACCACATGGAGGAGTATAACCTCCAACAGCAGGCCACTCAAGACCTGGTGGCATCTCTGTCCTGCGCGGGTAAAGGATATATTGAGGATGTATCCCTGCACTGACTGCTGGCAGCAACTGTGTCAGAGCGTCATAAAGACGAGCACGAGTGGCGTACAACTCGACAGCAAGAGCTCGGGCAGTGCGATCCAGAGCCTCAGTGTACTGAACCAAAACCTGTGGGTCATAACGACATCGCACGTAAGGGGTACAGACAGCAGTGTAGTATCCACTCTCATCCCCAACGGGGGCATACGGGATATATCTGAAACCAGTCTCCTCCAAGCGGGTGCGCTCTCCACGGAGAGGGGCAATAGCAGCATAGGCAGCATCATGGACTGCCATGTCAACAGTCACTCCAACACCATGAAAGGTGTGCAACTTAGTGATGGAGTTATCCTGTCGATCAAAGATACGAACCACAGCGTGGTACTGCTCCTGGTTGAACTCGCGGTAATCCTGGTAAACAGTGTACTCGAGGTACCAGCGATATCCCAGCCTGGTCAAGAGGTTGACCAGAATATCAGGGAATCCAGTCGCATCAACAGCCATAGTCTGGCGTACGAGCTGTCTTGCGGGACGCATCTGAAACAAGGGAGTGCAAGATGTCAAATGATAGTGTGAGAAGCATTTGATAGCATTGAAAGGAATGGCTGCCAATAATCCAGCTCTCCGAGTGAATGTGAGCACGAGAACCTAATGTTAGAGTTAGCAAAATCTTTTACCCGAATAGAAGAGAGATCAGAGTCCCACAGTAAGGAAGAGGAATAAAAGATCCTAAACCCGTCCATTGGCGACGTGGGCCCGTAAGCCACACAGCCATGTTAGTAAAATCGTTTTTCAAAGACTAGACTCAACTTCGGCCAAGGAGTTGGAAAGGGGCTTCCTATAGGCAGTCGTCTCTGATACCAACTTGTGACGCCCCCGACTCAATCGTGCACTAATCGTACACGCAAATGCGCACGATCAACCCCAGGGACTCACGGGAAGATATCACAATACAACACTCTTCTAATGCTGCAAGATGCTAGTCTTCGATAGGCTAGGCTTTCCCCTCTATTCCGGCAATTCCACAGTCTAGTCCACAGATACAGCCCCCTCTTTGATACCGATGCATAATTAGAATAGATCTGATGTAAGTCTTGTGAGTACTTTGGATGAGTACTCACGGTTGCTTTGCTTCCCTTTTTCCCCATACCCGATTGCTGCGACCAGATGACGGAGCCCCGGAGCCAGCTGCCCATGTCGATGACTACTACTACCCCACCGGTGGAGCTTACTACTACGTGGAGACAGACGACCAGGAGTAGATAGGAGGCTCCTAGGCAGGAGGCCTGCGCCTTTTTGATCCAGTGTCGTTGTTTTGCTCAGCCTTCTTAAGGCAGACTTGTTTAACTTTTATGTCTGTACTCAGATATCTGATGCTTCCGCTGATGCTTGTATGACTCGAGCTTATGTATACGAGCCTTCGAGGCCCCTGGCTTGTAATATAAAGCTTGTATGACTTTTATTTGTGTGTAGAGTTGTGTTGTGATATCTTCCCGTGAGTCCTTAGGCTTGATCGTGTGCATTTGCGTGTATGATTAGTGCACGATTAAGTCGGGGGCGTCACAAGTTGGTATCAGAGCCGACTGCTTGTAGGAAACCCATTTCCAACTCCTTGGCCGAAGTTGAGTCTAGTCTTTGAAAAACTGTTTTACTAACATGGCTGTGTGGTTTACGGGCCCACGTCGCCAATGGATGGGCTTAGAATCTTTTATTCCTCTTCCTTACTCTAGGACTCTGATCTCTCTTCTTTTTGGGTTAAAGGTTTTGCTAACTCTAACATTAGGTTCTCGTGTTCACATTCACCCGGAGAGCTGGATTATCTACAAACATTTCTTTCCGATGCTATCGTATGCTTCTCACACTGTCGTTTGACATCTTATACTCCTTGTTTCAGATGCGTCCCGCAAGACAGCTCGTACGCCACACTATGGCTGTTGATGCGACTGGGTTCCCTGCTATCTTGGTCGATCTCTTGACCACGCTGGGATATCGCTGCTACCCTGAGTACACTGTTTACGAGGACTACCGCGAGTTCAACCAGGAGCAGTACCACGCTGTGGTCCGTATCTTTGATCGGCAAAACAACTCCACCACTGAGTTGCACACCTTTCATGGTGTTGGAGTGACCGTGGACATGGCCGTCCATGATGCTGCATTTACTGCTATTACCCGTCTCCGTGGAGAGCACAGTCGCTTGGAGGAGACTGCTTTTAGATATATCCCGTATGCCCCCGCTGGGGATGAGAGTGGATTCTACACTAGTATCTGTACACCTTACGTGCGACGTCGTTATGACCCGCAGGTTTTGATTCAGTACACTGAGAATCTGGATCGCACTACCCGAGCTCTTGCTGTCGAGTTGTACGCCACTCGTGCTCGTCTTTACGACGCTATGACGCAGTTGCTGCCAGCAGTCAGTGCAGGGATACATCCAGAGTACATCCTTTACCCGCGCAGGACAGAGATGCCGCCGGGTCTTGAGTGGCCTGCTGTCAGAGGTTGTACTCTGCCACGTGGTCCTCTTCTTCCAGTTCGGGACCAGGTGCTACACCAGAGTGTTCACGGAGTGCAGGATCCTTACATCGAGGGTACCCTGCGTCGTCACCTGCAGCTGCCTGGCTTCAGTGGTTTTCTCCGACGTTGATGTAGATATCGCTATGTCCCGTTGTTGTATCCCTCCACCGCGTGCCTGCGTGCCACCTAGTGTGTCTAGCTTTTCCTTTCCGAACTTGTACCGCTGGCTTGTAACCGAATTTATGTATGGATCTGTAAGTCATGTTTAATTATGATGTTGTATCTATTGCACTTCCTTTTGTTGTGCGTGTTACTTCATGAATGATTCCATACACCTGCAATACTCGTTGCTAAACTACCCCCTGTTGACTTTAGCAGGATGGTTAGACCCGCAGGTCGTGGCCGTGGTGCCAACAATCCACCACTGCCCGACTATATGGCTGGGATGATGCAGCAGTTTGAACTGAACCGCCAATTCATACAAGGGATTATGGATCAGTTTCCCCGTCCAAATGCCAACCAGCAGCCAGCCTCAATAACTTTGCAAGAGTTTGTGCGCCTCAACCCAACTATCTTCCGCAACTCAGTTCAGCCACTTGATGCTGATGACTGGCTCCGTGACATCACTTACGAGATGGAGTCAGCCAATGTTGCCCCTGCCAGCTATGTCACTTTCGCATCCTACTTTCTAAAGGGCCCTGCAGCTCAATGGTGGGACAGTCACAGGCATACCCTAGCTGCTGGAACTATCATCACCTGGGTGGAGTTCCAAGCTGCTTTCCGTGCCCGTTACATTCCGCAAGGAATTATGGACCGAAAAAAGCATGAGTTCCGCAACCTTACCCAGGGTAGCAAGTCTGTGGAGGTCTATCAGCGGGAGTTTCTTGAACTATCTCGCTATGCTGAAGAGGATATTGCTACTGATGCCCGCAGACAGGAGAAGTTCCGTGAAGGGCTCAACCCAGATATCAAGCTCGCACTCCTAGTCCAAGACTTCGCCGACTTCGCCACCTTGGTGAACAAGGCCATACAGGTTGAGACTGCTCTGAAGGATCACAAATGACGCGCTTAAGCGCACCCGTGAAGCGGGCTCATCTTCGGGCTCGTCTTCCCAGAAGCACCGTATCTGGATTCCTCACAGCATGTACCATCCAACTGTACCTGCTCCAAGGCCATCGTATGCTGCACCTCGTCTGCCTCCTCCACCTCCGAGGCAGCTGAGACCTCAAGCTCCAAGGCTTCGAGCTCCTGCTCCCCGTCCCGATAATGGACTCTGCTTCAAGTGTGGTCGTCCAGGTCACCGTGCCAGAGACTGCTCTCAGGATCAGAATCTGGTTGTGCTTCCATCAGCTGGCCGTGGTAATGGCCGTGGCAACAATCAACCTCGCTACAACAATGTGAGGCCTTCATATGGTCGTGGTCAGGCTTATCATGTCAACATGGCTGAAGCTCAAGACCAACCAGAGACTGTGATGGGCACTCTTCTCGTTAACTCAGTACCAGCTTCTGTTTTATTTGATTCAGGAGCATCGCATTCTTTCATATCAGAAGATTTTGCATTCATGCATGGCATTAAATATGAAAAACTACACCAACCGTTAGTGGTAAACACTCCCGCGGGCCAATGTCTAGCCTCTATGTTCAGCCCCGATGTTACCATTGAAATTGAAGGGGTGGACTTCCATGCCTTTCCCATTATTTTGAAGTCTTCCAAAGTTGACCACATTCTGGGAATGGATTGGTTGAAGGCTCACACCGCCTTAATCATTTGTGCCACTAAAGCCGTCCAACTTCTGCACCCATCGGATGAGCTGGTAAACTACCATGCGCACCTCGTTCATAATGCCGAGGCTCAGGTTTATGCCTTGAATGCGTTGAACGCTTCTCCTCTTGAGGGAATAGAAAACGTACCAGTCGTTCACGACTTCCAAGATGTCTTCCCAGAAGAACTTCCAGGAGTACCCCCTGTTAGAGCTGTCAAGTTTGTTATCGACTTAAAACCAGGCACAACTCCTATTGTGAAGCGTCCTTACAAGATGCCATCGCATGAACTCCTTGAGCTTAAGGAGGAAATCGACAAATCACTTCGTAAGGGTTTCATTCGTCCAAGTTCCTCTGCTTGGGGAACACCTTCTCTCTTTGTCAAGAAGAAAGATGGTACGAACCGGTTGGTCCAAGATTACCGACCTATTAACCAGGCCACCATTCAGAACAAGTATCCGCTTCCTCGGATCAACGATCTGTATGATCAACTTGCTGGATCATCAGTATTCTCTAAACTTGATTTGAGGTTGGGTTATCATCAGATCCGCGTCCGCGAGGAGGATATTCCCAAGACTGCCTTTGTTACTCGCTATGGTTCATATCAGTACACTGTCATGTCTTTCGGCTTAACTAATGCTGCAGCAACATTCTCCCGCCTGATGAATTACATCTTCATGGATTACCTCGACAAATTCGTCGTGGTTTATCTGGATGATATTCTAATATATTCCAAGAATAAGGAAGAACATGCTGAACATCTTCGCCTTGTTCTGGAAAAGCTTCGAGAGCATCAGCTATATGCCAAGTATTCCAACTGTGAATTCTGGTTATCTGAAGTGACCTACCTTGGACATGTGATTTCCAAGGATGGTATTGCTGTCAACCCAGAACGAGTTCAGGCTATTCTTGACTGGACTCCCCTAAAGAATGTCAAGTAAGTCAGAAGTTTTCTCGGACTCGCAAGCTATTGCCGTCGATTTGTCGAGAACTTCTCAAAGATTGCCATGCCTCTGACTAATCTGCTTCACAAAGGCGTTAAGTTTGAGTGGACGGATAAATGTCAGGAAAGTTTCCAAACCCTCAAGGACAAGCTGACTTCTGCACCAGTGGTTGCTCCTCCGGATTCTCGCAAGGACTTCATGATTTATTGCGACGCCTCTCGTCAAGGATTGGGCTGTGTCCTGATGCAAGAGCGCAGAGTGATTGCTTATGCCTCACAACAACTGCGCCCTCATGAAGAGAACTACCCTGTGCATGATCTTGAACTTGCTGCAGTGATATATGCATTGAAGCTGTGGCGACATTACCTCCTTGGTAATCGATGTGAAATATACACGGATCATCAAAGTCTGAAGTATTTGTTTACTCAGCCGGATCTCAATCTCCGCCAACAACGATGGTTGGAAAGAATTATAGACTAAGACTGCGGTATTTCTTATACTCCTGGCAAAGCTAATGTGATGGCCGATGCCTTGAGCCGCAAGTCTTATTGCAATAATCTCATGGTTCAGCGAGCTCAACCCCATCTTTATGAAGAACTTCGCAAGTTGAACCTTCACATCGTTCCACAGGGTTCTCTTAATACCCTTGTTTTATAGCCAGATCTTGAGAAAGATGTTAAGTCTGCGCAAGCAAAAGACGCTGAAGTTGACCAGATGAAAAGAGATCTTGACCTTGAAAAGTCCAGAGATTTCTCGCTTGCTGAAGATGGAACTTTGTACTTCAGAGATCGCATTGTGGTACCTCGGTTCGAACTTATGACCGACAAGGTTATGAAGGGGGCACATGATACACCACTGTCTATTCATCCGGGTAGCACCAAGATGTATCGTAATCTCCATCAAAGGTACTGGTGGTCCAAAATGAAGCAAGACATTGCTCGCTATGTTGCCGAATGTGACATTTGCCGTCGCGTTAAGGCAGAACATCAGAAGCCTGCTAGAATTCTGCAACTGCTTCCTATTCCTGAATGGAAATGGGATAAGGTTCAAATGGACCTCATTACCGGCCATCCCAAATCACAGAAAGGTCATGATGCACTTCTTGTCGTCATCGACCAACTCTCCAAAGTTGCACATTTTCTGCCAGTCAAGGAGACGATCACTGCTAGTCAGTTAGCAGATTTATATATCTCCAGAATTGTATCACTCCACGGTATTCCGAAGGAGATCAGTTCTGACCGTGGTAGTCTCTTCACCTCAAAGTTCTGGGCAAGTTTCCAAGAAGCAATGGGAACTCATATAACCTGGAGCTCAGCTTATCACCCCCAGTCCCAAGGCCAAGTTGAATGAGTTAATCAAGTGCTTGAAGATATGCTGCGTGCTTGTGTCATTTCATTTGGCAAGAAGTGGGAGGAATCTCTCCCGTATGCTGAATTCTCGTACAACAACAGCTATCAAGCTAGCTTGAAGATGGCCCCCTTCGAGGTACTATATGGACGTAAGTGTCGAACCCCTCTGAATTGGTCAGAAACTGGGGAACGACCGCTCATTGGTCCGGATATTATTCAACACGCTGAAGAGCAAGTCCGCATTGTCCGGGAAAATCTCAAGGCGGCTCGGTCTCGCCAGAAGAGCAATTATGATCGTAAACACTGGGGATCGATCTATCAACCTGGTGAGCAAGCTTATCTGAGTGTCACTCCTATGAAGGGCACTCATCGCTTCAGAATCAATGGCAAGTTAGCTCCTCGCTACATTGGTCCCTTCCACATTCTCGCTAGACGTGGACATGTGGCTTATAAATTGGAGCTGCCGCCGCAGTTCTCTCATCTCCACGATGTCTTCCACGTGTCACAACTTCGTCGTTGCTTCAAGGATCCGCACCGAGCAGTGGATCATGAATTGCTCGAACTGCAAGATGACCTATCTTATAAAGAGCATCCGATCCGGATCCTGGATCAAGCTGAACGTCGGACCCGTCAGAAGACGACCCAGTTCCTTAAAGTGCAGTCGTCGAATCATACTGAAGATGAAGCCACTTGGGAACGCGAGGATCGTCTTCGCGAAGAATATCCCGATCTTTTCCCTTCTACCTCCTAAATTCTCGGGACGAGAATTTCTTTTAGAGGAGGAGAATTGTAACACCCCTGTGTAATGAGCTACAGTAATCCATAATGATTATGCTAAGTCACTGTGATTTGCAATGCTTGATCATATTGGATTAATATCTCATTTGAAATTCCAGCACTGAATTCAATTCAAATCATAAGTGAAATTTGAAGTTGCACAAAAATTGCTGGAAAATAGTTCATGTTTTAGCAAATATTCCAAAACAAATATTTGTTCAGGAAAACAACATCACCATAAAACTAAAATGAGCTATAGCAAATAAAACAGTGCAATTTCAGCATATTTAAATGCTATTTCATTTTTAAAAATTCAAATGAATTCAAAAGTCTCCCAAACTTTTTGTGGCAGTGCAGAATATTGCATTGTATTTTTGTGGCCAATTCCCACATTTTACAAAAAAGCATTTGGCAGCTCAAATTATTTGCAAAACTCTCTGTAAAAAGAAAACAGAAAAGAAAAATGAAAAAGGCCTAGAGCTACTGTGAGCTGGGCCTAAGTGCACACTGCACCGGCCTAGCCCACCTCCCTCTCTCTCTCTTCCTTCTCCCGCTCTCTCTCCTGTGCATGTCGCCGCGCCACCGGCCGCGTGCGCGCTCCGGCGAACGGCCGACACGGCGCCGCTACAGGCCGGCGGAGGGGATAAGAACGGCCCCCTCTGCCTTGTCACCCTCCCTATCCACTCCTCCCCTCTCCTCACGCCCTCTCTCGCCCGCGCGCGAGCTCACCAGTACGCCGCCGTTGCCACGCTGCCTCGCCACAGCGGCCACTGATCACCTCGCCTCGCCTCGCCACCGTGCCCATCGTCTTCGCCGTCGTCCGCTACGTCGTCCCCGTCCACGAACGCGAGCCGGGAGCCACTGCATCGCCGCCCCGCCTTGTCTTCTTCCTCCTCGGCCGCCATCGTCTTCACCATCGATTCTCCGCCATCTGCAGCTCCTAAGCTCTCAACGGCCACCGTGAGCCACACGGTGAGCTCCCGCACGGATCCCCTCCTTCTTCCCATTCTTTCCGCACCCATGACCGCTGATCCCGTCGTGGCCGTACCCATCGCCGCCGATGAGCTCATCGCCGTGGCCACCGCAGCCCGAGCTCGCTTCCGAGCTCGTATGCGAGCTCCTGGAGCTCATAGGAGCTCAACCCCGTTGCCCGTTTGCTTTGCTGCGCCCCACATCGCCCTAACCAAGCTCGCCCGAACGCGCCGCCGATACGTCTCCAACGTATCTATAATTTATGAAGTATTCATGCCATGTTTATTATAGTTTTGTATGATTTTGGTGCACTTTTATATGACTTTTATATGATTTTTATGGACTAGCATATTGACCTAGTGCCCAGTGCCAGTTGCTGTTTTCTGCTTGTTCTTGGTTTTCCAGAAAATCCATATCAAATGAAGTCCAAATGTAGCGAAACTTTTTGACGATTTTTTCTGGAAGGAAGCAGACCCAGGAAGCTTCGGAGGAGCAGCGGAAGAGCCACAGGGGCCCCACGAGCCACCTGGGCGTGCCTGCCCCCCCCAGGCGCGACCTGGTGCCTCGTGGGCCCCCTGTGGCACCTCTTCGCGTGATTCCAACGGCAAAAAATCATAAAGTTGAAATTATATATGCTTCATATGCTTGTCCCATGGGGAGTAGTGACTTCACATACAAGAAGTATAAGTGGTAAAATTTATTCAAAGATAACAAACATAACATTGGTCACTTGAACAATTCATGAAAGAATTTTGAAGGAAGAGAAATTTCACATATGAATATACTATCTTGGACATCTTCTATGATTGTGAGCCCCCATTAAATATTTTCAAGCTTGATCAAATAGTTGACGTTGTACAAGGAAGACAACGCAATGAGTTATGTTTGTTTATATTTACATAGAAGTTATATTGTCATGGATCCTCTAACATGTGTTGCTTGCTTAGGATCTTTTGCTAGCCAAAAATTCGTACTAAGTAGAGATACTACTTGTGCATCCAATAACCCTCAAACCCAGTTTCTTGCCATGAGTGTCCACCATATCTACCTATGGATTGAATAAGATCCTTCAAGTAAGTTGTCATCGGTGCAAAAAGCAATAAAAATTGCTCCTAAAATATGTATGATCTTTTATTGTAAGGGAAAATAAGCGTTGTACAAACTTGTGATGGTAAAGAAATAAAAGCGACGGAGTGCATAATAAAGTTTGCTATCACAAGGGGCAATATAACGTGACGTTCCTTTGCATTAAGGGCTTGTGCATCCAACAACAAAAAGCGCATGACAACCTCTGCTTCCCTCTGCGAAGGGATTATCTTTTACTTTTCTGTATTTACTTTTAGGCAAGAGTCATTAATGGTCATCCCTATTCCGCTCTATTTATTCTTTAGTTGGCAAGCATTATGTGGTAGGGAAAGATCCAGGCACATATATCCAGTTGAATATAGGTGATCATGAGTTATTATTGTTGGCATTATCCCTGAGATAAATAAGTTGGGAGGCAAAACATTCATCCCCTATCTTCCTATGTGTTTGACTGAAACGGTTTGTTCTAAAAATATGCTTTGAGTGTCAGCAATCATGGAAGACTAAATGATAGTTGAGTATGTGGAATTTGCTAGATCAAAGCTCTTACATAGACCCTTCCTGAATATAAGATGAATTGCAATTGTTTGATGACTGAGAACATAGTTTGTTAGTTTTCAAGAAAGTTTATGGTTTATACTTTAACATGTGAATAGCTTGCTACTTGATCATGAGAAGTTTTATGAGATGAGCTACTGTTTATGATATATAATGATGCTACAAAAAGTAATTGAAATTATCATTGATCAAATTTATGAACTATGCTAGCATTCACACTTCATAAATTATTTCTTTTATCATTTACCTACTCGAGGACGAGCAGGAATTAAGCTTGGGGATGCTGATATGTCTCCAACGTATCTATAATTTATGAAGTATTCATGCCATGTTTATTATAGTTTTGTATGATTTTGGTGCACTTTTATATGACTTTTATATGATTCTTATGGACTAACATATTGACCTAGTGCCCAGTGCCAGTTGCTGTTTTCTGCTTGTTCTTGGTTTTCCAGAAAATCCATATCAAATGAAGTCCAAATGTAGCGAAACTTTTTGACGATTTTTTCTGGAAGGAAGCAGACCCAGGAAGCTTCGGAGGAGCAGCGGAAGAGCCACAGGGGCCCCACGAGCCACCTGGGCGTGCCTGCCCCCCCCAGGCGCGACCTGGTGCCTCGTGGGCCCCCTGTGGCACCTCTTCGCGTGATTCCAACGGCAAAAAATCATAAAGTTGAAATTATATATGCTTCATATGCTTGTCCCATGGGGAGTAGTGACTTCACATACAAGAAGTATAAGTGGTAAAATTTATTCAAAGATAACAAACATAGCATTGGTCACTTGAACAATTCATGAAAGAATTTTGAAGGAAGAGAAATTTCACATATGAATATACTATCTTGGACATCTTCTATGATTGTGAGCCCCCATTAAATATTTTCAAGCTTGATCAAATAGTTGACGTTGTACAAGGAAGACAACGCAATGAGTTATGTTTGTTTATATTTACATAGAAGTTATATTGTCATGGATCCTCTAACATGTGTTGCTTGCTTAGGATCTTTTGCTAGCCAAAAATTCGTACTAAGTAGAGATACTACTTGTGCATCCAATAACCCTCAAACCCAGTTTCTTGCCATGAGTGTCCACCATATCTACCTATGGATTGAATAAGATCCTTCAAGTAAGTTGTCATCGGTGCAAAAAGCAATAAAAATTGCTCCTAAAATATGTATGATCTTTTATTGTAAGGGAAAATAAGCGTTGTACGAACTTGTGATGGTAAAGAAATAAAAGCGACGGACTGCATAATAAAGTTTGCTATCACAAGGGGCAATATAACGTGACGTTCCTTTGCATTAAGGGCTTGTGCATCCAACAACAAAAAGCGCATGACAACCTCTGCTTCCCTCTGCGAAGGGATTATCTTTTACTTTTCTGTATATACTTTTAGGCAAGAGTCATTAATGGTCATCCCTATTCCGCTCTATTTATTCTTTAGTTGGCAAGCATTATGTGGTAGGGAAAGATCCAGGCACATATATCCAGTTGAATATAGGTGATCATGAGTTATTATTGTTGGCATTATCCCTGAGATAAATAAGTTGGGAGGCAAAACATTCATCCCCTATCTTCCTATGTGTTTGACTGAAACGGTTTGTTCTAAAAATATGCTTTGAGTGTCAGCAATCATGGAAGACTAAATGATAGTTGAGTATGTGGAATTTGCTAGATCAAAGCTCTTACATAGACCCTTCCTGAATATAAGATGAATTGCAATTGTTTGATGACTGAGAACATAGTTGTTAGTTTTCAAGAAAGTTTATGGTTTATACTTTAACATGTGAATAGCTTCCTACTTGATCATGAGAAGTTTTATGAGATGAGCTACTGTTTATGATATATAATGATGCTACAAAAAGTAATTGAAATTATCATTGATCAAATTTATGAACTATGCTAGCATTCACACTTCATAAATTATTTCTTTTATCATTTACCTACTCGAGGACGAGCAGGAATTAAGCTTGGGGATGCTGATATGTCTCCAACGTATCTATAATTTATGAAGTATTCATGCCATGTTTATTATAGTTTTGTATGATTTTGGTGCACTTTTATATGACTTTTATATGATTCTTATGGACTAACATATTGACCTAGTGCCCAGTGCCAGTTGCTGTTTTCTGCTTGTTCTTGGTTTTCCAGAAAATCCATATCAAATGAAGTCCAAATGTAGCGAAACTTTTTGACGATTTTTTCTGGAAGGAAGCAGACCCAGGAAGCTTCGGAGGAGCAGCGGAAGAGCCACAGGGGCCCCACGAGCCACCTGGGCGTGCCTGCCCCCCCCAGGCGCGACCTGGTGCCTCGTGGGCCCCCTGTGGCACCTCTTCGCGTGATTCCAACGGCAAAAAATCATAAAGTTGAAATTATATATGCTCCATATGCTTGTCCCATGGGGAGTAGTGACTTCACATACAAGAAGTATAAGTGGTAAAATTTATTCAAAGATAACAAACATAGCATTGGTCACTTGAACAATTCATGAAAGAATTTTGAAGGAAGAGAAATTTCACATATGAATATACTATCTTGGACATCTTCTATGATTGTGAGCCCCCATTAAATATTTTCAAGCTTGATCAAATAGTTGACGTTGTACAAGGAAGACAACGCAATGAGTTATGTTTGTTTATATTTACATAGAAGTTATATTGTCATGGATCCTCTAACATGTGTTGCTTGCTTAGGATCTTTTGCTAGCCAAAAATTCGTACTAAGTAGAGATACTACTTGTGCATCCAATAACCCTCAAACCCAGTTTCTTGCCATGAGTGTCCACCATATCTACCTATGGATTGAATAAGATCCTTCAAGTAAGTTGTCATCGGTGCAAAAAGCAATAAAAATTGCTCCTAAAATATGTATGATCTTTTATTGTAAGGGAAAATAAGCGTTGTACGAACTTGTGATGGTAAAGAAATAAAAGCGACGGACTGCATAATAAAGTTTGCTATCACAAGGGGCAATATAACGTGACGTTCCTTTGCATTAAGGGCTTGTGCATCCAACAACAAAAACGCATGACAACCTCTGCTTCCCTCTGCGAAGGGATTATCTTTTACTTTTCTGTATTTACTTTTAGGCAAGAGTCATTAATGGTCATCCCTATTCCGCTCTATTTATTCTTTAGTTGGCAAGCATTATGTGGTAGGGAAAGATCCAGGCACATATATCCAGTTGAATATAGGTGATCATGAGTTATTATTGTTGGCATTATCCCTGAGATAAATAAGTTGGGAGGCAAAACATTCATCCCCTATCTTCCTATGTGTTTGACTGAAACGGTTTGTTCTAAAAATATGCTTTGAGTGTCAGCAATCATGGAAGACTAAATGATAGTTGAGTATGTGGAATTTGCTAGATCAAAGCTCTTACATAGACCCTTCCTGAATATAAGATGAATTGCAATTGTTTGATGACTGAGAACATAGTTTGTTAGTTTTCAAGAAAGTTTATGGTTTATACTTTAACATGTGAATAGCTTGCTACTTGATCATGAGAAGTTTTATGAGATGAGCTACTGTTTATGATATATAATGATGCTACAAAAAGTAATTGAAATTATCATTGATCAAATTTATGAACTATGCTAGCATTCACACTTCATAAATTATTTCTTTTATCATTTACCTACTCGAGGACGAGCAGGAATTAAGCTTGGGGATGCTGATATGTCTCCAACGTATCTATAATTTATGAAGTATTCATGCCATGTTTATTATAGTTTTGTATGATTTTGGTGCACTTTTATATGACTTTTATATGATTCTTATGGACTAACATATTGACCTAGTGCCCAGTGCCAGTTGCTGTTTTCTGCTTGTTCTTGGTTTTCCAGAAAATCCATATCAAATGAAGTCCAAATGTAGCGAAACTTTTTGACGATTTTTTCTGGAAGGAAGCAGACCCAGGAAGCTTCGGAGGAGCAGCGGAAGAGCCACAGGGGCCCCACGAGCCACCTGGGCGTGCCTGCCCCCCCCCCCCCCAGGCGCGACCTGGTGCCTCGTGGGCCCCCTGTGGCACCTCTTCGCGTGATTCCAACGGCAAAAAATCATAAAGTTGAAATTATATATGCTTCATATGCTTGTCCCATGGGGAGTAGTGACTTCACATACAAGAAGTATAAGTGGTAAAATTTATTCAAAGATAACAAACATAGCATTGGTCACTTGAACAATTCATGAAAGAATTTTGAAGGAAGAGAAATTTCACATATGAATATACTATCTTGGACATCTTCTATGATTGTGAGCCCCCATTAAATATTTTCAAGCTTGATCAAATAGTTGACGTTGTACAAGGAAGACAACGCAATGAGTTATGTTTGTTTATATTTACATAGAAGTTATATTGTCATGGATCCTCTAACATGTGTTGCTTGCTTAGGATCTTTTGCTAGCCAAAAATTCGTACTAAGTAGAGATACTACTTGTGCATCCAATAACCCCCAAACCCAGTTTCTTGCCATGAGTGTCCACCATATCTACCTATGGATTGAATAAGATCCTTCAAGTAAGTTGTCATCGGTGCAAAAAGCAATAAAAATTGCTCCTAAAATATGTATGATCTTTTATTGTAAGGGAAAATAAGTGTTGTACGAACTTGTGATGGTAAAGAAATAAAAGCGACGGACTGCATAATAAAGTTTGCTATCACAAGGGGCAATATAACGTGACGTTCCTTTGCATTAAGGGCTTGTGCATCCAACAACAAAAAGCGCATGACAACCTCTGCTTCCCTCTGCGAAGGGATTATCTTTTACTTTTCTGTATTTACTTTTAGGCAAGAGTCATTAATGGTCATCCCTATTCCGCTCTATTTATTCTTTAGTTGGCAAGCATTATGTGGTAGGGAAAGATCCAGGCACATATATCCAGTTGAATATAGGTGATCATGAGTTATTATTGTTGGCATTATCCCTGAGATAAATAAGTTGGGAGGCAAAACATTCATCCCCTATCTTCCTATGTGTTTGACTGAAACGGTTTGTTCTAAAAATATGCTTTGAGTGTCAGCAATCATGGAAGACTAAATGATAGTTGAGTATGTGGAATTTGCTAGATCAAAGCTCTTACATAGACCCTTCCTGAATATAAGATGAATTGCAATTGTTTGATGACTGAGAACATAGTTTGTTAGTTTTCAAGAAAGTTTATGGTTTATACTTTAACATGTGAATAGCTTGCTACTTGATCATGAGAAGTTTTATGAGATGAGCTACTGTTTATGATATATAATGATGCTACAAAAAGTAATTGAAATTATCATTGATCAAATTTATGAACTATGCTAGCATTCACACTTCATAAATTATTTCTTTTATCATTTACCTACTCGAGGACGAGCAGGAATTAAGCTTGGGGATGCTGATATGTCTCCAACGTATCTATAATTTATGAAGTATTCATGCCATGTTTATTATAGTTTTGTATGATTTTGGTGCACTTTTATATGACTTTTATATGATTTTTATGGAGTAACATATTGACCTAGTGCCCAGTGCCAATTGTTGTTTTCTGCTTGGTTTTGGTTTTCCAGAAAATCCATATCAAATGAAGTACAAATGCAGCGAAACTTTTTGACGATTTTTTCTGGAAGGAAACAGACCCAGGAAGCTTCGGAGGAGCAGCAGAAGAGCCACAAGGGCCCCACGAGCCACCTGGGAGCGCCTGCCCCCCAGGCGTGCCCTGGTGCCTCGTGGGCCCCCTTTGGCACCTCTTCGCGTGATTCCAACGCCAAAAAATCATATATATTCAGAAACCCCCGAAAGTTAACCTAGATGAGTTTTTATGCCGATGCAAGCCTCTGTACCTCCACGATCTAATCTACAACCCTTTTCCGACACCCTGTCGGAGGGGGGAATCATCACCGGAGGCCATCTTCATCATCCCGGCGGTCTCCATGACAAGGAGGGAGTAATTCGCCCTCGGGGCTGAGGGTTTGTACCAGTAGCTATGTGTTTGATCTCTCTCTCTCTCTCTCGTGTTCTTGATTTGGCATGATCTTGATGTATCGCGAGCTTTGTTAATATAGTTGGATCATATGGTGTTTCTTCCCTCTCTATCCTTGTTGTGATGAATCGAATCTTTTCCCTTTGAGGTTTTGTTATTGTTGGATTGAATATTTCAGATTTGAGAACACTTGATGTATGTCTTGCATATGAATACCCGTGGTGACAATGGGGTAATATATTGATTCACTTGATATATGTTTTGGCACTCAACTCGCGGATTCCCGTGGTGACATTGGGGTAATCTATGCATAGGGGTTGATGCACGTTTTCATTATCTTTTCTCTGATAGAAACATTGGGGTGCTCCTTGGAGTTCTTTGTGTGGATTGAATATTATGATTATGAAGTTGTTTGATGCATATCGTACAATCAAGTCACGGATACTTGTGGTGACATTGGAGTATCTAGGTGACATTAGAGTTGGTTTAGGTGTATCATATGGTGTTATTTTAGTATGAACTCTAGGGCTGTTTGTGACAATTATAGGAATGCCTCAATAGATCGATCGGAAAGAATAACTTTGAGGTGGTTTTGTACCCTACAAACAATTTCTATCTTATGTTCTCTGCTAATAGGAACTTGGGAGTGATTCTTTATCGCACGTTGAGGGATGATTATATGATCCAATTATGTTAGCATTGTTGAGAGATTGCACTAACGAAAGTATGAACCCTAGGCCTTGTTTCTAAGCATTGCAATACTATTTATGCTCACTTTTGTTACTTGCTACCTTGCTGTTTTTTATTGTTCGCACTACAAAAACCTATATCTACTATCCATACTACACTTGTATGACCATCTCTTCGCCGAACTAGTGCACCTATACAATTTACCATTGTATTGGGTGTGTTGGGGACACAAGAGACTCTTTGTTATTTGATTGCAGGGTTGTTTGAGAGAGATCATCTTCATCATATGCCTCCCATGGATTGATAAACCTTAGGTCATCCACTTGAGGGAAAATTGCTACTGTCCTACAAAACTCTGCGCTTGGAGGCCCAACACGAGTCTACAAGAATAAGTTGTGTAGTAGACATCAAGCTCTTTTCTGACGCCTTTGCCGGGGAGGTGAGTGCATGAAGGTATATCTTTACATCTTGCAATCGAATCTTTTAGTTTCTTGTTTTATCACTAGTTTGGTTTATAAAAGAAATCTACAAAAAAAAGGAATTGAGGTTGCCTCATATTATTCATCTTTATAATGTCTTTCGTGAAAATGATGGAAAGGAAAATTGTGCTCAAATGACAGAAGAAGAATTCAATAAAATGTTTGGCATAAAATCTTCGAATGATGAGCATGATTACAATGTTGTTAGTATGAATTCTATGAGTATCCATGATGCTAATGATATGCAAAGCCACAAGCTTGGGGATGCTATGTTTGATGAAGATGATATTTTTAGTCCCTCAAGTTTTGATGAGAAAATTTATTGTGATGACATGTATGCTATAACGAATAATGATAAATATGAAACTTGTCATCATGATTTTAATTTTCAATTGGATTATGCCAATCAAGTATCTCATGATAGTTATTTCATTGAATTTGCTCCCACTATTATGAATGAGAACAAATTTGCTTATGTGGAGAGTAATAAAAATTCTATGCTTGTGGATCATGAAAAGAATGATTTATGTGCAAATTATATTTTTTAATTTCTTCATGATGCTACTGAAAATTATTTTGAGAGATGAATATATGCTTCTACATATTTCAAGAACATCAAGTTTCCTCTCTTTATGTTGAAAGTTTTGAAGTCATGTTGTTTTGCCTTCCTATGCTAGTTGATTCTTGCTCCCATAAACTATTTGCTCACAAAATCCCTATGCATAGGAAGTGGGTTAGGCTTAAATGTGCTAGTCATATGCTTCATGATGCTCTCTTTGTGTTTCAATTCTTTACTCTTATGCGAGCATCATTGAAATCATCATGCCTAGCTAAAAAGGCATTAAAGAAAAGCGCTTGTTGGGAGACAACCCAATATTTATACCTACTGCATTTGTGTGTTCACATGATAAAGCTACTGTAGTAATCATGTTTTATATGTTTTCTTTAAATAATGTGCCAAGTAAAGCCTTTGGGATAGTGTGGATGCTTGTTGATTAGATTCTGTGCAAAAACAGAAACTTTTGCGTCCAGTACTGGAATTTCTATTCTGTACTGGAGAGTGAGAAAATTCTGAAATTTTTACAGAGAATTGTGTTACAAATTTTTTACGTTTTCCTAATTTTTACGAATTTTTGGAGGTACAGAAGTATGGTTTTTAAATCGCTTACTACATGCTGTTCTGTTTTTGACAGATTCTGTTTTCGATGCATAGTTTGCTTGTTTTAGTGTTTCCATAGCTTATATTGAGTAATATAAATTGTGGAAATGATAGAATACAGTAGGAATTATGTGAGAAAATTATGAATCTTGTCATGACAGTACCTAAGTGGATGATTTATTTTTATCATAATAACCTATCTCACGAAGTTCCGTTAAGTTTTGTGTGATTGAAGTTTTCAAGTTTTGGGTGAGATATCGATATGAGGAGAATAAGGAGCGGCAAGACCCTAAGCTTGGGGATTCCCAAGGCACCCCAAGGTAATATTCAAGGAAGACCCAAGCAACTAAGTGTCGCGGAAACGAACACCTATGGGACCGAAGGATCCCTTTACGGTTCGGCAGGGGAGAAAGGACAGCACAAAGAGCGGAACTGACGATCAGCGCGAGGGGATTTTACCCAGGTTCGGGCCGCTCGGGAGCGTAAAACCCTACTCCTGCTTGGTTGTATTACTGTGGATGTTCTTGGCCAAGTTCCGGGAGCTACAGTAGTAGCTACGCATGCAGAACGGGTCCAATGTCTCCTCGCCCTCTGTAGCTACGCCTTGGGCCTCCTTTTATATGTCCAAGGGGCCTCCAACAGTGGCGAAGTACAAGAGGTGTAAAGTATCTATAGTATCTCATGATTACTACTGACGCCCTAGGACAAACGTCCTAGGACAAGCGTCTCAGGACAAGACGCATTCATTGCTCTGAACAGGTGTCCCTGCCCTTCTTGGGGATGGGAAGAAGGACTCGTCCCATCAGCACCGCTTAACCCCTTCTGCGGCCAGCGCCGTGACACGCAACCAGGAGGACAAGCCCTAAACGACAGGCTGGTCACTGTGCTGGAGCGGCGGCACTGTGCTGAAGCGGTGGGATCTTGCCGGGTGCTGATCTTGCCGGGGGCTGATCTTGCCGGGGCTTATCTTGCCGGGGCTCGACGGGCCAGTCCGGCAAGATCTTGCCGGACGCCCAGCCTTCGGTCTTCTGATCTCCAGCTTTAACGCCTTCTTGATATCTCGCATCTGTCTCCAGCCATCCTCCGGTAGGCCTTGCCGCAGGTATGGCTACAACTATCCGTGCACAAGTACGGGGTACTAAAGGACCCGATCTTTAGTACACCGACAGGAGCCCCCTGGCCTAGGCCACACACGAGTGCGAGGCGTTGTTGGGCTAGGCCCAAAATAGTGCACGGGCACGCGTGGCAGGAGTTACTGTCATAATCTTCTCATTTACTGCGCCCTCCCACGATGCGTGTTGAATGCGGAACGTGGGGGACGTGCGCGGAATGACTACAGCCTCCGCTCCTTCCCCATAAAAAGGAAACCGCAGGGGCGCTGCTCATTTACCTCTTCTTCAATCTAGGAACCGCCGTCGTCTTCCTCCTTGAGCCTGAAACTGAGCCTCCTCCATTCTTCCGCCACCCGCACGCCCTCGCCACCTTCGGACTCTGCTTCCACTGCCGCCATGCCGCCCAAAGCAGGCAAGGGAAAAACGGCGAAAGCCGCCGGCTCAGCCGCAGGAGCAGATGAAGGGGATCTGGTGCGGATGCGG
Organism: Elymus sibiricus; assembly: GCA_039707655.1. Lineage (NCBI taxonomy): Eukaryota > Viridiplantae > Streptophyta > Magnoliopsida > Poales > Poaceae > Elymus > Elymus sibiricus. The sequence continues at coordinate 51,501,672 of CM077668.1, forward strand.
AGAGAGCGTGCCGTCTTCGACCCGACGCTTGACGGGCGCACCTTGATTACTCAGTACAGGTGCGTATGGGGGAGGGAGACAAATGGCCATCCCAAAACTCGCGCGCTTTCGGCTTCCGCAGGGGGCGGCGCGAATAGATACCCTTTCTTCGCCGCTTATTTTTATTGCGGGCTCTGTCCTCCTTTTTCCGACTTCTTCGTCGACATCATGTACACGTACGGGTTCCGCCTTTTGGATTTTACGCCGAAGGCCGTAACGTGCATGTCTGTCTTTGCGCATCTTTGCGAAAACTTTGCCGGAGTGGTCCCCAACACAGCCCTCTTCCGCCACTACTTCATCCCCCGCATCGAGGCAGGAGACGCCCTCTCTAGATCTATCACTTGGATTCCAAGGGCACGGAACAAGGATATATACCCAGGGGGTCTCTACCGCAAGAAGTGGGAGGAGTGGCGGTCCGAGTGGTGCTGGATTCAGGAGGAAGATCCCCAGCCGTTCTGCGTGCCCCGGCAAAGGAAGGTGGCCCGTGGTGAGAATTGGAGCGACCTCGACCCTGAAGACGAGAAGCTCACGATTGCAATCACCAGGATCCACCGCCTGAAGGCTGCCGGGCTCACGATTGAAATGGTTGGCGCAAATTTCCTTCGCCGGCGCATCGCCCCTCTGCACAATAAGGGGAGGCCAGCCTGGGACTTCAAGAATGCAGCAGATATCATGAGGCTGCGCCCTGGCTTGAATCACAATTTCACGGTCTTGCAGCACATGTATCTCTGCCACAAGCTGTTCAGGCCTGACGGGAGGTACACGTTGCCGTCTGGAATTGTCCCTCTGTGCAACAACTCTGCCCTGAGCTCCATCATTGCTATGATGCTAGTGTGCAACGCCCACGGCCTTGACGGGACTTGGGTAGAGCCGCCTCCAGAGCAAGTGCAGGAGTTCTTTGACAACTTGTCGGAGAGGGCCATCCGGAAAGATTCCAACCTTATCCGTCCCACCACTGAGGGAGAAATAGCTTACATTGCCAGCAGGGTGGAAGAGGCAAAACTTGCCGCAGAGGCCGGCGACTTTGGCTTCACGGGAGAAGACACCAGTGAAGACGAGACGGCGCCAGAGGAGACCTCTTCGGAGCAAGAGGAAGTTGCCGGGGAGCAGAGCGGCATGGTTGCCGGGGTCTCTACCGTCGAGGGCGCAACCGAGGAGCAGCCGCCCTCAGGGGACGAGGTCCCCGACAAGAAGGCGGCCGGCGAGGCCGTGCAGCGGCAAGAGGCCCAACAACCGCCCGTGCGACGTACGACACGCTCGACCGCGGCACAAACTGGTGCAGCGGGAGCACCCCATACGACGACACCAGCGGCTGGAGCAGCAGGGTTGCAGCAACCTGCTGCTTCCGCTGCAGCCAAGCGCGCCAGGTCTCCTTCTCCACCTCCTCGCCCAGGTGCCGAAGCGGAAGTCGTCTTCGACCTCTCTGCCTTGGAATCCGACGAAGAAGAGTAGGGACCTTGCCGCACCTTGTAATTCCCGTATTTCCGTCTTTACTTGACTAATTCGCTTTGGCTTGTCTCCACAGAGATGCAGAAACCTTAGCGCAAAGGATGGCGAAGAGGGCGAAGACCTCAACGGGCGACGAACCGCCGGTGGGCACCTCAGGTGCGCCAGAAACGATCAACACCAGCCCGGAGTCGAGCCCACAACGCAGTCCCCTACGCAGCCCCCAGCGCAGCCCCCAGCGTGAGTCCGTTATGCACTTTCCGCTGGCAAGTGCCGGGGTGCGTATCTTCACTGCTGACATCTCCGGGCGTGCAGGAGCGGAGCGGCAACAAGGAGCACCAACGGGAACCGTCCCTGATGCGCCGCCGCCATCGACTACACCGCCCAGAAATGAGCCTCTGGCAAGCGAGCTTAACCGCGATGAAGAAGAGCCGGTGAGCACTGGCTCCGGTAACCCTCCTCAGCAGCTCGACGCAGGTAAACCGCTCGCCTCAGAGTACTTGCTATTCTGTTTTTCTCTCTCGTTTTGTCTTCTTGAACTTCAATCTTGGTCTCACCTTGCTTCCCTTCCTGGGCTTCCAGATTTCCTCTTGGCAGAACCCATGGATGTCGAAACTGTCATCGAGGAGACCGCCAGGGATGCTGCCGCCGAGGCCGACAGGGTCGCAGCGGACGAGGCTGCCAAGGCCGCACAGGAAGAGACCGCCAAGAAGTCTGCTAAGGGGACCGGCAAGGAGACCGACGACCGTACCGACGACATTCCTGCCGTGGGAGCGCCTGGCGCTACACCGGTCACGGAGCCCCCAGCTGCCGGTGAAGATCAACCGTCAACATCTGACGTGCCCCCGTCAAGCAGCTACTTCAAGGTCGGCGACAACCTGTTCGTCAGCATGCCAGGGACGGCAAGCACTGGGTGCCGGTGGAAGGAGAAACTCTGGATGGAGACGTCGTCGCCGCCGCCAGCAGCAGTGAACCCACGGAAGAGCAGCTACTCCAAGCCGTGCACGACAACTATCAGAAGCTCCAGGCACTCTACCGTGCCCGGAAGGATAAGCTGGATTCCAGGGCAGCGGTTGTTGATGCAGCAGAGGCGGACTTCCAAAAGTGCGTCGAGGAGATGCAGGCTTGGTATGCTGAGGCCTTCCAAGAGCTGAAGACTGCTCGGGAACAGCTGAGCGAGAACTGGAACGACCTCCTCCTGAAGCAATCTGATGTCAAGAAGGCACAGGAGGAGGCTGCACAGCAGGCCGCCGCAGCAGAAGCCCGCCTGACGGAGCGCCGCATCGGGCTCGATGCTCACGAAGAGGACCTTACTGCTCGCGAGGAGGCGCTTGCCGCCAAGCTCCGCAGCAAGGACGAGGAGATCGAGAAACTTGTCGCGCAGCGGACCCAGGAGCTAGAGCAGAAACACATGGAGACGCTCGGAGCTCTGACTGAAGATCACGCCGGCAAACTGAAGGAAGCCATCGATGCTGCCGGAGCTGCAGAGGCCGCCAAGAGCTTGCTGGAGGGGAAGGTGAAGAAAGTAGAGGCTGATCTCGAGGATCACGGCAAGAAGGTCTCGACACTCGAAGCCGAAAGAGAAAAAGCTCTTCACAGCTTGATGGAGGCACTAGTTGCCGCATCCGAGAAGACTCAACAGCTCACCTCCGCCAAGGAATCCATCGTTGGTCTGGAGCAGAAGCTGACCACGCTGAGGGAGACCCTTGAGACCGCCAGGGGTCGGGAGAAGACCCTGACCAAAGATCTCCACAATGAACAGGAGCTGCTCAAGAGTGCTGCCGCCGCACACAATGACTATGTGGCAGGCGTGCAGATCTGGACTGAGAAGCTTGTCGACGTTGCGGAGAAGCTTGCCGCACAACTGTCCACCATGGGTCTGCAAGGCTTCAGGTACTCTTCTGACGACAGGGTGTCCACAAGCGCCAGGCTGACCATGTTCTTTGACCGCCTGATCGAAGCCTTGGAGCAGCTTCACTCTGACCGAACATCCCAGCTGGCGGACGAATCCCGCAAGCTCTGCCAGGCCGTCCTCCGCGAGGTGTTGGTCAAAGTTGTGCACAAGAACCCCGGCGTCAACCTCTCCAACGTCTTCAAACGCTTGCCAAAGGATGCGGACGTCAAGGCACTTGAAGAGCTTGTCGCGCCCATCATTGACAGGGTGAGCCAAGTCAAGAGGGTCGAAGGCGATCGCCGGGATTAGCTGTTTTTCTTCTCATCTTGTCGTCACCGCTCCATGCCAAAGACAATTTATCTTTAGTTAGAAACGCGGCAACTATCGATGTAATATAACTTGCCATGTCTGGATTAATGTATGCTATTCCCTCGTCTGATTTCTTTCTGTATAGCTGTACCCTACGCTTATGCTGGGAACTTGCCGGTGCGCACCCCCGCGAGCGCTGGGTTTGGGACTTCAGCAGCCTGCTGGAGGCGCAGCTACCGGCAAGAAACCTTGACGTTTTTAGTGCAGCCACCTAAACTGTTAAGCAGACTCGAAACAGAGTAAGGGCGCGACCGATCATGACGAGGTTCCATCGCGTGCAGGTTTACCATACAAAAGTTGAAATCGTTCAAGGGAAATAGCCTTACAATAAAGATTCTGCTTAAAGGGTTCTGCAACTTAGCTTTTCGTTGCTGCTCTTCTTCTTCTTCCGGCAAGATGTCAACCTTGAACGTCGCCTGTCGGTATCCATACCATCTCCCCCCCCCCCCCCGCAAACTTGCATGCGAGGGAACCTTCTATCCTTTTGAGAAAAAGAAAGAAGAGAAAATATGGAACCTTGGCGGTTCGTTAGCTCTCACCGGAAGCAAGCACAATACAGCATCTCAGATAAGCATGCATATAAAATGACATGAAATCGACAAGGATTGTAAAACACTTAGCTTTATTTAACTATGCACAGGGTCTGCGCCTGGTTTTGTACAAAGGATTACACGCTGCATCGGCAAGACTTGTACAAAAGGTGGTTGCCGGGAGCGTTTCTGCGGCAAGAACCCAAGGTTTTGCGCGAAACTGCTGCTAACCGGCAACCGCGCCTTACGGGTAGAACTTACGAAGATGTTCGATATTCCAGGAGTTTCCCACTAGTATGCCATCTTCGGTCTCCAGGCGGACAGCGCCAGGCCTGGTGACTCGTACTACCCGATAAGGGCCTTCCCACTTCGGCGTCAACTTGTTGGAATTCTTGGCCGACTGAACGCGCCGAAGAACAAGGTAGGCTTCCTCAAGACTCCGGGCATGAACCTTGCGGTGCAAAGCTTGCTGGTAGCGTGCAGCATGCACAGCAGCCCGAAGATGGTCTTCCTCAAGGAGCACAGCGTCAACTTGCCGCAGCTGCTCTTGCTCGAGCTCATCATAAGCGAGCACTCGAGGTGACCCATATATGAGTTCCGTGGGGAGAACTGCTTCAGCCCCGTAGACCAGGGCGAAGGGAGTCTGGCCGGTAGCTCGATTTGGTGTCGTTCTGATTGACCAAAGAACTACCGGCAGCTCATCAATCCAGCGTCTTCCGCACTTGCGCAGCCTGTCGAAAGTTCTGGTCCTGAGATCGCGCAGCACTTCAGCATTTGCCCTCTCCGCTTGGCCGTTGCTTCTCGGGTGAGCGACGGAGGCGAAGCAAATCTTGCCGCCAAGGTCTTGGACGTACTGCCTGAAGGTGCGACTCGTGAACTGCGTACCGTTGTCGGTGATGATTCTGTTCGGCACACCAAACCGGGACACTATTCCCTTGAAGAACTTGACCGCTGACTGTGCTGTCACCTTTCTCACAGCTTCCACTTTCGGCCACTTCGTGAACTTGTCGATAGCAACGTACAAGTACTCGAAGCCCCCGACAGCGCGGGGGAAAGGACCCAGTATGTCGAGTCCCCAGACCGAGAAGGGCCAGGAAAGAGGGATTGTCTGAAGAGCTTGAGCTGGCTGATGAAGTTGCTTTGAATGGAACTGGCACGCTTCACACTTGGTTACTAGTGCAGTTGCATCTTGGAGGGCAGTGGGCCAGAAAAAACCTTGCCGGAATGCCTTGCCGACAAGAGCTCTCGAGCCTATGTGGGAGCCACATATGCCTCCATGAATCTCTGCCAACAGCTCTAGTCCATCCTCCCGAGGAATGCACTTCAATTTCACACCGTTGGGTCTCTTTCTGTACAGGACGTCGTCGACGAACTGGTAAATACTAGACTGACGGGCTACTTTCTCTGCTTCTTCCTGTTCCTCAGGGAGTTCTCCTGTCTGAAGGAAATGAACTATGCGCTGTGCCCATGCCGGAGCCTGTGGTTCGACGGCAAGGACTAAAGGCATTTCTTCGGCCGTGGGAGCGCTTGCTTCAGCGGCAAGAACCTGAGGTTCTGCACAAAGCTGCTCCTCACCGGCAACCGGCATATCCTCAGCTGCGGGGGCGCATACTTCTACGGCAAGAACCTAAGGCTCTGCGCGAAGCCGCTGCTCACCGGCAACCGCGTCATTCCCGGCAACTTCGGTGGCAGCGGCTTCTGGAAGCTCGGCCGGGAAGTACTTGCCGGTACTTAACTTCCTTCTCTTGTCCGGCCTCGTCGGTGGTGTTATGGATGGCTGAGTCAGGCGGAGCACAAAAGTTCCTGGTTCCACAGGTAACTTAAGGGCAGCACGCTTCGACAGGTCGTCAGCAATGCAGTTTTCTGCTCGAGGAACATGCTCTGTTTGCAAACCGTCAAAACGCTCCTCCAGCCTTCTCACTTCATCGACATAAGCTTCCATCAACGGGCTCTGGTAATCCTTGTTGACTTGCCTGACGACAAGCTGGGAATCACCTCTGACGATGAGCTTCTTGATCCCATGGTCTGCCGCGATCCTGAGACCGGCAAGCAGCCCTTCATACTCTGCGGTGTTGTTCGTTGATCTCTCCCGGGGAAAGTGCATCTGAATCACATACTTGAGGTGCTCTCCGGTGGGTGCGACAAGCAGCACGCCAGCACCGGCGCCTTGCAGAGAAAAAGCCCCATCAAAGTACATAATCTATTCGCGATCTGTTTCCTTGCCGGGGACAACCGACTCTTGAACTTCTTCGTCTGGTGTTGGTGTCCACTCTGCAATGAACTCTGCCAAGGCTCTGCTCTGAATAGTTGAAGTGCTTTCAAACTTGAGGCCAAAGCATGACAGCTCCAACGCCCACTCCACAATCCTGCCGGTTGCATCTTGATTCCGCAAGATCCGTTGCAGCGGAAAGCGAGTCACGACGGTAATTTCATGTGCTTGGAAGTAATGGCGCAGCTTCCTCGAGGCCATAAGGAGGCCGAAGAGCAGCTTTTGCACACCAGAATATCTTGACCTAGCCCCCTGCAAAAGGGAGCTGACAAAATAGACTGGGCGCTGCACCATCTTCTTCTTCTTCTACACTGCTTCACTTGGCTGCGCGGGCTCTGCCTTGTCGGCACCAGACTCTGGCGGGGATGACCCTGGCTTGTCGCTTGACGGGCTTGCCGCTGCCGCTGCCTCTTCGTCTGCTTCTCTCTGCGCCACTAGCGCGGCGCTAACCACTTGATTCGTTGCCGCTAGATACAGCCGCAACGGCTCTTGTGGCCTAGGCGCGACCAGTGTCGGCGGAGAGGAGAGGTACCTCTTCAAGTCCTGCAGCACTGCCTCCGCTTCCGGAGTCCATTTCATTGGTCCTGCCTTCTTCAAGATTTTGAAAAAGGGCAGGGCGCGCTCAGCGGACTTGGAGATGAACCTGCTCAGAGCAGCCACGCAGCCGGCAAGTCGGCGCACATCTTTGACACGTCTTGGTGCTTCAATCTGCTCAATTGCCTTGATCTTGTCGGGATTGGCTTCAATTCCACGTTGAGACACAAAGAAACCGAGAAGCTTGCCGGATGGAACGCCAAACACGCACTTCTCGGGATTGAGCTTCAGATTGATCCTGCGCAGATTTGCAAACGTCTCTTCTAGATCTTGTATAAGAGTTGCCTTATCCTTGGTCTTGACCACTATGTCATCCATATAGGCTTCCATATTTCTATGTAGCTGGGTCTCGAAACCAATCTGGACAGCTCTTGCGAACGTCGAACCAGCACTTTTCAACCCGAAAGGCATACGTATGAAGCAATACGTGCCACATGGGGTGATAAATGCGGTTTTCTCTTCGTCTTCTTTGGACATGAAAATCTGATGGTAGCCTGAATATGCGTCAAGGAATGACAGCAAATCGCAGCCAGCAGTGGAGTCCACAATCTGGTCGATGCGCGGCAAGGGAAAAGGATCTTTTGGACAGGCTCTATTGATATCAGTATAGTCGATACATAGCCTCTATTTTCCATTCGCCTTGCGCACTACAACTGGATTGGCCAACCATGTCGGATGAAGGACTCCTCTAACCAGACCTGCTGCTTCAAGCTTTCTGATTTCTTCGGCGATAAACTCTTGCCGCTCCAAGGCTTGCTTCCTGATCTTCTGCTTGACGGGCCGTGCGTGAGGGCAGACAGCAAGGTGGTGCTCAATTACCTCCCTGGGAACACCGGGGATATCAGATGATTGCCATGCAAACATATCAATATTCGCCCGCAGGAAGGCAACGAGCGCGCTTTCCTATTTGTCATCAAGGGTGGAACTTATGGTGAAAGTTCCTCCCGTACCATCCTCCTTGGCGGGCACCTTCTTGGTCTCGGGTGGAGCTGCCTTGGATTTCTTGCTCTTGCCGGCAGAGCTCTCCGGCACGTCCTCAACGGGAGCGCAGCACTCCGAGGAGGTGCACTTGCCGGAGTGGGTGCTAGAGGTCTTGCCGGGCTTCTTCTTCTTCCCGGGAGCTTCAGCGACAAGAGCAGGTGCCTTGGCGGCAGATGCTGCAACTGCCTCCCGGTAGAGTTTGTCGGTGCAGATAAGCGCATCCTTCTTGTCGGAGTGAATGGTGAGGACGCTCATCGGCCCGGGCATCTTCAGCACGTTATAGGCGTAGTGCGATGCCGCCATGAACTTGGCCAGCGCCGGGCGACCAAGAATCCCATTATAGGGTAATGGAATCTTGGCGACGTCGAAGACGATCTTCTCCGTCCTGAAGTTCAACTCGCTGCCAAACGTCACTGGCAGGGTGATCTTGCCCTTCGGCTGGTTCCATCCCGGATTGACCCCTTGGAATGAGCCCGTTTCCTCGAGGTCTTCGTCGGGAATTTGCAATCTCTTGATCACATCGGGCGAGATCAGGTTTAGGCCGGCCCCATCGTCAACTGACATTTTTGTCACCTGGAGGTTGCGGATGGTTGGTGAAACCAACAACGGCAAGCACCCGACCGCAGTTGTGCGATCAGGGTGGTCCTCGGCGTCAAAAACGATAGGCGTGCGGGACCACCTCAGTGGCTTCCGGGCGTCGAGTGAGGGCTCAGCTGCATTAATCTCGCGCACCCACTGCTTGAGCTGGCGGTGAGAGGAATGCAACGAGGCGCCTCCGACAACGCACATGGCCTCTGTCGCTTTCTGGAACTCGTGTTCGCTGGACTCGTCGCCCTCTGCATCATCATCATCATCCCCCTGCTTCTTGTCGCGGCTTCGGGCGGGCCGGTCCTTCTGTTGCTTGACCTTGCCGCGGCAGCCTCCTCGACCACGCCTCTTGCCGGACCCTCCAGCGCCATCCTGGGCCCTCTCCTTGTCTCGCCTTTTGTACTCGGCTCTCTGCTTCTCGACAAGCTCCTCAACTTGCCGACAGTTTTGGAGATCGTGGCCCTTGGTGCGGTGGATCTTGCAATACTGCTTGGCGGAGCCCTCCGGCTTGTCGGCAACCGCCAAGGCCTGACACGCGGCGCACCCGGCAACTTCCTTGTCAGGGTCGTCACTCTTGGCCTTCTTGGCGGTGCCGGGGTTGCCGGATCCCTCGACGGCAAGCACGGCCTTGCCCTTGCGCTTCCTGGCCTTCCGTCGGCCCTTCCTTGCCGGGGCAGCAGCGTCTTCGCTTTCGGAGTCGACTCCTGCGCCAGCGTTCTCGCCGGGGAGTCTCCTTCCTTCTTCTGCCCGAGCACATTTGTCAGCCAGAGCGTAAAGCTCGGCGACATCCCTGACCTTGTTCATCGCAAGCTCTTCCCGCATCTTGCGGTTGCGCACATTCTGATGGAAGGCGCTGATGACAGCGGCAGGATGAACGTCTGGAATGTTGTGCTAGATACGGCTGAACCTCTGGATGTACTTGCGCAAGGTTTCGCCATCCTTCTGGGGAATGATACGCAAGTCGTTTTCCTGGCCAGGAGCTTGGTGGCCGCCAGTAAAGGCGCCAACAAACTCATGACACAGATCTGCCCAGGAGGAAATGGAATTCTCCGGCAGATGCATCAACCACGACCTGACGTTGGGCTTCAGCACCAACGGGAAGTAGTTGGCGAGGATCTTGTCGTCTCGAGCCCCGGCAGCCTGCACCGCAATGGTGTAGATGCTCAGGAACTCTGACGGATGAGTCTTGCCGTCGTACTTCTCCGGCACCTCCGGCTTGAAAGAGCGGGAGTTGGGCCACTAGACTCGCCGTAGCGCACGAGTAAACGCTGGACATCCCACCTCGTAAGGCAGGCTACTAGGATACCCTGGCGCAGGCTCATCGATGGTGGGTCCCGCGCACTTGTCGGATTGACGACGCACTTCCCGTCGCCGCTCGATGGTGGTTCGAGCGTCCTCCTTCTGCCATTCCCGAAGGATCAGACGCTGATCGCGGCGAACCCGCGGATCGGACGACGCCGTGGAATCGTCATCACGGGCGTCGACCCGCCGGGTTAGCGGCCGCTCTTGACGTGGTGGAGGGGAGCGTATTGTAGATGCACCACCTCCAGTCTTCTCGCCATCAGCACGCACCGGCCCAGTAGACTGCCGCCGCGAAGGCTCCGCTTGCTGCGGCCTGTCGTTGTTAGCCAGACCGATGAGGCTCTGAATGGCAGCTCTCCACTCATCTAGCTTCTCCGCAGCGGGAGGGAAGTCTAGGAGCAGCTGAGCTCGCGCCAACGCTTCTGCTGGTGTAGGCGGCGGCGAAAGATGTGAAGAGTGTGAGGTGCTCAGACTCCTAACTGGGTCAGAAGGAGCACCGTCACGGTCCTGCACCCGCCCGCGGCTTCCACCGGCATGTTGACATGGATCTATGCCCCGTGCATCTTGAGGGTGATGCGGAGGGGTTTCCCCATGGGGATGCTTGGAACCACCGACGTCACGGTGCTGCACGTCGCGCGCGTCCTGAGAAGGTCGCGGTGCATGCACCGGCGTGGGTGTCTTGGAGGGCGCCGTCCCGCCCTTGGAGTTCGCTGCGCCACCCTTAGGTGGCACGGCTCCGTCCTTGGACCTGGCGCTCGCCTGGCTCGGATCGCCAGAACGTCGCGGAGGCTCAAGACCTCCACCTCCTCCACCAGCGTCCGCGCCATCACCCGTCTGCGCAGGTACGGGGAGGCTGGACGTGGGTGGATCAACCGCCGTAGCGCCCTTCTTCTTGGGAGCCATGGCGATGAAGATGATCAAGAACTGGCGCGCTGACCGCCAGATCGGGTTCGCGCAACCTCTCCCCCTACCTGGCGCGCCAAAGATGTCGCGGAAACGAACACCTATGGGACCGAAGGATCCCTTTACGGTTCGGCAGGGGAGAAAGGACAGCACAAAGAGCGGAACTGACGATCAGCGCGAGGGGATTTACCCAGGTTCGGGCCGCTCGGGAGCGTAAAACCCTACTCCTGCTTGGTTGTATTACTGTGGATGTTCTTGGCCAAGTTCCGGGAGCTACAGTAGTAGCTACGCATGCAGAACGGGTCCAATGTCTCCTCGCCCTCTGTAGCTATGCCTTGGGCCTCCTTTTATATGTCCAAGGGGCCTCCAACAGTGGCGAAGTACAAGAGGTGTAAAGTATCTACAGTATCTCATGATTACCAGTATCTCATGATTACTACTGACGCCCTAGGACAAACGTCCTAGGACAAGCGTCTCAGGACAAGACGCATTCAATGCTCTGAACAGGTGTCCCTGCCCTTCTTGGGGATGGGAAGAAGGACTCGTCCCATCAGCACCGCTTAACCCCTTCTGCGGCCAGCGTCGTGACATGCAACCAGGAGGACAAGCCCTAAACGACAGGCTGGTCGCTGTGCTGGAGCGGCGGCACTGTGCTGAAGCGGTGGGATCTTGCCGGGTGCTGATCTTGCCGGGGCTTATCTTGCCGGGGCTCGACGGGCCAGTCCGGCAAGATCTTGCCGGACGCCCAGCCTTCGGTCTTCTGATCTCCAGCTTTAACGCCTTCTTGATATCTCGCATCTGTCTCCAGCCATCCTCCGGTAGGCCTTGCCGCAGGCATGGCTACAACTGTCCGTGCACAAGTACGGGGTACTAAAGGACCCAATCTTTAGTACACCGACACTAAGCTTGGGGATGCCCCGGAAGGCAACCCCTCTTTCGTCTTCAACATTATCGGTAACCTCACTTGGAGCTATATTTTTATTCGTCACATAATATGAGTTTTGCTTGGAGCATCATTTTATTTTGTTGATATTTTCTTGATGTTATAAATAATCATGTTTTGTATCTTTTAGTTCAATAAAATGCCAATTATAGCCTTTACCATGCTCAGTTTGCAAGTTCATGTGTTGCTGTTTGAAAACAGAAAGTTTTCTGTTATGTCCAGAATATTCCTGAATAGTGAGAACATGATAAAAATCTGAAATTTTTACACAGTAAGCATGCATGAGTCCTCTATCACGTGGTAATTTTTCAGAATTTTTGGAGTTAGGGAAGTATGAATTCTTTTTCACCCTTTACAGACTGTCCTGTTTTGGCAGATTGCTGTTATAGTTGCATTGTTTGCATATGTTTGCTTGTTTAATATTTCTATTTGTGGATAGGAGGATTAAAAATGTAGAGGCATTTAGTATGCAATTTTTAATTATAAATTTAGTGATTTGTTACAGTAGAGAATGTTAAGGTTTTGAGTTGATTTATACTAACTTATCTCACGAGTTCTTGTTGAGGTTTGTGTGGATGGTGTATTTAAGATTTAGGGAAACCGTGATATGAGAGGAATTAAGATGACACAAAAGCTCAAGCTTGGGGATGCCCAAGGCACCCCAAGATAACATTCTAAGAAGTCTCAAGCAACTAAGCTTGGGGATGCCCCGTTAGGCATCCCACCTTTCTTCATCAACAATTATCGGTCAGTTTTGGTTGAGCCTAAGTTTTTGCTTCTTCACATGATATGTGCTATTCTTGGAATGTCATTTTATTTTGTTTTTCTTGCTGTTTGAATAAAATAATAAGATCTGAAATTTTTAAATGAGAGAGAGTCCTCACATAGCTACCTATTTACTTAACTACTCATCTGATCTTCACTTATATCTTTTTGGAGTAGTTTGTCATTTACTCTTGTGCTTCACTTATATTCTACGAGTGAATTGTTGAAATGAATTGAATAAGATAAAGTTGAAATTATATATGCTTCATATGCTTGTCCCATGGGGAGTAGTGACTTCACATACAAGAAGTATAAGTGGTAAAATTTATTGAAAGATAACAAACATAGCATTGGTCACTTGAACAATTCATGAAAGAATTTTGAAGGAAGAGAAATTTCACATATGAATATAGTATCTTGGACATCTTCTATGATTGTGAGCCCCCATTAAATATTTTCAAGCTTGATCAAATAGTTGACGTTGTACAAGGAAGACAATGCAATGAGTTATGTTTGTTTATATTTACATAGAAGTTATATTGTCATGGATCCTCTAACATGTGCTGCTTGCTTAGGATCTTTTGCTAGCCAAAAATTCGTACTAAGTAGAGATACTACTTGTGCATCCAATAACCCTCAAACCCAGTTTCTTGCCATGAGTGTCCACCATATCTACCTATGGATTGAATAAGATCCTTCAAGTAAGTTGTCATCGGTGCAAAAAGCAATAAAAATTGCTCCTAAAATATGTATGATCTTTTATTGTAAGGGAAAATAAGCGTTGTACGAACTTGTGATGGTAAAGAAATAAAAGCGACGGACTGCATAATAAAGTTTGCTATCACAAGGGGCAATATAACGTGACGTTCCTTTGCATTAAGGGCTTGTGCATCCAACAACAAAAAGCGCATGACAACCTCTGCTTCCCTCTGCGAAGGGATTATCTTTTACTTTTCTGTATTTACTTTTAGGCAAGAGTCATTAATGGTCATCCCTATTCCGCTCTATTTATTCTTTAGTTGGCAAGCATTATGTGGTAGGGAAAGATCCAGGCACATATATCCAGTTGAATATAGGTGATCATGAGTTATTATTGTTGGCATTATCCCTGAGATAAATAAGTTGGGAGGCAAAACATTCATCCCCTATCTTCCTATGTGTTTGACTGAAACGGTTTGTTCTAAAAATATGCTTTGAGTGTCAGCAATCATGGAAGAATAAATGATAGTTGAGTATGTGGAATTTGCTAGATCAAAGCTCTTACATAGACCCTTCCTGAAAATGAGATGAATTGCAATTGTTTGATGACTGAGAACATAATTTGTTAGTTTTCAAGAAAGTTTATGGTCTATACTTTAACATGTGAATAGCTTGCTACTTGATCATGAGAAGTTTTATGAGATGAGCTACTGTTTATGATATATAATGATGCTACAAAAAGTAATTGAAATTATCATTGATCAAATTTATGCACTATGCTAGCATTCACACTTCATAAATTATTTCTTTTATCATTTACCTACTCGAGGACGAGCAGGAATTAAGCTTGGGGATGCTGATACGTCTCCAACGTATCTATAATTTATGAAGTATTCATGCCATGTTTATTATAGTTTTGTATGATTTTGGTGCACTTTTATATGATTTTTATGGACTAACATATTGACCTAGTGCCCAGTGCCAGTTGCTGTTTTATGCTTGTTTTTGGTTTTCCAGAAAATCCATATCAAATGAAGTCCAAATGCAGCGAAACTTTTTGATGATTTTTTCTAGAAGGAAACAGACCCAGGAAGCTTCGGAGGAGCAGCAGAAGAGCCACAGGGGCCCCACGAGCCACCTGGGCGCGCTTGCCCCCCCCCCCCCCAGGCGCGCCCTGGTGCCTCGTGGGCCCCCTGTGGCACCTCTTCGCGTGATTCCAACGCCAAAAAATCATATATATTCAGAAACCCCCGAAAGTTAACCTAAATGAGTTTTTACGCCACCGCAAGCCTCTGTACCTCCACGATCTAATCTACAACCCTTTTCCAGCACCCTGCCAGAGGGGGGAATCATCACCGGAGGCCATATTCATCATCCCGGCGGTCTCCATGATGAGGAGGGAGTAGTTCACCCTCGGGGCTGAGGGTTTGTACCAGTAGCCATGTGTTTGATCTCTCTCTCTCTCGTGTTCTTGATTTGGCACAATCTTGATGTATCGCGAGCTTTGTTAATATAGTTGGATCATATGGTGTTTCTTCCCTCTCTATCCTTGTTGTGATGAATCGAATCTTTTCCCTTTGAGGTTTTGTTATTGTTGGATTGAATATTTCAGATTTGAGAACACTTGATGTTTGTCTTGCATATGAATACCCGTGGTGACAATGGGGTATTATATTGATTCACTTGATATATGTTTTGGCACTCAACTCACGGATTCCCGTGGTGACATTGGGGTAATCTATGCATAGGGGTTGATGCACGTTTTCATTATCTTTTCTCCGATAGAAACTTTGGGGTGCTCCTTGGAGTTCTTTGTGTGGATTGAATATTATGATTATGAAGTTGTTTGATGCATATCGTATAATCAACTCACGGATACTTGTGGTGACATTGTAGTATCTAGGTGACATTAGAGTTGGTTGAGGTGTATCATATGGTGTTATTTTAGTACGAACTCTAGGGCTGTTTGTGACAATTATAGGAATGCCTCAATAGATCGATCAGAAAGAATAACTTTGAGGTGGTTTTGTACCCTACAAACAATTTCTATCTTATGTTCTCCGCTAATAGGAACTTGGGAGTGATTCTTTATCGCACGTTGAGGGATGATTATATGATCCAATTATGTTAGCATTGTTGAGAGATTGCACTAACGAAAGTATGAACCCTAGGCCTTGTTTCTAAGCATTGCAATACTATTTATGCTCACTTTTGTTACTTGCTACCTTGCTGTTTTTTATTGTTCGCACTACAAAAACCTATATCTACTATCCATACTACACTTGTATGACCATCTCTTCGCCGAACTAGTGCACCTATACAATTTACCATTGTATTGGGTGTGTTGGGGACACAAGAGACTCTTTGTTATTTGATTGCAGGGTTGTTTGAGAGAGACCATCTTCATCCTACGCCTCCCACGGATTGATAAACCTTAGGTCATCCACTTGAGGGAAAATTGCTACTGTCCTACAAAACTCTGCGCTTGGAGGCCCAACACGAGTCTACAAGAATAAGTTGTGTCGTAGACATCAGCCGCCGCCTACCGTCGCCGCTCCGGGCAACTCCGGCCACCCCAGCCAGCGCTGCCGCCACCAATCGACGCGGCAAGAAGCGCACGTTCGAACGCCGCAAAGCGGGCGTCGAACGGCCCACCGTAGCCGTTTTCCGGCGAGTCCCGAGGACGCCGCCGTGTTTTGGCGTCGCCGGCGACGAGTCGCCGGCCACCGCCGACGTGGCATGCCTGGGGCCACCCCTGGGTCACTGACCAGTGGGCCCAGGGGCCCCAGTTGACTGGGTTGACCCAGTCAACGTGCCGACTGGGCAACCCCAGTCACTGACATGCGGGCCCCACCGCTAATTAAACTGTTTTATTAATTAAAATTAACCTAATAGCTAATTAGTCACTGACAGTGGGGCCCCACGTGCTAATTAATCCCTAATTAGTTTAAATAACCTCTGTTTAGTACTGTGTCACTGACATGTGGGTCCCAGTCATCAGGTTTGACCTGGACCGGCTGGGTTGACCACTGACGTCACCCTGACATCATGCTGACGCAATAATGAATTTTCTGGTATTTAGTAATTATAATAATTCCAGGATTTTCAAAAAATGTTTAAATCTTTGAAAATTCGTAGAAAATAAACCGTAGCTCGAATCGAAAAGTTTTCTACATGAAAGTTGATCAGAAAAACGAGACGAATCCGAATATGCCCTCCATGTAGCTGTCACATGCTCATAACACTACAAACATGGAACCTTCCCCTCCGGTTCATCTGTCTGACAGATGCCTAAAGCCGGGAAAATATATCCCCAGATATTTTCCCGCACCGTCTCTAACGTGTAGTGCTGCATTAGGTCACCTCTAGCACAACATACTTCCATGCCCTGCATTGTGTTGCATTTGTTTGCTTTTATTTATTGTTTCTTCCCCCTCTTCTCTCCGGTAGACCCCGAGGTCGACGCTGCCCCTGAGGACTGCTACTCCACCGACGACCCCTCTTTTGCCGCAGATCTTCCAGGCAAGCAAACCCCCTTGAACATGCCTATATCACCTATTCTTTCTCCCTCATGCTTGCATTAGAATTGCTTCAATTGTTGTCGCGTTATTACCTATTCTGATGCATAGCCTGTTTTTGTAACTGTTATTGATACCTTCCCTGCTATCCTAAATGCATAGTATAGGTTGGTTAGTGAACCATCTGTGGCCCCTCATCCTTGTCCTAGTTGCCCCGCTTTGTTACCAGTGCCCCGATCTATGTGATCGATGGGCTGAGACCAGCACATCACCGCACACCCCCTAAGTTGTACGACTCTGCAGGCTTACCATCGAGTGCCGAGGGTGATACCTCTTATCTCACTCCTGATGTTGCCACTGTAGTATAGCTAGTCGGTTGTGGGTTACCGAGGGTGATTCCTCCTTCACCACCTCCGATGAAGCCTCTGTCGTGCAACCCCTCAAGTGTGAACCCATCGAGGGTGATTCCTCCGAGTTCACCTTGACGGACACATCGAGTGGGAATCCAACGAGGGTCATTCCTCGGATTCCTCCTTGATGTTTTGGACACACGGTTACTTTGACTTTACTTCAGAAACTTGTGGAAGACGGGTTGACCCTGAGGGGTACCCGCGAGAGATGTGGAGTCGGGTTGACCATGAGGGTACCCGCGAGATAATTACGTGGCATGGCCAGGCATTCCTAGCCCTTGCCGTAAGTCCACGAGACGGGGCGACGGGGTCACATGATCGTGAGTCTCTGCTCGTTTCCGCGAGCTCCCAACACACTAATGGGTTAGTATATGTGATCTGAGTTGGCCTCTGGCCTTTTCGCACTAACCACCACGCGGGAATAGTATGGGCACTTGGCGTCGTATGTATCAGCCGAAGCTCTCCAGATGTCAGCAGTTGAGCGGCGTGCGCCGGGTTGGACTGGGAAAGCCTGCGCTTGTATTAAGGGGGCTAGGTCTGCTCACCGGCCGCGTTCGCAATGCGCAGGAGTGCAAAGGGCGATGGTCCCAAGACCCCTGAGTACTTAGGATGTAGACCGGCGTGCTGGCCTTTCTGTTGAGCCTAGGTAGGGCTACGACGTGTCGACCAGCCGAGGCTGGGCATGGACCGAGCAAGTGTGTCCATCCAGAGTTAATCGAGCGTGTTGGGTAAGTTGGTGCACCCCTGCAGGGAAGTATATCTATTCGAATAGCCATGTCCACGGTAACAGGACGCTTGGAAAGTATCCCGATCTACTACAACTAGAACTGGATACTTGTGATCATATTAATATGTTAGCTCCGGGATCGCTTTCTTGCAGGGAGTCGAGGAAGGATCTCTGGGCTTGGCTATTGTTATACTTAAAGCTGCTACTATATTTATGTACTAATCTACACTCTTCTAATGCTGCAAGATGCTAGTCTTCGATAGGCTAGGCTTTCCCCTCTATTCCGGCAATTCTGTAGTCTAGTCCACAGATACAGCCCCCTCTTTGATACCGATGCATAATTAGAATAGATCTGATGTAAGTCTTGCGAGTACTTTGGATGAGTACTCACGGTTGCTTTGGTTCCCTTTTTCCCCATACCCGATTGCTGCGACCAGATGACGGAGCCCCGGAGCCAGCTGCCCCTGTCGACGACTACTACTACCCCACCGGTGGAGATTACTACTACGTGGAGACCAACGACCAGGAGTAGATAGGAGGCTCCCAGGTAGGAGGCCTGCGCCTTTTCGATCCAGTGTCGCTGTTTTGCTCAGCCTTCTTAAGGCAGACTTGTCTAACTTTTCCTCTCCGAACTTGTACCGCTGGCTTGTAACCGAATTTATGTATGGATCTGTAAGTCATGTTTGATTATGATGTTGTATCTATTGCACTTCCTTTTGTTGTGCGTGTTACTTCATGAATGATTCCATACACCTGCAATACTCGTTGCTAAACTACCCCCTGTTGACTTTAGCATGATGGTTAGACCCGCAGGTCGTGGCCGTGGTGCCAACAATCCACCACCGCCCGACTATGTGGCTGGGATGATGCAGCAGTTTGAACTGAACCACCAATTCATACAAGGGATTGTGGATCAGTTTCTCCATCCAAATGCCAACCAGCAGCCAGCCTCAATAACTTTGCAAGAGTTTGTGCGCCTCAACCCAACTATCTTCCGCAACTCAGTTCAGCCGCTTGATGCTGATGACTGGCTCCATGACATCACTTACGAGATGGAGTCAGCCAATGTTGCCCCTGCCAGCTATGTCACTTTCGCATCCTACTTTCTGAAGGGCCCCGCAGCTCAATGGTGGGACAGTCATAGGCATACCCTAGCTGCTGGAACTATCATCACCTGGGTGGAGTTCCAAGCTGCTTTCCGTGCCCGTTACATTCCACAAGGAATTATGAACCGGAAAAAGCGTGAGTTCTGCAACCTTACCCTGGGCAGCAAGTCTGTGGAGGTCTATCTGCGGGAGTTTCTTGAACTATCTCGCTATGCTGAAGAGGATATTGCTACTGATGCCCGCAGACGGGAGAAGTTCCGTGAAGGGCTCAACCCAGATATCAAGCTCGCACTCCTAGTCCAAGACTTTGCCGACTTCTCCACCTTGGTGAACAAGGCCATACAGGTTGAAATTGGTCTGAAGGATCACAAGGACGCGCTCAAGCGCACCCGTGAAGCGGGCACATCTTCGGGCTCGTCTTCCCAGAAGCGCCGTATCTGGATTCCTCACAACATGTACCGTCCAACTGTACCTGCTCCAAGGACATCGTATGTTGCACCTCGTCTGCCTCCTCTACCTCCGAGGCAGCTGAGACCTCAAGCTCCAATGCTTCAAGCTCCTGCTCCCCATCCCGATAATGGACTCTGCTTCAAGTGTGGTCGTCCAGGTCACCGTGCCAGAGACTGCTCTCAGGATCAGAATCAGCTTGTGCTTCCATCAGCTGGCCGTGGTAATGGCTGTGGCAACAATCAGCCTCGCTACAACAATGTCAGGCCTTCATATGGTCGTGGTCAGGCTTATCATGTCAACATGGCTGAAGCTCAAGACCAACCAGAGACTGTGATGGGTACTCTTCTCGTTAACTCAGTACCAGTTTCTGTTTTATTTGATTCAGGAGCATTGCATTCTTTCATATCAGAAGATTTTGCATTCATGCATGGTATAAAATATGAAAAACTGCACCAACCGTTAGTGGTAAACACTCCCGCGAGCCAAAGTCAAGCCTCTATGTTCAGCCCCGATGTTACCATTGAAATTGAAGGGGTGGACTTCCATGCATTTACCATTATTTCGAAGTCTTCCAAAGTTGACCTCATTCTGGGAATGGATTGGTTGAAGGCTCACACTGCCTTAATCAATTGTGCCACTAAAGCCGTCCAACTTCTGCACCCATCGGATGAGCTGGTAAACTACCATGCGCATCTCATTCATAATGCCGAGGCTCAGGTTTATGCCTTGAATGCGTTGAACGCTTCTCCTCTTGAGGGAATAGAAAACGTTCCAGTCGTTCGCGACTTCCAAGATGTCTTCCCAGAAGAACTTCCAGGGGTACCCCCTGTTAGAGCTGTCAAGTTTGTTATCGACTTAAAACCAGGCACAACTCCTACTGCGAAGCGTCCTTACAAGATGCCACCGCATGAACTCCTTGAGCTTAAGGAGGAAATTGACAAATCACTTTGTAAGGGTTTCATTCGTCCAAGTTCCTCTGCCTGGGGAGCACCTTCTCTCTTTGTCAAGAAGAAAGATGGTACGAACCGGTTGGTCCAAGATTACCGACCTATTAACCAGGCCACCATTCAGAACAAGTATCCGCTTCCTCGGATCAAAGATCTATATGATCAACTTGCTGGATCATCAGTATTCTCTAAACTCGACTTGAGGTTGGGCTATCATCAGATCCGCGTCCGCGCAGAGGATATTCCCAAGACTACCTTTGTTACTCGCTATGGTTCATATGAGTACACTGTCATGTCTTTCGGCTTAACTAATGCTCCAGCAACATTCTCCCGCCTGATGAATTACATCTTCATGGATTACCTCGACAAATTCGTCGTGGTTTATCTGGATGATATTCAAGTATATTCCAAGAATAAGGAAGAATATGCTGAACATCTTCGCCTTATTCTGGAAAAGCTTTGAGAGCATCAGCTATATGCCAAGTATTGCAAGTGTGAATTCTGGTTATCCAAAGTGACCTACCTTGGACATGTGATTTCCAAGGATGGTACTGCTGTCAACCCAGAACGAGTTCAGGCTATTCTTGACTGGACTCCCCTAAAGAATGTCAAGTAAGTCAGAAGTTTTCTCGGACTCGCAAGCTATTGCCGTCGATTTGTCGAGAACTTCTCAAAGATTGCCATGCCTCTGACTAATCTGCTTCACAAAGGCGTTAAGTTTGTGTGGACGGATAAATGTCAGGAAAGTTTCCAAACCCTCAAGGACAAGCTGACTTCTGCACTAGTGCTTGCTCCTTCGGATTCTCGCAAGGACTTCATGATTTATTGCGACGCCTCTCGTCAAGGATTAGGCTGTGTCCTGATGCAAGAGCGTAGAGTGATTGCTTATGCCTCACGACAACTGCGCCCTCATGAAGAGAACTACCCTGTGCATGATCTTGAACTTGCTGCAGTGATATATGCATTGAAGCTGTGGCGACATTACCTCCTTGGTAATCGATGTGAAATATACACGGATCATCAAAGTCTGAAGTATTTGTTTACTCAGCCGGATCTCAATCTCCGCCAACAACGATGGTTGGAAACAATTATAGACTAAGACTGCGGTATTTCTTATACTCCTGGCAAAGCTAATGTGATGGCCGATGCCTTGAGCCGCAAGTCTTATTGCAATAATCTCATGGTTCAGCGAGCTCAACCCTATCTTTATGAAGAACTTCGCAAGTTGAACATTCACATCGTTCCACGGGGTTCTCTTAATACCCTTGTTTTATAGCCAGATCTTGAGAAAGCTGTTAAGTCTGCGCAAGCAAAAGACGCTGAAGTTGATCAGATGAAAAGAGATCTTGACCATGAAAAGTCCAGAGATTTCTCGCTTGCTGAAGATGGAACTTTGTACTTTAGAGATCGCATTGTGGTACCTCGGTTCGAACTTATGACCGACAAGGTTATGAAGGGGGCACATGATACACCACTGTCTATTCATCCGGGTAGCACCAAGATGTATCGTAATCTCCATCAAAGGTACTGGTGGTCCAAAATGAAGCAAGACATTGCTCGCTATGTTGCCGAATGTGACATTTGCCGTCGCGTTAAGGCAGAACATCAGAAGCCTGCTAGAATTCTGCAACTGCTTCCTATTCCTGAATGGAAATGGGATAAGGTTCAAATGGACCTCATTACCGGCCATCCCAAATCGCAGAAAGGTCATGATGCACTTCTTGTCGTCATCGACCAACTCTCCAAAGTTGCACATTTTCTGCCAGTCAAGGAGACGATCACTGCTAGTCAGTTAGCAGATTTATATATCTCCAGAATTGTATCACTCCACGGTATTCCGAAGGAGATCAGTTCTGACCGTGGTAGTCTCTTCACCTCAAAGTTCTGGGCAAGTTTCCAAGAAGCAATGGGAACTCATATAACCTGGAGCTCAGCTTATCACCCCCAGTCCCAAGGCCAAGTTGAATGAGTTAATCAAGTGCTTGAAGATATGCTGCGTGCTTGTGTCATTTCATTTGGCAAGAAGTGGGAGGAATCTCTCCCGTATGCTGAATTCTCGTACAACAACAGCTATCAAGCTAGCTTGAAGATGGCCCCCTTCGAGGTACTATATGGACGTAAGTGTCGAACCCCTCTGAATTGGTCAGAAACTGGGGAACGACCGCTCATTGGTCCGGATATTATTCAACACGCTGAAGAGCAAGTCCGCATTGTCCGGGAAAATCTCAAGGCGACTCAGTCTCGCCAGAAGAGCAATTATGATCGTAAACACTGGGGATCGATCTATCAACCTGGTGAGCAAGCTTATCTGAGTGTCACTCCTATGAAGGGCACTCATCGCTTCAGAATCAAGGGCAAGTTAGCTCCTCGCTACCTTGGACATGTGATTTCCAAGGATGGTACGGCTGTCAACCCAGAACGAGTTCAGGCTATTCTTGACTGGATTCCCCCGAAGAATGTCAAGCAAGTCAGAAGTTTTCTCGGACTCGCAAGCTATTGCCGTCGATTTGTCAAGAACTTCTCAAAGATTGCCAAGCTTCTGACTAGTCTGTTTCACAAAGGCGTTAAGTTTGAGTGGACGAATAAATGTCAGGAAAGTTTCCAAACCCTCAAGGACAAGCTGACTTCTGCACCAGTGCTTGCTCCTCCGGATTCTCGCAAGGACTTTGTGATTTATTACGACGCCTCTCGTCAAGGATTAGGCTGTGTCCTGATGCAAGAGCTGATGGAAATATGGCCAAGAGGCAATAATAAAGTTGTTATTATTTTATATTTCCTTGTTCATGATAAAGGTTTATTATTCATGCTAGAATTGTATTGACCAGAAACTTAAATACATGTGTGAATACATAAACAAATACCGTGTCCCTAGTGAGCCTCTACTAGACTAGCTCGTTGATCAAAGATGGTTAAGGTTTCCTAACCATAGACATGAGTTGTCATTTGATAACGGGATCACATCATTAGGAGAATGATGTGATGGACAAGACCCATTTGTTAGCTTAGCATATGATCGTTCTGTTTATTGCTACTCCTTTCTTGAATGTCAAATACATGTTCCTCCGACCATGAGATCATGCAACTCCCGGATACCGGAGGAATACCTTGTGTGCTATCAAATGTCACAACGTAACTGGGTGATCATAAAGATGCTCTACAGGTATCTCCGAAGGTGTCTGTTGAGTTGGCATGGATCGAGACTGGGATTTGTCACTCCGTGTTTTGGAGAGGTATCTCTGGGCCCTCTCGGTAATGCACATCATAAGAAGCTTGCAAGCAAAGTGACTAAGGAGTTAGTTACGGGATGATGTATTACGGAACGAGTAAAGAGACTTGCCGGTAACGAGATTGAACTAGCTATGGAGATACCGACGATCGAATCTCGGGCAAGTAACATACCGACGGACAAAGGGAATTACGTATGTTGTCATTGCGGTTCGACCGATAAGATCTTCGTGGAATATGTAGGAACCAAAATGGGCATCCAGGTTCCGCTATTGATTATTGACCGGAGAGGTGTCTCGGTCATGTCTACATCATTCCCAAACCCGTAGGGTCCGCACGCTTAACGTTCGTTGATGATATAGTGTTATATGAGTTATGTGAATTGGTAACCGAATGTTGTTCGGAGTCCCGGATGAGATCCCGGACGTCATGAGGAGTCTCGGAATGTTCGAGAGGTAAAGATTTATATATGGGAAGTCATATTTTGGGTTCCGGAAAAAGGTGCAGTTTTTTCGGTATCGTACCGGGAAGCTTCCAGAAGGTTCCGGAGGATTCCGGAGGAGTACGGAAGTCCACAAGTGGGTCCACCACGTCCCAAGGGCTGGCATGGGCTAAGGGGAGGCGCCCTAGCCTTATTGGGCCAGACGCACCAAGTCCTCAAAAGCCCACGCAGCTAGGGAAGGGAAAAAAGGAGAGTCCTAATAGGAATAGCATTGGACTTTGGAGTCCAAGTCCACGTGTGTACTATTCACGTGGTACTGTTCACGTGGACTATTCACGCGGTACTGTTCACGTGGCACTATTCCTTCTACTCCAAGCCCCTACACATATATGAATAGAGGAGAGGGGGCGCCCCAAACATGACACAACATTGTCTTAGCCGTGTGCGGCGCCCCCCTCCACAGTTCTGTCCCTCGGTCATATTTTCGCAGTGCTTGGGCGAAGCCCTGCGGAGATAGCATCACCATCACCGTCACCACGCCGTCGTGCTGCCGGAACTCATCCACTACCTCGCCGTCTTGCTGGATCAAGAAGTCGAGGATTCCACCGAGCTGAACGTGTGCTGAACGCGGAGGTGCCGTACGTTCGGTATTCGGTCGGTTGGATCGTGAAGTTGTTCGACGACATCAACCGCGTTGTTCTAACACTTCTGCTTACAGTCTACGAGGGTACGTAGACACAGTCCCCCTCTCGTAGCTATGCATCTCCATGGATAGATCTTGCGTGTGCGTAGAAAATTTTTGTTTTCCATGCAACGTTCCCCAACAGTGGCATCATGAGCCAGGTCTATGCGTAGATGATATGCACGAGTAGAACACAAAGAGTTGTGGGCGGTGATCGTCATACTGCTTACCACCAACGTCTTATTTTGATTCGGCGGTATTGTAAGATGAAGCGGCCCGGACCAACCTTACATGTCCACGTACATGAGACCGGTTCCACCGACAGACATGCAACTTGTTTTGCATAAAGGTGGCTGGCGGGTGTCTGTTTCTCCTACGTTAGTTGAATCAAATTTGACTGCGGCCGGTCCTTGTTGAAGGTTAAAACAGCAAACTTGATAAATCACCGTTGTGGTTTTGTGCCGTCGGTAAGAACGGTTCTTGCTAGAAGCCTGTAGCAGCCACGTAAAACTTGCAACAACAAAGTAGAGGACGTCTAACTTGTTTTTGCAGGGTATGCTGTGATGTGATATGGTCAAGACATGATGTGATATACGTTATTGTATGAGATAATCATGTTTTGTAATTTATCGGCAACCGGCAGGAGCCTTATGGTTGTCTCATTATTGCATGAAATGCAAGCGCCATGTAATTGCTTTACTTTATCGCTATACGTTAGCAATAGTTGTAGAAGCAATAGTTGGCGAGACGACCATGACGCAACGATGGAGATCAAGGTGTCGAGCCAGTGACGATGGAGATCATGACGATGCTTTGGAGATAGAGATCAAAAGCTCAAGATGATGGCCATATCATGTCACATATTTTGATTGCATGTGATGTTTATCCTTTATGTATCTTATTTTGCTTAGAACGACTGTAGCATTATAAGATGATCCCTTCACTAAATTTCAAGATAAAAGTGTTCTCCCCGAGTATGCACTGTTGCTAAAGTTCGTCGTTTCGAAGCACCTCATGATGATCGGGTGTGATAGATTCTACGTTCACATACAACGGGTGTAAGCCCGTTTTACACAAGCAGAATACTTGGGTTAAACTTGACGAGCCTAGCATGTACAGACATGGCCTCGGAACACTGGAGACCGAAAGGTCGAACATGAGTCATATAGTAGATATGATCAACAGGGAGATGTTCACCATTGATGACTATCCCATCTCACGTGATGATCGGACATGGGCTAGTTGATTTGGATCATGTATCACTTAGTTAACTTGAGGGATGTTAATTTAAGTGCGAGTTCATTAGTAATTTGATTAATTGAACTTAATTTATCACGAACTTAGTCCTGATAGTCTTTGCAAATTATGTTGTAGATCAATAGCTCGCGTTGTAGCTCCCCTGTTTTTGATACGTTCCTAGAGAAAGTTTAGTTGAAAGATGATGGTAGCAATTACACGGACTGGGTCCGTAACTTGAGGATTATCCTCATTGCTGCACAGAAGGATTATGTCCTTGATGCACCGCTAGGTGATGGACCTTCTGCAGGAGCTGCTGCAGACGTTGTGAACGCCTGGTAGGCTCGATCTGATGACTACTCGATAGTTCAGCGTGCCATGCTCTACGGCTTAGAACCGGGACTACAAAAGCGTTTTGAACGCCATGGAGCATATGAGATGTTCCAGGAGCTAAAATTGATATTTCAAGCTAATGCCCGGGTTGAGAGATATGAAGTCTCCAACAAGTTCTTCAGCTGTAAGATGGAGGAGAACAGTTCTGTCAGTGAACACATACTCAGAATGTCTGGATATCACAACCACTTGACTCAGCTGGGAATTGATCTTCTAGTTGAGAGTGTTATTGACAGAGTTCTTCAGTCACTGCCACCAAGCTATAAATGCTTTGTGATGAACTATAATATGCAAGGGATGGAGAAGACAATTCCCGAGCTCTTCGCGATGCTGAAATCGGCGGAGGTAGAAATCAAGAAGGAGCATCAAGTGTTGATGGTTAACAAGACCACTAGTTTCAAGAAAAAGGGCAAGGGAAAGAAGGGGAACTTCAAGAAGAACGGCAAGCAAGCTGCCGCTCCCACGAAGAAACCCAAAGTTGGACCCAAGCCTGAAACTGAGTGCTTCTACTACAAAGGAACTGGTCACTGGAAGCGGAACTGCCCCAAGTATTTGGCGGATAAGAAGGATGGCAAAGTGAACAAAGGTATATTTGATATACATGTTATTGATATGTACCTCACTAGTGCTCGTTGCAACATCTGGGTATTTGATACCGATTCAGTTGCTAATATTAGTAACTTGAAGCAGGAGCTGCAGAGTAATGGAGACTAGCTGAGGGCAAGGTGACGATATGTGTTGGAAGTGTCTCCAAGATTGATATGATCAATATCGACACGCTCGTAATACCTTCGGGATTAGTATTAAACCTAAATAATGGTTATTTGGTGCTTGCGTTGAGCATAAAACATTATATCTGGATATTGTTTATTGCAAGACGGTTATTCATTTAAGTCAGAGAATAATGGTTATCCTGTTTATATGAATAATATCCCTCGTGATCATGCACCCTTGTGAATGGTTTATTCTTGTTGAATCTCGATCATAGTGATACACATATTCATAATATTGATGCCAAAAGATGCAAAGTTGATAATGATAGTGCAACATACTTGTGGCACTGCCGTTTAGGTCATATTGGTGTAAAGCGCATGAAGAAACTCCATGCTGATGGACTTTTGGAATCTCTTGATTATGAATCATTTGATACTTGCGAACCATGCCTCATGGGCAAGATGACTAAAACTCCGTTCTCCGGAACAATGGAGCGAGCTACTGATTTGGTGGAAATAATACATATCGATGTATGCGGTCCGATGAATGTTGAAGCACGCGGCGGGTATCGTTATTTTCTAACCTTCACAGATGATTTGAGTAGGTATGGGTATATCTACTTGATGAAACACAAGTCTGAAACATTTGAAAAGTTCAAAGAATTTCAGAGTGAAGTAGAGAATCATCGTAACAAGAAAATAAAGTTTCTACGATCCGATCGCGGAGGCGAATATTTGACTTACGAGTTTGGCCTTCATTTAAGAAAATGTGGAATTGTTTCACAACTCACGCCACCTGGAACACCACAGCGTCATGGTGTGTCTGAACGTCGTAACCGTACTTTATTGGATATGGTGCGTTCTATGATGTCTCTTACCGATTTGCCACTATCGTTTTGGGGTTATGCATTAGAGACAGCTGCATTCACGTTAAATAGGGCACCGTCTAAATCCGTTGAGACGACACCGTATGAACTGTGGTTTGGCAAGAAACCTAAGCTGTCGTTTTTTTAAAGTTTGGAGATGCGATGCTTATGTGAAAAAGCTTCAACCTGATAAGCTCGAACCCAAAGCGGAGAAGTGCGTCTTCATAGGATACCCTAAAGAAACAATTGGGTACACCTTCTACCACAGATCCGAAGTCAAGGTCTTTGTTGCCAAGAATGGGTCCTTTCTAGAGAAGGAGTTTCTCTCGAAAGTAGTGAGTGGGAGGAAAGTAGGAATTGATGAGGTAATTGTACCTTCTCTCGAATTGGAAAGTAGCTCATCAGAGAAAACCGTTTCTGTGATGCCTACACCAATAAGAGAGGAAGATAATGGTGAAGATCATGAAACTTCAGATCAAGTTACTACTGAACCTCGTAGGTCGACCAGAGTACGTTCCGCACCAGAGTGGTACGGTAATCCTGTTCTGGAAGTCATGTTGTTAGACAACGGCGAACCTACGAACTATGAAGAAGCTATGATGAGCCCAGATTCCGACAAATGGCTTGAGGCCATGAAATCTGAGATAGGATCCATGGATCAGAACAAAGTATGGACTTTGGTGGACTTGGCCGATGATCGGCAAGCCATTGAGAATAAATGGATTTTTAAGAGGAAGACAAACGCTGATGGTAATATCACTGTCTACAAAGCTCGACTTGTCGCGAAAGGTTTTCGACAAGTTCAAGGGGTTGACTACGATGAGACTTTCTCACCCGTAGCGATGCTTAAGTCTGTCCGAATCATGTTAGCAATTGCCGCATTTTATGATCTGGCAAATGGATGTCAAAACCGCATTCCTTTATGGTTTTCTCAAAGAAGAGTTGTATATGATGCAACCAGAAGGTTTTGTCGATCCTAAGGGTGCTAACAAAGTGTGCAAGCTCCAGCGATCCATCAATGGACTGGTGCAAGCATCTCGGAGTTGGAATATATGCTTTGATGAGGTGATCAAAGCATATGGTTTTGTACAGACTTACGGTGAAGCCTGTATTTACAAGAAAGTGAGTGGGAGCTCTTTAGCATTTCTAATATTATATGTGGATGACATATTGTTGATTGGAAATGATATAGAATTTCTGGATGGCATAAAAGGATACTTGAATGAAAGACCTCGGTGAAGCTGCTTATATATTGGGCATAAAAATCTATAGAGATAGATCAAGACGCTTGATAAGACTTTCAATGAGTACATACCTTGACAAGATTTTGAAGGAGTTCAAAATGGACCAGTCAAAGAAGGAGTTCTTGCCTGTATTGTAAGGTGTAAAGTTGAGTAAGACTCAAAGCTCGACCACGGCAGAAGATAGAGAGAGAATGAAAGTCATTCCCTATGCCTCAGCCATAGGTTCTATAATGTATGCCATGCTGTGTACCACACCTAATGTGTGCCTTGCCACGTGTCTGGCAAAGGGGGTACAAGAGTGATCCAGGAGTGGATCACTGGACAGCGGTCAAAATTATCCTTAGTAACTAAAGGACTAAGGAAATGTTTCTCGATTATGGAGGTGATAAAGAGTTCGTCATAAAGGGTTACGTTGATGCAAGCTTTGACACCAATCTGGATATCTCTGAGTAGCAAACCGGATATGTATAATGGAGCAGTCATTTGGAATAGCTCCAAGTAAAGACTGATAGCAGCATCTACAGTATGACATAAGGATTTGCAAAGTACACATGGGTCTGAATATTGCAGACCCATTGACTAAAATTCTCTCTCACGAGCAAAACATGATCACACCTTAGAACTCTTTGAGTGTTAATCACATGGTGATGTGAACTAGATTATTGACTCTAGTGAACTCTTGGGTGTTAATCACATGGCGATGTGAACTAGATTATTGACTCTAGTGCAAGTGGGAAACTGATGGAAATATGCCCTAGAGGCAATAATAAAGTTGTTATTATTTTATATTTCCTTGTTCATGATAAAGGCTTATTATTCATGCTAGAATTGTATTGACCGGAAACTTAAATACATGTGTGAATACATAAACAAATACCGTGTCCCTAGTGAGCCTCTACTAGACTAGCTCGTTGATCAAAGATGGTTAAGGTTTCCTAACCATAGACATGAGTTGTCATTTGATAACGGGATCACATCATTAGGAGAATGATGTGATGGACAAGACCCATTTGTTAGCTTAGCATATGATCGTTCTGTTTATTGCTACTGCTTTCTTGAATGTCAAATACATGTTCCTCCGACCATGAGATCATGCAACTCCCGGATACCGGAGGAATACCTTGTGTGCTATCAAACGTCACAACGTAACTGGGTGATCATAAAGATGCTCTACAGGTATCTCCGAAGGTGTCTGTTGAGTTGGCATGGATCGAGACTGGGATTTGTCACTCCGTGTTTCGGAGAGGTATCTCTGGGCCCTCTCGGTAATGCACATCATAAGAAGCTTGCAAGCAAAGTGACTAAGGAGTTAGTTACGGGATGATGTATTACGGAACGAGTAAAGAGACTTGTCGGTAATGAGATTGAACTAGGTATGGAGATACCGACGATCGAATCTCGGGCAAGTAACATACCGACGGACAAAGGGAATTACGTATGTTGTCATTGTGGTTCGACCGATAAGATCTTCGTGGAATATGTAGGAACCAATATGGGCATCCAGGTTCCGCTATTGATTATTGACTGGAGAGGCGTCTCGGTCATGTCTACATCATTCCCGAACCCGTAGGGTCCGCACGCTTAACGTTCGTTGACGATATAGTGTTATATGAGTTATGTGAATTGGTAACCGAATGTTGTTCGGATTCCCGGATGAGATCCTGGACGTCACGAGGAGTCTCAGAATGGTCGAGAGGTAAATATTTATATATGGGAAGTCATATTTTGGGTTCCGGAAAAAGGTGCAGTTTTTTCGGTATTGTACCGGGAAGCTTCCAGAAGGTTCCGGAGGATTCCGGAGGGGTCCGGAAGTCCACAAGTGGGTCCACCACGTCCCAAGGGCTGGCATGGGCTTAGGGGAGGCGCCCCGGCCTTATTGGGCCAGGCGCACCAAGTCCTCAAAAGCCCACGCAGCTAGGGAAGGAAAAAAAAGGAGAGTCCTAGTAGGAATAGGATTGGACTTTGGAGTCCACGTGTGTACTATTCACGTGGTACTGTTCATGTGGTACTATTCACGTGGCACTATTCCTTCTACTCCAAGCCCCTACACATATATAAATAGAGGAGAGGGGGCGCCCCAAACATGACACAACATTGTCTTAGCCGTGTGCGGCGCCCCCCTCCACAGTTCCGTCCCTCGGTCATATTTTCGCAGTGCTTGGGCGAAGCCCTGCGGAGATAGCATCACCATCACCGTCACCACGCCGTTGTGCTGCCGGAACTCATCCACTACCTCGCCGTCTTGCTGGATCAAGAAGTCGAGGACGTCACCGTGCTGAACGTGTGCTGAACGCGGAGGTGCCGTACGTTCGGTACTCGGCCGGTTGGATCGTGAAGTTGTTCGACGACATCAACTGCGTTGTTCTAACGCTTCCGCTTACGGTCTACGAGGGTACGTAGACACACTCCCCCTCTCGTAGCTATGCATCTCCATGGATCGATCTTGCGTGTGCGTAGAAATTTTTTGTTTTCCATGCAACGTTCCCCAACAAGAGCGCAAAGTGATTGCTTATGCCTCACGACAACTGCGCCTTCAGGAAGAGAACTACCCTGTGCATGATCTTGAACTTGCTACAGTGATATATGCATTGAAGCTGTGGTGACATTACCTCATTGGTAATCGATGTGAAATATACACGGATCATCAAAGTCTGAAGTATTTGTTTACTCAGCCGGATCTCAATCTCCGCCAACAACGATGGTTAGAAACAATTACAGACTGTGACTGCGGTATTTCTTATACTCCTGGCAAAGCTAATGTGATGACCGATGCCTTGAGCCGCAAGTCTTATTGCAATAATCTCATGGTTCAGCGAGCTCGACCCCATCTTTATGAAGAACTTTGCAAGTTGAAACTTCACATCGTTCCACAGGGTTCTCTTAATACCCTTGTTTTACAGCCAGATCTTGAGAAAGCTGTTAAGTCTGCGCAAGCAAAAGACGCTGAAGTTGATCAGATGAAAAGAGATCTTGACCTTGAAAAGTCCGGAGATTTCTCGCTTGCTGAAGATGGAACTTTGTACTTCAGAGATCGCATTGTGGTACCTCGGTTCGAACTTATGACCGACAAGGTTATGAAGGGGGCACATGATACACCACTGTCTATTCATCCGGGTAGCACCAAGATGTATCGCCATCTCCATCAAAGGTACTGGTGGTCTAAAATGAAGCAAGACATTGCTCGCTATGTTGTCGAATGTGACGTATGCCGTCGCGTTAAGGCAGAACATCAGAAGCCTGCTGGAATTCTGCAACCGCTTCCTATTCCTGAATGGAAATGGGATAAGGTTCAAATGGACCTCATTACCGGCCTTCCCAAATCGCAAAAAGGTCATGATGCAATTCTTGTCGTCATCGACCAACTCTCCAAAGTTGCACATTTTCTGCCAGTCAAGGAGACGATCACTGCTAGTCAGTTAGCAGATTTATATATCTCCAGAATTGTATCACTCCACGGTATTCCGAAGGAGATCAGTTCAGACCGTGGAAGTCTCTTCACCTCAAAGTTCTGGGCAAGTTTCCAAGAAGCTATGGGAACTCATATAACCTGGAGCTCAGCTTATCACCCCCAGTCCCAAGGCCAAGTTGAACGAGTTAATCAAGTGCTTGAAGATATGCTGCGTGCTTGTGTCATTTCATTTGGCAAGAAGTGGGAGGAATCTCTCCCGTATACTGAATTCTCGTACAACAACAGCTATCAAGCTAGCTTGAAGATGGCCCCCTTCGAGGTACTATATGGACATAAGTGTCGAGCCCCTCTGAATTGGTCAAAAACTGGGGAACGACCGCTCATTGGTCCGGATATTATTCAACACGCTGAAGAGCAAGTCCGCATTGTCCGGGAAAATCTCAAGGTGGCTCAGTCTTGCCAGAAGAGCAATTATGATCGTAAACACTGGGGATCGATCTATCAACCTGGTGAGCAAGCTTATCTGCGTGTCACTCCTATGAAGGGCACTCATCGCTTCGGAATCAAGGGTAAGTTAGTCCCTCGCTACATTGGTCCCTTCCGCATTCTCGCTAGACGTGGACATCTGGCTTATAAATTGGAGCTGCCGCCGCAGTTCTCTCATCCCCACGTTGTCTTCCACGTGTCGCAACTTCGTCGTTGCTTCAAGGGTTCGCACCGAGCAGTGGATCATGAATTGCTCGAACGGCAAGATGACCTATCTTATAAAGAGCATCCGATCCGGATCCTGGATCAAGCTGAACGTCGGACCCGTCAGAAGACAACCAAGTTCATTAAAGTGCACTGGTCGAATCATACTGAAGATGAAGCCACATGGGAACGTGAGGGTCGTCTTCGCAAAGAATATCCCGATCTTTTCCCTTCTACCTCCTAAATTCTAGGGACGAGAATTTCTTTTAGAAGAGGAGAATTGTAACACCCCTGTGTAATGAGCTACAGTAATCCATAATGATTATGATAAGTCATTGTGATTTGCAATGCTTGATCATATTGGATTAATATCTCATTTGAAATTCCACATCTGAATTCAATTCAAATCATAAGTGAAATTTGAAGTTGCACAAAAATTGCTGGAAAATAGTTCATGTTTTAGCAAATATTCCAAAACAAATATTTGTTCAGGAAAACAACATCACCATAAATCTAAAATGAGCTATAGCAAATAAAACAGTGCAATTTTAGCATATTTAAATGCTATTTCATTTTTGAAAAATTCAAATGAATTCAAAAGCCTCCCAAACTTTTTGTGGCAGTGCAGAATATTGCATTGTATTTTTGTGTCCAATTCCCACATTTTACAAAAAAGCATTTGGCAGCTCAAATTATTTGCAAAACTCTCTGTAAAAAGAAAATAGAAAAGAAAAATGAAAAAGGCCTAGAGCTACTGTGAGCTGGGCCTAAGTGCACAGTGCACCGGCCCAGCCCACCTCCCTCTCTCTCTTCCTTCTCCCGCTCTCTCTCCTGTGCGTGTCGCCACGCCACCGGCCGCGCGCGCGCGCTCCGCTGAACGGCCGACACGGCGCCCCTACAGGCCGGCGGAGGGGATAAGAACAGCCTCCTCTGCCTCGTCACCCTCCCTATCCACTATTTCCCTCTCCTCGCGCCCTCTCTCGCCCACGGGCGAGCTCACTAGTACGCCGCCGTTGCCGCGATGCCTCGCCACCGCGGCCACTGACCTCGCCTCGCCTCGCCACCGTGCCCATCATCTTCGCCGTCATCCGCTACGTCGTCCCCATCCACGAACGCGAGCTTGGACCCACTGCATCGCCGCCCCGCCTCGTCTTCTTCCTCCTCGACCGCCGTTGTCTTCACCGTCGATTCGCCGCCGTTTGAAGCTCCTAAGCTCTCAACGGCCACAGTGAGCCACACGGTGAGCTCCCGCACGGATCCCCTCCTTCTTCCCCTTCTTTCTGCGCCCATGATAGCTGATCCCGTCGTGGTCGTACCCATCGCCGCCGATGAGCTCATCGCCGTGGCTACCGCAGCCCGAGCTCGCTTCCGAGCTCGTTGGCGAGCTCCTCGAGCTTGTAGGAGCTCAACGCCGTCGCCCGTTTGCTTTGCCACGCCCCACATCGCCCTAACCGAGCTCGCCCGAACGCGCCGCCGCCTGCCATCGCCGCTCCGGCCAACTCTGGCCACCCCAGCCCGCGCTGCCGCCACCAATCGACGCGGCGCGAAGCGCACGTTCGAACACCGCAAAGCGCGCGTAGAACGGCCCACCGTAGCCGTTTTCCGGCGAGTCCCGAGGACGCCGCCAATGTTTGGCGTCGTCGGCGACGAGTCGCCGTCCACCGCCGACGTGGCACGCCTGGGGCCACCCCTGGGTCACTGACCAGTGGGCCTAGGGGCCCCAGTTGACTGGGTTGACCCAGTCAACGTGCTGACCGGGCAACCCCAGTCACTGACATGCAGGCCCCACCACTAATTAAACTGTTTTATTAATTAAAATTAACCTAATAGCTAATTAGTCACTGACAGTGGGGCCCGACGTGCCAATTAATCCCTAATTAGTTTAAATAACCTCTGTTTAGTACCGTGTCACTGACATGTGGGTCCTAGTTGTCAGGTTTGACCTGGACCGGCTGAGTTGACCACTGACGTCACCCTGACATCATGCTGACACAATAATGAACTTTCTGGTATTTAGTAATTATAATAATACCAGGATTTTTAGAAAATGTTTATACTTAATGTTGCTACTATATTTATGTACTAATCTACACTCTTCTAATGCTGCAAGATGCTACTCTTCGATAGGCTAGGCTTTCCCCTCTATTCCGGCAATTCTGCAGTCTAGTCCACAGATACAGCCCCCTCTTTGATACCGATGCATAATTAGAATAGATCTGATGTAAGTCTTGCGAGTACTTTGGATGAGTACTCACGGTTGCTTTGGTTCTCTTTTTCCCCATACCCGATTGCTGCGACCAGATGACGGAGCCAGCTGCCCCTGTCGACGACTACTACTACCCCACTGGTGGAGCTTACTACTACGTGGAGACCGACGACCAGGAGTAGATAGGAGGCTCCCAGATAGGAGGCCTACGCCTTTTCGATCCAGTGTCGTTGTTTTGCTCAGCCTTCTTAAGGCAGACTTGTTTAACTTTTATGTCTGTACTCAGATATCTGATGCTTCCGCTGATGCTTGTATGACTCGAGCTTATGTATTCGAGCCCTCGAGGCCCCTGGCTTGTAATATAAAGCTTGTATGACTTTTATTTGTGTGTAGAGTTGTGTTGTGATATCTTCCCGTGAGTCCTTAGGCTTGATCGTGTGCATTTGCGTGTATGATTAGTGCACGATTAAGTCGGGGGTGTCACAGGCAACAGTTAAAGGTAACCGTGTGTCCGTAACATCAAGGGCGTAATCCGAGGAATCACCCTCGATGGATTCCCACTCGATGCAACCGTCAAGGTGAACCCGGAGGAATCACCCTCGATGGATTCACACTTGAGGGGTTGCACGACAGAGGCATCATCGGAGGTGGTGAAAGAGGAATCACCCTCGGTAACCCACAACCGACTAGCTTCGCTACAGAGATATCATCAGGAGTGAGGTAGGAGGTATCACCCTCGGCACTCGATAGTAGCTCTGCAGAGTCGTACAACTAAGGGGTGTGCGGTGCTGTGTCGGTCTCTGCACATCGATCACTTGGATCGAAACATTCGGAAACAAAGCATAGCAACACGGACAAGGGTTGCGGGGCCACTGATGGATCACTAACCAACCAATACTAAGTATTTAGGATAGTAGGTAGGGTATGAACAACAGTTACAAAAACAGGCTACGCATCAGAATAGGAGCAATCAAAATACAGTAGCAATTCTAATGCAAGCATGGGGGAGAAAGAATGGGCGATATAGGAATGACCAAGGAGGTTTTGCTTGCCTGGAAGCTTTGCTGAAAGGGGCTGGGCGTCTGCGACGTAGTCGTACTCAGGGGCCACGTTGGTCTCGGGGTCTACCAGAGAGAAGAGGGGGAAGAAACAAATAAATACAAGACAAAAAATGCAGCACAATGCATGACATGGCAATATGATGTGCTGGGGGTGATCTAACGCAGTGCTAAGAGTTACTGACGGAGCGGGAAAATATCTGGGAATATTTTCTCGGTTTTAGGCATCTGTTAGACAGATGAACCGGAGCGGAAGGTTCCATGTTTGCAGTGTTGTGGGCATGTGACAGGTATGTGGAGGGCATATTCGGATTCGTCTCATTTTTCTGATCAACTTTCATGTAGAAAACTTTTTCATCCGAGCTACGGATTATTTTCTATGATTTTTCAAAGTTTTAAACAATTTTCTGGATTTTCTGATTATTCTGAAATTATCTAATTCCAGAAATACTTTATTGCATCAGCAGTACGTCAGGATGCCGTCATCAATCAACACAGCCGGTCCAGGTCAAACCTGACCACTGGGACCCACATGTCATACTCAGAGGGCTAATCAGTGATTATTTAAACTAAACAGAGATTTATTAGCAGGTGGGCCCCATATGTCAGTGACTAATTAACTAACAGATTAAGTTTATTAATAAAAACATTTTAATTAGGGAGTGGGGCCCGCCTGTCAGTGACTGGGGTTGCCCAGTCAGCAGGGTTGACCAGGTCAACCCAGTCAACGGGGCCCCTTTGACCCACTGGCAGTGACCAAGGGGTGGGCCCCAGGCCGGCCACGTCAGCGACGCCGGCGTTTAAACGCCGGCGACCTCAAAACGCGGCGGAGGCACATGGGAGGTCGTCGGGATTCGGCTACGGGGCGTCATTTTGCGCGCGCGATAGCGCGTTCGAACGAGCGGAGCAAGCCGCGTCGAACGATGGCGGTGGCGTGAGCTGAGATGGCCGGAGTTGGCCGAAGCATCGACGGCAGGTGGCGGCGGCGTTCGGGTGAGCTCGAGCTCGACACTAGGGAGCACGGCAAGGCGAATGGGAGGCGGCGTTGGGTTCCTACGAGCTCCAGGAGCTCGGGTGCGAGCTCGGACGCGAGCTCGGACTACGGTGGCCACGGCGAACAAGCAAATGGCGGCGGTGCAGGCACGGCAATGGCACTGCGAGCTACGGCACGGAGAAGAGCAGGGGAGAGAGGGGTTCTGTGCGGGTGCTCACCGCGGAGCTCAAGAAAGGCTCGCCGGGGTTCGGGAGCAGCAGAGGCGGCCGGAATCGACGACGAACGCCGGCAACCGAAGAGGAAGAAGAAGGCGGCGATCTCGCGATGCAGGGGCTCCGAGCTCGAGCTGATGGGTGCAGATGGCGTAGTCAACGTAGGTGGAGCTCGTGGGCACGACGGCGAGGCGAGGCGAGGACGGTGGCCGCGGCTACGGCTTGGCCATGTCGACGGCGGCGCTCGGGATCGAGCGAGGGAGGCGATGGAGGAGGGGGAAAGTGGCTAGGGTTCGCCAGGGAGGTGCGGGCGATGCTCTTATCCACTCCACGGCGGCGACGGCGCCGGGGATGGCCGACGGGTGCCCATCGCCCGCTCAGGCGCGCGCGGCGACGACACGCAGGGAGAGAGAGGCGGGAGGAAGAAGCAGAGAGAGGGGTGGGCTGGGCCGGCCACTGTTTGAACTTAAGCCCACTGGCACAGTAGCGTTTAGGCCTTTTCCAATTTCTTTTCTGTTTCTTTTTACAGAATTGTTTTGCATTATTTTTGAGCTGCCAAATGACTTTTGTAAAATGTGGGACTAGGCCACATAAATACTTTGGAATATTTGGCACTGCCACAAATATTTTGAGGAGCATCTGAATTCAAATGAATTTTCCCTCAATTAAAATGGCATTTTAAAATGCTGAAATGGTACTGTTTTAGCTTCTAAATTCCAAATGAGCCAACAAGTTGTGTGGTTTTCCTCCACATTAATTACATATGGAATATTTGCTAAAACATGAACTATTTTTCAGACATGTTTGTGAATCTTTAAATTTCACTTATAATTTGAATTGAATTCAGTGGTGGAATTTGAAATGAGATATGAATCAAAGATGATTAGGCTTTGCAAAACAAAGTGACTTGGCTTAATCATAAGGGATTACGGTAGTGCATTACCCAGGGGTGTTACATGGCCGACGTCACCATCGACCTCATGAGCGAGGACAATGACGACGACAAGTAGGAGGAGGACGATGAGGACGGCTCCTCAGGCGGCAGCAGCGGCTATGACGTGGACGGCGACGATCAGTAGCTATGTTTAGGGTTTATGTTTGTACAAATTTTAAACTTTGAATAAAATTTGGTGTTGTTTGAGTGTCCAATTTGAATGTCACTACCTATGCATGTTTGGATGTCCAATTTGTGCCCTGTTTGCTTGTGTGTGACAAGTGGTGACCCACATTTCATGAATTTTCTTAAATAATTCGGTGTTTTCAATCAAACAGTGCCAAATTTTCAAAATTGTTGTATTGCAAGTTTAATATTTTTCCCACAAACTAGCGCACATAATATGGCTCCATGCAAAGGAATTTCATTTTTGAGCCTTTTTTTTCATTTTCTTTCATTTTTTTCAAAATGGGGTCAAACTTGAAGTGTTAACCATTGATTCAAAAAGGTTTGGAATTCCTACTTTCCGTGTCCCAGGTTCATCCACCACCAACATTGGAGCATAAAATGATTTTTTGCAATTTTCAGGACCAAACAACATCACACTTGTAGTTCATATTTGGGCAATTTCTGATAATTCATTAAAACTCAACTAAATGGATGGAATATAGCAATAGTACTCTGAAATTACTGAAACTTGGTCAGCGGCCATCCAATGTGACCTACTTTTGATGAAAAATGAAATGGAACAAATTTCAAAACTATTTGAGGCACTTCCTTCATAAAAAAAGTCATTTCTAGGACTTGGAAAATGAAAATTTTGTTTTTTATTACAAAATAATTGCAAATTCCTATGGAAACATTGTCCACAATGCTAACACCAATGGTTGTGCCAAATTTGGGCACATAATCATTGATTATGCCATGTATGTGGCCATTTCCATGCCCATATGCCTTGGAATCCACACAAATTCATACTAGATAGGCCATTTTGTGAAGTTTTTTTTTTCAAACTTGTTGTATTGCAAGTTTAACATTTTCCCCACAAACTAGTGCACATAATATGGCTCCATGCAAAGGAATTTCATTTTTTGAGCCTTTTTTCATTTTCTTTCATTTTTTTTCAAAATGGGGTCAAACTTGAAGTGTTGGCCATTTATTCAAAAAGGTTTGGAATTCCTACTTTCCCTGTCCCAGGTTCATCCACCACCAACATTGGAGGATAAAATGATTTTTTGCAATTTTCAGGACCAAACTACATCACACTTGTAGTTCAAATTTGGGCAATTTCTGATAATTCACTAAAACTCAACTAAGTGGATGGAATATAGCAATAGTACTCTGAAATTACTGAAACTTAGTCAGCGGCCATCCAATGTGACTGAATTTTGATGAAAAATGAAATGGAACAAATTTTAAAACTATTTGAGGCACTTCCTTCACAAAAAAGTCATTTCTAGGACTTGGAAAATGAAAATTTTGTTTTTTATTACAAAATAATTACAAATTCATATGAAAACATTGTCCACAATAGTAACACCAATGGTTGTGCCAAATTTGGGCACATAATCATGGATTATGCCATGTATGTGGCCATTTTCCATGCCCATATGGCCACTGAGTTTTTCCATTTCCATTTCCATTGTTGTTTCGCCATTTCCATTTCCATGTAGGGATCCCTTCCATGCATGTGGCCATTTCCATTTCCATGTGCATATGGCCATTTCCATGTTTCTGGGACTTTGAATCTCTTTGTGAACAATGTTTTTGTTTCAAACTTGTTACTTTGCTTGTCCCTAGTTCATCCACCAAACCAATATATTCAGGACTAAACTAATTTGGTTGATTCAAGTGCATCCACCACACCAGATGGTTTGAACAAAGGGAAAACAATTCACACCCCCGATAGTATAATACATATAGTGACTGAATGGTGGGTCCATCGTTCGCTTCTTTTTGTAAGTAAAAATGCGAGGAATGTTTCAAAAGACACTTGCACATACTTGGTCGGTTGGCCCTTGCGCCTCTCTTTGAGCGTCTGGACTCGAGTTCGAGTACTCTCCCTGGCTTAATAAGCCACCTCTTTTTTTCGCCCATTCTACCCACAAACCACCGCGCAGACGCTGACAGATGGGCCCGCCGTTGGTGTCTCACGTGCCTGTAACTGCGGCCACCACCTACGACCGCGCTTCCACTGACATGGTTGTCCCACGCGTCAGTGATACCACCCACCATCTACGAGGGCGCAGCAGCTGACAGTGGTGTCCCACAAGTCAGTATATGCGCCCACCATCTACAAGCGCGTAGCCGCTGGCCGGGGTGTCCCACGCGTCAGTAACCGCGCCAAGTAACGGTCAAAGACTTTGACCCAACGGCAAACCCCCGTTTGGGCTTTTGTGAGGGTGGGCCGCGAGGTTGAGGGGAAAAGTGAGGACTGCCAAAGAGCGTGGGCAAAACCGAGGAGGACTAAGCAATGAGGGGCATGAAAATAGAAATCCCTTATTTTTAACTTGAATACAATACGCCTTCTAACATAGGAGAAGGTCATCACTAATTATCCCATTCAGGTACAACAAACAAAAATCGCTCTACTCACTAAAGAAGACCAGAGAAGAAAATAGATTACTCAAAAATACAGAGGTATAACTTCAGAAATCCAACGAGTGACAACTCCTGAGATATGTTGGTAAAATAACTCCTGATATGTTGGTGAAATAAAATTTTCCCTGAGATATGTAGGCCCATAAATCATATCTTTAGGTCGCAAAATAACTTTTTCCCTATGTGAAGGTAATTTCATGCCTATGTTAGAAATGTTTTCAAATAAAAAATTATCTCGAAGCAACACAATTTCCTAAATTAATTTACATGTATGGTATCAAGATGCATTACACAACAAGCTATATTAGTTCAGCAACTTAAGCTTGAAGATGTTTCGCTAGAATCGCTACAGCTATCTGTACAAAATTTAATTCAATATAAACCTGTTGTATGAGCTTGAAAAAGCACACCACAATAGA
This sequence comes from Elymus sibiricus, assembly GCA_039707655.1. Lineage (NCBI taxonomy): Eukaryota > Viridiplantae > Streptophyta > Magnoliopsida > Poales > Poaceae > Elymus > Elymus sibiricus. The sequence continues at coordinate 51,543,476 of CM077668.1, forward strand.
TTAAATAGCCAAAGGAAGGACCGAAGGATACATAATTAAATAGACGCTAATCTCGCCGTCTTGAGATCGGAAACAGGGGTACCCAGCTCTGATTGGCCCGTGGTAACGACTCCATTGCAGATCCAGCCACCGAGCAGTACTAACCATGGCCTGAATTAGAAGCAAATTCATTCACTACACCTACCAAAGGAAGGCCTTACTAAGCAAATAAACATCACTATACTGAAATAATTAATGTAATCAACTTGAAAAAAATAACTATGTCATTCTGACCGACTTTTTCAAACACAACCAGACTCCAGACCACTTTTTTATGTCATTATTAGTTCTAAAGGTGTGATACAAGACTGATGGAGGTACAAATAAGAATCATTTCATATTACAAATAGAACATACCTTTGCATCAGTAAATGTCGATTTGCAATACATTCAGACATCCAATATATCCAAAGTGCGGCATAATTATAATTGTAGACCACAGGGTATCAGTTGCCAAGTTATTTATTGTTCCACAGCCTATGAAAGTGAAGAGTAGTCTAATGTCACACTATTGGTACAGAAAAACTGCTACAGCTACAAAAAGATAAACTGAATCTTTTGCTTATGCACAGTATAGTCCCTGGCCATCAATATTTTTGCATTAAATGTCAGAAAATCATATAAATACATATATCAGATTGCTTGAAGGGTCCAATTAGATGCTCCTAGTTATTTTAGCCTGCCAAGCAATCTGTGTGTGTTGCAATCTTCAAGCAATCTGGCCATGCAAATTTTTGTTCAGTCTTGGCTGATATAGAAAGAAGGCACACATCATCAAATCCGGCGAATACCGAAAGATGGATAAACACTCAGCCTTTCCCAATGAGCATGTTGAGCCAATCAAGAAGGCAAAAAGGAAATGAACAAAACAATTGCAACTGAAGAAATCAAGATGCTTCTTGCAAATAACTTATCTCAAGAACATAATAAAAATGAAACTGCGGTCCATAGGGCAGGTTGTGAACTTTACTATGATACCAAAGACACCCTATTATTCTCGAAGAAATTAAGCAAGAGTCTCCAAAAGTTCTTCCTTTGCAATGAAAACTAAAGTATATTAAATAGCACATCAGGTGGTCATGCAAGAGCACAACTATGCCATTCCGAATCAATATGTAATAGATCTACCTTTTGAGAACGACCATATCTCATGAAACTCAAAAGCATTGTCTCGCAATACAAAGATCACCAACAGTCATCATGCATGGTGCTACTCTCCGAGCCTGCATGTGAACCAACATCAAATTGGTAAGACAAATATTTCAGATAGGAGGGTGTCCAAGGGGGAAAATTATGAAACATGAGAGTGCAGAGAAGACCACTACCCACATCTCCAGAAGTAAAGCCCTATTTCCATACAACCAATCATGATACTTAGATCAATCATCACCACCACAATTTTTTCTACATGTATAAACAAGAAAAATACAGAGAAGAAAAATGATCATGTAGGGCCTACGGGTATGAAGAAGAAAAATGAGATGATTAGTATGGAAGGAAAGAGGAGGACCATGGAGACGAACTGTTGTTGCTGGAGTTGCGACGCCGCAGCCGAGGAGGAGCGGACTATGGGACGACGAGGACGTGGAAGTGGCAAGAAGTACGACGTCGTCCCTCTTCCACCTCCTCTGGTGGCCCCTGGCCCATCACCAGCCTTGCTGCTCCTTTCCTCACCTCCGTCCCCTGACTGGTCATGCTGCTCCTTCCCCCCACCTCCATTCCTCACCTCAACTGCGCGAGAAGCACGCCGTCGTCCCCCTTCCCCCTCCTCTGCTGGCCCCTGGCCCATCACCAGCCTTGCTGCTCCTTCCCTCACCTCCGTCCCCTGACTGGTCACGCTGCTCCTTGCCCCCACCTGCATTCCTCACCTCAACTGCGCAGACCCGGCTGCAGATCGTCCTCTGCGACCTAGAGCGACGCCCAACGAGGAGAGCGACAGAGGATGAGGCCGGCGGGACGGGGAAGAGAAGGGGCTCGCAGCAGGGGCGGGGATGGAGGAAGGAAAGGGCGGTGACGTGACAAGAATCGAGGGAGAGGAGGCGACGACGCAGGAAGGGATGAGGGTTGCGGCGACGCGGGGCTCAAGGACGGGAGGCGATTGGGGCTCTAGGACGGGAGGGATTGGGCTAGGTTTTCACTGCAGCCGCGATTTTGCATAGGACACCCCTTTTTGCCCCGAACCCACACTGCAACGCCGGTCCCGCGAGGAAGGATGGCCCAGCCGTCATTCTATTAAACTGAAATCCATAACGTGAAGTAAAATAGACGGCTAGATGTTTGACTGAGAGTAGAAAAGGACCAAAAACTTTACAGCGAGGTGGATTGGGCGAGCCAGATCGCTCGCGCGACGTGAATGCCCCAGGTGAGCGGGTAGACTAGCGTGGTTTATAGGTTAGATAAGGTGAGGTGCTTCAGAAGATTAGCTAGTGGGTGGAGTAGGAATATTAAAACTTTCACTGGGAAAATAAAAAAAGTTTGATGGCTAGATATGATCTGTTAGATATTAAATCTGAGACTCCGGATCTTACTGTTGAAGAGAATGCAGAGATGGGCAACATCCTAAGTGTACTGAATGAGATCCAGAAAGTGGAAGAGATCATGGCTAGACAAAGATCTAGGGATGGAGACATGCTAGAGGGTAGCAGAAACACTTCATATTTTCATGCAGTGGCTAATCAAAGGAGGAAAAAAAAAGAAGATGATCCATGTTTTTATATGGGCCTCATGGGCGAGTTACTGATGGTGTATTAATGAGAAAAATAGTTGTAGATTAATATAGGAAAAAATTTGTTAGGAACTTAGACCTGTTATTGGTCTCAGGGATGATTTCTTTTCTGGGAACAGAAAGTCGCACACGAGGAAAACACAGTGCTTGAATATGTTTTTACTTAAGTGGAAATTAAGGTAGTTGTGTTTAGCTCCTATGTTGAGGGATCTCCAGGACCAAATGGGTTGTCTTTCATTTTTTTTCGAGCTTTTTGGAAAATTATAATGTTGGACCTAATTAGAATTTTTGACAAGTGGTTTATATATATTTAGACTAAACGTTGCCATGATCACTTTAAACCCGAAGGAGAATGATGCTAGAACCATGAATAAGTTTAGACCTATTAGTGTTTTCAACTGCTGCTTTAAGATCGTTACTAAGGTCCTCACCAACAGATGATGGTAGAATGATTTCTGGTCATTAATCTGCTGTCATTAGGAGTAGATTTATTCTTAAGAGTGTGTTTATTGCACATGAGGTGTTAGCTCTTAGGGGTTTTGGTAAGAAGTGGATAGGTTGGATAAAAAGCATTACCCAGTGGGAATCTCTAGGGGTTATGCTCAATGGTGGTGGAGAGTGGTTTCTTTATTACAAGTAGGGCCCTGAGGCAGGGGGGGCCTATCTCCCCACTCCTCTTTGATCTAATAGTTGCAGTGTTTGCTATAATGTTGGTCAAAGGTGGTCAAGTTAGTTTGATTATTGGTTTGTGTGGTAATTTCATTCCAGGGGTGTCATGTGTTTGCATATATGCATATGGCACACTTTTATTTTTGGAAAATGATCAGAAATGGATGTTAATATGAAGTGGATATTAACCTGTTTTGAGTTAGTATCTGGGATGTGTATCAACTATCATAAGAGTGAGCTACTTTCCATTGATTTAGATGAAGGAGAGCGAGAGTCTTTCCTTGGAATTTTTCAATGTATTGCTGGTAGTTTCCAAATCAAGTATCTAGGTCTACCTCTTCACTTTAATAAACTTAGTAGAGAGGATTTACAACCTAGATAAGATGCTTCCTAGGATTGCTGGGTGGACAGGCAAGTTACTCTCATACCTTCAGGGGAGATTTGGAGAGCTTTCAGGTTCTTCTGGAACTACAACTATGAGCCCCAGTGTAGCTGGAACCAGACTGATAAGATGCCATAATGCGTGTGAGCTTGCTTCATGAGTGAGAATTGACTTAAGGGGCTGAGCATGGAGGAAGGAGCTCGCTGGAGTACCTGAAGATGCATGTTGAGTGTGATGGCTCCATCCATGTTGTCTTTTCTGGTTGATAAGTGTTTTAGTGGTTGTAGTGTAGTTGTTTCTCTTGTCTCTAGTTGTAGTGCCGGCATGTGGCTAGAGTATTTGTGTTTGGAGTCTTAGTGTTGTTGGTTAAGTTTCGTTTCTCGGACATGCACTCCATAAAGATACCATTGTATTGATATAGGTTTCACTTTCAATGGAAAATGGAGCCAAGGGTGGAGCCCTTGTTCATCGAAAAAGTGTCGATGTATATAAAAAAAATTATATTCAAAAAATAGAATATATGTATATATATAATGAACTAAAAAGAGAAAAAAAACTGATTTAACAAACCGAGGGAAGACAACACCAACTGTATTTCCTGCAAATAGGCCGGTCCATGCATGCACGCCTCATGCGTTCAACATCAAACATGAATAGGTAAGAATTCACCATTGCTATATACTACTTACTACAACACATAGCAGGGGATCGCCCACTTGGGGCGTAGAGGGTCGATGACCAGTAAGAAGGCGTGGGCGTGTTGCTTCTCTTCGTTCTTTAGTGTCAACCTAGGTTAACCGAAATAATATAATTTTTCCTCACCTTTCGATCGTTCTTTGGGTTTCTCTCTGGTTTTCCATTCTATATTTTTAAGTTTTTAGGATTCTTTTACTTGTATGTAATTTTTTATTATCCCTCCCATTTTATATAGTTTCTTTTGTTTTTTGCTTTCCTCCAGTTTTGTATGTTTTCCATTTTTTTATAATCATGCGTTTTCCTATTTTGTTCCTAATATGGTAGCATTTTTTAAAACCTCAAACAGTTCAGAAAATTATATGAACAATTTTCTAGAAAAGGAACACATTTTCATTTACACAAAATTTATCTGGAATTAAATATTTATTTTATATGAACACATGAATAATTTTAAAATAGTGTGAATTTTTAAATCAATATTATTTTTAACAATAAGCTATGAAGAGTTTTTAATATTACGTTAGCTTTTAAATTTCTAGAAATTTTTAGAAAATTCACAAATATTTGAAATTACATAAAAATTCTTTAAATTACATATACATATTTATTTATTCATATTGACCATTTTTTTAATATACGATAACATTTTTTAATTACATGAACCAAGTTTCACAACAACATATGTTCGAAATATGTAAAAAATAAATAAAACATGCTAGTAAAAAAACTATAGTTAAAATCAAATAAAATAATAAAGGAAAATAGTGCCGCGATTATTGTATCGGCCCGATATGCGAGTTGTGCAATATGGGCTAGGTGCGCGCCTTCGATGGCACAAGTTTGCACCGAGTACTCCAATTTAATGCATTTTGCGTCAATTTTTTTGAGCCGTGCATTTTGCGTCAAATAGAAGGAGCAACGCGCAGAGAAACCCTGCCTGGTCTGGCCCATTACCACGTGCGTAGTGCGCGGTACTGTAGGGCGGTTTTGCTGCCTGGTTCGGCCGGTTTATTGTAGCACGAATTGATTGCCCGGTTTACTATAACACGGTTTACTGTTGCACGCTCTTAAGAAAAAACTATGAATTCCTTCTAAAAAGTGAACATTTATGAAAATCCGAACATTTTTCAAGTCTGTGAACATTTTTTGAAAATGTGAATTTATTTTGAAATTTCGATCATTTTTTTGAAAGTTCTGAAGATTTTATGAAAATTTTGAACAAATCTAAAAAATATTAACAATTTTAAACTCATGAAAATAGTGTACAATTTTTGAAAATCCAAACATTTTTTTAAACCTGACCTATTTTTGTAAACGTGAACATTTTTTGATGTTGTGAACATTTTCTAATAACAAGCGATTGGTGTAATAATTTATGGATTTTCCCAAAATGAAAAAAGAGGGAAAAAAAGGAAAGAAAAATGTTCCAGAATGGGAAACGCTGTGTTTGGTAGCGATCTAAATGGGCCGGCCCAGTTTGATCGTACACTCGGCTGATTTGTGGGAAACCACGACCGTGTGACGCAGCGAGCGTTAGATAGGGAACATGTGTGCGATTACATATGGAACATGTGTTGATGATTTCGTGTGTGATCAATCAAGTCAGCCGGCGTAAACAAATAATTACGCAATACATGTGCAGGAGCACCTGAATAAAAATGATCAAAAGCGTAACTGAAACCACACAAGGTCTTGTTTATTCAGATATACTAGTTGTGCATCGCTACAGCTAGATTTGGTAGGGCGTAAAGCTTTTGCTAACTCTCCTTGATTGTATTTGACGGAGGTGTCGAAATTCAGAGACTAAACGTTGTGAGTCGACGTCGTCGGGTTCAGAAAAAGTTGCAAGTTCCAGAGTCAGAGTGGGCAGGTTGGCTTCTGGAACTAGTGTTGAGAGCCTCTCCATGTAGTTTGGGTTCCTTTTGGACGTCAGGGAGGGTGGGTAGGCATCAACCGGGATGGACAGTTTGTCGGAGAAGCTTACCATTTCAGACGTCTCAAGAAGAGAGAACGAGGTCACAAGTGTCAACTTTATCTAGGCTCGTAGGTAGCTAACCCAGAAATGAAGGAGAAATTGCCGGATAACGCACCAGGATTCAGGAGCAACTAAGGGACGCACTGATGCCAAGTGTCAGACTTAAATCAAACTGTCATTGACTATGTGGGTGGTCTGGGCCCAACTAATTTCATCATGGGATCGGGAGTCGCCCATAATCTCTGGTCGGCCTTCTCTCACGCTTACACGTACGCAAAGATATTATTCTCCAGTCAAATGTACGTGCTCGAGCACAGCACACTGCAGGCCCACTTTCCGTGCTGTTGCAATTTTTACACTTTTGAGAGGAAGGGATTTCTTTGAATTTTTGTCCAAAAGGACCACCTGCCCAGTGGAATTGTCAAAAGAGACCACCTGCGAGTCAAATTGCCGGATCAGACCCCCCTGCCAGGCGGCCGGCCAGGCGGCTGGGGCCTGCCGCCACGGGGTGAGGCGGCAGGTACTGTTCACGCGCACTGTTTGCGCAGGGACGTTTTTCGCATAGTAAAACGAGAACGGACGAGCGAACAGTACCTGCCGCCTCAGGGCTTGGCGGCAGGTACTGTTCATGCAGGATGAACAGTGATTTCGAAAAAATTCAAAAAAAACTGAAATTTTGCACCCACTTAGAACACTCGATCGTCTTTGCTGCCAAAAAAGTTCAGTATTATTTTGAATTTTTTCGCTATTTTTTTGATTTTTTTTCAAAATCACTGTTCATCCTGCATGAACAGTACCTGCCGCCACGCCCTGAGGCGGCAGGTACTGTTCGCTCGTCCGTTTCCGTTTTGCTGGGGTGAAACCGTCCCCCTCGTGAACAGTGCGCGTGAACCGTCCCCCTCGTGAACAGTGCGCGTGAACCGTCCCCCCGTGGCGGCAGGCCCCAGCCGCCTGGCCGGCCGCCTGTGCTGGTGGCGGCAGGCCCCAGCCGCCTGCGCTGGTGGCGGCAGGCCCCAGCCGCCTGCGCTGGTGGCGGCAGGGGGGTCTGATCCGACAATTTGACTCGCAGGTGGTCTCTTTTGGCAATGCCACTCGGCAGGTGGTCTTTTGGATAAAAATTCGATTTCTTTCGGACATGGAGTATGTGATCGCGAGCACACAGGCACTCGGTATCTGTACCGTTCGTATCAGCTTTGCGATTCTGTCTATTGAATGCGTTTCGTACGGTGCGGTTCAGAACTCGCCTGCCTGGTGGGGCAACTCTTGGACGGACGTTTGTACTCCGCGGACGGCGAGAGGCCGAGCCGTGGCTCGAGTTGTCGCCGGTGTCCTGATCCGTGGACCGGAATTTGCGCTTTCCGGTTACGACGTCAATCTGGCGCAGTAAATGCGGTTGTCGGTAGGAATGGGCAGCTATCTCCTACCTCCCGTCACTGGATCTTGGAGTATTGAGAGCGGCGAAGCGGTGGAGGTGAGGTAGCTCCTGTGACAAAAGCGACTACCCCAAATCCGGCTCATATGGGGTTCTTGATGCAGCCCATAAGCAGGTACGGATCTGCTAGTTCTCGTTGCTTGCTAGTGGCCTTGTATATTTCTGTTTACCAATGGATCTAAAAGCTCTCCGCTCAACTTGTGCAAGCTGCAGAAATCTGCTAGAGGAGGTCAACGAGAACAACATCCCCATGAGTCCTCTTCAATATCCTGTGACGCCGCTGCCGGCCGTTGAGCTGCCTACCATGGCGGCGTCGAGTGCAGACGGCCAGGTTTGTGCTGGTCAGACTGCTCCAAAGGCAGGCAGTGGAGACAAACCTCAGGGTTCAGAGAACTCCATAGACCAAATTGACCCCTAAACTCCTGGCTGGACTAAAAGGTACATACAGGTGGCCTGGACTAGAATTTGTTTTGATTAGGTTACTCTGCTCAGAAACATGTGATTTCGAGAGGGGAAAAGTACGTTGAAAGGCTAATGGTAGTTAGCATGAATATAACTGAAGACAGTTGGTGTACTGTATGCACATTGTTGGTTGGTTTTCTGTTGCAAACAAACCATGGCTGTGAAGAAAAAGTGGCTGCTAAATTGTTATGCTTCCATGGTGGGATGAAGTAAATTTAGGTATTGATTGTAGTGCTGCTGAAATGAACTAAATTTCTATGTGAGCATCTCGTCAATAATACTTGAGTAGAAAAAGAAAACTCTATGGTTTTTGAAGAGTACAAAATGAACATATTGAATGAGTTATCATTTAATCATGGATTTTGTAGATTGTAAACTATAAATTGGGCTGACTACCTGTGCCTATTGTCTTTTGATCTCGAGATTGAGGGTTGGAGCTGCTGCAATAGGGAGAGCATGATGCCCTGACAGGATTTCAGCACTGGATAGAACAATCAGGCAGTTTGCAGAGCAGCCTGGTGATATTGTCATCGTGCCCAAAATAGGAATGAGCTTTGACACACTTGGAGAGGCTTATGATTTTTATAATTTGTATTCGTGGGAGAAAGGATTCGGGATCAGATATGGAAAAAGCAGGTTAAATGTAAATCAGACAAAATGCATGCAAGAGATAGTGTGCGGCAGTGCGGTAAGGCGTTTATGACATGCTCAATATTGTGTTGCAAGTAACTGAAGTAGGTTGATGATATTATTTACAGGGGAAACCAATAGTTGAAAATACTCGCTCTTGCCGACGTGAATGCCCTGCACTGATAAGGTTATTGCGGTCGAAGGACAATGGCTGGTATATAGCAGAGCATCTGGACGAGCACAACCATGCTTTGTCGCTCACTATGGACAGACACTTTCATTGTTCAAGAAATGTGCTTCTCAAAGAGGAAGCCATTTACAGAGGTGCGGGACGGGCTAGGTCTTGAAGACAGGCTAGCAAACAACGGAGATGTTCTGAACCAGGTTCATTTGGAAGGTGCTGTCGTCACTGCAGGAGTTGCCACACATGGTGTTCTGAGCAATGAGGACAACAATTCAGCAAAGGAGTCGGGGAACATGCTAGCAGGTTATTGCCACCAGCTAAGTGGAACGAGATAGGGAGACCTACAACTAGTAGAGAGAAAGCGCCATATGAAGGACTGAGTAAGCGAACAAGATTCTGCAGCATATGTCGGCGGCAGGGGCACAAACGGACAACTTGTCCCGATCGCGGCGATGTTCCAAAGCAGCCTCGGAAGCCTTCAAGATGCAAAAATTGTGGCATCGAGGGACACTGCCGGAACAACTGTCACAGGGCAGCAGAGTTCAGACTATAAAATAGTTGATGGTCATCATGTAGTTTGCACTTTCTTATGCAAGTGGTAAATTGTGTTGTACCTGAAAAAATTGTATTTGTTTGTACCGTGGATGCTCATACGATCTGTGTTAGAACTCTGCCTAAAAATAACTTGTCAATCATGGTCGCCAGGATGCAGTTTCAGACTTATAACACTTGCTTGCTGATGTTGCCCATGTTCTTTTTTTAGTGATTACAAACAATGGTTTTAAAATCAAGGAGCATGTTGAACACCTTGATGTTCTGGGGGAACTGGTACCCCTGGTTCAGGGTTATTGGCGTTGGTTTCACTGCCTACCTGATGCTATATGATGTTCAGTTGAAATTGACAGCACTTTTTCCATACTGATTTTTTTTGCTGCCATTACTAGTTATAGCTGTTGTGGTCAGTTGTAGTTGATGACAAATTTGATGTGGTTGAGAGGAATGATGACATGTGCCTTGAAGAACAAACGAAACATGCATGCCATGTTTGGTTGTTGCATGGATGCACTAGTTAATGCAGATAGTAAGTGGCCTCACGTTTAAAATTCGAACCTGCTGGGCAGGAGATAGGTAATGGCTGTATACATAAGTACACGGAGGGGATGGCTCATCGTGTACCTCCAGCCAGACGCTAACCAACGGTGGGCGGCATGGCCAGAACTATGTTATCTTTGGGCGAATCTGCAGTCACGAATACTGAAGAACACTCACCAAATGGATCTGTCCATGTTCAGGTACCTTCGAAAGTTCATTTTAGGTAGCTCCAATCTCTCCGTGGTCATAATCAGTAGCTGATGGTTGGGGGATGCAGGGCGGAGGTGATTCAAACTCTGTTCTCCGAACGAGTTGGGTCAAATACAACAGAATAAGAAGAGCGAGGTGCAGTACTGAGGAAGATTGGTAGTTCCAACAGTGGGTGGCCATAAATGAGCTTATTCCGTCCCATTAGTCCAGAATATGTGGAAAGACGGCCCACATCGTTACTCGTCTTCTGATCCGTGACAAATATAACTGATGGGGTTATGACGCCGCCATCTGACTTGTGGGCCACGGCCTGTACGCATACGTCCTGTTGCAACGATCACGAGATGTCTCAATGGCACAGATAACCGGATCACAGGTGCTCGCGCTCACATTAGTACTTTCGATTTCTTTAGGGCAATTCCAACGCACGACCCCAAACGGACGTTCGTTTTATCCGGCTTTCGTCCGTTTAGGGCAGAGAAACGGACACGCCCGTCCGCTTGCGATCGTGCGGCCGTCGGTGCGCCCAACCGGGCCGCCCCATCCCAAATTGTCCTACACGCTCGGCGACCCAAACCCTAGCTCCACCTCGCCACCGACCACGATGACTAACAAAATTCACCCAAATATAACCCAAATAGACATGGCAAAGTAATTTAAAAACCTTAAATATTTACATAAAACGGCCCAAAGTCCAGTCCAACGATTTCTTGAACAAACTAAAAACTAAAACGACATAAAAAACTAGAAACCCGTCGCCGCCGTGGCCGCCGTCGCCTTCAGTTGCCGGCATCGTCGTCGTCCTCGTCGCCCGTGAGGTCGATGTAGGGCGGGGGCGTCCACAGGTGGGCCGGCGGCCCTTGCCAGGTGGGAGGCACGACCGGAGGCGGCTGCATTGGAGCCTGCACCACCTCTTTCCGTGGCGGGGACGGTGACCAGGCCGCGCCGTGCACGGGCTCCGGCATGCACGGGACCGTCTCCGTCCAGGACCACCTCTGCCTGACCAGCGCCGGGTTCCACGGCGTGGGCTCCTCCTCCTCCTGCTGCTGCTGCTGCACGCCCTCCTTGGCCTCCTCCTTAACCACGACGTCGTGGTGGTGACGTCACCGGCCGCGGAGAGCGCTATCATTTGTTCGAGGCCCTGCCACTGAGCCTCCTCGTGGTCATGGAGCACTACAAGGATCCGGGTCTATTGCAACAAAATTGTTTGTTGCAATACATGTTGTTTCGTGGCGATAAGTACCTATTGCCACGAAACGACATTCGTTGGCAGCCGTTGCGACTGGACGCATGGTAATAGGTTATTACCACGAAAAAGCAATCGTGGCAATAAAGTGTGCTATTGCAACATCCATGCGGGAAGTTGCCACATGTTTTCCCGTGGCAACACTCACCTGATGCCACAATTTGATTTGTGGAGATAGCTTTAATGCAACATGTAACGAATCGTGGCGACTGATATCTCGTAGCGATAGACATTTGTGGCAACAACCTATGCCAACGACGGCCGTTTCGTGGCGCATTACTCTTCCGTGGCAATAGACAACTGTGGCAATAAACTATGGCAACAATCCTTGTTTTCGTGGCATTAGGCATGTTGCCACGACCCACTACACTTGTGGCAATAAACTATGGCAACAATTCTTGTTTTCGTGGAATTAGGCATGTTGCCACGACCCACTGCACTTGTGGCAATAAACTATGGCAACAATCCTTGTTTTCGTGGCATTAGGCATGTTGCCACGACCCACTGCACTTGTGGCATTAACTTATGGCAACAAATATTCCAGTCGTCGTAACAGGAAATTGCAACATACTTGTTTTGGTGGTGATAAATAGGTATCACAACAGGTAAAATCTTTGTAGCGAGAAACTATTGTGACAATTTAAACTTTCCGTGGCGATACTCTATTTCAACAAAACTTACTTTGGTGGCGCCAAACAATTATCGCATCGTGAAAAAAATTGTGGTGCCAAGCTATTGCAACAATATAAAATGCTCCGTTGCAACATCCTAGTGCAACAAAACAGGTAGGCGTAGCGACTGAGATATGACGCAACACTATATTTTTAATGGTGCTAGCATGTGGCAACCGAAAGTGGGTTGTGGTAATAGCCTATTGCAACCGTAAAAAAAATACAGGCTTTCAATTACAATATTCAAAACCATACGTATAATATGTAGATTCATAAAATTCATAATTCTCATAGCAAATATCCAACAAATGAAACTCAAATGTAATTTAGCCATCCTAATTAACTGCGAAGACTAAACTGTCCGTGATCTAGAGTCCAGTCCAGCTAGTTCTTTAGATCCTGCAATCAGGAAATAAAAAAAAGGTTTTAGTTAATGAGTCGAACATAACATACGACATACAATTATTCCAGCCCCATTGTTAAAAAGAACTATCGCCAGACTAACTGGACTAATACTGTGTCAGCAAGCATGTAACTGAGGGATCAGAACAATTATACATGTGTAAATGTCTAAAGCATAAGCACAAGTACATCTACTGAAAGCTTCTTTTTTTTGAGAAAAAACATTGCTTTATAACTTAACGGTGCTGGGCTGAATCACCCAAAGCACAGGCAGCCACAAGGGCTGGTACATCGGCCTCCCATTCCACATAGTTGTTAGGTTCGTACATCGTACCAAGACTAGCAAGCTCTTGAGCAACAGAGTTTGCCGAGCGACGACATACATTTATTTCATAATAAGAAAACCATAATTTGAGCTGGTACTTGGTATCCTCAATAACAGCAGCATAAGCCGACGAGTCCACCTTATTGATATTCAGTGCTTCCATGAGGAGTTGCGAGTCCGTTTCAAAAACGACCCTCACGACCCCCATATCAGCGGCAAGAGATACTGCATGGGACATTGCAATGGACTCAGCAGCGAAGGCATCACGCGCATGGTCATGACATCCTGCTTGTGCATACAGAATGGTACCATCGTCCGATCGTACATCTAGTAAAAGCTGCTGCTATTGATTTAAGTTGTGACTCGATGTATAGTTTCTGTTAAGTTCATGTCCCTAGCTAGCACATATTCGTTTTTTGTTTAAGTTGTGACTCGATGCAGCAACAACACATGGTAAAAGAGAAGAAGCAGCTAGCTAATTATGAAGGCCAATGACGTATAAAATGCAGGTAAACATGAAGAGAAAGCAAGGTTGTGACTTACCATTGCTTTAAACATTCGAGAATTCCTTGTTGCAGCTTGTATGAGCGCATTTGAAGAAATAGCAGTTGGCCTTGAACCTGGAGTCTTATTAGGACTAGATCTCTGTAAAAGAATATTTTACAAGTTTGGATTACTATTTTCTTTCTCAACCCTCTTCGTAGGCACCTGTAAATAGAAGTGCACTTTTAGCAATGCAAGTAAGCAACATAAATCTTACAAGGTCGCAAGCATATGACTGTAATCACCTATTGGGTTCCCATCTGTTGGCTCAATTCTGCAAACTTTGCCATCATGTTTTTTTCAAATTCCAGTCTTGATGTTCGCTCCTCTTCCAACAATCTTTCCCTTTCAGCACGCTCTTCTTTTAACCTCTCCTCAAGTTGTTCTCTCTCAGCACGCTCCAAGTTAATCCTCTCTTGTGTGTTTGCACGTTCAGCTTGTAGTCGATCTTGTAATTCGTTGACCTGCTGGCTGAGCTCAGAGTTTTGCTCTTGGGTGGCTGCTGTAGCACGAGCTTGCTCTTCAATCTGGATACGAAACCTTTCAGAACCAGTTGAAGGTTTGGCCATGTATCCGTACCCACGAGGCTGCGATGACTTGCATTTCAGAGTGTCTTTGTATGCGGTCTGGAAAATATTGTTTTTCTGCTCACTTGAAAGTGGACCTTCAGTTTCAGTTTCTTTGTTTTTAACCTCTTGAAGTGCTTTGTCCTAAAAATGAAAGGAACAATTATAGGTACGGCATCAATATTGACACTATAAAGATGAAACAAGAATAACACGATCCAACGCATGAATAATCCCAGCTGATGATGAAACATGCTGAATGCACATCATTGAATAACTATAGAATAATCAAAAGTCAGTGCACTCACGTAAACTTTCTGGGACTCTGTGTTAGACCATGTTCCATCGTTTGTGTGGGTGAGTTCCCATAGAGCAATACAATCTGGCTCTTCTCCAGTTTCCAAGTTTCTCTGCAAGTAATATAACAATGAGATGCTTGAAACATGAAACCATATTTAACAGCGAGGCATACATATTTAGTTGGACTCATACCTTCTCAAAACTTACTTGCGAGTAAGATTTTGATCCAATTCTGTGTTTTGTCTTCTGTTTCTTACGGTTATCGGCGTTCTTTTGGCTGCGTTCCACTAGTAGAAAACAGGGCTTTGGTCCAGGCCGGGCTAGCCCATTAGTCCCGGTTCAGTCACGAACCGGGACCAATGGGGGCAACGGTCCCGGTTCGTGAGGCCAGGGGGCCGGCTGGGCCTCGTGGGGCATTGGTCCCGGTTCGTCTGGACCCTTTAGTCCCGGTTCCAGACACGAACCGGGACCAATGTGCCTCGCTCCTGGCCCACAACCATTGGTCCCGGTTCGTGGCTGGAACCGGGACCAAAGGGGCTCCTTTAGTCCTGGTTCCAGCCACGAACCGGGACCAATGAGATGCCTATATATACCCCCCTCGCCAGCGAGCAGAGCATTCCACACTGCTCTGTTTTTCTGGCCGGCGAGGGGAGAGCTTTGTGGTGCTCTAGCTCACCTCCTATGCACATGAGGTGTTCGATGAAATGCCCGAGCCATACTTAAGCTTTCTCCTCTGGAAGCTCCTTGTCCAAGCTCCATTTTCCTCAAGATTTGTCTAGGTTGGCGGTCCGTCCTATCCCGTCCCCGTCCTCACCGCCGTCGATCGCCCGCGCCCATCTCGGCGCCGGCACCACCGTGGTTAGCCTCTTCTTCTTATCTTCTTTCTAAAAAAAAAGTTCTTACTTGTATGATTTAGATAGATACTTGTGTAACTTTCTTACTTTTATTATTGTTTGTTATTATATAGTGCGATGGTTTTGGTTATATGTTGTTCTAGATAGTTATTACTTGTATGATTTAATTAGATGCTCTAGAGAGTTATATGTTGTTCAATAATGAGAACTATATAACGCACGCAGATGAACCGGCACTGGATGTACAGTGACCGACGCACCTCCGAGTATATTAAGGGCCTGCATAATTTTCTCGAAGCGGCTGAGGCAAACAAGCAGAATGGTTTTATGCATTGTCCATGTACTGTCTGTGAGAATACGAAGGCTTTCTCCAACTCTAAAACCCTTCACTTCCACCTGCTTGAGAAGGGTTTTATGCCACGCTATAATGTTTGGACCAAGCACGGAGAAAGAGGGGTTATGATGGAAGACAACGAAGAAGAAGAGGATGATGACAACTACCCGCCCCCTGAATACGGTGATGCTGCAATGGGGGAAGCTGAAGATCAAGAGGAACCAGACGATGTGCCCGATGATGATCTTCGCCGGGTCATTGTTGATGCACAGAGAGAATGCGAAAGTGAAAGGGAGAAGTTGAAGTTCGATCGCATGTTAGAGGATCACAAAAAAGGGTTGCACCCAAATTGCGAAGATGACAACAGAAAGCTCGGTACCACACTGGAATTGCTGCAATGGAAGGCAGACAATGGTGTATCTGACAAGGGATTTAGTTCGCTACTTAAAATAATGAAGAAGAAGCTTCCAAAGGATAACGAATTGCCCGGTAGTACGTACGAAGCAAAGAAGGTTCTATGCCCTCTAGGATTGGAGGTGCAGAAGATACATGCATGCCCTAATGACTGCATCCTCTACCGCGGTGCGTACGAGGATTTGAACGCATGCCCGGTATGCGGTGCATTGCGGTATAAGATTAGAAGAGATGACCCTGGTGATGTTGAGGGCCAGAGCACCGGGAAGAGGGTTCCTGCCAAGGTGATGTGGTATGCTCCTATAATACCATGGTTGAAACGTCTGTTCAGAAACAAAAAGCATGCCGAGTTGATGCAATGGCACAAAAAAGACCGTAAGAAAGACAGGAAGTTGAGAGCACCCGCTGACGGGTCGCAGTGGAGAAAGATCGAGAGAAAGTGGAGCAACTTTACAGATGACCCAAGGAACGTATGGTTTGGTTTAAGTGCAGATGGCGTTAATCCTTTTGGGGATCAGAGCAGCAAGCATAGCACATGGCCTGTGACTCTATGTATGTATAACCTTCCTCCTTGGTTGTGCATGAAGCGGAAGTTCATTATGATGCCAGTGCTCATCCAAGGCCCTAAGCAACCCGGCAATGACATTGATGTGTACCTAAGGCCATTAGTTGATGAACTTTTACAGCTATGGAATGGAAGAGGTGTACGTGTGTGGGATGAGAACGAACAGGAGGAATTTGACCTACATGCGTTGCTGTTTGTAACCATCAACGATTGGCGTGCTCTCAGTAACCTTTCAGGACAGACAAACAAGGGATACCACGCATGCACACACTGTTTAGATGACACCGACAATATATATTTGGACAAATGCAGGAAGAATGTGTACCTGGGGCATCGTCGATTTCTTCCGACCAACCATCAATGTCGAAAGAAAGGAAAGCATTTCAAAGGTGAGGCAGATCACCGGAAGAAGCCTGCCCTCCGTACTGGTGATCACATACTTGATATGGTCAATGATTTACACGTAATCTTTGGAAAGGGTCCTGGCGGACTATCTGTTCCGACTGACGATGCGGGACGCGCACCCATGTGGAAGAAGAAATCTATATTTTGGGACCTACCCTATTGGAAAGACCTAGAGGTCCGCTCTGCAATCGACGTGATGCACGTGACGAAGAATCTTTGCGTGAACCTGCTAGGCTTCTTGGGAGTGTATGGGAAGACAAAAGATACACCGGAGGCACGGGAGGAACAGCAACGTGTGCATGAAAAAGATGGCATGCATCCAAAGCAGTATGAAGGTCCTGCCAGCTACGCTCTTACCAAAGAAGAGAAGGAAATCTTCTTTGAATGCCTGCTCAGTATGAAGGTCCTGTCTGGCTTCTCGTCGAATATAAATGGAATAATAAATATGGCAGAGAAAAAGTTCCAGAACCTAAAGTCTCATGACTGCCACGTGATTATGACGCAACTGCTTCCGGTTGCATTGAGGGGGCTTCTACCGGAAAACGTTCGATTAGCCATTGTGAAGCTATGTGCATTCCTCAATGCAATCTCTCAGAAGGTGATCGATCCAGAAATCCTGCTAAGGTTAAGGAGTGATTTGGTGCAATGTCTTGTTAGTTTCGAGCTGGTGTTCCCACCGTCCTTCTTCAATATCATGACGCACGTCCTAGTTCATCTAGTCGACGAGATTGTCGTTCTGGGCCCTGTATTTCTACACAATATGTTCCCCTTTGAGAGGTTCATGGGAGTCTTAAAGAAATATGTTCGTAACCACGCTAGGCCAGAAGGAAGCATCTCCATGGGCCATCAAACAGAGGATGTCATTGGGTTTTGTGTTGACTTCATTCCTGACCTTAAGAAGATTGGTCTCCCTCAATCGCGGTATGAGGGGAGACTGACTGGAAAAGGCACGCTAGGAGCGGACTCAATAATATGTAGGGACAGGCATTCTTGGTCTCAAGCACACTACACAGTTCTACAGAATTCTACCTTGGTGACCCCGTATGTCGATGAACACAAGAATATTCTGCGCTCCAAACACCCGGAGCAGTGTGACGACTGGATTACATATGAACACATCAGGACTTTCGGCAGTTGGTTGCAAACACGTCTCATGGGTGACAACACTGTTTCTGATGAGTTGTACTCGTTGGCCTAGGGACCATCTTCGACTGTATTGACTTACAATGGGTACGAGATAAATGGGAATACATTTTACATGATCGCCCAAGATCAAAAGAGCACCAACCAAAACAACGGTGTTCGCTTTGATGCAGCAACCAATAGGGGAAAGGACACATATTATGGTTACATAGTGGACATATGGGAACTTGACTATGGACATGATTTCAAGGTCCCTTTGTTTCAGTGCAAATGGGTCAATCTGTCAGGAGGCGGGGTACAGGAAGACCCACAGTACGGAATGACAACAGTGGATCTGAACAATCTTGGGTACACAGACGAACCATTCGTCCTAGCCAATGATGTGGCGCAAGTTTTCTATGTGAAGGACATGTCTACCAAACCAAGAAAAAGAAAAGATAAGGAAGCGAATACATCATACGATGAGCCAAAGCGCCACATAGTTCTTTCAGGAAAAAGAGACATCATGGGATTGGAGGGCAAGACAGACATGTCCGAAGATTATAAAAAGTTTCATGAAATTCCTCCCTTCAAAGTCAAGGCTGACCCAAGCACCCTGTTAAACGATGAAGATTATCCATGGTTACGGCGCAATAAGCAAAGGACACAAGCGAAGAAAAAGTGAAGACTTTCTCTCCACAACTATATCATTGCAGTTACATGTGAAGAAATGAAATGCCTTTTGTAACACATGAGTTCATTTGTAGTGCTTTTCAATTTCAGGGTCATTTAGCTCAAAAAATCAGTAAATGCATGCAAAATACCAAATGAAGTCAGAAAGGGTTGAAAATTGATGATGTGGCTTTGAATGGTGCATTTTGAACACACAAAAAGTCTGGAGTTCAAATAAGTTCAAAAAAATGAAATCCCTTTGTAACAGATGAGTTTTCGTCCGAAACCCTGATACTTCGAAAGAGATTGTCCATTTTGTACGCGAAGTGCATCCAGTTTTTGCCGTAACCCTCTCAACTTTTTAGCACATGCTATGTGGGTGAAATGATGATACCATGCCAAGTTTCAACCTTTTCAGAGTTCATTTGTAGTGCTTTTCAATTTCAGGGTCATTTAGCTCAAAAAAATCAGTAAATGCATGAAAAATACCAAATGAAGTCAGAAAGGGTTGAAAATTGATGATGTGGCTTTGAATGGTGCATTTTGAACACACAAAAAGTCTGGAGTTCAAATAAGTTCAAAAAAAATGAAATCCCTTTGTAACAGATGAGTTTTCGTCCGAAACCCTGATACTTCGAAAGAGATTGTCCATTTTGTACACGAAGTGCATCCAGTTTTCGATAATTATATAAAATAATCAAAAATAATAGCAAAAAGAATGAACTAAAAATAATCAATTAAAATATTTTTGAAACTAAAATTATATAAAATTTATGCAACTAAAATTATCAAAGTATTTTTTGTTCAAAACATTAATAGCAAAAAGAATTTTCATAAAGAATTTTTTTGTTAGAAACTTTAATAGCACTAACAGAAAGTTTATAATTTTTGTGACCTAACAGCAAAAAGAATTAAAAAAATAAAGCAAAAAAAGAAAAGAAATAAATAATGCAAAAAACAAAACAAAAAAACTGCAAAAATATTAAAAAAATGCCGCCTACTGGGCCACCACGGCCTGAATACGACTAGAAACCCAACCAGCCAGTTGGGCCAGGATTCAGGCCCGCAGAAGGCCCAGTAGGCCCACAGGCAGATACAGAGTGGTTAGGCCAGTAAGCCTACTTTAGAGAGGAGCTCGAAGCCTCTGGCGCACCGCGCCTTATAAACAGGTGCGGCACTCTCTCAAGTAGCGAGGTGGGACTAAACTCCCACCACGCCGCTGTGCAAGACCATTGGTCCCGGTTGGTGCCACCAACCGGGACCAAAGGTCTCTGCTTCCCGCCCTTTGGGCTGCTGAAAAGAGATCTTTGGTCCCGGTTGGTGGCACCAACCGGGACTAAAGGGGTGCATTAGTCCCGGTTGGTGCCACCAACCGGGACCAATGCTGTGTGTATATAAGCAGCACTTGTGAAAATTTTCATTTTCATCTCGCAGTTCCCCCCGACGACGCCGACCTCCTCGACGCCGCCAGGCTGCCCCGACGCCGTCGCCGTCCCCGTCGCCTCCCCGAGCCGCCGTCCTCGTCCCCGTCGCCTCCCCGAGCCGCCGTCCTCGTCCCCGTCGCCTCCCCGAGCCGCCGTCCTCGTCCCCGTCGCCGCCGTCCTCGTCCCCGTCGCCTCCCCGAGCCGCCGTCCTAGTCCCCGTCGCCTCCCCGAGCCGCCGTCCTCGTCCCTGTCCCCGTCGCCTCCCTGAGCCGCCGTCCTCGTCCCTGTCGCCGCCGTCCTCGTCCCCGTCGCCGCCGTCCTCGTCCCCATCGCCTCCCCGTCGCCTCCCCGAGCCGCCGTCCTCGTCCCCGTCGCCGCCGTCCTCGTCCTCGTCGCCTCCCCGAGCCGCCGTCCTCGTCCCCGTCGCCGCCGTCCTCGTCCCCATCGCCGCCATCCTCCTCCCCGTCGCCGCCGTCCTCCTCCCCGAGCCGCCGTCCTCGTCCCCATCGCCGCCCCCCCAGTGAGCCCCCCCTTTCCCATGGTGTGCCGCCCCGTCATCGTTTAGGGTTTTTTTTGCGGGCATGTATATGTGTATATGTTCATGTATATGTTTTTTTTCATGTATATGTATATATGTTCATGTATATGTGTGTATATGTTCATGTAAAAAGTCTTCGTTGTTTTTCATATGTACGAAAATGTAGAGTGAAAACGAAAACAAACATATAAGAAAAAACAAAGGAAAAAATGAAGAAGGAAAAGAAAACCGCCTGGCCCGGCCACCACCGCATTTTCATAAAGTTTTTCCACCGAGTCCACGTCGCACCGAGCACCCGCGGCGAAGCAAGTCTTTTTTTGAAGGTAGTTTTTTTGTTAAATGAAAATGTTGGCATCGGCTCTATCATCACGTTGGCATCGGCTCTATCTATCAACAAGGCCACGGGAGCACCCCGGCCCCCTATCATCACGTTGGCATCGGCTCCCCGAGAGCTTTCCAACGGATCCGGAATGTATGTCATTGTTGATATACCCCCTCCCCGATAACTTCGACATGAGGGGGGGGCGGTCGATATACCCCCTCCCCGATAACATTTTTTTTCTAAGTTACCAAGGTAAAATGTTCACCCCCCTCTCGATATACCGGGCGACCAACTCTCGAGGCCACCCAAACCCTAGAAAAAAAGCGTTGTCGACATACCCCCTCCCCGATAACATTTTTTTCTAAGTTACTAAGGTAAAATGTTCACCCCCCTCTCGATATACCGGAAGGCCAACTCTCGAGGCCACAGAAACCCTAGAAAAAAAGCGTTGTCGATATACCCCCTCCCCGATAACATTTTTTTTTCTAAGTTACCAAGGTAAAATGTTCACCCCCTCTCGATATACCGGGCGACCAACTCTCGAGGCCACCCAAACCCTAGAAAAAAAAGCGTTGTCGATATACCCCCTCCCCGATAACATTTTTTTTCTAAGTTACTAAGGTAAAATGTTCACCCCCCTCTCGATATACCGGGCGACCAACTCTCGAGGCCACCCAAAACCTAGAAAAAAAGTGTTGTCGATCTCCTACCCCCTCCCGCCCCTACCCGACAATCTCTCGAGGCCAACCAAACCACTAGAAGAAAACTCCGGTAACTTCGACATGAGGGGGGACGTCGATCAACCCCCTCTCGCCCGAACAAGTCTATGTATCATTTGTTAATTAAATCCCTTAAAGGTTAAGAGAATCCCTTGTTTGACATTCATGAGAGAGGCAGTCCGGACGTCGAACCTTCATGAGAGAGGCGGTCCGGACGTCGGACACTCATGTTTGTATATTAATTGCCATGTTGTAATATTTGCAGAAACTATGGCTCAAAGAGACTTGGAACAAGAACAGTTGTTGGGGGAGATAATCCTCGGCGGACGTGATGTCTTGTCATTTCTCAACGACACCGATGATCTGGAAGGAGAGGATGACGGCTCCGGTGATCGAACAATGGAGGAGGAAGGACATGATCATGATGGCTCCGGTGACCGAATGCCGGAGGAAGAAGGAGACCATGATGACGGCTCCGGTGACCGAACGGAGGAGGGAGCTGTTGCAAAGTCCGGCGAGGTATATATATTAATTAAGCATGTGCTGACTAGCTAATTGATGCATTAATTGTTTTGGTATGTACATATATTAACTCTTCTTTCTTCTTTTATAGCCCTCCGGATCGAGCCAAACTTCGGTAACGAGACGAGGCCCGAAGAAGAGGTTGCGCAAGGATGAAAGGTTCACGATCACAGCAATCGCGGACGATGGCCATCCGATTGAACCCAAGCGGACCAAGGACGCATTTTCTGCTCAGTGCGGAGTTATTGTTAGGGACAACATCCCGATTAGCATCAAGCAATGGAATAAGCCTAAGGACGACGCCCCTGAAGGTGATTATGTCACCGATAGACAGAAAGATGATCTTTGGACCGCGCTGAAGGAAAATTTCACCCTACCGCCAGAGGAGGATCCGAATAAGCCAGTTATAGAGCCACTGGTCAAGGAGTGTGCTCTTAAGAAGATGGCAGATCTATTCAGGAGGTGGAAGAAGGAGTTGAAATCAAAGTTTGTCGACAAAGGGAAGACTCCAGAATTCACCGGCCGATTTGAGAAGATAAGAGATCACTGGCCCGCATTTGTGGCCTACAAGACATCGGACAAGAGTAAGAAAATGTCAGAGACAAACAAGAACAACGCTGCAAAGAAGCAGTATCACCATCACACGGGGTCAGGTGGCTACCTCAAAGCCCGGCCGTTGTGGGAGAAAGCTGAGAATGACCTGATTGCTAAAGGGGTCGAACCACAGACATTGAACTGGCCAGACCGTTCAAGGACTTGGTTCTTCGGGGTTGGGGGAACTTTGGACCCTGAAACAGGGAAGTGCCGTTGGACGGACGAGCAACTTGCAATACCCGTCACGAAGCTTCAGAAGTATATCACCGCAGCGCAGGAAGGGATGTTCATTCCCGACAGAGAGAAGGACGAGCTGACTGAGGCCCTAGGGAATGCTGAGCACCCTGGACGAACACGAGGCACACCAGGCTCCGTTCCGTGGAAGTTTGGGTTTCCCGACGCAGGCGGTTACAAAAGCCGGGAGAGAAAGAGGAAAGAGGAGCTGAGCGACATGCAGAAGCTCAATGCAAGACTACAAAAGCTAGAGGAAGCTGAGAGCCAGCGAGCTGCCAACCAACCATCTCAGCGGCACGAAGCTACCCCAGAAGCTACCCCGCCATCTCAGCGGAGAAGCAGCGTGGCTTCCACGGAGCCCGTTCAGCCTGACTTCACGTCTCCTAGCTACCCCGTGGATACTATCACGGAGGCTCAACATTGCGAGCTTATGACGAAATGCCGGAACCTCACTTTCAAGGCGGCTGTCGGCTCTGTTGCACCTCCTCAACCCAACGGAACTTTTCACTGCCGCCCGATTCCACATGACTATGCTGTTGTGATGGTGGATGAAGTAATGGAGGAATTTGAGGAGCTCGAGCTTGACCACTCTACAGGTGAAGGGGAGAATCGGCCGGTTCATGCTCTGAGGAGTACATGTCTATGGCAGAAGGAGTACATCAAGCTTCCAAACTGGACGCCTCCGCCTCCTCCTCCTCCGGCGAGTCAGGGCACTCCGCCTCCTCCTCCTCCTCCTCCTCCGGCGAGTGATCAGGGCACTCCGCCTCCTTCTCCGGCTCCTCCGACGAGTGAGGGCACTCCGCCTCCTCCTTCGCCTACTCCGGCGCGTCGGAGCAGTCCGCCTCCTCCTCAGCCTCGTCGGCAATGGCGGAAGACAAACGCCGCCGCTCTGGCTCCTCCGGCGCGTCAGATTTCTCTGCCTCGTCAGCAACGACGGAAGAGAGACGCCGCCGCTCCGGCGGCTAGCAGTACAAGCAGAGGCGGGAGCCAATTCAGATACGGTCCATCTCTCAAGCCTCTGGAAAAGTTACCATATGAGAGGACCGAGCAGTAAAACGAGGACATATGTCGTGCCCAACTGAGGGACCATTTTGCAAAGAAAACTCCACCTCCGAAGGAGAAGGTAGATCCGGTGAAAGTGAAGCGCACTATCAATGCCCTGAAGCGACCACCACCGCCTCCGCCGGATTCCAACTATGACCGCATAATTACTAAGACACATGCTAAAGCGCAGCAGTCGGGAAGTACTTCCAGTGCTGCAAGAGCGAAAAAACGAAGAAGTGGGAAAACAATTCCCCAGCTCGGCGAACAGGAGAAGCAATCGTGCCCCCCGCTCAAGGTGTCTAGCGATATCGCTAATCATCCGGTGCTACTGCCCGGTACCACTCTTGATGATTACCTGCCCGATGATGTACAGTTTGAAATGGCTGAGGTAGTAGACGTCTTTAGATATGAGCACGGGAAGCCTCTCGTCAAACCTGATCATCCTCATCTAACAACGATGATGCAAAAATTGCATGACTGGTACATGGAAACCTGCAGGAAGTCTGGGAAAGACAGTTTGTTAGTCGGAATTAAAAAAGAGCATGACTTCCCTGGAGTCGACCTGCTGCCTGTTGAATTTGTGGAGTTATTTCAATTATACAATCAAAAGGCCCTCGACAAACAACTCATGACTTGCTACTGTCTGTAAGTATTACTTCTATAATTAAGTCTCTAGCTCAGCTCGTTCATTGCATGTATATATAATTATCCTCACTATATTATGCAGATTGAAGATGGTCGAATGCCAAAAAATAGGAATCTTCGACGTTGGGTTTATTAGCCCAAATACCGTAAATGAATGGTCGGTACGAAAGGCGGCTGAAGATACCGAGAACAACTTACTACAAACGTTCCTTACACATCAAAACAAAAGGGAAATACTCTTTCCTTACAACTTCAAGTGAGTGTTACTGTCTTCTGCATATTCGGTTCCGCTTACTCGTGGTTAAGTAATGTAATTGATGAGTTATGCGTGGGCAGCTTGCACTATATTCTGCTATTCATTAACCTTGACGGGGCATTAGTAACTG
This sequence comes from Elymus sibiricus, assembly GCA_039707655.1. Classification (NCBI taxonomy): domain Eukaryota; kingdom Viridiplantae; phylum Streptophyta; class Magnoliopsida; order Poales; family Poaceae; genus Elymus; species Elymus sibiricus. The sequence goes on from CM077668.1 coordinate 51,568,819, forward strand.
TCTTAGATTCGCTCCGTAAAGATCCCAAGTATTATGCGGACATGATTGCAATGCTCCAGAAGTAAGTTCAATCAATACCGGGACCATATCGGCAACTTTCGTTCATTTCCTGATATCAAGTAATCATTTTCTTTGCCTGCCAGGGTTTGGAAAACGTTCACCGCTAAGGTTCCGGGTCTGAAGAAGGAGCTGCGATTTACACACCCCAAAGTAAGTAGTACTAGCTAGTTCCGCGCATCTCTCATTAATTCTAGTTTCATCAATACCATTATCATGCTTGCTTATCAGTTTGATTGAACTCTATTCTCGTAAAGTGCTTGTTGCAGGCACCCAACACTCATTTATGTGGATACTACGTATGCGAGTTCATTCGCTACTATACCTCTGAACGGGCCTCCTCTGAGAAACAATTTGAAGTACGTAAACAATATTCACAATTTTATTTTATATATTACCATCAATTGTGTTGAGTTTCATTCATATATATGTATTGACCCCTTCTTTAAATTAGATCTGGCAGATGCGGGATGAACTCCTACCACATGATCGCATACGCGCAATTCAAGAGGAATTGGCGGGATTCTTTCTTGACCACGTCATACCTGAACAAGGAGAATACCATGTGAAATTGAAATTGTTGTAAGGGATGTTATATATTGTACATATGTAGCAGCGTCGGATAGATATACGAAAACTTGTTGTTCGACCAAGCACGAAGAAAGATATGTCACTTCTCTCTATATATGTTCATGACGATCTTGTGTAATTAATGGTTTCCTTTATTTGCTTACTAGCTAGCGTCGAGTTCTCTCTATATGTGTAGTAGCTAGCGTCGACCAAGCACGGAAAAAGAGAGGTCACTTCTCTCTATTAGCTCGCTAACACAATATGAAACCCCTAAATTAACCCTCCAAAACCCCAAAAACCCCCCTTCCAAAAAAAAAAACCCCAGCGACTGCGAGCTGCTGACGCGTGGCCGCCTTTTGGTCCCGGTTGGTGTTACCAACCGGGACCAAAGGTGGAGCCTTTAGTCCCGGTTGGTGCCGGTTGGTAACACCAACCGGGACTAAAGGTCCTCCCTCCCCCGCCCCAGGCAGCGCCATGTGGAGGGCCTTTGGTCCCGATTCGTAAGCAAACCGGGACTAAAGGTTTTGGGTATTAGTCCCGACCCTTTAGTCCCGGTTCCAGAACCGGGACAAATGGCCCTCTGGAACCGGGACAAATGGCCCTTTTTCTACTAGTGTTCCTATCAATTCATTTAAACCAAATATAACCAGTCAGACAAGCCATTTCATCTTAACACATAGTAGACAAACAGTGACCTTAGAGATAACCTGAAATTTTGAATCAGTGCCAAAGTACTCAATCATCCATTCCCACTCTTCTGGTTGTAAATCTTCCGGCAGATTAGCCAATCTAGCTGCATCTGCTTTGTATGCCTTGTAAGTGGAGCTTAGAGTTGATCGCCAGCCTCTATATCGCTCTTTCGCAATTTTGAGAACTTTTCCTTCTGTTTCTGGTGTATCTTCCAGGTCCCATCTGTCCTGTAAAGCATACAACAAATGAATATACATAAGCAGTGCATTATCAATGGTAAAATAAGATAACACATGTGGAAAAGGTTGTACGCACTATCATATCTGCAACAATGAGTCGATGGATGGTAGGGTGAATGTCCGACCACGTCCTCACTCCAATGAGTGGTAATTTTCTTTTCATTATGACTACCACGTCATCCTTGAATGAACGATAGTTCATTCCTACTATACCACCCAATTTTTCAGAGAATGTAATATTTAGCTTTGCAGATCCATTGGCAAAACGCTTCTTAGATGCTTTAAAACCTTTTAGAACACCTCGCCCTTTCTTCTTCTGTCCACCAGCTTCTGCAGTCCAAATCATACAAGAAATATTGTATTACTCGGTATTTGATTGTAAGAAATGATGACACAAATATAAACGAAAGCAAGTACCATCTTGTAGTAGCGCACGGTTGCGGCGAGCATGGGATGGCCATTCAACAAGGGAACACATGTCATTAGCAGACACTGGAGTGTCAGATTGTTCTGGAGTTCCTGTAAAAGATTAAGTAGTCTTGAAGGTTTAGCAATTTAACCCACACCAAGATTTTATGCATTATAGCAAATGCTAAACAATTTACCAGATCTGGGTTGTCCACGTTGGTTTTTGTATGTTGTTATACTTTCCATCCTTGTTAAGAGAACAGAGCCTTTCTTTACTGCACACAAAAACAATCATGGGACTTAGCATTAACAAAGCATTGATGCTGTGCACCATTCAGATAGGTGATTATGAAGTAAGGATGTTGTGTAGCAGGAGCATCGCCCGTAAAATTCATCATTGTGCCCTTGTGTAGGTAAAACAGACATAAAATTTTGAGTCAATTTAAGAAGAAACGCAATACGTTAAGCAGGCATAAAATCAAATCAGTTTAACAAAAAAAATTAAAAAGTGTGAACTATTTGTCTGTCTGTTTGAAAACTGCCAGGCTCCCATGCTTACAGACCATGGTAAAGTGAAATCTGAAGTAGAGCTAATTAGAAATGATCATACATATCCCTATTAAACTTTCTTGGTACAACCAGTTATGTTCCAAGGTCACTATTCTCTTAACGGTAGAGATTTATCCAAGCATTCTTTTGTTAAATTTCTACACAATTGAGAAGCTGAAGATATTGGACAAAGATTAATTCCTGAACATATTGTACAAGCTAAAGATATTGTACTGAGTGTGCACCCAAATAGTGCAGTACAGTGTGGGCTGTGTGCGTGCACGCAGTGGCAGAGCGTGACAAGTAACTAAGAGGGGGTCATTCTCAAACTAAAACCAACATATGCATAAAAACAAGACTGACTCGCAACATAAATTGAAAAATTGAGCTGGCCGTCAGTGATCATCAGTATAACCTATCGTTATGAATATTTACCAATTGTCATCTTCTTTGGTTATGTTAATTTCCTCTTCATTTCTATGAAGTAATTAGTAGATCAAACCAAAACTGCAGGTAAGGATTAATTACTAGCAATCCAGCTGCAATACAGAGTGCCATCCGTTCTTCTTCTTTTTTTTTACATATTTGTCATGTGTGCTAGTGCTAGACAGTGAGAATCAGTAGTGGTGCGAATGTATACCAACTGAACTACCCTCTGGTTAAAAGAGGAGAAGCATATCTCGCTAGCTCCGACAGTTCCCGTGCTTGCTCATTCTGTCCTTTGGCACTCGGCAGCACTTCAGCAGTGACGTGCAGGCTACAGCATGACTCAGGCCCGTCGTTGGAGGTGGCCAAGGTGGGCGACCGCACAGGGCCCCAAAAAATTTGGGGCCCCCAAATTACTAGGTATTAGTGTATTATGTATACAGATATAATCACACTTTGCCATTTAATCCAGCGGCAAGGCCTAAGCAACGTACGCAGCAACAAAAAGCCAGCCCACGAGGCCTGCTTAACTGCTTATTCACGTATCTATCGAGTGTTCCCATCGATCGCTAACAAGCCGCCGGTTCGCCTGCTTCCGCCAAAAACGAGCAGACGTCGTCTCGTCTCCTGCCTTCCGCCAATCGCCCGCCTGCTGGTTCCGCCAGTCGCCCAAGACACCGTCCGCTGATGCCTTCCAAGGTTCCGCCAGTCGCTCGCCCGGAACGTCGTCCGCTGCTGCCTTCCGCTTCCGCGGTTCCGCCATCGGCGATCGCCCGGGCTGCCATCTATTAGGTATACTTAATTTTATCCCTGTACTTGGTAAATTACAAATTTTGATCTCCCTGACCTAGGTTAGGAGCAGGCCCTAGTTAGGAGTAGCCGAGTAGGTTTAGTTTGTTCTTGATCAGTTGTACATGTCTTTATATTTTTATTCACACTAATTAGGAAATTTCATGTTTGAATAATGAATCAATAAATTTCTTTGGTTTATTAAATTGTGTTGCGAGCTAATTTTCGTCCAGGATTCACTTCAAAAATCTATGGGCCCTCTTGATATTCTGAATTATTTGAAGAAGCACTCCTTAATCTATCCTAATGCTGTTATTGCATATAGAATTTTGTTGATCATTCCCGTGATAGTTGCATCTGCGGAAAGGAGCTTTTCTAAACTCAAGTTGTTGAAGTCGTACTTGCGTTCTACTATGACACAAGAAAGACTCACTGGGTTGGCGACAATAGCACTTGAAAATGATGTCCTGGAGAAGATTAAGTATGAAAATATGATTGAAGATTTCATTTCAAGGAATACTAGACGAATGCTGACTTTCGGCAGAACATGAGGTTAGCTTATTGCTTTAGTATCCGTTTACTATTTTTTAGCATTAGTATTTGATATATGTCTAAATATTATGCAAAATAAATCAAACTGGAATTGTGTAATAAATTGAGAGTATGCCTCAGAAAGTCAATTTGGCTGCCAGGAGCATATGCTCCCGGGGCCAAAAAACACATTTTGAAATGAAAAAAAAATCAAGACAAAAAATTTATGTGTACTTAGTCACATTCAAATGCTACCCGCAAATTTTGAGGCAAAAAGGTTAAGCATTTTGGCTTGTGCAAAAAAAACAAATTGAACACGAAAAGTTACACCAAAATGTCACCCCAAATTTGTTTTTTTTGCGGACGAAACACCGCCACTCCGTTTCGCATGAAAATTGTCATGCATGCTTGTGACACTAACACAAACATCTACAAAAAAATTCGGAATTTTTCGGAAACATTTAATATATTTTTTTGCGTTACTGTTCATCCGGGTGCATTTTGCACCCGGGAGCGAAAACGCCAGTGCGAGTATGCCTGAGCTATATTAGTTCTTCTGTTATATGACTCTTTTTGAAGTTTTGGGCCCAATTTTGATTTTCGTCCCGGGGCCCCGAATTTCTGGAGACGGCCCTGAGCATGAGTAGGACTAGCTGAAGGAAGCAGCCGTGGCGAATAGACTGGATGCCGCAGCAAGCAGCCGGCATGGTGGCCTTGAAGCCTCGATGTAGTAGGCTAGCAGCGGAGAAGAGGAACTGAAAGAGCCATGGTGGAGAAAAGAGCCGAGTGCTTCAGTCAGTCCATGTGTGGTTGGTTCAGTCCAAAACTTAACTCTGAGATGGTTGGGTTTGGGGCGATTTAGGTTTGGATCGGGGATTCCAACCAAGGATGGTATATGTGCAGTTTGGATTGCACATAATTTGGGTGTTGGAGCATTCGTACGCATGCTTGAGCCCATGGTTTGGGGTTCAGTTTGATCTGAATATGTATATACACATATGCAAATAGAATGGGGTGTGGGATGGATGGATCGGAAGAGAAGAGACGAGACCTTGGAAGAGCAGCCGTCCCCGTCCAGTCCAAGACCTTGGATTGGGAAGAAGCTCCATGGCCATGGCGGAGCAGAAGCATCTCCGTCCAGGCCCTTGACGCACGGGCACGGCCGCGTCGTCGGAGGCGCGCGAGCCCTGGGCGACTGTGGCGGATGGATCTGGCCGCCGCTCGATCTGCTCGTTCGATCTCCCTGCGTCTCTTCTCTTCTATTTTCTTCGGGGGAGGGGAGGGGAGGGGAGAGGGCGGGGGCGTGGGCGGAGGCCATGGGCGGCGGCGAGGTCTGAGGGTGGGTGGCGGCGGCGAGGTCTGAGCGTGGGTGGCGGCGCGTCGAGGAGCTCGTGGGGGAGGGGGGTTTGAGCCCGGGCGGGCATTGTCGCGGCGTGCAACACCGAGGTGGTGTCGTGCTTGGTCCAGACACGGGATTGATGGGCAAGGAGAACTCCGTCGGCGCCGACGCCAGACCGCATCGCTGCCGCCGCCGGCATGGCCAAGGACACGGAGACGCAGCCCACGTCGGCGGGCGCAGAGGATAGGAAGGAGGGCGAGATCGAGGAGGACTGGAGGTTACAGGAAGGGAGGAGATCGGGAGGAATAACCTGACGAGTAGCAGCTGACTCAACTGTGGTGCGCTGTGTTGACGCCGTCATGACGCCGGCAGCACAGAGGAACCAGGGACGAGAGGTCAGATCCAATCGCCCGTGAAGACGCCGTGGAAGGTAATTAGCGGGAAGGTTAAATATAGGCTATTTTTTTGGTGGGAACAAAGACCCTAATTTGGGACCTTTTAGCGGGAGGTTAAAAATATTGGCACAAACAACAGTACACTTAAATTAGGTAGTGGGAAAGTAATTCTTTTTGTTTTAAAAAAAGTAATTATTTTTGGAGGGAATTTTCTAGATTGTAAATATATTTCGAGATGGAGGGAATACTAAAATTTATTTGTAAAAAGTTATATCGTGGTGAAAAAACCACCAAATCCGAGAATTGTGAAGGGGCGATCCGGCGCCCTCCCCTCTAACGTTCTCGTCGTCGATATTTGTATAGTCGTCGCCATTTGAGGAAGCCAATTAACGAACGAAAAAGAGTTTCCCTGTTTATATTGCAAAACAACCATCACATACATCGAAGCAACCGATACAAACGGACGTCACACACACCCAGGGCAAGATACACGAATGCCGGGCACCGACACACAACCTCAACGACTACCAAAGCACCTATAAGATGTGCAAAAAAGGGATCCGTTTAGAGCCGACGGAGACCACCAGCACGAGGAGCGATCATCTTGGAAGATGTGCGACGGACATGCCGGACCGAGGACTCCAAGACGATGCCTCCAGGAAGGGCACGACCACGAACGTCGCCACCGTCCGATCCGAAGATCAAATTTTCACCCGGAGTAAGACGGAAGGAGTGGGAGGAACACGACGTCCACGGACGCCTTCATCGTCAACCAGTGCACGGACTGGGTAGGTGATGTACCACGGTGCTTCAACCCCTCCGCCGCAACCCCGGTCCGCCAACCACCCGCAGCCAATTAGGAAGGTGTTGTTTCATCATGGATCTACACTTAGGTTGGGATATGTCAAAAATTTGTGCCTTCGTCAACTGTTGGTCAAAGCAGCAAAAATTTGGCCAGTTCTGAACTACATGTCACAGAAACCTCATGCGACCCTCACTTTAAAACTATTAGGTTATACTCTTGTCTCGAAACATAAGTACTGATGGGATGGGTTGATGAGACAGTCGATCTATGTCAGTCTCGATCTCACATTCCGATCTTAAGATGGGGTGATCTCAGCATCTTTCATTTTACCGGACAATCCGTCGAGGGTTTGTCCACGCCAGAGTAGGTCCAACATAATTATGCCGCTTTTGTTCAAACGATAAGCATAGAGATTCAATTATGTAAATTAAACAACCCTGCATCGCGACGGCTTTGCCTGTCGGATCCGTCCTACATCGGATCCACACGCAAGGGGGCGAACGAGCCCTGTCGCAGCCGTTGCTGGCCGGGCTTCACCTAGTCACGCCCTCTAGCGGCGGTAGGGGAGGGGAGGAACGGGAGGCGGGGCGCTGGGAGGCGGCTAGCGATCTCTCCCGTCGCCTGCGAGGGCGACTCGGGAGGGTCCTCCGCGCCTCTATTTTGTCGTTACTCCTCAGTGATGCCCAATAATTATTGCATTACGATGAAAATAGCAAAATACATGTTAGTACTCAGTGATAGCATGTGCATAAGAGCATTTTTTTGTCTTGCTGATATATGTGTTTAGAACTGTAATCAAGTCAAGACTTAATTTGGTTGCAAACATATTACATAGCTTCACCAAAAACAATCAAACATGCATGCCAAATATTCAAGATTGCATATCAACATCTTTATATAACTCTCAAACAATATCAAACAATATGAAAATCAACGTCAAGTCACTAGATATTGATTAAAGTTGCATGCTAAACATAATTTGAAAATGATTAACATGCAAGAAAATAATATATTTGAAACGTACACTTTTTTCTGAGGGATTTTCATATATAACATGTTGGATTTGGAGTTACGGTTTAAAAGATATGAATATTTTAAAAAGCTTTTAAATCTGCCGGGAAAAAAGAAAAAGGGGAGAAGGGGGACTCGAACCTGGGTCGCCAGTGCTGAAGCGGGATGCTCTATCCACTGGGCTATCTCAATCCTTAAGTAGGTAAAAATATGCAACCAAATTACTATATAAATATCAGTTTAATTTAAAAAAAATGCAAAAATAATGAGGTCATTTGGATTTGTGGTTTAAAAGTTGCAGATAATCAAAGTTTGGTCAATAGAATTACTATCTTCTTTCAAACAGAAAAAGAAGGGCCACGTCGATCACATATTTCAGTAATATTTTTTTTTGTGTGGACATATTTCAGTAATATACGCTATCCGACTTTCAAAAAAAAAGTAATACTCCCTCCTTCCCAAATCTTAGGCGCTTAACCTTTTTTTTATTAAATCCCACAATATCAGGCGCATAAGCCTCCCAACCCGTGTTTTTCTGATGTACAGGTAGTTTCTGCTAACTATCACTAGTACTAGATCGGTCCTATTCTGTCACGTCGGTTTGCTATTTTCCTGGATCGTTCAATCACTTCTGTTAGAGGAGATTGTTTAGTCGTAGAAAATGGGAAGGAGGGAGTATACGCTAATCGGTTGGAGCGCGTCCGCGTTCGCGCGATGGATCAGACGCCCTGTCTGGTGGAGCGCGTAGGGCTCACGCGATGGATCAGACGCGCGTCTGGTGGGTTGCGCCGCGCGAGATCTCCTCCCCCTTTCCTTCCATCATTTTTTCTGTTTCCTTCACTCCTTCTTTCCCACGATCCTTTTCCTCTTTCCTTTTCACGCGCCGGACCCTGGTCCTAAAAAAAAAACTATCCCATAGCGACCCGAGTCGTACCTCGATCCCCTGTTCCGCCGCCACGCGACCCGAGCGCTGGCCGCATCCAACAGCCACATCATGGCGGCGCGACGAAGCAGCCCACGCCGGCGCCTCCCTGCCGCTACCCTCTCCCTCTAACCTTGCTCCGCCACCCGCCGCTCGGCGCCTTCCGCCCATCGGCCTCCTCCTCCCTGAATCTCGGCTGGTCGATCCTGCCCGTGGGCGCGTGGCTGGACCGCCCGACACCTCAACTCCGGCGCCAACGGACCTGCCATCCTGCTCACCTGCCCGGGTCTCCCGTGCGCTTCAGTGCAACGCCCTACAGCAGCTCTCCCCTGGTCATCCGTCCCTCTGCTCAGCGCCGCCCGGACTGGCTCGCCTGCCTCCCTTGCGACCAACGACCTCGACTGACTTGCGGCTACCACCTCCAGAACAACAATAGTATGATTATCCCCTCATGTTTCCCTCTGTATTTTTCATTGCAAGTGCAGCAAAGTGCAGCAAATTTAGATTCAAAATACATCACATGGGCATTAGTACTGTGCTATACATGCAACATAAGGATGCTGATTTTAGTTTGAAAGTAGCAGACTAATTTTCCCTTGCTTGCTGTTTTATTGGTATGTAGAACCACACATTCGTGGAGGTCAGTAGCATAAAGGTATGCTATGTTCTTGAGCATAAGTTAAACAATCTGGTTGTTAGTTTTGAGCCGTGATCTCTTCACTGTATCTCTCAGAATTTCTGTATACTAGCTAGAATTAGACAGGGTAGTAAGGCATAAGAGGTTAGTTGGTTGGTTTAGTCAACTTTGAATTTATCAAGAGTGAAGATGTTAACCACCAGCATATGCACAACATGTCACTGAATTCTAGCTGTCTGAATGTTATCTCATGAATTTCAGTTATCTCTGAATATCACCAGTACATACTTGGCATCAGTGGGTGTACAAGTATACAGAAATAACATCAGCACATGAATTTCAGTATACCAATACTCTGAATCAGTGAAGAATGAATGTGGATGTACAAGGACGCCACCGCCCGGAGGCATCACCATGGCCGTCGGGTCGTAGCTGCGTGGGGCAAGCGCTGCGCTGCCATCGCGTGTGGTCAGTACCAGACCGCGGTCGCGTCGGGGCGCTGCCGTGGCCTGCGGGTCGCCGTCGCTAGGGGAGCGGCGCCGCAGTCAGTCATCGTTGAATCGCCGCGGCGTCCAGGTCGCCCTCGTGGCTGGAGAAAAAGTAGGAAGGGGATAATTTCTGTTTTTTCTCTCTCCAGCTAATAATTAGTAGGGGGTTTTCGGGAAAACTGTGGTTAAGTGGCTGGTGGGATTCCCCCTCTGATCTGTACCATATGTTCGTCATCTGATGGCCCAGGAGGATAGTTTTCAAGTTTTCACTGAATGGGCATTTTCACTGGATACTTCGCCCTTATTTACCCTCATGTCACAAGTACTACCATGTGACAGTAATACTATTTCTTGTTCCATCAACCAAATTTTGCTTTACAATGTATAGATAAATTTTGCTTTACCATGTGACAGTAATACTGGTATGTATGTATCCCTGTTGTCTTGTCTTGTAATGCAGCTCGTGATGCTATTGACTGTAATGCAACTACTAATGCAGCTGTTATGTTTTTTTAACAGGACTGGCTTTACGGAGATACGACAAAAATGACACGAGATAAGAGCTGGATGGACAGGGAAAGAGATTCTGTTGAGTGGCAAACTGGCATGAAGGATTTCTTGAATTTTGCCTTCGATGGTGCTCACCCAGACTCAACAGTCCCATGCCCATGTAGGAGATGTCTCAATATTGTTCAAAAAAAGAAAAGGGATGTTCATAGTGACTTGCTGTTCAATGGGATGGATCCAACCTACACTCACTGGATATACCATGGTGAACAATCCGATGAGGGAAGCATGTCTGAAGATTCTGATAATGAAGACGTTGTAGATGATGGTGCTGGGGTATGTGACATGCTCAATACTCTCATAAGGGGCACAAACATGGAAAGCAATGCAGACATTGGTGAAGGTGCGGGAGACATTCATGTGGATGCTTCCAGCGGTGATGAAAGGAACCAGGAGCCAAATGCAACAGCCAAGGTCTTCTTTGAACTATTGAAAGAGGCAAAAAAAGAGTTGTACCCAGGTTGCAAGGATTTCACGAAGCTATCTTTCATTGTGAAGCTTTACCAATTTATGCTCCAAGGAGTTAAGGGATGAAGATTTGGAGAGGTTGAGCAAAACAATTCCAGAAACTCTATGTCATCTCGAGACGATCTTTCCACCAGCATTCTTTGATATTATGATGCATCTCCCAATTCATCTTGCTGAAGAGGCCCGATTGGGAGGGCCTGCCTTGTACAGATGGATGTATCCAATTGAGCGATACTTGCGTATGCTGAAAGGATATGTGCGTAACAAGGCTCAACCAGAAGGTTCTATTGCAGAGGGGTACATACTTGAAGAGTGCATGACTTTTTGCAGTCGATTCGTTGATGGAATGCCTACCAAGCTAAGTCAGTCCGAACGTCATGAAGACGGAGGTACAGATCAACCACCAACAGGAATTAGCATCATGAGTACAGTTGATTACTCCAAGAAAGGTTTTGTTTGTGAATCATTGTCTTTGGCTGAGATTAATCAAATGAGGCATTTCATAATAACAAACTATGAGGAAACTGCGCCATGGATTGAGTAAGGATACTTATGTATTTATTTCACATCATGATATGCATTAATACTTTCCTGTTCAACTAACAATCATTTCTCTTTGAAGTGAACATCTTGAGGAGCTCACAAGTAAAAATTCTCCTAATCCTAAAAAGCGGCACAAGGAAGAGTTTGTTGGCTGGTTTGAGAGACGGGTAAGTTTATTTCGCATTTTCACTAATGTTCCTCGTAATAACGTACCAACGCTGTACATTACACTCACACATATTCTATTCCTTGAAACAGATCACAGAACTCCACAATGATGGGAAGGTCAGCAATCTTATTTATGCGCTAGCTAAAGGACCTGATCACCTAGCCCGTGTATACAACCATACAGTTCTGAATGGATATTTCTTTAGGAATTCCTATATAGAGCAGGACTTGAGTACCCAAAATAGTGGCGTCATAGTCAAGGGCGATGCAACCACATGCAATATTGATTATTACGGGGTGATCAAGAAAATCATATTTCTTGACTTTCCTCTTGATAAGGAGGTTGTTCTATTCCAGTGTGACTGGTTTGATGTGCCTCCTGCCAACATAACTGAGAGTAAGGGGTATAAGAAGGACAAATATGGAATTATTGACCTTGACACTACTCTACACCGATTCCAGGGAGACCCTTACATTCTAGGCCTCCAAGCTCAACAAGTTTTCTATGTGAGAGATGTGAAGAACCCTGATTGGGCAGCTGTTATTAAAATGAATCCACGCAATTTGTTTGCTCCTTCTGTTTTAAATGGTGTAGGCCTTGATGAAGCCGATGAAGGTGGTGAGGCAGACGTACTGGATGTCGTCGATGCAGAAATTACAGTGCCAGAAATTACAGTACCTGAAGAGATCACTAGTTGGTGCAGAAATGATGACGAAGGATCCAGCGTTGATGTTTCAGTCATAGAAAATATAAAACCTGTTGAGTTTGAAGATGTCCAGTTCGAATCTGATGATGATACAGATGATGATGAGGCTTACGTAAATGATGGCCATGTTGCTCCTTTGGGGCAAGAAGAATCGGATGATGACCAGGGGTTCTTTGTATAGTTTTTAATCTCTTGGTAAGGTGCTTTTCACATGTTTAAGCCATGAATATAAGTTCCTGAACTTTTTTGATGGTTACCTGCGAGTAGTATCTCTCCTGAAGTTTAATCTGATGTGAAACAGGTTCAAACAAGGCACCCCTGCATAGTGTCATCTGTTGTGGCAAATGGGAACAAAAGCTAGTGCCCAGCACTAACAGTTTGGTGATGAAGAGAAGAGAAGAGTAGTTGCTGTTCTTTTAGTGATGTTGCTATTTTGACAGTGATGCTATGTACACACTGTTGCTATGAACTTGTGGTTTTTAGTGTTGTCGCTACTTTCATTACTTTGCCGTCAACTTATGGTCTTTTGTGTGAACAATCTATACAAGTATGGCTGCTGAAACTTGTGTGCTTTCATGTTGAAACTTGTGTTATATATCTCGCTGAGATGGTTTGCTATATCCTACTAAAATCTTGTGTCATATGTCCTTATATATATCTTGATGTGGTGTTGTTGATCTGCTGGTGAATTCTTGCTGGAAATTAGGCTGGGATACAACAGCCTGGGAGTGTTCAAAAATAGCTAGTATGCAGCCTTGCTCAATTTCTCTGTTTAACACATAATTTTATATGGAATCTCCTTTTTTATTAACAGCACACATAAATACATACAATCACATCAAGCAAGATACAGAAAAATTAGGAAGAGAATATGTGCTGCTCAGTGCTCACGACTCACCTTTGTGAGAAGGGCACTGAGCTTGCCGTCTTTCCGGTGCCGACGACGAACTTGCTACCGGAGGAGGTCAGTAGGGCGAGTGAAGGGCGTCCGCGAGTGTGCAACGCTCCGCACGCGCGTAAGCGAGCGTTCCTCCAAGTGGTGGTACCACCGATGTCCACTTTGCAAGATATGTGACTAAAATGCAACTTAGGTGCAAGTTGTAGTACCTAATGTGTTAATACCTCTATAAACTAGTACGCCCCTTTAATCAGATCCTGAGAAATAGTATAATAAATCAAGGGAAAAATCAGGAGCACTGTAGAGAATATCGTTGCAATATCCTGCTCCTTTTTGGCAACACTAGAGGATTGTTGCATTATGGTGTACATATTACCATGGATGCTCAATTTGTCGCAATATGTAATAGTTATTGCAACGCAACGAAGGTGAGGCAAAAAGTCACCCTATTACAACCAATACATGCTTTGTTGCAATACGAAGCCATGTTTTTTGCAACAGTATCTATGACTAGCGCCACATGTCAGAATTGTTGCAATATATGTCTAAATATTACCACAAAGATGTACTTTGTTGCAATACCTAGCCTTTATTGCAACAAGATGACCAATTCACGCAACGGGACGGAACTGTCGCAATAGCACTACCATATTACAACGCCGATGCAGCTTGTGGCAATACATGGCTTCTATTGCAACAAAATGAGTACTTAGCGCGATGAAACGAAATTGTGGCAATATGTAGATCCTATTACCACGAACTGGAATTTTGTGGTAATATAGCATTTTATTGCAACAAAAGATAGTTGTAGCAATAATTTTTGTTGCAATAGACCGGAATCCTTGTAGTGGAGGGAGTCCTCCATGACCCGCCTCACCAGCTCCTCCTCCTCCTCCTCCTCGGCCGTCATCGGAGCGAGCGATGGCAGGGACGGCGACGGGGATGGCGTCGGCGTCAGGCCGCGGACCAGCCTACGTCCGCGTGGCTGGGGAGGGCGAGCAACGCCCGCGCGGCGTGGCGGGCTCGGAGCACGGCCGGCAAAGAACGACTGTCGGGCGCAGATCGTGCTCGTCGCGCAGCCAGGTATCCCACATCGGTGAGTCCGGTGCATACCTCCAGTCGTTGACAAGATCCGGCGGCAGGCGGGCGCGGCATGCGGGCGCGGCGGCGGGCGATCTCCTCGCGTCGGGCGCGGCCGCTCACCGGGATCGGTGGGATAGGCACCCGGTCGGCGGAGAGATGCCAGTTATTGGGGAGGTGCACGTCGGCCCATGGCAGCGGCGTGCCCGTCTCCTAGTAACGCTTGCAAATCCCCGCCTTGACGTACGGCCTCAGGCGAGGTCCGGTCGCCGGTGGGGCGATGTGAAATGCGGGTGCCGGAGGTGCAGGTGGTGGAGGTGGAGGGGTGGAGCGGTGACGACGACGGCCGGAGGAAGAGCCGGCCTCGTGGTCGTTCCTGCCCTTGCGGCCGGAGATCCAGTGCCATCCCATGGTGGCCAGCGGCGAGGTGGAGCTAGGGTTCGGAGCGTGTCGGGCTTCGAGGAGGCATGCCTGGCCGGAGTGGGGAAGTGGAAGTGTGGACTCCCACCGGTCCACGGCTTCCACATAAAGAAGGACGCCGACCGCTCGGCCGGGCTGGCTGGCTGGTGGGTCCGCCCAAGCCTGCGACGTAAATGTGGGCGGTGGGTGGTGGGTGGGCGGCTGCCACGCGGGCACGAGGCGGACGCGGAGCGGGCGTGTGGGCGTCCGTTCGTCGTCCGTGTGGCCGCAAAGCCAGCACAAGTTTGAGCGGGAAATGGGGCGGGCCGGACGCGAAACGGACAAAAAATGGGAATGGGGTCGCGCGTTGGGCCGTCTCATCTGTCCGTTTTGACCCAAACGGACGTACGCGGACGTTTTGGGGTCGTGCGTTGGAGTTGCCCTTAGCGAGAGCATCAACAACCGGACCCTCGCCCCCTCCATTTGTCCGCCCTGACAGCCCGGATGCTGTCCGGATAAAAACCCCAGCACAACCGGACCCTCCCTGGGCAAGTCCTCTTTTGCTCACAACCGCGTCGCTGCTCTCCTTCGTCCTTGATCTGCGTCCGTCCTTCACTTTGACTCATTGTTGGGTAGAGTTGAATGTGAAACCCAAGTGAGCAACCCTCTATAAAGATATCAAGAACCCAACCAAGATGAAGAAGAACAATGATAGCACAAGTTCCCACGAATCTATTTGATTGGACGACGACGCCGATCATTTTACTAATTTTTATTTGATGTGAATCATTTTAGCTTGTGTTGTAGTATTATTGATCAACGAAAATGCTAAACAGCTGACGTCAGATTTTTCGGCACGACAAATCTGACGTTTTTTATGGCATTTTATGTTGGCGCGATGATGGCAAATTTAATTTGCAAGCACGTCAATTTCCCGAGAAACAAACGAACTGAGGCAGATTTGCCATGCTCGCCAACTAAACCTGCCATCCTCGGCGAACATAATTTGCCATGAAAAAAGTTCGATTTGCCATGCCTAAAAATTTGACGTCAGATTTTAGTGGAGTCCAAAACTTAATGTACTGCTTTCTGCTAACGTAATGTGAAATTTTTGTTAGTGTAATTTTTTAAAATGTTAACATAGTGTGAAATTTTTGTAGTGTAATTAAAAAAGTGTTCGTGACCTTAAAAAATATACATGTATTTCCAAAAAAATGTATGCGGGATTTTTCAAAATGTTATAAAATGTAAACTATATAATTTATTAATTCAAAAAACGTTCACACTAAAAATCTTTATACAACTTTTAAAAACTGTTTGCATAGTTTATTGTGTATCCTTTAAAAAGTTCAAAAATTTGAAAAAAATGGTACGCTTATTTGAAAAATGTTAAACATGTATATGGATTTTTTTTGTGAAAATACATATTTGTAAAAATATGTCCTGATGTATACAAAAAATGTATAGTTTGTATGAAAAATGTAGACATGTGTTACAAAAAATATATAATAAAATAAGCCCAAAGAAAACCGAAGAAAGAAACAAAAAAACCTGAAGTAAAAAAAGAGAAAGGAAAAAAAAAGAAAACCGATTGAAATAGTGAAAGCTGATAAAGAAAGACACAAAGAACGCAGAGGCAAATACATTACTGGGCCATCCCACTAGCGTCGCACAGGAGGCAAGAGTTATGTCTCGCTTCGTGGTAGAACCAGTAAAAAAACAACAACAAAAAAACTGGCTCAGCAACCTGCTAGAAGGTTCCCAAAACCGGGTAGTAGTCATGTGTGCTAGCTAAAATGGGTTGACCCCACTACCCTTTGCTTCCCTCTCTCCTGTGCATTTGAACGGCAATCTGACGCAATGAGCATCATATATTGTGTTTGAGGCAAATGAGCATCATATATGACTCTCCAAGGATCTCATGGACCCGAATTCTGTAACATGGGCTTAGGTATGGCCTTGCGACGGCACAACTCAAAGCCCACTAGTAGTGTACGGCCTGTTAAAGGAAAGCAGCCCAAGTGTGCCCACGACGCCAGGCATCTCAGATTCCACAATTCTCTGAAAACAAAATTCCCAGATTCCACCAAGGAACGACACATGTTACTCTGAATCAGAATGGTTTGTACAGTGACTGCACTGTCAGAAACACAGAAACCGGCCATCGCATTCCATATTTCAATCACATCTGCTTTTCTTGCCGTGCCTAAAGAGCACAAGTCAAACCGATAGGACAGTAGATATACTCCACGGTCCATGTAAATGGAAAACACCAATGACAAAGTGAAAACCCCGCAAAAAAAATTGACAAAGTGAAAAGGAAAGGTAAAAAAGTAGGGAAAAGAAAGAGGCGTCATGTGTCCAGCAGCCACAGTTTGCACTACTCTCGCGGATTGGATCGGCACGTTTCGGTGTCCGCGCTGCGCTGCACCGACGTCGCGTCGCTTTCTTTCTCCTCCTCTGATTTGGGACATGAAAACCATTCCCTGTCGACGCTGTCCACACCACTCCATGCTTTTCCTCCATCGCAACATTCAGCAGCCAACCAAAAGCTACCTCGCTTGCAAGTTGCAACTACAAGTGACAGAAAAACCCCACCGTCTCCTCGGAATAAACTCATTTTGCTGTCTAGCAGGACAAATCTTTCTTTCTTTAGTTCCTTGTGGCAGGAACGTCCAAGCTTGCGGCCTCTTGAAAATAAAATCCAGCAGGTCCATCGACCCCATCGGCGATGGGCGACGGCTGGCCTTCCCTAGGCGGGACGTATGGTGATGATATGTTAGCCACGAGTTAGCAACATCACTTTGGTCGTACATATTATCAAGCTGATCCTGACAAATTGCTGCTTTACAGATGAGGCTCAAGCTGTAAAGGTAAGAATTATACTACTGCTCCTACATGGAGAGAAGAAAGATGATATAAACGTACAAGATTAGAAGGCATGTACTGGGCGATAAATACGTGCTGCCATTTGCATAACATAAGCATATGTAGAGGAGATATGCATATATAACAGGATGGGTCAGCAGATCACTGCAGATCGGTCTGACTTCACAAAAACGATGATTGAGATACAAGCGGTCGGAATGATTTTTTCTACACCATGTCGTTGTCGACAAGTACAAGTGTGCAATTACATATGGAACATGTGTTGATGCGTTCTGGGTATGATCAGGGTCAGATGGCATAAACAAACTATGCTCGCGCAGGAGCACCTAGATAACTAAGGAATCAACGCACGCATAATGAGAACGAGGCACATATAGTTAGGTCCTCACAAGCCTCTGGTGTAGAGTCTAGACTATTCAGACATGAGAAATATCCTTGCGCACGTTGGCTTCCTCCTTTGATGTCCATGTTCGGTTGGCCAACGATCAACACGTACGCCGCAAGCCCTGGAAAAATTTAAAGGAGTCCGGAGGCGGGTGCCCTAGAAAGCAAAACTGCGAGCATCAAAGAAAGGAAAGATTCAAAGCTATAGAGATCCGAAAACGACCTTGGCGGAGGACCATTTCATTTCTTCGATGTGTCGTGCCTACCTGCCGCGGCATGGCATCCATCTTTCCTTTATTGTTTTGCGATGGCAGCATCGATCGATCTTTCTGATGCGACCGGCAACATGCACCAAGGTATCTGCGTCTCTTCTTCACGGAGCTTTCATTCCTATATATACTTGCGTGATCGGCATTGGGTTCTTTGCAACGGCGGAGCCAGGAATTATGCACAAGGGGGGCCGAACATTGAGCAAAACTCTAAAGTGCAACAAGATGCATGGAATGTAGAAAAAATTAGGAAAAATATATATTTGAATGAGCCATGAGTATAGAGAAATATGCACTATTATTACTGAGAAAGTGTTGGTAACATGAACACGTCACATAGATAGCATGAGATGATGATGAACTAACAATCATCAATCGAACATCAAACAAACTGCATATACATGTCGTTCTATTTAATCCATCAATAACTGAATTTTTGTAGGCTTTTCAGATGAATAAATTGCCGGCCTGAACTTTTTAAATTATTATTAAAACTAACTAACATATAGTTATTTATATT
Source organism: Elymus sibiricus (assembly GCA_039707655.1). Lineage (NCBI taxonomy): Eukaryota > Viridiplantae > Streptophyta > Magnoliopsida > Poales > Poaceae > Elymus > Elymus sibiricus. The sequence goes on from CM077668.1 coordinate 51,587,567, forward strand.
CCCTCCATTCCAATGAATAAGGAGTGCACACATCTTCAAATTCAACTTTGACCATAAATTAGATCAATAATATATATTTTTGTGACTTAAAAATTATATCATTGAAAAGTCCTTTTGAATATGAATTCAACGAAAAAAAACGGTATAACTGTTATCATATATAACACACATTTGATTTGTCTAATTTTTGGTCAAAGTTGATTTTCGAAAAATGTGCGCGCTTATTCATTGGAATGGAGGGAGTAAATTATAACACCAGATTTTTTTAGAGGAAACTACAACACCACAATACCAGATTTTGCCTTGTCCTTGTGTATTTAGCCTCGTACTACTGCATTGTCTTGGAAGCGCAGAATAGGGAGAGAGAAGAGAAACTACAGGAATAAGAAAGACGCGCAGGGCGATGACTCGCATGCATGGCCTTTCATTTTTCACCACGGTTTTCAGTGGGATCTTCTGTGAGCAACACATACACTCTAGTTTGTCAAAATGCTATTCGGGAGAGGGATGTACAAGCAGCCACATAGCTCTTTACATATATAATCCTACTAGATCTTCAAAAATATTCTGCATGTTGGGGGGAGCCGTGGCCCCTGCTGGTCCCCCCCTGGATCCGCCGTTGGTTCTTTGGCTCCAGCAAATGGACCTAGACGGAAGCACCGGAGGAAAGTTGCGTGTAAATTGTCCGGCAGCAACGTTTGGCTCAAGCTGCAGCAAGTTCCAAAGCAGCTATGCTTCTTGAAATAGAGTTGAAGGCTTTCCTGCCTAGTTTAGGCTGGGGTTGGCCGGCTTTTCAAACAAGCGTAATTAGCTCTAGCTACTACTGATTGGACTTGTGAGCAAGTTAAAAGCCAACTCGCTAAGCTAAAAATCGTTGTGTTTAGCACTACATCTTACTGCAAAACTAGTATATGAGCTAACAAGGCTCGTAGCTAGCACAAATTGCGGCCGCTCTGCTTTGGCAGCGCAAATCAAGGGAAAATGGTTGGATAATGCATCATCAGCAACATGGATGACAAGTAGCCACTATAGAAGGGAAAACCGATTAAAGACATGCATGATGATCCTCTCTCCCCGTTTTTGTTCCTATTTGTTGCTGATGGTCTCTCGGCTTTGTTGAAGGATGGGGAAGAAAAGGGTGATTATACACCCCTGAAAGTGTGCCGTAGAGCGCTGGGTGTCTCTCATTTGCTGTTCGCAGATGACACCATGCTGTTTTTTAAAGCAGAAGAGGAACAAGCTAAGAAGGTACATGAGGTGCTACTCACCTATGAGAGGGCTACGAGCCAATGCATCAATCCGGTCAAGTGTAGTGCACTGTTTGGAAGTGCTTGTACTGTTGACAACGAGGAAAAGGTGCGTACTATTTTGCATGTTGACTTGGTCGCTTTTGAAGAGAAATACTTAGGGCTACCGACACCGGATGGGCGTATCAACAGAGGTAAATTTCAGAATTTGCAATCAAGACTTCTGAAAAGGATCATTGCTTGGGGTGACACTCTTTCACTGGCTGGCAAGGAAACCATGATCAAAGCTGTGGCGCAGGCTATCCCTATTTATATTATGGGTGTGTTCAAGCTACCGATGTCTGCATGTGATGATTTGAACAGGATGGTAAGAAACTTTTGGTGGGGTTCGGCAAAAGGCAAAAGGAAAACTCACTGGATGGTGTGGCCGCAAATTCAGGCTCATAAAATGAAGGGTGGGCTTTGGTTCAGAGACTTCCGTCTCTTTAACCAAGCCCTTCTCGTGAGGCAGGCGTGGAGACTTTTAGTTAACCCCAACAGTCTATGTGCGCAGGTACTGAAAGCCCGGTACTACCCGGAGGGGCGTCTCGAGGACACGGTATTCTCGGGGAATGCCTCTCCTACATGGCAGGCCATCCAGTATGGCCTCAAGCTCTTGAAGAAGGGCTTGGTGTGGCGTGTTGGCAACGGGCAAAGCATCCGTATCTGGAGTGATCGTTGGCTGCCCACGGAGCCGACGGGGCAGCCTATCACGCAGCAGGGCACCTGCAGATTACGGCGGGTGGCGAATCTCCTGGATGAGTCCAGCACTTGGCGCCTGGACGTACTTTGGTGTTACTTCCTACCGGTGGACGTGAGCACCATCACGAGTATCCGCACTTCGTCGCGCATCACCCAGGACATCATCGCTTGGGCGCCTGAGAGGAACGGTATCTTCACCGTCCGCTCCGCCTACCGCATTGCCATGGACGAGCGCGAACGTCCATCGGCGACAGCCACGAGCAGGGCACCGAATGGTTGTCGCGCCATCTGGAAGGCCATATGGGGGTGCCCTGCTCCCCCAAAGGTACGCGTCTTCGCATGGAGGCTGGTTTCCAACTCGCTCGCTACTTGGGCTAATAAATGCTCTCGCCATCTTGAGATTACTGATATTTGCCCCCTTTGTGGTGTGGAACGAGAGGATGGTTTCCAAGCGATGTGTAGGTGCCCCCTCGCGACGAACCTGTGGCATGCAATGGCGCTAGACTGGCCCATGCCAAAGGTGGAGGACATCACTAACTCTGGACCGGAATGGTTATTCTCGCTGTTGGAGCCCCTATCGGAAACCACGCGCATGGTAGTCCTTATGACCATGTGGTGAGTGTGGCATGTGCGGAATGAAGTTACCCATGGGAAAGATCCACCGCCAACTGAAGCATCTCGCAGATTCCTCCATGGATATATTAACTCCCTGCTGTGTATACACCAATGGCCACAAGGGGACATGGAGAAAGGAAAAATGGTTGTGCAACTAGAAGCCCCGAGAAGCCCTCAAGTAGCACCATGCAAGCTGGACCAACGTTGGGTGATGCCTCCCTCTGGTTGGACGAAACAAAATGTTGATGGAAGCCATGTTCCCGCTACTGGAGCTGCAAGAGGAGGTATGGTGCTGCGTTCTGACCAAGGTGAAATTATTTTCAAAGCCTGTAGAGAGATTCGCACATGCGATAATAGCCTCCATGCTGAGCTAGCTGCCTGCAAGGAGGGTCTTGAGCTCGCGCTGCACCGCACTATGCTACCCATTGTGGTCGAGATGGACAGCGCCGAAGCTGTCAGGATGATAAATGCCACGTCTGTGGACAGGTCGAGATTTCATGTGCTTGTTGAGGAGATCAAGAGGATAGCCGCTGAAGACCCGAGGGAGATTTCTATTAATACAATTAGTCGCTCGCAAAATAAAGTAAGTCATGAGCTCGCTGCATATGGACGTAGAACTCCTTGTACTGCAGTTTGGTTGGGCTCCGGGTTGAGCAACATTGTTGTAATCGTACTGGCTGATCTGCCTCCTTAAATTAATAGAATCTCCCTCCCCCCCCCCCCCCCCCCCCCCCCCGCAAAAAAAAGACATGCATGATGCGGATGACGAATCCCCTATTTGCCGCCATAAGCATCAAATAATTGGGCAAACGCCCATGGCCCACTGATATGGGCCAGCTCACAGGCGCCCCAATGGCTTTTCATTAAAAAAAATCAGTTGTCTAAAAAAATCAGTTTTCTGAATTTTCTTTAGATTTTTATGAAAATGTATTTAAAAATATTGTTTAAACAATAAAAAAATTCAGGTATAATAATATAAAATCTTCATTTATATACAATAAATTTGATGGCAAAGTATCCGGTGAAAATGGCTTTTCAGTGAAAATCTGGAAATTTTTATCATCCACTGTTGGATTGATGGCGGACGTTCTGGATCAAACGTGGGACTACTAACAATCCACTTAAACACAATTTAGCAGATAACCCCCTCTCTGTATTGACCGCCAGGTGAATAGGGCTTGACTGCTCGTGTTCCTGAGATCAGATCGCTTCTTCGTCTTGAGCGCCGCCGCGATGCACCTTTGCCCGGCGCCTAGCGCCTGCCCTCAGCCGGCCGCGACCGGCCCTCCGCCCGTCGGGATGGGCCTTTCATCATTAGGGAGTGGCCCTCCGCCAACCGCGACTCTCCCTCCGCTGGATGTGTCTCTTGCCATGACGCCCCTCCCATCGATAGCAATGGGGTCTTCGCCGTCTGCGGGTCACCCTTCATTGAACGTGGCTCACCCTCCGGCAGCCGCGACTCAAACTTCGGAGCAGTCGTCGCCCCTGCCCTCCACGATTCTGTCCCCTGACATGCCTCTGCATCTTCGTAGTCATGTACAAGTAAGCCAGTAGATGGAGTATTAACCTAGACTTGTAGCGACCATAGTTGCCACCAAGCCTAGAATGACGAGTAGCAAATTAAGTAACTAATTTTTGGCAAAATGTGAGCATGCTACAGAAGACGCACATGCATAGGTTTGTCTACTATGAGCAGTGTGCAGCCGGTCATGAGAATGCTCAGGCTGCTCCATATCAATTATTTTCATCGTTTTTGTCAAGCATAGCAGTTCTTTAAAAAAATCACAAGGCAAGAGAAAGCCATTTACTGCTATTTACTGTCCAGTACATATGTATATTTGGTGGCTGTTGTTGTTCCTCGATTGATACGAACTAATCATGCCAACCCGGCGATGTTGCATTACAGATGGAGCATGAACCTGAGCTTGTCAATGATGGAGGGAGCCATGATATGGAAATTCTGCCTCCTCCGATCAATCTGGAAAACTTCAGTACACCAAAAAAGAGAGCTACAAGTGGCCCATTTTGTGTGAGTATCATTATCACCATAATTTCGCTCAAAATTTTCCAACAATCATTGACTTATATGACTGATGGGTGTTTTAATATTTAGGGTTCGTCGTGTACACCCGACTGTGATGACAATGTAAAACCGACTGTAGGTATGACATTCAAGACTATGGAAGATGTCGAGAAGTTTTACAAGGCCTATGCACATAATGTTGGATTTTCAGTCAGAATTGGACAGAAAAGGACTGTAGATAATGTGGTGGTCTGGAGGCGATTTCTTTGCGCCAAAGAAGGTTTCCGAACAAAGAAGGAGGAGGAACACAAGAAGGATTTGAAGGGAGAGAAAGTAAGGACACATGCAAGAAAGATTACTAGATGTGGTTGTGAGGCCATGATAACTGTGAAGCGTATGGAAGATGGCAAATATTGTATATCACATTTTCATGAAGAACACACCCATCAATTTGTCACACCTAGCAAGCAACATTTAATCAAGTCTAACAGGGAAGTCAGTGAGAAGGCCAAGACCACACTGTTCACATGTCATGCGGCTAGCATTGGCACATCCGGGGCCTTTCGGTTGCTTCGTGTTGGTGAAGGTGGATTTGAGTTCGTGGGGTGCACAAAGAGAGACCTGCAAAATTATCACCGTGACATGAGAAGTACTTTCAAGGATACAGATGCTCAAATGTTCATTGACAACCTTAGAAAGAGGAAGGAAATCAACCCAGGGTTCTTCTTTGAGTATGTTCTTGATGAAGAAAAGCGATTGACACATGTGTTTTGGGCGGATGCTTTTTGTAGAAAGAATTATGCTTTGTTTGGAGAAATTGTGTCTTTTGACTCCACTTACAGCACCAATCAGTACAAGATGATATTTTGTCCATTCACAGGAATAAATCACCACATGGGATCTGTTTTCTATGGTGCTGCATTGATTGTTAATGAGAAGATAGAGTCATATAAATGGGTGTTTGAAACATTTTTGAAAGCAATGGATGGGGCAGCACCGAGGCTTATAGTAACTGATGAAGATGCTAGCATGAAGGATGCCATTGGTAAAGTTATGCCAAACACCATCCATAGGTTATGCATGTGGCACATAATGAGAAAGCTTCCCGAAAAAGTTGGTCCTTCATTGAGAGAGGACGAACATTTCTACAGTGTAGTTAACTCGTGTGTATGGGGCTCTGAAAACCCAGCTGAATTTGAGGCAAAGTGGTTTTCCATGATTTCTGAATTTGGACTTGAGGATAACTCATGGTTCACTAGGAGGTATGAAATTCGTGAGTCATGGATACCAGCCTACTTCAGAGGTGTATTCTTGGGTGAAACTCTAAGAACTACTTCAAGGTCAGAGAGTGCTAACTCGTTCTTCAACCACTTTATTGGTTACAAGCATGCTTTGGTAGAGTTTTGGATTAGGATCGGTACAGCCCTCGAAGAACAACGACAAAATGAACTCAAGGCTGACCATGATTGCCTCAATTCCACACCTCCACTGATTACATCATGGGAGCTTGAAAAGCATGCGAGCATGTACTTCACCCATGAGGTTTTCAAAGCTTTTCAGAAGGAGGTGCGTGCAGCTAGAGATCATTGCTTGATTGAAAGCATATCCCAGGAAGGTGATGTGAAAATCACAGTTGTAGGTGGTGACCGCTCTTCGAAGTCTAGAGAAGTTCAATTCAATATATCATCCAAGAGTGCGCACTGCTCTTGCATGTTATTTGAGACACGTGGAATTCCATGCCGACATATAATCATGGTTTTGAGAGGTGCAAAGTTGAATGAGCTCCCTAGCCAATTCATTCTAGAAAGGTGGAAGAAAACGGTTAATAGGAGGGCACTATATGATAGCTATGGCAACTTGCTTGAAGAGAATGAGAGTAGTTCTTTAGATTTGGCGAAGAGGAAAATGGTTTCTGAGATACACCAAACATTGGATGATACAATCAGGTTGGCCGAACACTCTCCCGAAGAATTGGAAGCATTAAGAAATGGACTCCTTGGCATGAAAAGAAATTTATCTGAAAGGGTTGTTGCCAATAACTCTAGTAGACAAGATGAATTCGAGGCATACATTGGTTGTACTATGCCTAGTGAAGTTGAAATCCATCCACCAACTGATGTCCACACAAAGGGGAGATGCAAAAGAATTAAGGGGCACTTAGACAAGGGTGGAGAAGGGAAGCAAAATAAGGATGAAGGTGGGAAGCAAAATAAGAAAGGTGAGGGGAAGAAAACTGTCGGAGGACCCAAAAAGCCTCGCACGTGCAAGGCGTGTAAGCAGGTTGGCTTCCATGATAGTCGTACGTGCCCTAACAAGAACCAAGAACCATAAAGGTAGTTGCCATACAACCAAAATGACTACTATTTCATTATTCAAATGTCCATTCTAACTGTTATGTTCATGTTTTTTTGCAGCTTCTTTTATTTGATTCGAGGCAACCAGCTGCTTTTTATTTTGCTGTAGTACAAGATGGAATTCAAAGCTTCAGTGTTATCTATTTGAGAGCTTCAAAGTTGTTCTTGGCTAGTTGCTTATTTGGAACTTCCTTTTGTTACATGATACTGAGTTCGCTTTATCCGTAGAGAGGCATGGCTAGTTGCTTATTTGGAATTACAAGTTCATGCGTTCGTGATTTCTGAATGGGCATTGTGCCAATCTTTTATCAAGCTGAAACCATGCAAAAGTTTACAAACATGTTAATTTATCGACTTTGTTCCAACTTAGCAAACCGAAACTATGCAAGAATTTCGAAGTTGTGTATTCAGTCTTTTTTTAGCCTCGCACACAGAGATTTTGTGCAACGATTCCACCACCCAGTCAATCTAAATCTTTCTTTTATCTAGATACATGTATTGCGAAACATTACAAAGCCCTGATGACCGAGCTAGCGCAGCTAAATCAGTGCACTATGTTACTTCCTGTACCAGCGAGCTGGAACATGCAGTTAGGAAAAAGGCTACACAGTGCCTTGATGTCTCTTGAGCTCATGACACAATGTGCAGCGACATGCTTCATGTTTTCCAGTATGTTCATCACCATTGAAAAACTACAGGGAGTTGAATAGCTGCAGCACTAAAAGAACAATAAATCTCAGTGCACAAGCTTCAGCATTTGTACAATTCTTCAGGGAAGAGAGGTTGTGCTGAACATTTCTTCAGACAACTGGACAAGTGAGGTACAATTCTTCAGATAACAAGGTAGCATAGGCCATAGGGGCAGCCTGCGTCCGCGGTGTTGCCGCGCGAGGCTGACGCATCCGGACGCCATTGTGATGGACGCGGCAACCGTACAGGTCACAACCACCGTCATCGCGGCGCAGCAGCTCGGAGTCGCTGGTAGCACCGAGCCGCTCTACTTCACCCCGCCGGCTGGTGTGGACGGCGTGCGCGTCACCTACGCAGTTCCACTCTTCCGCCGGGACATCCTCGTCTTTACCCCTGGGCGGCGTCGTCGGCTCTGCTCCTCTGTAGTGCGAACGCCATGGACATCCTCATCTTCCCCCCGGGCGGCGTCGTCGCCTCTGCTCCTCGGGAGCCCTACCCGCTGATGAGAGCTACGCAGTGAGTGCCCGCATCTCTGTCGGTTGTGGCGGCCTCGCCTCGGGACTCGCCGCTGCAGGAAGTCTCGGAGCCGCCATGGCGTTCCCCGCGGCAGCAGCCCATGGGACGGGGGAGACTTAGGTCGGAGTCTGGAAATTCCCAGATTATTTTGTCTAATCACTAAGAGAATAGGGGGTTATCTGCTAATTATGCTTAAGTGGATGGTTAAGGATCCCACCTTTAATCGGTGGCGTTCATTACAGATCTGAGGGTCCACGTAGTAATTTTCAGATTTTCACTGAATACCTATTTTCACTGGATACTTCGCAAATTTGATATAAAAGTTGTATCCTTGTGTTTTACAAATTGCATGTATATAATAAAATTGGCCATCTCGTTTTTTGGAAAAAATCATAAAGGTAATAGTATACTTGAAATAAAATGTTCATTGCGTATTAAAAAAAATCACATATACACACAAATTATATTTAATTAATGTGAAGAAAAAAATAAAAAAAGGAAAAATAGAAAGAGAAGAACAATCAACTAAAAGGTGGTAGAAAGTGGAAGAATTTTTTTTAAAAAAATGAGAGGAAAATAGCAGACCAAGGAGCAAGCGCCCATGTGTAGTATGTCGAAAATGTGCCACACTAACCGTCAAGTAGGTTTTTTTGCCGAGTTGGGCTTGCCGTATTCTTTATTTTTATGTTCCTTTTTTTTCTTTTCTCTCTCCTATTTTCAGTTTCTCTCGAGCCAGCTAGTTACAGTATTTAAAGACGGCGTCGTATCAGGTGAATCCGGCATCCATCGTGAATCCGTGCATTCTCCTGTTTCCGGCCACCCGATCTTGATCATGCCTGTCTACTTTGTTTGAGGAAATTTTCTACTGAAGCGGCCGTTTCATCCCTCTTCTTTGCAAAGTACCCCCTGTATAGATTGAAACATCCCAAGCTGAATCAAGATCTCATTCCTTTCGCCGGGGCAACGCACCCACGCTGGTTCTCCCGAAGGCGACGAGGTTAGCGCTCGACCGCTCGTGATGCGTCCCCACATAAAATCCGTCCGTGCCCGCCGTTGCCACAGTCAAGATGTCCTTCTACAGCCTCGGCAGTTCCGGATCGCCCTGTCCAAGTCCCTAGCGAGCCTCTGCACCGCTGATGCCGCCCGGCGGCCACAACATCCTCACCTTCTGATTTACACTCTCCCCTCCACTTGATGGCGCCGGCCTGCTACAGACTCGTGTGGGTGCCGAATACAGCCCGGAACCTCCTTGCAGAGCAACGCGTCTACATCTCTGCATCTTACCTGCTCTTGTTTGACGTACGCATAGAACTTGCAGATTGACCATCTTCCGTGGATTGTGAGCTTGTATACTGCAATTGTTGCTTGTTGGGTGTACATGTAGCTTCAGAATTTATAATGTGAACTTGCAGATTGTGAGCTTGCAATGTGAATCACGCGGGGAACATCTCAGATTACAAACCCACATCAGCCTCAAAAATAGCATTCAACAAAAGAAATTAAACAGTAGTTTTGTTCAGAATTTTGTAGTCACCAACAAGCATTCACTTTCTGAATTTTGCATTCACCAACAAGCATTCACTTCTTTCTGAATTTTGTAGTCCCGTTTTGAGGCTCGATTGATACACCCAAACGAGATCAATTGCAACTGAAATTGGCAAGAGGAGGTCATCTAAAAATAACAAAGCTACATGGTCACAGTAGTGGTCATCTACTAATCCACACGCTGTTGTCGCCACAGTCATCATATTGTGGTGGTCTCCGCCGTTGTCGAAATGTGGTGGTTTTGGGTCGTGGTCAGAACTGGACAGAGATCGTTGACCGCGGATGCACACGTTGGGCTGCTAGTCCTGGGCTCCTGGCAGAGGAACGACCGGGATCCATGGCAACTAGCTAGATCGAGGGAGAGCACCGCGCATCGCAATCAGGGGAGATCTTAGTGCGCCCGTTGAGGGAGAGCTTCACGCCCGAGAGGCAACGGCCAACACACATGGATCTCCGCCTGAGAGGTTACCGCCGCTGGGATGTGGTGGCCGCCTCCGGCGTGTCTTCATGGTGGTGCCGCCTATCACTAGTCTTCGTGGCAGGTTGTAGTTGCTGGAACATGGTGGTCGTGGCCGTCGTTGGGACGCAGTTCGCAGCCGTGATTGGGAATTGGGGGTAGGGAATTGAGAGAGCTTGCTTCGGCTGGGGGTTTCTAGAAAATTTACGCCTAAACATGGGTTGGAAGTGGGCGTGTTTCTGCAAAATAAGCGCCGACGCACAGGAGGCAGGGGATTTAGATCGGACGACCAGCGACGACAGGATACAGGGATGCAGAAGGGATGCCGGATTCATAAGATACGACGCCTTTAAAGACTAAAACTTTAGAATATAATCTTATAATTCAAAGGCATCCTATATACTATTTCACACTACTTGAAGTTTATTAGACTTTCATAATGTGTATTTAACCGAAAATGCCTTTTGGAGGCCGAACTCCATGGAGGCCTCCAAAAGCATTTTTCAAATTTCATCAAAATTCATATTTCTAGATTTCAAAAAATTATGAAAAAAATTACACATATACATGAAGGCATAATGTACATGTGTGTAAATTTTCATAACAAAATACGTTGAAATGATGGCTGTGCAAAAAAAAAAAAAATATGAGACTATTCAACACATGATACTATTCATCCTCAAAGTCAATGCATTTGTCTTTTTTGCACATGTCGCATTTCAAGGTATTTCATCCTGAATTTTTACAGACATATACATTTCATCTTTGTATACTTACATATTTTTTTTCAGATTTGTTTGAAACTAAAAAGTTTGAATTTTAATTTTTTTCAATAATAAAGGGCTCCATGGAGCTCGGCCTCCAAAACGCCACCCTCGTATTTAACTACTCCCTCCGTTCCAAAATATAGTGCGTCATCGGTTTCCGTGCTTCAACTTTGACCATAAATTTGACCAACGAGACCGACTGCGGCGGGGGCAAAAATTATACCAGTGAATTCGTATTCGAAAGAAGTTTTCAATTATATAAATTTTGCTCCCGCCGAAGTCGGTCTCGTTGGTTAAATTTATGGTCAAAGTTGAACCTCGGGAAGCGCGGGCGCACTATATTTTGGAACGGATGGAGTATGATTTAAATTCAACATCAATTGTACCCCATTTTGGGCTAAGTAGTTGAAATATAACTCAAGCATTCATGACAACATCGGAGATACAAAATACAATAGCCTAAGATCAAATAAAAAAAAGGAATCATCACCAACAAAATAATTTATAGCTCTATGAATATTTGAATTTGAATATCTATCACTCAATTGAAACACCAGAACTTGTCTGAATAATTTACAAATAGTCCGGAGGCTTATTTTTGTGACATAGTGGACATAAGAAAAATACCAGGGTAAGGGTTTGATGATATTTTTCTTCACAACATCTATTGAAGTGCATACTAGAGTTTTTTTGTGTGCAAAGTTTAGATTATAGATGTTTCAAACATACAACTATAAGGAAGGATGCTATCAGATGCGACACGTTATATTACATCATGATAAAAGGTATCTAATCACAAAATTTTACAAGATGAGCCATTACACTTCATTGGTTAAATTTCTCAATGTTGTCAATCACCGGCGAGAGCTATGGTGGTGCAACGACGACGAAGTTCGACCGCGGCATTAGCCAGAATTATGTGGTTTAAGCTCTTGGCTGTAAATTCCGCTTTGTTTAGGGCCTTTTTGGTGTACCTATATACAGTTACCCCATTAGCTAGTCCTTTATAACACTATGCTCCCTAGTTTTGAAGAGTCCACTTCAATTGAGGTCTCCAATTAAAATTGGGTCACCCGATTTTGACCGGTCAACAATTTCTCAAGGAGATGGAATTGGGTTACCCATCTATCTATCTAATACGCTATGCTCCCTAAGTTTAGAGGCCTCGTAATCAATTGAGGTCTTCAATTTAAAGTTTGGCCACTCGATTTTGACCGGGTCAATAATTTCTTAATGAACTCTCTCATTCTGTCTTTTTAATTTGCTACACTCACTAATTTTGAAGCTCTCCCATTTGATTGGGTATTCAATTTTGGATTTAGTTCACATTTTAATCGGGTCAACGATTCTTTTCAAATTAATCGACAAGGACCGACATATAAAAACATATCAACCCCACGCACCCTCTCACCACCTAGAAAAAAGAAGCGCAAGCATGTGATGTTGTAACACAAATATAGTACATGCAACCATCGACGTAGAAAATTTTCCCGCCTAAGTATGGGTTGATTAGTAGAAAACACCACATTATAAATAAAAATAAAATACACTCAATCATTTATCCAACTCGCCAAACGAAATACTCCGTCGGTTCCAAAATATAAGGTGTATTATTTTTTTGAAAAGAACAATTTCTGTAACATTGACCAAGTTCAGAGCCAAAAATATCGACATCCACGATACTAAATAAATAAAATATGAAAATTCATTTCATGATGAATCGAATGACACCGATTTGATATTATCGATATTGATATATTTCTCTACAAATTTATTCAAACTTAAAGAGGTTTGGCTTTCCAAAAACTAATGCATCTAATATTTTGAAATACAGGGATGAAATTATGAAAACCCAAGAACACACCAACAGCGCAGCAAAGCGCGCTCAACTCTTCTACTTGTAACGATTTCCTCTTTATTTAATTTCTGCTACTGTTAATTTAAAAAATGATCAAAATGATCTTCAAATTTCATGATTTAAAGTAAGAAACCTAGTTAATTCTGTGTAAGCACACCATCTTGCTAATTTTCATGAACATCATGCAAAGCTTTTGATTTTTCACCAATGAGCGACACATGTTACTCGGAAAATGAAAGATATGATGCCCAACATAAGTCAGAACCTACTACCAATTCAATCTCATCTGCTTTTATTTTTTCCTTTGCCAAAAGATCACAAGTCAAATCGATAGGATAGTTGATATGCTCTTCGGTCCATGTAAAACACGCATGGCAAAGTGAAAAGGAAAGGTAAGAAAGTAGAGAAAAGAAACGGTGTCTGCGCTGCACCGGAGGGATGTCACATCCCTTTCTTTCTCCTCTGATTTCGAACATGAAAACCATTCCCTGTCGACGTCGTCCACTCTTTTGTTCCATCGCAACATTCTGCGGCCAAGAGATGGTACTCCTTATGAATGGAAGACTCGGTTCATCTTCAAGTGTAAACAAAGAGGTTTCATCTTCATGCGTAAATAAATTCCCAGGAGTATTGAGTTGGTCTGCCGGCTCCTCTGAACGTATTCTGTTTTGCTGTCTTAACAGGGCAATTCTTTCTTTCTTTGATTCCTTCTTGGAAGAACGTTGAACTTGCGTCTCTCCGAAAATAAAAGTCAGTCCTGCATGGATAGAAGAAAACTCATAAATATCCTAAATTAGAAGGCATAAGGGGATACATGTAGGAGATGCATGCGGTCAGCAGATTGATGCAGATCTGTCTGACTTCACAGCGGAATGATTTGATTTTCTTGCAGACAAGCACATAACATGTCGTTGTCGACAAGTACAAATGTGCAATTACAAATGGAACATGTGTGTTGATGCATTCGTGTATGATCAGGGTCAGACGGCATAAACAAACAATACGGAATCGAGAGAGCCTCCACAAGGAATCAACGCATACAGTTAAGTTACAAGCCTCTGGTCTAAAGTCTAGACCATTCAGACATGAGAAATATCCTTCTTTATGCTTCACACATCCACGTTGGCTAGCGATCAACACGTACGCCGCGAACCGAAGAACAAACTAAAGCAAGACTGCAAGTAGCAAAGAAATGAAAGATTCAAAGCTGGCTTTGGCAGAGGATCATTTTGGTGATGCGTCGTGCGCAATTGTGCATCTCGATCTTTCTGATGTTACCGCCACACCACACCGCGTGCCAAGGTATCTCCTTTTTAGTTCCCATATACACTTGCGTGATCAGCACCGGATTCGCTCGAGCAAATGGACCCGGAGTTAGTTCAGAGCATATATTGCTATCTTCTGTACCTAAAACGGAAGCATCGTAAGAAAGTTGCCTGGCGGCGTTCGGATGAATCCACCATTGCGGACGCGCTGCTTTTGGTAGCAGAAATGAACAGGAAATTTAATCATCTGATAACGCGTCATCATCAGCAACAGATCAAGACATGGATGTCAAGCTTGTCTGTTAGAGTTTGATCAAGCAGAATGTCTCTGAAGATGAGTGGGCTGGCCCAAATAATTTCATCATGGGATCAAGAGAGTCGGCCATGATCTCTGGTCGGGCTTACTCTCACGCTCACACGAACTCAAAACAGACTACTCTCCCGTCACCCCGCACAGCACGCCGGCATGCCAGCACTACCTAGCTAGTTTAGTGATCATCTTATCTTAGGGTATAGATCGAATCAACATGGCCAACTTTAGTCTGTTCAACGGATGTAAGGGTTTTGTCTGGAACAAACTCTCCTTTTTCAACACGATTGGTTGGGCGACCAAAAAGTAGAGGCCCGACGTACGTCGCCGAAAAATAATGGTCGATTTATTGCAACAAACCCCACGATGTCTAGAGACTTGATCAGCTCAAACAGGTGTACATAATCCTCTGGTTGGATGAAAAGTTTGATGTCTAATTAACAATGACGTCTCGTTCAACTTGTGTTTTCATTAGCATAAACATGTCATCTGTAGGGTACTCTCAGTACAAGTAGTAGTAATACACTAGCTGCGGTAGGTTACGTATGCCAAGTAGGTATCCATCCTATTCGACTATTCGTAAAACCGGATCCTTCCTTTAGATCGAAGCACAGCACATACTACCGCTTCACCTTCAATCATAGTGAAGTACATATATGCAAGCTAGTAAGATCTCTTCAGGTCCCAGGATAATTTATTAACTTATGCTGCAAGTGTCGATCCATATCTTAACAACACTTTATCATGAACCTTTCCGTTCATCACCTGAAAACAGGCCGAATGACCCATCTACTGAAACAACACACTGTTTAATACTTTGATTTGTCCAGAGGAATTAGGTTAAAAATTCAATTTCCATAGCTTTTTTTTCCAACCGGGCATCCCCCTTTCCATTAATTTCTTAACGGAAATTCAATTTTCATAGCTGGGACAGCATCTATCATCTGAGACCGTACCTTTAATTTGTGCCGCTCCCTTTCTCCTCTGGGTGTTTGGGTGCTCGATCCTACTTTCTCCGGAGCACTGGCTAGCACTTTTCTCCTCCTCATGTTCGGCTTATCTACAGACGCGCACACATGATTGGACGCGCTTTTTTGCTTTTGCTTGATCAATCCAGATCAGTTCCGGTCCGAAAAATCCACCTGCTACCTATCTTTGTCTCTCTCTCACAAGTGCCAACGCCGTGCTCTCATTTGCCGGATCGATCTACAGCACTAGCTAAAGCCAAAGCCCGTCCATGTCAGTGGCTCCAATAATGGGGGGCACAAAAATGCAGCAACACTGGAGTAGATATCGGCACTTGGCATGTCTCGGGCTTCACAAAAGGATAAAAATAGTCAATTCCAAGGCTAATTCGTGTATTGTCGATCGCTCGTACCAAGCGATGTGAGGAAAAGAGAAATGGGGAATATTATGTCTACGAGCTATCGCCCGTGGTGGTCTCCATCGATCATATATATCAACTTGCAAATGTGACCCCCTTGACGTCATATCCACGACTAATAGGAGTACCTCTCTTTCTTTTTTTTTTAGAGCGGAGCCTTCTCAAGGTGGCGTTTATTTTTCGGAGGATTAGTGGTTGGTTCATGGGCAAGTTTCCAGAGGAGACGAAGCCGTCTACATGGAATTTGCATTGCCAGGATAGACTGAAAGCTACAACTTGTCAAATTTCTTCTCTGGACGAACGCCTAACGTTGATTGATTAGTATGTGGATGTACGTACGACCATGGTTTTCACTTTCGATGAGATTTTGATGAAATTCACTGAATTTCGATAATTTTAGCAGTCACTGAAATATTTACCTTTCAGCCAAAATATTTCAGCAATTTTAGTGGTACACATGAATTCAAATATTTTTTCAAAAAAATCCAAATATTTAATTGATTTCAAGTTAATATTTCGGCCTTTTGGCCAAAACGCAATCAAAATCACTGAAATTCGGTGATTTTGGTTGGCGCTGAAATTTTTTCTGAAACTGAAGTGAAAACCTTGCGTACGACTTGGTAGTGGTTGCTTAGGCGCACGCAGCCGAGGTGCAAGGCTTCACCTCGAGACAATAGGCATACACGCGTTTCCTAGCCTGCAAGCTGCAGGCAATAGGCATACACACTGGCGAGCGATCAACACGGCACGAACAGAAGAACAAACTGATGCGGCAGCCAACGTATCTGCGTCTCTTTCTGCCCTTTATTTAGTTCCTACACCCGGCGCGATCAGCACCAGATTCGTTGGCCTGGAGTTCAGAGCATATATTATTGCCGCACAAGAGTTATCTGTACCTAAAACAGAAGCATCGGAAGAAAGTTGCGTGTAAATTGCCCAGCAGCGTTCAGATGAAGCTGCTGCAGCAAGTTCCAAAGCCAAAGGAGACCCATATGGAGGAAGAAAAGGGATACGGACCAAAGCAGCTATAGGCAGGCTTCAGGAACTAGAGCTAGCTGATGGTTTTCCTGTCCTGTCTAGTTTAGGGTGTGATGGGGTGGGTGTCGGCACTAACCGGGATGGACTGCTTTTCAAGGATACTTTATTAGCACTAGCTAGCGCTACTAACTCAACTTGAGAGGAAAGCCAACTGGCTAAGCAAAACAAATCATTGTGTTCTATACATCTTATTATTAAAAAAGACTAGATGACCTAGGCCAACTTGTAGCACTGAATCCACCATTGCGGACGCTCTGCTTTTGGCAGCAGGAATCAAGGCAAAATTTAACGGTCCGATAATGCGGCATCGTCATGAACAGCAGCAGCAATGGATCAAGACATGGATGCCAAATGTGTTAGTCAGAGTATGCTCAAGCAGAATATTTGCGATGATGAGTAAGCTGGGCCCAAAATCATGGAATCGAGGGTCGCCCATAATCTCTGGTCGGGCACTAGGGATTCTCTCACGCTCCCACATACGCAAACATTCTTGATGGAGCTGTTGTTAAGGCTGCAAACAAAGGGGATGTGGCTGTTGTTTGACGTGATGAACAAGGCGTGTTCTTGGGCACCTCCGCTGTCGTTTATGACGGTGTTACAGATCAATCGATGCTGGAAACCTATGCATGCAAAGAGGCTATAGTACTCGGGGAGGATCTTCTTCTAAACAAGGTGAAGGTGGCATCTGACTGTCCAAGAGTCATGAAAGAACTTCATTCTCCAAAACACCTGGGTGACAATTGCATGATCTTGAAGTAAATTTGGCTACGAACAATGCTCTTGTAATGAGGAAGCACATAGATAGCCCGTATGGCTACTACCTTAGATTTTGGAAGCCATCTGTGGCTGTCCAACCCTCTGAGCAACTTATGTATCTCTTTGTGGATTAATTCGTCAGTGACTGACGAGGAACTAGGGGGTAAAAAATGGAGTTCACTCATTCATATATCATGGCAGTGCATCCTTCAAGCTCCTGGCATAGACTTCCAACCTTTTCAACCCTTCTTCTGGAGAAGCCGCTTCACCCAACTACTTCACCATTGCACTCCCGATGATCACTCCATCTGCACCCCACTCCGCAATCTGTTCTCATGTACAATCAGTACACATCCACAACTTAATTAATTAGCTTGCTAACTTTTGATATACAAACATCATAGTACTCCCTCAGTTCCTAAATATAAGACCTTTTAGAGATTCCACTATGGACTACATACAGATGTATATAGACATGTTTTAGAGTGTACATTCACTCATTTTGCTCCGTATGTAGTCCATAGTGCAAACTCTAAAAGGTCTTATATTTAGGAACGGAGGGAGTATTTATTATTGTGAATGTTCCAATGTAGTAGTAAAACAAGTTATCTACCTGCTTAACATGGTCAGGGGTCGAAATTCCAAAGCCAACAGCCACTGCCTTGTCAGTGACCTGCAAGCAATCAAAACCTCATTAGCATGCATGCCATCATTTAATTACCATTAAACTGAAAAAGTACTTATATCGGGTAAACCTGCTTAATCTCCTTAAGAAGACTCTCAACGCGCGGGTTCACGGTTGCACGGGCACCTGTAACTCCGTCGACACTTACCTGCATATAATGTGATTATGAGTGGTTCTGTACACCCAAAGATGCAGAGGCCCTAAGGCTATGCCTTCCTTTGCCCAAAAAAGTGCACTAATTATAATTAAATTTTACTCATCATGCCCGGTTTTTTTGCGGAATTATCATGCCCAGTTAACAAACAGTTAAGTGATGATTCTTATGTGCATCCCCGGAAACGTACAAGGTAAACGAAGCCTCCTGAAGCTTCAGTGATCTCCTTCATCCTCTCCGCCGGTGTAGATGGTGTTGTAAGTAGCACCTGCATACATTAATCCCATACTTTACTTAGTAATAATAATTGGTGCTACTAATAAACTTGATTTGTTTCAAGTTTCAACAACCTGCTTTATTTCACTGATATGAAATACTAATTGTTGATGGTTGAATTAAGTTACTTGTAGTTATATTACCAGCTCTAGCTCGTTCTTGATGGCTTCATCCCTGAAAGCACTTGTCTCGGCATAAGGAAGATCGGGTACTATAATACCTGAAACAAATACGGGTGCATATGAGGTTTGTGTACATACGTCGATGATGCAGACTTGCAGAGACATGAAGATAAAGATGTAAACAACAAATATTCTTCCAGTATAAAAAAGATGGATATATTTGGCATCAGTTTAGCAATCAGATTTTAGAATAACATATCATGATCACTGAAAGCATTTTTAAGACGAGTCCGCGTAATGTCATTAACTAGAGATTGAAATGTGTGTGGGTTTGATTAGCAGTGATACGTAGTCTGCCGGTTAAATTACCTTTTACGCCGGCTTCCTTGACCGCGGCGGCGAAGCTCGCCGTCCCTCGCTGTGCAATGGGGCTGAAGTAGGAGAAGATCACCACGGGGCAGGAAAGCTCCGGCGTCACCTCCTTCAGCATCGCCATGATGGCGTCAGCCGTCGCGCCAGCGGCCAGCGCGCGCGCCGCGGAGGCCTTGATGACGGGCCCGTCGGCGGAGGCATCGGAGAACGGCATGCCGAGCTGGAAGACGTCCGCGCCCAGGGCGTCGAGGAGCCTCAGAGCCGCCGCCGTCGTCGCCAGGTCGGGGTCGCCGGCGGTGATGTACGGGATGAACGCCGTCTGTCTGCATGCATGCATGCATGCGCGAGCGCGCAGCGAAACCTCAACATCCATACGCCCATCCATCGATCCCTACGCATATGTACGCATGCACATGCTGCATGTTAGTTACGTACCTTGCCCTGCTCCATGACTTTGGACATGGCCTGCGACACGGACGGGCCACGCTCGCCGGCGGCGACAGGCACGGGCACTGGCGCCGGCGCCTCGGCGAGCGACGCCGCTGGGGCCGTGGCTGCTGGATTTCCAGACATCGAATCTGTTCTGTGGAGAGAAACGACGGAGGGCTTATATCCTCTAATATATCCCTCGAACCTTTTCTGATCAAAAGAACTGGGAATATAAACGACGGAGGGCAGATTTTATTGCATGGCAATTCACCAAGTCAGGATCTTTCACTGTGAATTGGGCGTACCAGGCGGCGTGGAGATCAGAACATAGAACTTTTTTTTTTTGCGTCGGCCACAGAAAGATTCTAATCTTCATAGGAATCTTCAATTTCCTGCTCTGAGTTGGAGATACAAGGACCTCATTGTGAACTTCGCACCATTAAGCTTCCATTTCACTGTATCATCCCGATCGTTCAGCTCCATCCCCTGCACCAGCTCAACCAAATCCAGCCATTGCACATACAAGTCACCAACCAGAGTTCTCCTAAATTGCATATGATCGAGCCCAACCTCCATAATCTCTTTGACAGTTAGTAGCCTAGAGAAAGAAAAAATGTACTCCCTCCGTTTTTATTTACTCCGCATATTAGCTTTGGTCAAAGTCAAACTTTGTAAACTTTAACAAAGTTTATAGACAAAAATAGATACATATACAATAACAAATCAATACAATTAGATTCATTATTGAATATACTTTTACATCATATAGATTTGTTATTGTAAATATTCATATTTTTTTCTATAAACTTGGTCAAACTTTATAAAGTTTGAGTTCAGTCAAATCTAATATGCAGAGTAAATAAAAACGGAGGGAGTACAATCTTGGGAATTGACTACATAAATGCGCATGCCAATCATGCTCCCAAAATAAGTAATGTTGAAAATGTGATTCACACCGACAATGCTTGGCCAAACAGGAGAGCCAGAAACTCCTCTCTGCATTTGAGACAATGTTTTCCTCATAAGGTATTTACCATATTTTGCCACATTCCAGTAATTGTTTCCAGCTTTCAAAGCAACTTTCATAGTAGTCTTTGCTTCATGGTTTGCAGATAAATGATTCCCATATCACCAGTCTTTAGGTAGACAAACTGTAGGTCATCTCACTAACTGACATATCTTTTTGATCATTCTCTTCTCGAAATAGGCTTTCGTCACGTTGTATATTAATAAAGCCATAGGGCCAAATGATACAAGAAATAGAGGAAATCCACAAGAGTCATCGTGTCAAAAAACGTCTTACATTATGGGACAGAGGAAGTACATAACAGAGCAAATCGAGAATGCTAAAAACACATAAACATGCACCACTAAACGCCTCAAGCTCGCCACCGAGAGAAGAACAAAAGACACGCCACACAACCGAGGAAGGTAGGGGAGAGTCAAGGCGGCGCCCCAAGAGGATGATGACCTCCACAGGAATCACCGCCGTAGGGGCCAAGGCGTAAAGCTTTCGCTCGACTTCCCCTACCCACCAGATCGAGGGAACATATCATAGACCCATCCCTGCTGGGGACCCCACACCAGCGTACCAAGGACTCTAGATCCGGATCAGGGTTTGGCCGCCACCGCCGGTGACAGCCTCGTGAGGATCGCCTGCCATAGCACGCCCCATCACCCACATGGCCGAAGCATGCCACCAACACTTGCAGTGATGCCGCTCGCCGGTGAGCCAACCTATGGAGCCTCGGAAGACATGGCGATGATGTAGCAGCCCTCCATGAGCCAGATCCAGTCAAACCCTCGAAGTCCGCCACAACCCAACCCTAGATCTACCACCGCCGGACACCGGAGACCCGCACGCCACCATCGTTTGCAACTGGCCATGGCCTGGCCTGAACCCGCCCCGCACCGTGTCTCTGGGGAGGTCGTCTCAGGCCATCCAAAAAACCGCCCCTCTAGAGCACTTGAGCGCCAATAACGAGCACGTCGGGGCTCGAGATGTGTCGCCACCACGAGCCCAGACCGCAGCACGCCACCATCCGCAGAGCCCAGCCCCGTCGCCACCTGCAACCTTGCACGTGCATCGGGGCACCACCGACCACCACTAAGAGCCGCCTCGTGCCAGATTTGCGCGCATGCATCGCCACCACTCGGCTAGGAGAGCCCAGCCACCGCACCGGGTGCCGTTGACCAGGCCCACCACGCAACCAAGGCCACCGCCAGATCCACGCCATCACGTGTTGTGCCATGGCGGCCACACATGCGTGCCGAGCCCCGCAACCACCTTCCCTGGCATCGCTGGTGACCCCTCATGTGGCAGCGGTGCGGTAGCGAGATGAGGAGGAGATCAAGCGCGGCGTGGCTAGGGTTCCCCGTGTTGCCAGGCGTGATGACGCGGTGGTGAGGGTGAAGCGTTTTTTTTTTGGCTGCTACTTCCTTTTTTGCTAACTACACAGACCTGGCTCTATGATGATCCTATCTCTTCGACAACCGTTTAGACGCCCAATAATGCTAGACCTATAAAGAATTTACAAACGCCTCCCCCCCCCCCCCCCCCCCTCATGCCCCCATTACCAATCATAATCCTCCACCTCAGCCTGATTGTAAAAAAAATTAAGTAACTTTTTGTACATGTAGCATTACTCTTAGGCACCACCTCCAGGAAATTAACATAAAAAGGGGTATGCTGCTGAGAACATGCATTAATCAGGATTCCCCTATCTTTGTGTGCTCCCTGTCCCGGCTGCACACATCCAAGTTGGCGAGCGATCAACACGTGCGCCGTGAACCGAGAACAAAACTAAAGCAAAACTGCAAGTACTCCCTTCGTCCCAAAATAAGTGTCTTAAACTTAATACAACTTTATAGTCTTAAACTTAGTACAACTTTGTACTAAAGTTAGTATAAAGTTGAGACACTTATTTTGGGACGGAGGGAGTAGCAAAAAAAGGAAAGATTCAAAGTTGATTTTCATGATGTGTCACGCGTACCTGCCATGGCATCCATCTTTCTGATGTAACCTATGCACTGTGCGCCAAGGTTTCCCCGTCTCTTTAGTTCCTATATACACTTGTGTGATCAGCACCAGATTCGCTCGAGCAAATGGACCTATCTGTACCTAAAACAGAAGCATCGGAAGAAAGTTACCTGTAAATTGCCTGGCAACGTTCTGTTGAAGCCGCAGCAAGTTCCAAAGAAAAGAGACACCATGGGTGGAACTGGAGCTTGATGGCATTCCTCTATAGTTTAGGCTCGGTTTGGTAGGCACTATCCGTGATGGAATTCTTTTGAAGGATGCTTAATTAGCACAGACTAGTACTGCTATCGGTGGGAGATGGTAGCGCGAGCTATCTTCAACCGATTTGGATGGCGAACTACTAATAGCCTAGGTGTTAAAGTCATCGTAGCCTGTTCTTTTCTCGCCGGCTGTGGCAGGTTTTATTTAATTATTTTGGGCTCCTTTTGTGAGCGGATTTCGGACCTCGTACTTTATTGGACTTCTTTTACTTAATAAAATGGATGCATGCATCATTCTGATGCAGAGGCCAGGGGTTATCCTCCTTTTCAAAAAAAAAAAAAAATTGATAGGAAAGCCAACTCGCTAAGCGTAACATCGTTGTTTTACATCCTTTTGGTAAGCAAAAAGAGTAGATGAGCTAAGCCAAAATTCTTAGATACATCCGTATCTAGACAAATCTAAAACAATTTTTTTGGGACGGAGGTAATAGTACTGAACCCACCATTGAAATCAAGGGGAAATTTACTGGTCGGATAACGCGTCATCATCATAAACAACAGCGGGAGTTTAATCAAGCAGAATGTCTGTGACGATGAGTGGGATGGGACCAAATGATACCATCATGGGATCAAGCGAGAGTCCCCCATGATCTCTGGTCGAGCTTCTCTCATGCTCACACGTACGTACGTACTCGAGCACAGCATGCAGCACGCCAGCACTATCTAGCTACTTGTCCTAGCAAGTTTAGTGATCATCTTGGGGTATAGATCGAATCAACATGGCCAACTTTAATCCGTGGACAGACCCATCGATGGTTTTGTTGTCTGGAACAACTTCTTTTTAATTTGTTCGGTATGATTGCCCGGGCGACCAGAAAGTAGAGGTCCAACTTACTCGTCGAAAAAGAAGGGTCCATTGGCTGCAACAATCCCACAATGTTGAGAGACTAGATCAGCTCAAATAGGTGTACATATTCCTTTGGTTGGATCTAAAGGTGGAAAATTCGAAGGTTAATTAACTAGGTATGACTTGGAGCTCACTCTCATTAGCATAAACATGGCATCTCGAGGGCACTCAGTACTACTAGTGCAAGTGCACGACACGCTAGCAGCAGTAGGTCAAGTAGGTATCCATCGTATTCGATAAACCGGATGTTCCCTTTCGATCGAAGCACGTACTACTCCTTTATTGTACAGATATGTAGGATAATTTATGCCGACAGTGTCTATGCATATCTTATCAACACTTTACCAAGAAGTTTTTCATTGAGTTCGTTTATGACCGGTCCACTCAAGAAAGTCATTGCTTAATTTGTCCAGAGGATTGAACTAAAAATCAATTTGCAAAGCTGGGACAGCATCTGTCATCTGAGACCGTACCTTTAATTTCTGCCGTTCTTTTTCTTCTCTAGGTGTTTCGGTTCTCGATCCCGTTTTCGTTTATAACATTTTTCTCCGGCTCGTCTTCGGCTTATCTACAGACGCACACGCATGACTGGACGTGCTTTTTTTGCTTCTGCTCGGATCAATTCAGATCAGTTCCGGTCCAAAAAATCAATCCTTCTACAACTACGTATCTTTGTCTCTCTTCCACAAGTGCACTAGTGCTAGCTAGCTGATAAAGCCAAAGCCCGTCCACGCACGTCACTGGCTCCAATTATTGGGGGCAGAAAAACGCAGCAGCACTGGAGTATATGCCGGCACTTGGCATGTCTCTAGCGTCACAAAAGGATAAGAATAGTCAAATTCCAAGGCTAACTCGTGTGATATCAAGGGAAGGAAAAGAGAAATGGGGGAATATTATGTCTTGGGAGTTGCTGCACGTAGTGGTTATCCATCGTTCATATCAACTTCCTTGCTGGCTTTGCCAATGTGACCGACCTTGACCTCATATCAACACATAATACGGGTGCCTCTCTTTCTGAAGATGGCGTTTATTTTACAGAGAATTAGTGGTCGGTTCATGGGCAGGTTTCCAGAGGAGATGAAGCCGTCTACGTGGAATTTGCATTGTCATTCTTCAAGATAGACCAAAAGCTGCTACAACTTGTTAAATTTCTTGTGTCAACTTCCTAACTTTGATGGATTAGTATGTGGACGCGATACCACTTGGTGGTGCCTGCTCATGTTCGATGGATATATTGACAGAGCGGAACATGTATAGCCGTGTGTGACGTGCAAGATCACGCCGATTCGGACTTGGAAGGAACACTGCGATATCTATACGCGAAAGAGATGGCCAAATGGCCAATTACTTGCCATTTTGTTTTCCAAGCTCCGGGGCTCCGGGCGTAACCTTCAACTGACTGATAAATAAGACTTTTTTACATGTGTGTGCAGCCTTGGAGATGGACATGATCAGTTTTGATGGAGCAACTCGTTCGATTTGTGTATTTCATTGTTGTTGCTGGTTCAGATTCGAGAGTTGGTCATACGGTGTGATGGTCTTTCACACCCCTCGTTCGGTCATAGATGCCTGTTGGCAGCCAAATAATGCATGTTTGATGCAAACAAACATGTTTTTCTCAAGGAAGCAGTGGGAGCATGTTGCTTTGAGCTTTGAATCTTAGACAGCAGTTGAAGCAACATGCATTACTTTCATGTGGTTATTTATTATCTCTCCATCTTGTTACTGCAAGATCATGTGACTTCAATACTTCTTTTCTCCAACAAATTTGAACTTAAAATATGATTCTTATTAATTGAGAAAATTAATGGTCGATCGCCGGTTCGAATAAGAGAAGCAAAGAAAAACCTAGTTGTCGGTGAGTGTTTCCATTGGTACCCCTCTCCTCAGGTGTCCTATTTGGCACTGGTCGGCAGGGAGAACCAAAGATCAGCGTTGAAGTATTGTTCAAGTTTCTTTTATGTGGGTGTGTCTTGATGGTGGAGGCAACTTGACACTTAATAAAAGTTTCACAACTCTATCCCCATGATTTTGTCGTCGTTGTTGCCAAGGCGGTTAGTGTAGGAGAACCCGCGGTGTTTTGATTTAACTTATCGACGGCTTCTAGTCGGTGGATTGTTGTTTTCGACCCAACTTGATGGTGTCAATGGCAAACATTGATGCCAAGTTTATTTTGGTATGTGGTTCTACATTTTAATTCTTGCCTACCTCTGGTCTTCTTCCCTCTAGTATAATGAGGATGCGGTGACTCAACGGCCTACCTTGCGAGGGTTGTGTCCTCGGCCAATGTACGGTCAATGATCTTAAGTTCTCACATGTTGAGGAGTAGTCACACAGCTCTTTAAAACTTTTGAGATTAGTCCATCTGATGTTATGTCTTCTGAAGTTTTCTCCAGAAATATTGGAAATGTTCATATATAAAAGTTACAATAGTGACAACGTCTGACATACTAACTTGACAATAGTACTACCCATACTAACAAGATGCATCTTGTTTTTTGGAAGTTTGTTTTCTAAGAATCTTATGGTTAAGCATGCTTGGCTTGGAGTAATTTAGGAATAGGTGCTTCATAACTTACAAATGTAGGGGATCGGAACAGTCTTCGATGAAAAGTATCACAACCTAAACTTATTGATTCGACGGAAGGGAAACCAAAGAATACTTAAAAACTTTAGAAGTTTAGTTGTCAATTCAAGCACACCTAGAAACAAAGTACATGCTCGAGAGAATTTATCAGTAGCAAATGTGATGAAGTGTTGATTGTTTAATAGCATTAGAGTAACAAAACAGTAATACCCAACAGTTGTCAGGTACAAAGTATCTTTAAAGAAAGCGATAGTTGTGAAAACGTAAGCATAGGGATGGATAATGGAACGTTGCATAGATTGAATCAATCATGTATTAGCATAAACATAGATCATAATCAGCTAGCTTATATTTTTTTTTAACTTACATAAGCATGTGATCCATATGTAGTTGCACATGCTTGCAGTAATAACTTGCACAATATTTTTTGTCATACCCTCCCATTTCAGTAGGGTCCTAATGAAAATTAATGGTAATTATGATACTCCTTTTATAAAGCACTAGAGCAAAGCATTAACACTCAATGAATACATGTAATTCTCAAGTTATAGTCATTCCCATTGATATTTACTTCAGGGGGTGCAAAACTATAATACGTGCATACAAGTTGCATGTAAGATCCAAACACATAGATATGGATGACATAGAATACGGTTCGGATATGAAATCATATCACTCGGGTCCTAGTTGACAAGCATTAAACATAGCAAAGTCACAATAACATCAATCTCAGAACATAGATCGCACTTGGCATCGAACCCTAATTTATCTCGTAACTATTACATAATGGATTGCCATGGGCAGAGTGTCGCTGATGGGTGGGATGGCGGCGTTCGAAGCAGCCATGACCATGCCAACCCCTCGCCGCGTAGCCCCCCTCATTATGGGTGAGGCCGCGTTGTAGACAGAATTGGAGAGCACATGCACCCCGGCCCCGCGACAAATCCTTGCATTCTCGTACTAGCAGGCCAATGACAGATTGAGCAAAAATCCTTGGGGACAGAAAATAGACCTCGGGTGACTACAGAAATGGCGACACTAGCTCCTCGAATCGGCCCACCGACGAGACGACAAGCAATTTTGTCGGAGAACAAAGCATCGGGAGTAGGGGCAGAGACCAAGAGGAGATAGGGCGAGACTGGAGGGAGGCACTGTTCCCAAAAACCCTGGTCCGACAACCGCCCATCCCCATGTCGTGTCAAATCACGCCCATCCATTTTCAAACGAACGACTCGGATTCAGCCGTGCAGTAGGCACACGGGAGCAAACTGCTGGCTGTGGACGTGGCAGGCGGTGCCCAGCGTCAAGATCCGTGCCGCTGCATCTAATGGACGACGTCGCGTAGTGCGAAGAACGTTCTGCTCCTTATGATTTTCGTTTGTGATAAATGTTGTGCCGTGGTACTATACCTTACTAGAGCTCGAAAGAAGATCGGCATGGCATCTGCCATGGTGGTGACGCAGATGCTGATGTTGTCGGGGAGATAGCCGGCGCCGCGCGCGCCATAGGTTTCAAAGCAACAATGATATGAATCGTAATGTTGTGATCACACCTTGCAACTAATCAGACTCACATCTGGTGTGCACATGCACGGAGGCCGTGACGCGTCTTTTTTTTTTGAGCAAAAGAGGGGGATTCCCTCCGATTTCATTAACGAAACCCAAAAGCGAGCAGCTAACAGCGGTTCAGGACATCACAAACTTAAGCTACAACTACCCAAATCTAGGCCTAGTTAAAGTTTATACTACGAGGGAGTTTTTTTTGTCTGCCACAGGTCGGCAAGCTAGTTGGGACGCAGCCCAAGAAAGCAAATACGAAAGAGGAGCAGCAGCCAGAAGGAAATGAACTGGGGAGCCACCCCAATCATCTTCATCCCTCCAGTCGTCGCATCCCAGGTCTCCATCCCTGCGTTGCCCGGTATACTTCATTTGCCACCCGCTCTACCAGCTTTGCTCCCAGCATCAGAAGGTTTTGCTCTGGTTTTTTTATCTGCAAAATAGACCAGTCCAGAATCCAATTGCAAGTCAGTTTCACCAGAGACATTGGATCTTGCAATGTTTTATTTCTGAAAGTAATATCATTTCTAAATTTCCAGATGGCCCAAAAGATAGCAGAGACCCCCACCAACACCAGGGATCTCTCTCTCTTCTGGAATGTCTTCAGCCAAACATTTAAGTATTCATCAAGACTAGATGGAACTGTTCTTAAATCAAAAGAACATTTCATCAGACTCCACATCAACCTGGCCGCTGAGCATGTAAAAAATAGATGATTAATATTCTCATCTCTCCCACAATAAACACAACCCTGATTTCCTTTCCATCCTTTTTTAATCAAGTTATCTTTAGTCAATATACTTCTGTGTACAAGCAACCAGAAAAACATTTTAATTTTCGCAGGTACTTTAGTTTTCCACAAGAATTTATGTTTAAATCCTATGTCACACTTAATCAGGAACAGGTATAAGGATTTGACAGAGAATTCTTTATCTGCCGTAAGCATCCACTGGGGTTTGTCTTCTCCCCCATACATTCTAACCTCTTCACATCTAGCTTTAAGACTAGCCCATAGATCAGCCTTATCCCCCCTAATATCCCTCCTGAAAGCAAATTGCTCCCATCCCATATTTATAGCCTCAGCTACAAAAATATCATGATTGAAACTAATGTTGTATAAGCTGGGATAAGCATCTTTCAGTGGTTTGGATCCCACCCACCAGTCTTCCCAGAATCTGGTGTTACATCCATTTCCCAGCTTTTTCTTCACATGTTGATAGTAAATTTTCCTAACCTGCATCAAGCTTTTCCAAAACTGAGAATCACCAGGTTTTCCTTTGATTCCAGAAATGCATTTTCCGTTAACATATTTATTCTTAATGATTTCAATCCACATCCCTTCCTCAGTTTCCAGTTTCCATAACCACTTGGCTAATAGAGCTTTGTTCATAATCTCCAAATTTAATATTCCCAGGCCCCCCATGCTTTTTGGAAGGCAACAAGTTTTCCAATTAACTAGGTGGTATTTCTTTTTATCTTCATTTTCTTGCCAAACCAGTCTAGCTCTGAAGAAATCAGCTTTTTTCCTAATACCTACAAGTAGTGGGTAAAAGGACATCATGTAAATTGGTATGTTAGACAAGCAAGATTGCACTAATGTCACTCTTCCAGCCATATTCAATAGCCTACCTTGCCAGCAGGCACATCTTTTTTCAATTTTTTCTGTAACATTTTTCCAGAATTTGTTTCTAAGTCTTACATCAGAGACTGGTAATCCCAGGTATTTTAAAGGTAGATCCCCTTTTTGACATGTGAATATTTCCTGGTAAAGATCAGCTTTTTCTATGGCTTCCCCAAACAAGAAAATTTCACTTTTATGGAAATTAATGGATAGCCCAGACATTTGTTCAAAGGCACTGAGGATGAATTTCAAATTTCTGGCACTTGTTTCATCATCCTGTATTAGGAAAATGGTGTCATCTGCATATTGTAGCATGTTCACCCCATTGTTCCCAAATTCAGGCATAACCCCTTTAACAAAACCATGCTGCTTGGCTCTGTCTAAGATGATAGCCAAAGCGTCAGCTGCAATATCAAATAAAAGTGGGGACATAGCATCTCCTTGTCTCAAACCTTTATGAGTTTTAAAATAAGGTCCAATTGCATCATTAACTTTGATCCCCACACGCCCCCCAATCATTGTGTGCATCACTAGATCACACCATTTATCAGGAAACTTTTTTAATTTCAGCATCTTGTATACAAATGGCCATTTTATTTTATCATAGGCTTTTTCAAAATCTACTTTAAACATTATGGCACTTTGTTTCTTATGGTGGATTGTGTTCAGAGCTTCATGAAGCACCACCACTCCCTCCATAATATATCTGCCTTTGATAAAGGCAGTTTGAGTGGGGGAGATGATTGGCTTGACCACCCTGCTCAATCTATTCATCAACACTTTTGTTATGATTTTAAAGCTCACATTCAGTAAACAAATGGGTCTGAATTTCTGAATTTGTTTTGCATCAGCTACTTTGGGAACAAGAGTAATAATACCATAATTAAGTCTTGAAATGTCCAGGGTCCCCGCATGGAAATCATTAAGAAGTTCCATTAGGTCCCACTTCACCAGTTTCCAGAAGTGTTGATAAAAGTCAACAGGCAAACCATCAGGACCTGGACTTTTATTTTTTTCCATGCCAAATACTACACTGTGTAATTCTTCCATTGAAAAAGGTTCCAAAAGAGATTCAGCTTGCTCTTTAGTGATCCCAGGAGCATTTTGAATATTCAAGTTCACCGTTGTAATTTCAGCCTGACCAAATAGGTCTTTATAAAATTTAGTGATATAATCAGTTAGCTCTTTATCTCCCTCAATCACCCCCTCCTCTTGTATTAAGGATGTGATCCTGTTTTTCCTCCTTCTTCCATTCGCTTTAGCGTGATAATATTTAGTGTTACAGTCTCCATCCTTGATCTCTTTATCTTTATATCTTTGGAGCCATTTTATTTCTTCTTGTTTCATCAGCCTATGCAACTGAGCTCTGAGATCTTTTTGCTCATTTCTATCATGAGCAGATAAACCATAGAGCTCAGCATTTTTATCTATTGTATCTAATTTTGTTAAGATTTTTTTTTTAATTTTTCTATACCAAGCGTCAGCATTCAAGATCCAACCTCTAGTTTTCTGTCTAAGGATCCTCAATCTTTTCTGCCATCTCTCTAGGGAATTCCCCTGATAATGTGCAGACCAAATTTTATGGATAAATTCTCTAAAGCCTTCCCTCGGCATCCACGAATTTTCAAATCTGAAAATTGGAGTACTATTTTTTTTCCAGTATCAAGGAACAATGGAGTATGATCAGAAAGCTCTCTTTCCAAAGCATGTACTTCAGTAAGAGGATAATGTTCTTCCCAATCAGGACAAATAAGAATTCTATCTAATCTCTCAAAAGTTGGATCTGCCTGGTTATTTGCCCAGGTGAATTTTCTCCCATTTAGAGGTAAATCCCTCAGACCAGCCTGTTCAATTATAGCATTGAAAACAAAGCTCCAATGGTTATAACCAGAGGGTTTGTTTTTTTCAGAACTGTTTCTAATAATATTGAAATAGTGTCGACGGGGCGAGGCTGAGAGCACTTGCTTCGGATGAAATTAAGCGTGGGCTCGACCAGAACAGCGGCTTTAAGATCGTCTTTGATTTTGAACCGGACAGCGGCTTTAAGATCCTGATTGTGAGTACTGTATATCTGAAACCTTTCTCTGTTTCCCTTTAAAATCTGGCCCCGTTTCTAACACGCAGCCAAATTATATGACCGCTAGCTGGTGGATGTGACGGGCCCCATCCTCCAATTGATACGTGGAAACTGAAAGCCGAGACATGAACAATCGAGCTAGTGTTTTTGAGTTCTTTAACTTTTTTTTTTTGAGTTCTTTTTAACTTTGGAACAGAGCTCGTGTGTTTGTAACACCCGAGTAGAGGACGAGCCATACAAGCCGCGTGTCCCAGCTACCAGTGGTGACCGTTGGCGCAGTCCAGCGCGCGTGCATGCTCTCTGGACGCGCGGTTTCACCGGTGGCGCAAGCGAACGGCGCCTCCCGTTTCTACGATCGACACAAGACAGGCTCGTGCTGCACCTCTTGAGAGAACAGCTCGGCGTTGCAGTTCGTTCGTACCACCACGCTGCAGTACTGCAGCACGTACGTAGAGTCTCAAGTCTCAACCAGCTCACGCTTCACGGCTTTTGATTACGACGAGTCAGAGCCGGTGAGGAGTCGTTTTCGCAGCTAGGCCAGCGCGCGCGGTTGTACTTGTGCATTGCCTGGTCACGGTGGATGGGGCTCGGCTAGCTGCTCGTGCCGTCCGGTCCGGCTTTCGGACGAGCGCGTGTACACCCCCGGCTGCGGTTGGCGCCGTGCGACTTGCCGTCGGCGCGGGGCATGCGCGCGTGCGCGCCAGTGGGCTGCGGTTGGCGCCGTGCGACTTGCCGTCGGCGCGGGGCATGCGCGCGTGCGCGCCGGTGGGCTGCGGCGGGCATCTCTCTACTTGCGCGCTGCATCGGATGCCAAAGGGAAGACGCCAGTACCGAATTCGTACAGGCGAGAGAGTAAAGAACTGATCGAGTAGAGGTAATAGCGATCGTGAAACACGGTCGTCTAGGCCTGGATAGGTACCGTGTGTACTGACTGGAGTTGTCCGGGGACGTGGGAAATTCCACCGCGGATGCAACGCCTTGCCGCGTGAAAATATTCTAGTCCAACAAGTTGGAAAATGGAACGCACGGTCTTTAAAATTGTCTTGTGAATTCACTCTACTCCAAATTCGACCTGCCTGGGGTAAATTTGACCGCCTCCCTTTTTTTCTTTTTACGAGAAAACTTCCGATCTATTCATTTTTAATTATGGCAGTACAATGAACGTCATAAATAATAAAAATTATATCTAGATCCGCAGGCCACCTAGCGACGACTATAAGCACTCAAGCAAGCCGAAGGTGCCGTCATCATCGCCCCTCCCTCGTCGGAATCGGGCAACCCTTTTCACACTCCTTTCACTTTTTTTAGGGAGTCACGATGACTCACACACTCGAGGGTGGGCATGATCTCTGGGATCTGACATGATTCGTTCGACACCCCTTCCCCCCTTCACGTGCGTGAATAGTCAAACGTTGACGATAAATTTACCCCCTATTTAAGATGTAACGAGGGGTCACGCGAGTGTAGTATCATGGAAGAGCATGATCTTTGGTGGGGAACATCAGAGCCTTTGTACAGGTTTGCTCCTATCGGTAACAAGGTAGGTATCATTGGGGCGATACAGTATGATTCAGTATAGCGTGGTTACGAACATATCTCCAGTGAAAGTGTAATCCTGAAAATACCGTATCCATCATTATTCTTCCGAGTGTCTACTCGTCCACAATTGGGTGTGGGGCCCGAAGGGGCTTAGACACAATTGTAGACTCGGTCTGTCCACGCGCCGCAGGGTATACCTCTCCGATAATGTACCATTTCTCACCGGCAGCTTTATCTTCCTAATGCAACCTTCATGCTATGTTTTTGTGACACAAATACAAAATTGTAACAGGGAAGGGGTATATTTTTGTGAGAAACATAGTGATCAAATTTCCACACACTCCGGTGTGTGAGCAAAAATAATATAGTCAGTTTGTCAAATATAAAATTGACTTAGTGGTTTCTTCTTTTCAGCCAGATTATGTATATGTTGATTCTTTGCCTATTGGTTGGCATGTCTTGCATTTTATATACATTGATCATATGTTCTCTTTTTATGCTGCAAAACTATTCTGGATTCTCAGTCATGGTGAGCATTGATTTTTTTTCTTTTAAAGATCCTTGTTACATGGAGACTCATGTCGTGTTCATGTATTTTCATCATGTCATGTGGTGTATATATAAAGTTTGTGGGTCTGCAATGGTTAATGTTTTTATAACTTTTTAGTTAGACACGTGATTCATATATTCATTAAAAACAATTTAATGATTGTGTTGTCCCACTTTGATTGTAACCAATTGTTTATTTTAATTGATAAATTATTCAGAAAATTAAAATAAAAGCTGACATAGTCCAGCAACGTGGCGGAGCAGGCCTACCCCTCTAGTTCATATTCACCATTGTATGAGTGTGAAACATCGCTAACATGAATTGTTTAGCACACGTAGACATACCAATATAGAGCATTCCGAGTATGTCCTTAGCCTGGGGCTTCGCCCGAAGAAGCAAGGGTTGCAGTAGCTGCCAAATCTTCTACTGGTACATGGACAATTGAATATTGTAGTTGTAGGCGTCGTCATAACACAAAGCATCTATCCTCTAAGGATCATTAGAACAAGATCTGCAACATGGTTGTCATGGTCGTAATTTTTTTATAAAACAACTAGCTTCCTCGTCTAAAGAAACCAATTACAGCTGCTAATTGATAAGCAATCTCCGACTCTAAAGAAACCAACACCCTGTCTAATTTTTCATATGTGGGGGGGTCTAAATTATTAGCCCATGTGTATAACCTTCCATGGAGTTGCACCTCTTTCAAACCATTGATGTCCATGGTAGAATTAAATGTCTGACTCCATTCAGGTAGGATGCACGGCTTAATTTTTTCTATGTTTTTCCTCATAATATTAAAATTACCATCGATTACCACAGCTCCCCTGCATCTGTTGCATTTATATGCAAACTCTGTCAGGAACTCATCTGTATCCTCTTTCTGGGCAGGGCCATAGAAAACTATTAGATCCATGTTTTTTGTTTTCCTTTATCTGCATTCTAACAAAGTGCTTCCCAACCTCAAACTAATAACATCATGCAAATCTTTATCAACCCCAAGCAAAATGCCACCTGATCTACCAAGAGGATCAAGGTGAGCCCAGCAAAAATCCTTAGGGCTAGAAATTTTTTCTGATCTAGGTTTTGTTGATTTCATGCGTCATTGTCTCTCACGGACCAATGAATTCCACCCCACGGTCAAAAATCATCTCCCTAAGGAACCTTTGTTTATCAGGGGGGCCAGACCCCTGCAATTCCAAAAAAAACCTGAAAAAATGAAGGATTATTACTCTTTGAGGGTCAACCCCTTTATTTAGCTAGCTCAAGCCTGAACACAGGGGAGTACAACTTGAGGATTTTCCCACTTGACTGTATAGCTTAGCCTTTTCCCACCTGACTCTAAAGCTTAGCCCTTTCCAAGCTAGCATATACACCCGCAGTCCTCTCATTTTCACTATCAGATAGGAAATCATCTCTATCATCATCCCATATATCTTGAACCGGTTCCTCAAGATTTTTAGTTTGTTTACTAGCCTGATACATATTTTTCCTAGACAAATCAAGGGTTTTAATAGTTTTAAGCAAATTAACATTGTTAGCATCATTCTCATTAACCACTCCTAATTCATTACTCATACTATGTAATTATGTCTCATTGGTGTCAGAATAGTGGGTGGAGATTTTTTGTATTACCTAGGATAATATTCTTGGTTGCAACCCTCTTCATAACTAGATATGTTATGTCCAAATCCTCGTGGCTTTTAGTCTATCACACCTTTTGATTTATTGGCTGTAATTCACCAGAGCCCCTGCACCACCAGCATCTTTGCCCTTTTTTGTTGAGTTTTCAACTCACCTCTCTTAACTTTTCACTTGGGTCTCAAAAGAGTCCCGAGCTTGAGGGTCATCATCTTTCTGAGAAAAGTGTCCACCTGGTCATCCTCCAACAGCTCCTCAATCATCTCCACACCTCCAAGCTTATCAACATGCTCATCAAAATTAGATCTTAGCATCTCATTATCCTTATCCACCTTATTCATAATTTCCAGCGATTGGATCTTATGTGCAATCATCTAGTCTTAATCTTCTTGAGACAAGGTAGAGAATACATCTTATTTACCTACCACAGTCTCAAAATTGCTCATTACCACAGTCCCAACATCTGCCAGGATAACAACAGGTATATAAGAGATAGAATCACCTTGCTTATATTGTATTTGACTACCCTGATCCAGAGCGTTTTGCTTCTTCATATATATCTCATGTATGTCAAGTTCTTTCTGGAAAAAAGCATTCGGACCTCTATGTTTGTCATGGCCGTAGATGGCAAACCAACATCGTTGTTACAAATTTAATCCTCCTGAATACATCTATTACAAGCTTAAATTGTGATAAACAAGATGAAAATACTCCATTTTATCAGTTATAACACTATAACATATTTATTTGTTGCTGATTGAACATTTGCAATGAAGAAAATTGATGTTTGCTTATGATCATGTGTACCAAGAATCGCAATATGATGGTTTAAAATATTCTTGGACCTGAATACACCTAGTGCGCAATTTTTTATGGCTTGAAAAATGAGATTGTAAACCAAAGTGTTGTATATGTAGCAAGTTTATATGCCATTTTCTTAGTTGACATCATATGCCTACTTATGGCACTCTCACAATCTCCTTTCTAGGACTCGAGTGCTTTATACTCATCATGAAGAGAGGTGGCACCCTTATACCATTGGATTGGCACCATCATCTAGCCATCAAAACCTACAATGTAGAACATATTTAGCCTAGAGTACTCGATACAAATATCTTGTTTCTAAAACTTACTAGCATTTTTATTGCATAAATATAAATATTTGTTAGATGACTGCTACTTGTAGACTGCGTTGGTATTTCCCCAAAGAGGAGAGGATGATGCAGTATAGTAGAGATAAGTATTTTCCTCAGTTAAGAACAAGGGTTATCAATCCAGTAGGAGAACCACGCAAAATCCCGTTAGCAGCATCTGCACACACAAAATCAAACACTTGCACCCAACGCAAATAACAGGGTTGTCAATCCTCTTAGCGTTTATTTGCAAGGATTAATTCTGATAGTGATAGATAGATAAACTAAAATACTAAATAAAATATAAGTAAATAAATTGCAGTAAGGTATTTTTGGATTTTAATATATATGATAAAAGTAGACCCGGGGGCCATAGTTTTCACTAGAGGTTTCTCTCTCGAGCGCAGAACATACGGTGGGTAAACAAATTACTGTTGGGCAATTGATAGAAAAGCAAATAATTATGACGGATTCATGGCAACGATCATGTATATAGGCATCATGTCCGAGACAAGTAGACCGACTCCTGCCTGCATCTACTACTATTACTCCACCCATCGACCGCTAGCCAGAATGCATCTAGGGTATTAAGTATGAAACAGAGTAACGCCTTAAGCAAGATGACAAGATGTAGACAAAGTAAACTCAAGCAATATGATTAAACCCCATCTTTTTATCCTTAATGGCAACAATAAAAATATGTGTCATGTCCCTTTCTGTCACTGGGATTGAGCACCGCAAGATTGAACCCATCACAAAGCACCTCTCCCATTGCAAGATAAACCAATCTAGTTGGCCAAACCAAATCGATAGATCAGAGAAAAATACAAAGCTATAATAATCATGCATAAAAGAGTTCAGAGAAGACTCAAATATTTCTCATGAATAACCTGATCATAAACTCATAATTCATCGGATCCCAACAAACACACCGCAAAAGAAGATTACATCGGATAGAACTCCAAGAACATCGAGGAGAACATGGTATTGCAGATCAAACAGAGAGAAAAAGCCATATAGCTACTAGCTATGGACCCGTAGGTCTGTGGTAAACTACTCACACATCATCGGAAGGGCAACAAGGTTGATGTAGAAGCCCTCCGTGATTGATTCCCCCTCCGGCAGAGTACCGGAAAAGGCCTCCAGATGGGATCGCGGAAGAACAGAGGCTTGCGGCGGCATAAAAGTTATTCGGGGTGGCTCTCTGTTGGTTTCCGAATATTTGAGAATTTATAGAAGTGGAATTAGGTCAAACTGAGCCACGAGGGCCCCACAAGGCATCAAGGCGCCCCCCTGGGGCCGCGCCCTGTTGCCTTGTGGAGGCTTCATGAACCTTCTGGCCTTCTCTCCAAGTCTACAGGGTCTCTTTTGTCCAGAAAAAAAACTCCAAAAAGTTTCGTGGCATTTGGACTTCGTTTGGTACTTATTTCCTGAAAAACCAAAAACAAGCAGAAAACAACAACTGGCACTGGGCACTAGGTTAATAGGTTAGTCCCAAAAATGATATATAATTGCATATAAAAACATCCAAGATTGATACTATAATAGCATGGAACAATAAAAAATTATAGATACGTTGGAGATGTATCAAGCATCCCCAAGCTTAATTCCTGCTCGTCCTCGAGTAGGTAAATGATAAAAACAGAATTTTTGATGTGGAATGCTACCTAACATGTTTCATCATGTAATCTCTCTCTTACGGTATGAATAATAAGATCCGAATGATTCAAAGCAATAGTCTATAGTTTGACATAAAGACATCAATACTCAGGCATACTAATAAACAATCATGTCTTTCAAAATAAAAATGCTAAAGAAAGTTATCCCTACAAAATCATATAATCCAGTCATGCTTCATCTTCTTAACACAAAATATTTATCATGCACTACAGATACGTCTCCAACGTATCTATAATTTTTGATTGTTCCATGCTATTATAGTATCAATCTTGGATGTTTTTATATGCAACTATATGCAATTATATATCATTTTTTGGGACTAACCTATTAACCTAGTGCCCAGTGCCAGTTGCTGTTTTATGCTTGTTTTTTGGTTTTTAAGGAAATCAGTACCAAACGAAGTCCAAATGCCACGAAATTTTTTGAAGATTTTTTTCTGGACAAAAGAGACCCTGGAGACTTGGAGAGGAGGCCAGAAGGTTCAAGAAGCCTCCATAAGGCAACAGGGCGCGGCATCGTGCCCTGATGCCTTGTGGGGCCCTCGTGGCTCCGTTTGACCTAATTCCACTTCTATAAATTCTCAAATATTCGGAAACCAACAGAGAGCCACCCTGAATAACTTTTACGCCGCCGCAAGCCTCTGTTCTTCCGCGATCCCATCTGGAGGCCTTTTCCGGTACTCTGCCGGAGGGGGAATCGATCACGGAAGGCTTCTACATCAACCTTGCCGCCCTTCCGATGATGTGTGAGTAGTTTATCACAGACCTACGGGTCCATAGCTAGTAGCTAGATGGCTTCTTCTCTCTCTTTGATCTTCAATACCATCTTCTCCTCGATGTTCTTGGAGTTCTATTCGATGTAATCTTTTTTTGCGGTGTGTTTGTTGGGATCTGATGAATTGTGAGTTTATGATCAAATTATTCATGAGAAATGTTTGAGTCTTCTCTGAACTCTTTTATGCATGATTATTATAGCTTTGTATTTCTCTCCGATCTATCGATTTGGTTTGGCCAACTAGATTGGTTTATCTTGCAATGGGAGAGGTGCTTTGTGATGGGTTCAATCTTGCGGTGCTCAATCCCAGTGACAGAAAGGGACATGACACGTATTTGTATTGTTGCCATTAAGGATAAAAAGATGGGGTTTAATCATATTGTTTGAGTTTACTTTGTCTACATCATGTCATCTTACTTAAGGCGTTACTCTGTTTCATACTTAATATCCTAGATGCATGCTGGATAGCGGTCGATGGGTGGAGTAATAGTAGTAGATGCAGGCAGGAGTCGGTCTACTTGTCTCGGACGTGATGCCTATATACATGATCATTGCCATGAATCCGTCATAATTATTTGCTTTTCTATCAATTGCCCAACAGCAATTTGTTTACCCACCGTATGTTCTGCGCTCGATAGAGAAGCCTCTAGTGAAAACTATGGCCCTCGGGTCTACTTTTATCATATATATTAAAATCCAAAAATACCTTGCTGTAATTTATTTTATTTTATTTTATTTAGTATTTTAGTTTATCTATCTATGACTATCAGAATTAATCCTTGTAAATAACCGCTAAGAGGATTGACAACCCTCTTATTTGCGTTGGGTGCACGTGTTTGCTTTTGTGTGTGCAGGTGCTGCTAACGGGATTTTGCGAGGTTCTCCTACTGGATTGATAACCTTGGTTCTTAACTGATGGAAATACTTATCTCTACTATACTGCATCATCCTCTCCTCTTCGGGGAAATACCAACGATGTCTACACGTAGCAGGAAGAATTTCTGGCGCCGTTGCCGGGGAGACATCACCAAAATTTATCAAGTACCTTCGCACAAACTATCATCCACTTGCATTTATTTAATTTGCCTTTTTATTTGCATTTGCCTCTCATTTTCATCTCCCCCACTTCTATTTTTTTTTTACAAAAACACAAAAATATTTTTATTTGCTTGCTTGCTTTTATTGCCTTCATGTCAACACACAAAAACAGAAAGTAAAACGAAAAATTTAATATCACTATGGTCCGCTTAAAGTTTTCTACTTGGATCATCTTCGATCCATTTGTGCCCGTGCTAAAACCCCAACTAGTTTAGTTGAGGGAAAATCATTAGATGAGCATGCTCATTTTGTGCGTCATCATTTGTCTCAAAAAGGGAGACTCTTATGGAATCAAATAAATTGTTTGCTATGCTATGCTTGGAATCTATGCGAAATATATGATTTTACTTGTTGCTCTAAGAACCCTAAAAAACACCTTCCCTACCTATGTGAGTTTAATGATAATGAAATCTTATCTTCTTATGCCAAGGGTGTTTATAGTTACTATGATATCGAACAAATTGAAGAATTTGTTGCTTTTAAGGGTGCTTATGAAGTTGCTTCTTTGATTGAAAAGTATGATGCTACTCTCTACAAGTCTGAAAATTTTGACATACTTAAATATTGCTATGAAAACTATGCTCCTAATCCCTATGTTAATGAATTTATTGAGAGAATGTTTGCTACTTTGGAAGAAAATAATGATATGCATGAATCCATAGATAATTATGATTCCGTTGATTCGATTAAAATATCCCCTCTTGATGAATGTGATGCTTTCTATGGCCATGATGCCAATATTAATGATGCTTATAGAGATGAACTTGCTATAGTTCCTTATGTTAAAAATGAAATTATTGCTATAGCACCCATACTTGATAGCTCCTTGAATGAAAAGCATGATTGCAATGATGTTATTATAAATTATATTAATGTCAATTGTGCTAATTATATGCCAAGCTACAAGCTTGGGGATGAAAATTTTGTTATGTCCACTACTAATTGCAATGATCATGATTGGTGTGAAAATGCTTCTTATGATCTTAAAATTTTATTTAAGCCTCATCATGAATATGTTATTGATAATAATGTTTGCAATACTATTAAAAGTGGGTTTGTAAGAGCGTCAACTTTAGGTAATAATGATCCCACTACTTTGGAGAATTATCAATCTTGTGAATTTTTGGATAAGAGTGGGTTTGGAGAGGTCATGACTTTAGTTGATGTTAATCCCACTATCTTGTAAGATTATAAAACTTTTATGCATGCGGATCGTGAAGAGAATATTTTATATGATAGCTATATTGTTGAATTTGATTATGATCCTACATGTAATTATTATGAGAGAGGAAAATATGGTTGTAGAAATCTTCATGTTACTAAATTGCCTCTCGTTATGTTGAAATTATTAATGCTTCATTCTTCCTATTTGCATATGCTAGATATTGCTTGTCTTGATAATTTGTTTGCTTATAAAATGCCTATGCATAGGAAGTATGTTAGACTTAAGTGTGTTTGTCACGTGTTTTATGATGCTCCCTTTGTGTTTCAATTGTTATCTTTCATGAGAGCATCATTGAAATCTCAAGCCTATCTTAATGGCTATTAAGAAAGAGCTTGTTGGGAGACAACCCAATAATTTTTATTTCTGTTTTTGTGTGTTTACACAATTATAGCCTCTGTTATGATTGTGTTTTTATCTTTTAATTAGTTTTTGCGCCAAGTAATGCCTTTGG
Organism: Elymus sibiricus; assembly: GCA_039707655.1. Lineage (NCBI taxonomy): Eukaryota > Viridiplantae > Streptophyta > Magnoliopsida > Poales > Poaceae > Elymus > Elymus sibiricus. The sequence goes on from CM077668.1 coordinate 51,629,250, forward strand.
GATGATTTAGATGATAGTATAATTGATGCTGTTTGGAAAACAGAAAGTTTTGCGTCCAGTATTTGATTTTTTTATTCTGTACTGGAGCGTCAGAAAAATATGAATTTTTTACATAGTATTGGTATATGAATTGTTTACGTTGTCCTAATTTTTCACAATTTTTGGAATTACAGAAGTATGGGTTTTAAATAGATCTCTACAGACTGTTCTGTTTTAGACAGATTCTGTTTTCGTTGCATAGTTTGCTTATTTTGATGAATCTATGGATCGTATCGGGGGGTATGAGTCATGGAGAAGTTGGAGTACAGTAGTATTATGCCAATATTAAATATGAATCAATTTACAACAGTATCTAAAGTTTAAGATTTATTTGTTACACTAACGGATCTCACGAGGTTTCTGTTGAGTTTTGTGTGCTGAAGTTTTCAAGTTTTGGGTGAGACTATGATGGATAAAGGAATAAGGAGCTGCAAGAGCCTAATCTTGGGGATGCCCAAGGCACCCCAAGGTAATATTCAAGTAAGACTCAAGCGTCTAAGCTTGGTGATGCCCCGGAAGGCATCCCCTCTTTCGTCTACAATCTATCGGTAACTCACTTGGAGCTACATTTTTATTCATCACATGATATGTGCTTTACTTGGAGCGTCTTGTGATATAGGTTGTTTGCTTTTTAGGTTGTCACAATCATCTTTGCTGAACACACCTTTTTGAGAGGGACACACATTATTCGTGATTTGTTAGAATACTCTATCTGCTTCACTTATATCTTTTGAGCTAGGCAGTTGCTCCAGTGCTTCACTTATATCTTTTAGAGCATGGCGGTGGTTATATTTTAAAGAAATAGTTGCACTCGCATGCTTCACTTATATCTCTTTGAGAGCCTAATGAATATCAATGGTAATATGCACGAGTTATGAATTTGGTCTTAATATGATAGGTATTCAAGAGGGATATAATAAAAACTTTCATGTAGATCACTGAATATGATAAGTTTGATTCCTTGCAATAGTTTTGCGATATTAAGATGGTAATATGTGGGAGGTGCTAGTAGTTAATTGTGGTTTAGTAAGAAATATTGGTGTTAAGGTTTGTGATTCCCGAAGCATGCACGTATGATCTATCGTTATGCTAAGAAGTTGGAGCATGATTTATTCTTGATTGTCTACCTTATGAGTGGCGGCCGGGGACGAGCGATGGTCTTTTCCTACCAATCTATCTGTAACACCCTGGATTTTGTCTTTTTCTTTTATTTGGATTTATTGAATATTTGGATTTGCATTTGAGGTTTTCTGTCATCTCTTTTAGACTTACCACTTGGATTTATTTTTGATTTTGTTCCAAGTGGGTTCTTCCATTCTTAAACCCTCCCTAGACCTCATCCCTCCCATAATATTGCCATTGGGTATTTTTATTTAATGGCATTATATGTTTTTCCCTCTGAAAATGCCTATTTTCCCACAGAGTGAAGCAACCCCTATTTTTATTGCCCTAAAAATCCTAAGAAAATTCCCAAATATTCTTTGGGTTATGCCCCACCTTCCTATGCAAAAATATCCCATGGTCATTTGGAAAATTTCAGCCCAGGAAAATATTTTTGCTTCTGGACAGAAAAGTCACTTTGTGAAGCAACTATATTATTCCTTGATCCTTTTTAGCTGAAATTTTTACCACTTAATGACCTTCGTAAGTAATGCTTAAATGCCTAAAACCAGCCCCAGAATCTCAGCCATTTGTCCTCAGTGCTTGGAGCAAGTTTCTGTCCAGAAACTTTAGCTCAAGCTCTTGTCACCTCCAATGCACCACTTGGCAAGCCCAGAGTGTTTTTAGGCACCGCGTTGAAGAGACTTCACGTTGGACATGGTGTGGCAGCGCCGAAAGCCACCCCCGTGCCAGTGCACGCGGTGACCGCGTGCGGGCAGGGTGCAGCGCACGCGCTCTGTGCGCTCTGCCCGTCGGGTCCGATCGGCCGCCGTCCAACCACCCTCCCCGCGACACCTCTCCGTGTCTCAGCGCCGTAGCCAATCCCCGTGCACCACCCAGCCCTCTCCCTGTTCCTCCCCGACGCCGGAATGCAGCTCGCCGGAAGAGGCCGAGAGCTAGCGGCGGGAACAGTGAGCTCGCGTGCCCATTTTTCGCGCGTAGTGCGCGTCACTGTGGCCGCACGCATGCACCGCGTCGCCCTGTGCTCCTCTGCTTCACCCCGTGCCGTTGCCCGAGTCCTCACTGCCCCCAGTTCGCCCTGCCGCTCCACTCCGGCGGAGCCCGAGCTCTGCCTCGCCTCCTCCTACAAATAGAGCACTCCCCCGATCGTTCTAGCCATCCCAACCCACCTCTCCACCCTCAAATCGAACTCTAGAAGCTGGTGACAACGCCGGGAAGGCCTCTGGCCTTCGAACCTCGCCGGCGACCGCCGCGGATCCCCCTCCTCCGAGCACTCACCCTAGTCCACCCCAGCTCCAACGACTACCACCCCTGAGACCGTAGCAACCTCCTGAGCACGACGGTAGCAAGAACTCACCGGATTGTCGCCGGAAACGCCGACTCCGATCAGCTCCGCCGCCGCCGTCTCTGGAGAGGATCGCCGCGACGCCGTCCGACCGCCTCAGCTCGAGCTTCGGGTACGTGTGTGACCGTCTCGCCGAGCTAGTCCCATTCCCCCTCTCTCCGGTGATCGCCGACGTCTCCTCGCCGGAGAAACGCGGGCGACAGAGCCGCCAGTCCCTGTTCCCTCCCTCTCCTCTGTTTAACCCTGCCAGCGGGTCCCGCTCGTCAGCCTCTCACTCGGCCGCCCGAAGCGATATAAGTGGAGGCGTATTCGCCGAATACGCTTTCAACGTGGCCGCTTCTGGTTTTTCTTTTTATTTCAGATTTTGACCAGATCTAATCCAACTTTGACCAGCTATAACTTTTAATCTATAAGTCCAAATGATTTGATTCTTTTTGCTACTGGTTTATAAAATTCCAAATTTTCTGTATGCCAAGTTTCAGAATTTTTCTTGCTGTTGAGAATTTCTGGTGCAATAAACAGTAGTATGTGACATTTTCTTTTTGCTTTTAATTTAATTTCAGAAGAACCTAATTGTGTTGAAGAAGGCCAGGAGTACTGTGACACTCCTCTGACCCAAGGCAAGCCACAACATTCATATGCAAGGATGGCATTGCAATAACCTTGGTTTAATTGAATTAAATTCATCATATATTCACTACTTAAAATAACTTGCTACATAGACCTTTTTGCATAGACTTTAATCTTGTCATTTTGTTAATATGTAGTAAGGTACATGTTTTATTGATAGTGTGCAGTAGGAATCATGTCATATGCTCATATGGTAGTATGATGCATTCACATTTCATGACCGTGATCCGTGCATCCATTCATTCACTATGACTCGAATCATTTTCTTTCAAGTTAAAATTGATAATAATTCAACTTGAACATGCTGTTGATCGAGTCATGGTGCCACCGAATCGAGCTCACCAGTGCAACCACACTTTCCTGAATGGGGAGGCCCTAATGCGGTCTATTGTCATGCCTCTCGCCGGTGCCTCCTACGAGGGAAGGTTGTGCTCTGGCGCTACCCTGGCCCGGTAGGCAGTCACAACCTTGAGGACCCAAGTTTTGATGGTACCGAGGTCCCCGTTTGGGACAATGTTATTGTTTGGCCACGACGGTGGCAGCCACAGAGGTGGCGGATGTCACATGTTGACATCAGGGTCACCTAGGACATAGCCCAAAGGGGAGTTTGTCGGAGTGGCCGGGAGAGTGTCATGCAATAGATTGGTTTTGTCGGAATGTCGTTGGTCCACCCGAATGGGAGCACGAGGCCATGAATTTCGTAGTGTGGGTACAGTGTACTAACCTCTGCAGAGTGTATAATCTATCGATAGCCGCGTCCTCGGATATGGACACAGTTCGTAGTAGGTCACGCCGTGGGTCAACAGATATAATTAACTTGCACACTAAGATTCACAAGATGGCACATGCAAACATGGTGATCGAGGATCACTATACAAGGTATGAATGTGATCAAGTGAGGATCACGTTGGTAAGTTGTGAACGGTGGTTACGCGGTAACCCCTAAATGGTAAGTTGGTCCCGAGGACCATGGCAATATTTCACGCACATCTCATGTTGAGTAGCATCATGCTCATGCATTAAATCTGTTAAATGCCTTGTTATTGTTTGTCGCACTTGTTTTGTTTGCTGTGAGCTTGCGAGTACATTCAAAGTACTCACCTGGCTTATCATGCCAGATGCAGGAGAAGCCGTGCAAGGAGTTGACGTTGAGCAGTTTGTCGCGATCTAGGCCGTGTCCCAGCAGTGTCCCTGTGGAATGGAGTTCCGCTACCTCGTCGTTCCTCTGTCGCGTAGTAGTTCCCTTATCATCGAGGCCCCTACCATGTCTACTAAATAATGTACATAAGTGCAGCCGCACCGTGTGTGCCGCTTGGCCTCGCTCATCATGTAAGATGTAAACCTATGTTTCCGCTAAGAGATCAATAAAGCGGTTGTTTTCTGTACCAAGTTGTTGTGTATTGCCAGAAGACTTGATCTCTGGGCTGGCAATGCAAGGTAAACCGGTTGCTCTGAGCCGGGGTGCCACACTATCCCCCTAGGGGCATGCGTAGTAATACTTCGCTTCGAGGGCTAATAAACTTTCGCAATAAGTATGTGAGTTTTTTATGACTAATGTGAGTCCATGGATTATACGCACTCTCACCTTTCCGCAATATGCAAGCCTCTTCGGTACCGTGCATTGCCCTTTCTCACATCGAGAGTTGGTGCAAACTTCGCCGGTGCATCCAAACCCCGTGATATAATATGCTCTATCACACATAAGCCTCCTTATATCTTCCTCAAAACAGCCATCATACCTACCTATCATGGCATTTCCATAGCCATTCCGAGATATAGTGCCATGCAACTTCCACCGTTCCGTTTTTATGACACACATCGTCATTGTCATATTGCTTTGCATGGTCATATAGCTGACATATTATTTGTGGCTCAGCCACTGTTCATTATTTTTTATACATGTTACGCTAGTATCATTGCACATCCTGGTACACTGCCAGAGACATTCATATAGAGTCATATTTTTGTTCTAGTTTCGAGTTGTAATTTTCTTTTGAGTTGTAAGTAAATAGAAGTGCGATGATCATCATTATTAGAGCATTGTCCCAGTAAGGAAAAAAAGAAAAAAAAAGAGTCCAAAAAGTGCCCACGAAAAAAAAGAGAAAAAAATGAGAGAAAAAGAGAGAAGGGGCAGTGTTACTATCCTTTTCCATACTTGTGCTTCAAAGTATCACCATGTTTTTCATATAGAGAGTCTCCTGTTTAGTCACTTTCATATACTAGTGGGAATTTTTCATTATAGAACTTGGCTTGTATATTCCGATGATGGGCTTCCTCAAATGCCCGAGGTCTTCATGAGCAAGCAAGTTGGATGCACACCCACTTAGTTTTCATGTTGAGCTTTCATACACTTATAGCTCTTAGTGCATCCGTTGCATGGCAATCCCTACTCCTCGCATTGACATCAATTGATGGGCATTTCCATAGCCCGTGGATTAGCCTCGCTGATGTGAGACTATCTTCTTATTTTTAACTTCCCCTTATTAATGTCTACCACCACACTCCATTCCACCCATAGTGCTATATCCATGGCTTGCGCTAATGTATTGCGTGGGGGTTGAAAAAGCTGAGGCGCGTTAAAAAGTATGAACCAATTGCTCGGCTTGTCATCGGGGTAGTGCATGATAAATATTTTGTGTTAACAAGATGGAGCATGACAGGATTATATGATTTTATAGGGATAACTTTCTTTAGCATTTTTATTTTGAAAGACATGATTGTTTATTAGTATGCCTGAGTATTGATGTCTTTATGTCAAACTATAGACTATTGCTTTGAATCATTCAGATCTTATTATTCATACCGTAAGAGAGAGATTACATGATGAAACATGTTTGGTAGCATTCCACATCAAAAATTCTATTTTTGTCATTTACCTACTCGAGGACGAGCAGGAATTAAGCTTGGGGATGCTTGATACGTCTCCAACGTATCTATAATTTTTGATTGTTCCATGCTATTATAGTATCAATCTTGGATGTTTTTATATGCAGTTATATATCATTTTTTGGACTAACCTATTAACCTAGTGCCCAGTGCCAGTTGCTGTTTTCTGCTTGTTTTTGGTTTTTCAGGAAATCAGTACCAAACAAAGTCCAAATGCCACGAAACTTTTTAGAGATTTTTTTCTGGACAAAAGAGACCCTCGAGACTTGGAGAGGAGGCCAGAAGGTTCACGAATCCTCCACAAGGCAACAGGGTGCGGCCCCAGGGGGCGCCCTGATGCCTTGTGGGGCCCTCGTGGCTCCGTTTGACATAATTCGACTTCTATAAATTCGGGTGGCTCTTTGTTGGTTTCCAAATATTTGAGAATTTATAGAAGTGGAATTAGGTCAAACGGAGCCACGAGGGCCCCACAAGGCATCAGGGCGCCCCCCCCCCCACCCGGGCCGCGCCCTATTGCCTTGTGGTGGCTTCGTGAACCTTCTGGCCTCCTTTCCAAGTCTCCAGGGTCTCTTTTGTCCAGAAAAAAATCTCTGAAAAGTTTTGTGGCATTTGGACTTCGTTTGGTACTGATTCCTGAAAAACCAAAAACAAGCAGAAAACAGCAACTGGCACTGGGCACTAGGTTAATAGGTTAGTCCCAAAAAATGATATATAATTGCATATAAAAACATCCAAGATTGATACTATAATAGCATGGAACAATCAAAAATTATAGATACGTTGGAGACGTATCAATGACCTTCAGGGAAAATTTCTAGCTACTCTAAATGGGTACTACATGGCGAACATAGACAATTGTCTTGCCACGGGAAGAATTCTTCAAGTTTTATAATCATGCCGATAAACAATGGCTTGTGAACAAAATTAAGAAAGTGAAACTAGCATGTATTCATGACCCCCATTATTAATTTGGAACTTGTTGAAACAAACATCAAAGAGTAAGTACAAGATCTAATGTCATTTTACTACTTGTTCTGCCACACCAAATTAGTTTGCATGTAGAGAAGGAGTTGTTCACCAATGGTCAAACCTCTAGAGTTGATATCAACTACATTTGTATTAGATGTTCGTTAGTGTGAAGTTTTGGAAATAAGATAATTAATATGAGAAAACATCATAGTTTTTTTCTATATGGAGAAGACGAAGAAGATCTCTCACAAATGTTGAATCAATTAATGCACATGGTATTCAAAGTAACCAAATAATTTCACTACAATAAATCAGCTTATAGAAGGAGAACAATATGATATAAACCAGTTGTTAGAATATGGTCAGCTTTGACGGAACCAACAATAGCAATAAGGAGAAATTGAAGTCAAAATGCGCGAATCAAGTCCACATTTTACATATAGTTTATCTCTATATTTATTAACCATCTCTCATCAAGTATATATATTTATTAGGGAACAAATATTTGATGCCATAGTGCGTTGACAAATATTTGATGTCATTTGACTCCTTGTTCCACCACTTCTTTGTTATTGCGAATGTGGAGATAGAAGGAGCTTATTCTTCGTCAATGGTTGAACCTCTAGTGTTGATCGTATTAGATGTTTGTTCGTCTTTGACTTTCCGGAAGCCGCAGTTGATAAGAGACAACATCACAAGCTAACCACTACCCATTTCTTCCATTTTATATGGCGTGTTCAGTTTTATGAAAAGTCAAGCATTTTCATCTTTGACCAAATTGTTAGGAAACATCGTTAACAGTACCATTAGGTACATTGTGAAAAATAATTCTTATCATATTTATTTTATGGCGTAAATACCGATAGTTTTTTCTATGAATTTGATCAAAATTTAAAAGATTCACTTTTGAGATATCGATACACCTTATAAAAAGGAATGGAGGTAGTACGCAAACTTTTCCCTGGCTAACCCATGCAGAGATATGAAATAATTGCAGGAGGGAAACAAAGTTTGAAACATGCAAAAATACATGTCCATGTTTCATAAGTTTTTCGCGAATACGTAAAGCTTGCGTATCATTTCATTGATAGAAGAAGTTAGGATGAGTACAAGAGGTGGTACAACACATGGCACGGACGCAAGGGGCGTGAACATGGTGCCTGAAACAGAGAGACATGAGATGCTCGACCCAAATAGAGAAAACACAGCTAAACTCGCCGACCAGAGAAGCAGTCCAACCAACAACTAGACGACCAACATCTCCAAATCCCGCACCGAGGACGCCGCGAGCAAACAAGACGACGCCTTCACAAAGGAGAACGACCCCAAGATGTCGTCGTCGTCCGATCCAAAAAACCGGACCTAGAGTTTCCTCTGATGCTCGAAGAGGGGCATAGATAATGGCCATGGCGGCGCCTCCAAGAAGGGGACGACACCTGCGGGTGCCGCCGCTGCCAGCACAGAACGCAGGGATTCGCCCTGGCCAAAATCCGAGCAATCCCAAGCCATCGGAGAACGAACCGGAGAAGAGGAAGTTGGGCATAGGCCGGAGTTGCAACTGCGGGGAGGGGAGCCATGCTACTTGAGAGCTGCGTTGGTAATTCCCTGAAGAGGAAGGGAGATGCAGTACAATAGAGATAAGTATTTCCCTCAGTTATGAAACCAAGGTTATCAATCCAGTAGGAGAATCACGCAACACCTCATTAGCAGCACCTGCACACAAAACAATAAATCCTTGCACCCAACGCAAACAAGGGGTTGTCAATCCCTCGGCGGTTAATTGCAAGATTAAATTATATGTGATAGATAGATAGATAGAACTAAAATAAAAAATAAAAAAAATAAAGTAAAAGTGCAGCAAGGTATTTTTAGGGTTTTTAATATATGATTTAGATAGACCCGGGGGCCATAATTTTCACTAGAGGCTTCTCTCAAGAAAATAGCATACGGTGGGTAAACAAATTACAGTTGGGCAATTGATAGAAAAGCAAATAATCATGACGATATCCAAGGCGATGATCATGTATATAGGCATCACGTCCGAGACAAGTAGACCGACTCCTGCCTGCATCTACTACTATTACTCCACACATCGACCGCTATCCAGCATGCATTTAGTGTATTAAGTCCATCAAGAACGGAATAACGCCTTAAGCAAGATGACATGAAATAGACAAAGTAAACTCACGCATGAATAAACCCCATATTTTACCCTTAATAGCAACGATACATATGTGTCATGTCCCTTTCTGTCACTGGGATTGAGCACCGCAAGATCAAACCCATTACAAAGCACCTCTCACATTGCAAGATAAATCAATCTAGTTGGGCAAACCAAATCAATAGATCAGAGAGAAATACGAAGCTATAACAATCATGCATAAAAGAGTTCAGAGAAAACTCATATAATATTCATGGGTAATCTGATCATAAACTCACAATTCATCGGATCCCAACAAACACACCGCAAAAAGTGATTACATCAGATAGAACTCCTAGAACATCGAGGAGAACATTGTATTGAAGATCAAAAAGAGAGAAGAAGCCATCTAGCTACTAACTATGGACCCGAAGGTCTGTGGTAAACTACTCACGCATCATCGGAAGGGCAGCAAGGTTGATGTAGAGCCCCTCCGTGATCGATTCCCCCTCCGGCTGAGCACCGGAAAAGGCCTCCAGATGGGATCTCTTGAGAACAGAAACTTGCGGCGGCGGAAAAAGTATTTCGTGGACTCCCCTGTTGGTTTCCCGATTTTAGAGAATTTATAGTGGTGGAATTAGGTCAAACGGAGCTGTGTTTGCCCCACAAGCCACCAGGGCGCCCCCCTGGTGCCTCGTGGGCCACTGCTTCATCTTCTGGCCCTCTCCCAAAGCTTGCAGTACTTGTTATGTCCAGAAAAAAAATCTCCAAAAAGTTTCGTGGCATTTAGACTTCGTTTGGTACTGATATTCTGGAAAACCAAAAACAGGCAAAAGAAACAGCAACTGGCACTGGGCACTAAGTTAATAGGTTAGTCCCAAAAAAATGATATATAATTGTTGTAAATGTATATAAAAACATCCAAGATTGATAATACAATAGCATGGAACAATCAAAAATTATAAATACGTTGGAGACGTATCAGCATCCCCAAGCTTAATTCCTGCTCGTCTTCGAGTAGGTAAATGATAAAAACAGAATTTTTGATGTGGAATGCTACCTATCATATTCATCATATTTTTTTTCTTTTATAGCATGGACATTTGGACTTGAATGATTCAAAGCAATAGTCTATAATTTGACATGAAGATATAAATACTTAAGCATGCTAACAAGCAACCATGTCTTTCAAAATATCAACGCTAAAGAAAGTTATCCCTAGCCCATTATGCTCAATCATTGATCCATTCATGAAACACACTCAATATTAGCTACACTCAATGCACAAGTATGACAATAGTGCTCTCTAGTTGGTGCTTTATAAGAAAAGATGGAGACTAAAAATAAAAGTAAATAGATAGGCTCTTCGCTGAGGGAAGCAGAGATTTGCAAACGTGCCAGAGCTCAAAGCTTAAATTAGAGAGATAAAATTATTTTGAGAGGCATGCTTTTCCTGTCAACGAAAACGACCGAGAATTTCCAATATCTTCCATGCTAGACAAATCATAGGCGGTTCCCAAACAGAAAATAATGTTTATTTCCTTTGCACCATTCTTTCACAATCCATGGCTAGCCGTATCCACGGGTGCCCTCCATACCAACACTTTCCAAAGAATTTTGTTATTATTAATTTTTGATTCATTGTGGGACTGGGCATCCCTATTACCAGTCACTCTCTCGTGCAATGACAAGTGAATAAACACTCATCGTGAGAATAACACACCTAGCATGGAAAATATTGGCCACCCCCTGCTGCTTCATGAGCGGTACGGGCACACAAAATGGAAAATTACTTTGAAAATTAGAGTTGGCACACGCAAATTTACTTGGAATGGCATGAAAATACCGCATATATGTAGATATGGTGGACTCATTTGGCACAACTTGGGTTTATGGATTTTCGATGCACAAGCAGTATTCCCGCTTAGTACAAATGAAGGCTAGCAAATAGATTGAGAAGCAACCAACCAAAAAGCAAAAACGGTCATTAAACATGCATTGAACATAACTAACACCGAATAATGCACTATAAGTAGGATATAATTTTGTTGCATAACTATTGACTTAATGTGCATGCATAGGGAATCATAAACCTTAACACTAATATTCTTACTAAATCACAATTACTCACTAACATGACTCACATATCATCATCTCCATATCGCAAAACTATTGCAAGGAATCACACTTATCATATCCAATGATCTATATGAAAGTTTTTATTATATCCCTCTTGAATATTCATCACTTTGGGACCAAATTCATATCTCGTGCAAATTACCATTACTATTATCAACTCTCAAAAAGATATAAGTGAAGCATGAGAGTGCACATATTTCTTCAAAATTTATCAACTCTCAAAATGATATAAGTGAAGCATGAGAGTTCAAATATTTCTTCAAAATTTCAATCTTATCAACTCTCAAAATAATATAAGTGAAGCATGAGAGTTTAAATATTTCTTCAAAATTTAGCCACCGCCGTGCTCAAAAAGATTTAAGTGAAGCACTAGAGCAACTGCCTAGCTCAAAAAATTTAAGTGAAGCACATAAAGTATTGTAGCAAATCATGATGAACGTGTGGCTCTCTCAAATAGGTGTGTCCAGCAAGGATGATTGTGACAAACTAAAAAGCAAACAAAGCAAAGACTCATATAATACATGACGCTCCAAGCAAAACACATATCATGTGACGAATAAAAATATAGCTCCAAGTAAAATTACCGATGGTTGGTAGAAGAAAGAGGGGATGCCTTCCGGGGCATCCCCAAGCTTAGACGCTTGAGTCTTCCTTGAATATTACCTTGGGGTGCCTCGGGCATCCCCAAGCTTAGGCTCTTGCCATTCCTTATTCCTTCATCCATCGTGATCTCACCCAAAACTTGAAAACTTCAATCACACAAAACTCACCAAAACCTTCGTGAGATCCGTTAGTATAACAAAACAAATCACTACTTTAATTATTGTTGCAAACCCATTCATATTTTATTTTTGCATTATACCTACTGTATTCTAACTTCTCCATGGCTTGTACCCCCTGATAGAATCCATAGTTTCATTAAAACAAGCAAGCAGTGCATCAAAAACAGAATCTGTCAAAAACAGGACAGTCTGTAGATATATATTTAAAACCTATACTTATGTAACTCCAAAAATTCTTAAAAATGAGTACAACGTGGGAAATTCATATACCAATTCTGTGTAAAAATTTCAGATTTTTCTGACACTCTAGTACAGAACCAAAATTCCAGCACTGGACGCAAAACTTTCTGTTTTCCAAACAGCATCAATTATACTATCTTCCAAATCATCCCAAAGGCTTTACTTGGCACAAACACTAATTAAAAACACGAAAACACAATCATAACAGCAGCATAAATGTGAAAACACACAATAACAGAAAGAAAAACTAAAAAAATATTTTATTCATTGGGTTGCCTCCCTACAAGCGCTATTGTTTTATGCCCATAGCTAGGCGTAATGCATAGTTTTAAGTATTGTCATCTTTGGCTTCCAACTCCTCAATCACACACCCATTTTTTCTAATAGATTTAACGTAGGTATTTCTCATCATCACACTTCTAGGCACAAAATCAAGAATTTTACTTTTGTGAATAGGTTCCTTAATTATATCAATGAAATTGGGGTGCACGCTAATCATTTTAAGATCCTCATTTCCCTTACTAGAAGTAGCGCCATTGGTTTTAGGAACATATATGAACTTGCAATTTTTATTGGGAGAAGTTCTATCAATATTCTTAATGGAGGAAAAAGCCAACCCCAAATTAGTAATAATTTCTTCTATCTTATTGATTCTAGCGGGGCTTTGTTCTATTCTTTCATTAACTACCTGTTCCTTCTCTTTTAAGGTTTTCAATGCGATTCCTACCTTAGAACAAAATTGAGTGACATCATTATGAATTTTTTTATCCAAATTCTCAAGATGTTCTATAGTAGACATTTTACTTTCAATAGCCTCTAACCTTTGCATACCATGTTTCAAAGTCAAAGTTGTTTCATTAACAGTGATAGGTGGTGATCCCACTAATTTTCCCATAGCATTGAAAGCATCCATAGAGGGACACATCAAGAAATTCCCTCCGGTAATAGTATCAAGTACAAATCTATACCACGTAGTAATACCCACATAAAAATTGCGAAGAAGGATTGTGGTGGATTGCTTACGAGTTGATCTATTATGAGCATCACAAATCCTATACCAAGCATCTTTTAAATTCTCTCCTCCCCTTTGTTTAAAATTAAGTACTTCATTTTCAGGGTTAATAGTAATGAGCGAAGAACTAGTCATAATGATAAAGCAAGCAATCAAACAAGCAAAAGGCAAATGGAAAATATTGTTGTATTTTTGTAAAAACTTTTTAGAAGTGGGGGAGATGAAAACGAGAGGCAAAGGAAAATAAAATAAATGCAAGGAGATGAAAGTTTATGCGTAGATAATTGATAGATGTTGATGATGTCTCCCCGGCAACGGCGCCAGAAATTCTTCCTGCTACTTGTGAGCTGCGTTGGTAATTCACTGAAAAGGAAGGGAGATGCAGTACAGTAGAGATAAGTATTTCCCTCAGTTATGAAACCAAGGTTATCAATCCAGTAGAAGAATCACGCAACACCTAGTTAGCAGCACCTGCACACAAAACAACAAATCCTTGCACCCAACGCAAACAGGGGGTTGTCAATCCCTCGACGGTTAATTGCAAGATTAAATTGTATGTGATAGATAGATAGATTGAACTAAAATATAAAATAAAATAAATAAAGTAAAAGTGCAGCAAGGTATTTTTAGGGTTTTTAATATATGATTTAGATAGACCCGGGGGCCATAGTTTTCACTAGAGGCTTCTCTCAAGAAAATAGCATACGGTGGGTAAACAAATTAGTGTTGCGCAATTGATAGAAAAGCAAATAATCATGACGATATCCAAGGCAATGATCATGTATATAGGCATCACGTCCGAGACAAGTAGGCTGACTCCTGCCTGCATCTACTACTATTACTCCACACATCGACCGCTATCCAGCATGCATCTAGTGTATTAAGTTCATAAAGAATGGAGTAACGCCTTAAGTAAGATGACATGATGTAGACAAAGTAAACTCACGCATGAATAAACCCCATCTTTTTACCCTTAATAGCAACGATACATACGTGTCATGTCCCTTTCTGTCACTGGGATTGAGCACCGCAAGATCGAACCCATTACAAAGCACCTCTCCCATTGCAAGATAAATCAATCTAGTTGGCCAAACCAAATCAATAGATCGGAGATAAATACGAAGCTATAACAATCGTGCATAAATGAGTTCAGAGAAAACTCAAATAATATTCATGGATAATCTGATCATAAACTCATAATTCATCGGATCCCAACAAACACACCGCAAAAAGTGATTACATCGGATAGAACTCCAAGAACATCAAGGAGAACATTGTATTGAAGATCAAAAAGAGAAAAGATGCCATCTAGCTACTAACTATGGACCCGAAGGTCTGTGGTAAACTACTCACGCATTATCGGAAGGGCAGCAAAGTTGATGTAGTGCCCCTCCGTGATCGATTCCCCCTCCGGCGGAGCACCGGAAAAGGCCTCCAGATGGGATCTCTCGAGAACAAAAACTTGCGGCGGCGGAAAAAGTATTTCATGGACTCCCCTGTTGGTTTTCCGATTTTAGAGAATTTATAGTGGCGGAATTAGGTCAAACGGAGCTGTGTGGGCCCCACAAGCCACCAGGGCGCGCCCCGCCCCCACTGAGGTGCGCCCTGGTGCCTCGTGGGCCACTGCTTCATCTTCTGGCCCTCTCCCGAAGCTTCCAGTACTTGTTATGTCCAGAAAAAAATCTCCAAAAAGTTTCGTGGCATTTGGACTTTGTTTGGTATTGATATTCTGGAAAACCAAAAACAGATAAAAAAACAGCAACTGGTACTGGGCACTAAGTTAATAGGTTAGTCCCAAAAAATAATATAAAATTGCTGTAAATGTATATAAAAACATCCAAGATTGGTAATATAATAGCATGGAACAATCAAAAATTATAGATACGTTGGAGATGTATCAAACCACGCCCGACACCGAAGGAGGCACCGGGCGCCGCCAGACGCGCGAGCCTCGGTGGAGGGCGAGGTTGTGTGGCTGAACGGAATGAAGTCAACGGGGATGCGACGGTGGCCGGAGACACGGGCGATCCAGAATCCGAAAGGTAGCGCAGATTCAAGCCACCGGGACCGGAGTAGTAGGGACGCAGATCCATGTTTCATAAGTTCTATATTCTTTTTTTCAAATCATATATTCTGTGACATTGGTCTTTTTTTGCGAATAGCAATATTGGTCTTTCATCAGAATGAATTTCGTTTGGCTTATAAGATTCTGATTTTCATATTATCGTCGTCGCTTTGGATGGGAGTGGGTCGACCAGAGCAACGGCTTTAACAAGATCCTGATTTTCGCAACAACAAAACTATCCTGATTTTCTCGTACTTGTTTTATGACGGGCCATCAAGATCTGGCGTAACGGGCCATCAAGATCGTAGTTGGAAATATGGCCTTATTCTAATGATCATGAGCCGCTGGCTACAGTAGCTCGACGAGAGCAACTAACTGAGGAGCGCTCGTTCCCAGCCTTTTCAAGGGTCACTTGGGGATGGGCTGAGAGCGTGCCACTTAGCGCGCTCTCGGCCGCCGCCACGTGTCGCGCTATCGACGCTTCCTCCGGATTTTTTATTTATTTTTTCGCACGCGTTTTTGGCTTTTTAGATGATTTTTTTCCCTGTTTTTTTTTCGGCTTTTCGGTTTTTCAACGGTCTTCATTAGCTTTTGGAACAAAAAAAAAATTGCGCGAAAAAACGTGTTTTTTTTCTTTCGCGAGAGGCACGGTTTTGCTTCCACGAGACGCATGGTTTTGAAAAAAAAAAAACACGTTTTCTTTTTTTTTTTCCACGAGAGGCACGGTTTTGCTTTCGCGAGAGGCATGGTTTTGCTTCCGCGAGAGGCACGACCGTGCCTCTCGGAAACGAAAAAAAAAATGTGTTTTCTCTTCTTTTTTTTCGTGAGAGGCACGGCCATGCCTCTTCGGAAACGGGAAAAAAAACAACGCGTTTTCTCTTTTTTTTCCTTCCACGAGAGGCACGGTTTTGCTTCCGCGAGAGGCACGGTTTTGCTTCCGTGAGAGACACGGCCGTGCCTCTCGAAAACGGCTTTCGGAAAGGGAAAAAAAACGTGCTCCCGGTCCGGTTTTTTCATCAGGTTTTTTTGTCCCTTTTTTTCATGAAAAAAAAGTTCGTCAAAACCTATCAACATGAGATTTAATTTTGAAAATTTCGACGCGAGGAATCCAACGGTGAAAACGGTTCAAGATTTGGACGCACGGTTTAAGAGATAAATCGTTTTGAATAAACGGATCTACGAAAAAAACAAAAACTTCCATGTTGCGACAAGTGGCGCACATGCAGCGCGCCACTTGTCGTAACCTGGGAAGGTAGAAGTGATCTTTGGAAGGAGTACTTCTCAATTAGTGATTTCGTAGCTCGACGGGCTTCCTCCGGTCCGTCCGATCTATGAACAGTACCAGAAAAACTTGAGTGTACTGGAAATACATTGATGGTCCTTTATGATAGTCGGCCGGACAGTGTCTGCTGTTTCCACTCGATCCATGGAGGCAGGTTGGCAAATGCCCGACCATTTTCAAGATCATTTTTAGTCCGAGCATCCTGTACTAACTTGGGGCAACAATGTTATAATGGTTCACATAAAAATGTTGTCGATCCGCTTCACCTGTGAACACGACGCGGTAAATGATACTAGTACATTCAGACTACTGAAACAGCAGAAACAGCGCAATAATGAAAACGGAGCAGAGCGAGCTTGGCACAAGTTAGTACAGGATGCCCATGTCCAGGCAGCGGGCCGCCCTGAAGGAAAGGTACGTGGCGCAGGAGGAGGAAGTTGCGGTGCGCCGATCGATCGGTGGTTCAATTCGGATCCAACCACCACCGCATCGCGCACACACCCCATGTGCCACGCCCTGCGTCGGCCGGTGGCTGCGTGCATGCGCCACACGTGGAGCGGCCAGTTCAGAGCAACGAACCACCACCACTACCCGCCAGTGGCTCTCGAGGCGAAATCTCGCGCGCGAACAGATGCAGATTCAGATCTTCTTCCTCCCCTAGCCCTAGGTGGCCATTATTGGCTCCCCGATGTTACTTGCGATTGCAAACTCCGGTCGGTCGGCCGGCCCGCCGCACGGGACGCACGGCATGTGGTGGCCTGGCCTCCTCCTCGACTGATCCAATCCAACCACCTCCCCAACAGACCCTGCCTGCCGGCACGGGCAGCGCATGTACCACCGCCTCGTAGCAACCGAGATCGTACTACAACGTGCCCTGCCCGACCTTCCGAACGGAACCGACAGTCGGAACATGACGGGTGACTTGTTAGAGTTCGCTGAGTCCTCGTACATGGCCAAATGATTATGGCATCATGCGTGATCACCACCAGCAGCGTCACCCGCAAGTTGAATGAATGGCATGGCAGGCACCACTTGACAAAGAAAACTGGGCGCAGCCAGCCGAACGAACGTACGAAGGTTCTCGGCGCGGTTGGCGCCGCGGGGGGCGCCCTTTGGTGCGTCGCAGGGGGAAAAGGCCAACGCCGTGGACCGGATCGGCATCGGCGGCACGCTGCGGCGGCCAGCAAAGACCGTCCACATGCGCCGCGTAACGAGTCCCGTGGCAGAATCATGCGGCCGCTTTGGTCGCCGCCCGCCTGCCTAACGAAATCGTGGCTCACAGCCAAAGCTCGCCGGCATAATTTATTCCCTAGCCAGCAGTGCTAGATCTGGCTTTCGTTTCTCACAGGGGAATTTCGCCCGTCGATCAGACGCTGCTGGACTGGAGCATTCTTCCTTCCCCATCGTGGCGTGGCCGCTTTGATTGCAGCCTTTGTACTTTACCCCGCAGTGGTCGAGCCCTGCAGGGCAAAATCTGATCTGATCCCAACCGCCCAGCTTCCCTGCTCCAGAAATACCATCTATTTAACTCGTATGAGATCTTCAGCATGCCCCTAGCTGTAGCAAATATCGTCGACATTATTGCACGATTAGACGGTGACCTGTCACGGGAAAGGACAGCCCCGAAAGAGATCCGAGCGAGAGAGAGGACAGCCACCACGTCATGCCCAGTGCTCGAATATAGAAAAAGCGGAAAAATTATATGAACGGTCAATTTCGCGCTGTCGTGCAAACTCATTTTTCAAAGTGCCATTGACAAAATTAGCCGTCGAGCAACAGCTAGCTTCGGCGAGAAATACGAGCCCTGATTTCTTGTCTGGCTGTCCCAATATAGTATTTCAGAAGCACTAGCTTCAATCAACTTTGTCTATAATTCTTTTTTATTTGAGAGTGTGTGTGCCCAGAGTCCAAACACCTTGACACGACATGTTTCCACGAGAGTTTCGTGACAAAATCGATGGGTTTTCATTACTTTACGAAGACGGCAAATCCAAATATAATGAAATGCCTTTTTTTTTTTTTCCGTGGCTGCACGAAGACAGCTAACCTTGCAGATTTGTATTATTGTATACATATGTGTAGAAAAAAAACACAACGTTGGCAGATGCACTTGTTTTACAGGTCAACCGTTCCGGCCAGAATTATTATTTATTCTTTTCTTCCGTTTGATAAAATAGAAATTATTCCAAGAAGAACAAAAATATGATGAAGCATTTTCTCCTGGAATCCCTGAGAGATTTTTTTTCCTTCGGATGAATTTTTTTTCCTTCTCTCTACATCATTCGTTCGAAGCAACACATTTTCCAGGTTTCTTCCCCACAGTTTTTTTTCTTCTTCCATCATCTAGAAGCTTTACATCCCCAAAGGTTAAAAAATGGGTAACGCTAAGGTTAGCCAAAGGTAAAAAAGAAAAGGCTAATCCATCCATCCAGTGGCGACTGATCAAACGGCCGGCATGGTCTCCTGACGGAGCACGGCGAGATCAGACGGCCCGAAGGACTCGTCGCCGAACCCGAAGAGGCCGGCGTCGAAGCCGTCGTCGCCCCACTCGGCAGCTGCCGCGGCAGCCGCGGCGGCGGCCTCCGGCGAGGAGGCGACGCCGCCGAAGGCGTATGCCTCATCAATCTCGTCCTCGAAGCCCCAGATCTGCTCCCCGAAAACGCCGGCGGGCTCCTCCGGCTCCCAGCCCCCGGCGTCGTCCGACGAGGAGGAGGCCCCGGCGGCCGGCGGCAGGCCGAGCTCGTCGTCCGAGGCCTCGAGCAGGAAGCCCAGCTCCGGCTGCGGCGGGGCCAGGTCGCCGGCGCATATCTCCTCCTCGAGGCTGCGCATGACGGAGGCCAGGTCGTCGGCCGCGGCGGCGTCGGTGTCGTCGTCGAGCAGGTCCAGCAGGTCCTCCGGCCTCATCCTCTTGGCGGCCTCCGCCTCGGCGGACGAGACAGCTTCGAGGTCGGCCTCCCTGGCCCTCTTGTTGCTGCCGGTATACGAACTCAACAACAGAGACGAGGTGGAGCTCTCCATGGCCGATGGACAGACTCTTCTCCCTTCTCTTTCTTGTTTCCCTCGGGTGGGTGCAAGGCAACGGACGCGAACGTGAACCGACTCAGAGAGAGCGCGAAACGCGAAGGGCGCAGATGGGAGAGAAAAGAGTACAAAAAGCGGTGCGTGTTGTGCAGCGACGCCGCGTTGGGCTCGGGCTTATATAGCGCTGGCCCGGCTGAGGGACTGGTGCGCGAGGCGGGATCTCGCAGGGGGTTGCACGTAAAATAACCACTCGTGCGGTTTCTTTCTTTCACGGCTGGCGGTGCGAGTGGCGCGGAACGGCCCGGTAGGAGTACTACTCCTGCTAGGGGGACCGGGCCCGGGTGCGGCCGTGTCCCATGTGGGTGTGCGTGCGTCCCGTTGCTTTTTTTAAAAAAAAAAATCACGTTCTCTCCCTCCTGTGACTGTGTGTGTCTGACCTAATACTCTATCTATCTATTCGGGGCGAGATGCCATCTGGAAGGAGGGAGGACCGGGACCGGGAGTGGTGATTTCGTCGCGTCGTGGGGGCGTGTGGTGCGGAGCGGCGTGGGCCAGATTTGTCGTCGTTCCTTGGCACCGCTGGATGGATCGGGTATCTCCTACTGCGTGAGGTGAGGGGTGGTGGCGTTTGAACGGCGACGGCTACTAAACTTGACTTGATACTTTCCTGCCACCAGATTAGATTTTGATCTTTTTTTTTTGGAAACTAAAAAGGCGATCTGTCTATGTATATCTATCTGGGTGGAACGGAACGGATGGGTCGTGGCCTCACGGGTGACTGGTGGCCTTTGAACGTGGCTCGGATTAGTTTTGGGGAACTGGCTCTATTTTATCGTGGGTGCGAGAATTAGCCACTGCTTGACTTTTATTAGTTCATCATTCTTTTTTGGGACTAATATATATCACGAGGGTGTGCGTTGATCACTCTTTTCCCAGATACTACGTTCAAAGATAATCTTTTGATTTAAGGTTAAACAAGTGTAAGACGACCAAACACAGACGTGATGCCATGCCCTGGGGCACTTTATCCCGAATAAACTCGTCTAAGACCAACTTGGCGCCCTTTACTTGTGCTAGAAATCCGGTGGTGCACGAGGGTGCTTAGTTGTTGTTAGGTGGAAATGTTTGATACCAGCAAGTGTCAAGTGTCAGCAGCATACAGTGGACATCTACTCGACACCTACCTAAAAACACCCCTTAACTTACCTTAATTAACCCTATTTTGGGCAGAAACCTTGAGTAATTTACTTTTTTCTTAACGTCGATCCTCTTGAATTGAATTGCACCGTACAAGAAATACGGATGGGCCACATCCGGTTGGCACGAACTTGGACGGGAGAAAGAGCGCCAACCCAACCACCTTTATTTGGGACGGACAACCACGCTCCCACGCAAGCACCAAGCATGTGACTCCAACCGTCCAACCCATCCCTCAAACCCAACAATCCCAGGGCCCTCCATGCAAACTTACTTGTGGGTGGGCCACGCAGGAATAGGCCTGCCCAGGGCTCGTTTTGCCAATACGTTTATCCAGAGGAGGTTCCGCAGAAGAATGGTTGGGAGGGACGTGGGCGTAAAAGTGCTTGGAGCGTGTGGATCGATGGATCAGGGGGCCATCCGTCACGGGCGCGTTGCCTTTTCCAAGTTCCCATTTATTTTCCCGGATTAAATTCGACTCTCGAGTCCGCTATATGCTGCGCTTCACGCCCGCGAATGCAAGAGTTTGGAGTCCGCGAGCCGAGCCGATAGCGATGATTCCCTTCTTCGCATCTCTGTGAGCGGTCGGTGCGGCTGCGCCCGCCTGGCTTAGCTAGCTAGCAGCCGGCTCCGGTTTCCGGTGACATGGATCAGGAATGGTTGGTGGTTTGGCTCCAACTTGTATATATTTTTCTCATGACAAGTTGCACCGTGCATGGTTTGCCTTCCAGATGGGCTGCGCCATGCAAACGGCGTGCCATTGCAAGTTTAACTAGTATTGTTTAGTTAGTTTCTCGTTTGATGGCGACCATCGCCCTCGTCTACCCAATTTCCAGTAACTTTGGACCTCTTCTTGCAGGCTGCAAACTATTGACTTCATTGCAGTTTTGTGTGCCTAAGCTGCTATCAACCCATATACTTTAGAAAATATTGTCTTGCATAGCGTAAAGTCTTGCAAACCCGGCATACGGAAGACTCCGTTTTCCACGTCAATCCGTGTGCGCGTTCCGCAATGACCTCCCGGGACCGATAACCAAACATGGACTAGCTGGGTCTTGCAGCCACCGATCGAGTGCCGGCCACCATGTCAAAACACATTTTTCACTTCTTTATTTTTCCGTCCTTGTTTTCTTTCCTTTTGTCCGGAGAAAGCAGGGCTGGAGGCAGACAGCTCTTGCTAGTGACTTGCTAATGGCGACATGGAACCAGATCCAAGTAACCTTGCAATTAAACTAGGCCTAACACCCTCCTTGATGGCTCCAACTACAACGGAAGGCTGGACTAAATCAAATGTATTAAATCGTAAGCAAGGACGTACTCAATGACGGCCAAGAAATAATTTACTTTTTTTATTTCAAATATATGGCGTGCTTTGAGTTTCTGACTATCAAAAAAGTCGTCGAAACATATCAATATAAAACATTTAATGATGAAAACGGATTTTTAACCGGATTTGAAGATCTCGTCGAGACGGATTTAATGATGAAAACGGATTTTTAACCGGATTTTTTATTTAAGAGATAAAACATTTTAAAGTTCAAAAAATCAAAAATATTCCGCTGATGTCATCTGTTTCGGTGTGTATGCATGCATGTGATGATGTGGCAAGATGGGTGGTGATGGAGGCGTTTGAGCCATGTTACTTCGTGCCACACGTGTGTCACTTATCATTTGAGTTTAAAGAAAGGAAGTCGGGGACAGTGGACGTCGGGGCGGCGGCTCCGGGTGGTTTCTGATTGTGCGTCGAGATGGCGATCTCGGGAACAATGTGAGTGGCAGCTCTATGAGGTGGGGCTCTATCTCGACATTGGTTAGGTGGCATCCTTGTCCCGCTTGGGCGGTAGGGGTGTCGGCTCGGTCGATGCGCCCCAGAGGGGGCGGTCTGACTTTACGTCGGGGCGGCGGCCCCGGATGTGGTGCGACGTTCGTGGTCTGCGAGCGGTTTGCCCTGAGCAGCGTGGGCTGCGGGCAGCTGGGTTGTGCGGCGTTGCTGCTCGAGGGGAGCGGTGGTATGTCGGGGCGGCGGCCCCGGAAGGCAGTGCCGGTTGATTGCGCTGGGCGCGATGGAGCGGTGGATGTCGGGGCGGCGGCCCCGAGAGAATCACTGTGGCGACCAGACTTTTGTGGCAACGATGATGGTGGGAGCGATGTCGGCGACACAGCAATGGTTGCGGTAGTCGGCTCTTCTCCGGCGTGTCCACGGTTTTGCCTCGGTTTGCTTGTTGCTGTGGAGTCGAAGCTGCGGCGGCGGGGCCCTGTGGTGTACGATGACTGGCTGTAGGTGGCCCGTTCGGCGATCTTCCGTGGCGCCAGCTGTGCCTGGTTTTGTTCTTCTGAGTTCTCCGTCAGAGTCGGAGCTGCGTTGTCTGGCCGCAGGTCGACTTGTCGTCGATTAGGGTGGGCTTTGCCCTGTGTGTTTCAGTCTATGGGAGTGGGCTTGGCCCTGTTGTTCCGGTTTTTGCCCGGTTTTCCGTAATTAACTGGGCAATTCTCTTCTGCTTAATTAATAGATGAGGCAATCTTTGCCTCCGTTTCAAAAAAAAAAGGAAGTACGTGTTACATAATTAGATAATACTTCCTCCGATCTGAAATAAGTGTCGCGGTTTTAGTACAAAATTTGAACTAAAACCATGACATCCGATCCAAAATAAATGTCGTGGTTTTAGTTGTTTTGGATCAGAGGGAATAGTAATTAATTAACCCATTTTCTTCGGTTTGGCATTCACCTCTCTCGGATTTCCACATCAATTGTGCTACATCAACATGACAAATCCTACTATATCTACATGATAAATCCTACTGTAGGAGCCTACGGTTGGCGGGGAAATTACTTGAGGTTACGTAGAAATGAGGGGGTTTAGATTGCGAAGTTGTGTCGCTAGGCATTTGCCCATGCACCTTTTGCTTGCTCTAGTTGGTTTTCAAGTAAATGGAAACTCTACTATTCTTATCAGCTACACAAACTAAAGACTCACACAACCTTTCTTAGAAAAAATATAAAATGTCGCCACGATAAGCAGGAAGTTACATATGGCAAGATAATGGCTTGCAACTACCGGTTGCAACACAACAAGAAGCACCCACTAAAAATCTTCTAGTCGTTAAGCGATCTGTGATTCCATGGTCGAAAATAGCTCAATCTGTCACTAGTGTCGAGTACATGTACTACATCTCGCTAGTCGTAGGACCTCGTAATATGATGATGTCTCTAGGAAGCCCATGATGTGAAACTTCCACCGCCGTCACTCTATCCGATGTGTGAAGCCTGGTTTCCACTCGAGAGTAGAGGTGGGAAGAATATAGTCTTCAATTAAACCTACAAGGAGGGACACAACGCCCGTATGTATTGCCAACGTGGGTATTAGCACCCTATAGTGATTACCCGCCGTAGCGTCTCCATCATCGCATCACAAAACAACATAGAATTCGCCATAGATCAAATCACAACCGCTCGGGTGACCCATCCCGCTTTGGTGCACGCAAGCATAATGTGCTCTGACAGGGAGCACAACAATGACAAGAGAGAGAGAGATGTCCCAAGCCGTCGCCGCCCACTAGAAGGCGCACTTGAGCATGAGGTTGCCTTTGACGACGATGAACAAAGTAGTACTCACCCCCCACGCCAAAACACCCTTCAAACCCTAGGCTAACCACCCATAACAGATGGGAGGAATCTACTTCCGGAAACTATCAACGCTTTTGTAGACAACACAGTTGAGATTTTTTTTCCATACAATCCCCCACAAGGTACTGGGTTCCAGGCAACACCATTGAGATAGGAAGATTCAGAGGGAAACCATTCACCCTGTAGTGGCCTTCGCCATAACAAACGACGCCCCACGGTGAACAACTTTAATGTGTGCCGCATCTAGCACAACCGCAAGGGGGGAAGTGATAGAGAACTGGAGCCAACCTCAAAACCTACACCTCCATCCGATAGATCGGGGCCTCCCCACCATCATACTAATAGAGTTGATGCGGGGGTGGGGGAGGGGGGTTTACCGCTGAAGAAGAAGTGGCAGCGCTACGCGCTCGAAGATGGCCTCTCCCTAAGGTTTGCAATGAAAAAATGTTAGGGAGAAGCAATATAAAAGCAAAAATAAAAATAGAGCACTTAGCCTTTTAGTTACTTTACAACTAATAAGCATAGTTGTAAACCGCCAAACAGTCTTGTACTCCCTCCAACCGAAATTACTTGTTGCGGAAATGAATAAAAATAGATATATCTTTAACGAAAATACGCTATCCATTTCTTCGACAACTATTTCCGGACGGAGATATTAATAGCCTGCTCAAACGTTTTTCATTACGTAAGAAAAATCATTGACTTACAAAACAATCAAACGCCATATTCAGATATAGTCCTATCCGTGGTTTGCTTACCAGGTTAGCTAGCTAAGTCAATCAATTTACGCGTATATCTCACTTACAGTGGCGGTCGCTTTCCCGCGTAATGCAGCGTAAACGCATTGTCACTTTGTTAGTCAAGTCTATGCCCGAGGATTATTCTCAACATGGAATGATGGCATCAAAGTAAGCTACACGTCCAGTCCATGTCCATGGATCGACCCGAGCTAGCCAGTCACGTACGCACGCACGCAACCACACGGCATATCGTTCCTTCCGTCCATTCCTGTCGCGTCACCTCATCCAAGCCAGTCCGTGGGCGTACTCAACCCGTCCCGGCACCGCACGTACGTGTAACGTGCACCGAGGAACCGAGTCGTATCTCGCCTGCTTTTCACGTTGCCTCCTGCCTGCCTTGCCCGTTCCCGGGTCGATCTGCGTGATATCACCGACAGCCGACAGTTGAAAGCAAGACCCAAGAAGAAGAGTCCTCGTCGTGCACTTCTTCCTTCCTGGCACGTCGACGTACGGCGTCGTCGTAGCCAGCTCGGCCGCTGTATCGTCCACGCAACCGGTCGCTGTCGGCCGTGTTATCCCCGGCTGCTACTCCTACTCATCCTGGCGCTACACATGCCTGTTGCGTTCCCGGCAACTTGCTCGGCGTGTCCCCCTTGTGGCTCGGAAGAGGAACCATTCGTTGTGTGTGACGGCAGGCATGAACTGATAATGTTCCGTGCAGTGGTTACCTGGAGAAGCGGGCGTCGACTTGACGTGTTCTAACCAAGCAGGACCCAAAGGGAGTGGCTCTGAACGTTAGTGCAGACTTCTTTCCTTTGGCACGAAGCCAGCTCGGTGTAAACTGTGGTGCAGTGCTGTTCAAACGGTAGGGATTGGACCCAGCTTTTTGAACTCGTCGCACGTGAGAGGGTTCGTTTGTGGTCAGATCGATGCGGGTGCATGGCGTGGCGTGTACCTAGTAGCGTGCGGCACGGGTCGATCGGATCGGGTCCAGATCCGGCGCGGCGCCAGGTTAGGTATCCATACTTATCTCTCCGTCCCTCTCCTTCTCTCTCCACGTGAACCCGGCTCGCAAGCCACGAGCCGAAGCCGAGCCGATTATATAGATAGCCTTTGTCTCCACGTGTCACCCCACACGCCAGCGGCATCTCTCTCTGGTCGACCCATCACCGCCTTGAGAGGCGCGACGTGGCCCACCCATGCCTTGCGTGGAGCCCGGCCACAGCTGCCCTGTGGCCCCTCCCCTCGTACACCGGGCAGTACAGAGGCATCGACCTTTCGCGGTGGGGCCCAGCCCCGTAGCACTCCTGCCGCGGCGGTGAGCAGGTGAGGCCCCCCCACCGCCGTACTAAATTCCGGCCCGGGTTTCCCTTGTCGCGAAGGGAGAGCGAGATGACGCCCTTGCCCCCGCGCGCACGTCTGTGTCGGAGGCTGGCTGCCCACCCGAGGGCAGCTCCGTCATTGTCACTCCCGCGCAAGGCGACGGACGAGCGCATCGACCGCGTGGTTCCGGGCCGGCACGCACGGCGGGCAGGCAGGTGTATCGCGCTGCCTCGCCACGGTCGGGTCGCTGCCCGTGCAGTTGTTAAGCTGTTCCGCAACATGGCGTTGTCGGGCAGGATCTCATTTGTATATGATGGTGATGACGGTGCATGGGCTGCGACGGACGGACGGGCCACGGTTTATTATTCTGCTCGCCGGTGCACGCACCCATGATGGCCGTGACGTGGCCTCGCATTAACTATAGGCGCTAAGTATTCGCGAGATCACTGGAGAACAGTGATGGCAGCTGTTGAAGAATGGCGAGATTAGTACGGGCAGTCGGTGGAGATTAGCAGAGGGCGAGGCGAGGTCCACGTGAGCCGGGCGCAGGGAGCCTGGACACCTTTGGTGTTGCCGCACCGCATTAAACAACGGTCGTACTCGTAGTACGCGTCGTGGGAGGGCGGAGACAGGCGGCCGGGGGCGCTCTCGTCATTTCCGTCCACGCACGGCTGCCCGTAGCGGACGGACGCGGGCCACATGGAATCGTGTCATCGCTGCCCGCCGCGCCCTGCACGTCCGGGACCAGACTCCCACGTAATGGACGTGGGTCCGGGTCGTGCATCGGCCCGGGCGTCAGTTAGCGGAGGGTGAGGGGTATGGAGGTGGTTCGGGTTGGGGCGGGTGGAGGAGGTACGGCGTCGTGCTGCATCCACGTCAGTCCCTGTGGAGGAGGGGACGCGAGAAGATGATGGGCATCGTTGAGATCTTTCGTGTTCTCCATGCAACAAGGCTTGGCATGTGGGCCCGTTTCACCTGTGTGGATGAACAGGTTCTCCAAGTACGGAACGGAGTTCCAAAATATAGTGCGTCATCGGTTTCCGCGCGCTTCAACTTTGACCATAAATTTGATCAACGAGACCGACTGCGGCGGGGGCAAAAATTATACCAGTGAATTCGTATTCGAAAGAAGTTTTCAATTATACAATTTTTGCTCCCGCCGCACTCGGTCTCGTTGGTTAAATTTATGGTCAAAGTTGAATCTCGGGAAGCGCGGGCGCACTATATTTTGGAACGGAGGGAGTAGTTTCCTCATGCATCGTCATCATCATCTGTCCAAAGCAAATAATTTCTTCTGAGTTTCAGGATGTCGAGGCGTATTCTAGAAAAAAGGAAGATTGTTGAGTGGAGGCTACTCGCTTGCTTGTTCCCCGCTGCTCGTGTGAAGTGCTCTCTTTTTCTCTTTCCTTCGTTTTAAACCTCTCTTGTGGTAATTGTAGTGCAGATTCAACAACTTGGCTCTTGTGTACATTCCAGTCCTACATACAAAATCAAAAATATTATTTAAAATTATCATGTCAATGGATATTTCGTTTCCATGGCAAAAACTATGCTTAAATTGCATGTTGTACAATGGCTATTATTCAAAAACAAGTTGTCATGGTTTTTTTTACAATGGTCTAATTAATAAATTTCCCGTGGTCTAATTAACCAAATTGTCATCTTTTTCTCACATATGCATGAGTGTGCATATCATATATTAAAGAAGAAAGGCAAAGAATGCCTCCACCATAACCAAATTGTCATGGTCTGAATAATAAAACTGCCAAGATACGTAAAATACTATCTTGGTTTAGTTAATAAAATGGCCATGGCATAATTAATAAAAATGCCATGTTATCTATAATAAAATTGCATATGAAAAAAATTAGGAAGTTTTTTCTCCAAAAAACACGACAACCTTCGAAATTTCATAATGGGGACATGGTAATTTTAGGAATTTTGTTCTTTTGAAAAGATGGCAAAGTCACTGGATTCGTTCTTCGACAAGATGACAAATTTAGCAACTTTGTGTTCTAAAAATCATGGCAACTTTTGGAATTTTTTAGGAGATTTGTTCTTTGAAAAAGATGACAAATTTTGAATTATTTACAACAATAAATGAACTTTGAGTTTGCCAAATGTGAAAAAATAGTCACATGGCATAATTTAGGGACAATTGTTTCTCGAGAACATGAAAAATTATTAAAAATGTTTCGAATGGTCACAGAGAAATTTGTATTGTTGCCATTAAGGATACAAATATGGGGTTTAATCATATTGCTTGAATTTACTTTGTCTACATCATGTCATCTTGCTTAAGGCGTTACTCTGTTTCATACTTAATACCCTAGACGCATGCTGGATAGCGGTCGATGGGTGGAGTAATAGTAGTAGATGCAGGCAGGAGTCGGTCTACTTGTCTCGGACGTGTTGCCTATATACATGATCATTGCCATGAATCCGTCATAATTATTCGTTTTTTTATCAGTTGCCCAACAGTAATTTGTTTACCCACCGTATGTTTTGCGTTCGAGAGAGAAGCCTCTAGTGAAAACTATGATCCCCGGGTCTACTTTTATCATATATTAAAATCAAAAATATCTTGCTGCAATTTATTTACTTTTATTTTATTTATTATTTTAGTTTATCTATATACCACTATCAAAATTAATCTTTGCAAATAATCGCTAAGAGGATTGACAACCCTCTTATTTGCGTTGGGTGCAAGTGTTTGCTTTTATGTGTGCAGGTGCGCATAACGGGATTTTGCTTGGTTCCCCTACTGGATTGATAACCTTGGTTCTTAACTGAGCGACATACTTATCTCTACTATACTGCATTATCCTCTCCTCTTCGGGGAAATACCAACGCAGTCTACAAGTAGCAGGAAGAATTTCTGGCGCCGTTGCCGGGGAGAGATTATCAAAATTACCAAGTACCTTCGCACAAACTATCATCCACTTGCATTTATTTTATTTGCATTTGCCTCTCGTTTTCATCTCCCCCACTTCTAATTTTTTTTTATAAAAACACAAAAATATTTTTCTTTGCTTGTTTGCTTCATCATTATGGCTAGTTCTTCGCTTGTTACTATTACCCCTGAAAATGAAGTGCTTAATTTTAAACAAAGGGGAGGAGAAAATTTAAAAGATGCTTGGTATATGATTTGCGATGCTCAAAATAGATCAACTCGTAAGCAATCCACTACCGTTCTTCTTCGAAATTCTTATGTGGGAATTACTACTTGGTATAGATGTAGGAGATATGACCTAGAGGCAATAATAAATGTTATTATTTTTCCCCATGTTCCTAATTAAGTTTATGTTTCATGCTATAACTGCTATGGTTCCCGAGCCCGTATATCCATAAAGGCTCTGAGGAAAACCCATGTGCACATGTCGAATAATAAACGGTAAAAAGTATTCCTAGTCAAGCCTCTAAGACTGGCTCAAGTGTTGCATGATGATCACGTTTTCCTCATCATGGGCATGTCTATGCCGGCAACTTTGAGGGCACAATGTTAGAAGAACATTTGTGTTGAATCGACCTGAATTGATGTTATGCTATGAGATACATTCGTCACAAGTTAATGGTTAATAACACAGAGAAAGTTAACGTTCGCATGATTCCTTAGACCATGAGAGTATCGAGTTTCTTCATGCTTGCTTCATGAACTTTGGGGTTTGTTAAACGTCATCCGTAAATGGGTGGCTATTACGGCGGCTTATGGGTTCATGGAAAAGTATGACAAGGGACTTGATAGCTCAAGATTGGGATTTGCTCCTCCGGCAATGGAGACATATTCTTTGGGCCCTCTCGCTGTTACGGTATCCATCATCGTCTGGCCAGACACAATGTGATTCGATCACGGGGATGCCGGAACACGGGAACGAGAAAAGAGAACAAAACCGGTAACGAGGTAACTGGCATAGTGGACAAGTGTTGTTCCACGGGGATGCCGATAAATGTCACCTCGGGTGTTTGTAACATATCGCGAAGTAAAAGGAATAGCACACGGCAACTGGTTGTTCTCTTGAATATTTATTCGTGTGGGTATAGGGGTCAATATGGGTGTCCACGGCTCCGATGTTGATCATTGATCAGAAAGTGTTCCGGTTATGTCTATACTTCACCGAACCTATAGTGTCACATGCTTCAGGGTCATCTATCTGCTGAATACTAGACAGGGAGTCTGAGAGAAAGTCACCGGAAAAGTTTCGGAGACAACGGAAGAGTTCCGGAGAGAGAACACCGGAATAGTTTCGGTAAAACCGAAAAGTTGTTTCGGATTATAACATTAAGTCAAAATGGTTTCGGCACACGCCTAGAAATTCTTGGAGGGTGCCAGAATTGTTCTGGGAACTTCTGGGATTTTTCCGGAGAAAAAACCGGAAATGTTCCGAAGCTGCCGGAACCGCTTTGGTTGCTTTTCGCTGATGAAAATCACTAATCCGGAATTGTTTCGGAACGTGTCCAAAATTATTTTAGTGGGTACTGGAAATGTTCTAAGACCTACCGAAATATTTTCGGATTTAACGGTCGCGAAAAAATGTTTTCGTGAATAGTGAAAAGCACTTTTTGGTTACTTTTTGGAAAGCCACCTTTTTGGGCTTTCCCCAAAAGATCTAGGGATAACATGGAAGGGTGGGAACCCCTTTTTGGGGGGGCCCACAAGGTGGTGGACAGCCATGGGATGCTCATCCATGGTGCTCCACTTGCCTCCCCATTTTGCCCTTTATGTGTGACATAAAGCATGGGCATTTTGGGTTTTTCATGTGCCACCCTACCCCTTGGGTTTTCCTATAAATAGAGGTGGAGAGGCACTCTCCACACTCACTCTTTCTCACATACACATGCCATGCATGATTTGGCTTTCTCTCTCCCTCCCAGCGAAATAGTCTCGTAGAGCCGAAAGGCTGTCTGGGTTCCGGTGGGAACTAGTTTTGGACGGCGAAGCCCTGCCGGATAGATGACACTGTATGTGTGCAACCCCGTAGAGAGGTTGTAGGTTCAATCTTTTGCCCGAAGGGCTGTCCGAGTTACTGTCCGAGTTTCGAGGGTCCTCCCGAAGGGCCGTTCGAGTTACTGTCTGAGTTTCGAGGGTCCTTCCGAAGGGCTGTCCATGACATCGTCCGGGGGGCTGTCCGACCGCCTCCCGGAGGACTGTCCGAGGGGCAGACGAGGAAGTACATCCTCATGGTTGGGAGGTTGTAAATCCTAGCTGCGGGAATCTGCACCGACGATCAACATCGACTCTACTTCCGCTACGCTACGAGTCGGTAACGATCAGATCCAAACCTTGTATGCATCTCCATAGTGATCCTGGGCGTGCTCGTTATACCGATTTTTTTTGTTTTCTGTCGTGTTTCCCTACAGTGGCATCATGAGCCGTGTTATGCATAGATGCAGGTCACGATCTAGAATACATAGAGATGTATGGGTGTTGCACAATATAATTTGTAGTAGATGAGTTCTATTACTGAAAATTATTTGTGCGGGTAGCAGATGAAATCTATTACCCGATGTTCTTGTTGCTTCCCTGAAATTTGCGTATTTCTGATCTTAATAACGGCATGGTGGAGTTTCAAAGTTCTAGCAATCCGCGATCCTGATTGATCAACGAAGTGCTAACAGTTCGTTGAATTCCACCATAGTTAAAAGAAAGATGAAATTTCGCAGACAAAAGGGCAATGTAGATATGATCTGCACGGGGGTCATGCGTATGACGAAGTTTAGTATGGGGCTCGAGATTTTATTATCTCGTGTTTCATACACCTCGCAAAGTTAATCTAGCGACTTGAATAATCATGCTTCATGATAAACGTTGGTAGCTGCGGTTTGGTTGAAACCTTAGAAGCCACGTAAAATAATTTTTTGCATAAACCGATTAGAGGCGTCTAACTTGGTTTTGCAGGATGACATGAGATGTGCATGTGATGTGGTATAGCAGTTCTCATATTAATTTGATTATGTATGAGATGACTATATAATGTAAAATTAACATGACCTGCGTGTCATGATTCGGCATGATGGCTGGAGCCATATGATTGTGACTTTAATGACCAGTGTGTCAACCATAAGTAATGCACTTATTTTATTAGCTATAGAGATAGCAATATTATCTGGTGCATCGACAAGGTGGTGGCAATCTTTGCGAAGGTGAACACCGACGCAAATGCCGAAGACGAAGAAATACAAGACTTCTCCGTCAGAAAGGGCTATACCATATCATGCTATTATGAATTGCCTGAGATGTTTATCCCTTATGATGCACCCTTTTTTTGATTGCACGGTAGTCGCTTTTTATTAGGGTGATCTCTCACTTAGAATATTAAGTAGTTTGTGTTCTCCCAAGTGTAGCACCGTCACGGCACATATCTCTTCGGGGCATCACATGATCTCCATGGGTGCGAACGATTAGAGAAGTGTGAGGCTGGTGAGTTGAGACCTCGCAGCAAGATCACTTGGTTGACTTGACGTTCAGGCAGGACAGTCCTAAGCTCGGAACACACGCATCGAAAGATGAACAAGAATCACATAGAGATGTGATCGGCAAGTTTGCCTACCGATTGAAGTTCACGCCATTTGTGTTCATCTCGAACGATGGCATTGAATGAAAATGCGGGTCTTGAATCACTCATAATCAATTTTGAGAGATATTGATTTGAGTGGGAGCGCACTTTAGAATAAAATTGTTTATTCACTAGTGCACATTAATTATGAACATTGTCTAAGTGAAATTTGCATAATAGTTATAGAATAATGGCTCGCGTTTCCACCTTCCCTATTAAAATTGAAAAGCTGTTAAATATCTGGTTAAACTTTAAGATTGGTAACGTAATGTGAGGATTGTCCTCAAGAGTGCCGAGAAGGACTTTGTCCTATCGCATGCTTTCGGTATTCTCTCGCTAATGCTATGGATAATGTGACTCTCGTCCTTCAATTCAAAAGCTAGAATTCCGTTATGGTCAAAGTGCAATATGTTTGCTTCCATGAGACCCGAACTTCAAAGGTTTGGGATAGTTATGTGATATTCATGGAACTAAAAATTATTTTCAGATACAAACAAAGGCTAAAAGATATGAAATATCCAAAGCAATGTTTGTTTGCAAACTATTAGTAAAAGTGCTTACTATGCATTTGACTAATACAAGAGGGATCCAGAAGAATGCCTGTCATGAAATGAAGGTGAATAAAACAACAATTAAAGAGAAAGGAAGTGTCCGAAGGGTGTTAGTGAAAGTTATACGCCTAGGAAGTCCGAGGCTGACGCCACTCTCAAAGTTGGGTGCATCTTCTGAGAGTAGGAGAAATATTGGAAGTAAAACTGATAGAAGTATAAAGGCAAAAAGAGAGAAGACTGGAATATCCAGCTCATGTATGAAAGTCATACAAGCTATTGATGTATAGAAGGCTGGTCAAAAGAAATAGTTCTTGGGAATTATGATTAAACATGTTAATCACTGATTCTTGGGTATTGTGAGTTGATCACAGAGATACCCACTCGATTGCATTCTGTTGCGACTCGATGCAAGAACTACTATGGCCTAAAAGACTTGCCGGGAATGAGGTTTAGATACGTGTTGGGAACATAGTAAATGTTACTATACCTTCCATCGGTGTATTACGTATGTATTTATTTTCTTAATTCATTTTTGGAGTTTCATACACTCTAGCCCATTGCATAAGGTATCTTGCAAGAAGGTTGTTCATAAGAGAACTTTCGATGTTCGGTGTTATGAAATAACATAAGGGCCATACTTTCATTATGAATGAGATGTATGTTATGAATATTGATAATAATACATTACCTCTGTATTTACTTTCATAATTCATTTTAGAGTTTTATACACTCTAGCCCATTTGCATAATGTTTGTTGCAAGTGTTGTTCATAAAAGAACAATTGTTGTTCAGTATTATGAATAACATAAGGGCCATACTTCCATCATGGATGGGATGTATGTTATGAATATTGATGGTAATATGATACATCCATAACACTGACGCTAAATGTCGCAAGACTAAAAGAATACCACACATGTGTGGCACTGCATTTGGTCACATTGGAGAAACCCGCATGGAGAAATTCCATAATGATGGATTTTGAAGTCGTTTGATTATGAATCATCTGACACTTGCAACTTTCCTCCAAAAAGTGAAGTGACTGAAATACCGTTCACAGGCCATAAGGAACGAGCAAAGAACTTATTGGTGATCATACATCATGATGTGTGTAGTCCGATAAATGTTGTTGCTGGCAGTGGATTTGTCTATCTTCTGAAATGACTCAAGTAGATATATGGATATTTACTTGATGAGACGTAAGTCTGGATCTTTTGAAATCATTCAAAATGTTTTCAAAATGAAGAAGAAATTATTGTAACAAGAAAATTATGTTTCTGCAATTGGATTACGGAAAGAAATTTTGAGTTACAAGTTTAGCGAATGTGTGATGAGTTGTGAAAAGAGTTTCATAACTTACACCGCCCGGAGCACCACTATGAGTGGAATGTCCGTGAAGATGTAATCAAACCATTTATGACATGCTAAGATCAAAGATGACATAAATCAATTTGCCATTATCCCTTTTAAAGTAATGCTTTTGAGACTGCGACTTTTACACCGAATAGAGCGCCATCGGATCTGTTGAAATAACGCCATGGTATGGTAACCCCAACCATGTTATGTCTTTTCTTAACATTTGGAATATGGGGATTGTGTAAAATATTTACAAACCTATTCCAAATCAGACAAGTGCTAATTTGTAGGTTATCACAAAATATTGGGTATTTCTCCCTCACTATACCGAGGCAAAAGTTTGCCACAAAGAACGGTATGATTTTGAAAGAAAATGTTTCTTGCAAAAAGGTGAGTGGGAGGACAGTGCAACTTGACGAAATAACAATATCTTCGTTATCATGACAAAGGAAAGAAACTGCGGAAGCAATTCCAAAGTTTCCTCCTGCGACTGATACAGAAGCCTCTACAATAAAATGTATGGACTTCGGTCGAACTTGCAGCTGAACCACGTAGGCAGAACTCGTGCAAACCTCTCAGATGCGCAAACGAGATATTGTTGTTAGATAACAGTATACCTACGATAATGAAGGAAGCGTTGATGGGCCCTGACTCCGGAATTGGCTAAATGCCAATACAGTCCGAGATAGTTTCCATATAAATAATTCAAGATTAAATCTTGATGAACCCTTCGGAAGACTTAGAGTCTAACGAACATTAATGGAACTATAAACTAATGTGGATAAAATGTTTTATCCATAAAGCTCGACTTGTTGAAATAAACAAGTTCAAGGAGTTGACTACGATGAGGTTGTCTCACCGTAGCGATGCTTAAAGTCGGTTCGGGTTAAACTAGCAATTAATACATATTTCAATCATGAGATATGAAACATGGATGACGAAAGAATTTCCATGAAATGGGAATACAAACTAGGACTTGTATGTGATACAATCCAAAGTATTTTGTCGATCCAGAGGATGCTAGTGAGTGTGCAAACTTCAAAGTTCCAGCAATGGACAGAAGGGAGCAAAAAGGAGTTGGAATCTTCGTTTTGATGAAATAGCCAAAAGAATTTGATTTCATCAATGGATAGCGAAGATGCTTGTGGTCACAAGAAAGTAAGTGGGAGCATAATAATTTTTCTAAAACTTGTGTGCTTGACACATTGTTGATTGGAAATAATATAAATTTGTTGACATGAATTAGCACTTCATTGAAAAATAGTTTCTTCAATGAAGAGCTTGGGCTAAATAGCCTTGTTATTAGGCATAATTATCTACGGAGATAAAATTGCCAAATAGGGCTAAGCCAAAATACATATTGACAAGATGCTAAAATAGTTTAACATAAAACATCAATGAGTGATTCTTGCCAAAGTCACATGGAAAGGCTTTTGCAAGACTCGGTGTCCTAAAACACTGATGAGCAAAATACATGATGGAATTTCCACACACTTTTGTGTTTGGATTAATCATGTATTCCATGGTATGTAAAACAACCAGATATGTCCAGTACTCCCAAGGAGTTGCGAGTAAAGATACCAAAGTGATCAAAATACTGATCATAGGACAAAAGTGAAAAATGTCGTTGAGTGCTAAAGTAGCACTGATAACATGTTTTCTCACATACTGAGATTATGAAGTACTCGTTGTAATCCAATACATCGATACAGTCTTCATCAATGCTCCAAGCGATTTTCGATTTAAGTTAAGGGTTTTTGTGTAATACACGATATGGTGGCACGGTAGTTGGAAATTGTTCCAAACAGGTTACTGTGGCGAATTCTATAACAAAGGCTAAGTACGTTGACGCTTTGGAAGCGACAAAGAATATGTTGAATCATATAGTTCATTCATGAACGTAGTATGGTTCCAAGATGGCTTTGGTCAAAGGGACACTATTGCAGATAGTTGCTCCATAGCTCAGTCTGAGGATTCAAGGTTTGACCTGTGATTCACATATATACAAAGCCAAGTCCACACAAAATATGTATTTTGTGAAAGCGTGAAAATGCGAAGATATGCAAAGATACACACGGAACTGAAGATGTCAGGTCCGTTAGACGTAGACTATACCACATGGCGAAGCATATTTTACACCGGTATGCCATAGGTGTAAAGTGCATCAGCATTGACTAGATTATTGACTCTAGTGCAAGTGGGAGTCTGTAGGAGATATGCCCTAGAGGCAATAATAAATGTTATTATTTATCCCCATGTTCCTAATTAAGTTTATGTTCCACGCTATAACTGCTATGGTTCCCGAGCCCGTATATCCATAAAGGCTCTGAGGAAAACTCATGTGCACGTGTGGAATAATAAACGGTAAAAAGTATTCCTAGTCAAGCCTCTAAGACTGGCTCAAGTGTTGCATGATGATCACGTTTTCCTCATCATGGGCATGTCTATGCCGGCAACTTTGAGGGCACAATGTTAGAAGAACATTTCTGTTGAATCGACCTGAATTGATGTTATGCTATGAGATACATTCGTCAC
This sequence comes from Elymus sibiricus, assembly GCA_039707655.1. NCBI lineage: Eukaryota > Viridiplantae > Streptophyta > Magnoliopsida > Poales > Poaceae > Elymus > Elymus sibiricus. Next base: position 51,666,803 of record CM077668.1, read on the forward strand.
AAGTTAATGGTTAATAACACAGAGAAAGTTAACGTTTGCATGATTCCTTAGACCATGAGAGTATCGAGTTTCTTCATGCTTGTTTCATGAACTTTGGGGTTTGTTAAACGTCATCCGTAAATGGGTGGCTATTACGGCAGCTTACGGGTTAATGGAAAAGTATGACAAGGGACTTGATAGCTCAAGATTGGGATTTGCTCCTCCGGTGATGGAAAGATATTCTTTGGGCCCTCTCGGTGTTACGGTATCCATCATCGTCTGGCCAGACACAATGTGATTCGATCACGTGGATGCCGGAACACGGGAACGAGAAAAGAGAACAAAACCGGTAACGAGGTACCTGGCATAGTGGACAAGTGTTGTTCCACAGGGATGCCGATAAATGTCACCTCGGGTGTTTGTAACATATCCCGAAGTAAAAGGAATAGCACACGACAACTGGAGGTTCACTCGAGTATTTATTCGTGTGGGTATAGCGGTCAATATGGGTGTCCACGGCTCCGATCTTGATCATTGATCGGAAAGTGTTCCGGTCATGTCTATACTTCACCGAACCTATAGGGTCACATGCTTAAGGGTCATCTATCTACTGAATACTAGACAGGGAGTCTGAGAGAAAGTCACCGGCAAAGTTTCGGAGACAACGGAAGAGTTCCGGAGAGAGAACACATGAATAGTTTCGGTAAAACCGAAAAGTTGTTTCGGAGTATACCATTAAGTCAAAATGGTTTCGGCACCCGCCTAGAAATTCTTGGAGGGTGCCAGAATTGTTCTGTGAACTTTCCGGAGAAAAAACCCGGAAATGTTCCGAAGCTGCCGGAACCGCTTTGGTTGCTTTTCGCTGATGAAAATCACTAATCCGGAATTGTTTCGGAACGCATCCAAAATTATTTTAGTGGGTACTGGAAATGTTCTAAGACCTACAGAAATATTTTTGGATTTAACGGTCGCGAAAAAATGTTTTCGTGAATAGTGAAAAGCACTTTTTGGTTACTTTTTAGAAAGCCACCTTTTTGGGCTTTCCCCAAAAGATCTAGGGATGTCATGGAAGGGTGGGAACCCCTTTTTTTGGGGGGGGGGGGGGGGCAGAAGGTGGTGGACAGCCATGGGGTGCTCATCCATGGTGCTCCACTTGCCTCCCCATTTTGCCCTTTATGTGTGACATAAAGCATGGGCATTTTGGGTTTTTCATGTGCCACCCTACCCCTTGGGTTTTCCTATAAATAGAGGTGGAGAGGCACTCTCCACACTCACTCTTTCTCACATACACATGCCATGCATGATCTGGCTTTCTCTCTCCCTCCCAGTGAAATAGTTTCGTAGAGCCGAAAGGCTGTCTGGGTTCCGGTGGGAACTAGTTCTGGACGGCGAAGCCCTGCCGGATAGATGACACCGTATGTGTGCAACCCCGTAGAGAGGTCGTAGGTTCGATCTTTTGCCAAAAGGGCTGTCCGAGTTACTGTCCGAGTTTCGAGGGTCCTCCCGAAGGGCTGTCCGAGTTACTGTCCGAGTTTCGAGGGTCCTCCCGAAGGGCTGTCCGAGTTACTGTCCGAGTTTCGAGGGTCCTCCCGAAGGGCTGTCCGTGACATCGTCCGGGGGACTGTCCAACCGCCTCCCGGAGGGCTGTCCGAGGGACTGTCCGAGGGGCAGACGAGGAAGTACATCCTCGCGGTTGGGAGGTTGTAAATCCTAGCTGCTGGGATCTGCACCGACGATCAACATCGACTCTACTTCCGCTGCGCTGCGAGCGGTAACGATCGAATCCAAACCTTGTATGCATCTCCATAGTGATCCTGGGCGTGCTCGCTATACCGAATTTTTTTGTTTTCTGTCGCGTTCCCCTACAATAGATTTGTGCTTGACGCTATTACCGGAGGGAATTTCTTGATGTGTCGCACTTTGGAGGCTTTCAATGCTATGGGAAATTTAGTGGGTTCACCCCCTATCATTATTAATGAAACGGCATTGACTTTGGAGCATGTTATGCAAAGGTTAGATGCTATAGAAAATAAGATGCCTACTATTGAACATCTTGAAAGTTTAGATAAAGAGGTCCATAATCATATTACTCAATTTGGTTCTAAGGTGGGAATTGCTTTGAAAAATTTAAAGGAAAAGGAACCGATAATTAACGAAAGGATAGAACAATGCCCCGCTAGAATTGACAAGTTAGAAGAGATTATCTATAACTTAGGTTCCGCTTTCTCCTCCGCTAAAAACATTGATAGGACTCCTCCTAATAAAAATTGCAAGTTTATATATGTTCCTAAGGTTAAGGGTGCTACTAGTAAAGGGAGCGAGGATTTTAAAATGATTAGCGTGCACCCAAATTTCATTGACATAATAAAGGAACCTATCCACAAAAGTAAAATTCTTGATTGTGTGCCTAGAAGTGTGATGATGAGAAACCCTTATGTTAAATCTACTATAAAAAATAGGTGTGTAATTGAGGAGTTGGAAACCAAGGATGAAAACACTTGAAACTATGCATTATGCCTAGCTAGGGGCATAAAACAATAGCGCTTGTTGCGAGGCAACCCAATGAATAAAATAATTTTTTGTTTTTACTTTCTGTTTTTGTGTGTTTACACAATTATAGCCTCTGTTATGATTGTGTTTTTATCTTTTAATTAGTGTTTGTGCCAAGTAATGCCTTTGGGATGATTTGGATGATAGTATAATTGATGCTGTTTGAAAACAGAAACTTTTACGTCCAGTGCTGGAATTTTGATTTTTCGCTGGAACTTCAGAACCTTCTGAATTTTTTACAGAATATTGATATATGAATTGCCCATGTTGACCTCAGTTTTCAGAATTTTTGGAGTTATGGAAGTCTGACGTTAATTCAGATCTTTACAGACTGTTCTGTTTTAGACCGATTCTGTTTTTGTTGCATAGTTTGCTTATTTTGATGAATCTATGGATCATATCGGAGGGTATGAGTCATGGAGAAGTTGGAGTACAGTAGCATTATGCCAATATTAAATATGAATCAATTTACAACAGTACCTAAAGTTTTGTTATACTAACGGATCTCACGAGGTTTCTATTGAGTTTTGTGTGCTGAAGTTTTCAAGTTTTGGGTGAGACTACGTTGGATAAAGGAATAAGGAGTGGCAAGAGCCTAAGCTTGGGGATGCCCAAGGCACCCCAAGGTAATATTCAAGGAAGACTCAAGCGTCTAAGCTTGGGGATGCCCCGGAAAGCATCCCCTCTTTCGTCTACAATCTATCGGTAACTCACTTGGAGCTATATTTTTATTCATCACATGATATGTGTTTTACTTGGAGCGTCTTGTGATATAATTTGTTTGTTTTTGTTTGCTTTTTAGTTTGTCACAATCATCTTTGCTGAACACACCTTTTTGAGAGGGACACACATTATTCGTGATTTGCTAGAATACTCTATGTGCTTCACTTATATCTTTTGAGCTAGGCAGTTGCTCTAGTGCTTCACTTATATCTTTTAGAGCATGGCGGTTGTTATATTTTAAAGAAATAGTTGCACTATCCTGCTTCACTTGTATCTTTTTGAGAGTATAATGATTAGCAATGGTAATATGCACGGGTTATGAATTTGGTCCTAATATGATAGGAATTCAAGAGGGATATAATAAAAACTTTCATGTAGATCACTGAATATGATAAGTTTGATTCCTTGCAATAGTTTTGCGATATTAAGATGGTAATATTTGGGAGGTACTAGTAGATAATTGTGGTTTAGTAAGAATATTGGTGTTAAGTTTTGTGATTCCCGAAGCATGCACGTATGATCTGTCGTTATGCTAAGAAGTTGGAGCATGATTTATTCTCGATTGTCTACCTTATGAGTGGCGGTCGGGGATGAGCGATGGTCTTTTCCTACCAATCTATCCCCCTAGGGGCATGCGTAGTAGTACTTTGCTTCGAGGGCTAATAAACTTTCGCAATAAGTATATGAGTTCTTTATGACTAATGTGAGTTGCTTGGGTGTTGTTCTTACTTGAACAAGCCTCCCACTTATGATTACCCCCTCTCTCAAGCATCCGCAACTACGAAAGAAGAATTAAGATAACTCTAACCATAGCATGAAACATAGGGATCCAAATCATCCAATTACGGAATAGCGCATAAACTAGGGTTTAAGCTTCTATCACTCTAGCAACCCATCATCTAATTACTACTCCACAATGCCTTCCCTTAGGCCCAAAGATGGTGAAGTGTCATGTAGTCGACGTTCACATGACACCACTAAAGGAAGCACAACATACATAGCATCAAAATATCGAACGAATACCAAATTCACATGATTACTTATGACAAGACTTCTCCCATGTCCTCAAGAACAAAAGTAACTACTCACAAATCATATTCATGTTCAAGATCATAGGGGTATTGAATAGCATTAAGGATCTGAACATATAATCTTCCACCAAATAAACCAACTAGCATCAACTACAAGATGTAATCAACACTACTAGCATCCCACATGTACCAATCTGAGGTTTTGAGACAAAGATTGAATACAAGAGATGAACTAGGGTTTGAGATAGGATGGTGTTGGTGAAGATGTTGATGAAGATTGGTCCTCCCACGATGAGAGGATCGTTGGTGACGTCGATGGTTTCGATTTCCCTCTCCCGGAGGGAAGTATCCCCGGCGAAATCGCTCCGCCGGAGAGCAAAATAGCTCCTGCCCAGGTTCCGCCCCGAGATAGCGGCGCTTCATCCCGAAAGTCTTCTTCTATTTTTTTCTAGGGCAAATGGCTTCATATAGTAGAAGGAGGGGGCCAGAGTCCTGCCAGGGGCCCAATAAGCCAGGGGGGCGTGCCCAGGGGGGGTAGGCCGCGCCCCCCAGGCTTGTGGCTTCCTGGTGGGCCCCCTTCTGTTGATTCTTTTGCCAGTATTTTTTATATATTCCAAAACAATTCTCCGTAAAATTTTCAGGTCATTTGGAGTTGTGCAGAATAGCTATCTCTGTTTCACCCCTTTCAGGTCCAGAATTCCAGCTGCCGGCATTCTCCCTCTTCATGTAAATATTGCAAAATAAGAGAGAAAATGCATAAGAATTGTATCATAAAGTAAAATAATGATCAAAAACATAATGATTATTAGTAGGAAATCATGATGCAAATTGGACGTATCAACTCCCTCAAGCTTAGACCTCGCTTGTCCTTAAGCGAAAGCCGAAATCGATAATCATGACCACATGTTTAGAGAGAGAGGCGTCGATAAAAATAAAATACGAACATGGAGCATCATGATCTTTATTATAACAGCAATATATCATCATAAAACTTCTCATGAAAAAATGACAATTCATCCATAAGTTAAAGTATGAACCATAAACCAAATTGAAAAATAACAAACTATGATCTTAGTCACTGGAGCAATTGCAATTCATCATATTATCATAAAGAGTCTATGTAAGAGCTTTGTTTAGAAAGTTCACATACTCAACTATCATTTAGTCTTCTATGATTGCTGACACTCACGACATACTTATGGAGCAAAAGTTTCAGTCGAACACATAGAAAGATAGGGGCTTATAATTTCGCCTCCCAATGTATTTACCTCAAGGGTAATATCAACAATAATAACTCATGATCACCTACATCCAACTGGATATATATATGCCTGGATCAATCCCCACCACATGATGCTTGCCAAGAGAGAAAATAAAAACCGGAATTGAGAAGAATACTATTGACTCTTGCATGAAAGTAAATACATAAAGTAAAAGATAGGCCCTTTGCAGAGGGAAGCAGAGGTTGTCATGCGCTTTTTGTTTTTGGATGTGCAAACTCTTAATGTAAAGGAACGTCACTTTATATTGCCCCTTGTGATAGCGACCTTTTTTATGCAGTCTATCACTTTTATTCTCCACCATCACAAGATCGTACAAAGCTTATTTTCCCTTACAATAAAAGTTCATACATGTTTAGGAGCAATTTTTATTGCTTTGCACCGATGACAACTTACTTGAAGGATCTTATTCAATCCATAGGTAGGTATAGTGGACTCTCATGGCATGAAACTGGGTTTAAGGGTTTTTGGATGCACAAGTAGTATCTCTACTTAGTACAGAATTTTGGCTAGCAAAAGATAGGGCAAGCACCACATCTTAGAGGATCCAAAACAATATAACTTCTATGTGAATATAAGCAAACATAACCCATTACGTTGTCTTCCTTGTCCAACATCAACTAATTGACATACAATATTTGATGGGGGCTCACAATCATAAAAGATGTCCAAGATAGTGTATTTATATGTGAGACCTCTCTTCCTTTATTACTTTTCATGAATTGCAACAATGACCAATGCTATGTTTGTCAACTTCCAACAAGTTTTATCAATTATACTTCTTTTATGTGAAGTCATCACTCCCCATGGGATTAGCATATGATCTTATTTCATTCTTTCTTTATTTCTAAGATTGGATCATCAAAAGCAAAACACTCAACTCAAACTAATCTTTATTATATAACTTTCACACACGATTACATAGATAGATAGATCACAAAGCAAGCACTCGAAACTAAATCATACTAAAACTTTATTCTTCTAAATCACGAAATAACTAAGGATCGAACTAAGATAGATAATGATGATAAAAGTGATGGTGATACGATAGCGGGGCACCTCCCCCAAGCCTGGCACAAGCCAAGGGTGGTGCCCATACCCAAGTACTCAAATCTCCTTCTTGCGTGATGGTGGTGATGAGGTGGTGGGCTTGTCCTTCAGCTTTAGCAAGTACTCCAGATTACGATTGATCCTTCGAAGGGCATGATTCTGCTCTTCTAACACAATAACTTCACGAGTAAGCGAAGTATTCTAAGCACAAATTGCTTCAAAAACTTTTAGTGTATCAATTTCAGATGGGGGAAATTTATCATAAAGAGTTTGCTACGAATCTCCCTTTTCTGTAGGTTCCTTCTTGTGCGTGGCTTGATCTTCTTCTCCTTGAATCCGGTCCTCCAAGACCTTTCCCGGTTCCTCCTCCATAGCAATATCCTCCTCTCCGGACGACCACTCATAATATACTTCGCTGAAAGGACATTTGCCAGGTGAAGGTTGAACAATCCGGTGCTTGGTGCAGAGTCTTCGGGGAGCCATGGCGGTCTAGATCTGTCAGAAAAATAGCCCGAAACAAGAACAGAGGAGAAACTTGCGATGTGGTGGTCAAAACACCCGTGAGTATGTATAATGAATTTTTCTTGTGCAAAACAAGAAATATGAAAGAAAGGTGGAGTCGGGAAAGTCCACGAGGGCGCCACAAGCCTGGTAGGCGCGCCCTGGGGGGTAGGGCGCGCCCCCAGGCATGTCGCCTCCTCGTGCACTTTTCGGACTGTTTATTATTTTCCTAATTTTTTATATATTCCAAAACGGACAGAATGAACTTTTATGGAAGTTTTGGAGTCGGTTTACTTACCGTACCACATACCTACTCCTTTTCAGGATTCTGGAGCGTTCCGGAAGATTTCTTCTATGTGCTCTTCCGGTGTCATTGTTTGAATAATATTAGTTTCAACATTAATGGGCGTACCTAAGATATAATGTTTAATTTTTTGCCCATTAACCACTCTCGGATTATTGCCTTGGGGGTTGTTTATTTTGATGGCTCCGGAGTGATAAACTTCTTCGATGATATAGGGTCCTTCCCATTTAGAGAGAAGTTTTCCTACAAAAAGTCTTAAACGAGAGTTGTACAATAGAACATGGTCACCTACATTAAATTCCCGTTTTTGAATTCTCTTATCGTGCCATCTTTTAACTTTTTCTTTAAACAACTTGTCATTTTCATAAGCTTGGGTTCTCCATTCATGTAAAGAACTAATATCAAATAACCTCTTTTCATCGGCAATTTTAAAATCATAGTTGAGTTCTTTAATTGCCCAATATGCTTTATGTTCTAACTCAAGAGGTAAATGAAATGCTTTTCCATAAACCATTTTATAAGGAAACATACCCATAGGATTTTTATAAGCAGTTCTATAAGCCCATAATGCATCATCAAGTTTCTTAGACCAATTCTTTCTGGATCTATTAACGGTCTTTTGCAAAATTAATTTTATTTCTCTATTAGTTAATTCAACTTGAACACTAGACTGAGGATGATAAGGAGATGCAATTCTATGATTAACATCATATTTAGCAAGCAATTTACGGAAAGCACCATGAATAAAATGTGAACCACCATCAATCATTAAATATCTAGGGACTCCAAACCTCGGAAATATAACTTCTTTAAGCATTTTAATAGAAGTGTTATGATCAGCACTACTAGTTGGAATAGCTTCTACCCACTTAGTAACATAATCAACAGCAACTAAAATATGAGTATACACATTGAATTTAGGAAAAGGTCCCATATAATCAAAACCCCAAACATCAAATGGTTCAATAACAAGTGTATAATTCATAGGCAATTCCTGGCGTCTACCAACATTACCAATTCTTTGACATTCATCACAAGATAAGACAAACTTACGTGCATCTTTGAAAAGAGTAGGCCAATAAAAACCAGATTGTAATACCTTGTGTGTAGTTCTGTCTCCCGCATGGTGTCCTCCAAATGCCTTGGAGTGACACTTACGTAGGATTTGTTCCTGTTCATGCTCAGGTACACAACGTCTAATTACACCATCTACTCCTTCTTTATATAAGTGTGGGTCATCCCAAAAGTAATGTCTTAAATCAAACAAAAACTTTTTCTTTTGTTGGTATGTGAAACTAGGTGGTATATATTTAGCAACAATGTAATTAGCATAGTTTGCATACCAAGGAGTATTACGAGAAGCATTTATCACAGCTAATTGTTCATCAGGAAAATCATCATTAATAGGAAGTGGGTCATCAAGAATATTTTCCATTCTAGAAAGATTATCAGCTATGGGATTCTACAGCTCCCTTTCTATCAACAATATGCAAATCAAATTCTTGTAGCAAAAGAACCCACCTAATAAGGCTAGGTTTAGCATCTTTCTTTTCCATAAGATAATCAATAGCAGCATGATCAGTGTGAATAGTAACCTTGGAATCAACAATGTAAGATCTAAATTTATCACATGCAAACACAACAGCTAAAAATTCTTTCTCAGTAGTAGCATAATTTCTTTGAGCACTGTCTAGAGTTTTACTAGCATAATGAATAACATTTAATTTCTTATCAACTCTTTGTCCTAGAACAGCACCAACAGCATAGTCACTAGCATCACACATAATTTCAAAGGGTAGGTTCCAATCAGGTGGTTGAACAATAGGTGCAGAAATCAAGGCTTTCTTAAGTACTTCAAAGACTTCTACGCAATGGTCATCAAAAACAAACGGAACATCTTTTTGCAAGAGATAAGTAAGAGGCCTAGAGATTTTAGAGAAGTCTTTTATAAACCTTCTATAAAAACCAGCATGACCGAGGAAACTTCTTCTACCTTTGATATCTTTAGCACATGGCATTTTCTCAATAGCATCAACTTTAGCTTTATCAACTTCAATACCTCTCTCAGAAATTTTATGCCCAAGGACTATACCTTCATTCACCATAAAGTGGCACTTCTCCCAATTCAAGACAAGATTAGTTTCTTCACATCTCTGCAAAACTCGATCAAGGTTGCTCAAGCAATCATCAAAAGAAGTTTCGTAAACGGAGAAATCATCCATGAAAATCTCAACAATCTTTTCACAAAAGTCAGAGAATATAGCAGTCATACATCTTTGAAAGGTAGTAGGTGCATTACATAAACCAAAAGGCATACGACGATAAGCATAAGTTCCAAAAGGACAAGTAAATGTGGTTTTCTCTTGATCTTCAGGTGATACAGGTATTTGAGAAAAACCGGAATAACCATCTAGGAAGCAAAAGTGTGTATGCTTAGATAATCTTTCTAACATTTGATCAATAAAAGGCAAAGGGTAATGATCTTTCCTAGTAGCATTATTCAATTTCCTAAAATCAATTACCATCCTATAACCAGTTACAATTCTTTATGGAAGAAGTTCATTTTTATCATTAGGAACAATGGTAATGTAGGAGATATGCCCTAGAGGCAATAATAAATGTTATTATTTATCCCCATGTTCCTGATTAAGTTTATGTTCCATGCTATAACTGCTATGGTTCTCGAGTCTGCAATAACCACGAGGCTCGAAGGAAGACTCATATGCAAGTGTTGCATGATGGTTCTATTTTCCTGATCATGGGCATGACTATGCCGGCAACTTTGAGGGCACAATGGTAGAAGAACATTTGTGTTGAATCGACCCGAATTGATGTTATGCTATGAGATACATTCGTCACAAGTTTATGGTTAATAACACAGAGAAAGTTAACGTTTGCATAATTCCTTAGACCATGAGAGTGTCGGGTTTTCTTCATGCTTGCTTCATGAACTTTGGGGTTTGTTAAACGTCATCCGTAAATGGGTGGCTATTACGGCGGCTTACGGGTTCATGGAAAAGTGTGTCAAGGGACTTGATAGCTCAAGATTGGGATTTGCTCCTCCGACGATGGAGAGATATCTCTGGGCCCTCTCGGTGTAACGGTATCCACCATCGTCTGGCCAGACACATTGTGATTTGATCACAGGGATGCCGGAACACGGGAACGAGAAAAGAGAACAAAACCGGTAACGAGGTAACTGGCATAGTGGACAAGTTGTTGATTCACGGGGATGCCAATAAGTTTCAACTCGGTTGTTTGTAACATATCGTGAAGCAACAGGAATAGCACACGGCAACTGGAGGTTCACTCGAATATTTATTCGTGTGGGTATAGGGGTCAATATGGGTGTCCACGGCTCCAATGTTGATCATTGATCGGAAAGTGTTCCGGCCATGTGTATGCTTCACCGAACCTATAGGGTCACACGCTTAAGGGTCATCTATCTGCTGAATTCTAGACAGGGAGTTTGAGAGAAAGTCACCAGAAAAGTTTCGGAGACAACGGAAAAGTTCCGGAGAGAGAATACCGGAATAGTTTCGGTAAAACTGAAAAGTTGTTTCAGGGTATACCATTAAGTCAAATAGGTTTCGGCACACGCCTGGAAATTCTTGGAGGGTGCCCGAATTTTTCTGGGAACTTCTGGGATTTTTCGGAGAAAAAACCCGAAAATGTTCTCGAGCTGCCGGAACCGCTTTGGTTGCTTTTCGCAGATGAAAATCACTAATCCGGAATTGTTTCGGAACGCGTCAAAAATTATTTTAGTGGGTACTGGAAATGTTCTAAAACCTACCGAAATATTTTTGGATTTAACGGTCGCGGAAAACATTTCGTGAATAGTGTTGTGAATAGTGAAAACACTATTGGGAGAAAATATCTCACGAATAGTGGAAACACTATTGGGAGAAAATATCTCATGAATAGTGGAAGCACTATTGGGAGAAAATATCTCATGAATAGTTGAAACACTATTATGAATAGTGGAAACACTATTATGAATAGTGTGAAAAATATCTGAGGGCATTTTGGTATTTTGGGAGCCACCCCACCCCTTGGGATTTCCTATAAATAGAGGTGGAGAGGTGCTCTCCACACTCACTCCTTTCTCACATACAAGTGACATGCATGATCTGGCTTCTCTCTCCCTCCCCGCGAAATAGTTTCGTAGAGCCGAAAGGCCCACCGGAAGCCCGATAGATGACACCGTATGTGTGCAACCCCGTAGAGAGGTCGTAGGTTCGATCTTTTTGCCCAAGGGGCTGTTCGAGAGAGCCTCCCGAAGGGCTGTCCGAGTGTCCGTCCGAGTTTTGAGGGTCCTCCCAAAGGGCTGTCCGTGACACCGTCTGAGGGACTGTCCGACCGCCTCCCGGAGGGCTGTCCGTCGAGCAGACAAGGGAGAACATCCTCGCAGTTGGGAGGTTGTAAATCCTAGCCGCGGGGATCTGCACCGACAATCTACATCGACTCTACTTCCGCTGCGCTACGAGTCGGTAACGATCGGATCAAAACCTTATATGCAGTCTTCATAGTGGTCCTGGGCTGGTGCGTATGTCGGAATTTTTTTGTTTTCTGCTGCGTTCCCCTACAGTGGCATCATGAGCCGTGCTATGCGTAGATGCAGGTTACGATCTAGAATACGTAGAGATGTACGGGTGTTGCATAATATAATTTTGTAGTAGATGAGATCTATTGCTGAAAATTATTTATGCGGGTAGCAGATGAAATCTATTACCCGATGTTCTTGTTGCTTCCCTTGAATTTGCGTATTTCTGATCTTGATAACGGTATGGTGGAGTTTCAAAGTTCTGGCAATCCGCGATACTGATTGATCAACGAAGTGCTAACAGTTCTTTGAATTCCACCATAGTTAAAAGAAAGATGAAATTTCGCAGACGAAAGGGCAATGCAGATATGATCTGGGGTCATGCGTATGACGAAGTTAAGTATGGGGCTCGACATTTTATTATCTCGTGTTTCATACACCCCGCAAAGTTAATCTAGCGACTTGAATAATCATACTTGATGATGGACGTTGGTAGCTTCGATTTGTTTCGAAACCTTAGAAGCCACGTAAAATAAAATTTTGCATAAACCGATTACAGGCGTCTAACTTGGTTTTGCAGGATGTGCATGTGATGTGGTATAGCAATGCTCATATTAATTTGATTATGTATGAGATGACTATATGATGTAAAACTAACATGACCTACGTGTCATGATTCGACATGATGGCTGGAGCCATATGATTGTCACTTTAATGACCTGCGTGTCAACCTTAAGTAATGCACTTATTTTATTAGCTATGGAGATAGCTATATTATCTGGTGCATCGACAAGGTGGTGGCAATCTTCGCAAAGGTGAACACCGACGCGAATGCCGAAGACGAAGAAATACAAGACTTCTCCGTCAGAAAGGGCTATTCCATATCATGCTATTATGAATTGCCTGAGATGTTTATCCCTTATGATGCGCCCTTCTTGATTGCGCGGTAGTCGCTTTTTATTAGGGTGATCTCTGACAAAAATATCAAGTAGTTAGTGTTATCCCAAGTGTAGCACCGTCACGGCACCTATCTCTTCGGGGTATCACATGGATGCATGGGTACGAACGATTAGAGAAGTGTGAGGCGGGTGAGTTGAGACCTCGCAACGAGATCACTTGGTTGTCTTGACGTTCTGGCTTGATCGTCCTGAGCTCGGAACATGCCCATCGAAAGATGAACAAGAGTCACATAGAGATGTGATTGGCAAGTTGGCCTACCGATTGCAATTCTCGTCACTTGAGATGGATGCATCCTTGGTGTTGAATTGTAATATGGGTCTTGTATCACTCACAATCAATTATGAGAGATGTTGGTTTGAGTGGGAGCGCACTGTAGAATTAACTTGCTTAATTCTCAGTGCAATTAATTATGAACTTTGTCTAAGTGAAATTTGTATAATAGTTATAGAATAATGGCTCGCGTTTCCACCTTCCCTGTTAAAATTGAGTAAGCTGTTAAATATCTGGTTAAAACTTTACGGTTGGTAACGTAATGTGAGGATTGTCCTCAAGGGTGCCGAGAAGGACTTTGTCCTATCGCATGCTTTCGGTATTCTCCCGCTAATGGTATGGATGATGTGACTCTCGTCCTTTGATCCAAAAGCTAGAATTCCGTTACGGTCAAGTGCAATATGTTTGCTTCCATGAGACCCGAACTTCAAAAGTTTGGCATAGCTATGTGATATTCATGGAACTGAAAATTAGTTTCAGATACAAACAAAGGCTAAAAGATATGAGATATCCAAAGAAATGTTTGTTTCCAACTATTAGTAAAAGTGTTTACTATGCATTTGACTAATACGAGAGGGATCCAGAAGAACGCCTATCATATGAGGAAGGTGAATAAAACAAGAACTTAAAGAGAAAGGAAATGTCCAAAGGATGTTATTGTGACTTACACACCTAGGAAGTCCGGGGCTAACGCCACTCTTATGTTGAGTGCTTCTTCTGAGAGTAGGAGAAATACTGAAAGTTAAACTGTTAGAAGTATAAAGGCAAAAAGAGAGAAGACTGGAATGTCCAGCTCATGTATGAAAGTCATACAAGCTATTGATGTATAGAAGGCTGGTCAAAGAAATAGTTCTTGGGAATTGTGATTAAATTGTTAGTCACTAATTCTTGGGTATTGTGAGTTGATCACAAAGATACCCGCTCGATTGCATTCTGCTACGACTCGATGCAAGAACTACTACGGCCTAAAAGACTTGCCGGAGTTAGGTTTAGATATGCGCTGGGAACATAGTAAAAGTTGCTATACTCGGTAAATTACCTATGTATTTATTTTCATAATTCATTTGAGAGTTTTTATACACTCTAGCCCACTCATAAAGTATCTTGGAAGAAGGTTGTTCATAAAAGAACTTTTGATGTTCGGTGTTATGAATAACATAAGGGCCATGCTTCCATCATGGATGGGATGTATGTTATGAATATAGATAATAATATATTACCTCCGTATTTACTTTCATAATTCATTTTAGAGTTTTACACACTCTAGCCCATTGCATAATGTTTGTTGCAAAAGGGTTGTTCATAAAAGAACAATTGTTGTTCAGTGTTATGAATAACATATGGGCCATACTTCCATCATGAATGGGATGTATGTTTTGAATATTGATGGTAATATGATACATCCATAACACTGACGCTAAATGTCGCAAGACTAAGAGAATACCACACATGTGTGGCACTGCATTTGGTCACATTGGAGAAACCCGCATGGAGAAATTCCATAATGAAGGATTTTGAAGTCGTTTAATTATGAATCATCTAACACTTGCAACTTTCCTCCGAAAAGTGGAGCGACTGAAATACCATTCACAAGCCATAAGGAACGAGCAACGAACTTATTGGTGATCATACATTTTGATGTATGTAGTTCGATAAATGTTGTTGCTAGAAGTGGATTTATCTATCTTCAGAAATGACTCAAGTAGATATATGGATATTTACTTGATGAGACGTAAGTCTGGATCCTTTGAAATCATTCATAAGGTTTTCAAAAATGGAGTAGAAATTATTGTAACAAGAAAATTATGTTTCTGCAAACAAGATTGCCGAAAGGAATATTTGAGTTACAAGTTTAGCGAATGTCTGATGAGTTGTGAAAAGAGTTTCATAACTTACACCTCACGGAGCACCACTGTGAGTGGAATATCCGTGAAGATGTAATCAAACCATTTATGACATGGTAAGATCAAAGATGACATAAATCAATTTGCCATTATCCCTTTTAAAAGTAATGCTTTAGAGACTGCGTCTTTTACACTGAAAAAGAGCGCCATCAGATCTGTTGAAATGACTCCATGGTATGGTACACCCAACCATGTTATGTCTTTTCTTAACATTTGGAATATGGGGCTTGTGTAAAATATTTACAAACCTATTCCAAATCAAACAAGTGCTACTTTGTAGGTTATCCCGAGATATTGGGTATTCCCCCACCACTGTACCGAGGCAAAAGGTTTTGCCACAAAGAACGGTATGCTTTTGAAGAAAATGGTTCTTGTAAAAAGGTGAGTGGGAGGACAGTGCGACTCGACGTGATAACGGTATCTTCGTCATCAGATCAAAGGAAAGAAACCTTGGAAGTAATTCCAGAGTTTCCTACTGCGACTGATACGGAAGCCTCTACATGAGATGCATGGACTTCGGTCGAACTTGCAACTGAACCACGTAGGCAAAACTCGTGCAAACCTCTCAGGTGCGCAAGCGAGATATTGTTGTTAGACAAAAGTATACCTACGATACACAAGGAAGCGTTGATGGGCCCTGACTCCGGATTGGCTAAATGCCAATATTATTCGAGATAGTTTCCATATAAATGATTCAAGATTATATCTTGATAAACCCTTCAGAAGACTTAGAGTCTAAAGAACATTAATGGAACTATAAACTGATGTGGATAAAATGTTTTATCCATAAAGCTCGACTTGTTGCAATAACAAATTCAAGGAGTTGACTACGATGAGATTGTCTCACCGTAGCGATGCTTAAAGTTAGATCGGGTTAAACTAGCAATTAATACATATTTCAATCATGAGATATGATACATGGATGCCAAAAGGATTTCCATGTGATGGAAATGCAGCCTAGGACTTGCATGTGATACAGTCCGAAGTATTTTGTCAATCCAGAGGATGCTAGTAAGTATGCAAACTTCAGAGTTCCAGCAATGGACAGAAGAGAGCAAAATGGAGTTGGAATCTTCGTTTTGATGAAATAGTCAAAAGAGTTTGATTTCATCAATGGATAACGAAGATGCTTGTGGTTATAAGAAAGTAAGTGGGAGCATAATAATATTTCTAAAAACTTTGTGTGCTTGACACATTGTTGATTGGAAATAATATAAATTTCTTAACACGAATTAGGACTTCATTGAAAATAGTTTTTCGATGAAGTGGTTGGGCTAAATAGCCTTGATATTAGGCATATTTATCAACGAGATAGAATTGCCTAATAGGCTAAGCCAAAAATACATATTGAGAAGATGCTAAAACAGTTTAGCATAAGAACGCCAAGGGGTGATTCTTGCCGAAGTCACATGGAAAGAGTTTTGCAAGACTCGGTGTCCCAAAACACTGATGAGCAAAATACATGATGGAGATCCCACACACTCTTGTGTTTGGATTAATCAAATATTCCATGGTATGTAAAACTACCAGATATGTCCGATACTCCCAGGCTGTTGCGAGTATAGATACCAAAGTAATCAAAGTACTGATCATGGGACAACAGTGAAAAATGTCATTGAGTAAAGTAGCACCGATGACATGTTTTCTCGCAAGCGGAAAATATGAAGTGCTCGTTGTAAGTAGTTACATCGATACAGTCTTCACCAATTCTCCATGCGATTTTCGATTTAAGTTAAGGGTTTTTTGTAATACACAATATGGTGGCACGGTAGTTGGAAATTGTTCCAAACAGGTTACTGTGGCGATTTCTATAACAAAGGCTAAGTATGTTGACACTTTGGAAGTGACAAAGAAGATGCTGAATCATATATAGTTCATTCATGAACTTTGTATGGTTCCAAAATGGCTTTGGTCAATGGGACACTATTGCAGATAGTTGCTCTATAGCTCAGTCTGAGGAATCAAGGTTTGACCTGTGATTCACATATATATACAAAGCCAAGTCCACACAAAATATGAATTTTTTGAAAGCGTGAAAACGCGAGGAGATGCAAACATACACACGGAACTGAAGTTGTCAGATCCGTTGGACATCAGCCAATACCACAAGCGAAGCATATTTTACACCAGTATGCCATACGTGTAAAGTGCATTAGCATTGACTAGATTATTGACTCTAGTGCAAGTGGGAGTCTGTAGGAGATATGCCCTAGAGGCAATAATAAATGTTATTATTTATCCCCATGTTCCGGATTAAGTTTATGTTCCATGCTATAACTGCTATGGTTCTCGAGTCTGCAATAACCTCGAGGCTCGAAGGAAGACTCATATGCACGTGTGGAATAATAAACGATAAAATGTATTCCTAGTCTGGCCTCTAAGACTAGCTCAAGTGTTGCATGATGGTTCTGTTTTCCTGATCATGGGCATGACTATGCCGGCAACTTTGAGGGCACAATGTTAGAAGAACATTTGTGTTGAATCGACCCGAATTGATGTTATGATATGAGATACATTCGTCACAATTTTATGGCTAATAACACAGAGAAAGTTAACGTTTGCATAATTCCTTAGACCATGAGAGTGTCGGGTTTTCTTCATCCTTGCTTCATGAACTTTGGGGTTTGTTAAACGTCATCCGTAAATGGGTGGCTATTACGGCGGCTTACGGGTTCATGGAAAAGTGTGTCAAGGGACTTGATAGCTCAAGATTGGGATTTGCTCCTCCGACGATGGAGAGATATCTCTGGGCCCTCTCGGTGTAACGGTATCCACCATCGTCTGGCCAGACACATTGTGATTTGATCACAGGGATGCCGGAACACGGGAACGAGAAAAGAGAACAAAACCGGTAACGAGGTAACTGGCATAGTGGACAAGTTGTTGATTCACGGGGATGCCGATAAGTCTCACCTCGGGTGTTTGTAACATATCGCGAAGCAACAGGAATAGCACACGGCAACTGGAGGTTCACTCGAATATTTATTCGTGTGGGTATAGGGGTCAATATGGGTGTCCACGGCTCCGATGTTGATCATTGATCGGAAAGTGTTCCGGCCATGTCTATGCTTCACCGAACCTATAGGGTCACACGCTTAATGGTCATCTATCTACTAAATTCTAGACAGGGAGTCTGAGAGAAAGTCACCGGAAAAGTTTCGGAGACAACGGAAAAGTTCCGGAGAGAGAACACCGGAATAGTTTCGGTAAAACTGAAAAGTTGTTTCAGGAAGTCAAATTGGTTTTGGCACACGCCTGGAAATTCTTGGAGGGTGCCAGAATTGTTCTGGGAACTTCTGGGATTTTTCGGAGAAAAAACCCGGAAATGTTCCGGAGCTGCGGGAACCGCTTTGGTTGCTTTTCGCAGATGAAAATCACTACTCCGGAATTGTTTCGGAACGCGTCCAAAATTATTTTAGTGGGTACTGGAAATGTTCTAAGACCTACAGAAATATTTTCGGATTTAACGGTCGCGGAAAATATTTCATGAATAGTGTTATGAAACGCGAAAACACTATTGGGAGAAAATATCTAACGAATAGTGGAAACACTATTATGAATAGTAGAAACACTATTGGGAGGAAATATCTCATGAATAGTGGAAACACTATTATGAATAGTGGAAACACTATTATGAATAGTGTGAAAAAAATCTGAGGGCATTTTGGTATTTTGGGAGCCACCCCACCTCTTGGGATTTCCTATAAATAGAGGTGGAGAGGTGCTCTCCACACTCACTACTTTCTCACATACAAGTGCCATGCATGATCTGGCTTCTCTCTCCCTCCCCACGAAATAGTTTCGTAGAGCCGAAAGGCTGTCTGGGTTCCGGTGGGAACTAATTCTGGATGGCGAAGCCCTGCCGGATAGATGACACCGTATGTGTGCAACCCCGTAGAGAGGTCGTAGATTCGATCTTTTTGCCCGAGGGGCTGTTCGAGAGTGCCTCCCGAAGGGCTGTCCGAGTGACCGTCCGAGTTTTGAGGGTCCTCCCGATGGGCTGTCCGTGACACCGTCCGAGGGATTGTCTGACCGCCTCCCGAAGGGCTGTCCGACGAGCAGACAAGGGAGAACATCCTCGCGGTTGGGAGGTTGTAAATCCTAGCTGCGGGGATCTGCACCGACGATCTACATCGACTCTACTTCCGCAGCGCTACGAGTCGGTAACGATCGGCTCAAAACCTTGTATGCAGTCTTCATAGTGGTCCTGGGCTGGTGTGTAGGTCGGAATTTTTTTGTTTTCTGCTGCGTTCCCCTACAGGTAATACCTCCTTTCTTAGGAACACAATGAACAGGACTTACCCATCTACTCTCAGCTATGGGATAAATTATACCTGCCTCCAAAAGCTTTAATATTTCAGTTCTTACCACATCCTTCATTCTAGGATTCAGCCTTCTTTGATGATCAACAACGGGTTTAGCGTGTGGCTCCATATGAATTTTATGCTGACATAGAGTGGAACTAATGCCCTTAAGATCATCAAGAGTATATCCAATAGCAGCTCGGGGCTTCTTCAGAGTTTTAAGTAATCTCTTTTCTTCATGCTCTGAAAGGTTAGCACTAATAATAACAGGATATATCTTATTTTCATCAAGATAAACATATTTCAGTGTATCAGGTAATTGCTTTAATTCAAACACAGGATCACCCTTGGGTGGAGGTGGACCTCCCAAGGTTTCAATAGGCAAATTATGTTTAAGGACTGGTGCTTGTTTAAAGAACAACATATTTATTTCATTTCTTTCATTCATATGCATATCATTCTCATGGTCTAGCAAATATTGTTCTAAAGGATCAGTAGGAGGCACAGCAATAGAAGCAAGACCAATAATTTCATCCTTACTAGGTAATTCTTTATCATGAGGTTGTCTACGAAACTTAGAGAAATTCAACTCATGAGAAATATCAACAAAATTAACACTGACAATTTCTTTAGTGCAATCGATCTTGGCATTAACAGTATTCAAGAAAGGTCTACCAAATGTAATGGGACAAAACTCATCTTGTGGTGATCCAAGAACAAGAAAATCAGTAGGATATTTGATCTTACCACACAAGACTTCAACATCTCTAACAATCCCAAGTGGTGAAATAGTATCTCTATTTGCAAGCTTAATAGTAACATCAATATCTTCAATCTCAACAGGTGCAATATCATTCATGACTTCTTGATAGAGAGTAAACGGAATAGCACTCACACTAGCACCAATATCACATAAACCATGGTAGCAATGATCTCCAATTTTAACAGAAATAACAGGCATGCCAATTACAGGTTTGTTTTTATCTTTAGTGTCTGGTTTAGCAATTCTAGTTGCTTCATCACAGAAATATATGACATGTCCATCAATATTATCAACCAAAAGATCTTTAACCATTGCAATATTAGGTTCAACTTTAATTTGTTCAGAAGGTCTAGGTGCTCTAATATTACTCTTATTAACCATAGTTAAAGCTTTAGCATGTTCCTTAATCCTAACAGGGAAAGGAGGTTTCTCAATATAAGCAGTAGGCACAACTGGATCAACATGGTAAACAATTGTTTCTTTTTTAACACTAACAGGTTCTTCATTTAATTCAATAGGTGAATGATATTTAAACCATTTCTCCTTAGGGAGATCAACATGATCAGCAGAAGATTCACAAAAAGTAGCTACTATCTCAGAGTCAAGTCCATATTTAGTACTAAACTTATGAAAAGCATCAGTTTCCATAAAAGATTTAACACAATCAAACTCAAGATTTATACCTGGTTCATTACCTTTGTTGATTTTCCAATCTTCAGAGTTACATTTAATTATTTCCAGAAGATCCCATCTGAATTCAATAGTTCTCTTCATAAAGGAACCAACAGAAGAAGTATCGAGCATGGATTGATCATTATGAGAAAGCCGAGCATAAATTTTTTGAAGAATTGTTTCTCTTGAGAGCTCATGATTGGGGCATGTGTGCAACATATACTTAAGCCTCCCCCAAGCTTGAGCGATACTTTCTCCTTCACGAGGCAAAAATTATATATATAATTCCGATCACGATGAACCAAATGCATAGGATAAAATTTCTGGTGGAATTCCAGCTTCAACCGGTTCCAGTCCCATGTTTCAGTATCATCACATAGCCTATACCTTGTCAATGCCTTTCCCTCCAAAGATAAAGGGAGTACTTTCTTCTTAACTCCATCTCCGGATAGACCTGCAAGCTTAAACAATCCACAAATTTCACGCACATATATCAGGTGCATATCATGATGTACCGTTCCATCTCCTGCATAAGGATTAGCTAGCAGTTTCTCTACCATACCCGAAGGAATTTCCTAATAAATATTTTTAGTAGGTTCAATAGGTAGTGAAGATACCCCGAACAAGCCCCTCAAAGGATTACTTTCCATAGTGACAAGTGACAGTAAATTTCAGCACGTGATATAAATGTTTCCTTACCAAATTCCACTCACCAAAGGCGCTTCACTCCCCGGCAACGGTGCCAGAAAAGAGTCTTGATGACCCACAAGTATAGGGGATCAATCATAGTCCTTTTGATAAGTAAGAGTGTCGAACCCAACAAGGAGCAGAAGGAAATGACAAGCGGTTTTCAGCAAGGTATTCTCTGCAAGTACTGAAAGTAATGGTAACAGATAGTTTTGATAGCAAGATACTTCGTAACAAGTAACAAGTAACAAGTATAATAAAGTGTAGAAAGGTGGGCCAATCCTTTTTGTATCAAAGGACAAGCCGGAACGAACTCGTATAATAAGCAAAGCGTTCTCGAGGACACATGGGAATTTCATCTAGTCACTTTCATCATGTTTGTTTGATTCGCGTTCGCTACTTTGATAATTTGATATGTGGGTGGACCGCTGATTGGGTGCTCTTCTTACTTGAACAAGCCTCCCATTTATGATTACCCCCTCTCGCAAGCACCCGCAAGTACAAAAGAAGAATTAAGATAACTCTAACCATAGCATTAAACATATGGATCCAAATCAGCCCCTTACGGAATAGCGCATAAACTAGGGTTTAAGTTTTTGTCACTCTAGCAACCCATCATCTAATTACTACTCCACAATGCCTTCCCTTAGGCCCAAAGATGGTGAAGTGTCATGTAGTCGACGTTCACATGACACCACTAAAGGAAGCACAACATACATAGCATCAAAATATCGAACGAATACCAAATTCACATGATTACTTATGACAAGACTTCTCCCATGTCCTCAAGAACAAAAGTAACTACGCACAAATTGTATTCATGTTCAAGATTAGAGGGGTATTGAATAGCATTAAGGATCTGAACATATAATCTTCCACCAAATAAACCAACTAGCATGAACTACAAGATGTAATCAACACTACTAGCAACCCACATGTACCAATCTGAGGTTTTGAGACAAAGATTGAATACAATAGATGAACTATGGTTTGAGATGAGATGGTGCTGGTGAAGATGTTGATGAAGATTGGTCCTCCCACGATGAGAGGATCGTTGGTGATGTCGATGGCTTCGATTTCCCCCTCCCTGAAACGTCTCCAACGTATATATAATTTTTGATTGTTCCATGCTATTATAGTATCAATCTTGCATGTTTTTATATGCAATTATATATCATTTTTTGGGACTAACCTATTAACCCAGTGCCTAGTGCCAGTTGCTGTTTTCTGCTTGTTTTTGTCTTTTTAGAGAAACAGTACCAAATGAAGTCCAAATGCCACAAAACTTTTTGGAGATTTTTTTCTGGACAAAAGAAACCTGGGAAGCTTCGGGAGGAGGCCAGAAGCATCACAGAGGCTTCACAAGGCACTAGGGCGCGCCCTAGGGGGGGCGCCGTGCTACCTTGTGGGGCCCACGTGATTCCGTTTGACCTAATTATATTTCTATAAATTCACAAATATTGGGAAACCCCCAGAGAGCCAGAAGAGAAAACATTTCCGCCGCCGCAAGCCTCTGTTCTTCCGCGATCCCATCTGGAGGCCTTTTCCGGTACTCTGCCGTAGGGGGAATCGATCACGGAGGGCTTCTACATCAACCTTGCTGCCCTTCCGACGATGTGTGAGTAGTTTACCACAGACCTATGGGTCCATAGCTAGTAGCTAGATGGCTTCTTCTCTCTCTTTGATCTTCAATACAATGTTCTCCACGATGTTCTTGGAGTTCTATCCGATGTAATCTTCTTTTGCGGTGTGTTTGTTGGGATCCGATGAATTGTGAGTTTATGATCAGATTATTCATGAGAAATATTTGAGTCTTCTCTGAACTCTTTTATGCATGATTGTTATAGCTTTGTATTTCTCTCCGATCTATCAGTTTAGTTTGGCCTACTAGATTGATTTATCTTGCAATGGGAGAGGTGCTTTGTGATGGGTTCAATCTTGCGGTGCTCAATCCTAGTGACAGAAAGGGACATTGCTTGAATTTGCTTCTCTACATCATGTCATCTTGCTTAAAGCGTTACTTTGTTTCATACTTAATACCCTAGATGCATGCTGGATAGCGGTCAATGGGTGGAGTAATAGTAGTAGATGTAGGCAGGAGTCGGTCTACTTGACTTAGATGTGATGCCTATATACATGATCATTGCCATGAATCCGTCATAATTATTTGCTTTTCTATCAATTGCCCAACAGTAATTTGTGTACCCACCGTATGTTTATGTGCTCAAGAGAGAAGCCTCTAGTGAAAACTATGGTCCCCGGGTCTATCTTTATTATATAAAAAACCTAAAAATTCCTTGCTGCAATTTATTTACTTTTATCTTAATTAGTAGTTTAGTTTATCTATTTACCTCGATAAGATTTCATCCTTGCAAATAACACTAGTAGAAAAAGGACCTTTGGTTCGGCACATTAGTCTCGGCTAGAGTTGGAACCGGGACTAATATGAGCATTAGTCCTAGTTCCAAGTTTCATGGGCGTCAGAGGACCTTTAGTTTGAGCCTTTAGTCCCGGTTGGTAACACCAACCGGGACTAAAGGGTCTACCTTTAGTCCCGGTTGGTATTACCAACCGGGACTAAAGGACCCTTTAGTCCCGGTTGATAACACTAATCGGGACTAAAGGTCCTCCATAGGCTAGTTCAAAAGGAAAGCATCCCATCCAAAGACACATGTGTTGTGTAGGTGACGTGGTAGGCTGCGCGCAATGCAATACATGAGGTCTTGAGTTCGAATCCCACGGGAGGCATTATTATTTTTAGCGCCTGGATGACCTTAACTCCCGGTTGTAACACAACCGGGACTAAAGAAAAGGAGCTTTAGTCCCGAATCTATAGTCCTGGTTGTGACAACCGGGACTAAAGGGGGTTGGCAACCGGGACTAAATGTCCTTTTTCTACTAGTGTACCGCTAAGAGGATTGACAACCCTCTTATTTGCGTTGGGTGCAAGTGTTTGCTCTTGTGTGTGCAGGTGCGCTTAACAAAATTTTGCTTGGTTCTCCTACTGGATTGATAACCTTGGTTCTTAACTGAGGGAAATACTTATCTCTACTGTACTGCATCATCCTCTCCTCTTCGGGGAAATACCAACGCAGACTACAAGTGGCAGGAAGAATTTCTGGCGCCGTTGCCGGGGAGACATCATCAAAATTACCAAGTACCTTCGCACAAATTATCATTCACTTGCATTAACTTTATTTGCCTTTTATTTGCATTTGCCTCTCTTTTTCATCTCCCCCACTTCTATTTTTTTTACAAAAACACAAAAATATTTTTATTTGCTTGCTTGCTTTTATTGCCATGACAACACTCAAGAACAGAAAGTAAAACAAAAATTTAAGATCACTATGGATCCTCGTCCACTTTCTAATCTTTTCAAAAGATCCAATTATAATGAACCAATTGCTATTGATTTGAGTGCTCTTGATTTTCTCTATGAAGTTTTGCTTGAAAATCATGAATCTGAAAATTGTGATGAAGTGTTAGAAGAAGAAATTTATAAATTGATTCATGATAGCTCCTTGATTGAAAAGCATGATTGCAATGATGTTACTATATATTCTATTAATGTGAATTGTGCTAATAATATGCAAAACTACAAGCTTGGGGATGACAATTTTGTTATGACCACTACTTATTGCAATGATCATGACTGGGGTGATAATGCTTCTTATGATCTTGAAAATTTATTTAATCCTCATGATGAATATGTTATTGATAATAATGTTTGCAATACTATTAAAAGTGGGTTTGGAAGAGCGTCAACTTTAGGTAATAATGATCCCACTACTTTGGAGAATTATCAATCTTATGAAATTTTTGACAAAAGTGGGTTTGGAGAGGTCATGACTTTAGTTGATGTTAATCCCACTATCTTGGAAGATTATAATTTTCTTATGCATGTGGATCATAGAGATATTATTGTTTATGATAGCTATATTGTTGAGTTTGATTATGATCCTACATGTAATTATTATGAGAGAGGAAAATATGGTTGTAGAAATCTTCATGTTACTCAATTACCTCTCGTTATGTTGAAATTATTGATGCTCCATTCTTCCTATTGGCATATGCTAGATATTGCTTTTCTTGATAATTTTTTTACTTATAAAATGCCTCTGCATAGGAAGTATGTTAGACTTAAATGTGTTTTTCACATGTTTCATGATGCTCTCTTCGTGTTTAAACTCTTATCTTTTATATGAGCATCATTAATATCTCAAGACTATCTTAATGGCTATAAAGAAAGAGCTTTTTGGGAGACAATACAATAAAAATTTTACTACTGTTTTTGAGTGTTTGAATAATTATAGCTTCTGTTATGATTGTGTTTTTATGTTTTAATTAGTGTTTGTGCCAAGTAATGCCTTTGGGATGATTTGGAAGATAGTATAATTGATGCTGTTTGGAAAACAGAAAGTTTTGCGTCCAGTGCTGGAATTTTATTTCAGTACTGCAGTGTCAGCAAAATCTGAAAATTTTACACAGTATTGGTATATGAATTTCCCACGTTTTCCTAATTTTTCAGAATTTTTGGAGTTACATAATTATGGATTTTAAATAGATATTTACATACTGTTCTGTTTTAGACAGATTCTGTTTTTGTTGCATAGTTTGCTTATTTTGATGAGTCTATGGATCGTACCGGGGGGCATGAGTCATGGAGAAGTTGGAGTACAGTAGCATTATTCCAATATTAAATATGAATAAATTTACTACACTACCTAAAGTTAAAGATTTGTTTGTTATACTAACGGATCTCACGAGGTTTCTGTTGAGTTTTGTGTGCTGAAGTTTTCAAGTTTTGGGTGAGACTACGATGGACAAAGGAATAAGGAGCAGCAAGAGCCTAAGCTTGGGGATGCCCACGGCACCCCCAAGGTAATATTCAAGGAAGACTCAAGCGTCTAAGCTTGGGGATGCCCCGGAAGGCATCCCCTCTTTCGTCTACAATCTATCGGTAACTCACTTGGAGCTATATTTTTATTCATCACATGATATGTGTTTTACTTGGAGCGTCTTGCGAAATAGTTTGTTTGCTTTTGTTTAATTTTTAGTTTGTCACAATCATATTTGCTGAACACACCTTTTTGAGAGGGACACACATTATTCGTGATTTGTTAGAATACTCTATGTGCTTCACTTATATCTTTTGAGCTAGGCAGTTGCTCTAGTGCTTCACTTATATCTTTTAGAGGACGACAATGATGATATTTTAAAGAAATAGTTGAACTCTCATGCTTCACTTATATCCTTTTTGAGAGTCTCATGATAGCAATGGTAATATGCACGGGTTATGAATTTGGTCCTGATATGATAGGTATTCAAGAGGGATATAATAAAAACTTTCATATAGATCACTGAATATGATAAATTAGATTCCTTGCAATAGTTTTGCGATATTAAGATGGTAATATGGGGGAGGTATTAGTAGATAATTGTGGTTTAGTAAGAATAATTGTGTTAAGGTTTGTGATTCCCGAAGCATGCACGTATGATCTGTCGTTATGCTAAGAAGTTGGAGCATGATTTATTATTGATTGTCTACCTTATGAGTGGCGGTCGGGGACGAGCGATGGACCTTGTCCTACCAATCTATCCCTCTCGGGGCATGCGTAGTATTACTTTGCTTCGAGGGCTAATAAACTTTCGTAATAAGTATGTGAGTTCTTTATGACTAATGTGAGTCCATGGATTATACGCACTCTCACCCTTCTGCAATTTGCTAGCCTCTTCGGTACCGTGCATTGCCCTTTCTCACATCGAGAGTTGGTGCAAACTTCACCGGTGCATCCAAACCCTGTGATATGATACGCTCTATCACACATAAGCCTCTTTATATCTTCCTCAAAACAGCCACCATACCTACCTATCATGGCATTTCCATAGCCATTCCGAGATATATTGCCATGCAACTTCCACCGTTCCGTTTTTATGACATACATCATCATTGTCATATTGCTTTGCATGATCATATAGCTGACATAGTATTTGTGGCTCAGCCACCGTTTATCATTGTTATACATGTTACGCTAGCATCATTGCACATCCTGGTACACTACCAGAGGCATTCATATAGAGTCATATTTTTGTTCTAGTATCGAGTTGTAATTTTGAGTTGTAAGTAAATAGAGGTGTGATGATCATCATTATTAGAGCATTGTCCCAGTGAGAAAAGGATGATGGTGGCTATGATTCCCCCACAAGTCGGGATGAGACTCCGGACGAAAAAAAAAGAAAAAAAAGAAAAAAAATATAGAAAAAAAAGAGGCAAAAAAGAGCCATGAAAAAAATATAAAGAAAAAAAGGGGAAAAAGGAAAAAAAAGAAAAAAAAATAAATGAGAGAAAAAGAGAGAAGGGGCAATGTTACTATCCTTTTCCACACTTGTGCTTCAGAGTAGCACCATGTTTTTCATATAGAGAGTCTCCTATTTTGTCACTTTCATATACTAGTGGGAATTTTTCATTATAGAACTTGGCTTCTATATTCCGATGACGGGCTTCCTCAAATGCCCGAGGTCTTCATGAGCAAGCAAGTTGGATGCACACCCACTTAGTTTTCATGTTGAACTTTCATACACTCATAGCTCTTAGTGCATCCGTTGCATGGCAATCCCTACTCCTCGCATTGACATCAATTGATGGGCATCTCCATAGCCCGTTGATTAGCCTCATTGATGTGAGACTTTCTCCATTTTTGACTTCTCCTAATTATCTCTATCACCATACTCTATTCCACCCATAGTGCTATATCCATGGCTTGCGCTCATGTATTAAGTGGGAGTTGAAAAAGCTGAAGCGCGTTAAAAAGTATGAACCAATTGCTCGTCTTGTCATCGGGGTAGTGCATGATAAATACTTTGTGTGAAGAAGATGGAGCATGATAGGATTATATGATTTTGTAGGGATAACGTTCTTTAGCATTTTTATTTTGAAAGACATGATTGTTTGCTAGTATGCCTGAGTATTGATGTCTTTATATCAAATTATAGGCTATTGCTTTGAATCATTTGGATCTTATTATTCATACCGTAAGAGAGAGATTACATGATGAAACATGATATGTAGCATTCCACATCAAAAATTCTGTTTTTATTATTTACCTACTCGAGGACGAGCAGGACTTAAGCTTGGGGATGCTTGGTACGTCTGCAACGTATCTATAATTTTTGATTGTTCCATGCTATTATAGTATCAATTTTGGATGTTTTTACATGCAATTATATATCGTTTTTTGGGACTAACCTATTAACCCAGTGCCTAGTGCTAGTTGTTGTTTTTTTGCTTGTTTTTGGGTTTTTAGAGAAACAGTACCAAATGAAGTCCAAATGCCACGAAACTTTTTGGAGATTTTTTTCTAGACAAAAGAAACCTGGGAAGCTTCGGGACGAGGCCAGAAGCCTCACGGAGGCTTCACAAGGCACTAGGGTGCGCCCCGGGGGGGGGGGGAGGGGGCGCCGTGCTACCTTGTGGGGCCCATGTGACTCCGTTTGACCTAATTCCACTTCTATAAATTCACAAATATTGGGAAACCCCCAGAGAGCAAGAAGAGAAAACTTTTCCGCCACCGCAAGCTTCTGTTCTTCCACGATCCCATCTGGAGGCCTTTTCCGGTACTCTGCCGGAGGGGGAATCGATCACGGAGGGCTTCTACATCAACCTTGCTGCCCTTCCGATGATGTGTGAGTAGTTTACCACAAACCTATGGGTCCATAGCTAGTAGCTAGATGGCTTCTTCTCTCTCTTTGATCTTCAATACAATGTTCTCCTCGATGATCTTGGAGTTCTATCCGATGTAATCTTCTTTTGCGGTGTGTTTGTTGGGATCCGATGAATTGTGAGTTTATGATCAGATTATTCATGAGAAATATTTGAGTCTTCTCTGAACTTTTTTATGCATGATTGTTATAGCTTTGTATTTCTATCCGGTCTATCGATTTGGTTTGGCCTACTAGATTGATTTATCTTGCAATGGGAGAGGTGCTTTGTGCTGCGTTCAATCTTGCGGTGCTCAATCCCAGTGACAGAAAGGGACATGACATGTATTTGTATTGTTGCCATTAAGGATAAAAAGATGGGGTTTAATCATATTGCTTGAATTTACTTTGTCTACATCATGTCATCTTGCTTAAGGCGTTACTCTGTTTCATACTTAATACCCTATATGCATGGTGGATAGCGGTCGATGGGTGGAGTAATAGTAGTAGATGCAGGCAGGAGTCGGTCTACTTGTCTCGGACGTGATGCCTATTGATACGTCTCCAATGTATCTATAATTTTTGATTGTTCCATGCTGTTATAGTATCAATCTTGGATGTTTTTATATATATTTGCAGCAATCATATATCATTTTTTGGGACTAACCTATTAACTTAGTGCCCAGTGCCAGTTGTTGTTTTCTGCCCTGTTTTTGTTTTACAGAAAATCAATACCAAACGAAGTCCAAATGCCACGAAACTTTTTGGAGATTTTTTTCTGGACAAGATAAACACTAGAATCTTTGGGAGGAGGCCAGAAGCCCCAGGGGGTGCTCATGAGGCACCAGGGCGCGCCTGGGGGGGCAGGCGCGCCCTGGTGCCTCGTGGGGCCCACAGGGCTCCGTTTGACCTAATTCCACCACTATAAATTCCAGAAAAATCAGAAACCCTCAGGGGAGTCCACGAAATACTTTTTCCGCCGCCGCAAGTTTCTGTTCTCGAGAGATCCCATCTGGAGGCCTTTTCCGGTGCTCCGCCGGAGGGGGAATCGATCACGGAGGGGCTCTACATCAACCTTGCTGCCCTTCCGATGATGCGTGAGTAGTTTACCACAGACCTTCGGGTCCATAGTTAGTAGCTAGATGGCCTTTTCTCTCTTTTTGATCTTCAATACAATGTTCTCCTCGATGTTCTTGGAGTTCTATCCGATGTAATCACTTTTTGTGGTGTGTTTGTTGGGATCCGATGAATTGTGAGTTTATGATCAGATTATCCATAAATATTATTTGAGTCTTCTCCGGTCTCTTTTATGCATGATTATTATAGCTTCGTATTTCTTCTCCGATCTATTGATTTGGTTTGGCCAACTAGATTGATTTATCTTGCCATGGGAAGAGGTGCTTTGTAATGGGTTCGATCTTGCGATGCTCAATCCCAGTGACAGAAAGGTACATGACACGTATGTATCGTTGCTATTAAGGGTAAAAAGATGGGGTTTATTCATGCGTGAGTTTATCTTGTCTACATCATGTCATCGTTCTTAAGGCGTTACTCCGTTCTTTATGGACTTAATACACTAGATGCATGCTGGATAGCGGTCGATGTGCGGAGTAATAGTAGTAGATGCAGGCAGGAGTCGGTCTACTTGTCTCGGACGTGATGCCTATATACATGATCATTGCCTTGCATATCGTCATGATTATTTGCTTTTCTATCAATTGCCTGTGACGCCCCCGACTTAATCGTGCACTAATCATACACGCAAATGCACACGATCAAGCCTAAGGACTCACTTGAAGATATCACAACATAACTCTAAACACAAATAAAAGTCATACAAGCTTTATATTACAAGCCAGGGGCCTCGAGGGCTCGAATACATAAGCTCGATGTCATACAAGCATCAGCGGAAGCATCAAGTATCTGAGTACAGACACAAAGTTAAACAGATATGCCTTAACAGGAGGGGCAAAATAAAACACCGATCGAAAGGCACAGGCCTCCTGCCTGGGTGCCTCCTAACTACTCCTGGTCGTCGGAGGGCTCCTCGTAGTAGTAGTATCCAGAGGGGTAGTAGTGGTAGTAGTCGTCGTCGGCTGCTAGGGCAGCTGGCTCTAGGGCTCCATCGTCTGGTCGCATCAATTGGGTATGTGGGAAAAAGGGAAGCAAAGCAACCGTGAGTACTGATCCAAAGTACTCAGCAAGACTTACATCAGAGCTATTCTACTTATGCAACATTATCAATGGAAGGCTGTATATGTGGACTTGACTGCAGATATACCAGAATAGAAGGGAAGGCCTAGCCTATCAAAGACTAGCATCTACAGCGGTCTTGCAGCATTAGAAGAGTGCAGATTCGTACATAAATATAATAGTAGCATCACATAGCAACATCGCCCAGAGATCCTTTCTCGACTCCCTGCGAGAAAGCGATCCCGGAGCCAATACATTTAACCCATTTCTAGTTGTAGAAGATCGGGATATTTTCCGAGCGTCCTGTTACCGTGGACACGGCTATTCGAATAGATATACTTCCCTGCAGGGGTGCACCAACTTACCCAACACGTTCGATGACTCTGGCCGGACACACTTGCTCAGTCGATGCCTGGCCTCGGACTATCGACACGTCGTAGCCCTACCTAGGTTCAACAGAGAGGCCAGCACGCCGGTCTACATCCTAAGTGCGAAGGGGTCCTGGGCCCATCGCCCTTTGCACTACTGCGCGTTGCGTGGGCGGCCGGGAGCAGACCTAGCCCCCTTAATACAAGCGCGGGCATTACCAGTCCAACCCGGCGCGCGCCGCTCAATCGCTGACATCTGAAGAACTTCGGCTGATACCACGACGCCGAGTACCCATATTATTCCCACGTGCTGGTTAGCGCGAAAAGGCCAGAGGCCTACTCAGATTACATATCCTAACCCTTAGCGCATTAGGAGCTCGCGGTGACAAGAAGAGACTCACGAATCATGTGACCCCGTCGCCCCGTCTCGTGGACTTACGGCAAGGGCTAAGAATGCCCGGCCATGCCACGTATTCATCTCTCGGGTACCCTCATGGTCAACCCGACAACATATCTCTTGCGGGTACCCCTCGGGGCCGACCCGTCTTTATCCAGTAACAGTAGTAAAGTGCAAGTATCCGTGTGTCCGTAACATCAAGAAGGAACCCGAGGAATCACCCTCGTTGGATTCCCACTCGATGATTCCTTCAAGGTGAATCCGGAGGAATCACCCTTGATGGTATTCATACAAGCGGGGTTGCACGACCGAAGCTTCATCGGAGGTGGTGAAAGAGGAATCACCCTCGGTAATCCACCACCGACTAGCTGAACTACAGAGGCAACATCAGGAGTGAGTTAAGAGGTATCACCCTCGGCACTCGATATTAGCTCTGCAGAGTCGGGCAACTTAAGGGGGGTGTGCGGTGATGAGCTGGTCTCAGCCCGTCGATAACATCGATCGGGGCACATGTACTAAAGCGGGGCAATTAGAGCAAGGAAGAGGGCCACAGATGGTTACATCCAACCTACACTAAGCATTTAGGATTGCAGGTAATGTATCAAAAGCAGTTACAAGGACAGGCTATGCATCAGAATAGGATAAAACATCAGTAGTAGCAAATTCTAATGCAAGCAGGAGGGAGAGAGATTAGATGATATAGGCATGCGTCAAGGGGGGTTGCTTGCCTGGAAGCTCTGCGGCAAAGGAGGGGTCGTCAGTGGTGTCGTCGGTCTCCTGAGCTGCGTCGGTCTCGGGGGCTATCGGAGAAGAAGAGGGGGAAGAAACAATAAATAAAGGCAGACATATGCAACACAGAGCATGGCATGCTAAAATGCAGTGCAGGGTTGCCTAAATGTATCTCTAAACCATTTTAGTTATTTTAGGATTTAAGTTGGAATTATTAGCAGGTATGCATGCACTATTCATCTACCGGAAACAGGCAAAAAGTTGCGGGTTCACCTACGTAGAGGGTCCCGATAAGAAAACAGACGGCACGATCGGATTCGTGGGATTTTTCGGAGCAACTTTCATGTAAAAAGTTTTTCGATCCGAGTTACGGTTAATTTTCTACGAATTTCCGAAGTTTTAAACTATTTCTGGAATTATTTAAATTAACAGAATTACCAGAAATGGAATATGACGTCAGGGTGACGCAGGCATGACGTCAGCGGTCGGCTGACCAGCTGACTGGTCAAACTGGTGGGTGGGACCCACCTGTCAGCCACTGTGGGACTTAACAGAGTTTAAATTTAAACTAACAGACTGATTAACTAGTGGGCCCAGCCTCTCAGTGACCTAACTAATTAACAGAATTAACCTAATTAATTATTAACAGTAATTAGTCACGCGGGACCACTCGTCAGTGTCAGAGGTGAACAGTGCGCGCGCGTTGACCGTGGTCAACGCGGTCAAACGAAAACGCGGGGGCCCACGGTCAGCGACACTTGGCGGACCCCACACCTTGCCAGCTCAGCGCCGGCGCCGGAATCCTCTCTGGCGAGCGCCGGACGCGGCCGAGAGCTCCGGCGAGCTCGGGATTCCTCCACGGTGCACCAAATCGGGCGTTCCCGGGCTCGTTCGAACAAGCACTCCACCCCGCGTCTAGCTACGGCGTCGGAACGGGCGAAGGTGGTCGGAAAACACGCCGGCGTTGAGGTTTGGCGGGGACCGAAGTCCGGAGAACTTGCGCGCGATGATACGGAGGCAAAAAAGGACGGCGCAATACTCCTACGGCGTCTACTCGAAGCCACAAACGCGTTGGCGAGCTCGGTGGAACGTGACGGCCACTGCCGCGACGGGAGCGAGCTCACCGGCGGAAGCAGAGAACGGCAATGGCGCGCGGCGTCGGTAGCTGGCTACGGCCGCGGAAATGGAGCTCGGACGGGGGAGAAAGGAGGCGGAGCTCACCGTGTGGACACAAGGGGGTCCGGCATTGGATTAGTAGCAGCAGAAGAGCAGACCGTCGCCGGCGAGCTGTGGTGGCCCGAGGTGAACGCCGGCTCGATCCAGTCAATGCGGTGGACTCCGGCTCGAACGTGTGGTCGGGGAAGAAGGAGAAGACGTCGGCGGTGCTCGTGGACTGCTCGAGAGGACGGGACGGCGGCGGTGGCCGCGGATCGACGTCGGGCACGGCGGCTGTGCGCTCGGACAGAGGGAGAAGAGAGGCGAGCGCGAGCGAGGGGAAGGAGAGGGGATAGTGAGGGTGAGGCGACCAGGGGGAAGGGCTCGGGCGCCCTTATCCAGGGGCTCACCTGCCCCGTCGCCGTGGCAGTCAGCGGCCGGAGCCGGCGCGCTCGGCCATGGCGCGCCCGACACCGAGGCGGGAGCAGGTAGGCGACAGTGAGGTGGGCTGGGCCGGTTCGGCCCAGTGACAGGTAAGCCCTCGCCCGTTTATTTTATTTCTGTTTTCTCTTTTTATTTAATAACAAAGAAGGGAAAAGAAATATTTGGGCTACCCAACCATTTTTGAAAAATGTGGAGCTTGGCCCAAAATATTCTTTGCAATTTATGGAACTGCCACAAATATTTTGGAGGCCAGTGGATACCATTTGCATTTTTCATAATTGAATTTGCAATTTAAATTGCTGGTTTGGCACTGTTATAAATGCTAATGCTCATTTTAGCAACATGGTAATGTTGTTTTTCTTATCATCAATTTTTTTCTGAATTTATGCTAAATGATGAACATTTTTCCAGCAACTCTTAAGCAACTTCAAATTTCACTTGCATTTGAATTTGAATCCAGTGGCAGAATTTGAAATGAGATATTTCACCATTGTGATCAAGCATTGCAAATGATGATGACCTGGCAAGATTAACAGATGATCACTGTGCTTTATTACATAGGGGTGTTACATTGCCCAACAGTAATTGGTCTACCCACCGTATGCTATTTTCTTGGGAGAAGCCTCTAGTGAAAATTATGGCCCCCGGGTCTATCTAAATAAAATTACTAAAACCCTAAAAATATTGCTGCAATTTTCTTTTATTTATTTTATTTTGTATTTTTGTTTCAATCTATCTATCTATCACATACAATTTAATCTTGCAATTAACCGCCGAGGGATTGACAACCCCTCGTTTGCGTTGGGTGCAAGGATTTGTTGTTTGTGTGCAGGTACTGCTAACGAGGTGTTGCGTGGTTCTCCTACTGGATTGATAACCTTGGTTTCATAACTGAGGGAAATACTTATCTCTGCTATGCTGCATCATCCCTTCCTCTTCGGGGATAATACCAGCGCAAGCTACAAGTAGCAGGAAGAATTTCTGGCGCCGTTGCCGAGGAGACATCATCAACATTTATCAAGTACCTACGCATAAACTTTCATCTCCTTGCATTTACTTTATTTGCATTTGCCTCTCCCCCACTTCTATTTTTTTTTTACAAAAATACAAAAATATTTTCCGTTTGCCTTTTTCTTGTTTGCTATCTTTGCTTGTGTTGCCATGTGCCTTCTATTTGCTTGCATCTTCGCTTGCTAAAAAGCTGTTGATATGGATACTCATCCACTTGCTAATCTTTTTAAAAGATCCAATTATGATGAACCAATTGCTAGTGAGTTGAGTGCAATTGATTATCTCTATGAAGTTTTGCTTGAAAATCATGAACCGGAAAATTGTGATGAAGTGTTGAAAGAAGAAATTTATAAAGTGATTCATGATAGCTCCTTCAATGAAAAGCATGATTGCAATAATGTTATTATAAATTCTATTAATGTCAATTGTGCTAATAATATGCAAAACTACGAGCTTGGGGATGATAATTTTGTTATATCCACTACTTATTGCAATGATCATGATTGGGGTGATAATGCTTCTTATGATCTTGAAAATTTATTTAAGCCTCATGATGAATATGCTATTGATAATAATGTTTGCAATAATATTGAAAGTGTTTTCGGAAGAGTGTCAACTCTAGGTAAAAATAATCCCACATATTTGGAGAGTGTTCAATCTTATGAAATTTTTGATAAAAGTGGGTTTGGAGAGGTCATGACTTTAGTTGATGTTAATCCCACTATTTTGGAAGACTATAAGAATTTTATGCATGTGGATCATGGAGAGAAAATTTTATATGATAGCTATATTATTGAATTTGATTATGATCCTACATGTAATTATTATGAGAGAGGAAAATATGCTTGTAGAAATTTTGATGTTACTAAATTACCTCTCGTTATGTTGAGATTGTCAATGTTTTATTCCTCTCTTTGCATGTGCTAGATATTTCTCGTCTTGATAATTTGTTTGCATATAAAATGCCTATGCATAGGAAGTATGTTAGACTTAAATGTGTTTGTCACATGTATTATGATGCTCTCTTTGTGCTTCAATTCATATCTTTCATGTGAGCATCATTGAAATCTCAAAGCCTATCTTAATGGCTATAAAGAAAGAGCTTCTTGGGAGGCAGCCCAAAGAATAAAATAAATTTTTACTTTTTGTTACTGTTATTGTGTGTTTTCATATTTATTCTACTGTTATGATTGTGTTTTTGTGTTTTTAATTAGTCTTTGTGCCAAGTAAAACCTTTGGGATGATTTGGAAGATAGTATAATTGATGCTGTTTGGAAAACAGAAAGTTTTGCGTCCAGTGCTGGAATTTTGGATCTGTACTGGAGCGTCCGAAAAATCTGAAATTTTTACACAGTATTGGTATATGAATTTCCCACGTTGTCCTAATTTTTCAGAATTTTTGGAGTGACAGAAGTATGGCTTTTAAATAGATTGCTACAGACTGTTCTGTTTTTTTACATATTCTGTTTTTTATGTGTTGCTTGCTTGTTTTGATGAAACTATGAATTGTATCGGGGGGTATAAGCCATTGAGAAGTTAGAATACAGTAGGTATAATGCAAAAATAAAATATGAATGGGTTTCCAACAGTACTTAAAGTGGTGATTTATTTTGTTATACTAACGGATCTCACGAAGGTTTTGTTGAGTTTTGTGTGATTGAAGTTTTCAAGTTTTGGGTGAGATCACGATGGATGAAGGAATAAGGAGTGGCAAGATCCTAAGCTTGGGGATGCCCGAGGCACCCCAAGGTAATATTCAAGGAAGACTCAAGCGTCTAAACTTGGGGATGCCCCGGAAGGCATCCCCTCTTTCTTCTACCAACCATCGGTAATTTTACTTGGAGCTATATTTTTATTCGTCACATGATATGTGTTTTGCTTGGAGCGTCTTGTATTATATGAGTCTTTGCTTTGTTTGCTTTTTAGTATGTCACAATCATCTTTGCTGAACACACCTATCTTGAGAGAGCCACACGTTTAGCATCATTTGTTAGAATACTCTATGTGCTTCACTTAAATTTTTTGAGCTAGGTAGTTGCTCTAGTGCTTCACTTAAATCTTTTTGAGCACGGTGGTGGCTATATTTTGAACAAAAAAACTCTCATGCCTCACTTATATTATTTTGAGAGTTGATTGAAATTTTGAAGAAATGAATTCTGATGCTTCACTTATATTATTTTGAGAATTGATAAGATTAAAATTTTGAAGAAATATTTGCACTCTCATACTTCACTTAAATCTTTTTGAGAGTTGATGATAGTAACGGTAATTTGCACAAGATATGAATTTGGTCCCAAAGTGATGAATATGCAAGAGGGATATAATAAAAACTTTCATATAGATCATTGGATATGATAAGTGTGATTCCTTGCAATATTTTTGCGATATGGAAATGATAATATGTGAGTCATGTTAGTGAGTAATTGTGATTTAGTAAGAATATTAGTGTTAAGGTTTGTGATTACCTATGCATGCACATCAAGTCAATAGTTATGCAAAGAAATTACATCCTACTTATGGTGCATTATTCGGTGTTAGTTATGTTCAATGCTTGTTTATGGCCGTTTTCGTTTTTTGCTTGGTTGCTTCTCAATCTATTTGCTAGCCTTCATTTGTACTAAGCGGAAATACTGCTTGTGCATCCAAATTCCTTAAACCCAAGTTGTGCCAAATGAGTCCACTATATCTACCTATACGCAGTATTTCAATGCCGTTCCAAGTAAATTTGCGTGCGCCAACTCTAATTTTCAAAATAATTTTTCCGTTTTGTGTGCCCGTACCGCTCATGAAGCGGCAGGGGGTGGCCATTATTTTCCATGCTAGGTGTGTTATTCTCACGATGAGTGTTTATTCACTTGTCATTGCACGAGAGGATGGTTGGTAATAGAGATGCCCAGTCCCACAATGAATCAAAAATTAATAACAACAAAATTCCTTGTAAAGTGTTGGTTTGGAGGGCACCCGTGGATACGGCTAGCCATGGATTGTGAAAGAATGGTGGAAAGGAAATAAACTTTACTTTCTGTTTGGGAACCGCCTATGATGTGTCTAGCATGGAAAATAATGGGAATTCTCGGTCGTTTTCGTTGACAGGAAAAGCATGCCTCTCAAAATATTTCATCTCTTTAATTTCAGCCTTGAGCTCTGGCACATTTGACAAATCTCTGCTTCCCTCTGCGAAGGGCCTATCTATTTACTTTTATGCAATTTTTATTTTTACTTGAGTCTCCATCTTCTCTTATAAAGCACCAACTAGAGAGCACTATTGTCATACTTGTGCATTGGATGTAGCTAATATTTGAGTGTGTTTCATGAATGGATCAATGATTGAGCCTAATGGGCTAGGGATAACTTTCTTTAGCGTTGATATTTTGAAAGACATGGTTGCTTGTTAGCATGCTTGAGTATTTATATCTTCATATCAAATTATAGACCATTGCTTTGAATCATTCAAGTCCAATGTCCATGCTACAAAAGAAAATAATATGTGATGAATATGATAGGCAGCATTCCACATCAAAAATTCTGTTTTTATCATTTACCTACTCGAGGACGAGCAGGAATTAAGCTTGGGGATGCTGATACGTCTCCAACGTATATATAATTTTTTATTGTTCCATGCTGTTATATTATCAATCTTGGATGTTTTTATATACATTTACAACAATCATATATCATTTTTTGGGACTAACCTATTAACTTAGTGCCCAGTGCCAGTTGCTCTTTGCTGCCCTCTTTTTGTTTTACATAAAATCAATACCAAACGAAGTCCAAATGCCACGAAACTTTTTGGAGATTTTTTTCTGAACAAGATAAACACTAGAAGCTTCGGGAGGAGGCCAGAAGCCCCAGGGGGTGCCCACGAGGCACCAGGGCGCGCCTGGGGGGGGCAGGCGCGCCTTGGTTCCTCGTGGGGCCCACAGAGCTCCGTTTGACCTAATTCCTCCACTATAAATTCCAGAAAAATCAGAAACCCTCAGGGGAGTCCACGAAATACTTTTGCCGCCGCCGCAAGTTTCTGTTCTCGAGAGATCCCATCTGGAGGCCTTTTCCGGTGCTCCGCCGGAGGGGGAATCGATCACGGAGGGGCTCTACATCAACCTTGCTGCCCTTCCGATGATGCGTGAGTAGTTTACCACAGACCTTCGGGTCCATAGTTAATAGCTAGATGGCTTCTTCTCTCATTTTGATCTTCAATACAATGTACTTCTCGATGTTCTTGGAGTTCTATCCGATGTAATCACTTTTTGCGGTGTGTTTGTTGGGATCTGATGAATTGTGAGTTTATGATCAGATTATCCATGAATATTATTTGAGTCTTCTCTGATCTCTTTTATGCATGATTATTATAGCTTGGTATTTCTTCTCCAATCTATTGATTTGGTTTGGCCAACTAGATTGATTTATCTTGCCATGGGAAGAGGTGCTTTGTAATGGGTTCGATCTTGCGGTGCTCAATCCTAGTGACAGAAAGGGATATGACACGTATGTATCGTTGCTCTTAAGGGTAAAAAGATGGGGTTTATTCATGCGTGAGTTTATCTTGTCTACATCATGTCATCGTTCTTAAGGCGTTACTCCGTTCTTTATGGACTTAATACACTAGATGCATGCTGGATAGCGGTCGATGTGTGGAGTAATAGTCAAGGTTCAAAATATCGTATATCGGGTTCGTATCGGTTTGGCTTGAACATATCGGATGTCGGATATCGGGTGATATATCGGACGATATGTAGATATATCGGAGGAAATATATCTAGTTTTTTTCCACTATTTTTGTTCAAAAATTTCTTTTTAGTAAAAACAAAATGTATGGTGTCAACGCTCTAGCATAACAAATTTAAATTCCTAGTTTATGAACTTGTTAATTAATAAACTATTGAAGATAGATTCACAAAATTCTCACTCTAAGATTAAGAACAATACGTTATATATGTGTTCTACGGAACATTATGCATGACTTTGATAATACAATGAAGTTGTAAATATATAATCTTTTTTTCACCGCCTTCTGATAAATAATTGTGTTCATCGACGTACCGGTCTATATCAGCGGGAATATCGGGTTAGATATCGGCCATATTGGTCGATATTTCGGTCCATATCAGATGATATGTGTGAAAATGATATTTACAAAATGATATATTATGTTTATATCGGTAGAGCCCCAAAACTGATATATCGGCCTATATATCGGTCATATCGGCCTAGATTTAAAAGCTTGGTAATAGTAGTAGATGCAGGCAGGAGTCGGTCTACTTGTCTCGGACGTGATGCCTATATACATGATCATTGCCTTGGATATCGTCATGATTATTTGCTTTTCTATCAATTGCTCAACAGTAATTTGTCTACCCACCGTATCCTATTTTCTCGAGAGAAGCCTCTAGTGAAAACTATGGCCCCCGGGTCTATCTAAATCAAATTACTAAAACCCTAAAAATATTGCTGCACTTTTCTTTTATTTATTTTATTTTGTATTTTTGTTTCAATCTATCTATCTATCACATACAATTTAATCTTGCAGTTAACCGCCGAGGGATTGACAACCCCTCGTTTGCGTTGGGTGCAAGGATTTGTTGTTTGTGTGCAGGTACTGCTAACGAGGTGTTGCGTGGTTCTCCTACTAGATTGATAACCTTGGTTTCATAACTGAGGGAAATACTTACCTCTGCTGTGCTGCATCATCCCTTCCTCTTCGGCGATAATACCAACGCAAGCTACAAGTAGCACCTATATACATGATCCTTGCCATGAATCCGTCATAATTATTTGTTTTTCTATCAATTGCCCAACAGTAATTTGTTTACCCACCGTATGTTTTACGTTCGAGAGAGAAGCCTCGAGTGAAAACTATGCCCCCCGGGTCTACATTTATCATATATTAAAATAAAAAATACCTTGCTGCAATTTATTTACTTTTATTTTATTTAATATTTTAGTTTATCTATCTACCACTATCAGAATTAATCCTTGCAAATAACCGCTAAGAGGATTGACAACACTCTTATTTGCGTTGGGTGCAAGTGTTTGCTTTTGTGTGTGCAGGTGCGCTTAACGGGATTTTGCTTGGTTCTCCTATTGGATTGATAACCTTGGTTCTTAACTGAGGGAAATACTTATCTCTACTATACTGCATCATCCTCTCCTCTTTGGGGAAATACCAACGCAGTCTACAAGTAGCAGTCGTCATCTCCTGGTCGAAGCCGTCATTGTCGGAGTCGGGGTCCTCCTTCACGAGGGAGGGCGTGATGGAGGAGGATAGGCACTTTATTATGTTTCGGTGAGGTGCGCTGGCTGGGGTGAATTGTGACGGCGCATGTCTCCGCGTCAATGCGAGCCTGAGCTATCATTGCCGCTACTACTAGATTCGACGTAGCAGTGGGGCGGCGATAAGTCGGAGGGGTACTCACCGAGGTACCACATCATGTGGCCCTGAAAGTCCTCCTCCGGCCTAAGCTTCTTTCCTATGGGGGCAGCGACCGAAAGCGATGTGATGGGCACGTTGTGTTGGGCGACGACTTTTGGGTAGGGGAAAGGAATGGGTGAGGATAGGGTTTTGCGGGAGGTCGGTCAGTTTTAATAGCCCGAGTAGGTTCATCAGACGGCATGTTGGCCGACTGGGCTTGAATGTAGGTAGGCGGGAAGCCGATGAGCCACCATGAATATGGAGAGGGTTCTAGACATTGGATATGGTTTTGGATGTGACCGGGGTGTTGGACATGAATGCATGAACTCTCCTAGATCACCCCCGATTTGGCATTGAACTAAGGAATTTCGGACGTTCGGAACGGTCCGGTCAAAAATGGATGATCGTGTCCAAGGCCAAAAATGAATTGTTTGGTCCAAGCATATAGAGGAGGTTCGGGCGTTCATGTCAGTGATGCCCTAATAGTGAGTCATGGTGCCCGCACTCCTCCCTACTTTGCTCTCCTCTCTACTTTTTCTGGTGGCAGACTAGTGCAATCGCCCATGCCCCCTATGTTCTGCTTGCTTCCTTACCTCCTCATACGTGCACCGAAGATGAGGGCGATTGACGGTCGTACATGGGCTAAGATCAATTCAATTCTGTACTTATGCTCGGAGCACATATCTAGCGTTCCAGTGGCTCGTTGGTTATGGGAGGAGTTTGTGGACTTGTGTGAAATTACTATACTCTTAGTGAGGTGGGGGGGGGGGGGTTCTGCAAATTTGGAAGAGCTACTTGGGTGACTGTTCGATCTCATATTCAATGCCCGAGCTCGTGCGGGGGCACCTAAGCTTAGGTGCTCCCGTAGCACCTCATATTTCTCGCTTCTGCTCGAGTTATAAGATTTTGTTGAATAATTTCTCATTGATATGATATTTGTTACCTTTATCCGAGGAGTGATGTTCTGAATTACATACCACAAGTTTTTTTGCGAGACATACCACGAGATTAATGGAGATTGCCAGCAAACATGGGCAACGTTGCAGGAAAGGTTTCATGTAGACCTTTTCAATGGCAGCCCGACCCGAAAGCCCACATTCGGGCCAG
The DNA here is from genome assembly GCA_039707655.1 of Elymus sibiricus. NCBI lineage: Eukaryota > Viridiplantae > Streptophyta > Magnoliopsida > Poales > Poaceae > Elymus > Elymus sibiricus. The sequence goes on from CM077668.1 coordinate 51,709,835, forward strand.
GTTCGGGCTTGACTTTTTCACCGAAAGCCCGGCCCAAAAGACTGAACAAAGCTCAAAAATAGTTTTTAAATGGAGAAATGTATTGTTCACATTTTTTGGGCCCGGCTGGGTTTGGGCTTGGGATGTTCAATTCGGTCTTTGTCAAGCCTGGCCCAAAACACGGCCCTGCAAGGGTATGATATGGTTTAGTTGCATGCACATGATGCTTGTTGTTGCCGCTGTGTAGCTTCCTCGTCCCCCCTCTTGTCACCGAGAGACTCTCGAGAAAGTCAATATAAACAAGAAAAAAATAGATGTATCATTTAACTTTTTTCGGGGGAGGGGGGACGTATCATTTTACCTGTCGGGACATTTTTACGCCCAATTGGATCCACAGTGAAAATTTTCAATCAACCATCCACAGTAGATTTAGAGCATCTACATCCGGCATCCTCAAATCCTTCTCAAAGGTCCGCAGACGCGACCAGTCAGTGACCGGACAGGAGAGAGAGGGAAAAAAGTGACTCAACCGGACCCCTCATATCATCCCTATACGTCCGGACTGTCCGTAAACCCTCATATTGAGAATAAATATAGGGAGGGTATAAGAGCTCGCGGACGCGGCCGGACGTGTCCGGTCAGTCCGCCACGTAGGACGTGGCCCACCCCGGACCACATTTTTTTCTTTCTTTATTCTTTCTTTTCCTTCTCTCTTCATCTTCACAAATCACGTGCAAGTGACCGGACATATGAAAAAAAAAAGTGTGGCTACATGGACGGACAAATAGGGGCTCAAAACGGACACGCCTGATCACTGACCGGGCACGTCCGCGGCGTTTAGAGGGTGAGATTTGGTAAGTCCGGCTGTAGATGCTCTTACCTCAAATCTCTTCGTACTTGCAATCTACATAGTTACATGTCTTGTTTTTATTTGAAGAAAAGGTTTCCCCCCGTTTCACTGAGGAAATCGGCATTACATAATTATTACACACGCTTTCACTTTGGGCAGTGGAGTATTTCTCACGTTCTCCGACATCTCCACCCACTACACACAGTACCTATCCAAGCCTAGAGGACCGTGTTTCACGATCGCTATTACCACTACTCGATCAGTTCTTTACTCTTTCGCCTGTACAATACGACAATGGCGTCTTCCCTTTGGCATCCGGTGCAGCGCGCAAGCAGATGGATGCCCGCCGCGGCCTACTTGCGCGCAGACGCACGCGTGCAGCGCTAACGCCACGGCGGGCTCCGCACCGACGGCAAGTTGCACGGCGCCAACCGCGCGGCCGGGTGCACGCGCCCGCTCGTCCGAAAGCCGCACCGGACGGCACGAGCAGCCAGCCGAGACCCATCCACCATTATCACCATGTAGTACAAGTACAACCGCGCGGGTAGGCCTAGCATGGAAAACGACTCATCACCGGCTCCGAGCCCCCGACTCGTCGTGATCAAAAGCCACGAAGCGCGAGCTGTTCCAGTACATCGTCGTGGTACGAACGAACTGCAACGCCGAGCTTTTCTCTCGGAGGCGCAGTGCGGCTAATTTTCGTGTTTTGACCCTTTTCTTGTAGTTTAGCCGGATTTGACCCCGGTTCGAAACCATTTCGGGATTTGATCATTTTCCTACCGTCAGGGTCGATGGCGGTAGGGTAGAACAGGCTACCGCCGGCCCTCTCGGCGGTAGGTTAACGGCAGACTCCGTCAACCAAACGTGTATTCAGGCTGACGTGTCCTAACGGCACTACCGCCAGGTTGGATGGCGGTAGGATAACTAAAACTACCGCCATTCTCCGCGGTGGTAGGGTGTGCCAGGCTTGCGCGTGCGCCAGCGTTCTGTAACAGAAACGAGGGTTTTTTTTGCGGTAGCTTTTCACATCCTACCGCCACCCCCCGCGGCGGTAGGGTGTGCCAGGCGCGACAGGGTGCTGTAACAGAAAATGGGGGGGTTTTTAGGTAGGTTTTCACAACCTACCGCCAGGTCCTCTGGCGGTAGGATTTGAGAACCTACCGCCGCAGTGCCTGGTGGTGGGGGTCCTCTTTGACTTATTTTTCGAGAAGAACTTGACCATTTGAATTACAAGTATGACTGATAGATGAACACACAGCAGCAAATAGTGTTTGCATATAAAAATATGATGATCTCACACACTATAGGTAGCAAAAAAGTAGGTAGCAAATCGACATATCAAACAGGTTCAACATATCAAACAGGTTCAACATAGTAAAATAGGTAGCAATAAGACAACACCGAGTAGTTCAACATGGCAAACAAGTTCTCGTTCACAACTACTTTAACTAAGCGAGTTCAACATGACCATATCACTAGTTTCTCCCCCTCTTGGCGGCACGCTCCTCGTTTCTCTTCGAGCAGGTTTCGTCCGGCTTCTTTGTGCGACGACGAGGGCGCTCTTTCTAAAACGGGGATGGACTCTTCCAATCCTTCTTCGGCTGTTTCCCGCTCTTGTCCTGGGTTGGCTGAGTGGGTGGAGGTCCGTCTTCGTCGTCGTACTCCTCCTCATCACCTCCTTTGTCGTCACCTCCTTCCTCTTCTCCCTCTTCCTCCTCATCCTCTTCTCCCTGATCATCTTCTCCCTCGGCCTCCTCAACAATGCGAGACGACGAGGTGGCATGGCTAGAGGAACCTCCGCCGGCGTGGTTCGATGAAGCGAGGGCATGTGTCGACCCACTAGGAGCATGCACGTCAACCGAGGCAGCACACCCAAGCATGCCTGCTAGCTTGCGGTAACGGTTAATGATCTTCTGTAATAACAAATATAGAAGAGAATGTGCTTGGATCAGGTTTAGGGTTACAAATAAATAAGAACATGGCATGGATCAAATTTATGGTTGCTCGAACAGAATGCTATGAGGCTCAAAGTTACCTTCATCGCTTCCCTCAGCTTGCCGTCACCCTCCACGGTCCCGGGGTCACAACTTAGCGCATTCGAGCCATCGAAAATGTTTCTGTTTAGCTCCGCAGCCTGCAAATGTAAGGATCATGAATAAATTAGCGAGAATGAACATGTCAACATCATCCAACTGCCGGCTCAAAACAATGGAACAAAACTTACCACTCTGTTCATCAGGGGTGCATACTCCCTGAAATCACATTGCCTATCTCTGAGGCTTCTCCTGTAGTCTTCATCCTCAGAGTCCTCCTCCTCCTCCTCCAGTGATGCGATATCCGCAGCCGTCCACTTTGGCCTCAGGCGCAGACGGAACTTGACGTCATCGTCATACCAATGCATGTGCCTCTCGTACACATTCCAGTCAATCCCTAACCTCTCCCCGTCTTTGCGGAACCTCCTCTCGTCCCACATTTTCACGTAAGTCTCGTGCTTTTTGACCCAGTCCACTAAGGACTGGCAATGCTACCTACTCTTCCTGCTGAGGGCATAACAAACAATAAAACATAAAAGACCATAAGAACGTCAAACTGAACGAAAACACGGTAAAAGAGATGGCAGCCCATACCAGTGAAGGTCGAAACCACCGGTGTCGTGGGGGCGTGCCGGTGGTGTGTGTTGTAATACGCCAAATTGCGTGGCCACGCGCTGTGGTAGGTGCCATTCGACGGCGTACACGCATATCATTGGGACAATACACGGGTAGAGAACGCGGTCCCGATAGCACATCTCATTCAGGTCAAAACCCCAATCTCTATCGTGGTACGGCCACCAGTTAACCTACAGAAAGACTGTTTAGCAACCGTGAAAGTGGCTATATTAAAAAACTAGCTCGCTCGTTGGTATACCTGATAAGATGTCAGGTTGTCCAGCTCGTTGGTGAAGGCCTTGTACAACGCACTGCCCTTGCCTGAGAAGATTTTAACCTTATCCCAAGAGTAGGCGACGGTAGGGTATCGAGCACTGTCGCCATCTTCGCCATACTCCGTCCATGGAGTCCGACTCAGCTTCTCAGGACGACCAACCGGTAGCCGCTCCCAACTCCAAATCGAGAGGGCCCAGACACATCCACACATCCCAGACGATTTTTCGGTCCTCTGCGTTGCGTCGTCCAGCTACAAACAATAATTGATGATCAGATGACACAATTTAAAGTAGCACACACATACGTCCATATACGAATATTGAGATATATGTCTTACCGAACGGTATAGGCACGCGAGGCCGGCAGACCCCCAGCTGTACCCTGCATCCCAGTCGGCCAGGAAGTCGAGATACATCCATAGGGCATTGTCCCCCGAGCAGTATGGAAACACGACCTCTGTGAGAAGAAACCACAAGTACGCCCTCGCATACTGCACCACGGTCCTGAGAAACTGCATCTTCCGGGCATACAGCCCGGTGGTTCAGGAGCTAGGGCAGTGCTACACCGGATGTTCAGTTATCCTTCATGGGAGGGAAGCTACCGATGAGGGCGTTAACCCTGTCCGGCCAGTTCTTCCTCTCCACGCGCCCAATGAGAGCATGACCCTCGATCGGTAGGGCCGTGATCATGGCGAAGTCCTCGAGGGACACCGTCATCTCACCACATGGGAGATGGAAAGAGTGCATGTCGGGCCGCCAATGGTCCACCAACGCTGTGAGAGCTGTGTGGACAAGCGTCGGTGGCACACGCTTGAATTGGAGCATGAAACCCAACAGCCCGGCTCTCCTGTAATACTGCTCGTAGCGGTGGTCGTACTGCATCTGAGTGACCTTCATGTGGCCCCTCATACGTAATGGCGGAAGCATCTGTCAATATGTACACGAAAATAGTTAGTAACTAACTTTTGGAAAGCCAAAATTTTGATGCAAGACGTTGATCATTGTTATTACCACTCCGTTCTCGATGTAACGGGCACGATGACCGTTATCGAATGCCGGGTCAAGCATCGTGTAATTAGTGCCGACGCCGGACCAAGGGGGGCCCTCCTGAAACAACAACATTTAGTTATCAACATATAATCATCAAATGTATCATATTCAACCATTCAACTAACATCAATCATATCATATTCAACAATTGTAAAAAATACTATAAACATGAACTAGGGTTCATCTTCAAACTAGTTAATCAATCCTTTCAATCCATCATATCACATTAACCAATCATATTCAACCATTCAACTAACATCAATCATATCATATTCAACAATTGTAAAAAAATACTATAAACATGAACTAGGGTTCATCTTCAAACTAGTTAATCAATCCTTTCAATCCATCATATCACATTAACCAATCATATTCAACCATTCAACTAACATCAATCATATCATATTCAACAATTATAAAAAAAATACTATAAACATTAACTAGGTTCATCTTCAAACTAGGTTCATCTTCAAACTAGGTTCATCTTCAAACTAGTTAACCAATCATATTCAACCACATCACTGCATCAATCATATTCAATCATATTCAACCACATCAAACATCAATAAATAATTCAATTTTTTTTAACATGAACTAGGGTTCATGTTGATACTATATAGAAACATGAACTAAGATTCATCTAGTACATTGAAATAGGGTTCTATCGAATTCAATTTTATTCAACCACATCATCAAACATCAATGAACAATTAAAAAAAATTATGAACATGAACATGACTAGGGTTCATCAACTATATAAAATAGGCTTCTATCATATTCAACCACATCAAACATCATATTACTCCTTAACTAAACAAAACTAAAAACAACAAAAATCAAAATCTACTAGATGAAATAGGGTTCATCTTGTGCCAAATAATGCATCAAATCGAAAGCTTTTTAACTAAAACGAATTGGAGGGAGTGAGAGAGCTTACTTTTCTCGTTTCGGAGCCATCTCGATCCGCAAAAACGATGGATAAGCGAAGAAGATCGGAGGGGGGGGGAGTGGAGGGTATGAGAGAGGAGGCGCCTCTCTGTTCTTGCGGCGCGAGGGGCGAAGATGGGGGCTGGGGTTCGTGGGTGGGCCCCGTGCCCCGGCCCCCGCAGGCTATTAACTGCTCAGCACCTACCGCCAGGGTCTTTGGCGGTAGGGTTGCATAGCCTACCGCCAAGTCGCCTGGCGGTAGGGTGGACGGTAGGAGACGGTAGCCGTTTACTAAGGCTGACGTGGATGAGTGGGCTACCGCCGTGGCCTCCGGCGGTAGCCTGTTCCACCCTACCGCCTTGGGCCCTGGCGGTAGGAAAAAGGGTTAGATCCCGAAATATTTTCTAACCGGGGTCAGATCCGGCTAAACTACACGATAAGGATCAAAACACGAAAATTAGCCGTGCAGTGCACAAGTCTGTCCTGTGTGTAGCCGCGTAGGTCGTAGAGACGAGGGACGCCGTGGTCTTGTCTTGTGCCGGTCGCAGAGACGAGACACGCCGTGCGCTTGCGCCACCGGCGAGAACGTCCAGAGCGTGCACGCCAGCACGCGCGCTGGGCTGCGCCAACGGCCATTGCTGGTAGCTAGGGCATGCGGCTCGTATGGGCATGGCTCTTCTTCTTCTCGGGTGGTACGTTCGAACAGTTGATGCTGGAATTACTGGCTTCTCAAGCTTTGTTCCAAAGCTAAAAAACTCAGAAACACTCGATTGTTCATGCTTTGGCTTTCAGTTTCCACGTACTATCAATTGGAGGATGGGGCTGCCCAGATGCCTCCCGTCCCATCCACCAGCTACATGTCATACAATCTCTCGCCACATTATTAGGTGCACGTTGGAAACGGGACCAGGTTTTAAAGGGAAACAGACAAAGGTTTCAGACGTACTACTCACAATCAGGATCTTAAAGCCGCTGTCCATCGCAAAAAAGAAAAGAAAAAAGAGCCGCTGTCTAGTTCAAAATCAAAGATGAAAAATTAAAGCAGCTGCTCCGGTCGAGCCCACGCTTAATTCCACCCGAAGCGAGTGCTCTCAGCCGCGCCCCGTCGACCCTGTTTCTTAGCTAGACGCGTCACAGCTTCCGTCCATGCACGCACGCCTGATCGATGTGAGTTTGATTAGTTGCAAGGCGTGATCACAGCATTATTACCCATGCCATTGCTGTTTTGAAACCGCTGGCGGGTGCGGGCCATCTCCTGCCCAGCAGCCTCAGCGTGAGCGTCACCACCGTGCCAGATGCCTCATGCCCACTTCTTTCGAGCTCTAGGGAGAGCATCTACAGCCGGACTTGACAAATTCGACCCCTCAAACGCCTACGGACGCGACCGGGCGCGTCCGTCGGTCAGGCCTCAAATTTGCTGCTATGCATCTGAGTCTCTCATATTTCATCCCCTAAATCCATACAAACCATGCAAAATAAATCTACATACTACGCAACGCTAGCCACTACGCTTCGTCATCGGAGATGTTCATCACGTCAGTGCCGGGCGCCGGGTAGATGGGCGCGTAGGCGGGCTCCTGCTCCTCCTCCTCATCCATAAACACGAGCATCTCGTCGACTTCCGCGGCGTGCTCCTCCTCCGCCTCCTGCCGACGACGGCGTCTTGCCTCCGATTCCGACGAAGGGAATCGAGGATCGCTTGTTGCTCCGCCTGCAGATCTGCATCCCCAGCATCCCCCACATCCTCCTCCGGCTCCTCCTCCTCCTCCTCCTCCTCCACCACCACTTCCAAATCCTACTCTGGATCCACCGCGTCCAGAGGTAGCCCCGCGGCGACCCGGGCTTTGCGCATTGCCTGGATCTGCTCAAGGAGTTGCAGCCGCTCCGGATTTAGATATGGGTAGCTCCTTACCCGTCGGCGTGGGGGCATGGCTACTAATGACGGATGTGGGGGGGGGGGGGGGGGGGGGGGGATGTGACGGTAGTGTTTCGATGCCGGCGGTCGGCTTAAATAGCCGGGCTAGGCACTACGCGGCCCGCCGGAGCGGCACCATTGGTCCGACGGAGGAGACGAGCTTCAGACCGTCGGGTTTCGGAGTGTTTTTCCGTGGGACCCCATCGTCAGTCCGACGTGGCGGACGTGCCCGGGCCTCCCCATATCCGCTCCAGATTTGAGCTAGATATAAGGGGTGCCGGTCAGCCCGGGCGTTTGAGGCGCCCGTCTGGTCGTTTTTTTGTGACCGGGTCGTCCGTCCCGGCGTTTGAGGCGGCTTTGGGGCTCCCGGCTGTAGATGCTCTAAGGTTTTGCAGAAAAACCACGGAAATGAATAAATACTGAAGTGGGAAGTAGGAATGTTGAACTAATGGCAAGTGAGGTGTTCCGTATGTTCATGGCTAGCGAGTTGGATTGAACAGGATCAAGCGATGAAGGGAGTGCGGTGTATCTTTTGGAGATGATCTAGTGTTCGAGGTCTTTTGGTCTTCGTTTCGATGCTTGTCTAGTTCGTTTCTGCTGGTGCTAGCGGGTTGTCTTAAAGAGGTGGCGTCCGAACTGCAGCTTGGAAGTTACTGGGTGTGTATCTATGATGCTTTGAGAGTTTTATCTGTGGATGCCCAAACATTATGCGGTTGTTTTGCGCTCTTAGGGCAACTCTAACCGATCCCCTAAAAGGCCATAAGGGAGTAAAATTTCTGGTTTACCCCTTTACGGCGCACCTAGCCGATCCCTTAAAAAAGTTAACGGAGTAAAATTTTTACTCCACCTCCCTATTTCTTTAAAAATTTCCCTAAATTTAGTCTATCCCACCGCGGCCGAGTAAAACTAGCGCCTCTCTCCCGCGCCACATTGTCTCCCGGCGACGCAGCCGCCACGCCCCGCCGCCGCCACCGATGACCGCCGGGCCGGCCGGAATGGATAGCCCGGCCCCTTCCCTCACCCCGCCGGCCACCGGCGCCGGCTTTTCGCCGCTTTAAACCAGCCACGCGCCGCCGCCGCCGAAGAAGAAGAGCTTGGGTACGAAGAAGACACACCCACGCGTCCAAGCTCCTCCAACCGCTCCAATGGTGTCCGAGGTGGCCACCGCCTCTCCGGCAACGACACGCCGCCCTCCCGCCGTACCTACCGGGGGCAAACGGGCTCGAAAGCCGACGGCGGCAGCGTCGGCGCTCGCGGAGGAGGCCGCGAAGAAGAAGATGGAGAAGGCCAAAGCGGCGCCTCGTCCTAGGCCGACGCCTCGTGGTGCACCTCCGGCGGCCCCTACGGCGACTGCTCCGGCGCGAGCGGCGGCCGCAACCGGCAGAATCGCGGCCGCCAAGTGCTTGATGAAATGCCAACAAGGTAAAAATAAGAACCTCACGTCGTGTCGGAATCCGATAGCGATTGTTGGTGATCGGTAATTAATTGTTACTTTGATATTGTAGTGCGGAGATGAACACGGCCGAATTCCTCGCATCGTTGGAGACCTCGGCCGCCATTGGTCTTGATTAGCTCAACTACGACTCGTATTGGGATCATTCGGCCACCCAAGACATGGAGGCCGACGAGGAGGGGGCCGAGGAGGAGGTGGCCGAGGAGGTGGTGGCCGAGGAGGAAGAGGAGGAGGTGGTGGCCGAGGAGGATGAGGAGGTGGTGGCCGAGGAGGAAGAGGAGGTGGTGTTGATGGTGATGGCCGAGGAGGTGGTGGAGGCGATGATGTTGGTGGTGGTGGCCGAGAGGATGGCGATGTTGATGTTGGTGGTGGTGGCCGAGAGGATGGTGAAGTTGATTTCTTCCCAATGACATCGTTTGAGTGGTGGTGGCCGAGGAGGTGGTGGTGCATGCCAAACGTTGGCTCGATCCACAACATATACATGCTATGTTTGTGGTGATTTTGAATCAAACATTGTGTTTGACGTGATGTCTTTTGGGTGAACTTCGCATGTTTTACTTTGAAAAACGGGATGATGAAACTTTATCTTATGATGGTTATGCTATGAATGTTTTAATTTGAATGTTTTAAGACATGTATTGTGTAGTGTTTGAAGTTGGTGCGGCTAAGACACATAATCGAGACAATTTTATTTTTACTCCACTAACTTTTAGGGGATCGGCTAGGTGCGGCCACCGGTAGTGGAGTAAAATTTTACTCCACTAACTTTACTCCGCCGTTTACTCCCTTGAGTTTTAGGGGATCGGTTAGAGTTGCCCTTAGATATTTAGTTGGCCATCGAAGCCATGTTTGGTGCGCCATGTTTGTCTCAATTAAACATGCATTACTTGGCCGTCAGCAAGCATATGTGAGAATGTTAGAGCATCTACAGCCGACTTTGCAAATCTGGCCCCTCAAACGCACGCAGACGCGCCCGGGCGCGTCCGCGGACACTGACCGGTCACGCCTCAAATAATGCATTCCACATCCAGATACCTCAAATTAGAAACCTCAAATCCATATTATTACATGCAACGTAAACCAATCTTTAAGCGGAGCTAGTCCGGCTCCGCCGTGCCCATGTCCGGCGGCCGGCTGCACTCCCCAGAGTGTTGGTCCGGTCGCCGGCAAGGTAGAGTTGGGCATAGGACACGAGCGGGCTCACGGGACTCAAGGCGCCGCCGTCTCCCATGCCCTACGCTTCCTCGTCGGAGCCCGTAACCCGGACGGTGCCGGTGGACGTCAGGTCGATGATGGATCCGTCCTGGGACGAGCCGACATCCACCACGACGCGGTTGCGGCGCCCGGACTGCACCATACGGGGCGCTGGAGAATGCGACTCCGCCTCGCCGACGTCCACCGCGGCGAGGGCTGCCGCCGCCTCCCGCGCCCGCTCCCTGGTGTGCCGGGCACGCCGCGCCATGTTTGCGTCGGACGACAACCATGGCGCGTCCTACTGCTCCGCGCGCCAACGGAGGGGTTGCGCTTCCGCCACCGCGTTCGGACGCCAGGCGGACCACACCGCCTCCGGTGAGGCAGCCACGGCAGCCCGAGCACCGGATCCATGCGCCATTTGGGCGGACGCGATGGATTCCCGACGGAAGGAGTCCGCGCGCTGCCTCGCACGGGCCTCGTCCCGGGAGCGGCGGAGCGCAAGCCGGACGGCCATCTCCTCCTCGGAGCCGCGTGGGATGAGCTCGAGGTCGAAGGATCTGGAGGTGAAGGCCTCGGATCCGCTGTCCGCCATGCCGGAGATGGTCGGAGATCGGTGCAGGTGAGCTTGGGTGGCGGAGGGGAGTGGAGTGAAGTGGCTAGGGTTTGGTCCGGCGACCGGATCGGGAGGAATATATGTGGGGTCGAGGCGGGCTAGCGCGGGCCTGGCCGACGTGGCGGGCGTGCCCGGACGCCCCTATATACGTCCCATATTTGGGCTGGATATGAGGGGTGCCGGTCAGCCCGGACGTTTGAGGCCCGTTTGAGTCGCCCGGCTGGGTTGAAATTTCGTGACCAGTCAGTGACCGGGCCGGCCGCCCGGGCGTATGAGACGGGTTTGAGACGCCCGGCTGTAGATGCTCTTACCAAGCAAGGGGTCTCACACTGCACAACCAACTCTAGAGTATGAAATAAACAGATCAAACGACTTGCTCAATCAAAACTGACCATGCACACGGCAAATGACCAACGGTGGCCGGACTCCAGTGAGCTCGTTTTTGAGAAAATATATTTTCATAACTCAAAAAAATTTGAAAAAAAATTGTACATACAGAAATACATATGTAACACGTCCGAGAAAAGTTTCATGACATTATAGTTTCACATGTGGTGAACAAAATAAAGACAAATATGTATTTTCAAAATGTGCCGACTTTTCTTTTTGTTGGGCCAGAATTTTGTCTTTTTTGTACAGCATACAAATCATAATATTTTCAAATGGTTTTTTACACGTTCGTGCGGAAAACACATGAGTTCCCATGGATTTTTTTTCGATTTTTTTTAAAACTTTTAAATATGATTTTCAATTCTTTTGAAAAAAGGGGCTCCATGGAGGTCGTTCTCCAAAAATTCGCACTCCCACCCTTCAACACATGTACAAAAGTCTTGTTCGTTACCGTAAGTTCATGGTGACACCCAGGGCTGGGAGAAAAAAGAATGCACTGTCATGTGCGATCTCTTTCGCCTATAGAAGTCGCGGTCTGCCTTCCAGGGTCGAACCGACGTGATATTGCACGTCTCACGCGGCTAAACATGTGCCGTTAGGTCCATATATCCATCTCTTATTCATCCCACTATGATCGATTAACTTGGTCTTACACTAAAGTCTCATGATCTTGCACTGAGAAGATGAAGAGAAAAAAAAATAACCACATACAAAGTAATGCATGTTGCTTCAACTGCGCTCTACGCTTCAAACCTCAAAGTAACATGCTCCGACTGCTTCCTTCAAAAGAACATGTTTGTCTAAATCAATCAAACATGCATTTGTTAGCCGCCAACAAGCATCTGTGACCAAACAAGGGGTGTGAAAGATCATCGCACCCTACGACCTACTCAGGAGTCTGAACCAACAACAACAACAACAACAATGAAATAAACAAATCAAATGAATTGCTCAATCAAAACTGATCATCTCCATCGACAAGGCTGCGCAAACACGCACACGAGTCCTTATTTATCACCGTCAGTTCAAGGTGACGCCCGGAGCTTGGAGAAAAAGAATGCAAACTAATTGGCCATTTGGCCATCTCTTTCGCGTATGGACGTCGTGGTGTTCCTTCCATGTCCGAATCGACGTAATCGTGCACGTCAAACGCAGCAAAACATGTGCCGCTCGGTCCATATATCCATCAGCCGCGTGCGCGCGGCCTGCCAAATTAAGCAGCCATCAAGTTGTACCTGCGTCCACATACTAAGCCATCAACGTTAGGAACTTGCAACTTCCACGTCGACCATTTCGTCTCCTCTACAAGCTTGTTAATCATACGTAGAATAAACGGCACCTTGAGAAAGAGGGGAACTCCTATTTGCAGTGGATATGAGGTCAAGAACTGTGTCACATTTGCAAGTTGATATATATGATTCATGGATGACCACTACGTGCAGCGACACCTAGACATAATATTCCCCCATTTCTCTTTTCCTTCACATGGTATGATCAGTCGATCACAGGAATTAGCCTTGGAATTGACTATTAATTATTATCCTTTTGTGAAGCTGGAGATAGGCCAAGTGCCGGTATATACTCCAGTGCTGCTGAGTTTTTCTGCCCCCAATAATTGTAGCCATTGACATAGACGTGTTTTGGCTTTAGCTTGCTAGTGTTGTAGATCGACGAGGCAAATGAAAGCATGGCTTTGAAACTTGTGGAACAGAGACAAAGATAGATACATAGCTGTAGGAGGGTTGATTTTTCGGAACAGAACTGATCTGAATTGATCCGAGCAATAGCAGAAGAAAAAAAGAAAAAACAAACAAACAAGCGCGTCCAGTCATGCGTTGCGCGTCTGTAGATAAGCTGGAGAAAAGTGTTAGGGCATATCCAACATGGACCTCTAAAACGGACACGATATTCGTCCGTGGACACGTCCGCAGACAGTGATACGGGAGCCGGCATCCAACCGTGCCCGCAAACATTTCAAAGCGGATTTCATCAAACCGAAGGTTTTTCATACAACCGGATGATTTTCATTTAAACTGGATCACATCATTACATTTTCGACATATTTCTTTAAACAAAAGCAAAAAAGCGCATCCAATCATTCTTGCGCGCATGTAGATAAGCCGGAGAGGAGGTGGAGAAAAGTGCTTCGCTAAAGGGAGCATCCAGTTTACCTAATAGGATGGATACCTACTTGACGTACGGGACTAACTGCTGCTAGCGTGTCGTACACTTGCCCTAGTAGTAGTAGGTGTCCTCGAGATGCCATGTTTATGCTAATGTGAGTGAGCTCGAGGTCATACGTACTTAATTAACCCTCGAATTTTCCACATTCAGATCCAACCAAAGAAATATGTACACCTATTTGAGCTGATCTAGTCTCTCAACATTGTGGGATTGTTGCAGCAAATGGACCCTTCTTTTCCGACGACGAACGTTGGAACTCTACTTTCTGGTCGCCCGAGCAATCGTGTCGCGAGAAGAGAGCTTGTTCGAGACAAAACCATCGATCGGTCGACAGATTAAAGTTAGCTGTGGCGATTCGAGATGATGACTAGCTAGGAGTTAGCTAGCAGGTAGTGCATGTGAGCTTGAGAGAAGCCCTAGTGCCCGACCAGAGATTATGGGCGACCCTCGATCCAATGATTTTGGGCCCAGCCTCCTCATCATCGCAAACATTCGGCTCTATCAAACTCTGCCTGACACACTTGAGATACATGTCGATCTCTCAAAAGAATAAAAAAAATTGAGATACATGTCTTGATGCATTGCTATTTTCTGCTGCTGTTCATGATGATGACGCGTTATCCGACCATTAAATTTCCCCTTGATTTCTGCTGCGAAAAGCAGAGCATCCGCAATGGTGGATTCAGTGATACAAGTTGGCTTAGCTCATCCAGTCTTTTAATAAGATGTATTCAACACATTGATTTTCTTAGCTTAGCCAGTTTTTTTTTTGAACAATCACCGGGGGGAGAGCATCCCCACCTGAATATATTACTCAAAGGGGACGGAGCCGGGCGTGAGACTTACATTAGAGGTTACACTGAGAGGAGAGGAACAGACGCCAAAACAGGGCGGCGTCCCTACATACAGGGTCTTTAAAACGAAAGACCCAAAGGGTGAAATCAGAGATTACATTACGAAGAGTATCTAAGGCCGAGTGAGTCTCAGAGCGGAACACCTGGGCGTTCCGGGAGTCCCAAAGTTTCCAGAGGATGGCAAGGGCGACGGTGGGCCATATGTTGATGTCGAGGCCAGGAGGTGTGACGGTGTCCCACAGCTGGTTGATGTCAGGAGGTGGGTGAAGACCTAGCAGCTGCCACACCTGGGCCGCTCTAGGGCACGAGATGACCAGGTGAGTGGCGTCCTCGTATGGTCACATCTCGGGCAGGAGGAATCAGGGGTGATCGTCTTGCGGTGCAGGTTCGCCCTGGTGTTTAGCCTATCTCGGAGTAGAAGCCAGCCAAAGATCTTGACTTTTAGCGTTGCCTTAGAGCTCCAGATGCTATCGGCGTGGATGTCTGGCTCGTCAGCAGAGGAGAGCAGCGAGTAAGCGCACCTTGCAGAGAACGGGGCACCATGGATGAGGAACCTATCATCAGGAGCATCCGTGGGAGTGACATCCTGCAACAAAGATAGAACCACAGTAAGCTCGGACGACGCAACATGGGTTTAGGCGGTTCCCTAGAGTCGCGAGCAATCCATCATGCAGAACCTCAGATACCAGAACATACGGCTAGGTTGAGTGGGAGAATAAGTGTGGGTATTTTTGGGCTAGAGGGGCATCGGTGAGCCAAGTGTCAAACCAGAAGAAAGTACAAGCTAGTGCTAATTAAGCTTCCGTAGAAAGCCGTCCATCCCGATTAAGCTCAATCAGTACAAGCTAGTGCTAATTAAGCTTCCGTAGAAAGCCGTCCATCCCGATTAGTGCTTACCCACCCCCATCCAATACATCCACAAGCGTAGCAGTATCTCACTCAGCCAGCGTGGCTGTGCTCCTCCATATCTTGGAACTTGCTGCAGCTTCATCCGGAAGCTGCCGGGCAATTTACACGCAACTTTCTTCCGATGATTCCCTTTTAGGTACAGATAGCTGTAGCGCGGCCATGTGCCCATGTATGCTCTAAACTCCAGGCCAATTTGCTCAAGCGAATCCGGTGATAATCACGCCGGGTGTAGGAACTAGGCCAGAACAGAGAAACAGATACCTTGGTTGCCGCATCAGAAAGATCGATGCCGCGGCAGTTACGCGCAACACATCAAGAGAAATGGTCCTCCGCCAAAGTCGTCATCGGATTCATTTTTTTGACGAAAAGTCAGCTAGATGCTGATTTTCATTGATGAAGAAGAGAGATACAAAGTAAGGTTACAACAGCCGGGCAACCATGGCGTCGGCAGCCATGCGTAGGGTCAACCGGCCCACTAAACTAAGCTATGGTGGTTCAAAGAACTTGCTCATCGGTGCCAAGCCAGCATGAAGCCAGCACCGGGCCTCATCTAAGATGTTGCAAGCTAGCTGCGCCTCGGTACAAGCTTTGCCCTCGAAGATCCTAGCGTTTCTCTCCTTCCAGAGGCACCAAGCCACTAGTAGGCAAGCTGCTCGCCAGGTAGGCCTGCAAGAGCGTGGCAGGGATGCAGTCTGACGTCTGAAACGGTCTCTGAGACGACCACCGGTGGTCATGTCGATGGCCGAGAAGGGCTGGCCGAGGGAGGCCGCGGTTCTTGTCCAGATCAACTTGGAGAAAGGGCATGTGCTGATTAGGTGCAGTGCCGTCTCGGGCTCGCAGCGACAGAGAGGGCACAACGGATCATGAGGGATCTGCCATCGGGCAAGGTTATCAGCCGTGAGACACTTGCCCTTGAGAAGAATCCACGCAAAAGCCTTGGCCCTCGGCGCCGCTTTGGCGCTCCAGATGATGGCTTTGTCGTTTATCGGGATTGAGCCCTGGAACTGCATCCGGTAGGCCGATGCCGCGGTGTACTGCCCCGACGTCGTCAGCCTCCATCTGATCTGGTCTGTGGAGCCCTCTGTCAGGTTGAAGGCTCTGGTCGCCTCCCACAAGTTACAGAGCTCGTGGAGTACCACGCCCGGCGGGTCAGCCTTGACATACTGCAACCACTTATCGTTGGTGATCGCGTCTCTCATGGTGAGCCGGCGGCCGTTGCAGTGGCGGAAGAGGTTGGGCCATCTGTCCGCCGGTCTGCAGCCGTGCGCTCAATGCGAGCGCCAGAAATTTGCCTTGCGCCCATCACCAATGATGACCTCCGTTGCCGCCCGGAAGACACTCTCCGTTGCCGGATCGTTGGGCATGATCAGCTCCTGCCACGGTCTTGTCCCATCTGTCCATTTGCTCCAGAACCACCGTGCTCTGAGCGCGGCGCCTTGCTTCTGCAGGTCAAGGATCCCCAGGCCGCCGAGCTCGCGCGGACGGCAAACCTGACGCCAGCTGACCAGACACCTACCCGTAGGTGCCGTTTCATCAGCCGCCCAGAGAAAGCCGCGGCGAAGCCGGTCAACAATCTTGATGAACCATGCCGGCGGCGCAATCGCCATGAGCCTGTAGATGGCCATTGCCGACAACGTCGTGCGGATCAGCTCGATTCTGCCCGGCAGGGAGATGAGCTTGGCCTTCCAACCTCTCAGCCTCTTCGCCAAACTATCAAGAATTGGCTGCAGATCGTCCCGTTTCAGACGCACATCAGAGAGGGGCAGGCCCAGGTAGGTGATCGGGAAGGGCTTAGTCGTGCACTGGGTGCCCTCCATGACCGCCTCGGTTGCAATCCCTTCACAGCGGATCGGAGTTGCCGCACTTTTATCCCAGTTGGTCTTCAGACCAGTTGTATCTCGGAAGGTTTCCAGAAGGCGCACGGCCGCGTGCATCTCAGCGTTGGATGGATTGATGAAGGCGACGACGTCGTCGGCGTAAATCGAAACCCGAGAGGACAGGCTCATCTTTCCAATGTCAGCCAGCACCTTGACCCGGCAAGCCTCCTGGAAGATTGCCCCGAGGGTGTCCATTGCAAGAACAAACAGGAGCGGGGAGAGTGGGTCTCCCTGGCGCAGTCCGCGATGGTGTCTAATTGTGTCCGATAGGTCGCCGTTGATGCTCAGTTTCGTCGAGGAGGTGGCAAGGAGGCCTGCAATCCAGTTCGTCCACTTCGGGCCAAAGCCCCTTGCACTTAGCAGCTCGAGAAGAAATTCCCAGGAGAGACTGTCGAACGCCTTCGCAATATCTACTTTTAGAAGCAGGGCAGGGGTCTTCTTAGCTTTCAATGTTTTGATCATGGCTTGAACATACATGAAATTATCCAGGATCAATCTCTTCCGGATGAAGGCACTCTGGCAGGGCAGGACCAACTCGTTCATCAGCGGCTGAAGCCTCCTTGCTAGAATCTTGGCGATCAATTTGCCAATGCTATGAATCAGACTTATCGGCCTAAAATCAGTGATGTTGGTGGCCCCCTCTCTCTTCGGAATCAGGATCATAACAGCCGTGTTTAGGGCCTACAATTTTGTCATGTTCAGGCTGCAGAACTTGTTCAAGGCTCTCATCAGATCATCCTTGATAACTGTCCAACACCTCTGAAAAAACATGCCCGTGTATCCGTCAGGGCCCGGCGCTCTGTCAGTATTGGTGTCATTTATGGCTGCGAGCACCTCCTCTTCAGAGAACTCACCCTCAAGCTGCGAGAGCAGGTCAGTGGCCGGAGCATAGCCCAGGGCCTGGAAATTAAGTTTTGATCTTCTAGCGGCTGGCTGACCGAGGAGATCAGAGAAGAAATCCATGGCGATATCCATCTTATCCTCTTGCCCCGAGAAAAACTGCCCCTGGTGCTGAAACGAGAGTACGGTGTTCTTCCTTCTTCTAGCCGAGGCTTTCATATGGAAGAATTTCGTGCACGCGTCGCCCTCCTTGATTCCTCTAACCGTTGCTCTCTGTCGCCATATCGATCGTTGGAGAGCACTGTACCCCAGCAGCCGCATCTTCAGGTTGTTTCGGAGACGATGCTCGGTTTCAGATAACTCCCTTGAATCACGCGCCAAATCGAGCCGGTAGATCAGCTCGTTGGCGACGTCCATTGCTCGACTCATCTGATCAGCAGATCGGCTGCTCCAGCGCTTCAAGGCTGCTGCTACTCTGCCCAATTTGGTGTGAAGAATGACAAAGGCGTCTAGTGAATCCACCGGCTGCTGCCAGGCCGTGGCCACAACTGCATCAAAGCCCTCCATCCTAGCCCAGTAGTTCTCGAATCTAAATCTCCTGCAGTGTCTGAAGTGTGTGTCGCAAGTAAGTAGCAGCGGGCAGTGATCACTGACGGCTGTTGTCAAGCCCTGCAGCAAACAAGAGGGGAAAAGGTCGTGCCATTGGTCATTAAAGAGAACTCTGTCCAACTTAACAAGCGTAGCCCGTTGCTGCTCATTAGTCCAGGTGTAGGTGCGTCCATGCAGATACAGGTCCTTCAGCTCCATGTCCGATATGAAACTTCTGAAAGCGTTCATCAATCTCCTGTTAATCCTGCCGTTAGACTTGTCAGCTGCAGTGCAAATAAGGTTGAAATCTCTGGCGCAAATCATCGGGCCCTGGCTGCTAGAGATACAGGCCCGCAGGTCTCGGAGGAAATTGAGCTTCTCGTCGTCTGCTTGCGGCCCATAGACGCCAATGATCTGCCAAGACTTCCCTGTCTTTCTGTGCGTACACATCGCGGCCACAAAACTGGTACTGCAGGTCGTCGCGGTGACCTCAATCTCATCATCTTTCCAAGCCATAATGATGCCTCCTCGGGTGCCGTCAGCCGGTTGATAGCAGAATTTGTTGAAAGCAGTACCACAACATTCCGCCACAATGTCGCTAGAGACCACTGAAAGCTTCGACTCTTGCAAACAAATAAAGGATACATTGAACTGCAACACCAATCTACGAACAACTCCTCTCCTCGCTGCCATGTTCAGACCTCTCACATTCCAAAATAAAATGGGACAACTATCCATGGGAAACTAATTGACTAGAACGGCAGGCAGAGAGCTGCATCTTAGGCGACAGAGCGCGCCGACACAACACCGTTCAGGGCAGTCACCTTGATTCCTGGGGCTGCGGTGAGGGCCGACAGCGCATCCACCTGCAGCTGCGTGAGCGGCTTCTCAAAGGCGAGTTCGTAGCGCAGGACTGCAACATCTCCAGACGTGTCGATCCCCAGCTTCTGCATGATGAGCGTTTGTGCCCTGGCCACAGCGTTTAGGGTCGTGACAGTCTTATCGAATTCATAGCTGCCTGGCTTCGAATCTTTTCTTTCTTTGCTGCTTGCAGTTTTTCTTCAGTTTGTTCTTTGGTTTTGAATGGCCCAGACTCTAGGCCAGAGGCTTGGTGAAAATGGACAGATCTGACCCTCTTTTGAAACTTTATCACAGAATTGTCTGGATCCAAACAAAACCATTAAATGTCACATTTTCATGGTGCCTTGGGCTGGGCTGGGGCGTCATGCTAAATGGCGCGACAGCTACCTTCGTCAAGGGTGTCGCGCTATCTAGCATGGTGTCCTAGACCCGCGTCATGCAAAGTGGACCATCTTGTGTATTGTTTTAATCCGGTTCATTTTGTGCTAAAGGTTTAAACAAGGGCCAGATTTGTTAATTTTTACATAGGCTTGACAATCTAAGAGCATGTACGCAATGACTTGTCACACATCAAATTCCGTCCGCTGTATCCAGATACCTCAAAGTTGATACCTTAAATCCATATAAACCATGCAAAATAAAAAACTACATACTACATAGATATCCTATCTATCCTACACTACTCATCATCGAAGATGTCCACAATCTCTGTGACGAGCTACGGGTCGATGGCCGCCTGCGGCAACTCCAGCTCATCGCCGGACTCACCAGACGCGATGATTTCATCAATCTCCACCCTCTGCTGACGGAGGAAGCGCCGGTTGGCCTTCATCGCGGTCTCCGACTTGATGGACTCCAGGATGGCGGTCTGCTGCGCCGCCTCCTCCGCTTGGGCGACCTCGAACTCCGCCATGGCTTCCTCTATGGCGAAGCCCGCAGCCGGCTCCGCCTCCTCCTCCGACTCCGACTCCGCCTCCTCTATGACGTCCTCCTCCTCCGGGTCCGCCCCTCCATGGGCTGGAGGTGCTGCTCCGCCTCCGGCTGCTGCTTCGCTTCCCTCTCCTTCTCTGGCTCCGAGGAGTCCGGAGAAAGGCCGGCCGCGATCCGGGCTTCGCGCCTAGCCCGAATCTCCTCGAGCAGCTGGAGGCGCCGCTCCGGCGTTAGCATAGCGTAGGTGGTCACCCTCTGTCAGGCCATGACTGTCGACGGACAGCGAGCGGAGTGGGAGGGAAGTGGATCCGGCTCGGGCTTGCGACGCGGAGAGGGAGGGAAGTGGATGTGGCTAGGGCTGGAGTTCGTCGTCCGGCTTAAATAATCGGACTATGGCCCTCGGGCGGCGAGCTGGAGCGGTGCCACGCGGCGCTCACATCCCCTGGAGGAGCCGCCCGTCGGACAATTGGTTTTCTGAATGATTCTGTATGGGACCCCAACGTCAGTCCGACTTGGCGAACGCGTCCGGGTGTGCCCGGGACTCCCTCATATCCGTCCCAGATTTGGACTAGATATTAGGGCTGCCGGCCACCCCACGCGTTTGAGGCCGGTTTGAGACGTCCGGGTGTGTCTACCGGTTAGCAAGACCGGTCCATCCACCCCGGCGTCTGGACCCGGTTTGAGGCACCCGGCTGTAGATGCTCTAACAATATTTGTAAAAAAAAAAAAAATCTAACGATATCTCTATGCGCCTGGCTCGATTGGTCCATTGATTCCTCATTGAGGTGCTCCTGCATGCGCGTGTATTCTTTGTTTAACGTGGAGAGAGGAATGCATCAACACATGTTCCATAGGTAATTGCACACTTGTACTTGTCGACAATGACATGTTATGCGCTCGCCTGTAAAAAAATCATTCCGGCCGCTCGGGTGTCAATTATGTTTGTGAAGTCAGACCGGTCTGCTGACTATTTATATGCCTCTGCGTTTCACGACCGTTGCACTGCACCCCAAGGAAGGAAGGGAAAGGAAAGAGAAGGAAGAAGAGTTCGTCCGTCCGCCATGGAGAATTCCTCGTCGTCTCTGTTGTTCAGTTCTTATACCGGCAACAACAAGAAGGCCAGGGATGCCGACCTTGAAGTGGGCTGGTCCGCGGATGCTGACGCTGCCAAGAGGTTGAGGCCGGAAGACCTGCTGGACCTGCTCGACGACGACACCGACGCCGCGGCGGCCGGCGACCTGGCCTCCGTCATGCGGAGCCTGGAGGAGGAGATATGCGCTGATGACCTGACGCCGCCGCAGCCTGAGCTGGGCTTCCTGCTCGAGGCCTCGGACGACGAGCTCGGCCTGCCGCCGGCCGCCGGGGCGTCCTCCTCGTCGGACGACGCCGGGGGCTGGGAGCCGGAGGAGCCCACCAGCTTGTTCGGGGAGCAGATCTGGGGCTTCGAGGACGAGATTGACGGCGCTTACGCCTTCGGCGGCGTCGCCTCCTCGCCTCAGGCCGCCGTGGCGGCTGCTGCGGCCGCAGCCGAGTGGGGCGATGACGGCTTCGACGCCGGCCTGCTCGGCTTCGGCGACGAGTCCTTCGGGCCGTCCGATCTCGACGTGCTTCGCCAGGAGACCATGCCCGCCGTTTGATCAGTCATCAGTGAATGGATTAGCCTTTCCTTTTTACCTTTTTTACCTTTACCCTTTTTTAACCTTGGGGATGTAAAGTTTCTAGATGCAAGAAGGAAGAAAAAAACTGTGGGGAAGAAACCTGAAAAATGTGCTGCTTCGAATGAATGATGTAGAGAGGAAAAAAGAAAAGCATGATTGAAACATTTTCTCTCAGAAATTCCGAAGAAATTGCTTCATCATATTTATGTTCTTGGAATAAATTTCTTTTATTAAACAAAAGAATAAACAAATCTGCTAAAGTATCATTTTTGCGGATAAAAGTATATTTTATTTTGGCTAAGGAAAATATTGCTACTATAATGTGAATTAGTCTACGAGTCAAAAGCAGATGGGATTTTGTGGCCGTTGATGGAAATGTTCAAAAATGATACGGTGCCTGCACGTTGGACGTTGACCTAACCTAATGACATTGCAAACCTGAATACGGTGAGAAAAAAAAAAGCATGTGTGATTCAACTGTCCACTAAGACGGATTGGAAAATCAGAAGCTTCTAGTGTTCCTCATGTTTCTTTATTTTTAAAAGAGATAAACTAAGAAATATCCAGCGTTTATTCTTGAATGAAAATAAAATAAAAGATACTCCCTTCGTAAAGAAATATAAGAGCGTTTAGATCGAAGTGATCTAAACGCTCTTATATTTCTTTACCCACAGGGAGTACTACTTCGATGTGAGTTGGATGGATCGGATAATTCTGGCGGGAACGGTTGACCTGTAAAACAAGAGCATCTGCAAAGATGCGTGGGATTTTTTCTGCACGTATCTATACAGCCCGTATAATACAATTGCTCTTTTTTTGCGAATGTATAATACAATCGGTCTGCAAGGTGTATACTATCATCTCATTCAGCTAGAGAAAAACTATCAACTCATTCATATTCAGCTTTGCCGCCTCAATAAAGTACTGTAGACACATCGAGCACGGAACTCTCGTGGAAACATGTCGTGTCATCTGGCACACAGTGTCTCTGCCCCATATAAAAAACATATACGACTGGTTGAACTACTCCTACTTCTGAAAAATATTGGGACAACGAGACGAGAAATCAGGGCTCGTATTTCTCGCCGAAGCTAGCTGTTGCTCGACGGCTAATTTCGTCAATGGCACTTGAAAAATGAGTTTGCACGACAGCGCGAGATTGACCGTTGATAAATTTCTCCTGTTTTTCTATATTCGAGCACCGGGCATGACGTGGTGGCTGTCCCCTCCCGCGCTCGGACCTCTTTCGGGGCTGTCCTTTCCCATGACAGGTCACCGTCTAATCGTGCAATAATGTCGACAATATTTGGTTGCTACAACTGGGTGTATATACTACTCCCTTCATTCCACAATGTAGTGCGCCCGCGCTTCCTGAGATCTAAGTTTGACCATAAATTTAACCAACGAGATCGACTGCGGCGGGCGCACTACATTGTGGAATGGAGGAAGTACTAGCAGTACTGTAGATCTCATATGAGTTAAAATTATGGTATTTCGAGAATGGGCGGTTGGGATCAGTTTGTGCCCTGCTGGGCTCGACCACTGCGGGGTAAAGTACAAAGGGTCCGTTTGGTTGGAGACTAATTTTGCCAAGCCAAAGTGTGGCCAGCCATAAAAGTATGGCCAGCCATAAAAGTGTGGCTGAAAAATTGAACGCCAAACTTTGACAAAAGTTGACAAAAAAATTGACTCTATGACAAATGGGCCACATGGGCAATAAAGTGTGGTAAAAACCAAACACATGCCAACTAAACTGTGGCTGTCAAACTTTGGCTTGACAAAGTGTGGCTGTGAACCAAACGGTCCAAAGTGTGGCAAAAACCAAACACATGCCACGATGGGGAAGGAAAAATTCTCCACTCCTGCAGCGTCTGATCGATAGGCAAAATTCCCTGGGAGAAACGAAAGCCAGATCTAGCCCTCTGCTGGCTACGGAATAAATTATGCCGGCCAACTTTGCCTGTGATCCCACGATTTTGTTTCCGGGGAAAGAAGGGAAAGGCAGGCGGGCGGCGACGTGGGAGTGACCAAAGCGGCAGCGGCATGATTCTGCCACGGGACTCGTGACGCGGCGCATGTGGACGGTCTTCGCTTCGCTGGTTCTACACACACAACGGCCGCCGCAGCGTGGCGCCGAGGCCGATCCGGTCCACCGTGTTGCCCTTCCCCCCTGCGATGCACCATAGGTCGCCCCCCGCGGCGCCAACCGGGCCGAGAGCCACAGCAATGGCCGCCCCGCCCGCCTTTTCTCACTCCCTCGGAACACAGCGGGCACGCATCCTTTTACTTCCTTTATTATATATTTTACTCCTATATTGGAGTACGTTCTGTTGAAATATGAATTGGGCTTAGGACCCATCTAACAATTTCAGATTAATCTCTAAGGGCCTATGTGGGTATATGGCACTAGATGTGGTGGGAAGTTTAATCCCATACCGCTAGTGGAAAAGAAGTTGGACATTCTTATAAGGGATTCTCTTTCACATGCTATTGGAGCTTGAGAAGAGAAGTGGTTCCTGCGCGCTCCTCCTCCTCCATCCGCCGCGCCGTGCCGCGCCGCGGGATTGAGCCGAGCCGAGCTCACACCTATGCGCTTCTTTTTCCCGGTCAGGAACGGAGAGTCTTTGACAGATGGGGACACGATCTGAGACGTCAGATCGTGGGCTGTCACCGACTTGGATGTGGGTTCAGCCCACGCCTCTCCACCGATCCACTGCTTCCCCTACGTCTTCGTCATCATCATGTCTCAGCCAACCGACACCGATCGTCTCACCGCCGACAAGCTCGAGGCCGAGAAAAAGGCCGCCGTGGACGCCGCTGCTGCCACCGCCGCCGCCGCGGCCTCTGCCTGGCCTACTGGAGGGTATAACTCGTTTATCCCGCTCCTGTTTATTTCTGTGTTAGCCGTACTACCATTATGTGTAGATGTGTCTACTGTTTACGTAGTACGTGCATGTCTAGATCGTAATCAGTATGTCATTAATTCTGTCAATGCCATGTTCATGATTATTTTCTAGATTAAATTAATTGAAAAATTGCCTATTTACTCAGCACGTTCGGCTGGCTACGCCTTGTTTTCTTTGTCAAGTGGCTACATTCGATATGCTGCCGCTGGTGGTGATCACGCCCACGCGTGATGATGCCATAATCATTCGGCTTCGTACCAGATAGGCCCCGGCGAGCTCTGATTAGCCACCCGGCTCTGTCGGTTCCGTTCGGGACGGCAGGGCACGTGCTACGATCTCGGCTGCTAGGAGGTGGTGGTACATGGGCTGCTGAGTGGCAGTGCTTCTCGTGCCGGCACGGTCTGTTGGGAAGGTGGCTGGATTGGATCGCTCGAGAGGAGGAGGCCGCCACATGCCGTGCGTCCCGTCTCCCGTGCCGGAGTCTGCAAACGCAAGTAACATCGAGGAGGCAATAATGGCCACCTAGGCTACGGGGAAGAAGATCTGAATCTGCATCGGTTTGCGCGCGAGATCTCGTCTCGACAACTGCTGGCGGATACTAGTGGTTAATTAGTCTAAAAACTGTCCGGCTCCAGTGCTCCACGCGTGGGGCATGCATGCAGCCAGCGGCCGACGCAGGCCGTGGCACATGGGGGTGCGGTGGTAGTTGGATCCGAATTGAACCACCGATCGATCGGTGCCAAACTGCCAACATACCTTTCCATCAGGTTCGGTCAGGTCGGCTGCCCAGACGTGGACCATGCTTGATCCGCTTCGTTTCATTGTTGGATTCTGTCCGCTGTTTTAGCAGTCTGAATATATCTCTACCTAATATTAAAGGGAGGATTGTTTCTCCACTTTTTTTGGTCTGTGGTGCGACCCAGCTATTTTTTCGTCCGTCGTGGGACTAATATTTCCGGTTCGTTGCAAATCCTCTGGCGCCTGTTTGCTTTCCCATCCGGTGGAAAATCAACAAAAAAAAGGTGCTCACGTGGGCATCGAACCGACGACCAACAGCTGCTATACCCGGACTCCAGGCCAGCACGCCGGGCTAACTTTAGTGCAATCATTGCAGCGCTTCTCTTAAAGAAACCAAGGATAGTGGCAAAACATGAAAACAGCTAGCAGAAAATTGTGCGTGAATGGGATCAATCACATAACCTCCCATGAGTTTTTCTTAACACAGTATAGACGCAAGCGCTCATATACACGTGCATACATTCACTCCTATAAACGCACACATGCACATCCTACCCATATGAACACCTCCGAGAGACCGAGCCGGCATATCATCTTGAGATTTACGAAGTCACCGTAGGCGCCTCGTCGTCGACGGGAACGTCTCCTCCCACTGAAAGCGTCTCGCCGGAAATTCTGAAATAAATCCAGAAATAATGCACATAACCTCCCATGAGTTAACAACGTCCCTAGCCACTGTAATTCTTCAACTTTTTGTCTAAAAATTGAAGCTCAGATTATATAAACTATAGACAGCGAAATATTTACACCTTTTTGAGTTTTTAAACATTTTTTTACAAGAAGTGGACAACTTTTGGAATACTCATTTTTTTTTAATTTCTGGACAAAATCTGAAAACAGGATTGTTTTTTTGGAATAATGAACTGATTTTAAAAATACAAACATATTTTAAGTTTCTGGGCATTCGTTGAAAAAAGAAAATAAACCTTGAGTGAAAAAAACGGGCTAGCTCGTACTTCTATCTATTACCTCCATCCATCATTATTTTTGGGTCGTTCGAGAAAAATGTTTGATTTAACTCCAACAGGTCACTTTAAAAAAAAAAAACTCCAACAGGTCGTTGAAGAGCACCGGGCAATGTACATGATGGGTTTTCTTTCCTCCAATTGGTGCATTGCATGCTGGTCCAATTACCCCGCGTGGCAACCAAAATATAACATTTACGTGAAAACTGCTTCTTCATGCGGTCACAGGCTACAGTTAGATGCACTCAATCTTCGCGTGAGAATGTCTCTTGGTCGTAGAGTTTTGGCCCTCGATCCCTTTAAATCTACACGAGAGGGTTTGTTTACACATCAGATTATATAATCGCTACTCATTTTCTTACGCTAAACCGCTCCAGGAATTGTATATGGGTGAGCAGTGGGTCCCGATTATCCCTGGAGTAGCGAACACACAATTGTTTTTGTTACATATAAGCAGGAAGGATTTAACTCACATTTCTTAAAAAGAAGAAATTAACTCCCAATACTCTAGATGCTTTGTACGTGGGCTTGTCGGTGAACATACATATTACGAGACTTTCGGAGTATGATATAACTTAATATATAATTGCAATCCGACAGTGTTTAACTTGCTCGTGTTGTAGGTTCATCGACTGAACATTCACAACCTCGATTTAGGGTTAATACACATGATGCCCTTAGGGCAATTGAGTGTGTCGGTTAACTACTTAATGAGTTGATATGTTATGCTTGCATATCCAATGTTCTTTAAATTTAAGTACACATCAATTTTCTTCCCCGTTGCAACGCACGGGCATATGTGCTAGTACTGTACTCATAGGTGGAACGAGTGGACAGTCACGAAAACGCCGAGTTTTTTTTTGAGGGTACGAAAACGCCGAGTTGGACGTGGTTCCACGCGCATCCATGTGAATAGTATAAAATCAGAAAAAAAAGTAAAAAAGAAAAAAGAATTTCTGTCGAACTTGGTCGGCTGGTCTACTTACATGTGAATTTTCAGGAAGAAAATGGCACCCATGATATTCTTAGCAAAGACAAACAAAATCAGATCTTACTAGTATTACTCCACACAGTATTTTTTTTTGTAGGTTTGACTTTGTCTTTTTATCTAGAACATACCATATGTCATTTCTTTGTGAAAATGACACCCATGATATTCTTTACCGAGTTTTTCGCCAAAATGATATGAAAATGGTTAGTGAATGCCTCTATCGATCGCGTGGTAACTGAAGACAATGTCGGGCCGGCTCTCATGATGGCCCATCAATGTATTTGCAGGTACACCGAGGGGGTTGTTTGGAAACCGAGATGGTAGAGAATCGGATCTCCTTCTTTTTTTTTGAGCGGAGAATCGGATCTCCTAAAGCATGAATTCTAGTGTAAATACCTAAAACTTGTTTGAATTTTAACCCAAACTGTGAACATGTATAATTGATTTTTACAAAAGCCCAAAACCCGGTTTTCAAAATTATTTCCATGGTGGACCAGTAGAACTGTGTTTTTTGCGTTGTCAACATGCCACGAGCTCCTCAAGTGTTCAAACACCACGAAAATTTGCACACACCTTGCGCACTTGAGAATATTGGATGCCAATTTTTTTTCTTCAGATTTTTCTGAATTTCTTTGCTATTTTCCTCAAATTTACTGTTCATCAAGCACAAGTTACGTGGCATTCAAACCCGGTCAACGTAGTGAAAATCTTGTTTTGGACAAGACTTACCCGGTTTTGACACTTGAAGGGCCAAATGTCTACCAAAAATCTTGGGGGACCAAATCTGCACACACCTTGCGCACTTGAGCACATTGGATAGCAATTTTTTTTTCAGATTTTTCTGAATTTCTTTGCTATTTTCCTCAAATTTACTGTTCATCAGCACAAGTTATGTGGCAATCAAACCCGGTCAACGTAGTTAAAATCTTGTTTTGGACAAGACTTACCCGGTTTTGACACTTGAAGGGCCAAATGTCTACCAAAAATCTTGGGGGACCAAATCTGCACACACCTTGCGCACTTGAGCATATTGGATGGCAATTTTTTTTTTCAGATTTTTCTGAATTTCTTTGCTATTTTCCTCAAATTTACTGTTCATCAAGCACAAGTTACATGGCATTCAAACCCGGTCAACGTAGTTAAAGTCTTGTTTTGGACAAGACTTACCCGGTTTTGACACTTGAAGGGCCAAATGTCTACCGAAAATCTTGGGGGACCAAATGTGCACACACCTTACGCACTTGAGCATATTGGATGGCAATTTTTTTTCAGATTTTTCTGAATTTCTTTGCTATTTTCCTCAAATTTACTGTTCATCATGCACAGGTTACGTGGCATTCAAACCCGGTCAACGTGGTTAAAATCTTGTTTTAGACAAAACTTACCCGGTTTTGACACTTGAAGGGTCAAATGTCTACCAAGAATCTTGGGGACCAAATCTATATACTTTTTTGAACATTTTTACTCGCCAAGCCATTGCATCCACGGTGTAATTACCTTAAATCTCTTCACACTAGACTAGGTGGCCTACAGACATTGATATAAGTTTTGTTACTTCTGATGTTCTTTGTACTGGCTTGATAGGTTATGAATAGATAGTAAGTTTTTCCTAAACATCAAATCTCTCCACACTTTTAATCTACATTCTATATTCTTTGAAGAAAATGTTTCGACCGATTTTGCGCATGGTTTCGCTTTTGGCATTTCTCACGCACTCTGAGTCTCTGACAACTCCAGCCAGTACACACACTCACACCGAATCTTCTTTTTTTTATATCAGTACACTGACACTGTACCTACCCAAGCCTAGAGGACCGTGTTTCACGATCGCTATTACCGCTACACAGTTGTTTACTCTTTGGACGGTACGATACGGTCCCGGCTGGGGTCCTCCCTTTCGCATCCGATGCAGCGCGCAAGTAGAGAGATGCCCGCCACGGCACACCGGCGCAGGCGCACGCACGCGTGCCATGGCCGGCTCCGCACCGACGGCAAAGGGCAGGCAGCCTGCCGAGCTCCATCGTCCATCATCGTGTACAGCAGTACAGGTACAGCCGCGCGCGCAGACCGGCTCATCGTAGCCCCGGACTTTTTGAGATTCTACGTGCTGGACTCTAGACCATGGTGGTTCGAACAGTATTTCCCGGACGTGCATGCAGCTCGACTGTACAGAGCCTGTCTTGTGCGGTTGTGCTGCGTGCATGCACGAGAGAGGCCGCGCGCCGGCCACGGCTGTGAACACCCGCGCCGAGATCATGCCTGCCCGCACGCGCGCACGATTGTTGCTGCAGGCCTACAGTACGCTCGTGCCAACTGACGGAGGTAGCTAGGACACGCAGCTCGTATGTGTCTGTGGAGTGTTACACTTATAAACACTTAGGCATCTCCAACAGCAACCCACAAAAATCCTCCCGCATCCGTCCGCGGACAGGGGACCAGTTCGCGGACACGGATGCGGGAGGACACCATCCAACGCTAGCTGCATACATTTTAAACTTTTTTTGAACAAGCCAGATGAAATTCGTGCAAACACGTCCGGATTTCATACAAACATAACGGATTTCATACAAACACGACGGATTTTCATTAGATTCGAACATCTAGAAAAAAAACAGACCCGACCCTAAACTTATCCTACACGGCGGCGGCGCCCGGCGTCCGAGCCCGTGTCGTCCTCCATCCGCCGTCTTCATGACCGCCGGCGATAAGACCCATGAAGTGAAGGTGCGGTCTCCGATGAGAAAGAGTAGAACACGGGAGACGGACCAGCCCACATGGGACACCAGGCCCTGCCGCCTCCCGTGGCTTACTCATCCTCGGGGAGTCCGCGACCTGTCCGTCGCCGGTGGACGTGAGGTCCATGATGGAAATGGTGGCGTCGGCACTGTCTTCGTCCCACCGGGCCGGCTGATGTTTCGTCGGCGGCGCGTAGGAGGCGCAGCTGGCGTTGTTCTCCTCCGCGATCGCCTGCAGCTGCGCCACCGCGACGGCCGCTTCCTGGCGAGCGGCGGCTTGAGCGCGGACGGCATCGTAGATGGCATGCTGCTCGGCCATGAAGTTGGGGTTTGCGGCGGCCATGGCCGCCACGGCCTCCTCGCTCGCGCGCTCGCCATAGATCTGGCCCTTCGCCAGCCGGTGCTGCAGTACAACCTGTTCCTCCTGCACCTGCTGGAACGCCGACAAAGGCGCCGGCGCAGGCTGCACCTCCGCCATGGCGGCGTTGTAGTGCGCCTGCGCCTGCTCCATGGTGAAGCCAACGTGCGCAGGAGGCTCAGGCTCCGGTGCGGTGTCGTCGGAGCCCGTCTCCATCGTGGTGTCGTCGTCGTCGGAGACCTCGGGCGAGTGATGTCTACTACGCAACTTTATTATTGTAGACTCTATTGGGTCTCCAAGCGCAGAGTTTTGTAGCACAACAGCAAATTTCCCTCAAGTGGATAACCTAAGTTTTATCAATCCGTGGGAGGCGTAGGATGAAGATGGTCCCTCTCAAACAACCCTGCAATCAAATACAAGAAATTTCTTGTGTCCCCAACACACCCAATACAATAGTAAATTATATAAGTGCACTAGTTCGGCGAAGAGATGATGATACAAGTGTAGTATGGATAGTAAATATAGGTTTTTGTAATCTAAAAATATAAAAACAGCAAGGTAGCAAGTGATAAAACGGAGCACAAACGGTATTGCAATGCTTGAAAATAAGGCCTAAGGTCCATACTTTCACTAGTGCAATCACTCAACAGTGCTAACATAATTGAATCATATAACAATCCCTCAACGTGCAACAAAGAATCACTTCAAAGTTCCTATTAGCGGAGAATATAAGATGAAATTGTTGTAGTGTACGAAACCACATCAAAGTTATCCTTTCTGATCAATCTATTGAGCCATCCCTATAAGTGTCAGAAACAACCCCAGAGTTCGTACTAAAATAACATCATATGATACGCACAAACCAACTCTAATGTCACCTAGATACTCTAATGTCACGACAAGTATCCGTGAGTTGATTATTCGATAGGCATCAAGAAACTTCAGATTCATAATATTCAATCCACACAAAGAATTTCAAAGAGTACCCCAAAGTTTCTATCGGAGAAAAGAAGATGAAAACGTGTACCAACCCATATGCCTAGATTACCCCAAGGTCACGGGAATCGACAAGTTGATTACCAAAACATACATCAAGTGACTCAATAGAATACCCCATTGTCACCGGGTATCCACATGCAAGACATACATCAAGTGTTCTCAAATCCAAAATATTCAATCCGACAATAACGAAACCTCAAAGGGAAAGACTCAATTCATCACAAAAAGATAGAGAGGGAAGAAACACCATATGATCCAACTATATTAACAAAGCTCGCGGTACATTGATACGTCCAATTTGCATCATGATTTCCTACTAATATTTGTTAGGTTTTTTATCATTATTTCACTTTACGGAACAATTCTTATTCCTTTTCTCTCTTATTTTGCAAGATTCACATGAAGAGGGAGAATGCCGGCAGTTGGAATTCTGGACCGGAAAGGGGTGAAACAGAGATAGCTATTCTGCACAACTCCAAATGACCTGAAAATTTACGGAGAATTATTTTGGAATATATAAAAAATACTGGCGAAAGAATCAACAGGAGAGGGCCCACCAGGCAGCCACAAGCCTGGGGGCGCGCCACCCAAGCTTGTGGGGCCCCTGGCAGGCCTCCGCCCCCCTCCTTCTGCTATATGAAGCCATTTGCCCTAGTAAAAAATAAGAAGAAGACTTTCGGGACGAAGCGCCGCTATCTCGAGGCGGAACCTGGGCAGGAGCTATTTTGCTCTCCGACGGAGCGATTCCGCCGGGGATACTTCCCTCCGGGAGGGGGAAATCGAAGCCATCAACATCACCAACGATCCTCTCATCGTGGGAGGACCAATCTTCATCAACATCTTCACCAGCACCATCTGATCTCAAACCCTAGTTCATCTCTTGTATTCAATCTTTCTCTCAAAACCTCAGATTGGTACCTGTGGGTTGCTAGTAGTGTTGATTACATCTTGTAGTTGATGCTAGCTGGTTTATTTGGTGGAAGATTATATGTTCAGATCCTTAATGCTATTCAATACCCCTCTGATCTTGAACATGAATATGATTTATCAGTAGTTACTTTCGTTCTTGAGGACATGGGAGAAGTCTTATCATAAGTAATCATGTGAATTTGGTATTCATTCGATATTTTGGTGCTATGTATGTTGTGCTTCCTTTAGTGGTGTCATGTGAACGTCGACTACATGACACTTCACCATCTTTGGGCCTAAGGGAAGGCATTGTGGAGTAGTAATTAGATGATGGGTTGCTAGAGTGACAGAAGCTTAAACCCTAGTTTATGCGCTATTCCGTAAGGGGCTGATTTGGATCCATATGTTTCATGCTATGGTTAGAGTTATCTTAATTCTTCTTTCGTAGTTGCGGATGCTTGCGAGAGAGGGTAATCATAAGTGGGAGGCTTGTTCAAGTAAGAACAACACCCAAGCACTGGTCCACCCACATATCAAATTATCAAAGTAGCGAACGCGAATCAAACAAACATGATGAAAGTGACTAGATGAAATTCCCGTGTGTCCTCGAGAACGCTTTGCTTATTATACGAGTTCGTTCCGGCTTGTCCTTTGCTATAAAAAGGATTGGGACACCTTGCTGCACTTTATTATAGTTGTTACTTGTTACGAATTATCTTGCTACCGAAACTATCTGTTACCGCAACTATCAGTACTTGCAGAGAATACCTTGCTGAAAACCGCTTGTCATTTCCTTCTGCTCCTCGTTGGGTTCAACACTCTTACTTATCGAAAGGACTTCGATTGATCCCCTATACTTGTGGGTCATCAAGACTCTTTTCTGGCGCCGTTGCCGGGGAGTGAAGCGCCTTTGGTGAGTGGAATTTGGTAAGAAAACATTTATATTACGTGCTGAAATTTACTGTCACTTGTCACTATGTAAAGTAATCCTTTGAGGGGCTTGTTCGGGGTATCTTCACCTCGACCGGAAGCATTGAGAGTTGCTCCTCAACCTATTGAACCTACTAAAAATATTTATTATGAAATTCATTCGGGTATGGTAGAGAAACTGCTAGCTAATCCTTATGCAGGAGATGGAACGGTACATCCTGATATGCACTTGATATATGTGGATGAAATTTGTGGATTGTTTAAGCTTGCAGGTCTATCCGGAGATGGAGTTAAGAAGAAGGTATTCCCTTTATCTTTGGAGGGAAAGGCATTGACATGGTATAGGCTATGTGATGATACTGAAACATGGGACTGGAACCGGTTGAAGCTGGAATTCCACCAGAAATTTTATCCTATGCATTTGGTTCATCGTGATCGGAATTATATATATAATTTTTGGCCTCATGAAGGAGAAAGTAACGCTCAAGCTTGGGGGAGGCTTAAGTAGATGTTGCACACATGCCCCAATCATGAGCTCTCAAGAGAAATAATTCTTCAAAACTTTTATACTCGACTTTCTCATAATGATCAATCCATGCTCGATAGTTATTCTGCTGGTTCCTTTATGAAGAGAACTATTGAATTCAGATGGGATCTTTTGGAAAGAATTAAACGTAACTCTGAAGATTGGGAAATCGATAAAGGTAATGAGTCAGGTATAAATCTTGAGTTTGATTGTGTTAAATCTTTTATGGAAACTGATGCTTTTCATAAGTTTAGAGCTAAATATGGACTTGACTCTGAGATAGTAGCTACCTTTTATGAATCTTTTGCTGCTCATGTTGATCTCCCTAAGGAGAAATGGTTTAAATATCACCCACCTACTGAATTAAATGAAAAACCTGTTAGTGTTAAAGAAGAAGAAACAATTATTTACAATGTTGATCCAGTTGTGCCTACTGTTTATATTGAGAAACCTCCATTCCCTGTTAGGATTAAGGAACATGTTAAAGCTTCAACTGTGGTTAATAAAAGTAATATTAGAGCACCTAGTCCTTCTGAACAAATTAGAGTTGAACCTAATATTGCAATGGTTAAAGATCTTTTGGTTGATAATATTGATGGACATGTCATATATTTCTGTGATGAAGCAACTAGAATTGCTAAGCCAGATACTAAAGATAAAAACAAACCTGTAATTGGCATGCCTGTTATTTCTATTAAAATTGGAGATCATTGCTATCATGGTTTATGTGATATTGGTGCTAGTGTGAGTGCTATTCCGTTTACTCTCTATCAAGAAGTCATCAATGATATTACACCTGTTGAGATTGAAGATATTGATGTTACTATTAAGCTTGCAAATAGAGATATTATTTCACCACTTGGGATTGTTAGAGATGTTGAAGTCTTGTGTGGTAAGATCAAATATCCTACTGATTTTCTTATACTTGGATCACCACAAGATGATTTTTGTCCCATTATATTTGGTACACCTTTCTTGAATACAGTTAATGCCAAGATTGATTGTAATAAAGAAACTGTTAGTGTTAATTTTGGTAAGGTGTCTCATGAGTTTAATTTCTCTATGTTTCGTAGACAACCTCTTGATAAAGAATCACTTAATAAGGATGAAATTATTGGTCTTGCTTCTATCGCTGTGCCTCCTACTGATCCTTTAGAACAATATTTGCTAGACCATGCGAATGATATGCATATGAATGAAAGAAATGAAATAGATGAGCTGTTCTTTAAACAAGCACCTATCCTTAAACATAATTTGCCCGTGGAAACCTTGGGAGATCCTCCTCCAGACAAGGGTGATCATGTGTTTGAATTAAAGCAATTACCTGATACACATAAATATGCTTATCTTGATGAAAAGAAGATATATCCTGTTATTATTAGTGCTAACCTTTCAGAGCATGAAGAAAAGAGATTACTTAAAACTCTAAAGAAGCACCGAGCTGCTATTGGATATACTCTCGATGATCTCAAGGGCATTAGTCCCACTTTATGTCAGCATAAAATTTATATGGAGCCAGACGCTAAACCCGTTGTTGATCATCAAAGAAGGCAGAATCCTAGAATGAAGGATGTGGTAAGAACTGAAATATTAAAGCTTCTGGAGGCAGGTATAATTTATTCCATAGCTGATAGTAGATGGGTAAGTCCCGTTCATAGTGTTCCTAAGAAAGGAGGTATTACTGTTGTTCCTAATGATAAAAATGAACTTATTCCACAAAGAATTGTAACTGGTTATAGGATGGTAATTGATTTCAGGAAATTAAATAAAGCTACTAGGAAAGATCATTACCCCTTGCCTTTTATTGATCAAATGTTAGAAAGATTATCAAAGCATACACACTTTTGTTTCCTAGATGGTTATTGGTTTCTCTCAAATACCTGTTTCACCTGAAGATCAAGAGAAAACCACATTTACTTATCCTTTTGGAACTTATACTTATCGTCGTATGCCTTTTGGTTTATGTAATGCACCTGCTACCTTTCAAAGATGTATGACTGCTATATTCTCTGACTTTTGTGAAAAGATTGTTGAGGTTTTCATGGATGATTTCTCCCTTTACGGAACTTCTTTTGATGATTGCTTGAGCAACCTTGATCGAGTTTTGCAGAGATGTGAAGAAACTAATCTTGTCATGAATTGGGAGAAGTGCCACTTTATGGTGAATGAAGGTATAGTCCTTGGGCATAAAATTTCTGAAAGAGGTATTGATGTTGATAAAGCTAAAATCGATGCAATTGAGACAATGCCATGTCCTAAAGACATTAAAGGTATCAGAAGTTTCCTTGGTCATGCTGGTTTCTATAGAAGGTTTATAAAAGACTTCTCTAAAATTTCTAGGCCTCTTACAAATCTTTTGCAAAATGATGTTCCATTCATTTTTGATAATGATTGCGTAGAAGCCTTTGAAATACTTAAGAAAGCCTTAATTTCTGCACCTACTGTTCAACCACCTGATAGGAACTTACCCTTTGAAATTATGTGTGATGCTAGTGATTATGCTATTGGTGCTGTTCTAGGACAAAGTGTTGATAAGAAATTGAATGTTATTCATTATGCTAGTAAAACTCTAGACAGTGCTCAAAGAAATTATGCTACTACTGAGAAAGAATTTTTAGCATTTGTGTTTGCATGTGATAAATTCAGATCTTACATTGTTGATTCCAAAGTTACTATTCATACTGATCATGCTGCTATTAAATATCTTATGGAAAAGAAAGATGCTAAACCTAGACTTATTAGGTGGGTTCTTTTGCTACAAGAATTTGATTTGCATATTGTTGATAGAAAGGGAGATGAGAATCCCGTAGCCGATAATTTGTCTAGAAAGGAAAATGTTCTTGATGACCCACTTCCTATTAATGATGATTTCCCTGATGAACAATTAGCTGTCATAAATGCTTCTTGTAATACTCCTTGGTATGCAGACTATGCTAATTACATTGTTGCTAAATATATACCACCTAGTTTCACATACCAACAAAAGAAAAAGTTTTCTTTGATTTAAGACATTACTTTTGGGATGACCCACACTTATATAAAGAAGGAGTAGATGGTATTATTAGATATTGTGTACCTGAGCATGAACAGGAACAAATCCTATGTAAGTGTCACTCCGAGGCATATGGAGGACACCATGCGGGATACAGAACTGCACACAAGGTATTACAATCTGGTTTTTATTGCCCTACTGTTTTCAAAGATGCACGTCAGTTTGTCCTTTCTTGTGGTGAATGTCAAAGAATTGGTAATGTTGGTAGACGTCAGGAAATGCCTATGAATTATTCACTTATTATTGAACCATTTAATGTTTGGGGTTTTGATTATATGGGACCTTTTCCTAAATCCAATGGGTATACTCATATTTTAGTTGCTGTTGATTACGTTACTAAGTGGGTAGAAGCTATTCCAACTAGTAGTGCTGATCATAACACTTCTATTAAAATGCTTAAAGAAGTTATACTTCCGAGGTTTGGAGTCCCTAGATATTTAATGACTGATGGTGGTTGACATTTTATTCATGGTGCTTTCCATAAATTGCTTGCTAAATATGATGTTAATCATATAATTGCATCTCCTTATCATCCTCAGTCTAGTGGTCAAGTTGAATTAACTAATAGAGAAATACAATTAATTTTGCAGAAGACCGTTAATAGATCCAGAAAGAATTGGTCTAAGAAACTTGATGATGCACTATGGGCTTATAGAACTGCTTATAAAAATCCTATGGGTATGTCTGCATATAAAATGGTTTATGGGAAAGCTTGTTATTTACCTCTTGAGTTAGAACATAAAGCATATTGGGCAATTAAAGAACTTAACTATGATTTTAAACTTGCCGATGAAAAGAGGTTATTTGATATTAGTTCTTTAGATGAATGGAGAACCCAAGCTTATGAAAATGCCAAGTTGTTTAAAGAAAAGTTAAAAGCTGGCATGATAAAAGAATTCAAAAACGGGAATTCAAAGTAGGTGAGCATGTTCTATTATACAATTCTCGTTTAAGAATTTTTGCAGGAAAACTTCTCTCTAAATGGGAAGGGCCGTATATCATCGAAGAAGTTTATCGCTCCAAAGCCATCAAAATAAACAACTCCGAAGGCAATAATCCGAGGGTGGTTAATGGGCAAAGAATTAAATATTATATGTCAGGTACGCCTATTATTGTTGAAAGTAATATTATTCAAACAATGACACCGAAGGAACACATAAAGGAAACCTTCCGGAATGCTCCAGAAGCCTGAAAAGGAGTAGGTATGTGGTACGGTAAGTAAACCGACTCCAAAACTTCCATAAAAGTACTTTCTGTCCGTTTTGGAATATATAAAAAATTAGGAAAATAATAAACAGTCTGAAAAGTGCACGAGGAGGCAACAAGCCTGGGGGCGCGCCCTACCCCCAGGGCGCGCCTACCAAGCTTGTGGCCACCTCGTGGACTTTCCCGACTCCGTTTTTCTTCCATATTACTTGTTCTGCACGGGAAAAATTCATTATATATACTCATGGGTGTTTTGACCACCGCATCGCAAGTTTCTCCTCTGTTCTTGTTTCGGGCTATTTTTCTGACAGATCTAGATCGCCATGGCGTCTCCAAGCTCGTCCAAGGACAAGTTCTACGAGAAGGTCATCAACCCATACCTACTGGAGGTGATGAAGCACCCTCAAGCCATTGAGATGCATGAGGGGGTGCTCCACATCCGGGACGTTCAAGGACCTAAGAAGACCGGGAGTGAGAAGGCCAGGCTGGAAGCGGTGGAACAGGAGATCTTCAAGTGCCAAAGGATGGTGGAGCGCGGACTTTGTCCTAACCACTCCATGATCACGGAGTTCATCCGTGAGCACAAGGTGGACGGCAAGCATATTGGGGATGTCATCTTCAAGCTCAATGACCGGATTGATAATCTTCAGGCCCAAATATATGATCTACAAAATCAAAATTTTGAGTATGAGGCCAAGTTCAAAGGTATGTGTTTAGCTACAAATTTTAGGACTCCGGAAACACGTTCGTCCTTTTATGATGGAGAACCTATGCCTTGGAAGACGGAGGACAAGCCCACCACTTCATCACCACCATCACCGAAGAAGGAGATTTGAGTACATGGGTATGGGCACCACCCTTGGCTTGTACCAAGCTTGGGGGAGGTTCCCCGGTATCGTATCATCATCACTTTTTATTATCATTATCTATCTTAGTTTGATCCTTAGTTATTTCGTGATTTAGAGGAATAAAGTTTTAGTATGATCTAGTTTCGAGTGCTTGCTTAGTGATCTATCTATCTATCTATGTAATCGTGTGTGAAAGTTATATAATAAAGAGTAATTTGAGTTGAGTATTTTTCTTTTGTTGATCCAATCTTGGAAATAAATAAAAAGAATAAGAAGTAAGATCATATGCTAATCCCATGGGGAGTGATAACTTCACATAAAAGAAGTATAATTGATAAAACTTGTTGGAAGTTGACAAACATAGCATTGGTCATTGTAGCAATTCATGAAAAAGTAATAAAGGAAAAGAGGTCTCACATATACATACACTATCATGGACATCTTTTTATGATTGTGAGCCCCCATTAAATATTCTATGTCAATTAGTCGATGTTGGACACGGAAGACAACGTAATGAGTTATGTTTGCTTATATTCACATAGAAGTTTTATTGTTTTGGATCCTCTAACATGTGGTGCTTGCCCCCTATCTTTTGCTAGCCAAAATTCTGTACTAAGTAGAGAT
This sequence comes from Elymus sibiricus, assembly GCA_039707655.1. Taxonomy (NCBI): domain Eukaryota; kingdom Viridiplantae; phylum Streptophyta; class Magnoliopsida; order Poales; family Poaceae; genus Elymus; species Elymus sibiricus. Next base: position 51,749,677 of record CM077668.1, read on the forward strand.
ACTACTTGTGCATCCAAAAAACCCTTAAACCCAGTTTCATGCCATGAGAGTCCATTATATCTACCTATGGATTGAATAAGATCCTTCAAGTAAGTTGTCATTGGTGTAAAGCAATAAAAATTGCTCCTAAACATGTATGAACTTTTATTGTAAGGGAAAATAAGCTTTGTACGATCTTGTGATTGTGGAGTAATAAAAGCGACAAACTGCATAATAAAGGTCGCTATCATAAGGGGCAATATAAAGTGACGTTCCTTTACATTAAGAGCTTGCACATCCAAAAACAAAAAGCGCATGACAACCTCTGCTTCCCTCTACGAAGGGCCTATTGATACGTCCAATTTGCATCATGATTTCCTACTAATAATTATTATGTTTTTGATCCTTATTTCACTTTATGGTACAATTCTTATTAATTTTCTCTCTTATTTTGCAAGATTCACATGAAGAGGGAGAATGCCGGCAGCTGGAATTCTGGACCAGAAAGGGGTGAAACAGAGATAGCTATTTTGCACACCTCCAAATGACCTGAAAATTTATGGAGAATTATTTTGGAATATATAAAAAATACTGGCGAAAGAATCAATAGGAGGGGACCCACCAGGCAGCCACAAGCCTGGGGGGCGCGCCCTACCCCCCTGGGCCCCTGGCAGGCCTCCGCCCCCCTCCTTCTGCTATATGAAGCCATTTGCCCTAGAAAAAAAAAATCAGAAGAAGACTTTCGGGACGAAGCGCCGCCGTCTCGAGGCGGAACCTGGGCAGGAGCTATTTTGCTCTCCTGCGGAGCGATTCCACCGGGGATACTTCCCTCCGGGAGGGGGAAAACGAAGCCATCGACATCACCAACGATCCTCTCATCGTGGGAGGAGCAATCTTCATCAACATCTTCACCAGCACCATCTCATCTCAAACCCTAGTTCATCTCTTGTATTCAATCTTTGTCTCAAAACCTCAGATTGGTATCTCTGGGTTGCTAGTAGTGTTGATTACATCTTGTAGTTGATGCTAGTTGGTTTATTTGGTGGAAGATTATATGTTCAGATCCTTAATGCTATCCAATACCCCTCTGATCTTGAACATGAATATGATTTGTGAGTAGTTACTTTTGTTCTTGAGGACATGGGAGAAGTCTTGTCATAAGTAATCATGTGAATTTGGTATTTGTTCAATATTTTGATGATATGTATGTTGTTGCTTCCTTTAGTGGTGTCGTGTGAACGTCGACTACATGATACTTCACCAGTTTTGGGCCTAAGGGAAGGCATTGTGGAGTAGTAATTAGATGACGGGTTGCTAGAGTGGTCGAAGCTTAAACCCTAGTTTATGCGCTATTCCGTAAGGGGCTGATTTGGATCCATATGTTTCATGCTATGGTTAGAGTTATCTTAATTCTTCTTTCGTAGTTGCGGATGCTTGCTAGAGGGGGTAATCATAAGTCAGAGGCTTGTTGAAGTAAGAACAGCACCCAAGCACCGGTCCACCCACATATCAAATTATCAAAGTAGCGAACGCGAATCAAACAAACATGATTAAAGTGACTAGATGAAATTCCCATGTGTCCTCGAGAACGCTTTGCTTATTATAGGAGTTCGTTCCGGCTTGTCCTTTGCTATAAAAAGGATTGGGCCACCTTGCTGCACTTTATTATACTTGTTACTTCTTACTTATTACGAATTATCTTGCTATCAAAACTATCTGTTACCGCTACTTTCAGTACTTGCAGAGAATACCTTACTGAAAACCGCTTGTCATTTCCTTCTGCTCCTCGTTGGGTTTGACACTCTTACCTATCGAAAGGACTACGATTGATCCCCTATACTTGTGGGTCATCAAGACTCTTTTCTGGCGCCATTGCCGGGGAGTGAAGCGCCTTTGGTGAGTGGAATTTGGTAAGGAAACATTTATATTACGTGCTGAAATTTACTGTCACTTGTCACTATCGAAAGTAATCCTTTGAGGGGCTTGTTTGGGGTATCTTCACATCGATCGGAAGCATTGAGATGCTCCTCAATCTACTGAACCTACTAAAAATATTTATTATGAAATTCCATTGGGTATGGTAGAGAAACTGCTAGCTAATCCTTATTCAGGAGATGGAACGGTGCATCTTGATATGCACTTGATATATATGGATGGAATTTGTGGATTGTTTAAGCTTGCAGGTGTATCCGGAGATGGAGTTAAGAAGAAAGTATTCCCTTTATCTTTGGAGGGAAAGGCATTGACATGGTATAGGATATGTGATGATACTGAAACATGGGACTGGAACCGGTTGAAGATGGAATTCCACCAGAAATTTTATCCTATGCATTTGGTTCATCGTGATCGGAATTATATATATAATTTTTGGTCTCGTGAAGGAGAAAGTATCGCTCAAGCTTGGGGGAGGCTTAAGTATATGTTGTACACATGCCCCAATCATGAGCTCCCAAGAGAAATAATTATTCAAAACTTTTATGCTCGGCTTTCTCATAATGATCAATCCATGCTCGATACCTATTCCGCTGGTTCCTTTATGAAGAGAACTATTGAATTCATATGGGATCTTCTGGAAAGAATTAAACGTAACTCTGAAGATTGGGAAATCGACAAAGGTAATGAGTCAGGTATAAATCTTGAGTTTGATTGTGTTAAATCTTTTATGGAAACCGATGCTTTTCATAAGTTTAGTACTAAATATGGACTTGACTCTGAGATAGTAGCTACCTTTTGTGAATCTTTTGTTGCTCATGTTGATCTCCCTAAGGAGAAATGGTTTAAATATCATCCACCTATTTAATTGAATGAAGAACCTGTCAGTGTTAAAGAAGAAATAATTGTTTACAATGTTGATCCAGTTATGCCTACTGCTTATATTGAGAAACCTCCTTTCCCTGTTAGGATTAAGGAACATGCTAAAGCTTCAACTATGGTTAATAAAAGTAATATAAGAACACCTAGACCTTCTGAACAAATTAAAGTTGAACCTAATATTGCAATGATTAAAGATCTTTTGGTTGATGATATTGATGGGCATGTTATTTACTTTTGCGATGAGGCTGCCAAAATTGCTAAACCTGCTAGAAATGAGCGAGATATGCTAGATAAGAATAAACCCGTAGTTGGCATGCCTGTTGTTTCTGTTAAGATTGGAGATCATTGCTATCATGGCTTATGTGATATGGGTGCTAGTGTGAGTGCTATTCTGTTTTCTTTATATCAAGAAGTAATGAATGATATTGCACCTTTTGAGATTGAAGATATTGATGTTATTATTAAGCTTGCAAACAGATATACTATGACACCACTTGGGATTCTTAGAGATGTTGAAGTCTTGTGTGGTAAGATCAAATACCCTACTGATTTCCTTGTACTCGGTTCACAATAAGATAATTTTTGTCCCATTATATTTGGTAGACCTTTCTTAAATACCGTTAATGCTGAAATTGATTGTGTTAAAGGGAAGGTTTGAGTTAAGTTTGGTGATATATCTCATGAATTTAATTTCTCTAAGTTTAGTAGACACGAGTACAGCGAGCTGCTATACAAACGGTTTTTACCCCCTTTCAGCGACGAAGTTTTAAACCGTCGCCTTGCCTATGTTTGCGATAGGGGGGGGTCCTTTCCACACGACCCAGAAACCGTTCGCGATAGGGCCTCTGGTCACACACGCGGGGCAAAAAGAGCTTGTGTGCGATCGGGTGAGCCATCGTAGACAATTATACTGGCATTTTATCGTTTGTGTTATTGAATGCATCACGCACGATGTCTAGAAGAAACTGTGTGGCATGGGCTGTCCATCACACACACTTTTTATGTGGACAACGTTTGTGTAAGGTGGTCTAACGCAAACAGTTCTCCAGAGGAAGTCGTGTGTGATTGTTCATTGATCCAACACGTTTACTTCCTATAAACCGTGTGGGTTGTCTGAGATCATCGCCCACGGTGTTGTCTCAATAACCGTTTGCACTAGAAAAATCCAATAAGCAGGCTAATTGGCCTATTATTATTAATCCATTTAGTAATCAAATTTACATTTCATAATAAACACACAATATATTTTATTTTCGTATTACGGAACCATGATTTCATAATTGAAATACATCAGAGTACAACATCATATAGCTTCAGCACTCACTCACACCATATAGGTATATAGCTGGCTACCCCATTACACAACAGCACCAAGTTTCACATGCAACATCTAAAATATTTGGAAATTAGCATCATAGATGGTAGATAGACAAATGAATCTCATCTGGAAAACTGCTGAAGCGGAAGGCGAATATTGAGCCTTCAATGATGTTGAATGTCCTTGCAACTTTAGGCCAGTGCCTGTGGATGATTGACCGCCCATCCTTCGCCCTCTTGAGGAAGACTTCAATATTGTACCGTGGGTGTTGTATGAACACCTTCCTCGCCTCTTGACCATACAGGTGGTTTGAGAGGTAATCATCTGTGAACTGCTTTAAAAAGGTCTGAAAACAAAGATATGCATAAATATCTTCTCTGAATTTTGAAATGGCGCAAAGGAATAAAAAAACAAGGTACTCCCTCCGGTCCTTTTTACTCCGTGCATTAGATTTGTATCAAGTCAAACTTTGTAAAGTTTCACCAAATTTATTTAAAAAAATATCAACATCCACGATACCAAATATGTAAACTATAAAATTGTATTTCATAATGCATCTAAAAATAATGATTTTTTAGTTTGAATGTTGATGCTTTTTTCTATAACTTTGGTCAAAGTAGAGATACTTTGACTTCGGACAAAACTTATATGCAGACTAAAAAGGACCGGAGGGAGTATAAGATGTTGGGTAACGTTGCATGGGAAACAAAATTTTTCCTACGCACACACAAGATCTATCCATGGTGATGAGCATCAATGAGAGGGAGAGTGAATCTACATACCCTTGTAGATCGCTAAGCGGAAGCGTTTAAGAAACGCGGTTGATGTAGTCGAACGTCTCCGCGATCCAAATCGCAAGTCGTCCCTCGATCCGATCACGAACTAGCGCCGAACGGACGGCACCTCCGCGTTCAACACACGTACGGCTTGATGACGCCTTCACCTCCTCGATCCAGCGAGCGATGGTGAAGTAGTGGTTGAGTTCCAGCAGCACGACGGCGTGGTGATGGTGGTGAGGAACAATCTCTGCAGGGCTTCGCCAAGCGCTACGGAGATTATGACGGAGGAACTAGAGGGTTAGGGTTGCCGCACACGGCTTGGGGAAATCTTGATGTCTCTAGTGTGCTAGCCCTGCCCCTCTATTTATATGTTGAGCCTTGGGGGTCTAAACTTGGAGTAAAAGCCTCCTCCAGGTCGGTTTTGCCCGCACAAGGTCGGTTTGGCCCGCAGGAAAAGAGTCAAACTCGGATCCCTGCCGAACCGTGCACAGCCGCGCACAAGCGGTAGTACCGCTCACAAGCGGTAGTACCGCTTCACGCAAGCGGTAGTACCGCTTGGGCGGTAGTACCGCTTCCAACAAGCGGTAGTACCGCTTATGCGGTAGTACTGCCTTTACCAGCGGTAGTACCGCTTAAGGCAGTAGCAAAACTTCCTTTTGCACTTTCCAATACCTCGTGGGCTTTATCCCTTTGGCTCATATAAAGTGTTGCTGCACCCGAACACTTCGGTAAACATCCGGAACCCCTTCCGGTGAATTCCGGAACCCTTCCGGAGATCAAAACACTATTATCACATATATCAATCTTTACCTCCGGACTATTCCGGAGATCCTCGTCATGTCCGGGATCTTATCCGGGACTCCGAACAACCTTCGGTCACCAACAAAATAACTCAACTATACTAATCGTCACCAAACATTAAGTGTGTAGACCCTGTGGGTTCGAGAACTATGTAGACATGACCGAGACACCTCTACGGTCAATAACCAATAGCGGGACCTGGATGCCCATATTGGCTCCTACATATTCTACGAAGATCTTTATCGTTTGAACCTCTATGTCAAGGATTCAGTTAATCCCGTATGTTGTTCCCTTTGTTCTTCGATATGTTACTTGCCCGAGATTCGATCGTCGGTATCACTATACCTAGTTCAATCTCGTTACCGGCAAGTCTCTTTACTCGTTCCGTAATACAAGATCTCGTGGCTAACACTTTAGTCACATTGCTTGCAAGGCTCATTGTGATGTTGTATTACCGAGTGGGCCCTGAGATACCTCTCCGTCATACGGAGTAACAAATCCCAGTCTTGATCCATGCCAACCCAACAGACACCCTTGGAGATACCTGTAGAGCACCTTTATAGTCACCCAGTTACGTTGCGACATTTGATACACACAAGGTATTCCTCCGGTGTCAGTGAGTTGCATGATCTCATGGTCAAAGGAACATATACTTGACATGCAGAAAACAATAGCAATAAACTGACACGATCAAATGCTACGTTTACAGTTTGGGTCTTGTCCATCACATCATTCTCCTAATGACGTGATCCCGTTATCAAATGACATCTCATGTCAATGGCTAGGAAACCTTAACCATCTTTGATCAACGAGCTAGTCAACTAGAGGCTTACTAAGGACACAGTGTTGTCTATGTACCCACACATGTATTTGAGTTTCCAATCAATACAATTATAGCATGGATAATAAACGATTATCATGAACAAGGAAATATAATAATAACCAATTTATTATTGCCTCTAGGGCATATTTCCAACAGTCTCCCACTTGCACTAGAGTCAATAATCTAGTTCACATCACTATGTGATTTACATTGTAATGAATCAAACACCCATGCAGTTCTGGTGTTGTTCATGTTTAGCCCTTGGAAGAGGTTTAGTCATCGGATCTGCAACATTTAGATCCGTGTGTACTTTGCAAATATTTATGTCGTCCTCCTTGATGTAATCGCGGATGGAATTGAAACGTCGCTTTATGTGTCTGGTCCTCTTGTGAAATCTTGGTTCCTTGGCTAGAGCAATGGCACCAGTATTATCACAAAACAGAGTCATTGGGTTAAGCGCACTAGGCACTACTCCAAGATCTGTCATGAACTCCTTCATCCAGACACCTTCCTTCGCCGCCTCCGAGGCAGCGATGTACTCCGCTTCGCATGTAGAATCTGCTACCACGCTTTGCTTGGAACTGCACCAGCTAACCGCACCCCCATTAAGAATAAACACGTATCCGGTTTGAGACTTAGAGTCATCCGGATCAGTGTCAAAGCTTGCATCGACGTAACCCTTTACGACGAGCTCTTGATCACCTCCATAAACGAGAAACATATCCTTAGTCCTTTTCAGGTACTTCAGGATATTCTTGACCGCCGTCCAGTGTTCCATTCCTGGATCACTTTGAAACCTTCCGACCATACTTATGGCAAGGCTGACATCGGGTCTTGTGCACAGCATTGCATACATGATAGAGCCTATGGCCGAAGCATAGGGGATGACACTCATCTTTTCTCTATCTTCTGCAGTCACTGGGCATTGAGTCTTACTCAACTTCACACCTTGCAATACAGGCAAGAACCCCTTCTTGGACTGATCCATTTTGAACTTCTTCAAAACTTTATCAAGGTATGTGCTTTGTGAAAGTCCCATTAAGAGTCTCGATCTATCTCTATAGATCTTGATGCCTAATATGAAAGCAGCTTCTCCTAGGTCCTTCATTGAAAAACTCTTGTTCAAATATTCCTTTACGCTTTCCAGCATTTCTATATTGTTTCCAATCAGTAATATGTCATCCACATATAATATTAGAAACGCTATAGAGCTCCCACTCACTTTCTTGTAAATACAAGCTTCTCCGTAAACTTGTATAAACTCGAACGCTTTGATCACCTCATCAAAACGAAGATTCCAACTCCGAGATGCTTGCACCAGTCCATAAATGGATCGCTGGAGTTTGCAAACTTTGTCAGCATTCTCTGGATCGACAAAACCTTCTGGTTGCATCATATACAACTCTTCCTTAAGGTAACCGTTAAGGAACGCTGTTTTGACATCCATCTGCCAAATTTCATAATCGAAAAAGGCAGCTATTGCTAACATGATTCTGACGGACTTAAGCATCGCTACGGGTGAGAAGGTCTCATCGTAGTCAACTCCTTGAACTTGTGAAAAACCCTTTGCCACAAGTCGAGCTTTATAGACGGTGACATTACCGTCCGCGTCCGTCTTCCTCTTAAAGATCCATTTGTTCTGAATGGCCTTACGCCCTTCAGGTAATACTTCCAAAGTCCATACTTTGTTTTCATACATGGATCCCATCTCGGATTTCATGGCCTCTAACCACTTCTCGGAATCCGGGCCCATCATCGCTTCTCCATAGCTCGTAGGTTCATCGTTGTCTAACAACATGATGTCTAAGACAGATTTGCCGTACCACTCGGGAGCAGTACGCGTCCTTGTCGACCTACGAGGTTCGATAGCAACTTGATCCAAAGCTTCATGATCATCATCATTAACTTCCTCTTCAGCTAATGTAGGCTCCACAGAAACAACTTTCTGTGCTGCGCTACTCTCAGGTTGAAGTAAAGGTTCAACAACCTCATCAAGTTCTATCTTCCTCCCACTCAATTCTTTCGAGAGAAACTCTTTCTCAAGAAATGTTCCGTTTTTAGCGACAAACACTTTGCCTTCGGATCTGAGGTAGAAGGTATACCCAACTGTCTCTTTTGGGTATCCTATGAAGACGCATTTCTCCGCTTTGGGTTCCAGCTTTTCAGGCTGAAGCTTTTTGACATAAGCATCACATCCCCAAACTTTAAGAAACGACAGCTTTGGCTTCTTGCCAAACCAAAGTTCATAAGGCGTCGTCTCAACGGATTTCTATGGTGCCCTATTTAAAGTGAATGCAGCTGTCTCTAATGCATAACCCCAAAACGATAGTGGCAAATCGGCAAGAGACATCATAGATCGCACCATATCCAATAAGGTTCGATTACGACGTTCGGACACACCATTGCGCTGTGGTGTTCCAGGCGGTGTCAATTGTGAAACAATTCCACACTGTCTTAAGTGACTGCCAAACTCATAACTCAGATATTCTCCTCCTCGATCAGATCGTAGGAATTTAATCTTCTTGTTACGATGATTCTCAACTTCACTCTGAAATTGTTTGAACTTTTCAAATGTTTCAGACTTGTGTTTCATTAAGTAAATATACCCATATCTACTTAAGTCATCAGTGAAGGTGAGAAAATAACGATAACCACCGCGCGCCTCAATACTCATCGGACCACACACATCAGTATGTATGATTTCCAATAAGTCACTTGCCCGTTCCATTGTTCCAGAGAACGGCGTTTTAGTCATCTTGCCCATGAGGCATGGCTCACATGTGTCAAATGATTCAAAATCAAGTGACTCCAAAAGTCCATCAGCATGGAGCTTCTTCATGCGTTTTACGCCAATATGACCTAAACGGCAGTGCCACAAGAAAGTGGTATTGTCATTATCAATTCTACATCTTTTGGCATCAATGTTATGAACATGTGTATCATTACTATCGAGATTCAATAAGAATAAACCCCTCACATAGGGTGCATGACCATAAAAGATATTACTCATATAAATAGAACAACCATTATTCTCTGATTTAAATGAGTAACCGTCTCGCAATAAACAAGATCCAGATATAATGTTCATGCTTAACGCAGGCACCAAATAACACTTATTTAGGTTCATCACTAATCCTGATGGTAATCGAAGAGCGAGCGTGCCGACGGCGATCACATCAACCTTGGAACCATTTCCCACGCGCATCGTCACTTCGTCCTTTGCCAGCCTCCGTCTATTCCGCAGTTCCTGTTTTGAGTTGCAAATATGAGCAACCGCACCGGTATCAAATACCCAGGCACTACAACGAGAGTTGGTAAGGTACACATCAATAACATGTATATCATATATACCTTGTTTGTTGTTGGCCGCCTTCTTGTCAGCCAAATACTTGGGGGAATTCCGCTTCCAGTGTCCAGTTCCCTTGCAATGAAAACACACAGTTTCTGGTTTGGGTCCAGCCTTGGGTTTCTTCACGAGAGGAGCAACTGCTTTGCCACTCTTCTTGGAGTTACCCTTCTTACCCTTGCCATTTTTCTTGAAACTAGTGGTTTTATTGACCATCAACACTTGATGCTCCTTCTGAATTTCAGACTCAGCGGCTTTCAACATCGCAAACAGCTCGGCGACTGACTTGTTCATCCCGTGCATGTTATAGTTCAACACGAAGCTCTTGTAGCTAGGTGGCAATGATTGAAGAACTCTGTCAGTGATAGCCTCTGGTGGAAGGGGCATCCCTAACTCAGCCAGACGGGTGGAGTACCCAGACATTCTGAGCACGTGATCACTGATAGACCCGTTCTCCTCCATCTTGCAAGCATAGAATTTGTCGGAGATCTCATATCTCTCGATCCGGGCATTCTTCTGAAAGATAAACTTCAACTCCTGGAACATCTCATATGCTCCATGACGTTCAAAACGTCTTTGAAGTCCCGGTTCTAAGCCATACAACATTGCACATTGAACTATTGAGTAATCATCAGAACGAGCCTGCCAGGCGTTCACAACGTCTAGAGACTCAACTGGAGCGGGTGGATCACCAAGCGGTGCATCAAGGACATAAGCCTTCTGGGAAGCCGTAAGGATAATCCTTAGATTACGGGCCCAGTCCACAAAGTTACTTCCATCATCTTTCAACTTAGCTTTCTCTAGGAACGCATTAAAATTCAGGGGTGCTACTGCGCGAGCCATGATCTACAACATAAATATAGCAAAGACAACTTAGACTATTGTTCTAGATAATGAGTTTAGTTAATCATATTACTTAAAAACTCCCACTCAAATTGACATCCCTCCGGTCATTCGAGTGTAACATGATCCAAATCCACCAACTCAAGTCCGATCATCACGTGAGTTGAGGTGGTTTCAATGGTGAACATCTTCATGTTGATCATATCTACTATATGACTCATGTTCGACCTTTCGGTCTCTTGTGTTCCGAGGCCATGTCTGTACATGCTAGGCTCGTCAAGTTTAACCCGAGTGTTCCGCACGTGCAACATGGCTTACACCCGTTGTATGCGAACGTAGAGTCTATCACACCCGATCATCACGGCGTGTCTCGAAACGACGAACTTTCGCAACGGTGCACACTTGGGGAGAACACAATTTTATCTTGAAATTTAAGTGAGGGATCACCTTATAATGCTACCGTCGTCCTAAGCAAAATAAGATGCATAAAAGGATTAACATCACATGCAAATCATAAGTGACATGATATGGCCATGAACTTGTGCTTTTGATCTCCATCTCCAAAGCACCGGCATGATCTCCATCGTCACCGGCATGACACCATGATCTCCATCATCTTGATCTCCATCAACGTGTCGCCATGAGGTTGTCGCGCCGACTGTTGCTTCCACGACTATTGCTAACGTTTAGCGATAAAGTAAAGCATTACATAGCGCTTAATGATTGACACGCAGGTCATACAATAATTAAAGACAACTCTATGGCTCCTGCCAGTTGCCGTACTCATCGACATGCAAGTCGTGATATTCTATACATCACATGATCATCTCATACATCACATATATCTCATCATGTAATTGGCCATATCACATCACAACATACCCTGCAAAAACAAGTTAGACGTCCTCTAATTGTTGTTGCAAATTTTACGTGGCTGCTACGGGTTTGCAAGAACCGTTCTTACCTACGCAAAACCACAACGTGGTGTAGTGATTGCTTTTTGATCTTCTAAAAGAACCCTCTTCATTGAAATCGATTCAACTAAAGTGAGAGAGACAGACACCCGCTAGCCATCTTTATGTAACAAAATTACATGTCAGTTGAAGGAACCTGTCTCGCGTAAGTGTACGCGTAATGTCGGTCCGGGCCGCTTCATCTCACAATACTGCCGAATCAAATATCAACTAGTAACGGCAAGCAATATGTATACACCCACGCCCACAACTCGTTTGTGTTCTACTCGAGATCTCATCTACGCATAGACCTGGCTCATGATGCCACTGTTGGGTAACGTTGCATGGGAAACAAAATTTTTCCTACGCACACACAAGATCTATCCATGGTGATGAGCATCTACGAGAGGGAGAGTGAATCTACATACCCTTGTAGATCGCTAAGCGGAAGCGTTTAAGAAACGCGGTTGATGTAGTCGAACGTCTCCGCGATCCAAATCGCAAGTCGTCCCTCGATCCGATCACGAACTAGCGCCGAACGGACGGCACCTCCGCGTTCAACACACGTACGGCTTGATGACGCCTTCACCTCCTCGATCCAGCGAGCGATGGTGAAGTAGTGGTTGAGTTCCAGCAGCACGACGGCGTGGTGATGGTGGTGAGGAACAATCTCTGCAGGGCTTCGCCAAGCACTACGGAGATTATGAAGGAGGAACTAGAGGGTTAGGGTTGCCGCACACGGCTTGGGGAAATCTTGATGTCTCTAGTGTGCTAGCCCTGCCCCTCTATTTATATGTTGAGCCTTGGGGTCTAAACTTGGAGTAAAAGCCTCCTCCAGGTCGGTTTTGCCAGCACAAGGTCGGTTTGGCCCGCAGGAAAAGAGTCAAACTCGGATCCCTGCCGAACCGTGCACAGCCGCGCACAAGCGGTAGTACAGCTCACAAGCGGTAGTACCGCTTGGGCGGTAGTACCGCTTCACACAAGCGGTAGTACCGCTTGGGCGGTAGTACCGCTTCCAACAAGCGGTAGTACCGCTTATGCGGTAGTACTGCCTTTACCAGCGGTAGTACCGCTTAAGGCAGTAGCAAAACTTCCTTTTGCAATTTCCAATACCTCGTGGGCTTTATCCCTTTGGCTCATATAAAGTGTTGCTGCACCCGAACACTTCGGTAAACATCCGGAACCCCTTCCGGTGAATTCCGGAACCCTTCCGGAGATCAAAACACTATTATCACATATATCAATCTTTACCTCCGGACTATTCCGGAGATCCTCGTCATGTCCGGGATCTTATCCGGGACTCCGAACAACCTTCGGTCACCAACAAAATAACTCAACTATACTAATCGTCACCAAACGTTAAGTGTGTAGACCCTGCGGGTTCAAGAACTATGTAGACATGACCGAGACACCTCTACGGTCAATAACCAATAGCGGGACCTGGATGCCCATATTGGCTCCTACATATTCTACGAAGATCTTTATCGTTTGAACCTCTATGTCAAGGATTCAGTTAATCCCGTATGCTGTTCCCTTTGTTCTTCGATATGTTACTTGCCCGAGATTCGATCGTCGGTATCACTATACCTAGTTCAATCTCGTTACCGGCAAGTCTCTTTACTCGTTCCGTAATACAAGATCTCGTGGCTAACACTTTAGTCACATTGCTTGCAAGGCTCATTGTGATGTTGTACTACCGAGTGGGCCCTGAGATACCTCTCCGTCATACGGAGTAACAAATCCCAGTCTTGATCCATGCCAACCCAACAGACACCCTTGGAGATACCTGTAGAGCACCTTTATAGTCACCCAGTTACGTTGCGACGTTTGATACACACAAGGTATTCCTCCGGTGTCAGTGAGTTGCATGATCTCATGGTCAAAGGAACAGATACTTGACATGCAGAAAACAATAGCAATAAACTGACACGATCAAATGCTACGTTTACAGTTTGGGTCTTGTCCATCACATCATTCTCCTAATGACGTGATCCCATTATCAAATGACATCTCATGTCAATGGCTAGGAAACCTTAACCATCTTTGATCAACGAGCTAGTCAACTAGAGGCTTACTAAGGACACAGTGTTGTCTATGTACCCACACATGTATTTGAGTTTCCAATCAATACAATTATAGCATGGATAATAAACGATTATCATGAACAAGGAAATATAATAATAACCAATTTATTATTGCCTCTAGGGCATATTTCCAACATAAGAGTTAGTACCATCCTGTAGTTCACTGATGTCTTCTTCATTGTGCAGACAAAGATCTTGTTGTTTTTCGTCGCTAGTTTCTTTATCCTCACAATCTTTCTGAGTTTCTTGACTTGACTGATATTCATGGACATCTCATTTCCCATATGCAAAATGGGTTGAACAGTGGGTCAAAACCTCTGACAACAGGACCTACATGTGCAAGACCAAATTGTTAAAAATCTAAATAGTAGAATGGTTCCTGCAATTGCACAATAATGTGCTATTAGACAAAGGACCATGCATGTGCGAACCTCGATGGTAAACCTCAGTGCCTCCCATTGTTTCCCTGCAACACATATAAGGTAGTTATTGATCAGGCTAAGTGAGGGTTGGCATACTATTAGTAAAATATGTTGATGAAAAATAAACACATTGCAGATTCAGCAGATTAATTCGAGCCACATGGAAAAGCCATTTATCCAAACCAAGCATGCTTAAGAACTAGGAAATATGGCAATTGTATATGTTTCTCATGTATTTAGTACAACCGAATTCGATTTATTTCTCACATGCATAACAATACAAAATTGTACTCACGACAATTGAACATCGCATTGCAGAATTGAACCAAACAGTTAACTAAGCACCACAACAAATGAACCAAACAGTTAACTAAGCACCACATTGCACAAGAGAACATATTACAAGATAAGACAGTTAACCAAACCTAGTATACTTAACAACTTGGAAATATAGCAATTGAATTTGTATCTCATGTATTTTGTACAGCCAAATTCGATTATTTCTCACATGCAAGAGAATACAAAATTGCACCCACAAGAATTGAGCATCACCTTGCAGAATTGAACTAAACAGTTAACTGAACATGAAAAAAATATAACCAAACAGTTAACTCAGCACCACATTGCACAATATATAGAACATATATACTAGAGGATCAGATTGCATAGTAAGAGTACATAGGACAATTCACTAGAATTTGTAAAGGAAAGGCAGGAGCAGCACATGCAATAGGTAAACCGAAGATGCTTAACCGGCGTAGCTAGCTAGCTGAACATAGGTCCTTGTAGTGAGCTAAAAAGACAAGCTACTCCTCATCGTCGGAGATATCGATGACGATGGGCTCCTTAGACTTGGAAGAGGGCGAGACCTCCACATTGTGGGTGCCCTCCTCGTAGTGGTGAGTCGCCTGAGCCGCTCCGGGCACCAACCTGCTGGCTCTGGAGTTGAGGTAAGCACGGGCATGCTGAGAAAACACCTCATAGTCTTCGTCGAAGGCACCGACGGTGGCCTCGAGAAAACGCCACGAACTGTCGTTTAAAGTAGCCAACCGCGTGGCGGCGTCCGCGCGCGAGGCGTCGACGGTGGCCTCGACGGCGAGGTGCTCCTCCAAGATCTGGGGGTCGGCACGCATGGCAGCCATCGCGACCTCATCCGCGCGTGTGGCCGCGATTTGCTTCTCCGCTGCCAGATGCTCCTTGAGCTCCTGGCTATACTGTGTGCACTATGGCTTAGGGCAGCGCTTATTTGGAGGATGGGTCGGTGATTTGGGTGGAAGGTGTCGCGCCGGCGGTCGGGGCATGTGGGATGCAGAAGGAGGTGGAGGATGGTGGTCAGGTGTGGATTACCTGACTAGATTGACGAGGCCGAGCAGCAGGAAGGAGCGTCGCCGGTGAGGCGGCGGCGCTACAAGCAAGCAGTGAAGGTTTGAACTTGGAATGGAAGGCAGAAACATGGGAAATTTGGCTTTTGGTAAGGAGAAGGGGGGCATGGGAGGTAGATATTTCCGCGGATGCCGAATTTTTTTGCTCCGTGCAGCGAAAACTGGCGCACGAAGTGTCATCAGACACGATCCCTTATTCAACACTGTGTATGATATCTGAACATCACAAACGATTCATATGGCTTACCCCATGTGTGATGAGTTTGAACGTGCAAATTTTGGTTCGAATTTCCCTGGTTACAGTGGTCATCCATGTCATTGCATAATTTGGGCACACAAAAGAGCCTACAGCACACCCACACTTCTTAATCGAGCAAGTTCAGCAATTAAACAGAGCTAGCTGACCTAAACATTACTCTAACAAAAGACCGACGCTCTAAACAAAGACTACTACTCTGCCTGGCGCTCATCGATCTCCGCCGCCTCCTCCATGTCCAGCTCGCGCCCGACGATCTCCTGGGGAAGGGGCTCCATGGCATCCATCGCACCATACTCGGCAAGCATCTCCCCATCCGCGTCCGCTATCTCTTTGGAAAAGGCCGCCACGAGCTGGGCGTGGGCGGCCACGGTCTGGGCTTGGACGGGCTCCATCGCGGCAAGGTATGCCGCGAACGAACGGACGGCTGCTCGAATGCTCTCGGCGATTGCCAAGTCTTCGACCGTGGGTTGGCCACCGTTGTCGAAGAAGATTTGTGTGATCTGTGCGGTGACCGCCAGGAGCTGGGCGTGGCCAACCTCGACATGGGCGCGTGCGGCCTCCATCAGGGCTAACGCAGCCACCGCGAAACGGACAGCTGCTGTCCCACTCTCGCCATTTGCTATCCCCGTCGCAGATGTTGCTGCCGCCATCTGAGCTGCAGTAGCGGCCGTTTTGGCTGCCATAGCCGCCCGGTCGCAGATTGCGGCCGCGCTCACGCAGGTTGTGAGCACGCTCATGGCGGCTGCGGCCACGCTCTCGCCTGACTGGGCCGCCGAAGTTGCCCTCACAACGCGGGTCCACATCCCCATCTTTGACCGGCGACGATTGTGAAGTGAAATGATATTTGGGGGGCTAGTTCGCTTGACGCGCCGGCTGTGAACTGTAGCCGACGAACCTTCTCGCGTAAGCCATATATGACGGTGCACCAAGATATTGTGTACTGCATCTCACACGGTTGGTGATAATAAACTGTGTGTGATGTACTTGATTTTTCGTCTTGATTTGAAATACGGAATGGGGTCACAGCGGCAAAGGACGGTGTTTGAATTGCTAGAACATTTGTCTGCAGTGAACATAAAACTATACGAGTGTCGTCTTAAAATTTGGAATTATTCGGGGTTCGTTTGGATATTTTTATACATTAACCGAGTTTTCTAGGCATTTTATGTACATATATCAAATTTGAACTACATGCACATGCTCCGGTGCACCAAAAGGGGTTGAAAAATCATATGTGTGTCCTTGGGTGCATGCTTAGGTCCCATGCAAGAAATGGGAATGAATTTCAAACACCTCGGCATCGTGGCTCGGCCGCAAACGCTGAGATACTTGGTTTTGAAATTCCAGTAAATCCAAAACTCATCTGAAATTCATGAAACTTGGCATGCTATCATGGAATGGCACCAACATGCTGTGGTAAAATTTTTGCCCATTTGGGCCAGGTTTTGGTATAAGCTTGTCACAAACCAGAGCTTCTCACAGGAAGACTCATGGTTCCGGTAGGGAACGTGTCACCTTTGTGGACGAAACGACATTCGTTGCCTCTTCTTGACTTCATTTTTTTTCTAGAGGCAACATAGACCAACAGGAGCGTCGTGTTAAAATTTGGAATTATTCGGGGTTCGTTTGGACATTTTTATACATTAACTGGGTTTTCTAGGCATTTTATGTGCATAATTCAAATTTGAACTACATGCACATGCTCCGGTGCACCAAAATGGGTTGAAAAATCATATGTGTGTCCTTGGGTGCATGCTTAGGTCCCATGCAAGAAATGGGAATGAATATCAAACACCTCGGCATCGTGGCTCGGCCACAAACGCTGAGATACTTGGTTTTGAAATTCTAGTGAATCCAAAACTCATCTGAAATTCATGAAACTTGGCATGCTATCATGGAATGGCACCAACATGCTGTGGTAAATTTTTTTGTCCCATTTGGGGCAGGTTTTGGTATAAGCTTCTCACAAACCAGAGCTTCTCACAAGAAGCCTCATGGTTCCGGTAGGGAACATGTCACCTTTGTGGACGAAACGATATTCGTTGCCTCTTCTTGCCTTGATTTTTTTTCTAGAGGTAACATAGACCAATAGGAGTGTCGTGTTAAATTTTGGAATTATTCGAGGTTCGTTTGGATATTTTTATACTTTAACTGAGTTTTCTAGGCATTTTATGTGCATAATTCAAATTTGAACTGCATGCACATGCTCTTGTGCACTAAAATGAGTTGAAAAATCATATATGTGTCCTTGGTTGCATGTTTAGGTCCCATGCAAGAAATGGGAATGAATTTCAAACACCTAGGCTCTTCGTGGCTCGGCCGCAAACTTGAGAACTTGGTTTTGAAATTCTAGTAAATCCAAAACTCGTCTGAAATTCATGAGACTTGGCATGGTGTCATGGAATGGCACCAACATGTTGTGGTAAAAAAACTTGTCCCATTTGGGGCAGGTTTTGGTATAAGCTTCTCACAAACCAGAGCTTCTCACAAGAAGACTCATGGTTCCGATAGGGAACGTGTCACCTTTGTGGACGAAACGACATTTGTTGCCTCTTCTTGCCTTGATTTTTTTCTTTGAATAAAACACTCATCGCAAACGTTTTCAGACTGAACACCCATATGCAAAGCAAGAGCTGGGTTCCTTCGCAGCTAAGCCAAGGGAAAAATTTGGCGTGCAGGTTTTGTGCATCTCTTCATCGCAAACGTTTCAGACTGAACACCCGTATGCAAAGCGAGAGCTGGGTTCCTTCGCAGCTAAGCCAAGGGAAAATGTGGTGCGCAGGTTTTGTGCATCGCTTCATCGCAAACGATTTTGCATGATGACCTGTGTGCAACGACGTACAAACAATGTGGTAAGATTTGCATCTGTCATATTGGGTATAATTGCCATTTATCAAAATGGAAAAATTGGCATTTGTCAATCTAGTAACATTGCCATTTGTCAATCTACTAACATTGCCATTTGTCAACCTAGTAACACTGCCATTTGTCAAATTTTGTAGCTAAAAATCACTAGTACTGTAATTTTTGCAAATGAAATTCAGTAAGCATATATTTCATTCATAGATTAACCAGTCGTTCTTTATACAAACAGTTCAACTCGACAGCTGAACCGAACAAACTTGTACCCAATTGTTGCCAACCACGTACTTAAATAGCGAATTCAACTATATATACTAGCTAAATTTAAGTACGTAGTACAGTTCAACCATATCTATAGTCAGATGAACTGAACAAAATAACCCTAAATACTACTACTAGGGAGGGGCTTTGTACTACTTCCAGCAGCCTCTCCTCTACCGAG
Source organism: Elymus sibiricus (assembly GCA_039707655.1). Classification (NCBI taxonomy): domain Eukaryota; kingdom Viridiplantae; phylum Streptophyta; class Magnoliopsida; order Poales; family Poaceae; genus Elymus; species Elymus sibiricus. The sequence goes on from CM077668.1 coordinate 51,768,784, forward strand.
CGCGCTCAGTAAGAGGCCGAGGAGGAGTAGCCTACCGACGAGCTGGAGAAGCAAAATCCGGCGCCTGCCGCTGCTGGACCTTTAGCGACGCCCAGCTCGAACGCCGTCTGCCGCTCCAGACGATTCTTCTCAAAGTGGTGGGACTCCTCGTATATCTCCGCATTCCGTGCCACTGCGGCGGCTTCTGCTGCGGCCACGGCGGCGATAAGACGCTTTGCGTGCTCGACCAGGCGCTCCTCCTCCTCCCGCGGGAACTCGATGTAGCACGCGGCAAGGTCGCTGATGCTGGTGCGGGCCTCCACATCCCACCTTTGGGCCGCGGTGGCAGAGCGGGTGATGACCCCAGCGGTCGACGAAGGGGAGGCGGCCGCGACGGCCGACGGTGGGGTGGCGGCCACCTCCCGCCTTCGGGCCGCGGTGGCGGAGCGAGTGATGGCCACGGCACCCAACGGTGGGGTGGCGGCCAAGACGGCCACCACCCGCCTTCGGGCCGCGGTGGCGGAGCGGGCGATGGCCCTGGCGGGCTTTGGTGGTGTGGCGGCCACGGCTGCCGGAGGTGGGGTGGCGACAACGGCTACCGACAGCTGCTGCCGTCGGGCAGCGGCGGCGGAGCATGTGGCGGGTGTTGTGCGCACACCCAACAGGGACGCCACGGGCAGTACACGCCGCTGGGGACTGCGCCGCCACCACGGTGTAGCCTCCTAGCTGGAGCTGTCCTCAGACGACGGTGGAGTGGCTGTGCGACGACGACGGACCTGTGCCATTGGTGATGGTGGGAGAATCAGACGAGATAAGCTACGGGGAGGGAGGGGAAAATGCGATGCCGACTCGCCGGCCATGACTGTTTATAAAGAAGGCCGGTAAGCACTGGTTTTTTTGGGATTTTGCCGAGTCGGGCGGGAAGCTTGCGCGGGAACCTGCGCGGTTGCGCTGGAACGGGCCCACCGACGATTCATTGGCGCCCCTTCGAGCTAACATTTGGCCAAAAGAACGCATGTGCGGTGGTCAAGCTTGCGCTCTAAGCCCTCTGCGGCAGTGCGGTGACAAGACGTGCAAGAGGAGGACAAAATGACACGTACACAAACTGTTAATAAAATAACCATTTGCGATTTAATTACCTAGCACACGGCCGCTCTCTACGCAGCGTCGCGAACGATTGTTCGCCCACTGTGTGATGTGGAACGCGACGTAGTTTCACATCATGCCGCCGGCTCGCAACTGTCGGCCGGCTTGTAGACGGCCATTCCCTATGTGTTCAACTACTCTATGCGTGTGGTTGCTCGCGGTTGAGGCGGCCGCGGCGCGCTCTGCTCGCGTCCCGCTTCGCGCGCTCTGCTCACGTCCCGCCGCGCGCCCTTTGCTCGCGTCCCTTCGCGCGCGGTGCAAGCATTTTGGGCTGGCGCATGATCACGTACGTTCGGGGTGCCTTATGCATGCGGTTACGCCGGACGCGGCGCCATGACGCAGTTACGTGTGGCAAAAACTGCCTTGCGGACGTGCCGAGAATCCCGGCCGCCCGGCCCTCATTTATTCCCGCGGCCATTTACCTTCATCTCTCGCGCCCCACGACACAATAAGCACACCCACGACGACACATACAGAGAGGATATCCAGTGGCTCCAATGGTGCACCCGGCTGCTGACGACGACGACGGGCGGCAGTTCACCACGCCTCACGTAGTTGACACCCACGTGAGGAGGAAGGACCTCTCGGTGGTGTACACCAACGAGCCGGTCTTGGTGTAGAGCTCCATCCACACTATGGAGCAGTTGCTTGCTGAGGACGAGTACCAAGTGGTCGGCTTTGACCTCGAGTTCACCGGCGGTCGTGCCAGGTATGATCAAAAGGTTGCCGTCACCCAGTTGTGCGTGCGCCATCACGTCCTCGCCTACCACTACTCCCTGGCCATAAGGCCTTGCGAGCGTTTCGCCAGGTTTATCAACAACCCCGACTACAGGTTCGCTACGGTGGACACCGTGAACGATCTAAAGGTGCTCGAGACAACGGGCTTGGCCTGCCAGAATCTTGTCAACATCCAAGGCCAGTACAGGGTCTGGGGTAGAAAGAAGAAGAAGGACTCCTTGGTTGACCTAGCTATGGCCATCATCGACCCCTACTACAGAGGCATGAAATATGAGTGCAAAAAGAACAAGGATGCCTGGCACGAGGCCTGGGTGCGGAGACTGGATGAAGAACACGTAAAGTACGTGGCCAAGGATGCGTACACAAGCTATGAGATGTACAGGCGGATCGCTGACATGAGGGAGTGCCTCCTTCCAGTGGATGACGAGGGATTCGATCGAGGCACAAGTAGAGTAGTGGCGGCAGCGTCACAAGAAGTAGATGATTAGATGATCGTTTCTCCTAGTTTAGAATGCATGTAATTGTTTATTAAGGTGTGTGCGAATGTTTTGCATAGTCACCTATGTAATTGGATGTTTAATTTGGTTATATACGTTGTTCTTCTGTAGACTGAGCAAATTACAACACAGATGGACTAAACTAGGGAACCCGTCGGTGATGATTTCATCAATCGCTGACAATTGTATACCAGCAAGCGTTTGCGCACAACACACATGGGTTATTAGCAGGAATCGTCCGTGTTGTTATCCGTCTTCCCACACATTTCGGATTACTGACCTGTTTGCCGCGTATCACACACATCTTGTTAAGTTGAACCATTTCTGTTGTGTTGGGTAATCGCAAATAGTTCATCCGAGTGAACCGCATGCCGTATATCGCACACACCTTGATCTGTCTGACCATTTCTGTTGTGTTGCGTAATCACAAACAGTTCATCCGAGTGAACTGTATGCCGTGTATCGCACACACCACGAACTGGCTGACAGTGTTTGTTGTTCTGGCTTATCGCAAACAGTTTGTATGGATCAACTGTATGCCACGTATCACACACGCGTCTCTAATCAGAATCATTTTTTATGTCTCCGGCATCGCAAACAGTTCGTCTTATTGGGGACAGTGTTTTTACGACACCGTTTGCGATTCATGCATCGCACACAATTTGGTCGCGGGGTCTCTGATTCATGTGTCGCGTTAGCGGTCGCCTACAGTAGTGAGACAATATCATGATAAATAATTACCTAGTAAAGATGAAATTGTTGGTCTTGCTTCTATTGCTGTACCTCCTACTGATCCTTTAGAACAATATTTGCTAGACCATGAGAATGATATGAATATGAATGAAAGAAACGAAATAGATGAGTTGTTCTTTAAACAAGCACCTATCCTCAAACATAATTTGCCTGTTGAAACCTTGGGAGATCAACCTCCACCCAAGGGTGATCCTGTGTTTGAATTAAAGCAATTACCTGATACACTTAAATATGCTTATCTTGATGAAAAAAAGATATATCCTGTTATTATTAGTGCTAACCTTTCAGAGCATGAAGAAAAGATATTACTTAAAACTCAGCAGAAGCACCGTGCTGCTATTGGATATACTCTTGATGATCTTAAGGGCATTCGTCCCACTTTATGTCAGCATAAATTCATAAGGAGCCAGACGTTAAACCAGTTGTTGATCATCAAAGAAGGCTGAATCCCAAAATGAAGGATGTGGTAAGAACTGAAATATTAAAGCTTATGGAGGCAGGTATAATTTATCCCATAGCTGACAGTAGATGGGTAAGTCCTGTTCATTGTGTTCCTAAGAAAGGAGGTATTATCGTTGTTTCTAATGATAAAAATGAACTAATCCCACAAAGAATTGTAACTGGTTATATGATGGTAATTGATTTCAGAAAATTAAATAAAGCTACTAGGAAAGATCATTATCCCTTGCCTTTTATTAATCAAATGTTAGAAAGATTATCTAAGCATACACACTTTTGCTTCCTAGATGGTTATTATGATTCCTCTCAAATACATGTTTCACCTGAAGATCAAGAAAAAACCACCTTTACTTGTCTTTTTGGAACTTATGCTTATCGTCGTATGCCTTTTGGTTTATGTAATGCACCTGCTACCTTTCAAAGATGTATGACTGCTATATTCTCTGACTTTTGTGAAAAGATTGTTGAGGTTTTCATGGATGATTTCTCCGTTTATGGAACTTCTTTTGATGATTGCTTGAGCAACCTTGATCGAGTTTTGCAGAGATGTGAAGAAACTAATCTTGTCTTGAATTGGGAGAAGTGCCACTTTATGGTGAATGAAGGTATAGTCCTTGGGCATAAAGTTTCTGAAAGAGGTATTGAAGTTGATAAAGCTAAAGTTGATGCTATTGAAAAAATGCCATGTCCTAAAGATATCAAACGTATAAGAAGTTTCCTCGGTCATGCTGGTTTCTATAGAAGGTTTATAAAAGACTTCTCTAAAATTTCTAGGCCTCTTACTAATCTCTTGCAAAAAGATGTTCCATTTGTTTTTTATGATGATTGCGTAGAAGCCTTTGAAATACTTAAGAAAGCCTTAATTTTTGCACCTATTGTTCAACCACCTGATTAGAACCTACCCTTTGAAATTATGTGTGATGCTAGTGATTATGCTGTAGGAGCTGTTCTAGGATAAAGAGTTGATAAGAAATTAAATGTTATCTATTATGCTAGTAAAACTCTAGACAGTGCTCAAAGAAATTATGCTACTACCAAGAAAGAATTTTTAGCTGTTGTATTTGCATGTGATAAATTCAGATCTTACATTGTTGATTCCAAAGTTACTATTCATACTGATCATGCTGCTATTAAATATCTTATGGAAAAGAAAGATGCTAAACCTAGACTTATTAGGTGGGTTCTTTTGGTACAAGAATTTGATTGCATATTGTTGATAGAAAGGGAGCTGATAATTTGTCTAGAATGGAAAATGTTCTTGATGACCCACTTCCTATTAATGATGATTTTCCTGATGAACAATTAGCTGTGATAAATGCTTCTCGTAATACTCCTTGGTATGCAGACTATGCTAATTACATTGTTGCTAAATATATACCACCTAGTTTTACATACCAACAAAAGAAAAGGTTTTTCTTTAATTTAAGACATTAGTTTTGGGATAACCCACACTTATATAAAGAAAGAGTAGATGGTATTATTAGATGTTGTGTACCTGAGCATGAACAGGAATAAATCCTACGTAAATGTTACTCCGTGGCATATGGAGGACACCATGCGGGAGACAAAACTGCACACAAGGTATTACAATCTGGTTTTTATTTTCCTACTCTTTTCAAAGATGCACGTAAGTTTGTCCTTTCTTGTGATGAATGTCAAAGAATTGGTAATGTTGGTAGACGTCAGGAAATGCCTATGAATTATTCACTTGTTATTGAACCATTTGATGTTTGGGGTTTTGATTATATCGGACCTTTTCCTAAATCCAATGGGTATACTCATATTTTAGTTACTGTTGATTACGTTACTAAGTGGGTAGAAGCTACTCCAACTAGTAGTGCTGATCATAACACTTCTATTAAAATGCTTAAAGAAGTTATATTCCCGAGGTTTGGAGTCCCTAGATATTTAATGACTATTGGTGGTTCACATTTTATTCATGGTGCTTTTCGTAAATTGCTTGCTAAATATGAGGTCAATCATAGAATTGCATCTCCTTATCATCCTCAGTCTAGTGGTCAAGTTGAATTAACTAATAGAGAAATAAAATTGATTTTGCAAAAGATTGTTAATAGATTTAGAAAAAAATGGGCTAAGAAACTTGATGATGCACTATGGGCTTACAGAACTGCTTATAAAAATCCTATGGGTATGTCTCCATATAAAATGGTTTATGGAAAAGCATGTCATTTACCTCTTGAGTTAGAACATAAAGCATATTGGGCAATTAAAGAACTTAACTATGATTTTAAACTTGCCGGTGAAATGATGTTATTTGGTATTAGTTCTTTAGATGAATGGAGAACCCAAGCTTATGAAAATGCCAAGTTGTTTGAAGAAAAAGTTAAAAGATGGCATGGTAAGAGAATTCAAAAATGGGAATTCAAAGTAGGTGATCATGTTCTATTATACAATTCTCGTTTAAGATTTTTTGCATGAAAACTTCCCTCTAAATGGGAAGGACCGTACATCATCGAAGAAGTTTATCGCTCCGGAGCCATCAAAATAAATAACTTCGAAGGCAATAATCCAGGAGTTGTTAATGGGCAAAGAATTAAACATTATATCTCAGGTACACCCATTAGTGTTGAAACTAATATTATTCAAACAATGAAACCAGAAGAGCACATAGAGGAAACCTTCCGGAACGCTCCAGAATCATGAAAAGGAGTAGGTATGTGGTACGGTAAGTAAACCGACTCCAAAACTTCCATAAAAGTACTTTCTGTCCGTTTTGGAATATATAAAAAAATTAGGAAAATAATAAACAGTCCGAAAAGTGCACGAGGAGGCGACAAGCCTGGGGGGGCGCGCCCTACCCCCCAGGGTGCGCCTACCAGGCTTGTGGCGCCCTCGTGGACTTTCCTGACTCCTTTTTTCTTCCATATTACTTATTATGCTCGGGAAAAATTCATTATATATACTCACGGGTGTTTTGACCACCGCATCGCAAGTTTCTTCTCTGTTCTTGTTTCGTGTTGTTTGCTGTTAGATTTTTGAGGCCGGGCATCATGTCTTCCGCTTCCTCCAACAATGTGGGAGACAATGCTTGGTTGCTACAGATGGAACTCAGGAGAGAGGAGGAGGAGGAGGTTACCATGGAAGAAGATGATGGAGATTCGCTGGAGGTCCACCCTTCGGTTTCTGAGAGGGGTACCCATGCCGGCATCTCCACAACTCCAAATCCTCATCAAGCCGTGAGAAGCACTACAATCCATGGGAGTCCAGAGGTACAAGAAGGGCTTCCTCCTAGGAGACCCTTACACAGGTTACATCGGAACAATTTTCATAATTTGGTCCACAATTATGGGGTTGAAAACACTCCTCACATGCACATACCTTCTAATTGGGATATTTCCCGTCCAAGTGAGAATGATGCAGGAAAGGGATCATGGTGGCCAGAAAATAAACATATTATGGTTGAAGTGCAAAAGAACTCCACCGCAATTCAGCAGTTGCTTCGGGAGGTCCAGAGTTTGAAGGATATTTTCTTAAATATTTTGAAGGACAAGCCTACCACTTCATCACCACCATCACTGTCGTGGTTTTGTCACGGTAGATGTCCTCGTGAAAAGGACTTAGTGGTGAGGCCATCACAACTAGGTGGTAGCTGGAACGGGGTTGGTCGGAATCGAGAGACGCGAGTTTTACCCAGGTTCGGCCCCTCACGGTGGAGGTAAAAGCCTACATCCTGCTTGATTGCTATTGATGATGATGATCTCGATTATAAGGGTGTTGTTTCGCTACCTCTATCTCGAGAGCTACTAGTTTGTCTGTCTCAACTTGTCTCTAATTGACTTGTCTCTCTTGGGGTGCCTTGCCCCTCCTTATATAAGTTGAAGAGGCCGGCTTACATGTAGAGTCCTAGTAGGACTACAACTAGTCTCTTTTCTACTACAAGCCGGATAATAGTCCGGGTCTTGCTTCCCTTGCCAAGTCTTGCTTCCCTTGTCAGGGAACTTTCCTCTTCTTGGACCTTCTCTGCGAGCCGGCCCTCCAAGCCTTTCCATGAGCCGGCCTTCTACCGGGTTGCACACTGGGCCTTAGGCCTTGTCGTCCAGGTCGACCCGGTAAGCGAGGTGACCCATGAGCCGCCAAGTGATGGGCCGGGTCATTCCTCCTGGCTGGGTCAAACCGTGGGGAATATCCCCAACATTAGCCCCCAGGTTAGCTTGAATTTATTCATGCTAAGCACCTGAAAACAAGAATAATTAATACGTTAAAGGACCGGCACGTTCAAATAGCCGGCTTATTCAATGAACCAGCTCCTGGAAAAATCCAGATTTCTTTGTCATATCAACATTCTTGCTTCGCAATCAACTTACTGTCACTGAATCCTCACAGAAAAATATTGAGAAAAATAATCCATCTGATATTGAGCCGGTTTTCAGTGCCTCAACTTGAAATTTTTTTGGGAATAAACACCCGTCTGATGTTGAGCCGGCTTTCTGGGCCTTCTAAGAATAGCTTGGAGCAAATAAACTTTGCAAAATTTTCCTTCGAGAATATGAGACCCGGTTCGCTCAAAAATGAGGACTTGAAGGTGTTCCTCCCTTAGATCCATATTACCTGTAGCCCCCAAGTCTTAAGAGTGGAAAGTAGTGAGAGCTTAAGACTTGCTTAAATGTAAATGTTGCAACTTTGGAGAAATCCGAGTTGTTCATCTGAGTCACCAGTCATAAACTGAATGTTTGCATTTCACATGTGTAGCCCCGAAGGGCCGGCTCATCAGTATGTGATGGGCCGGGTCTTCAATTTGGACCTTATGATTTGTTTAAACAACTGAACGCTGTAGCCCCCAAGTGCCGGGTTGTCTTGCCTGCAGCAACCTGGGACTTGAACTTAGCTTTTGATGTTTGTAGATGTATAGCTGCAAATAATGTAGCCCCCAAGGGCCGATTTACTAGTGAGTCGGGTCTTCAATGAAAGTAGTTTAAAATGACAATGCATTAGCCCCCCAAGTGCCGTGGTGCATGCTTGCAGCAACATGGGACTTTCATACTTAATATAATCTTGATTTGAATAATGTAGCCCCCAAGTGCCGGGTCGTGTGCCTGCGGCGACTCGGGACTATTCCTTCCATTGTAGAATAAAATCAGATCCATTGTAGCCCCCCAGACTCAAGGAGAAAACCAAGCAAAGCCGGCCAAACCAACTCTTGAAGACCCGACGTTTGAAAATTGTGGAGAAAAACTTGCCTGAGTCGGAGGGACAGTTTGTTTGGATGATGTTGCTGGGTACTTTGCATATCAACGCTGAATTTGTTGCTAAATCCATCAAGAGTGTTGCCTTGCATAACACTTCATATTTCATTGCCTTTAATAAATCCGGTTGCCATGATATCCTTGCTTGAATTTTGTTCTCCTTTGCAGCATCAGAATAATCCAAATTGTGAATTGCCGCTGGTAATTCATTAAACCCTGCTCCTTACTGTAAGCTAGCATTTTGGATTTCGAAGGAAATAACCATCTCCTTGAGCCGGCTTTGAAAACCTCAATCATTTAATACTGGTTATGAGAAACCATGATGAAGACCCGGCTCTCAATTGTAAGCCGGTTTTGTAGATGTAGTAAATATGTACCTGCAATTGTTTCAAAATCGGCTTTGATAGCCATGTTATTTAAAACTGGTTTTGATAAACCATATAAGACTCGGCCATTTTGGCTATCAAAGATTTGTTTGTTCCTGCAGAGTTACAATGTAACCCGGTTTGAAAATCGGCTCCTGCGACATAAACAAATATAGCCATGCATATATGATGCATTGTATGATGATGCAATGTATGATGATGGAATGTATGATGATGTATGTGTATGATAACAGAGTTTAAAAACGCCGGCTTTCATGGCACGACATAAAACCGGCTTTCAAGGCTCGAGTCTGATTTGCTTCGGTGAAGCAGGCTTTCCACCTCACCTCTGTGATTGACTCATCAGGCGTACCCCGGGTCACCTTTTCAGAGTAGCATCTTGCTAACAGGCAGGTTTAACCAAGTAAAGTTTGGCTTTTTGCCGGGTTAAAAGGGTATTGTAAGCTAAACTCGATGAGTTGGAAGCCCCCAAGTAACCATATGGTCATGGAAAAGCTCAACATAGGATATACAGGAGACAATGCTACTACTTCAAAACATCTGGGGTCCAGATAAGCCGGCTTTATTCCATTGATCATTATTGAGCAGGATACCAATGTTTAGACTGCTGATAACCCACAAGTATAGTAGATCAATTGTAGCTTTTTTGATAAATAAGAGTGTCGAACCCAACGGGGAGCTAAAGGTAGAATTAATATTTCCTTCAAGTTCTATCGACCACCGATACAACTCTACGCGTACTTAACGTTCGCTTTACCTAGAACAAGTATGAAACTATTTTGTAGGTGATAGGATAGGTTTGCAAGAATAAAACTAGAAGTACTTTGCGAGAATAAAACTACGAGTAATTTACAAGATAATAAAAGTTAGTTGTTTAGTAGAAAGCTTTTGTAACACAAGAGAATGATTTGTCCCTTGGCAATCGATAACTAGACCGATAATCATTGTTGCAATTTTATATGAGGGAGAGGCATGAGCTAACATACTTTCCGTACTTGGATCATATGCACTTATGATTGGAACTCTAGCAAGCATCCGCAACTACCAAAGATCATTAAGGTAAAACCCAACCATAGCATTAAGTATCAAGTCCTCTTTACTCCCATACGCAACAACCCCCTTACTCGGGGTGTAAGCTTCTGCTACTCTAGCCGCCCACCATAAGAGAATTATGAACGTATTGCAAACCCTACAGTGGGAATCCCCCACGTGTGCGCGGAACGGAAGGCACCATAGGACAGCACCAAAATAAAACGTACAAGTCAAACCAATCACGATCATCAATCAACCCATAGGACAAAACGAATCTACTCAAACATCATAGGATGGCCACAAATCGCTGGATAATAATATGTAGAATTAATCACCATGTTTAAGTAGAGATTACAGCGGGGGGAAGAGGTGTTACACCGCTGCATAGAGGGAGAGAGAGTTGGTGGTGACGGCGGCAAAGTTGTTGGTGTAGATCGCCGTCACGATGATTGCCCCGGCGGCGTTCCGGCGCCACCGGGAGAGAGGGGGAGAGAGCCCCCTCCTTCTTCTTCTTCCTTGGCCTCCCCCCTAGATGGGAGGAGAGTTCCCCCTCTGGTCCATGGCTGCCATGGCGGCGGAGGGGCAGGAGCCCCTCCTAGATTGGATCGCTCTCTCTGTTCTCTTCTGTTTCGCGTTCCTGTTTTCTCGCCTTTCACCGTTTCTTAAATTCCCGGAGATCTGTCACTCCAATTGCGCTGAAATTTTAACACGATTTTTTTCCGGATATTAGCTTCCTTGCGGCCGAAGAAGGGCACCAACCGACCTACGAGGGCCTCATGAGGCTCCACGGCGCGCCGGGCCCCCCTGGCGCGCCCTGGTGCCTCGTGGGGACCACGAGCACCGCCTTGCGTTGATTCCACCTCCCAAAAATCACATATATTCCAAAATAATTCTCCGTAAATTTTATTGCATTTGGACTTTGTTTGATATGGATATTCTGTGAAACAAAAAACATGCAACAAACAGGAACTGGCACTGGGCACTGGATCAATATGTTATTCCCAAAAATAATATAAAATGTTGCCAAAAATATGTGAAAGTGGTAGAATATTGGCATGAAACAATCAAAAATTATAGATACGACGGAGACGTATCAGCATCCCCAAGCTTAATTCCTGCTCGTCCTCGAGTAGGTAAATGATAAAAAAGATAATTTTTGATGTGGAATGCCACCTTGTATAATCTTGATCATATAGTTTAATCATGGCATGAATATTAAGACACAAGTGATTCAAAGCAATAGTCTATAATTTGATATAAAGACATCAATACTCAAGCATACTAACAAACAACCATGTCTTTCAAAATATCAACGCTAAAGAAAGTTATCTCTAGCCCATTATGCTCAATCATTGATCCATTCATGAAACACACTCAACATTAACTACACCCAATGCACAAGTATGACAATAGTGCTCTCTAGTTGGTGCTTTATAAGAGAAGATGGAGACTCAATAAAAATAAAAATGCATAAAAGTAAAATAGATAGGCCCTTCGCAGAGGGAAGCAGAGATTTGCAGAGGTGCCAGAGCTCAAAGCTTAAATTAGAGAGATAAAATTATTTTTTAGAGGCATGCTTTTCCTATCAATGAAAATGATCGAGAATTCCCAATATCTTCCATGCTAGACACATCATAGGCGGTTCCCATAAAGAAAATAAAGTTTATTTCCTTTCACCATTCTTTCACAATCCATGGCTAGCCGTATCCACGGGTGCCCTCCATACCAACACTTTCCAAGGAATTTTGTTGTTATTAATTTTTGATTCATTGTGGGACTGGGCATCCCTATTACCAGCCAGTCTCTAGTGCAATGACAAGTGAATAAACATCTTCGTGAGAATAACACACCTAGCATGGAAAATATTGGCCACCCCCTGCCGCTTCATGAGTGGTACGGGCACACAAAACGGAAAATTATTTTGAAAAATTAGAGTTGGCACATGCAAATTTACTTGGAACGGCATGGAAATATCGCATATAGGTAGGTATGGTGGACTCATTTGGCACAACTTGGGTTTAAGGAGTTTGGATGCACAATCAGTATTCCCGCTTAGTACAAATGAAGGCTAGCAAATAGATTGAGAAGCAACCAACCAAAAAACAAAAACGGTCATAAACATGCATTGAACATAACTAACACTGAATAATGCACCATACGTAGGATATAACTTCGTTGCATAACTATTGACTTTACGTGCATGCATAGGGAATCAGAAACCTTAACACCAATATTCTTACTAAATCACAATTACTCACTAGCATAACTCACATATTATCATATCCATATCGCAAAACTATTGCAAGGAATCAAGCTTATCATATTCAGTGATCTACAAGTTTTATGTAGGATTTTCTGACTAACCATGTGAATTACCAATTCCTGTTGACTCTCTAAATAGATATAAGTGAAGCAAGAGAGTTTAATTATTTCTACAAAAGATCACACTCTAATAAATATAAGTTAAGCAAAAGAACATTCTACAAATAATGGTTTTCTATATGAAGAGAAACATTCATCCAAACTTCAAATGATATAAGTGAAGCACATGAAGCATTCTATAAAGCCATACTAAAAAGATATAAGTGAAGTGCAATGAGCATTCTATAAATCAACCAAGGCCTATCTCATACCATCATGGTGCATAAAATAAAAGGGAAAAATAAACACAAAATACGCTCCAAGAATTTACGCATATCATGTGAACAAAACAAAAACCGAGACATACCGATAATTGTTGAATAAAGATGGGATGCCTTCCGGGGCATCCCCAAGCTTAGACGCTTGAGTCTCCTTGAATATTTACTTGGGGTACCTTGGGAATCCCCAAGCTTGAGCTCTGGCCTCTCCTCATTCTTCTCATATCAATACCTCCTCGATCTTTGAACACTTCATCCACACAAAACTTAACAAAACCTTCGTGAGATCCGTTAGTATAATAAAGCAAATCACTACTTTAAGTACTATTTCAAACCCATTCATATTTTATTTTTGCATTATACCTACTGTATTCTAACTTCTCCAAGGCTTATACCTTCCGATACAATCCATAGTTTCATCAAAACAAGCAAAACAATGCATCAAAAACAGAATCTGTCAAAAACAGAACAGTCTGTAGTAATCTGAACATTGACCATATTTATGTAACTCCAAAAATTCTGGAAAATTAGGAAAAAATAACCGATTTTCATATAAGTACTGTGTAAAATTTTCAGAATTTTTGCATGTTCCAGTAAAAAATGTAAATTCACGCACTACAGCAAAAGTTTCTGTTTTTGCATCGCACACACCAAACAAGCAATTTAAACATCCTAACGGTAAATCTTGGCACATTATTTTTATAATACAATGGATTTGTACAAGGGGATAATTATTTTTGTTGAAAAGTTTCTATAATTCAAGATTTGCAAAGTTTCCATGGGCATGAACAAAGTTCAAGGAGCTCCCCCACTTCAACGGTGCTCGTCTTTCTTACTTTCACTTTCCTTTTTGAAAAGTTTTAGGTTCCATCTATATTTTTTTTGTTTTTAAACTTTATAAAAGCACTCAACAGAAATAAATGACTCTCTAAAACTTCCGGGTTGCCTCCCAGGCAGCGCTTTCTTTAAAGCCATTAAGCTAGGCATAAAGTGCTCAAGTAATGGATCCACCCGGATCCCAAGGTATATCAAAGCCAATTTTAATTAACAATGATTTGTAATTTAGTAGTGAGCACAAAGCAATATATATCATGCAATGACGAAGTCTAACTCTCTTCCTATGCATCGGCATGTCATAAAAGAACAATTCATGCACATCAAGTAAAGGCCAATGCATAGCATAAGTAGTTTCTTGCAATTTTATCGTATTGGAAACATAGAGAGGTAGAGATGTAGTTCCTCTCTCATAATAATTGCAAGTAGGAGCAGCAAGCACATGCATATTATATTCATCAAAATTATCATGTGTAGTAGTAAAACACAACCCATCAATGTAATCCTTAATAAGAGCAAACTTCTCCGATATAGTGTAGTTTGGAGAATTCAAAAAGATAATCGGACTATCATGTGTGGGTGCAATAGCAACAATTTCATTCTTAACATAAGGAACTATAGCAAGTTCATCTTCATAAGCATAATTCAAATTGGCATCATGGCCACAAACATAGCAAGCATTAACTTCATCAAAAAGGGATATTTCAAACAAATCCAAGGGATCATAGCAATCATCATAGCATTCATCCTTCGGTAAGCACGAAGGCAATTTAAACAATGTATGAGTTGAAGAGTTACTCTCATTAGAAGGTGGGCACGGGTGATCAATCCGCTCTTCCTCCTTTTGTTCTTCGCTCTCCTCATCATCTTTTTCATCTAATGAGCTCACAGTTTCATCAATTTCTTCTTCCATAGAATCCTGCAAAATATTAGTCTCTTCTTGGACAACGGAGGTGTCCTCAACATATTTTTTCACATAAGCATTAGAAGCATAGTTATCATAGCAATATTTAAGTATGGCAGAATTTTCAGATTTGTAAAGAGTAGCATCATACTTTTCAAGCAAAGAAGCAATTTCATAAGCACCCTTAAAAGCAACAAATTCTTCAATTTGTTCAATATCATAGTAACTATAAACACCTTTGGCATAAGAAGATACGATTCCATTATAACTAAACTCACATTGGTAGGGAAGGTGTTTCTTAGGGTCTTCAGAACAACAAGTAAAATCATGTATTTCGCATAAATTCCAAGCATAGCAATGCATAGTATTAATTTGATGCCATAAAAGTTTCCCTTTTCGAGATAAGCGGTGTCGCACAAAATGAATATGCTCATCTAATGATTTTCCCTCAACTAATCTAGTTGGGTTTTTAGCACGAGCACAAAGGGATCGAAGATGATCCAAGTAGAAAGCTTCAGCAGTATGATAGATTTTGGGTGGTTCTTCAACCATTGGTTTAGCAAGTACAACTATTTTTTTTGGTATTTTACATTTACTACCCATAACTAAAGATAGAAAACAAGAGCACAAAATAAAATCTACTTAGTGATAAAGCAAACAAGCACACACGAGAATATCAACCCTACGCTATTACTCCCCGGCAACGGTGCCAGAAAAAGTTCTTGATAACCCACAAGTATAGGGGATCAATTATAGCTTTTTCGACAAATAAGAGTTTCGAACCCAACGGGGAGCTAAAGGTAGAATTAATATTCCCTTCAAGTTCTATTGACCACCGATACAACTCTATGCGCACTTAACGTTCGCTTTACCTAGAACAAGTATGAAACTATTTTGTAGGTGATAGGATAGGTTTGCAAGAATAAAACTAGAAGTACTTTGCGAGAATAAAACTATGAGTAATTTGCAAGATAATAAAAGTTAGTTGTTTAGTAGAAAGCTTTTGTAACACAAGAGAATGATTTGTCCCTAGGCAATCGATAACTAGACCGATAAGCATTGTTGCAATTTTATATGAGGGAGAGGCATGAGCTAACATACTTTCCGTACTTGGATCATATGCACTTATGATTGGAACTCTAGCAAGCATCCGAAACTACCAAAGATCATTAAGGTAAAACCCAACCATAGCATTAATATCAAGTCCTCTTTACTCTCATACGCAACAACCCCCTTACTCGGGTGTAAGCTTCTGTCACTCTAGCCGCCCACCATAAGCGAATTATGTACGTATTGCAAAACCTACAGCGGGAATCCCCCACGTGTGCGTGGCACGGAAGGCACCATAGGAAAGCACCAAAATAAAACGTACAACTCAAACCAATCACGATCATCAATCAACCCATAGGACAAAACGAATCTACTCAAACATCATAGGATGGCCACAAATCACTGGATAATAATATGTAGCATTAAGCACCATGTTTAAGTAGAGATTACAGCGGGGAGAAGAGGTGTTACACTGCTGCATAGAGGGAGAGAGAGTTGGTGGTGATGGCGGCGAAGTTGTTGGTGTAGATCGCCGTCACGATGATTGCCCCGGCGGCGTTCCGGCGCCACCGGGAGAGAGGGGGAGAGAGCCCCCTCCTTCTTCGTCTTCCTTGGCCTCCCCCCTAGATGGGAGGTGAGTTCCCCCTCTGGTCCATGGCTGCCATGGCAGCGGAGGGGCAGGAGCCCCTCCTATATTGGATCTCTCTCTCTGTTCTCTTCTGTTTCGCGTTCCTGTTTTCTGGCCTTTCACCGTTTCTTAAATTCCCGGAGATCCGTAACTCCAATTGCGCTGAAATTTTAACACGATTTTTTTCCGGATATTAGCTTCCTTGCGGCTGAAGAAGGGCACCAACCGACCTACGAGGGCCTCACGAGGCACCACGGCGCGCCCTGGTGCCTCATGGGGCCCACGGGAACCGCCTTGCGTTGATTCCACCTCCCAAAAATCATATATATTCCAAAATAATTCTCCGTAAAATTTTATTGCATTTGGACTTCATTTGATATGGATATTCTGTGAAACAAAAAACATGCAACAAACAGGAACTGGCACTGGGCACTGGATCAATATGTTAGTCCCAAAAATAATATAAAATGTTGCCAAAAATATGTGAAAGTGGTAGAATATTGGCAAGAAACAATCAAAAATTATAGATACGATGGAGACGTATCAACTGCGCATCATGGCGACTAGTCTTCTTTGGTAACCTTTCTTTTCGCCAATACGGCAGGATGCCCATGTTTGAACTGCGCATCTTGGCAGCTAGTCCTCTTTGGCAACCTTTACTTTTTCGTCAATGAGGCAGGATACCTATGTTCGAACTGCGCATCGTGGCAGCTAGTCCTCTTTCGCAACCCTTACTTTTTCACCAATAAGGCAGCAGCCCCCAGGACCGGGTTGTCTTCCCTGCAACGACCCAGGGTTTTTGTATTTGTTGAAACCAGCCAAATCTGCTGAGTCATGTCTGTGTAGCCCCCGAGTCTTAAGTCGACTCGAGGAGTTGGCTTGAGATTCTTTATACTTGGCTGTGGGATAAACTGGCGTAGAGCTGACAGCTGAAAAGATGAAATTTATTGAAGCCAGAGGCGATGTGGCGAGTTGATGATCTTCGCGATGCTCGTCGTTTGTCCTCGGCATATGTCGTTCAACAAAGCCGTTTCTGCCCAAATGGAGTTCCTACGCGTCTTGACTCGTACCTTGCTATTCTCACTTGTTCCGGCTCTCCCGGCTCCTCCAGGGCCGTTCTCTTTTCTGTTTCTTCGCTACCGGCTTCAGAATTGCCGGCTCTACTGAGACCGGCTCTCTTTGCTCTTTCGGGGACGTTTCCTCCATGGCCGACTCTTCTGTTTGTTTTGATGTGATGAATTAGACTTGACAGCAAGATGGTGAGCTGCGTGTTATGCCGGATAGCTTGGTGTGTGCCGGTCAATGGAGTGGACTCTGGCACTCTTCGGTGTGGTGATGTAAACTGGACCGCAGTGGCGACGGCTCACGCGCGTGCCCGTTGGGCAACTCGTGCGAGGGGGCGCAGCCCCGGCGTGTTGATGTAGACCAGACCGCGGCGGCTTGGGCGCGTCTGTTGGGCAGCTCGGGCGAGCGGGCGCTGGTACGGTCTCCGGGTTTCATTGTAGATTGGACCGCAGGGACGACGGCCTAAGCGCCTATCCGTCGGGCGGTACGGACGGGCGGACGCTGGCGTAGGATGATGCTGGCATACGCTCCGTTTCCATGGTATGGTATTATCTTCATAGTGAACTTTTGTCCTGTGAATAAAAATAATACAGGCCAAGTAATTGTTCTCGAAGGATTTAATGTGTGCTAATAAAAAGACTGGACGGACAACACCTGATTTATTTGGGAGACAGATGATCTGTGTGCAACGTCCACCGGGATGTCCGATTGATGAGACTCACCATAGTATTTCTTGTTGCAGATCCATCCACCCTTTTTTTTGTTGCTCACGTGAGGACCATGCAACGTGATAGTTTTTTTAGTACGCCGTGTTGAAGAAAACCAGACCACATGAATGGCGAGCTGCTTGTTTGTCGGGCAGCTCAGTGTGGCGCAGGCAACTGTTGGCGCGGCTAGACTTGATCTCGGTATCTCAGATAAATCTACAGTTGAAGTATCAACTGCATGCAGCCAGACCAGTACCTCTTTTTCTATTTCCTTCTTTGAGGTATGAATTATCAAGTCTTCCTTCCTCCACGAGCTGTTTGTTCCTGGACTTTGAGACATCAGCGATATGGCACATCTGTTGGGCCAGCGGCCGCAGGGTTAGACCGATTTGAAGCAGTCAAGCAGTAGATCGGTTGGGTCAGCCCGTCGTGTCCTCCATCTAGTGGTGGAGCGGCGGCAGTAGCAGCCGGTCACCTTGAGGCCATGCACCTTCGTATGGCATGTGAGGTCCAGCCTCTGCGCGGACCAGCTTCTTCTGTTTCTTCTTTGCGTTGACCTTTGGAGTGGCCCCTGTAGATTGGATCGTAGTTGAATTCCTTTTTTATGAGAGGGAGCAGTACTGACTTGATCTCGTGCCTAGCACTTGTACGGCCAGATTTTTTCTGAAGTCTGAGTCGCCTTTTTACATGGTAGTCTGCCAGTACTATTCCAGGAGGCTCCTTTGGACGGTTTTGACTTTGAC
The DNA here is from genome assembly GCA_039707655.1 of Elymus sibiricus. Taxonomy (NCBI): domain Eukaryota; kingdom Viridiplantae; phylum Streptophyta; class Magnoliopsida; order Poales; family Poaceae; genus Elymus; species Elymus sibiricus. The sequence continues at coordinate 51,787,548 of CM077668.1, forward strand.
CCGGAGTACTAGTAGTAGTACTATTACTAGAAGAGTAGGGATTGATTTGACGTGCTTGTTTTGATCAGACCTCACGCGGCTGTTCGTTCCGAGAATTGAAAAGCTGCCGCCACAGCTGAACTATGTCGATTTAATTGAACGGCGACGTTTTTTGATTGGATTACTGTCGCCACTGTCGGTTTCGGCGGATGGCGGTGCACAGTACGCCAACTTTTTTTTAAACAATCTGGACTCCACGCTTGCTTCAACATGTAGTAGTAGTAAACCGGGTCTTTTCTTCTCTGAAACTGATCCAGCTAATTAATGCTTTTTCATGCCAACAACCATGCATGTAGCTTTTCCAACTTAACATACGTTGATTTCCTTTCGGACTTGAGCTGCTTGTGTGCTTAAGCACTTGATTACGTGCAGCCGGATGAGATTGAGACCAGAACGGATTTGGCCAAGGGCTATTTGGATTAGACGATGGAGCGGCTCCAACTAGAAAACTCGGCGGGTTCCAGTAGCCGGGTCTGGCTCCGTCCAGAAAACGAAAAACGAGCCGACGCAGCAAGATTTAACCACACCGACGAAATTTGCTCTATGTCAGCGAGGAAATTTGCATCCGATTCGTCCAGCTTAATGTGGTGATGGTTGCCGCCATTGTTGATGATGAAATTTGATCGCGACGAAATGGATAAATCGGCCAGATGCAGTCTGGTCGACAAAGATGATGAAAAATTGGACCCACCGAAATCTGAATCCACGACGCACGCGGCCCCACGGTTGTCCCATGACGGGTTATCGTGCGTGATTGCTCCATGCCGGCTCTTCTTTATCCGATCAATTGCGAGCTTCTCGATCCCTGAAGAGCTCCCGCCAAGAACACAATACCACCGTGCGAGACCCCACGATGGGCGCCAACTGTCGTGGTTTTGTCACGGCAGATGTCCTCGTGAAAAGGACTTAGTGGTGAGGCCATCGCAACTAAGTGGAAGCTTGAACGGGGTTGGTCGGAATCGAGAGACGCGAGTTTTACCCAGATTCGGCCCCTCACGGTGGAGGTAAAAGCCTACATCATGCTTGATTGCTATTGATGATGATGATCTCAGTTATAAGGGTGTTGTTTCGCTACCTCTATCTCGAGAGCTACTAGTTTGTCTGTCTCAACTTGTCTCTAATTGACTTGTCTCTCTTGGGGTGCCTTGCCCCTCCTTATATAAGTTGAAGGGGCCGGCTTACATGTAGAGTCCTAGTAGGACTACAACTAGTCTCTTTTCTACTACAAGCCGGATACTAGTCCGGGTCTTGCTTCCCTTGCCAAGTCTGGCTTCCCTTGTCAGCGAACTTTCCTCTTCTTGGACCTTCTCTACGAGCCGGCCCTCCAAGCCTCTCCGTGAGCCGGCCTTCTGCCGGGTTGCACACTGGGCCTTAGGCCTTGTCTTCCAGGTCGACCCGGTAAGCGAGGTGACCCATGAGCCGCCTAGTGATGGGCCGGGTCATTCCTCCTGGCCGGGTCAACCCGTGGGGAATATCTCCAACATTAGCCCCCAGGTTAGCTAGAATTTATTCATGCTAAGCTCATGAAAACAAGAATAATTAATACATTAAAGGACCGGCATGTTCAAATAGCCGGCTTAATCAATGAACCAGCTCCTGGAAAAATCCAGGTTTCTTTGTCATATCAACATTCTTGCTTCGCAATCAACTTGCTGACACTGAATCCACGCAGAAAAATATTTAGAAAAATAATCCATCTGATATTGAGCCGGTTTTTAGTGCCTCAACTTGAATTTTTTTGGGAATAAACACCCATCTGATGTTGAGCCGGCTTTCTGGGCCTTCTAAGAATAACTTGGAGCAAATAAACTTTGCAAAATTTTCCATCGAGAATATGAGACCCGGTTCGCTCAAAACTGAGGACTTGAAGGTGTTCCTCCTTTATATCCATATTATTTGTAGCCCCCAAGTCTTAAGAGTGGAAAGTAGTGAGAGCTTAAGACTTGCTTAAATATAAATGTTGCAACTTTGGAGAAATCCGAGTTGTTCATTTGAGTCACCAGTCATAAACTGAATGTATGCATTTCACATGTTTAGCCCCCAAGGGCCGGCTCATCAGTATGTGATGGGCCGGGTCTTCAATTTGGACCTTTTGATCTGTTTAAACAACTGAACGCTGTAGCCCCCATGTGCCGGGTTGTCTTGCCTCCAGCAACCTGGGACTTGAACTTAGATTTTGATGTTTGTAGATGTATAGCTGCAAATAATGTAGCCCCCAAGGGCCGGTTTACTATTAATAGTGAGCCGGGTCTTCAATGAAAGTAGTTTAAAATGACAATGCATTAGCCCCCAAGTGCCGTGGTGCATGCTTGCAGCAACATGGGACTTTCATACTTAATGTAATCTTGATTTGAATAATGTAGCCCCCAAGTGCCGGGTCGTGTGCCTGCGGCGACTCGGGACTATTCCTTCCATTGTAGAATAAAATCAGATCCATTGTAGCCCCCAGGATTCAAGGAGAAAACCAAGCAAATCCGGCCAAACCAACTCTTGAAGACCCGACGTTTGACAATTGTGGAGAAAAACTTGCCTGAGTCGGAGGGACAGTTTGTTTGGATGATGTTGCTGGGTACTTTGCATATCAACGCTGAATTTGTTGCTAAATCCATCAAGAGTGCTGCCTTGCATAACACTTCATATTTCATTGCCTCTCTGCGAGTCGGCCTTCTCTGCGAGTCGGCCCTCCAAGCCTCTGCGTGAGCCGGCCTTCTGTCGGGTTGCACACTGGGCCTTAGGCCTTGTCGTTCAGGTTGACCCGGTAAGCGAGGTGACCCATTAGCCGCCAAGTGATGGGCCGGGTCATTCCTCCTGACCGGGTCAAACCATGGGGAATATCCCCAACAATCACCCAAGAAGGAGATTTGAGTACATGGGTATGGGCACCACCCTTGGCTTGTGCCAAGCTTGGGGGAGGTGCCCCGGTATCGTATCATCATCACTTTTTATCATCATTATCTATCTTAGTTCGATCCTTAGTTATTTCGTGATTTAGAAGAATAAAGTTTTAGTATGATTTAATTTCGAGTGCTTGCTTTGAGATCTATCTATCTATGTAATCGTGTGTGAGAGTTATATAATAAAGAGTAGTTTGAGTTGAGTGTTTTGCTTTTGATGATTCAATCTTAGAAATAAAAAGTGAATAAAAAGAATAGAGATCATATGCTAATCCCATGGGGAGTGACGACTTCACATAAAAGAAGTATAATTGATAAAACTTGTTGGAAGTTGACAAACATAGCATTGGTCATTGTTGCAATTCATGAAAAAGTAATAAAGGAAGAGAGGCCTCACATATAAATACACTATCTTGGACATCTTTTATGATTGTGAGCCCCCATTAAATATTCTATGTCAATTAGTCGACGCTGGACAAGGAAGACAGCGTAATGAGTTATGTACTAAGTAGAGATACTACTTGTGCATCCAAAAACCATTAAACCCAGTTTCATGCCATGAGAGTCCACTATATCTACCTATGGATTGAATAAGATCCTTCAAGTAAGTTGTCATCGGTGCAAAGCAATAAAAATTGCTCCTAAACATGTATGAACTTTTATTGTAAGGGAAAATAAGCTTTGTACGATCTTGTGATGGTGGAGTAATAAAAGCGACAAACTGCATAATAAAGGTTGCTATCACCAGGGGCAATATAAAGTGACGTTCCTTTACATTAAGAGCTTGGACATCCAAAAACAGAAACCGCATGACAACCTTTGCTTCCCTCTGCGAAGGGCCTATCTTTTACTTTATGTATTTACTTTCATGCAAGAGTCAATAATATTCTCCTCTATTCCATTTTTATTTTCTCTCTTGGCAAGCATCATGTGTTGGGGATTGATCTGGCGGTGCGATTCCGCCGGGGATACTTCCCTCCGGGAGGGGGGAATCGAAGCCATCGACATCACCAACGATCCTCTTATCGTGGGAGGACCAATCTTCATCAGCATCTTCACCAACACCATCTCATCTCAAACCCTAGTTCATCTCTTGTATTCAATCTTTGTCTCAAAACCTCATATTGGTACCTGTGAGTTGCTAGTAGTGTTGATTACATCTTGTAGTTGATGCTAGTTGGTTTATTTGGTGGAAGATTATATGTTCAGATCCTTAATGCTATTCAATACCCCTCTAATCTTAAACATGAATATGATTTGTGAGTAGTTACTTTCGTTCTTGAGGACATGGGATAAGTCTTGTCATAAGTAATCATGTGAATTTGGTATTCGTTCGATATTTTGATGCTATGTATGTTGTGCTTCCTTTAGTGGTGTCGTGTGAACGTCGACTACATGACACTTCACCATCTTTGGGCCTATGGGAAGGCATTGTGGAGTAGTAATTAGATGATGGGTTGCTAGAGTGACAGAAGCTTAAACCCTAGTTTATGCGCTATTCCGTAATGGGCTGATTTGGATCCATATGTTTCATGCTATGGTTAGAGTTATCTTAATTCTACTTTCGTAGTTGCGGATGCTTGCGAGAGGGGGTAATCATAAGTGGGAGGCTTGTTCAAGTAAGAACAGCACCCAAGCACCGGTCCACCCACATATCAAATTATCAAAGTAGCGAACGCGAATCAAACAAACATGATGAAAGTGACTAGATGAAATTCCCGTGTGTCCTCGAGAACGGTTTGCTTATTATACGAGTTTGTTCTGGCTTGTCCTTTGCTATAAAAAGGATTAGGCCACCTTGCTGCACTTTATTATACTTGTTACTTGTTACGAATTATCTTGCTACCGAAACTATCTGTTACCGCTACTTTCAGTACTTGCAGAGAATACCTTGCTGAAAACCGCTTGTCATTTCCTTCTCCTCCTCGTTAGGTTCGACACTCTTACTTATCGAAAGGACTACGATTGATCCCCTAAAATTGTGGGTCATCATACATCAAGACCGTGCCAAATCAAGAACACGGGAGAGAGATCAAACACATAGCTACTAGTACATACCCATAGCCCCGAGGGTTAACTACTCCCTCCTCGTCATGGAGACCACCGGGATGATGAAGATGGCCTTTGGTGATGATTTCCCCCTTGTGGCTCTTCTGGTCCTTCCATGAAGCTTCAGGGGTCTCTTTTGGTCCATAAAAAATCGTCAAATTTTTTGGGGTCAATCCAACAACTTTTATTTCTACACAAAAAACAACACCACGGTAGTTCTGCTAAAAACAGCGTCAGTCCGGGTTAGTTCTATTCAAATCATACCAAAACCAGATAAAATTGTTATAAACATGGCATGAATACTTCATAAATTATAGATACGTTGGAGACGTATCAGCATCCCCAAGCTTAATTCCTACTCGTCCTCGAGTAGGTAAATGATAAAAGAAATAATTTATGAAGTGTGAATGCTAGCATAGGGCATAAGTTTGATCAATGATATTTGCAATCACTTTTCCTAGCATCATAACAACAACTCTTTCTCATTAAACTCATCATGATAAAGTAGCAATCAATTCACATGTTATGGTTTAAACAATACATTCTTTTGAAACTTAACAATCTATGTTCTTAGTCACCAAACAATTTCAATGCATCTCATTTTCAACAAAGTCTAACTAAGAGCTCCACATACTCAATTATCATATAGTCTTCTATGATTGCTAATACTCAAAGCATATTTTTAGAACAAATAGCATCCATCGAACACAGAGAAAGATAGGGGCTTGATGTTTCGCCTCCCAACTTAATTATCATAGAGATAATTGTCAACAATAATAATTCATGATCAAATATATTTGAATTACTATATGTGCCTGGATCTTTCCCCACCACATAATGCTTGCCAACTAGAGAATAGGTTGGAATAAGAAGTTGACTCAACAAAAATAAATAACATGAAATTAAATAGCATAAAAGTAAATAGAATGTCCCTTCGCAGAGGGAAGCAGGGATTTGCAGAGGTGCCAGAGCTCATTGCTTAAAATAGAGATGAATACATTTTGAGTGGTGTGCCTTTCCTGTCAATGTCACGACTACGGATTTCAATATCTTCCATGCTAAACACATTATTGGCGGTTCCCAAGCAGAAATGAAAAGTTTAACTCCCCCTCAACCATTCAAACACAAGCCATGGCTAGCCGAATTCACGGGTGCCCTCCAAACTTTCAACTTTCCAAGGGGAGCTTTTGTTTGATTACATACTTTTTTTCTTTTTATTTAAGGGACTGGGCATCCCAATTACCAGCCTCTCTCGTGCAATGACAAGTCAATAAACCCCCATCATTAGACTAACCCGCTTAACATGGAAGATATTGACCGCCCCGTCCTCCATGAGTGGTACGGGCACACAAAACAGATGTTTATTTGAAGGTTTTAGAGATGGCACATGCAAATTTACTTGGAATGGCAGGGTAATACCGTACATAGGTAGGTATGGTGGACACTCATGGAAGAAACTTAGCTCAAGGATTTTGGATGCACAAGGAGTATTCCCGCTTAGTACAGAAATTTTGGCTAGCAAAAGATTCTAAACAAGCACCACATGTTGGAGGATCCATAACAATATAACTTCTATGCAAATATACCCAAACATAACTCATTACATTGTCTTCCTTGTCCAACTTCAACTTATTTGATCAAGTTTGAAAATAATTAATGGGTATTCACAATCATAAAAGATGTCCAATATAATATATTTGTATGTGAAATTTCTCTTCCATATACTACCTTTCATGAATTGCTTGTATGACCAATATTGTGATTGTCAAACTTCAATAGATTTTACTTTCTAAACCCAATGTGAAACTACTACTAGGCATGAGACAAGCATATGAAGCACATATAATTTCAAATTTATGATATTCAATACATTCAACAATTCACTCGTAGGATATAAGTGAAGATCAATGAGTAGTTAAACAATTAAGTAGCTATGTGAAGACTCTCTCCAAGTAAAGATTTCACATCAAAGTATTTTATTCAAACAGCAAACAAAACAAAAATAAAATGACACTCCAAGAATAACACATATCACGGAAACAAATAATAACTTAGGCCCAACCGAGACTAACCGATAATTCTTGATGAAGAAAGGTGGGATGCCTACCCGGGCATCCCCAAGCTTAGTTGCTTCAGACTTCTTGGAATATTATCTTGGGGAGCCTTGGGCATCCCCAAGCTTGAGCTCTTGTGTCTCCTTAATTCCTCTCATATCACGGTTTCCCTAAATCTTAAAAACTTCATCCACACAAAACTTGACGAGAACTCGTGAGATAAGTTAGTATAAATCAACTCAAAACCTTAACATTCTCTGCTGTAGAAAATTACAAAAAATATAATTAAACAATTCATACTAAATGCCTCTGCATATTTAATACTTCTATCCACAAATAGAAACATTAAACAAGACAACATATGCAAACAATGCAAATATAACCGAAATCTGTCTAAACAGAACAGCCTGTAAAGGTGGAATAAAAATTCGTACTTCCCTAAATCCAAAATTTCTGAAAAATTACCACGTGACAAAGAACTCATTCATGCTTATTGTGTAAAAATTTCAGATTTTTATAAGGTTCTCACAATTCACATAAATTCAGAACATAACAGAAAACTTTCTGTTTTCAAACAGCAACACATAAACTTGCAAACTGAGAATGGTAAAGACTGTAATTGGCATTTTATTGAACTAAAAGATACAAAACTTGATTATTGATAAGAGCAAGAAAATCTCAAGAAAATAAAATGATGCTCCAAGCAAAACTCATATTACGTGATGAATAAAAATATAGCTCCAAGTGAGGTTATCGATAGTGTTGAAGACGAAAGAGGGGATGCCTTCCGGGGCATCCCCAAGCTTAGACGCTTGAGTCCTCCTTGAATATTACCTTGGGGTGCCTTGGGAATCCCCAAGCATAGGGTCTTGCCACTCCTTATTCTCCTCATATCGATATATCACCCAAAACTTGAAAACTTCAATCACACAAAACTTAACGGAACTTCTGAGATAGGTTAGTATGATAAAAATAAATCATCCACTCAAGTACTGTCAAGACAGGTTTCATAATTGCTCTCACATAATACCTACTATATTCTATCATTTCCACAATTTATATTACTCAATATAAGCTATGGAAACACTAAAACAAGCAAACTATGCAATAAAAACAGAATCTGTCAAAAAAAGAACAACATGTAGTGAGCGAATTAATAGGCATACTTCTGTACCTCCAAAAATTCTGAAAAATTTGGACAACGTAAAAATTTTGTAACCCAATAGTGTGTAAAAAGTTCAGAATTTTCTCACGCACCAGTACAGAATAGAAATTCCAGAACTGGGAGCAAAAGTTTCTGTTTTTGCACAAAATCAAATCAACAAGTATCCACACTATCCCAAAGGCTTTACTTGGCACATTATTGAAAGAAAACATATAAAACATGATTACTCAACGAAAAAATTGCTCTCTGAACCGAACGTGAAAGTTCTTTTTAGTTTTCTAAGGTTGGTTTAAATTCAATAAGTGTCTGGAGACATTTGTTTTCATGTCAGGTGTTCTTTGTCTTAGTTTGATTCCGATCTACTCCTATGCTAAGTGTCTTTGTTTGGTTTGATTTCTTGTGTTTGCATGTATGGGCTAGTCGTCAGTGTTCAATGCTTATGTTAATATAATAACGCCAAAATGTGCTGCAAATTCATGTTCAATTTGAAATAAGGCCGAAGGGCTAAGTGTACTACTGGTATCATGTGGACACACAAAAACAGTAGGTGTAAATATTGGGTTGTCTCCCAACAAGCGCTTCTCTTTAATACCTTTGAGTTAGGCATGATGATTTTAATGATGCTCGCATAAAAAGTGAAGAATTGAAAAATAATGGGAGCATCATGAAACATATGGCAAGAACATTTAAGTCTAACACACTTCCTATGCATAGGGATTTTGTGATCAAACAACTTATGGGAGCAAGAATCAACTAGCATAGGAAGGCAAAACAAGCATGACTTCAAAACTTTCAACACATAGAGAGGAAACTTGATATTATTGCAACACCTACAAGCATATGATCCTCTCTCATAATAATTTTCAGTAGCATCATGAATGAATTCAACAATATAGCTATCACATAAAGCATTTTTTTCATGATCCACAAGCATAGAAATTTTATTACTCTCCACATAAGCAAATTTCTTCTCAATCATAATAGTGGGAGTATCATATGAAACTCGAATACTATAAATTGTTTCCACATTACAAGAGTAATGTTCAGTAAGAAGGTATTCATAATTATGACAAGTTTTATAATAATCATCACTACTTTTGATAACATAAGTATCATCACAATAATCATCATAAGTAGCAACTTTGTTCTCATCATAATCAATTGAAACATCTTCCAAAGTAGTGGATTCAACATTAAATAAAGTCATGACCTCTCCAAATCCACTTTTATCATTATAACAAGATTGAACACCCTCCAAAATAGTGGGATAATTATTACCTAAAGTTGACACTCTTCCAAACCCACTTTCATTATTATTGCAATCATCATAGATAGGGGGCATGCTATCATCATAACAAATTTGCTCATCACAAGTAGGGGGAATAAAAAGATCATCTTCATTAAGCATAGCATCCCCAAGCTTAGGATAAACATTATTTGCAGCAAATAAGTTCTCAAACATTTCATACCAATCAAACATAGCATCCCCAAGCTTGTGAGTTTGCATATCATTAGCATAATCACTATTATCATCAATAGTATGAATAGCACCAATAGTACAACAATTATTATCATAATAATTTACCAAGTTGGTGCCAAAAATATTTTCAAGATTATAAGAAGTATCATTGTCTTCCCAATCATAATTGTCACATCAAGTAATAGGCATAACAAAAAATCATCCTCAAGTGTACCATCTTCCACAATTATTTTTGATTCATTCTCATGAGGCACAACAATAATAGGAGCTACATTATTTGGGAGAGATACCTCTTTACCTCTACTTTTCCTTTTTTTTCTTCTTCTTCACCACATTATGTGTGGGTTTGTTTAATTTTTCCGAGCTTCTTATCGAAGAGATTGGTTGGATAGGAAGCTCCTCCTCGTTACTTGTTTCATCATGAGAGAAAATAGGAGGGAAAGGCGGAATCTTTACCCTTCCATTAGCATTTCTTTTATATTCTATTGGTTTTCCCGTCTTTCTATAGTTGGCTATATAAGCCTTCTCATTGCAATTTATCACACAAAACATATAGATTTCCTTTAGATTAGTTTCAATGTCGTCTACGAGAATGAATACTTCAAACCAACTATTTTTATGTATCAATTCTTCACACCCCAAAAATAGACAAAGCTCATTATAAAGTTCAAGGGTGGTCAAGTCATTACAATATTTGGCCATGATTCGATCATGAAAAAGTATGCATTGAAAATTAAGATGACCAACCTTATTGCAAAGTTCACAAGTACTGGAATGAAGAGAGCATAATTTTGTAGCAAATTTATCTATCACTTTAAGCCACCAATTGGTTTTATCATGTTTATGCTTCTTACAAAATCTATCATCCCTATAAGGCATGTCTTCACAAATTTTATGCACTCCACAAAAATTGACATGCTTATAAGAAACCTTTTTATCATGACTAATGCAATCATCATTAGCATTATGATATTCAAAGAATTCATACTAACAATATTGCAATCATGCTTAGCATTCAAGTTCTTAATGCCACACATTTTATTGAATTCTTCTTCTAACACTTTGGCACAATTTTCTGATCCATCATTTTCAAGAAAGACATTATAAAGATGAAGCATTTGAGGCAACCTCAATTCCATTTTTTTAGTTTTCCTTTATAAACCAAACTAGTGATAAAACAAGAAACTAAAAGATTCGATTGCAAGATCTAAAGATATACCATCAAGCACTCACCTCCCCGGCAACGGCGCCAGAAAAGAGCTTGATGTCTACTACGCAACTTTATTCTTGTAGACTCTATTGGGCCTCCAAGCGTAGAGTTTTGTAGGACAGCAGCAAATTTCCCTCAAGTGGATGACATAAGTTTTATCAATCCGTGGGAGTCGTAGGATGAAGATGGTCTCTTTCAAACAACCCTGCAATCAAATACAAGAAATCACTTGTGTCCCCAACACACCCAGTACAATGGTAAATTGTATAAGTGCACTAGTTCGGCGAAGAGATGGTGATACAAGTGTAGTATGGATAGTAGATATAGGTTTTTGTAATCTAAAAATATAAAAATAGCACGGCAGCAAGTGATAAAACGGAGCACAAACGATATTACAATGCTTGAAAACAAGGCCTAGGGTTCATACTTTCACTAGTGCAATCTCTCAAAAGTGCTAACATAATTGAATCATATAACAATCCCTAAACGTGCGACAAAGAATCACTTCAAAGTTCCTATTAGCGGAGAACATAAGATGAAATTGTTGTAGGGTACGAAACCACCTCAAAGTTATCCTTTCCGATCAATCTATTGAGCCATCCCTATAAGTGTCACAAACGGCCATAGAGTTCGTACTAAAATAACACCATATGATACGCATCAACCAACTCTAATGTCAACTAGATACACCAATGTCACCACAAGTATCCGTGAGTTGATTATTCGATATGCATCAAACAACTTCAGATTCTTAATATTCAATCCACACAAAGAACTTCAAAGAGTACCCCAAAGTTTCTATCGGAGAAAAGAAGATGAAAACGTGTACCAACCCATATGCCTAGATTACCCCAAGGTCACGGGAATCCGCAAGTTGATTACCAAAACATACATCAAGTGACTCAATAGAATACCCCATTGTCACCACGGGTATCCACATGCAAGACATATATCAAGTGTTCTCAAATCCGAAATATTTAATCCGACAATAACGAAACCTCAAAGGGAAAGACTCAATTCATCACAAGAAGATATAGAGGGAATAAACACCATATGATGCAACTATATTAACAAAGCTCGCAGTACATCAAGACCGTGCCAAATCAAGAACACGAGAAAGAGATCAAACACATAGGTACTAGTACATACCCTCAGCCCCGAGGGTGAACTACTCCTTGCTCATCATGGAGACCGCCGGGATGATGAAGATGGCCTCCGGTGATGATTTCCCCCTCCGGCAGGGTGCCGGAACGGAGCTCCTGATGGGATCTCTTCGGTACATAGGCTTGCGGTGGCGGAGTCGAAGTTCTAGGTTTATTTCTGGGGGTTCCTCTATTTATAGGATTTTTCAGCGTTGGAATCATGCAAAAAGGAGCTACGAGGGGCCCACAAGGCAACAGCACACGACCCCCCCCCCCTCCTCAGGGCGTGCCGTGTTGCCTTGTCACCTCCTCGTGGCTCTTTTGGTCCTGCCATGAAGCTTCGGGGGTCTCTTGTGGTCCATAAAAAAATGTCAAAATTTTTGGGATCAATCCAAGAACTTTTATTTCTGCACAAAAAACAACACCATGGGAGTTCTGCTGAAAACAACGTCAGTCCGGGTTAGTTCTATTCAAATCATACCAAAACCATATAAAATTGTTATAAACATGGCATGAATACTACATAAATTATAGATACAATGGAGACATATCAGCGAGCTGGCCGGCAAGCCGGCCGCGATCCGAATGGCACGGCGGCTCCGCCAGGCGGCGGCAAGGGCGGCCACCTCGTGCTTCATCTCCAGCGACAGACTATCCCATAGAGCTTTCCCACTGGTGGTCATGGCGGATGTGGAGGAAAGGAGGAGGATGTGGAGCAGATGTATTGTACTGTGGAGATAGCCTGTTCTGGCCGCCCTTAAATAGCGGATTCCGGTGAGGCCATGCGTCATTGCGGGACACCGGAGTGGGTTTCTTGGCCGGCGAGCCTGCTTAATGGTGGCATACGAACGAACATCGACATTGAACGGGCATGGTAGATATCCGTCCCGTCCCGTACAGTCACGCGTCTCCGGCATTGAACAGACGCGGACACCGGAGATGCGTCGCGGGCGGCGCCCTAGACCGGCGCGCCGCTTCAATGGCGGAGGCAATGAGAGGTCGCGTCCGCTCTGAGCCGTCTTCAATGTTGAGCGGCGCGCTCTACAGCGGCATGAATGCGGGTAGGTGGCGCCGGGCGGGAACACACGCGCGCGAGGTAGAAGGGGTTTTGGTCGGCCAGGTCGGTCAGAAGAGGACTTGGGATCGGTCCGGACTCCCACAAACCTCCCACACTTTTGTCTCCGGTTTGCGGGAGAAATCGCGTCTAGACAGCCTCACGGACTGATACATGTCGGCGTTGGATGGCTCACGTGGTCCGGACAACGCGGTCCGGACGGATGCGGGCGGTTTGCGGGTCAGCCTTGGAGATGCCCTTATGTTCTCGCCACATTATTAGCTGCACGTTAGAAGCGGGACAAGATTTTAAACGGAAACAGACAAAACCACAATGTTTCAGATATACTCCCTCTGTTTTTAAGTATAAGTCTTTTGAAAGATTTTAATATGAACTGCATACGAATGTATATAAACATATTTTAGAGTGTAGATTCACTCATTTTGCTTCGTTCGTAGTCTATACTGAAATATTCAAAAAGACTTATATTTAGGAACGAAGGGAGTACACACAATCGGGATCTTAAAGCCGATTTCCGGTTCAAAATCTTAATAGAGCCACTGTTTCAGTCGAGGCCCACGCTTTCAACCGAAGCGAGTCCTCTCAGCCGTGCACCGTCGATGCCATTTCGGAGTTAGACGTGTCATGCATGGCCTCCGTATGTGCACGCTTGATCACGTGAGTATGATTAGTTGCCACTTTGCCAGGCGTGATCACGAAATTATTGATTCATACCGTTGCTGTTTTGAAACCGACGGATGGCACGGCGCGGGCCATATCCCCAACAACATCACTGTCAGGGTGACCACCATGCCAGATGCCATGCCCATCTTCTTTCGAGCTCTAGTAACGTACTAGAGCCGAAAAAGCGCGGCTGTGATGCCCCCGGCCCGACCGTGCGCTAATCATACATGCAAATGCACACGATCAAGCCTACGGACTCACTTGAATATATCACAACACAACTCTAAACACAAATAAAAGTCATACAAGATTTATATTACAAGCCAGGGGCCTCGAGGGATCGAATACATAAGCTTGAGTCATACAAGCATCAGCGGAAGCATCAGATATCAGAGTACAGACATAAAAGTTAAGCAGATATGCCTTAAGAAGGCGGGGCAAAACAACGACATGGATCAAAAAGGCGCAGGCCTCCTGCCTGGGAGCCTTCTAACTACTACTGGTCGTCGGCGGTCTCCACGTAGTAGTAGGCTCCTCCAGAGGGGTAGTAGTAGTCGTCGGCTGGGGCAGCTGACTCCGGGGCTCCGTCAACTGGTCGCAGCAATCGGGCATGGGGGAAAAAGGGAAGCAAAGCAACCATGAGTACTCATCCAAAGTACTCGCAAGACTTACATCAGAACTATTCTACACATGCATTGGTTTCAAAAGAAGAGTTGTATCGGTGGACTAGACTGCAGAAATGCCAGAATAGAGAGAGGGCCTAGCCTATCGAAGACTAGCATCTTCAACGTCTTGCAACATTAGAAGAGTGCAGATTAGTAGCATATAACAAAGTAATAAGTATGTAGTAGCAAAGCCTAGAGATCCTTCCTCGACTCCCTGCGAGAAAGTGATCCCGGAGCTTACAATTAATTAACATGTATCCAGTTCAAGTTGTAGTAGATCGGGATACTTTACTGAGCGTCCTGTTACCGTGGACACGGCTATTCGAATAGATAATCTTCCCTGCAGGGGTGCACTACTGTTACCCAACACGCTCGATTAGACAGTTTTCGGTATACTGAACTGGAGGGAAAGGTTTCATGTTCAGATAGTTAGGAGTGATGGTCAAGCATTTTGACCACATATTCAGATTCGTCTCATTTTCCTGATCAACTTTCATGTAGAAAACTTTTCGATCCGAGCTACGGTTGAATTTCTACGAATTTTCAAAGATTTAAACAATTTCTGGAATTTCTGGAATTATTTTAATTAATAAATTCATATTATCCAGAACAGTGTACTAATGACGTCAGCATGACGTCAAGATGACGTCAGTGGGTCAAACTCAGCTGGTCAGGGTCAAACCTGACCAGTGGGTCCCACTGGTCAGTGACTCTGGGCTAATTAAGGATTAGTTTAAACTAAACAGTGTTAATTAGCACGTAGGCCCCACATGTCAGTGTCTATTTAGTTAAACTAATTAATTATATTATCTGATTAACTAATTAAGCGGGTGGGGCCCGCGTGTCAGCGACAATAACTCCCACGTCAGCCGACTTGACCAAGTCAACTCGGTCAACTGGGGCCCCTGGGCCCACTGGCAGTGACCCAGGGGGCGCCCACGTGGCGGCCACGTCGGCGGTGGCCGGTGGCCGCCGGCGACGCCAAAACGCGGCGGCGACGCACGGGGGTCGCCGGAATCGTGCTACAGAGTGCCATTCGACGCGCGGCTAGGCGCGTTGGAACGAGCACTCGA
Source organism: Elymus sibiricus (assembly GCA_039707655.1). NCBI lineage: Eukaryota > Viridiplantae > Streptophyta > Magnoliopsida > Poales > Poaceae > Elymus > Elymus sibiricus. The sequence continues at coordinate 51,803,057 of CM077668.1, forward strand.
CGGTGAGTCATTCTACGGCGGTGGCGCGGTCTGGGGTGGCCGGATTTGGCCGGAACGGCGACGGCGAGCGGCGGCGCATACGGGCGAGATCGGCTAGGCTGCTACGGAGCATGGGGCGATGCGTGCTTGCGCGCGTTGGGCTCCTGGGAGCCCCAGGAGCTCAACGGTGAGCTCGGGCGAGCGTGGCGGTGGCTGTGGCCACGGCGACGAGCTCGTCGACGGCGTCGGGTACGGCCACGGCGGAAAGCTAGCTAGAGGACGCGCACGAGCTCGGAGAGAGAGGGGAAAGGGGCGGTGCTCACCGGGGAGGCTCAAGGAGGCCCGGTGACGGCTTAGTAGCGCAGCACGGCAGCGGATTTGTTGGAGAGGCGCCGGCGTCCGAGGAAGAAGACGAGCTCGTAGCGGTCGCTACGGAACTTCCCGGCTCCAACGGCTGGCGCCAGACGACGTGGACGACGACGACGGAGCAGAGGGACAAGGCAGTGAGGTGACACGAGGCGACTGGCCGCGGTGACGACGGCGTGCGGCGGCGGATGCGCTCGGGTGGCGGTGAGAGAGCTCGAGACAGGGTGAGAGAGGCGGGCGAGTGGATCTGGGAGGACGAGGGGGACGAGGGGCGCGTCCTTATCCCCTCGCCTGGCCTCGGGCGTCGCCGTGTCGCTCGCTGGCCGGCGAGCGCGCGCTCAGCCACGGCGCGGCTGACACGGCGAGGGAGAGAGAGAGATGAGGGAGAAGGGGCCGTTTGGGCTGGGCCAAGTGCACTGTGCACTTAGGCCCAGCCGGTTTAAGCCTGTTGCTTTTCTTTTTCTGTTTTCTTTTTCACAGAAAGATTTGCAAAAATAAAAGAGCTGCCAAATGCATTTGCAAAAATGTGAAACTGGTCCACAAAATTACAATGCATTATTCTGCACTGCCACAAAAAGTTTGTGGGTGATTTGAATTCATTTGTATTTTTCAAAAATGAAAATGGATTTAATAAGGCTGTTTTGGGTACTGTTTTGGTTGCTATGGTCAAATTTGGGACTGAATTAATGTTGTTTTTATTTTTATAATAGCTTTGGTATTATTTGAAATATTATGAACATTTTTGTTATACTGTTTGGATAAATTTTAATTTTGACTTTATTTTAAATTTGAATTTGAAGTTGGATTATCCTCTAAATGCAATTTATTTAGGATGATCATGATGACATGGCTAATTAATTAGCTTAATGACAGGGTTAAGATCTGGGGATGTTACAGCGGCGTCACGCCGCGCCCGTAAGAGAGCCCGTCTGAATTTTTGTTGTTCATTTGGTTAAAGAAAAGGAAAAGGAAGTGAAGCGAACAGGTTGATTGAGTGACATTTTTTTTTCGGCAAATAGTTTCGTGTAGGTCGTTGAGTAGTTTCTTCCAATTGAACATGTAGTACATCCTTTTCAGCAATTAATCTATTATTAGTACATTTTCTGTTCATTGGTATATGTCGAGGGGTGATATCAAAAGAAGCAAGAAACGGTTTATTTTTCATAAACTATTAAGAGGACTCATTCAACAGTTGATCTTGAAGATCTTTGGATTACCGAGTGGCAATGATACCTTGTGTGTTGCATCTTCATCTATATTCGGCTATATTCCATGGAATCTAGAGTAGGAGTAATATTTCTCCTCCGGCCGCCTCCTCCTCCTCCAAGAAAGAAAGCTAGGGTTCCTGCCTCTCGCCGGCCGCCGCAGGTCCGCCTCGTCTCCAGTGGCCCTAGGGCCATGGAGGCGCGGTGGATCCTCGCAAGGGCCGGTGGGAGGGTTCCGGTTTTAGTCGTTTTTTTCAGTCTTGTTAGGGTTTGTGTCCTACTCAGGAAGGCGAGACGGCGGCGGCTCCCTGAAGATGGAATAATGGTCTCCCCGCCTAGCCTCCGCTCCGGCGGTGCGTCGAGCTTCGTTGGTGGGCGTGTGGAGGTATGTCTCCGGCGGATCTATCTTTGGTGGATTTGCTCGGATCTCGTCGTTGTTCGTCTACGTTCGTGTGTCTTCGGGTCTGATCCTTCTGATCTACGTTATTCTTCATCGGCGGCGGTTGCTGTTCTGGTGTGCTGGTCCTATGGGGCCTTAGCACGACGACTTCCCGACTGTCTACTACAACAAGTTGTGCCTGACACCGGCGATGGAGGGGCGATTACGGCGGCGCGCCTTCGGCTCGCTTCAGTGCTTGTAGTCGTCGCTAGGTGGTCTACGGATCCGGATGTAATTTTTATTTCTGGTGTTCGTTGTACTGTCATGATTGAAGATGAATAGATCGGAAGTTTTCCGAAAAAAAAATATTCCATGGAATCTTTGAGCAAAATTGTAGTAACTCTTTGTTTCTATTATATTATGTACCAGCTTTACTATCTTATGTTTTGACCCACTGTTCTCTTACAAAGTCATGGAAATGAACCCCATTTAGTAGGAAACATTTTTCTTTATAGACATTTAATTCCTACTTATAAAGTATTCCTGATCGAATAAATGGAAATTCAAGTGGTAAGGCTTTTCACCAATTTTGTTATAATAAGATTATTGACTTGTCAACTTGGAAGTAAAATATAATTAAGTAGTTTATGTCAGAAGAAGATCTACAATATATTATTTTGATTGGGCCAATTGTCTAGAAACAGAATATATACATATTCAAGTTTTGTTCTGTGTTTATCCATAGAATATGCTCACTAAGCGAGATAAATTTTTCATTGGGTAGGTAAAATATTACTCTTCCCTCGAATGTGCATAGGAGAGAAATGCATAATACAAAATAAATGCATAATAGGGCATCCCATTAAATGGTATTAAATTGCAATCTCTATGTTGTGATGCTACAATTACAAAATAGCTAAAGGACAAATTAACAGAAAATATTAGACAAAGCAAGATGACGTACCATGAACGTTAAAAGAATTATTTAGGGAAAAACAGAAAGAAACGTTGTGGGAGCGAGCTTTCAGACGCCACACTCCAAACTGATAAATATGCCATGATATTTGAGACCATTTCAGCAATATACTTATGTGTATACATTTTTAATTGAGAATTTGTACAAAAAAGATGCTAGAAAAATGCCATATAACTTGTCATCGCATTATCATTATTATATATAAATATAATGTATGTTATGTTTGACACGAATGGAAAAAAAAATAAAAAAGTAATACTTATGGTTTTTAGTATTTCGGTTTATTTCCGTGTTCATGGCAGGGACTGTTCATGCCTCGGTATGTTAGATACTGTTCATGCATGGACACTATTCATCTCTTGTACTGTTCACTGATACTGTTCGTAGTTGGTTACTGTTTACTGATGTTGACGTTACCGTAAAATAAACAGTAGATGCTGAAAAAGAGTCAAGAAAACCAGAAAAATCGGATCGCTCAAGCTTTGGTATATGTACTGATAGTACCACGGCATGCCTGACACTTATCACAAACGAAAATCATAAGTTGCTAACATTCGATCAGAACGTTCTTCTGCGAGACGACACCGTCCGTCGGATGCAACCGCATGGATCTTGACGCCGGGCACCGTCCGTCACGTCCACAGCCAACCATTCGCTCGCATCCTCATGGCCCAATCCGAGCCGTTCATTCCAAAATGTAAGGGCGAGATCTGAAGCGACATGGGGTGGGGCGCTTGTCTTACTAGGGTTTTTTGGGTACCGCGCCTCTCTCCAGTCTCGCCATCTCCCCCTCCTTCCCTCCTCACCTCTTTGTCTCCGCCCTGCTCCCGACGGTACGCTCTCTGTTGAAATTGCTCATCGTCACTTGCCGGTGGGCCGATTCCAGGAGCTAGTGGCGCCATTGCTACAGTCGCCCAAGGTACGTGCTCTCTCCCAAAGCATTTTCTCTCAATTTGGCGTCGGCGTTCTGGTACGAGAGCGCATGGGTTTGCCGAGGTTCTCCGTGCTGCCCACTCCCAAATAGACCACTGGAGGAGAGGGAAACCAATGGAAACACTCACCGGCGACTAGGCTTTTCTTATTTGAACTGTCGATCCTACCATTAATTTTCTCAATTACTAAAGATAATCTTTTAGTTTGAAATTTGTTAGAGAAAAGAACTACTAAAGTCTCATGATTTTCCACGGACAAGATGGAGAAAGAATAAATAACCACATGAAAAGTAACACATGTTCCTTCAATCGCGGTCTTTGGTTGAAGCCTCAAAGTAACGTTGCTCCAATTCCTTCCTTTAGAAAAACATGTTTGTCTAAATCAAACATGCATTATTTAGCTGCCAACAAGCATCTGTGACCAAATCAGGGGTGTGAAACATGATCCCATCGCACAACCAACTCTGGAGTCTGAACCAACAACAACAATGAATAAGCAAATCAAATGAGTTGCTCAATCAAAACTGACCATGTCCCCCGCAAAAAAAATAAAAATAAAAAAATGATCATGTCCATCAACGAAACCTCCACACACACGTACAAAAAGTTTTATTTATCACGGTCAGTTCAAGGTGACGCCTAGAGCTTGGGAATAAAAAAGAATCCAAAGTAATTGGCCATGCGGCCATCTCTTTCGCGTATGGAAGTAGCTGTGTTCCTTCCAAGTCCGAATAGACGTGATCTTGCACGTCACACGCGGTGCACCTAATTAAGTAGCCACCACGTCGTAGGTACCTCCACATACTAACCCATCAACTTTAGGAAGTTGACACAAGAAATTTAACAAGTTGTAGCTTTGTTCCATCCTGACAGTGCAACACGTCGACGGCATCGTCTCCTCTACAAACTTGTTAACCAACCGTAGAATAAACGCCACATTGAGAAAGAGAGGTACTCCTATTGAGGTCAAGGGCGGTCACATTTGAATGCAGCAAGCAAGTTGACATACGTATTTGATGGACGGATGAATTGACCACTACGTGCAGCATCTCCTAGTCCTAGACATAATATTACCCCATTTCTCTTTTCCTTCCCTTGGTACGATCGATAGACGATACATATTAGCCTTGGAATTGACTATTCTCATCCTTTTATGAAGCTAGAGACATGCCAAGTGCCGGCATCTACTCCAGTGCCGCTGCGTTTTTTTGGCCCCAATAATTGGAGCCACTGACGTGGACGGGATTTTGATTTAGCTAGCTAGCTAGTGCTGTAGATCGATCAGGCAAATGAAAGCAAGGCGTTGGCACTTGCGGAAGAGAGGCAAAGATAGATAGCAGGTGGATTTTTCGGACCGGAGCCGATCTGAATTGATCCGAGCAAAAGCAAAAAAAGCGCATCCAGTGATGCTTGCGTGTCTGTAGATAAGCCGAACATGAGGAGGAGAAAAGTGCTGGTGCTCCGGAGAAAGTATCTATCCAGTGACAAGACGGGATCGAGCACCGAAACACCCAGAGTAGAAAAGGAGCGGCACAAATTAAAGGTCCTGTCTCAGATGATAACTGATTTTTTAATCTAATCCTCTAGACAAATCAAAGTATTAAACTGTGTGTTGTTTCGGTGGATCGGTCATTCAGCCTGTTTTCTGGTCTTGAACGGAAAGGTTCTTGATAAAGTGTTGCTGAAATATGCATCGACACTTGCCCGCTGCTAGTGGATAATACCTACTTGAATTACGTAACCTACTGCTGCTAGTGGGTTACTACTACTTGTACTGATACGTCATAGTTCATTAGCCACCGAATTTTCCGCCTTTTGATCCAACCAAAGCCCGGGCAATCAGCCAACACAACCATCGATCGATCGGTCGACAGACTAAAGTTGCCCGTGTTGATTCGATCTATACCTAAGATAAGATGATCACTAAACTATCTAGGAGTCGGCTAGGATAGTGTTGCATGCGGCTAGGATAGTGTTGCATGCTGTGCGCGAGTACGTATGTACGTGTGAGCGTGAGGGAAGCTCGACCAGAGATCATGGGCGATTCTCTCTTGATCCCCTGATGGTATCATTTGGGCCCAGCCCAGTCCACTTGTCTTCAGAGACATTCTGCTTGATCAAACTCTGACTGACACACTTGACATCCATGTCTTTTCTCAAAAAAAAAAAAAAAAACTTGACATCCATGTCTTGATGCGTTATCCGACCATTAAACTTCCCCTAGATTTCTGCTGCCAAAAGCAGTCTCCACAATGGTGGGTTCAGTACTACAAGTTGGCTTAGCTCATCTAGTATTTCTTTTCACCAAAAAATTGGTAATAAAACATAATGATGTTACGCTTAGCGAGTTGGCTTTCCTCTCAAGTTGAGTTAGTAACGCTACTCCCGCAAAAAAAAAAAAAAAAAAAAAAAAAAGTAACGCTAGCTAGTGCTAGTTCCAGAAGCCTATAGCTGCTTTGGTCCGTGTCTCGCTCCGGCAGCGTGGCACTGTCCCTTTTTCTTCCTGCATATGGATCTCCTTTGGCTTTGGAACTTGCTGCAACAGCTTCATCCAAACGCTGCTGGGCAATTTACACGCAACTTTCTTCCGATGCTTCCTTTTTAGGTAAGCATAGCAATATATGCTCTGAAATAACTTCCATTTGCTCGAGCGAATCTCGCGCTGATCACACAAGCATATGTAGGAACTAAAGAGACGAAGATACCTTAGGCGTGCCGTGCAGTGGTTACATCAGAAATATAGATGTCGTGGCCGGTAAGCGCGACACATCATAAAACTGGTCCTCTGCAAAAGTCGGCTTTGAATCTTTCCTTTTTTTGCTACTTGCAGTTTCGCTTTAGTTTTGTTCTCGGTTCGCGGCATACGTGTTGATCGCTCGCCAACGTGGATGTGTGCAGCAGGGAGCGCACAAGTATATGGCAATCCTGATTAATGCATGTCTGAGCAGCACACCCCTTTTTATGTTAACTTTCCCAGAGGTGCCTAAAGGGGTGACAAAGAGATATGGATCATCATAGAGCCAGGACGCTTTGGCAAGAAAAGAAGGATCGAGAGGTATACTCCCTCCGTTCCATAATGTAGTGGCTATAGATTTTCTCAAAAGTCAAACATTACAAAGTTTGACCATATTTATAGAGAAAAATAGGTACATCTAGAATACCAAATGCACATCATTGGATACATCATGAGTTATATTTTCGGAATGTACATGTTTGGTATTGTAGATGTATACAGTTTTCTTTATAAACTTGGTCAAAGTTGGCAAAGTTTGACTTTCAGAAAAATCTATAGACACTACATTGTGGAATGGAGGGAGTACCATTTAGTGAACTGGCCTACAGTATATTGACCTAAATATTGTGGTGGTCAGAGAATCCTTGATGTGCAAACCATGAACCAAAGCCCACTACTCCCTCCATCCAAATATATAGGGCCTAAGAGCATCTACAGCCGGACTTGCCAAATCCGGCACCCTATACGCCTGCGGACGCGCCTGGGCGCATCCGCGGACAGTGACCGGGCAGTCCCTAAATACACGCCTCCACATCCGCGTATCTCATATCCGGCATCCTATATCCATACAAAATCATGTAACGTAGAACGTAGATCACCGAACGACCAAAATCGACAAGAAATGGACATATAAACCGATACCAAACGGGCATAATTCACATAACATCACCAAAAGATCACCAAACGGGCATAATTCGCACAGTTCAACGATCCGGCACATTCTAACTAGATACTAGAGCTAGATTATATAAAAGGAGAGAGGGCCGAGCTTCACTACTTCCTCGCCGGCCCTTTGCCCTTCCGGTCACCGGCGCTGCTGTAGGCGTCCACGGCAGGAGGTGGGTCGGCGTCGGAGCCGTCGGAGTCGGACCCGTCGGAGAAGGAGGAGGAGGAATCAGAGATGACGATGTAGCCCTGCAAGCGTCAGACGACGCGGTCCTGCTTGCGCTTGAGCTTGGCCACCCTGGCCGCCTCCGCCGCCTCCCGCTCAGACTGCTCAATGCCGAGCCGGAGATGCTTCGCGTTGATCCTCCGGAGCCGCCGGGCGTCCGTCTCCGCCGTGGTAAGTGACCGACGGTACACCCACTAGAGGAGACGCTCCTCCTCGTCGGGCACCGACATCACGCGGTGGCGGCGGGCGGACTGCACACCCGCGTCGGATGCGACCCCCATCTCACGTTCCCTCTGCCTCTCGCGGCGGGCGGCGCGTGCCTCCAACTCCGGAGTCTGCATCCGCGGCACTGGCGGAGCGGGCACTAGAACCCGCCACTGCCAGCGCAGAGCAGCGGCCAGAGGTGGAGGAGGCCGTCGGGCGGGCGCCGCCAATTGGTCTGCCCTCGCAAATCCGGTGCGCGGGGCTGGAAGGGCCACCGCCGGCGCCAGCGTCGGCGCTGCGGCGACGGGCGACAGGTGGCGTCGCACCTGACCCGGAGCTGCCGCCCGTATCAACCCGTGAGCGCTCCAGCGCGATGATGCCCACAAGTATAGGGGATCAATCGTAGTCCGTTCGATAAGTAAGGGTGTCGAACCCAACGAGGACTAGAAGGAAATGACAAGCGGTTTTCAGCAAGGTATTCTCTGCAAGCACTGAAATTATCGGTAACAGATAGTTTGATAATAAGGTAATTCGTAACAAGTAACAAGTAACAAAGGTGCAGTAAGGTGGCTCAATCCTTTTTATAGCAAAGGACAAGCCGGAACGAACTCGTATAATAAGCAAAGCGTTCTCGAGGACACATGGGAATTTCATCTAGTCACTTTCATCATGCTTGTTTGATTCGTGTTCGCTACTTTGATAATTTGATATTTGGGTGGACTGATGCTTGGGTGCTGTTCTTACTTGAACAAGCCTCCCACTTATGATTACCCCCTCCCGCAAGCATCCGCAACTACGAAAGAAGAATTAAGATAACTCTAACCATAGCATGAAACATATGGATCCAAATCAGCCCCTTACGGAATAGTGCATAAACTAGGGTTTAAGCTTCTGTCACTCTATTAACCCACCATCGCATTACTACTCCACAATGCCTTCCCTTAGGCCCAAAGATGGTGAAGTGTCATGCAGTCGACGTTCACACGACACCACTAAAGGAAGCAATAACATACATATCATCAAAATATCGAACGAATACCAAATTCACATGATTACTTATGACAAGACTTCTCCCATGTCCTCAAGAACAAAAATAACTACTCACAAATAATATTCATGTTCAAGATCAGAGGGGTATTGAATAGCATTAAGGATCTGAACATATAATCTTCCACCAAATAAACCAACTAGCATCAACTACAAGATGTAATCAACACCACTAGCAACCCACAGCTACCAATCTATGGTTTTGAGACAAAGATTGAATACAAGAGATGAACTAGGGTTTGAGATGAGATGGTGCTGGTGAAGATGATGAAGATTGGTCCTCCCACGACGAGAGGATCGTTGGTGATGTCCATGGCTTCGATTTCCCCTTCCCGGAGGGAAGTTTCCCCGGCGGAATCGCTCCGCTGGAGAGCAAAATAGCTCCTGCCCTGGTTCTGCCTCGAGACGGCGGCGCTTCGTCCCGAAAGTCTTCTTCTCATTTTTTTTTCTAGGGCAAATGGCTTCATATAGCAGAAGAAGGGGGCCAGAGGCCTGCCAGGGGCCCCACAAGCTCGGGAGGCGCGCCCCCAGGCTTGTGGCCTCCTGGTGGGCCCCCTCCTGGTAATTATTTCGCCAGTATTTTTTATATATTCCGAAATAATTCTCCATAAATTTTCTGGTCATTTGGAGTTGTGCAGAATAGCTATCTCTGTTTCACCCCTTTCCGGTCCAGAATTCCAGCTGCCGGCAATTTCTCTCTTCATGTAAATCTTGCAAAATAAGAGAGAAAAGGCATAAGGATTGTACCAAAAAGTGAAATAATGATCAAAAACATATTAATTAATAGTAGAAAAACATGATGCAAAATGGACGTATCAACTCACCCAAGCTTAGACCTCGCTTGTCCTCAAGCGAAAAACCGAAATCGATAATCATGACCACATGTTTAGAGAGAGAGGTGTCGATAAAACAAATTACGGACATGAAAGCATCATGATCTTTATTATAACAACAATATATCCACATAAAACTTCTCATGAAAAAGTGACAATTCAATCACAAGTTAAAGTATGAACCATAAACCAAATTGAAAACTAACAAACTATGATCTCAGTCACTGAAGCAATTGCAATTTATCATATTATCAGAAAGAGTCTATGTAAGAGCTTTGTTTAGCAAGTTCACACACTCAACTATCATTTAGTCTTCTATGATTGCTGACACTCACGGCATACTTATGGAGCAAAAGTTTCAGTCAGACACATAGAAAGATAGGGGCTTATAATTTCGCCTCCCAATGTATTTACCTCAAGGGTAATGTCAACAATAATAACTCATGATCACCTACATCCAACTGGATATATATGACTGGATCTATCCCCACCACATGATGCTTGCCAAGAGAGAAAAATAAAAACGGAATAGAGGGGAATACTATTGACTCTTGCATGAAAGTAAATACATAAAGTAAAAGATAGGCCCTTCGCAGAGGGAAGGAGAGGTTGTCATGCACTTTTTGTTTTTGAATGTGCAAGGTCTTAATGTAAAGGAACGTCACTTTATATTGCCCCTTGTGATAGCAACCTTTATTATGCAGTCTGTCGCTTTTATTTCTTCACCATCACAAGATCGTACAAAGCTTATTTTCCCTTACAATAAAAGATCATACATATTTAGGAGCAATTTTTATTGCTTTGCACCGATGACAACTTACTTGAAGGATCTTATTCAATCAATAGGTAGATATAGTGGACTCTCATGACATGAAACTGGGTTTAAGGGTTTTTGGATGCACAAGTAGTATCTCTACTTAGTACGGAATTTTGGCTAGCAAGAGATAGGGGGCAAGCACCACATGTTAGAGGATGCAAAACAATATAACTTCTATGTCAATATAAGCAAACATAACTCATTACGTTGTCTTCCTTGTCCAACGTCGACTATTTGACATAGAATATTTAATGGGGGCTCACAATCATAAAAGATGTCCAAGATAGTGTATTTATATGTGAGACCTCTCTTTTTTTATTACTTTTTCATGAATTGCAACAATGATCAATGCTATGTTTGTTAACTTTCAACAAGTTTTATCAATTATACTTCTTTTATGTGAAGTCATCACTCCCCATGGGATTAGCATATGATCTTATTTTTTTATACCCTTTATTTTTTCTAAGATTTGATCAACAAAAGCAAAACACTCAACTCAAATTACTCTTTATTATATAACTTTCACACACGATTACATATATAGATAGATCACAAAGCAAGCCCTCGAAGCTAAATCATATTAAACTTTATTCTTCGAAATCACGAAATAACTAAGGATCGAACTAAAATAGGAAATGATGATAAAAGTGATGGTGATACGATACCGGGGCACCTTCCCCAAGCTTGGCACAAGCCAAGGGTGGTGCCCATACCCATGTACTCAAGTCTCCTTCTTCGGTGATGGTGGTGATGAAGTGATGGGCTTGTCCTTCGTCTTCCAAGGCATAGGTTCTCCATCATAAAAGGACGAACACGTTTCCGGAGTCCTGAAATTTGCAGTTAAACTCATACCTTTGAACTTGGCCTCATACTCAAAATTTTGGTTTTGTAGATCATAGATTTGGGCCTGAAGATAGTCAATCCAGTCATTGAGCTTGAAGATGACGTCCCCAATATTCTTGCCGTCCACCTTGTGCTCACGGATGAACTCTGTGATCATGGAGTGGTTAGCACTAAGTCCGCGCTCCACCATCCCCTGGCACTTGAAGATCTCCTGTTCCACCGCTTCCAGCCTGGCCTTCTCGCTCCCGGTCTTCTTAGGTCCTTGAACGTCCTGGATGTGGAGCACCCCCTCACGCATCTCAATGGCTTGAGGGTGCTTCATCACCTCCGGTAGGTACGGGTTGATGACCTTCTCGTAGAACTTGTCCTTGGACGAGCTTGGAGACGCCATGGCGATCTAGATCTGTCAGAAAAACAGCCTGGAACAAAAACAGAGGAAAAACTTTGCGATACGGTGGTCAAAACATCCAAGAGTATATATAATGAATTTTTCCCATGCAGGACAAGTAATATGGAAGAAAAACGGAGTCAGAAAAGTCCATGAGGGAGCCACAAGCTTGGTAGGCGCGCCCTGGGGGGTAGGGCGCGCCCCCAGGCTTGTCGCCTCCTCATGCACTTTTCGGACTATTTATTATTTTCCTAATTTTTGATATATTCCAAAACAAACAGAAAGTACTTTTATGGAATTTTTGGAGTCAGTTTACTTACCGTACCACGTGCCTACTCCTTTTCAGGATTCTAGAGCGTTCCGAAAGGTTTTTTCTATGTGCTCTTCCGATGTCATTGTTTGAATAATATTAGTTTCAACATTAATGGGCGTACCTGAGATATAATGTTTAATTCTTTGCCCATTAACCACCCTCGGAATATTGCCTTCGGAGTTGTTTATTTTGATGGCTCCGGAGCGATAAACTTCTTCGATGATATACGGTCCTTCCCATTTAGAGAGAAGTTTTCCTGCAAAAAATCTTAAATGAGAATTGTATAATAGAACATGATCACCTACTTTGAATTCCCATTTTTTAATTCTCTTATCATGCCATCTTTTAACTTTTTCTTTAAACAACTTGGCATTGTCATAAGCTTGTGTTCTCCATTCATCTAGAGAGCTAATATCAAATAACCTCTTTTCACCGGCAAGTTTAAAATCATAGTTAAGTTCTTTAATTCTCAATATGCTTTATGTTCTAGTTCAAGAGGTAAATGACATGCTTTTCCATAGACCATTTTATATGGAGACATACCCATAGGATTTTTATAAGCAGTTCTGTAAGCCCGAAGTGCATCATCAAGTTTCTTTAACCAATTCTTTCTAGATCTATTAACGGTCTTTTGCAAAATTAATTTTATTTCTCTATTAGTTAATTCAACTTGACCACTGGACTGAGGATGATAAGGAGATGTAATTCTATGATTAACATCATATTTAACAAGCAATTTACGGAAAGCACCATGAATAAAATGTGAACCACCATCAGTCATTAAATATCTAGGGACTCCAAACCTCGGGAATATAACTTCTTTAAGCATTTTAATAGAAGTGTTATGATCAGCACTACTAGTTGGAATAGCTTCTACCCACTTAGTAACATAATCAACAGTAACTAAAATATGAGTATACCCATTGGATTTAGGGAAAGGTCCCATATAATCAAAACCCCAAACATCAAATGGTTCAATAACAAGTGAATAATTCATAGGCATTTCCTGACGTCTACCAACATTACCAATTCTTTGACATTTATCACAAGAGAGGACAAACTTACGTGCATCTTTGAAAAGAGTAGGCCAATAAAACCAGATTGTAATACCTTGTGTGCAGTTCTGTCTCCCGCATGGTGTCCTCCATATGCCTCGGAGTGACACTTTCGTAGGATTTGTTCCTGTTCATGCTCGGGTACACAACATCTAATAACACCATCTACTCCTTCTTTATATAAATGTGGGTCATCCCAAAAGTAAAGTCTTAAATCAAAGAAGAACTTTTTCTTTTTTTGGTATGTGAAACTAGGTGGTATGTATTTAGCAACAATATAATTAGCATAGTCTGCATACCAAGGAGTATTACGAGAAGCATTTACCACAGCTAGTTATTCATCAGGGAAATCATCATTAATAGGAAGTGGGTCATCAAGAACATTTTCCATTCTAGACAAATTATCAGCTACGTGATTCTCAGCTCCCTTTCTATCAATAATATACAAATCAAATTCTTGTAGCAATAGAACCCTCCTAATAAGTCTAGGTTTATCATCTTTCTTTTCCATAAGATATTTAATAGCAGCATGATCAGTATGAATAGTAACTTTGGAATCAACAATGTGAGATCTGAATTTATCACATGCAAACACAACTGCTAAAAATTCTTTCTCAGTAGTAGCATAATTTCTTTGAGCATTGTCTAGAGTTTTACTAGCATAATGAATAACATTCAATTTCTTATCAACTATTTGGCCTAGAACAGCACCAACAGCATAATCACTAGCATCACACATAATTTCAAAGGGTAGGTTCCAATCAGGTGGATGAACAATAGGTGCAGAAATTAAGGCTTTCTTAAGTATTTCAAAGGCTTCTACGCAATCATCATCAAAAACAAATGGAACATCTTTTTGCAAAAGATTAGTAAGAGACCTAGAAATTTTAGAAAAGTCTTTTATTAACCTTCTATAGAAACCAGCATGACCAAGGAAACTTCTTATACCTTTGATATCTTTAGGACATGGCATTTTCTTAATTGCATCAACTTTAGCTTTATCAACTTCAATACCTCTTTCAAAAAATTTATGCCCAAGGACTATACCTTCATTCACCATAAAGTGGCACTTCTCCCAATTCAAGACAAGATTAGTTTCTTCACATCTCTGCAAAACTCGATCAAGGTTGCTCAAACAATCGTCAAAAGAAGTTCCATAAACGGAGAAATCATCCATGAAAACCTCAACAATCTTTTCACAAAAGTCAGAGAATATAGCAGTCATACATCTTTGAAAGGTAGCAGGTGCATTACATAAACCAAAAGGCATACAACGATAAGCATAAGTTCCAAAAGGACAAGTAAATGTGGTTTTCTCTTGATCTTCTGGTGATACATGTATTTGAGAGAAACCAGAATAACCATCTAGGAAGCAAAAGTGTGTATGCATAGATAATATTTCTAACATTTGATCAATAAAAGGCAAGGGGTAATGATCTTTCCTAGTAGCTTTATTTAATTTCCTGAAATCAATTACCATCCTATAACCGGTTACAATTCTTTGTGGAATAAGTTCATTTTTATCATTAGGAACAATGGTAATACCTCCTTTCTTAGGAACACAATGAACATGACTTACCCATCTACTATCAGCTATGGGATAAATTATACCTGCCTCAAGAAGCTTTAATATTTCAGTTCTTACCACATCCTTCATTTTGAGATTCAGCCTTCTTTGATGATCAACAACGGGTTTAGCGTCTGGCTCCATATGAATTTTATGCTGACATAAAGTGGGACTAATGCCCTTAAGATCATCAAGAGTATATCCAATGTTGGAAATATGCCCTAGAGGCAATTAATAAAGTGTTTATTATCATATTTCTCCGTTCATGATAATGGTTTATTATTCATGCTAGAATTGTATTGACCGAAAACTAAATACATGTGTGGATAATAGACAAATACTATGTCCCTAGTATGCCTCTACTAGACTAGCTCGTTGATCAAAAGATGGTCAAGGTTTCCTGACCATGGACATTAGTTTTCATTTGATAATGGGATCACATCATTAGGAGAATGATGTGATGGACATGACCCAACCGTTAGCATAGCAAATGATCGTTCAGTTTATTGCTATTGCTTTCACTATGTCAAATACACGTTCCTCTGATCATGAGATCATGCAACTCCCGGATATCGTAGGAATACTTTGGGTGTATCAAACGTCACAACGTTACTGGGTGATTATAAAGGTGCACTACAGGTATCTCCGAAAGTGTTTGTTGAGTTGGCATGGATCGAGATTGGGATTTGTCACTCCGACTATCGGAGAGGTATCTCTGGGCCGTCTCGGTAATACAGCATCACAGAAGCCTTGCAAGCACCGTGACTAAAGAGTTAGTTGCAAGATGATGTATTACGGAACGAGTAAAGAGACTTGCCGGTAACGAGATTGAACTAGGTATTGGATACCGACGATCGAATCTCGGGCAAGTAACATACCGCCGGACAAAGGGAACAACGTATGTTGACATATGGGGTTCACCGATAAAGATCTTCGTGGAATATGTAGGAACCAATATGAGCATCTAGGTTCCGCTGTTGGTTATTGACCGGAGAGTCATCTCGGTCATGTCTACATCATTCCCGAACCCGTAGGGTCCGCACACTTAAGGTTCGATGACGATAGAGTATTATATGAGTTATGTGATTGGTGACCGAATGTTGTTCGGAGTCCCGGATGAGATCACGGACATGACGAGGAGTCTCGGAATGTCCGAGAGGTAAATATTTATATATTGGAAGGTTGTATTTGGACTCCGGAAATGTTCCGGAAGGTTCCGGAGGATTTATTGGATTACCGGGGGGTTACCGGAACCCCCCGGGGGGGCACATGGGCCTCATGGGCCATGTAGGGGAGGAGAACCAGCCCACAGGGGGCTGGTGCGCCCCCCCTAGGGCCAATCCGAATTGGGCCAGGGGTTGGGGGGCGGGCCCCCCTTCCTTCTCCCTCTCCCCCTCCTACCAAGTAGGAATCCTACTTGGAGTAGGATTGGGGGAAGGGGTGCGCCACCTCCTAAGGGGAGTCCTAGTAGGACTCCTCCCCCCCTTGGTGCGCAGCCCTTTGGCTGCCTCCTCCCCCCTCCCTCCTTTATATACGGAGGAGGGGCACCCCTTGGAGACACACAATTATCCCATAGCCGTGTCCGGTGCCCCGATCTCCGTTTTCCACCTCGGTCATATTTTCGGAGAGCTTAGGCGAAGCCCTGCCGGAATCACTTCACCGTCACCGTCGCCACGCCGTCGTGCTAACGGAACTCATCTACTTCCTCGACGTCTTGCTGGATCAAGAAGGCGAGGATCGTCACCGAGCTGCACGTGTGTAGAACTCGGAGGTGCCGTACGTTCGGTACTCGATCGGTGGAGCTCGAAGGATTGTTCGACTACATCAACCGCGTTGTGAGACGCTTCCGCTAACGGTCTACGAGGGTATGTAGACACACTCTCCCCTCTCGTAACGATGCATCTCCATGGATAGATCTTGCGTGAGCGTAGGAATTTTTTTGAAATTCATGCTCCGTTCCCCAACATCCAATAGCAGCACGGTGTTTCTTCAGAGTTTTAAGTAATCTCTTTTCTTCATGCTCTGAAACGTTAGCACTAATAATAACAGGATATATCTTCTTTTCATCCAGATAAGCATATTTAAGTGTATCAGGTAATTGCTTTAAATCAAACACAGGATCACTCTTGGGTGGAATAGGGTCTCCCAAAGTTTCAGCAGGCAAGTTATGTTTGAGAACAGGTGCTTGTTTAAAGAACAGCTCATCTATTTCATTTCTTTTGTTGATGTGCATATCATTCTCATGGTCTAGCAAATATTGTTCTAAAGGATCTGTAGGAGGCACAACAATAGAAGCAAGACCTATAATTTCATCTTTATTGGGTAATTCCTTATCATGAGGTTGCCTACTAAACTTAGAGAAATTAAATTCATGAGATATATCACCAAACTTAACTCTAACCTTCTCTTTAAAACAATCAATTTTAGCATTAACGGTATTCAAGAAGGGTCTACCAAATATAATGGGACAAAAATTATCTTGTTGTGAACCAAGCACCAAGAAATCAGTAGGTTATTTGATTTTACCACACAAGACTTCAACATCTCTAACAATCTCAAGTGGTGTAATAGTATGTCTGTTTGCAAGCTTAATAGTAACATCAATATCTTCAATCTCAACAGGTGCAATATCATGCATTACTTCTTGATATAGAGAAAACGGAATAGCACTCACACTAGCACCCGTATCACATAAACCATGATAGCAATGATCTCCAATCTTAACAGAAACAACAGGCATGCCAACTATAGGCTTGTTCTTATCTAGCATATCTCGTTTATTTCTAACAGGTTTAGCAATTCTAGCAGCCTCATCACAAAAGTAAATAACATGCCCATCAATATCACACTACAAGAATCTTGTTAATACATGACGGATTCAATCTGTCATGGAATAGTGCAAAACCGTCATCGAGGGAGGTCCATGACGGATTTAGAATCCGTCATGTATATCGCGTCATAATTTGACAACTGTGCCACCATGACGGTTCATGTCCGTCACTGATCAGTCCCTAGGCCCGCCTAGGCCCAGTCCTCCATGACAGACTAATCCGTCATGGATTGACATGACATCGTACCAACATGGGCCTGACATGGAATCTACGTGGCACCAGCGTGGATCTGACGTGGCATCCTGCATAGCCAAGCCCATTCCCCATTGTTTTAGTGTGGCAGTTTAGCCCATTTATTTCAATCCAGCCCATGATATTCATCCAACCAGATATGGCACAACCATTATCAAACTAGATTTCACAGCACAATTAATTTTCATTGAACAGGTCCATAGTTTGGCCATTTCACAAATTTCTATTCAATAATTTCACTAAGTAAAGGCCTTCTAAAATGTGCCAAGAACACATACAACATCAGTTCACATGCCCTCAATAACAATTACACTAGATTACATCAACAAACAACATTGTGCAGACCCTCTTAATCATCAAGTTCACCTCCGCAGCTCAAACTTCCTATGCGCCTCTCACCACCCAAGGAAACCTGTACAAAAACAATATGCTTCTGTTACAATATGCTCTCACCACAAAGGAAACCTGTAACGAACTTCCTAATAGGTATACTAAAGTATCAAGAACAACAAGTGGACTCAATATTATGAAAATATATTTTATGATAAATCTAATGAAATTAATTATGTGGTGAAGATGTTGATATGGCTTCCTATAAACTTGGTCAAATTCAATTAATTTGCAACTAGTCGTCAACCCGTGCACGTGCACCGGCTAGCACTTCTAATATTAGATATAACAAAGTTGTCACAAATTTGAAATGTGGATTATTATATTACTAATGCATATTTATATTGGCTGGACACAGGGTCCCATGAAGTTACATTGCTTCGACTATTTTGTGATTAGCTTGTTTGTGTCCAATTGTGTCACAACAGTATGCATATTATTGTTATGTGATGGCCAACCACCTCGGATTTCATAGACGACATGTGGAAGTATGAATGTGCTACTTTATGAAGGTTATATAAGGATATACGTGTTATGTTGGTAGAAATCATGATAACAGATGCAAAAGTTGTTGCATGTATCATGGGTTGACATCCTCTGCTGTAAAAACACTTGTATTACAGCCATTTTGGAATGGACCACGACTCCAGGTACACCGTGTGTCATTTGTTGTGGCATCACTGTTGTTATTATTTGTGACCTATAAGTTTTAAAAGGTACTAAAATCAAGTGCCATAGTATAGAATATATCTTCCTTTATTACCATACCTAAAAAATACATACATCTTCCTTTTTGCCACAAAAGCACGGAAAATTATAAAGAGCCTGTTTCTACACACAAAAATGGACACGCACATGCATGGTTATCTATCAACATACATGATATTATAGAAAATAATATACATATATAAAAAAGATATTATTGTATATTCTCATTACTATAAGCAGCATAAATAATTAAATTTTAAGTTCTTGGCACAACCAACAAATTCTTATAGGTTTCTTTTATTATTAACTTGGATGGACATTTTTAATATTATATCCATACCGTAGATATCTATATCACACACATAATCAAGTGTTTATATGAGATCTTTGTGGTGCATCAAGATTCTTTTTGTTAATGCAGTAATTTATATTTATTTAAAGATGTTTTAATAGCTAATTTCCTTTTTGTTATAATGGCAAAAAAGTCACACATAGACATACTATATATGAAGATACGTATGAGCAATCTGCACATGCAAAGAATCATGTGAATCCATGTAATTCACCAATCACACACATGTTACAATTATTGAGAATCTACCTATCTTATATCAAAACAAACAATAGAGTACATGAAAGTACTTGGAAAAAATTACCCATAAAATTTCAAATTTTAATGGATGTGGCCGGGTGCGAAATATCCCTATTTGAAATAACATAAAAATATTGGTTTATATTCAAAATTGACTTTTTGGTGCGTGAAGATTTATATATATATATTCCAACTTATATTTACATTAGGTAATTTCACATATTATATTAATGACCAATGAAGTGGTGATATTTGGAAGCAGTTAGGGAGAGATTTTTGTATGTTCGTTTTTGTTTTTTTTATGTTGGGCAGGTATTATTTTCTTACAGTATAAATAAAAAAAATTAATTCAGCCCTAGACGTATCTTTTCAAATTGTTCGTATCTTTTTTTTTCAAGGGAACATAAACTTATTTTTTAGCAGTAAGGGAACATGCACATGGCGTTTGTTTTGTTGGACGTGAGCTCTTTAGTTTTTTATAATACGTGGACTCTTTTTCTAGCGTGGTGCATATTAAAAAAAGCGGAGAAGGAAAAGTGGATTTTACGTGTCAACCTGAACGTGATCAAGCGAACCAACCTGTGGTTGGATGGTTAGAGGGACTGTGGTATCCCCAGCCCACCAGGGTTCAAATCCTGGTGCTCGCATTTATTCCTGGATTTATTTCAGGATTTCCGGCGATGCGCATTCAGTGGGAGGAGACGTTCCCGTCGATGACGAGGTGCCTACGGTGACTTCGTAAATTTCACGATGATATGCCGGCTCAGTCTCTCGGAGGTGCTCATAGGGGTAGGGTGTGCGTGTGTGCGTTCATAGGGGTGAGTGTATGCGCGTGTATATGAGCGCTTGCGTTTGTACTGTATTCAAAAAAACAGGACTCTTTTACGTGTGTGTGTGGGCTTACTTTTCTGCGTACATGTTGTTTTTTTATTAATATTTTGTAGGGTCATCGCATAGATCTTCACCATTAAAATTTAAATCTAATGGCCAAATTAATTATGATGATATGGATTAATGTGGAGCTCCGAAAGGTGCCTCCAATTAGTAAATATAAGATGGTAGAGAATACAAGAATTAAATGAAATGTTCAAGGTGGAGATACTTCCAAAGTTGCACTGCACTTAACATAATTTAATAAACTATAACCACTACCACTGGATTTTCATAACAGATCCTGCATGAAACAAATGCAAATTTTGATTATTATATTTAGAAGTGGATAGAGGAAATCAATCAAACCTAGAACTTATATGATGGTCTATGGCAATCTGATCTCTACCAGAAATGCAAGAAATAACAACCAGGCTGGAAGTAATGATGAACAGAAGAGCTATACAGCCAACGATTGTTCGCAGAATATTTCAGGGAAGTATATCTAACTATTATAAAATAGTTATGACTGACTACGTACTGTAGTGTGAGCATGCAGTAGTGACTACCGTTGTTGATGAAGGTCCTGAAGAATTGACACACCAAGTTCTTTTGTCTCCAGCATAGTTCTTCGGGTCTCTTTAATTCTGTCAGTGGACTGATTCAGTCGTTCAATTGTCATCATCAACCGTCCTCACTGGTCAGTGGACACCTGAGCCAGGAAATAATCCCCAAATACAACATGAGTACTAGAAATAGCAAACATCGAGAACTCTGAGACACCGCTTAAGAAATTAGAACAAACATAATAATACTGCATTAGTATATATACTTCACATCAGTAGAGAAATATGTCAGACAAGGAACACTGTTTCCACAATACAGAAAGACAAAAATGCTAGAACTTAAAGCGACATCCAGTAATACATATGGTGGATAACTCCCTTTTCCCGATATATCAAGCAGCCTTCTGCAAGTGATTGAACCGGTACAACATTCCCTTTTATTAGGCAGTAAGAAGAGGTAAAGTTCTACTATTCCATTTTGGCTTTGGAAAGATACAAAAATGCATAGCAGATACGATTTTTTCCTAAGTTCTGAAATCTTACAGTGCCTACAAACGACAATAACAAAACACATGAACACCAGGAGATGGTCGAATCAAAACACATAGGAAAATAGGTCTATTATATTCAAAATAGCAATTGTTATGCAAATACTTCAAAAAAAATTGAGGTTAATATATCAACCTATCACCCAGAAGTGTTAGACCTTCGCCAAACATTTTCACGTCCATCGGGTGCAGTACTAAAACCTGAGTGGGAAATGACAGTGTTAAGCAACAAGGCATGAAGTTTAGTACAGAATGAATAACAAAGGTCGGAGATGTTGCGAACAAGAGACATGCTAAGATAAGTATGACACTTTTCCAGTTTGAAGATCAACTTTTCGAACCGATTACTGTTGAACATAATAGATGGATATACATATTCAGTGGTTATGAGAATCAGTTAATAATACAAGAAAAAAGAAACACACATAACATGCAGCATAAAAGAATTATGCATCGATCATCCATTAGGGGTCCAAGATCATGTTATAGGTTCTCAAAATAACTCAGAATAGTTGCCGCTTGAGCATCAATACCAACAACAGTTAACTAAAACTACGGCTACCTGATTGTCAATTAATTTTAATCAAACCAAGAAGGCATCAGACAGTTTCCTGACTATAGAGCCTAATTTGCTACTCTTGAACGTAATCGGCCTCAGATATTTTTTTCTCAACTTCCACTACCTGAACAAAATCAGTCACACCCAACTCCTCAAAAAATTGCCTCCAACTTCGCAATTCAGATGGCAATGAAGCAGAACTATGATGGGTCAAATAACAAGTATCAAGTTCAATCCATGTCGTATCAACATTCTGAAGAAGTTGGCCTATGTCCACAGAATTTCCATAATGTTTACTGAAGTGAATTGGTACATCAGCTGGGCATTTATATCCTTTGTTTGTAAGTAAGACAGGCATCTTCCGTAATTCTGACACAATCTCTTCTTTCTCAACTTGTACAGGGCGACTGAAGATGTAGCATGATAAAACTCACATAGACTATAAATGCTACACTGGAGGGATTAATATTGGGAAATATCATGTCATGAGTTCTTGAGAGGAAAGATAAAAAATCAAGCAAAATCAAGCAGAGGAGGGAGGCAGAGGTCGTAGTGCTCACTGGAGAGGTTTGTAGGCAAGGCAGCGGTCACAGTGCAGGTCAGACACCGTCGTCACATGACAGAGGAGGTCGCCACAGGAAGCACGGCCGCGCCGGTGACGCGGCAGAGGGGGTCGGGGTTGCCGCCGTCCAGCCCAACGAGCGCGAGCACGCCGAGCTAGG
Source organism: Elymus sibiricus (assembly GCA_039707655.1). NCBI lineage: Eukaryota > Viridiplantae > Streptophyta > Magnoliopsida > Poales > Poaceae > Elymus > Elymus sibiricus. Next base: position 51,825,904 of record CM077668.1, read on the forward strand.
GGACGCCATCCATGAGGAGTAGAGGGCGCGAGGGGGCGCGATGTACGATGGAAAGGAGCCGCTGGAGACGCGTCGGCGGCGGACGCGACACCGCAGCCAAAACCCTAGCCCATGGCTAGGTTCCAGATGAGCGCCGGAGGCCGGGAGTGGCGGATCCAGCCGTACTGGAGGACGAATGGGTCGAAGACGAGCTCGTGAGTGTGCTGCGCGATGGTGGACGCCGCCGGAATCGGGAGGCATTGGTGGCGGCGCGAGGGTTCATAGGAGAGAGAGATGGGTCGTGAGAGGGATGGATGGGTGGGGGTTGTGGCAGATCTAGCAGCCACTGGAGCTGCAAGGTGAGACCAGGGAGAGGGCCGGCGGCGAGCTGTAGGAGGAGGGAGGCGACGAGGTGGGGGCGATGTGTGGAAGACGATGGGGAGTGGGAGGGGGCTGCGGAGGAGGGAGAGGCGCCAAAGAGGAGGGTGTTATGGTTAGGTTTTTATACGGGGAACAGTTAGCCAGGCTTTAGCGGGCTTGAGAGGGCTTTAGCGGGCTTGTGGGGGCTGTACCAGCCCATCCACGACAGTTTCTGAAAATGTCATCGGAAATCCGTCATGGATTAACATGTTTCTTGTAGTGTCATCAACCAAAAGATCTTTAACCATTGCAATATTAGGTTCAACCTTAATTTGTTCAGAAGGTCTAGGTGTTCTTATATTACTATTATTAACCACAGTTGAAGCTTTAGCATGTTCCTTAATCCTAACAGGGAAAGGAGGTTTCTCAATATAAGCAGTAGGCACAACTGGATCAACATTGTAAACAATTGTTTCTTCTTTAACACTAATAGATTCTTCATTTAATTCAATAGGTGGATGATATTTAAACCATTTCTCCTTAGGGAGATCAACATGAGCAGCAAAAGATTCACAAAAGGTAGCTACTATCTCAAAGTCAAGTCCATATTTAGTACTAAACTTATGAAAAGCATCAGTTTCCATAAAAGATTTAACACAATCAAACTCAAAATTTATACCTGACTCTTTACCTTTGTCGATTTCCAAATCTTCAGAGTTGCGTTTAATTCTTTCTAGAAGATCCCATTTGAATTCAATAGTCCTCTTCATAAAGAACCATTAGAAGAAGTATCGAGCCTGGATCGATCATCATGAGAAAGCCGAGCATAAAAATTTTGAATAATTATTTCTCTTGAGAGCTCATGATTGGGGCATGTATGCAACATATACTTAAACCTTTCCCAAGCTTGAGCGATAATTTCTCCTTCACGAGGTCAAAAATTATATATGTAATCTCAATCACGATGAACCAAATGCATAGGATAAAATTTCTGGTGAAATTCCAGCTTCAACCGGTTCCAATCCCATGTTTCAGTATCATCACATAGCCTATACCATGTCAATGCCTTTTCCTCCAAATATAAAGGGAATACCTTCTTCTTAACTCTATCTCCGGATAGACCTGCAAGCTTAAACAATCCACAAATTTCATCCACACATATCAAGTGCACATCAGGATGCACCGTTCCATCTCCTCATAAGGATTAGCTAGCAGTTTCTCTACCATACCCGAAGGAATTTCATAATAAATATTTTTAGTAGGTTCAGTAGGTTGAGGGGCAACTCTCAATGCTTTCGGTCGAGGTGAAGATACCCCGAACAAGCCCCTCAAAGGATTACTTTCCATAGTGACAAGTGACAGTAAATTTCAGCACGTATTATAAATGTTTCCTTACCAAATTCCACTCACCAAAGGCGCTTCACTCCCCGGCAACGGTGCCAGAAAAGAGTCTTGATGACCCACAAGTATAGGGGATCAATTGTTGTCCTTTCGATAAGTAAGAGTGTCGAACCCAACGAGGAGCAGAAGGAAATGACTAGCGGTTTTTCAGCAAGGTATTCTCTGCAAGCACTGAAATTATCGGTAACAGATAGTTTGATAGTAAGGTAATTCGTAACAAGTAACAAGTAATAACGGTAACAAAGGTGCAGCAAGGTGTCCCAATCCTTTTTATAGCAAAGGACAAGCCGGAACGAACTCGTATAATAAGCAAAGCATTCTCGAGAACACATGAGAATTTCATCTAGTCACTTTCATCATGCATGTTTGATTCGCGTTCGCTGCTTTGATAATTTGATATATGGGTGCACCGGCGCTTGGGTGTTGTTCTTACTTGAACAAGCCACCTACTTATGATTACCCCCTCCCGCAAGCATCCGCAACTACAAAAGAAGAATTAAGATAACTCTAACCATAGCATGAAACATATGGATCCAAATCAGTCCCTTACGGAATAGCGCATAAACTAGGGTTTAAGCTTCTGTCACTCTATCAACCCATCATCTAATTACTACTCCACAGTGCCTTCCCTTAGGCCCAAAGATGGTGAAGTGTCATGTAGCCGACGTTCACACGACACCACTAAAGGAAGCAACAACATACATATCATCAAAACATCGAACCAATACCAAATTCACGTGATTACTTATGACAAGACTTCTCCCATGTCCTCAAGAACAAAAGTAACTACTCACAAATCATATTCATGTTCAAGATCAGAGGGGTATTGAATAGCATTAAGGATCTGAACATATAATCTTCCACCAAATAAACCAACTAGCATTAACTACAAGATGTAATCAACACTACTAGCAACCCACAGGTACTAATCTGAGGTTTTGAGACAAAGATTGAATACAAGAGATGAACTAGGGTTTGAGATGAGATGGCACTGGTGAAGATGTTGATGAAGATTGGTCCTCCCATGACGAGAGGATCGTTGGTGATGTCGATGGCATCGATTTCCCCCTCCCGGAGGGAAGTTTCCCCGGCGGAATCGCTCCGCCCGAGAGCAAAATAGCTCCTGCTCAGGTTCCGCCTCGAGACGGCGGCGCTTCGTCCCGAAAGTCTTCTTCTCATTTTTTTTCTAGGGCAAATGGCTTCATATAGCAGAAAGAGGGGGCCGGAGGCCTGCCAGGGGCCCCACAAGCTCGGGGGGCGCGCCCCCGGGCTTGTGGCTTCCTAGTGCCCCCCCTGCTGGTAATTCTTTCGTCGGTATTTTTTATATATTCCAAAATAATTCTCCGTAAATTTTCAGGTCATTTGGAGTTGTGCAGAATAGCTATCTCTGTTTCACCCCTTTCCGGGCACCGGCAATCTCTCTCTTCATGTGAATCTTGCAAAATAAGAGAGAAAAGGCATAAGGATTGTACCAAAAAGTGAAATAATGATCAAAAACATATTAATTAACAGTAGGAAAACATGATGCAAAATGGACGCATCGCGTGATACGGAGCGCCAGCTTGTACTCGTCTCCGGAGCTGCCGTCGGAGTGGCTGCCGGTGCTGGACATGGTCACCGGCGCTAGGGATTGGACGGAGTGGGGAAAGGGGTGCGTCGGGGAGCAGAGCGGAGCGGAGTGAAGTAATATATAGATATCCATGATTACAAATGCTAAGGAAATGTAGGGATAAGATATTTGTAAATAGTATTCAATAATCAAGATGCTATGTACTATATATTTTGATGATTGCCACCTGACTCTAAGCCAATAGTATAAGGCTACAAGTGAAATAGGAGGATACATGGTACCATCATGAAAGTTTCATGTAAACTATTTACTTATGCGATGTTTGGTTTGCAACCGAATTTCCTAACCCCAATTTTTTTGGTTAATCCCAAATTTGTATTGATGGATTCGAGTCCAACAATGTATTAAATAATGGTTGTAATGGTTTTGTGATTGGGTCCTCAGTTATGGAGATATTGCGAGCAAGCGCGGGAACTATTATTCATATTATTTCAACGTTCATAAAAAAATGAATAAAAGCAAAACATGATTCATATATGACGATTGTCGATACGAATGATCACAACGAGATAAAAATATGTATCCCAAATGTTTAGTCAATAAAAAAAATTGAGTATCATATATGATTTATCATAATTTAAGTTTGTAATAAACGTATTTAGTCTTTTAGTAGTTTATAACACACGTGAGAGGTACAACAACTGTTTCACTTGTACCTTTGAAATGAATAACTTACTACTAGCGTGTTCTGAAACTCTCCAACTCTCAACTTCACAAACTCCATAATCGAAATCAAGTCGACCACATTAGCTCCAAGAAGTTAAATTCTTGACGCTGTCTTGGGCCGTAGTGCAATTTGGAGAAGCTGGAAAAAGCAAGCTCCATGAAAACAGGAATCTGGAGTTCCGCCTATTTACAATCAATATGCCACGGCCTAAGAAAATGTTTCGGTTCAGCTCCGTGATAAGTGATATTTTTACACTCCTCTACCCTTTGTTTAAACCGAGATATTTTATTAAAACTGAGATATTCGCTCCGATATTGCCAGTAATGACTAATGAATGCATATGATTCCACAAATCCTCTCTTTATTGTGTTTCTATAGGAAAAGGGCTAAATATGGACGAAATCAAGTGAGAACATAGAAAGAAGTAAAGGAGGAGATAGAAGAAATCAGGAGGAGGCGCGCCAGCAATTCCAGAGCAGAAGACGACGTTTCATGCGACCGCGACCGCTCGCATGGGCGGTCGTATGGCATGGAAACCAAGGCTCCTCGTCCAGCTGAACAACTTTTATAAAGGGGTCGACGCCGAAATGTCAACAAAACGAGAACCGTGTGCGAAGTCAAAACAGAGTCATCTTGATCCCATCTCCATCAACCCTAGCCGCCGCCATTCCGTATCTCCATAGCCACCATCTCCATCACCACCATAGTTCTTCTTCCACTGGATCATACTTGTAATCATGTATCACACACGGCATCCATTGTAAGACATATTATCAATCAATCAACCTTCGTGATGGGTTCTATGATGTGTTCTTCGTGTGATCTGATCTCCATGTGTGACTAGTTCGGTAAGTATGGGTTGAGGCAAGATCCTTGCAACCCAATGTATTTGTTGTGGGGATCAATGGAAGGGTTTTGAATTAACGTCCCATATATGTGAAATAAAATTGTTCCGTAGATGTCTCTTGTCTCGTCTGCGTTTTTCATCCCTACAAGTACCCAGGATCATGGAGAGCGAGCCACTGAGAGGCTAAGGGTAGGGAGACCGTGAAGTATTATCCTGAACACCAGTGACAGAAAGGTTTAGTACGGTAACACCGATCCTATCTCTGGGGATTCAAGAGGTGTAGTCATTAAACGCCAAAGCTGTTGTCTGATTATTATAATCTTAATTATCGAGGCAACCCTGCGAGACGGATAGGGCGTTTGATTGGATAACTGACTCTTGATGCAAGACGCGTGCCGGTCAAGACGTAATTTGGACACATCCCCCATTTCGGTTCGTAACAAGCAAATCTCGATGGGTGACTTCCGGTGCACAAATTAAGGTCATATTTGATCCCAAAACAAATATGTGGTTGTAAGCATTAAGACCTCATACCCATGCCTATTTTTATTATAAGTGTTCTCCTTCAGTTTGTTTGATTTTGATCCCGCCAAAAGCTGGAATTGTTCTTTAACAAAAGCTTGCTTGAGACCCTAACTTCAAGGGGGCCTTCCTCCCATGTGTTCGATAACTCAGGTCACCTCTGAGGAAAAAGGCGAGATCCTTTCTGCTCCATTTTCGGATCACCAAAGGAAGTAATCACTCCTCCACGTACACAAAGGAACCACTCGATCGAATCGTTTTCCTTCTCTACTCTCCCTCGTTCGCCGAATTGGGCTGCCTCTAGCCGGCCCAAAGGGGCTCCCAACAGGCATGTTGCCTCCCAACGGGCTGCAGCGTTGGGAGAAGCCAGGAGAGCTCTCGAACGTTTTGTGTTCACCAGGTGAAGCGTGAAGCTGGCTGGAGAAGCCAGATTCCCAGATTTCGTGAAGTTTAGAGAGGTTTAGAACAGGCCCTACATGTCCCTACAAGAATAAAGTAATGATAAAACCTAAAATTACATATTTTGAAGTTGTTGTCTCAATTTCATATTAACATTTTCAATATTTCTAGAGACTAGGAGCATAAAAGAATGACACAGTAAAATCACATACCAAACAAAAATTGACATCACTATGCCACAGCCACCACTAAGTTAGGTCGAAGCGTCAAACGACAATCCGCCGGCCTAGTGGTCGTTAATAAGCAAGACTAAAACACCATGGGTTTTCTGGTAATAATCACCTTGGCCATGATGACCACAAGATCATGGAAATATAGTGGTGAGATTTTTATGAAGTCTGACATTGCCTCCACCATTGAAACACGATCACCAAGGACATGAAAAGTCTAAAATAATTGGTAGTTAACCAGTACTCTTACATTGATAGGTGGTTCCTCCCACCCCATATATGTGCCGAATAGGCCAGCGGACGAGAGGGGAACGGATGGAAACACTCAGCGACGGCTAGGTATTCTTGAGCCCAGCATTAATTTAATTACCAAAACACATTTTTCGACAAAGGACATTTGTATTCACTCGTAATGTAGCATCAAGGGGATACAACCATGATGAGCATACACCCGGTCTCTGCATAATTAGGATGCACACAGCCAACATGAACACGCACGCACACAAAAAAATCACGCCGACAAAAAACAAAGTCAAACATGACCGAAACTATGCCTAGGCGGAGAGAAAAAAAGCTAAAACGAATGGCAGCCCATAGCGCTACAGGCAACAACACCAACCATCATCTTTGGTAGCACATGAACTATGAGTGGTTTTCTTCATCGACAACGCCTCTAGGAAGGAAACGACACACCGAAGTCACCATTGTCAGATCCAACCACTAAAGGCCAGATCATGGGTTTTCACCCTGAAAACCAAGCTTGAGCAAACTCCAAGAGAAGTCTTCAAGAAGGGAATGGGGCGTAGACTCTGCCATTGCTAGGTCCAACCAAGTAAGGTCAGGCCTAGGGATTTTCACCCTGGAGCTCGAGACTGCGTACTTGAGACTGTTGTCGCCTGTGTTGCCACCTCCACTTGCAGACCTCATTCCCATGGCATCTTCATAGGAGGACATTGCTCATGCGACCGGTACTGATCGTGGACATTACCATGCGATCTAAAACCATGCTAGCAAAAGCTTGTAGATGCAACACGACCCTTGAACCAGCAAGAGAGGATGGTAATGGGCGACGCCAAAATCTAATCAAGGACCATCTGATACCACCTCATCATGCTACATACGGTGCGTCAGGGCAGAACTGGACTAGATGGCAATGACCACATTCGATCTAGTATATGCCGCCGCTAAGCACCGTGCAATGCCGCCGTTGTCCACGATCGGGCGACCAAGCCACCACGCACCAGAAGAGCCCATGCAAATGTAGGAGATATGCCCTAGAGGCAATAATAAATGTTATTATTTATCTCCCTGTTCATAATTATGTTTATGTTCCATGCTATAACTGCTATGGTTCTCGAGTCTACAATAACCACGAGGCTCGGAGGAAGACACATATGCACGTGTGGAATAATAAACGGTAAAATGTATTCCTAGTATGGCCTCTAAGACTAGCTCAAGTGTTGCATGATGGTTCTGTTTTCCTGATCATAGGCATGACTATGCCGGCAACTTTGAGGGCACAATGTTAGGAGAACACTTGTGTTGAATCGCCCCGAATTGATGTTATGCCATGAGATACATTCGTCACAAGTTAATGGTTAATACCACAGAGAAAGTTAACATTTGCATAATTCCTTAGACCATGAGAGTATCGAGTTTCTTCATGCTTGCTTTATGAACTTTGGGGTTTGTTAAACGTCATCCGTAAATGGGTGGCTATTACAGCGGCTTACGGGTTCATGGAAAAGTATGTCAAGTAAGTTGATAGCTCAAGATTGGGATTTGCTCCTCTGACGAAGGAGAGATATCTCTGGGCCCTCTTGGTGTTACGGTATCCACCATCGTCTGGCCAGACACATTGTGATTTGATCACAGGGATGCCGGAACACGGAAACGAGAAAAGAGAACAAAACCGGTAACGAGGTAACTGGCATTGTGGACAAGTGTTGATCCACGGGGATGTCAATGTTTCTCACCTCGGATATTTGTAACATATCGCGAAGCAACAGGAATAGCACACGGCAACTGGAGGTTCACTCGAATATTCATTTGTGTGGGTATAGGGGTCAATATGGGTGTCCACGGCTCCGATGTTGATCATTGATCGGAAAGTGTTCCGGGTCATGTCTATACTTCACCGAACCTATAGGGTCACACGCTTAAGGGTCATCTATCTGCTGAATGCTAGACAGGGAGTCTGAGAGACAGTCACAAGAAAAGTTTCGGAGACAACGGAAACGTTCCGGAGAGAGCACCTGAATAGTTTTGGTAAAACTGAAAAGTTGTTTCAGGGTATACCATTGAGTCAAATTGGTTTCTACACATGTCTGGAAATTCCTGGAGGTTGCCAGAATTGTTCTGGAAACTTCTGAGATTTTTCCGGGATAAAAACCGAAAATGTTCCGGAGCTGCCGGAACCGGTTTGGTTGCTTTTCGCAGATGAAAATCACTAATCCGGAATTGTTTCGGAACGCGTCCAAAATCATTTTAGAGGGTATTGGAATTATTCTAAGACCCACAGAAATATTTTCGGATTTAACGGTCGCGGAAAAATGTTTCCGTGAATAGTGAAAGTGCTTTTTGGGTGGCTTCTTGGAGAAGCCACCTTGAGGGCCTTTTGGCATTTTCCCCCTTGGCTTCTTGGAGAAGCCACCCTTGGGCTTGGCCTATAAATAGGGGTGGAGGGGGCTACCTAAAGATACACTCTTTCTCAACATACACAAGCCATGCATGATCTGGCCTTCTCTCTCCCTCCCCGCGAAATAGTTTCGTAGAGCCGAAAGGCTGTCTGGGTTCCGGTGGGAACTAGTTCTGGACGGCAAAGCCCTATCAGATAGATGACACCGTATGTGTGCAACCCCGTAGAGAGGTCGTAGGTTCGATCTTTTTGCCCGAGGGGCTATTCGAGGGTCCTCCCGAAGGGCTGTCCGAGTTACTGTCCGAGTTTCGGGGGTCCTCCCGAAGGGCTGTCCGAGTTACTGTCCATGAGGCCTCCCGGAGGGCTGTCCGAGGATCCGTCCAGTGGGACTATCCGAAGGACTGTCTAGAGGCCTCCCGGAGGGCTGTCCGATGATCCGTCCGGTGGGACTATCCGAGGGACCGTCCAGAGGCCTCCCGACGGGCTGTCCGAGGATCCGTCCGGTGGGACTATCCGAGGGACTGTCCAGAGGCCTCCCGAAGGGCTGTCAGGCGATCCGTCCGGTGAGCTGACGAGGGAGTACATCCTCGCGGTTGGGAGGTTGTAAATCCTAACTGCGGGGATCTGCACCAATGATCTACATCGACTCTACTTCTGCTGCGCTACGAGTAGGTAACGATCAGATCAAAACCATGTATGCAGTCTTCATAGTGGTCCTGGGCTGGTGCATAGGTCGGAAAATTTTTGTTTTCTGTTGCGTTACCCTACAGTGGCATCATGAGTCGTGCTATGCGTAGATGCAGGTTATGATCTAGAATACATAGAGATGTATGGATGTTGCACAATATAATTTGTAGTAGATGAGTTCTACTGCTGATAATTATTTGTGCGGGTAGCAGATGAAATCTGTTACCCGATGTTCTTGTTGCTTCCTTGGAATTTGCATATTTCTGATCTTGATAACGACATGGTGGAGTTTCAAAGTTCTGGCAATCCGCGATCCTGATTGATCAAAGAAGTGCTAACAGTTCATTGAATTCCACCATAGTTAGAGAGAAAGATGAAATTTCGCAGACGAAAGGGCAATGCAGATATGATCTGCACGGGGGTCATGCGTATGATGAAGTTCAGTATGGGGCTCGAGATTTTATTATCTCGTGTTTCATACACCCCGCAAAGTTAATCTAGCGACTTGAATAATCATACTTGATGATGGACGTTGGTAGCTTCGGTTTGTTTCGAAACCTTAGAAGCCACGTAAAATGAAATTTTGTATGAACCGATTAGAGGCGTCTAACTTGGTTTTGCAGGATGACATGAGATGTGCATATGATGTGGTATAGCAGTGCTCATATTAATTTGATTATGTATGAGATGACTATATGATGTAAAATTAACATGACCTGCATGTCATGATTCGGCATGATGGCTGGAGCCATATGATTGTCACTTTAATGACCTGCGTGTCAACCTTAAGTAATGCACTTATTTTATTAGCTATAGAGATAGCAATATTATCTGGTGCATTGACAAGGTGGTAGCAAACTTCGCGAAGGTGAACACCGACGCGAATGCCGAAGATGAAGAAATACAAGACTTCTCCGTCAGAAAGGGCTATAACATATCATGCTATTATGAATTGCCTGAGATGTTTATCCCTTATGATGCACCCTTTTTGATTGCGCGGTAGTCACTTTTTATTAGGGTGATCTCTCACAAAAATATCAAGTAGTTAGTGTTCTCCCAAGTGTAGCACCGTCACGGCACCTATCTTCTCGGAGTGTGTCATGTCTCCATGAGTACAAATGATTAGAAAAGTGTGAGGCGGGTGAGGTCAGACCTCGCAGCGATATGACATGGTTGTCTTGACGTTCTGGCTTGATCGTCCTGAGCTCGGAACACGCCCATCGAAAGATGAACAAGAATCACATAGAGATGTGATTGGCAAGTTGGCCTACCGATTAAAATTCTCGTCATCAGTGATGTCCACATCAATGGCGTTGAATTGAAATGCGGATCTTGAATCACTCAAAATCAATTATCAGAGATATTGATTTGAGTGGGAGCGCATTGTAGAATTAACTTGTTAAATTCTCAGTGCAATTAATTATGGACTTTGTCTAAAGTGAAATTTGCATAATAATTGTAGAATAATGGCTCGCATTTCCACCTTCCCTGTTAAAATTGAATAAGCTGTTAAATATCTGGTTAAAACTTTACGGTTGGTAACGTAATGTGAGGAGTGTCCTCAAGAGTGTCGAGAAGGACTTTGTCCTATCGCATGCTTTTGGTATTCTCCCGCTAATGCTATGGATAATGTGACTCTCGTCCTTCGATCCAAAAGCTAGAATTCCGTTACGGTCAAGTGCAATATGTTTGCTTCCATGAGACCCGAACTTCAAAAGTTGGGATAGCTATGTGATATTCATGGAACTGAAAATCATTTTCAGACACAAACAAAGGCTAAAAGATATGTGATATCCAAAGAAATGTTTGTTTTGCAAACTATTAGTAAAAGTGTTTACTATGCATTTGACTAATAACAGAGGGATCCAGTAGAACGCCTGTCATATGATGATGGTGAATAAAACAACAACTTAAGAGAAAGGAAATGTCTGAAGGGTGTTAGTATGACTTACACACCTAGGAAGTCCGGGGCTGACGCCACTCTTCAAGTTGGTGCTTCTTCTGAGAGTAGGAGAATTATTGGAAGTAAAACTGTTAAAAGTATAAAGGCAAAAAGAGAGAAGACTGGAATGTCCAACTCATGTATGAATGTCATACAAGCTATTGATGTATAGAAAGGCTGGTCAAAAGAAATAGTTCTTGAGAATTATGATTAAACATGTTAATCACTGATTCTTGGGTATTGTGACTTGATCACAGAGATACCCGCTTGATTGCATTCTGTTGCGACTCGATGCAAGAACTACTACGGCCTAAAAGACTTGCCAGAGTGAGGTTCAGATACGCGCTGGGAATATAGTAAATGTTACTATATCTTCCATCGGTGTATTACCATCTGTATTTATTTTCATAATTCATTTTAGAGTTTTACACACTCTAGCCCATTGCATAAGGTATCTTGCAAGAAGGTTGTTCATAAGAGAACTTTTGATGTTCGATGTTATGAATAACTTAAGGGCCATACTTTCATTATGAATGAGATGTATGTTATGAATATTGATAATAATAAATTACCTCTGTATTTACTTTCATAATTCATTTTAGAGTTTTATACACTCTAGCCCATTTGCATAATGTTTGTCGCAAGAGTGTTGTTCATGAAAGAACAATTGTTATTAAGAATTATGAATAACATAAGGGCCATACTTCCATCATGAATGGGATGTATGTTATGAATATTGATGGTAATGTGATACATCCATAACACTGACGCTAAATGTCGCAAGACTAAGAGAATACCACACATGTGTGGCACTGCATTTGGTCACATTGGAGAAACCTGCATGGGGAAATTCCATAATGATGGATTTTGAAGTCGTTTGATTATGAATCATCTGACACTTGCAACTTTCCTCCGAAAAGTGAAGTGACTGAAATACCGTTCACAGGCCATAAGGAACGAGCAACGAACTTATTGGTGATCATACATTTTGATGTATGTAGTCCGATAAAGGTTATTGCTAGCAGTGGATTTGTCTATCTTCAAAAATGAATCAAGTAGATATATGGATATTTGCTTGATGAGACATAAGTCTGGATCTTTTGAAATCATTCGAAAGGTTTTCAATATGAAGTAGAAATTATTGTAACAAGAAAATTATGTTTCTGCAATTTGATTGCGGAAAGGAATATTTGAGTTACAAGTTTAGCGAATGTCTGATGAGTTGTGAAAAGAGTTTCATAACTTACACCTCACGGAGCACCACTGTGAGTGAAATATCCGTGAAGATGTAATCAAACCATTTATGACATGGTAAGATCAAAGATGACATAAATCAATTTGCCATTATCCCTTTTAAAAGTAATGCTTTAGAGACTACGGCTTTTACACTGAAAAGAGCACCATCAGGTCTGTTGAAATGATGACATGGTATGGTACGCCCAACCATGCTTTGTCTTTTCTTAACATTTGGAATATGGGGCTTGTGTAAAATATTTACAAACCTATTCCAAATCAGACAAGTACTACTTTGTAGGTTATCCCAAGTAATTGGGAAATCCTCCACCACTATACCGAGGCAAAAAGGTTTGCCACCAAGAACGGTATGCTTTTAAAGAGAATGGTTCTTACAAAAAGGTGAGCGGGAGGACAGTGCGACTCGACGAGATAACAGTATCTTCGTCATCAGATCAAAGGAAAGAAACCTTGGAAGTAATTTCAGAGTTTCCTACTGCGACTGATACGGAAGCCTCTACATGAGATGTATGGACTTCGGTCGAACTTGCAACTGAACCACGTAGGCAAAACTCATGCAAACCTCTCAGGTGCGCAAGCGAGATATTGTTGTTAGACAATAGTATACCTACGATACACAAGGAAGCGTTGATGGGCCCTGACTCCGGAATTGGCTAAATGCCAATATAATCCGAGATAGTTTCCATATAAATGATTCAAGATTATATCTTGATAAACCCTTCGGAAGACTTAGAGTCTAACGAACATTAATGGAACTATAAACTGATGTGGATAAAATGTTTTATCCATAAAGCTCGACTTGTTGCAATAACAAATTCAAGGAGTTGACTACGATGAGATTGACTCACCGTAGCGATGCTTAAAGTCAGATCGGGTTAAACTAGCAATTAATACATATTTCAATCATGAGATATGATACATGGATGCCAAAAAGGATTTCCATGAAATGGAAATGCAACCTAGGACTTGCATGTGATACAGTCCAAGGTATTTTGTCAATCCAGAGGATGCTAGTGAGTATGCAAACTTCATATTTCCAGCAATGGACAGAGGAGAGCAAAATGGAGTTGGAATCTTTGTTTTTGATGAAATAGTCAAAAGAGTTTGATTTCATCAATGGATAATAAAGATGCTTGTGGTTACAAGAAAGTAAGTGGGAGCATAATATTATTTCTAAAAACCTTGTGTGCTTGACACATTGTTGATTGGAAATAATATAAATTTCTTGACACGAATTAGGACTTCATTGAAAATAGTTTTTTGATGAAGTGCTTGGGCTAAATAGCCTTGATATTAGGCATATTTATCTACGAGATAGAATTGCCTAATAGGCTAAGCCAAAAATACATATTGACAAGATGCTAAAACAGTTTAGCATAAGAGCGCCAAGGAGTGATTCTTGCCGAAGTCACATGGAAAGAGTTTTGCAAGACTCGGTGTCCCAAAACACTGATGAGCAAAATACATGATGGATTTTCCACACACCTTTGTGTTTGGATTAATCATGTATTCCATGGTATGTAAAACAACCAGATATGTCCGATACTCCCAAGCAGTTGCGAGTATAGATACCAAAGTGATCAAAGTACTGATCATGGGACAACAGTGAAAAATGTCATTGAGTACTAAAGTAGCACTGATGACATGTTTTCTCACAAGCAGAGATTATGAAGTGCTCGTTGTAAGTAATTACATCGATACAGTCCTCATCAATGCTCCATGCGATTTTTGATTTAAGTTAAGGGTTTTGTGTAATATACAATATGGTGGCACAGTGGTTGGAAATTGTTCCAAACAGGTTACTGTGGCGAATTCTATAACAAAGGCTAAGTATGTTGACGCTTTGGAAGCGACAAAGAAGATGTTGAATCATATAGTTCATTCATGAACTTAGTATGGTTCCAAAATGGCTTTGGTCAATGGGACACTATTGCATATAGTTGCTCCATAGCTCAGTCTGAGGAATCAAGGTTTGACCTGTGATTCACATATATACAAAGCCAAGTCCACACAAAATATGAATTTTGTGAAAGCGTGAAAACGCGAGGATATGCAGAGATACACACGGAACTGAAGTTGTCAGATCCGTTGGACATCAGACTATACCACAAGCGAAGCATGTTTTACACTGGTATGCCATGGGTGTAAAGTTCACCAGCATTGACTAGATTATTGACTCTAGTTCAAGTGGGAGTCTGTAGGAGATATGCCCTAGAGGCAATAATAAATGTTATTGTTTATCTCCCTGTTCATAATTATGTTTATGTTCCATGCTATAACTGCTATCGTTCTCGAGTCTACAATAACCACGAGGCTTGGAGGAAGACTCATATGCACGTATGGAATAATAAACGGTAAAATGTATTCCTAGTCTGGCCTCTAAGACTAGCTCAAGTGTTGCATGATGGTTCTGTTTTCCTGATCATAGGCATGACTATGCCGGCAACTTTGAGGGCACAATGTTAGGAGAACACTTGTGTTGAATCGACCGAATTGATGTTATGCCACGAGATACATTCGTCACAAGTTAATGGTTAATAACATAGAGAAAGTTAACGTTTGCATAATTCCTTAGACCATGAGAGTATCGAGTTTCTTCATGCTTGCTTCATGAACTTTGGGGTTTGTTAAACGTCATCCGTAAATGGGTGGCTATTACGGCGGCTTACGGGTTCATGGAAAAGTATGTCAAGTAACTTGATAGCTCAAGATTGGGATTTGCTCCTCCGACGATGGAGAGATATCTCTGGGCCCTGTCGGTGTTATGGTATCCACCATCGTCTGGCCAGACACATTGTGATTTGATCACAGGGATGCCGGAACACGGAAACGAGAAAAGAGAACAAAACCGGTAACGAGGTAATTGGCATTGTGGACAAGTGTTGATCCACGGGGATGCCGATGTTTCTCACCTCGGGTATTTGTAACATATCGCGAAGCAACAGGAATAGCACACGGCAACTGGAGGTTCACTCGAATATTCATTCGTGTGGGTATAGGGGTCAATATGGGTGTCCACGGCTCCGATGTTGATCATTGATCGGAAAGTGTTCCGGGTTATGTCTATACTTCACCGAACCTATAGGGTCACACGCTTAAGGGTCATCTATCTGCTGAATGCTAGACAGGGAGTCTGAGAGAAAGTCACCGGAAAAGTTTCGGAGACAACGGAAACGTTCCGGAGAGAGCACCGGAATAGTTTTGGTAAAACTGAAAAGTTGTTTCAGGGTATACCATTGAGTCAAATTGGTTTCGACACATGTCTGGAAATTCTTGGAGGATGCCAGAATTGTTCTGGAAACTTCTGAGATTTTTCCAGGATAAAAACCGGAAATGTTCCGGACCTGCCGGAACCGGTTTGGTTGCTTTTCGCAGATGAAAATCACTAATCCGGAATTGTTTCGGAACACGTCCAAAATCATTTTAGTGGGTACTGGAATTATTCTAAGACCCACAGAAATATTTTTGGATTTAACGGTCGCGGAAAAATGTTTTCGTGAATAGTGAAAGTGCTTTTTGGGTGGCTTCTTGGAGAAGCCACCTTGAGGGCCTTTTGGTATTTTTCCCCTTGGCTTCTTGGAGAAGCCACCCTTGGGCTTGGCCTATAAATAGGGGTGGAGGGGGCTGCCTAAAGACACACTCTTTCTCAACATACACAAGCCATGCATGAACTGGCCTTCTCTCTCCCTCCCCGCGAAATAGTTTCATAGAGCCGAAAGGCTGTCTGGGTTCCGGTGGGAACTAGTTCTGGACGGCGAAGCCCTGCCGGATAGATGACACCGTATGTGTGCAACCCCGTAGAGAGGTCGTAGGTTCGATCTTTTTGCCCGAGGGGATGTTCGAGGGTCCTCCCGAAGGGCTGTCCGAGTTACTGTCCGTGAGGCCTCTCGGAGGGCTGTCCGAGGATCCGTCCGGTGGGACTATCCGAAGGACTGTCCAGAGGCCTCCTGGAGGGCTGTTCGAGGATCCGTCCGGTGGGACTATCCGAGGGACCGTCCAGAGGCCTCCCGAAGGGCTGTCCGAGGATCCGTCCGGTGGGACTATCCGAGGGACTGTCCAGAGGCCTCCCGAAGGGCTATCAGGCGATCCATCCGGTGAGCTGACGAGGAAGTACATCCTCGCGGTTGGGAGGTTGTAAATCCTAACTGCGGGGATCTGCACCAACGATCTACATCGACTCTACTTCCGCTGCACTACGAGTCGGTAACGATCAGATCAAAACCATGTATGCAGTCTTCATAGTGGTCCTGAGCTGGTGCGTAGGTCGGAAAATTTTTGTTTTCTGCTGCGTTACCCTACAGCAAAGGCCAACACTCCAATGTCGTGATGGTGCAAGCACCGAGCTGTTCGGCGAGGCGCGTCAGATTAGCGGTGATGACTTCCAAGCTGACGCTCTTGTGCTGCATCTAGATGAGTCCCGCCGCACCGACCTAAACCGCGCGCCACCACACCCCGCGGGTTAGATCGGCGGCGCACTTGAAAATGACGGTGACATCATGCGAGGGAAGCACCATGGCCGTACATCTCCGCCAGCCACCGAGAGAAACCAGAGGAGGATTCCCGGACGCAGCCTCTCCCCGTCAGATGCGCCACCCAGCCGGATCGCGAGACCATGTTGTCGCTGCCGCGCATCCATAGATGCTATTACCATGCGCCTGCCGCCAACTACCGCCATGCGAAACAACCAGGAAGGGACCAGCCGCCGTCGTCCACCGCGTAGACTTCGCCCAACAGCCTCCTCCTCCTCCGGCGGCGGCGAGGAGAGCTGGAGAGGAACGCCCAGCCGGTGGACACCGGCGGCTAGGGTTTCTGTAGCCGCCTGTGTCGCCCTGGAAGAGCGGCACATGGGACATATTTTAACTTCAATTTTATTTGTTTGGAAGAACTGGTGATGTCTCTTGATCTTTCAGTGACAAGATCCAGAGAAAAAGAATAAATGACCACATGTAAAGAATTGCATGTTGCTTCAAGTGCGGTTCAAACCTCAGAGTTCTGACTGCTTCCTTAAAAACAACATGTTTGTCTAGATCGGACATGCATTATTTAGCGGCCAACAAGCATTTGTGACCAAACCAGGAGTGTGAAACATCATCGCAACACAGGACCAACTCTCGAGTCTGAACCAACAACAACTGAAATAAACAAATCAAACGAGTTGCTCAATCAACACTGATCATGTCCATCAACGAAGCCTCCACAGACACACGTACAAAGTTCTTATTTATCACGTGAAGTTCAAGGTGACGTCCGGAGCTGGGATGAAAAAATAATGCGAAGTAGTGTGCCATCTATTTCGCGTAAAAGTAGCTATGTTCCTTCGAAGTTCGGATCGACGTGATCTTGCACGTCACACGCGGCTATACATGTCCCGCTCTGTAGCTAAACTCATCGGCCACAACGTTAGCAAGTTGACACAAGAAATTTAACAAGTTGTAGCTTTTGTGAGAACGAAATTTCCACGTCGCTTCATCTCCTCTAGAAACTGTGCCCACTAACCGGCCAGTAATTGTCATCGGTAAAATAAACGCCGCGTTGAGAAAGAGAGGCACCCCTATTATCTGTTGCTATGAGGTCAAGGGCGGCCACATTTGCAAAGCCAGCTGATACATAGATGGATGGATGACTACTACATGCAGCAGCTCCTAGACATAATATTTCCCCATTTCTCTTTTCCTTTCTTCACTTGATACAATCGGTCGATCACATGAATTAGCCTTGGAATTGACAATTCTCATCTTTTCCTGAAGCTGGAGATGCGCCAAGTGCCGGCATCTACTCCAGTGCTGCTGCTGGAGCCACTGATGTGGACGGGCTTTGGCTTTAGCTGGCTAGTAGTGCTCTTGATCGATTAGGCAAATGAAAGCACGGCATTGACACTCGTGGAAGAGAGACAAAGATACATAGCTATAGGAGGATAGATTTTCCCGACCAGAACTGATCTGAATTCATCCACAGCAAAAGGCAAAAGCGGACCCAATCATGCTTGAGGAGGTGGAGAAAAGTGCTTGCCAGTGCTCTGGAGAAAGTATCTACCTATCTGGTGACAAAACGAGATCGAGCACCGAAACACCTAGAGATGAAAAAGAACGGCAGAAATTAAAGGTACGGTCTCAGATGATAGATGCTGTCCCAGCTCTGCAAATTGATTTGTAGTTTAATCCTCTGGACAAATTAAGCAATTCCTTGCTTGAGTGGATCAATCATAAACGAAAAGCTTCTCAATAAAATGTTGTTAAGACATGCACAGACGACACTTGCAGCATAACAAATTGTCCTGGGACCTGAAAAGATCTTACTAGTTTACATATCTGTACTTCACTAGGATTAAAGCGGTAGTATGTGCTTCGATCGAAAGGGATCATCCGGTTTCCTGAATAAGGGATGGAACCTAACTTGAATTACGTAGCCTACTGCTGCTAGTGGGTTTTACTACTACTTGTACTGATTGCCCTAGAGATAATGAAAACACGAGGTGAACTCAACGTCATGGTTCAATAGCCACCGGATTTTCCGCCTTTAGATCCAATCAAAGGAATATGTACACCTATTTGAGCTGATCTAGTCTCTCAACATTGTGGGAGTGTTTCAGCAAATGGACCCTTCTTTTTCGACGAGTATGTTGGACCTCTACTTTCTGGTCGCCTGGGCAATCATGCCGAACAAATTAAAAAGAAGTTGTTCCAGACAACAAAACCATCGATCCATTGGCCGACAGATTAAAGTTGACCATGTTGATTCCATCTATACCTAAGATAAGATGATCACTAGCTCTTTTCAAAAGAAAAAAGATGATCACTAGTTAGGAGTTAGCTAGGTAGTGCTGGCGTGCTGCATGCTGAGCTCGAGTAGCGTACCTGTGAGCGTGAGAGAAGCTCGACCAGAGATCATGGGCGACTCCTCATCCCATGATGAAATTATTTGGGCCCATCCCACTCATCCTCGCAGACATTCTGCTTGATCAAACTCTGACTGACACGCTTGACTTCCATGTATTGATCCATTGCTGCTGCCGTTCATGATGATGAAGCGTTGGCGTTGTCCAACCATTAAACTTCTCCTTGATTTCTGCTGCCAAAAGCTTAGTGTCCGCAACAAGGTTCAGTACTACAAGTTGGCTTAGCTCATCTAGTCTTATAATAAGATGCACTTAAACACAATGATCTTAAGCTACCAAGTTGCAGGCTTTCCTCTCAAGTTCAAGTTGTAGTGCTAGCTAGTGCTAATTAAACTTCCGTGAAAAGCAGTCCATCCCAGTTAGTGCGTACCGACCCCATCTAACTCGAACCTAAACTAAACTAGACAGGAAATGCCATCAGCTCTAGTTCTACAAGCGTAGCTGCTTTGGTCCTATCAACCAGCGCTGTGGCATCTCCTTTCTCGAACTCTATACCGCTTCATCCGGAAGCTGCTGGGCAATTTACAGCAAGTTTCCTCCGATGCTTCCGTTTTATGTACAGGTAGCTCTTGTGCGCGCGGCAATAATATATGCTCCAAACCAACTCCACGTCCATCTGCTCGAGCGAATCCGGTGCGATCACGCAAGTGTATATTGGAACTAAAGCGCCGGGAAAAGGCGCGGCTACCTTGGCGCGCGGTGCGCTGCGGCGGTCGCATCAGAGAGATTGATGCCATGGTCGTGGAAAAAGGAAAGATCGATGCCATTAAGTGGCAGGTACGCTCAACACATCGAAGAAATGGTCCTCCGCCAAGGTCGTTTTTGGATCTCCGTAGTTGCCTGGCTTTGAATCTTTCCTTTCTTTGATACTTGCATTTTGCTTTCTAGGGCACCCGCCCCCTTTAGTTTGTTCCCGGCTCGCGGCGTACATGTTGATTAGTCGCTCGGCAACGTGGATGTGTGCAGCCTAGACAAGGATATTTCTCATGTCTGAATCTGAATGGACCTGGATATAATTTTTATTACTTCTGATGTTCTTTGTACTGCCATGAATATTGATGAATAGATCAGAAGTTTTCCTAAAAAAAACTCTAGATCAGAGGCTTGTGAGAACTTAACTGCATGCTTTTTTCAATTTGTTTATGCCGTCCGACTCAGATGAAAGATGAACACATCAACACATGTTGCATATGTAATTGCACACTTGTGCTTGTGGACAACGACATGTTATGCACTCGCCTCTAAGAAAATCATGCCAGTCCACGGCGTAGGTGTTGATTGATCGCTCGCCGATGTTGATGTGTGCAGCCTAGAGAAGGATATTTCTCAAGTCTGAATGGTCTAGACTCTAGACCAGAGGCTTGTGAATACCTAACTGTATGCGTTGTTTATGTCGTCTGAATAAGATGATAGATGAACGCATGAACACATGTTGCATATGTAATTGCACATCTGTAATTGTCGACAACGACATGTTATGCGCTTGCCTGTAAGAAAATTATGCCGACTGCTTCTATGTCAATCATCGCTTATGTGATGTCAGACCGATCTGCTGACCGCATTCTCCACATGTACTGTGTATATACTTGTGTTATGCAGATGGCAGCACCCTGGATATGCCTTCTATGTAAGTACATTATTTTTGAAACGGATATGCTTCTAATTTGAGATGCTTGTGTGTTTCCTACTGGTCTATGTGTAACACTATATAAGTACTCGCGGTTTGTCAGGCTCAACGCGACAGTAGCATAGTCCATGTCGCCAACTCGTGGCTAATATAAATAGCATCGCCGTACGAGTGGAGGGCCGGCCAGCCGTCGCCCATCGCCAATGTGATCGACCTGCTGAATTTTATTTTCAGCAAAACGAAAACTTGGACGTTCTTTCAAAATGATACTCCCCGACTAAAAACACGACACTTATATTAGAACGGAGGGAGTATAAACCTCGAAGGAGCCGGTGTACCAATTCATACCCCCACCCCTCCCCTCTCTGCTTGGCCATACATATTGAACTACTCCAAGTACATTGCTCGGTCACCCGTAATACGGCAGCAGCTACATCAAAGGCTCGAACGCTACATCAAATGCTCGAACCTCTCTGTTTACACGCTACCAAGTCCTTCACTCACTTGCAATTGCAAGCAAAGTAGCCTTGGTTAGCTGCAGAATGGTGTGATGGAGGAAAAGCGTGCTCAGGGAGAGATGGACAACGTCGACAGGGAATGGTTTTCATGTCTCAAATCAGATGGGTAGAAAGAAAGCGATGTGACGTCGGTGCAGCGCAGCGCCGACACCGAGCCATGCAGGGTGTGTCCATCTGATCCCATCAGTGCGAGGAGTGCAACATGTGCCCGGACACATGACCCTTCTTTCTTTCCTCTGTTTTTTACCTTTCCTTTTCACTTTGTCGTGGGTGTTCCTCACTTATGTTACATCGACCGATCGAGGAGTGTATATCTACCATCGTATCGGTTTGACTTGTGCTATTTTGGCACAAGACAAAAAACAGACGTGACGGAATATGGAATACGATGGCCAGTTTCTCACTGTGTTGAGCATCGTACGTTTAGAGTGACATGTGTGGTTTTTTTGTGAAAACTGAGACGCCTTGCGTCATGGGCCACACTTGCGCTGCTATTTTTTTTCTTTCACGGGCCGAAAAGGCTGACTTGTGACGTGGTAGGCCCACATCCGGCCCATGTGACAGAATTTGCGTCCATGAGAAGAGGTAAAGCAATGTCGAAGCCCACAACCTTGCTCAGTACATGGCGATGATGTCTACTTAGAGGAAGACATTAATATGTTTGACCCAAACAGGAAGAGGTTTGAGAGACCTGAGAACGAGTTGAGCAACAATCTACCAGCAGGATCGATTGTTCTTTCTATCAATGGTCAAGATGGCAAACAGCTTGAGATCATCCCACATGGAGCGTCCCATGAGCCCTCCGCCGAAACGTGATCCGAAGCGCACAAGAACAAGTGCAGATGGCAAAGATGGCAACAACACCTCAACAAAAGCAAATCTGGCGGGTTCCCAGGAGGGGCGCTGCCGAAACCAATTAATTCTCTTGAGATCTTTTTGGTTCTTTTGCTGCATAATTCTTATTCGTATATGCTATCCGATCTATTTTTTTTGTTTTGTGATCAAGTTTGGGGTTTGATCAATAGAGAGAGAATTGTGTATGATAGTTGGGTTCAACCATGCAAGTAAGCTACCGCAGTGACAGAAAGTGAAAAAAAGATTGTATTGGTGTTGTTGCCTCTAGGGATCAAAAATTGTTGCATAATTGTCCTTTGAACATAGGGTGAAACAGTACATCATTTATTTCATGTGATCATACGTAATGCAATATTCAGTGTTACTTAATATGCTGGATAGCGGTTTAGGGTGGAGTATTAGCTATAGATGCAGTTGGATAACGGTCTATGCATTTATGGACGTGATGCTCATATGTTGATTATGCTATGAAAAGTCATATTTATCTCTATCTTTACTATCTAAAAGAAACTTAAGCGTCCGTCTCCCGTCTTACGTCTCCCCCTTCGTCAAACCTCTCCCTCCCGGCACGTCCTTCCTTTCGCCGATTCTTTCGTCCAACCCCCCACTCCACCGGTTTTCTCCCTCCCCGCATCAACCCGGTTTTCTCGACGTCGCACCATCATTGATTGATCGAAAAAATGGCAATCTCCCCCGAAAAGACCAGGAGTACGCAATCCACGGCGCCCTTCTAAATTCTACCGCCCCTCCTCTCCGTTGCCAAAGACGTCGTCCGCCTCGCCTACCCACCTCCAGCCATGACGTGTCCGTCGTCGACGCCTACCATGGCGTCTAGATCCCCGCCCCTACAGATGATAAGATCAAGCTGCAGTTCCTTGTCGTGTTTTTTTCTTTGATTTGATTGTCTGGCTGTGCTTCGTGGTGTGGTGGGGGCGTAGGCCGCAGGATCCGAATTCGGAGGAGACCAAGGAGTTCGTGGCGAGCTAGGCGGAGTTGAAGGAGAACATGTGGTAAAGCCGTCAAAGTTCGAGAAGACGTTACACATATACATAAGTGGTGGGGACGGGGAATAAAGAAAGCTAGAGGGCAGCACAAGAGTCACCAAAGACACAGATGGGGAATAAGTGCAAATATGTTGATGTTAACGGAATAATCAAAGATATAATTATTGTTGAACCACTTTGACACCCCATTGCAACGCACGGGCAATTACCTAGTAAATATTACAATTTTAATTTTTTTTACCACACCGTTGCGAATCTTGTAGAGAGAGACCACTAGTGAATCTTTCATAAAGTTGCAACCACAATCAACGTTCTTTTAGTTACTTGTTTTAGTTTCTCGTTTATTTTTATCAACTCTTTTTACATTTGTATTTAAATTTCTTTTCTAGCTAGCAAAGCTAGTGAAATTGACAACCCCGCTAGTCCTGTTGGGGGCACAAGGAAGTTTATTTTGTCTGTGCAGCTACCAATGATTGGTTGTAATCGTGCACCTCTCGTGGATTCGATAACCTTGAGGTCACTTGAGGAAAACTGATGCTTGCTGCAAACATCTGCACTTGAGGGGCCATACCTTCCTAGTAGAGAGGAAGCAGATGTCGACACCCTTGTTCAATTTGCACCGCCTAAACATGTTACATGTGTCTTTTGCCTCTTAATTCTCTTCACAGCACTAGACCCACTAGAACATTCGCCAATCTCCCCATATGGTGCACATACACTATTCATTTATGGGATAGATAACTTAAGCGAGATGCATTGAGTTGTGGACAGTTAAGACCGCAACCGCCAATAATAGGTAAAACATGACACTATCAGTGAGGACTTTGTAACATAGCATCAATTATGATTGAGATGGGATTATGATGATATTCTGGAACACCACATACACCGAGTGTGACATGGTCTTGAACTCATTCCTGCAGGTAGCTGATGATTGATAGCGATGAGTTCATAAACAGAGGCGGTCCATAGGTTGTGCAAACAGGGTGAGCTCCTGCTCACATACTAATTGCGTGCATTAACTGCTATTACTTCTAAAAACCTTGTATATACAACAATAGATCCAATTTTCCTTAGTATTTCTGTATCACAAACGAATACACATGCACCACAGAGAAACAAATCAATTTGATATATGGAGGTTAGTACAATTAGGATGATAGCCTCTCTACGATGGATGCTCTACAGTGCGATGAATGCTCTACATGTTGTACTAAAGGCTATCTTAGCTAGAGTGATTCTATTTTAGTACCAAATATAGAGCACATGCATTTATAAATTGATTATTGAACCCATTATAATATGTAGACACATTTGACCCAAAAATAATGATAAAGAGCAGAATGTTTATGATTTGGTGACAAGCTCACATTTAACTTTTTTATTCCTCTAGACCTAACTATAAACTAGAAACCGTTGTGAGGATATTTATGAGACTATACAATTTAGAGATTTCTACAAAGATATTTAAAAATACACATAAACATTTTTTTTGTTTAATATATATACATATACACACACTATCACTAGTAGAAAACAGGGCTTTGGTCCAGGCCAGATAAGAGCATTAGTCCCGGTTCTGCTACGAACCGGGATCAATGGGTGCATCAGTCCCGGTTCGTGAGGCCAGGGCGCCGGCCGGGCCACGGCAGGACCCCTTTGGTCCCGGTTCCAGACACGAACCGGGACTAAAGGGCCTCGCTCCTGGCGCAGCCCCTTTAGTCCCGGTTGGTGGCTGGAACCGGGACTAAAGGTTGGCCTTTAGTCCCGGTTCTAGCCACGAACCGGGACTAAAGTTTTGCCTATATATATCCAGCCCCCCCCCCCCCCCACATCTCCTCTGTTTTTTGGCCGTCGAAGGGTGGGAGGTTTGTGCTGCTCTGTTCTCACCTCCTATGCACATGAGGTGTTTGATGAAATGCCCAAGCCACACTTAAGCTTTGTCCTCTCCAAGCTCGACCTCGAAGCTCCATTTTCCCCAAGATTTGTCTAGGTTTGGCGGTGCACCAACTACACAAGTGTTCTAAAAGGTTAGCAACTTCATCGTTTCATCTCTCACTGCTAGTTTAGCTCATTTCAAATGTTGTAGAAGTAGAGTGGTTTGTGGGTTTTAGTGGAGGAGTGTATGTGGGAGTTCTTTTGATTTAGATGCACAATTTGAGCTGAAATTAACTTCTTAGAGTCTGCACATGTGTAGGGTGCCGTCCCCGTCCCCGTCCTCACCGCCGTCGATCGCCCGCGCCGATCTCGTCGCCGGCACCACCGTGGTGAGCCTCTTGTTCTTATCTTCTTTTTAAAAGAAAAATATTCTTACTTGTATGATTTAGATAGATACTTGTATAATTTTCTTACTTTTATTATTGTTTGTTATTATATAGTGCCATGACTTTGGTATCCGCCCCCGTCGGCCCTCGTCATGTCTATGATTCGGATGTGGTATATTATCTTTTATTATGATTTGTTTCATTTAGTGTTTATGACAATTATGCCGACCAACGTGACATAGATGTTTTTATCTAGGAGGTATGTGAACCGGAAATTCCAACCGACCCTCTTGTCGAGAGGTTAAATTTAGTTGAAAAAGAAAACAATTACTTGAAGAAAAAATTGAAAAGAATTGAGGAGGGGAAGATGGAATTGGAGTTGCATGTTGCCGATGTCGTCGATGATCACAAGATCAAGATGGATGCAATGCGCTTGAAGATTAGAAAGATTAGAAAATATGCCATTCATAATGAGGCTTGATATCATTATGCCGTTGGATCAATTGTTACCTTAGTTGCGATTATGATCGCATTTGTTGTTGTTTTTAAATGTTTTTCATAGTTTCAATGTATGTTTTAATTAGATGCTCTAGAGAGCTATATGTTGTTCTATGAGAACTATATATGTATGAACTTTATGTATTTATTTTTTCAGTAATAACATTTGATCACTACTGTACTTTGGTTTTAATGTGATGATGAACTTGTATTAATTTGGTCACTTCTCTATTCATGATGTTCTGTAATGGTTTTTGATACACTTAATTATATAATGCACGCAGATGAACCGGCAATGGATGTACGGTGACCGACGCACCTCCGAGTACATTGATGGCATGCATAATTTTCTCGAAGTGGCTGAGGCAAACAAGCAGAATGGTTTTATGTATTGTCCATGTACTGTCTGTGGGAATACGAAGTCTCACTCTGACTCGAGAACCCTTCACATCCACCTGATTGAGAAGGGTTTCATGCCACACTATAATGTTTGGACCAAGCACGGAGAAAGAGGGGTTATGATGGAAGACAACGAAGAAGAAGAGGATGATGACAACTATCCCCCTGAATACGGTGATACTGCAACGGGGGAAGCTGGAGATCAAGAGGCACTAGACGATGTGCCCGATGATGATCTTCGTCGGGTCATTGTTGATGCACAGAGAGGATGCGAAAGTGAAAGGGAGAAGTTGAAGTTCGAGCGCATGTTAGAGGATCATAAAAAAGGGTTGTACCCAAATTGCGAAGATGACAACACAAAGCTCGGTACCACACTGGAATTGCTGCAATGGAAGGCAGACAATGGTGTATCTGACAAGGGATTTGGAACGCTACTGAAAATAATGAAGAAGAAGCTTCCAAAGGATAACGAATTGCCCAACAGTACGTACGAAGCAAAGAAGGTTCTCTGCCCTCTAGGATTGGAGGTGCAGAAGATACATGCATGCCCTAATGACTGCATCCTCTACCGCGGTGAGTACGAGGATTTGAACGCATGCCCGGTATGCGATGCATTGCGGTATAAGATCAGACGAGATGACCCTGGTGATGTTGAGGGTGAGCGCCCCAGGAAGAGGGTTCCTGCCAAGGTGATGTGGTATGCTCCTATAATACCACGGCTGAAACGTCTGTTCAGAAACAAAGAGCATGCCAAGTTGATGCAATGGCACAAGGAAGACCGTAAGAAAGACGGGAAGTTGAGAGCACCTGCTGACGGGTCGCAGTGGAGAAAAATCGAGAGAAGGTGGGGGGACTTTGCAGGTGACGCAAGGAACGTATGGTTTGGTTTAAGTGCAGATGGCATTAATCCTTTTAGGGAGCATAGCAGCAATCATAGCACCTGGCCCGTGACTCTATGTATCTATAACCTTCCTCCTTGGTTGTGCATGAAGCGGAAGTTCATTATGATGTCAGTGCTCATCCAAGGCCCTAAGCAACCCGGCAACGACATTGATGTGTACCTAAGGCCATTAGTTAAATAACTTTTACAGCTGTGGAATGGAAAAGGTGTACGTGTGTGGGATGAGCACAAACAGGAGGAATTTGACCTACATGCGTTGCTGTTTGTAACCATCAATGATTGGCCTGCTCTTAGTAACCTTTCAGGACAGACAAACAAGGGATACCACGCATGCACGCACTGTTTAGATGATACCGAAAGTATATATTTGGACAAATGCAGGAAGAATGTGTACCTGGGACATCGTCGATTTCTTTCGACCAACCATCTCTTAAGAAAGAAAGGCAAGCATTTCAAAGGTGAGGCAGATCACCGGAAGAAGCCCGCCCTCCGTACTGGTGATGCCATACTTGATATGGTCAAGGATTTATAAGTAATCTATGGAAAGGGTCCTGGCGGACAATCTGTTCCGAATGACGCTGAGGGACGCGCACCCATGTGGAAGAAATCTATATTTTGGGACCTACCCTATTGGAAAGACCTAGAGGTCCGCTCTGCAATCGACGTGATGCACGTGACGAAGAATCTTTGCGTGAACCTGCTAGGCTTCTTGGGCGTGTATGGGAAGACAAAAGATACACCGGAGGCACGGGAGGACCAGCAACGTGTGCACGAAAAAGACGGCATGCATCCAAAGTAGTATGAAGGTCCTGCCAGCTACGCTCTTACCAAAGAAGAGAAGGAAATCTTCTTTGAATGCCTGCTCAGTATGAAGGTCCCATCTGGCTTCTCGTCGAATATAAAGGGAATAATAAATATGGCAGAGAAAAAGTTCCAAAACCTAAAGTCTCATGACTGCCACGTGATTATGACGCAACTGCTTCCGGTTGCATTGAGGGGGCTTCTACCGGAAAACGTTTGATTAGCCATTGTGAAGCTATGTGCATTCCTCAATGCAATCTCTCAGAAGGTAATCGATCCAGAAATCCTACCAAGGTTAAAGAATGATTTTGTGCAATGTCTTGTCAGTTTTGAGCTGGTGTTCCCACCATCCTTCTTCAATATCATGACGCACGTCCTAGTTCATCTAGTCAACGAGATTGCCATTCTGGGTCCTGTATTTCTACACAATATGTTTCCCTTTGAGAGGTTCATGGGAGTCTTAAAGAAATATGTTCGTAACCGTGCTAGGCCAGAAGGAAGCATCTCCATGGGCCGGCAAACAGAGGAGGTCATTGGGTTTTGTGTTGACTTCATTCCTGACCTTAAGCCGATTGGTCTCCCTCAATCGTTGTATGAGGGGAGACTGACTGGAAAAGGCACGCTAGGAGCGGATTCAATAATATGTAAGGACGGGCATTCTTGGGCTCAAGCACACTACACAGTTCTACAGAATTCTACCTTGGTGACCCCGTATGTCAATGAACACAAGAATATTCTGCGCTCCAAACACCCGGAGCAGTGTGACGACTGGATTACATGTGAACACATCAGGACTTTCGGCAGTTGGTTGCAAACACATCTCATGGGTGACAACATTGTTGGAGATGAGCTGTACTCATTGGCCAGGACACCATCTTCGACTGTATTGACTTACCAAGGGTACGAGATAAATGGGAATATATTTTACACGATCGCCCAAGATCAAAAGAGCACCAACCAAAACAGTGGTGTCCGCTTTGATGCAGCAACCAACAGGGGAAAGGACACATATTATGGTTACATAGTGGACATATGGGAACTTGACTATGGACATGATTTTAAGGTCCCTTTGTTTCGGTGCAAATGGGTCAATCGGACAGGAGGCGGGGTACAGGTAGACCCACAGTACGGAATGACAACAGTGGATCTGAACAATCTTGGGTACACAGACGAACCATTCGTCCTAGCCAATGATGTGGCGCAGGTTTTCTATGTGAAGGACATGTCTACCAAACCGAGAAAAAGAAAAGATAAGGAAGCGAATACATCATACGATGAGCCAAAGCGCAACATAGTTCTTTCAGGGAAAAGAAACATCGTGGGAGTGGAGGACAAGACAGACATGTCTGCAGATTATGAAAAGTTTCATGAAATTCCTCCCTTCAAAGTGAAGGCTGACCCAAGCATCCTGTTAAACAATGAAGATTATCCATGGTTACGGCGCAATAAGCAAGGGACACACGCGAAGAAAAAGTGAAGACTTTCTCTCCACACCTATTCTGATGATGGCTTTGATCTAGAATATCACTGCAGTTACATGTCAACAAATGAAATCCCTTTTGTAATAGATGAGTTTTCGTCCGAAACCCTGATACTTCGAAAGAGATTGTCCAGTTTGTACACGAAGTGCATCCAGTTTTTGCCGTAACCCTCTTAACTTTTTAGCACTTGCTATGTGGGTGAAATTATGATACCATGCCAAGTTTCAACCTTTTCAGACTTCATTTGTAGTGCTTTTCAATTTCAGAGTCATTTAGCTCAAAAGGCATCATTAAATGCATGAAAAATAGCAAATTGAATATAATGATAAAACACACTAATATTAAACAGCAGGAAAAAGAATCACTCAAAAATCTATCTTTAAAGTAAAGTAATTCACAAACTAGTGATTCACACAAATTTCAAATAATTCAAATTTAAACTATTGAAATTTGAAAACTACTGGCACTAACAGAAAGTTTAGAATTTTTGTGACCTAAAGCAAAAAAGATTCACTCAAAAACTATAATAAAGCAAAAAACAACTCGGAAACAAAAGAAAATAAATAAAGCAGAAAACAAAAAAATGGAAAATAAATAAATTAAATGTCCAGTTTGTACACGAAGTGCATCCAGTTTTTGCCGTAACCCTCTCAACTTTTTAGCACTTGCTATGTGGGTGAAATTATGATACCATGCCAAGTTTCAACCTTTTCAGACTTCATTTGTAGTGCTTTTCAATTTCAGGGTCATTTAGCTCAAAAGGCATCATTAAATGCATGAAAAATAGCAAATTGAATATAATGATAAAACACACTAATATTAAACAGCAGGAAAAAGAATCACTCAAAAATCTATTTTTAAAGTAAAGTAATTCACAAACTAGTGATTCACACAAATTTCAAATAATTCAAATTTAAACTATTGAAATTTGAAAACTACTGGCACTAACAGAAAGTTTAGAATTTTTGTGACCTAAAGCAAAAAAGATTCACTCAAAAACTCTAATAAAGCAAAAAAAACAACTCAGAAACAAAAGAAAATAAATAAAGCAGAAAAAAAGAAAAATGGAAAATAAATAAATTAAATGTCCAGTTTGTACACGAAGTGCATCCAATTTTTGCCGTAACCCTCTCAACTTTTTAGCACTTGCTATGTGGGTGAAATTATGATACCATGCCAAGTTTCAACCTTTTCACACTTCATTTGTAGTGTTTTTCAATTTCAGGGTCATTTAGCTCAAAAGGCATCATTAAATGCATGAAAAATAGCAAATTGAATATAATGATAAAACACACTAATATTAAACAGCAGGAAAAAGAATCACTCAAAAATCTATTTTTAAAGTAAAGTAATTCACAAACTAGTGATTCACACAAATTTCAAATAATTCAAATTTAAACTATTGAAATTTGAAAACTACTGGCACTAACAGAAAGTTTAGAATTTTTGTGACCTAAAGCAAAAAACAACTCAGAAACAAAAGAAAATAAATAAAGCAGAAAACAAAAAAAATGGAAAATAAATAAATTAAAAAAAGTCCACCTACTGGGCCGACACGGCCTGCATATGACTAGAAACCAAACAACTAGTTTGGCCAGGATGCAGGCCCGCACGGTCCAGTAGGGACCACAGGGCAGGACAGGTTTGATAGGCCCAATAGGCCTGCTAAAGAGAGGAGCTCGAAGCAGTTGCCGCGGCGGGGCTTATAAACTGGTGTTCGCACCTCTCGCCAAGTGAGGTGGGACTAAACTTGTTCTGCACCGCGCCACCAGACATTTAGTCCCGGTTGGTGGCTCCAACCGGGACTAAAGTCCCCCCTTTAGTCCCGGTTGGATCCACCAACCGGGACTAAAGCTCCTTTTCAGCAGCCGAAAGGGCGGGAAGCAAAGGGCTTTAGTCCCGGTTGGTGGCTCCAACCGGGACTAAAGGGTGGCCTTTAGTCCCGGTTGGTGGTACCAACCGGGACTAAAGGGGCTAGTATATAAGCACGACTTAGAAAATTTTCTTCTTCCTCCCTAATCTTCTTTCTCTCTCGCTCCTCTGCCCCGACGCCGAACCACCGCACGCCGCCGCCAGGCTGCCGCGACGCCCTGGCCAGAGCCGTCCCCTAGCCCGCTGACCGTCTCCGGACCTCCTCGCCGTCCTCCCCGAGCATCGCCGCCTCCGAGCCCGCTCCTCGTCGCCGCGTGCCCCCGATCGAGCCCTCCTCGTCGTCGTCGCCCCACGGTAGCACCCCCCCCTCCTCCCCCTCTTCTCCAAATGGATGGATGGATGGATTCATGGATGGATGGATGGATGGATTCATGGCAGGAACCAGCTAGTTCATCACTTTGTTTGAAATTTTGTATGGATGAATAAATTGTGTGGATATGTGTTGATGAATGCATGGCAGAAATTAATAGAGGTGTGTTGATGAATGTATGGATAGATTGTATGGATATGTTGTAGTTAGACAGGGGCCAAATCATCTAAATCTTGCTAATTTTGTTTGAGAAATGGAGGATTAGGAGCACATATTGTTGCTAAGTGTAGTATGATTAATATGGTTCATTTTTTGAGTTGTGTATTCATCTTGTGTATAAATCTTGTATTTTGCTAAGTGTAGTATGGTTAAATGAAAATTGCATGAAGAAGCACGTTAATTTTGCTAAGTGTGGTTTAGATGAATTTAGTAGAAATAGATTAAAAAAATTGTTTGGCTTTGCCCCGACGATCGCCGGACGAGTCCCTGACGATCGCCGGGCGAGTCCCCATCACTGCAGGGACCCTCTTCTGGCTAGGAACAGGATTCAGAATCACAACTGATTCTCTTAGTCCTTTAAGGGATTTATCAAGAATATGCCCCCATTATGGATGTGCACAAGTTGATCCAAATTTTTTCTGATCTCATCTACCCTTCTATATGTCACGTTGTCTAGTGTCAAAGGGTTGAAGAAATACATGGCTTCATCATTAGTCGGAAGTAACAGGCGCATGATGGTACGAAGCTCTTCAAAGTTGTTTTGGAACAGAGTCCCGGATAGGATAATTAGCTTTTTGGTACGAAGTTCAGCAAAGGCCTTCCGAAGTTGCCGAACTTCGTACAAAAAAGCTAATTATCCTATCCGGGACTCCGTTCCAAAACAACTTTGAAGAGCTTCGTACCATCATGCGCCTGTTACTTCCGGCTAATGATGAAGCCATGTATTTCTTGAATCCTTTGACACTAGACAATGTGACATATAAAATGGTAGATCAGGAAAAAAAATGGACCATTTTCTGCACATCCAGAATGGCGCCATTTTGTTAAATCCTTTAAAGGTTAAGAGAATCTGTTATGATTCTGAATCCTGTTACTAGCCCGAAGAGGATTCTTCCAGTGATGGAGAAACATAGGGCAATAATTTAGATTCAGAATACAAGATATCTCTTACGTATATAACTTTGCTAAGTGTAGATGCTAATTTTGCTAAGTGTAGAGATGGATAGATGCTAAGTGTATAAGCTAATTTTGCTAAGTGTTTATTAAATTTGTTTTCATAATTAAGCATTTGTTCTCGACGTCGACGATGCCTGGCATGCATCCTAGTCGTCGACTCGGTGGAGGAGGCCTGCTTGATCAGAGGGGCCATGTCCGGGACTGGGCTCCGCCGGGCTGGGACTGGGAGGTGCTACCTTCCGGGGCGCACAGCTTGGTGAGGAGGCAGCCCGTCGTCGACCCGGAGCTTCTTTGGTGGCGGTCGCGTGGGCCAGTGACGGTGCGGAGGCTTGAGTCCCCCGTGGAGGTGGTACGTCACCGTGTCAGGGAGGAGGACGAGCATGTCCGTCGCTACATGGTTGCGTTGGAGGCCAGGTCCGACAATACCTGGCAGGTTCTTCAGGGATCTCACTGGAGCTATGATCCTGTGATGGTTCCTTCTCTTTGGGTGTCCACCGCCCGCGCCGATACCCGTCGTTCGCTAGGGTTCTAGCTGTATTAGTGATGTTATATATATGATACTATTCGAGATGTATTAGTGATAATATTCGACGATGTACGGACGCAAGAGATATCTTGTATTCTTAATCTAAATTTGTGCCCCTATATATATATAACTTGTGAACTTTGCATGATGTTTGCCACTAATCCATTGCTCATATGCATATGATTCCTTTTTCTGGTTAGGTCTATGTTTGCCACTATCCATCTCTCGTGGTTTGTATTTTGCCATGTTGTAATATTTGCAGAAACTATGGATCACAGAGACTTAGAAAAAGAAGAGGCGTTGGAGAATATAATCCGCGCCGGAGAAAATCCAATGGAGGAGGACACCTTGTCATTTCTCAACGACAACGATGGTGGAATGGAGGAGGAAGGAGATCATCACGGCTCCGATGATGGAAGAATGGAGGAGGAACAAGATCATGACGGCTCCGGTGATATGGAGAAGGGAGCCTTAACTAATGCAGAGTCCGGCGAGGTATATATATATTAATTAAGCCTCTGCTGACTAGATGCATTAATTGTTTTGTATGTATATATATATTAACGCTTCTTTCTTCTTTTAGCCTTCCGGAACGAGCCAAACTTCGTCAACAAGGAGACGAGGCGCGAAGAAAAGGTTGGACAAGGAGGAAAGGTACAAGATCGACGTAATCTCTCCAGCTGGCCAACCGATTCTTCCCAAGCGGACCAAACACGCCTTTAGATATCAGTGCGGAGTACTGGTTAGGGATAGCATCCCGATCACCATCGAGCAATGGAATAAGAAGAAGGACAACCCTTCAGTTACTTTTGTCCAGGATAGACAAAAAGAATATCTTTGGAGCTTGCTGCTGACAAATTTCATCCTACCGCCAGAGGAGGATCCGACAACCCCACCAGTTATAGAGCCAAAGGTCAAGGCGTACGCTCTAAAGAAGATGGCAGAACCGTTCAAGAACTGGAAGAAGAATTTGAACACATAGTTTGTTGAGAAAAACAAGACTCCAGATTTCACCGGTATATATGAGAAGATAAGAGAACAGTGGCCCGCATTTGTGGCCTACAAGAAATCCGAGAAGGCGCGGAAAACTTCGCAGCAAAATAAGCTGAATGCTGCAAAGAAGCAGTATCACCATGTTACGGGGTCAGGTGGCTACAGCCAAGCCGAGTCTAAGTGGGAAAAAATGGAGAACGACCTACTTGCTAAAGGGGTCGAACCAGTGTCACGGAACTGGCCAGATCGGGTAAGGACTTGGGTATTCGGGAATGGGGGAGCTTTGGACCCAGAAACAGGGGAGGTTGTTTACGCGGATCCTAAACTTGCAATACCCATGAAAAAGATTGAGGAAGCAATCAAGGAAGTGGAGGAAGGGAGGTTCCATCCCGACAGAGAGAAGGACGTGCTGACAAAGGCCCTCGGGAATCCTGAACACCCTGGACGAACACGAGGCATACCAGGCTCCGTTCCGTGGGTGCATGGGTTTCGCGACAGCAGAGACACTTATAGAAGCCGAGGGCGAAAGAAGAAAGAGGAAGCAAGCAAACTACAGCAGATGGAACAAAGATTAGCGGCACTAGAGGCGGCATCAGTTAGCCAGCGAGCCCTCGGCCCACCATCTCAGCAGCACGATCCTTCATTGGAAGCTACTCCACCATCTCAGCGGAGAAGCAGCGTGGCTTCCACGGAGCACGTTCAGCCTGATATCACGGCTCGCCGCTACCCCGTGGATGGTATCACGGAGAATGAACATTGTGTGCTGTTGGCGGATTGCGGAAACCTGAGCTTGGAGGTGGCGAAAGGCTCTGTTCACCATCCTCGACCTGATGCAACTTTCCATTGCGCTCCGATTCCAGATGGCTATGCTGTTGTCATGGTGGATGAAATAACGCTCGGATTTGGGAGCCTGCAGCTTGATCATCCTACAGGTGAAGGCGAGGTTTATTCTCTGGAAAATGCCTTAAGGACTACCTGTCTATGGAGAAAGTCACACATCAAGCTTCCTTACTTCACGCCGCCTCAGCATACTCATGAGCCGGAGGAGGCCCCTCATCAGCAGACTCAGCCGTCTCCGGCGCGTCTGCCGTCTCCGCCATCTCCGGGGCGTCAGCCGTCTCCGCTGCCTCAGTCGTCTCCGGCGCGTCAGCGGACTGCGCCTCCTCTGCCGCGTCAGCGGACTCCGCCGCGTCAGCCGTCTCCGCCGCTTCAGCAACAGCGGCGGAAGAGAGCCGCCGCCGCTCCGGCGGCTAGCAGTACAACAACAGGAGGGAAGAGGTTTCAATATGGTCCAAGCCTCAAGCCTCTTCCACAGAGACCATATGATAGGTCTGAAGAGGAAAGCAAGGTAATCTCAATGGCCGAAGTGAAGGCCCATTTTGCACCGAAACGTCCACCTCCAAAGGAGAGAATTGATCCGGAAATAGTGAGGCGTCGCTGAAAAACCTTGAAAAACCACCGCCTAAGTTGCTATCAGACTATGACCGTGAGATTGTAAAGTCATTTGCAGATCCATAGAAGCGGTCGGGAAGCAGCGGTAGTGCATATCAAGGGAAAAAACAATTCTCCAACTGGGCGAGCAGGAGAACCAATCGTGCCCCCTTCTCATGGTGTCTAGCGATATCCCTGATGTTCCGGAGGGGGTAGCGCCCGGTACTAATCCTGGTGATTACTTACCCGATCATATACCGTTACCCGAAATGGCTGATGTAGTAGCCTTTAGATTCGAGCACGGGAAGCCTCTCGTCAGACCTGAGGAGCTCCCGAATCTACCAACGAGGATGCGAGCATTGCATAAATGGTACTTGGAAGCCTGCAAGCGAGGGGAGAACTATATCACTGCAGGAGTTAAAGATGAGCATTTCTTCAATGGAAACGAGTCGGTTTACATTGAATTTTCAGAATTATTCTAGTTATACAATCTAAAAGAGATCGACAAAACTATCATCACTTGCTATTGTTTGTAAGTATCATTTCTGTAATTAAGTCTCTAGCTCAGCTCATTCATTATTGCATGTATATAATTATCCTCACCATATGTATATTATGCAAAAAGAAGATCCTCGAATGCAACAAAGGACCAATCCAAATCTATGACATTGGGTTCGTTAGCCCAAATATTGTTCATGAAGTTACAGTCCAACACAACAAAAAGGATGTAGAGGATTACTTGCTAAGGGCGTTTATCAAACAACAAACCAAAAGAGAAATACTACTTCCTTACAACTTCGAGTGAGTGTTATATACTGTCTTATACATACACATCATTTTGTTTCGCTTACTCGATGTTAAGTGTAATTGATGAGCTACATGTGTGCAGCTTCCACTTTATTCTGCTCATCATACAGTTTGACCAAAGTCGAATACAAGTCATGGACTCGTTACGTAAAGACCTTTCGAAGTGGGCGCCCCTGCAAAAAATTCTCCAGAAGTAATTTCAATCATTATCGCACTATATCGGCAACTATCGTTCATTTCCTGATATCAAGTAATTAATAACTCTTTAATTCATTTTGTTTGCCGGGCAGGGTTTGGACAAGGTTCACCGAGGCGGTTAGGGGTCCCTGGAAAAAGGAGCTGCGATATGAATTGCTCCCTGTAAGTAGTACTAGCTAGGCCCGCGCATCTCTTTGATTCTAGTTTCACTACCACTATCATGCTTGATTATTATTTTGATTGAACTCTATTCTCGTAAAGTGCCCTCATCAGGGATCCGGGAATAACTTCTGTGGATACTACGTCTGCGAGTTCATGCGCCAGACGACCTGTGACAAGGGCAGAATATTAGAAAAACTTGATGTACGTAAACAATATTCACAAATTTATTTTATTACCACCAACTGTGTTGAGTTTCATTCATATATATATATATATATATATATATATATATATATATATATATATATATATATATATATATATATATATATATATATATATATATATATATATATATATATATATATATATATTGACCCCCTTCTTTAAATTAGATCGAACGGAAGAGGGATGGACTCCTACCAGAGTATCGCCTACGAGCAATTCAAGAGGAATTGGCGGGATTCCTCCTTGATCACGTCATAGCTAAAAATGGAGAATACCATGAAGAAATTAGGATGAATGTTGGTAATTAGATATTAGAGATCGTAAGAGATGTTATTCATTGTATATATGGATGAACGTGCACTAGACATAGTACGTAGCGTCGAATAGATATACGAAAACATGTTGTTCGACCAAGCACGGAGAAAGAGAGGTCACTTCTCTCTATATTAATTCATGACGATTTGTGTAATGGTTTCTTCATTGCTTTATGTAGTAGCAAACGTCGAGTTGAATCGTCTACACAAAAAAGAAAAGGGGGAAACACAATATGAAACCCCTAAACCCCTAAGCCCCTCCTTTCAAAAAAAAAAAAAACCCAGCGCCTCGAGCTGCTGATGCGTGGCAGTCTTTTAGTCCCGGTTGGTGTTACCAACCGGGACTAAAGTTCCTCCTGCCTGGGCGCCTTGAGCTGCTGACGCGTGGCAGTCTTTTAGTCCCGGTTGGTGTTACCAACCGGGACTAAAGTTCCTCCTGCCTAGGCGCCCCACAGCGGCCACGTGGAGGCACTTTAGTCCCGGTTCGTAACAGAACCGGGACTAAAAGTGAGGACCTTTAGTCCCGGATGCTTAGTCCCGGTTCCAGAACCGGGACTAAAGGCCCTCTGGAACCGGGACTGATTCCCTGTTTTCTACTAGTGTATGTTCATGAGAGTACTACGATTAATCCATGAAAGCATGCCATTTTTTGTTTTTTATCTAACATGTATGGGGATTAGGTTGGATTATCTCTCCAAGGTGCAATGTATCGAAAAGGAAAAAAAATATGTAATTGGCACTACAAACACGATTCAAAATTAGCACAGTGCAAGCACATTTTGCATTGATAAATATTACGGTTTTGTCGCCAAAACACTATTACTAATATATCAACATTATCATATGGTTTATTATCACAACTAAGTAATCACAAAAATAGGATCTGCGATTCTAGTTTGGTAAAAATTGGTTATATAAATATAAAAGATTAGCATAAATATATTAATTACTTTAATTTTACTCGCACGAGGACCCAAATTTTTATTGAAACTAGTCTAGTAATTAACAAAGTGCTTTGGGTCGCGTGCACGATGATGGTGCCAAAGTGCTTCCTGGGGTATGACCGGGGCCTCTTTCCTGGGCTCAACTGCCCTGGTACTTGGTCCTGGTACTCCAAGGAAGTAGCGACGCTGCACCCAGCGGTTGTCTCGGTGGTGGTGCTGACGATGGGCATGGCGGCGGCGGAGGCCATCACCAGGACCATAGCGACAACAAGGAACACCGTATGGTGCTCTGCGGTGGCGGAGACAACCGTTCCTGTCCAGGCGAGACTGATGGCGGTGACCGAAATTCCGGCGACGAGCAGTGGCCAAACCAAAGGTCCGGCTAGGAAAACGGAAACGGTGATGCTCCATGGCCACAAACCTAGCAAAGGCAAAAAGCACGGTCCGGCAAGAATGCCATCGTTTCTCACCTTTCTTCTGCTTCTCTGTTTTAGAGCAATGTGTGCTGATAACGTGGGAAGAAAATATGGAAATTGAAGTGAATGGAGCAACTTTTCATTGATGTTGAGTTCAGGTATTTATATGGCCTGAATAGGTGATTACATTGTCGTTTACAAATGACTCGCGTCGTTCCGGAAAGACACGACAATGGGTCGTGATGTACAGCGTTTGGACAACACTAGGATTCTAACTGCTAGTTAGGATATTCTAAGGAATTTGCTAACTGCCTAATTACCCTAAATCTAATGTTATTTAATTCATAACACTTCCGACGCAAGGATAGGGCTCCGGAGCGCCTAGGTGGAAGGATGAGATGGCCATCGGCAATGACACGCTTGCCACGCACCTACTTCGCCTACTAGCAGAAGGAGTTGGCGCTGGTTGGTTGGGCCTTTTAATAAGCCGGCCAAGACAAGAGTGATGTTTGCACTTTTTTTATGTCTTTATTTGAACTTTCAAAAGAGAAATTGTTTGAAGGCTCAAACATTATACAAATCCTATGTAACTTGTATGTGGCTTCACTAGATTATTCCAAGTACACATAAATTAACTCAAGGATCTTTAAATCTATATTTTTATTTACAAAATTTAAATTCAAATGGAGGTTTGAACTAAAAGTGGGTTATTTGTCATTCAAAAAGTATTGAAAATGTAGACATATACTCCACATATATAGGGGAAGATATGATAATCATTTCAAGATTTTTGGACAACTTACACTAGTGCACTGAATTTTTGAGGCATTTTAAAGCATTACTACGAGGTTTTGAATTATCCTCGGTTTAAAAATAAAACAAATGGTGAAATGCACTCGTCATGATGCACAATCAACTTCTAACTACTTGCTAAACTGGGGTTGTGACATCTTCCAAGTCCACTGCTTCTCATCCTGCCCCTCTCTTCTTGCTCCTCCTGATCACCATCATCAAATTCAGGATCATTACTATCATCAGTATGAACACACGCACGCGCACTCCCTACCCTTATGAGCACCACCGAGAGACTGAGCAGACAAATGTTGAGATTGACGAAGTCGTCATAGACGCCTCATAGTTGTTAGGCACGCCATACCGCTGAAAGAATAGTGTTGGAGAACCTGATATAACACCTGGAAATATGTCAGCACCCGTGTCAAGTCTAGGACTTGAATCCAGGTGGGATGGTTCCACCACGAGAAACCTAACCATCTAAATTGTGCTGCATCATCATCACCATTTTGCAACTACATCAACATTAATTTAGACTAAATGTCACAATATGGTTGACACAACAAGATTGATCTTCCGAAATCGGAGTTAGTATTTTTCTCAAAGTTGTGTAGAAGGTGAATGGTCAAAGAAGACAGTGGGGAGGATGAAGTTATTCTACTTATTCGGGCACATGGAACTTCTTACATTCTTACATGACATTTTCTCCTTTTGCTCTTATTGGCTATGCCTCGAGGGAACCTCCGGGTAATGTGAAGCTCCCCTTCCTTTTTTTCCTTCTTTTCTTCATCGTTCTTCTCAACTGTGCTTAATATAGTTAAACAACAGAACTTTATTTTCAATGTATTTCATAATTGCAAGAACCGTGGGCTTAGGACTCTTTGATCCAAAAAATGTTTGCTTTTTCTTTCAGCAAAGAATTCACAGATATCATGTAGCATTTCCAGTATGCAGAGAGAATGAATGTGACCACTATTAGTATGCTCAAAAGTACACAAATGACATGCAATCCTCAACAACACAACATCTTGATTATTATTTAGATGAATAAATCAAGCCAGGATTACATCGATACTGAAACCATCGCAAGACATCAGCTAATAACTAGGATAAAGAAGTATAAACGAAACTTTCCAGTTCTAGTGTTTTTCTTTTTTAGGGTTCCAGTTCCAGTCTAGTTTGTGTTCTTCTACCTAGTTGTTTTTCACCCAACTCACGCCCGCGTCGCTCCCGCGGTGGCTCGGGCGGAACCCCAGCCCGCCGCCGCCGCCGCCGCCCCTTCCCCACGCCTCCTCCCCCCTCGCCGCTGCCGGATGATGCCGGCGGGCTAAGCCCTCCCGGCGGACGGCGGCGGCGGGGAGCTCCCTCGCGCGCCCGCGAGCTCTTCTTGGTGGGGGAGGCTCCTCCTCCCGATCTGCGGGCTGCCTCTCCTCGGCGCCCGGCGGCTCCTCTGGCGCGGTCCGGCATCCTCTCCAACGGCGTGCTCCGAGGGAGCTGGCTCCGGGAGACTCGGCTGCGTCACCGCCCTCTTGACCTCCGGATCTGGCCGGTTTGGCGCGGCGGGGCGGCGGCCTGGGGCTACGCCAGCTCGCTGGTGTGTGCCTTGCTCGCTGCTGAGGTCGGCGGCCGGCTACTATGTCGTGGCTCTGCAGTCTCGGGAGGCTGCCGGATTCAGTAGGGCGACTGGATCTGGCCCGTCGGTGTTCGCTGGCGGGGAGATGTGCTGCTTGGTGGCTCTCCGGTGCTGCCGGCGCGATGGCTCTGTGAGAGGTGGGCGGGCCAGTGGAGGTGCTGTGCGTGGGGTGCTGGTGGTGTAGGGTATGCTCCGGGCGAAAGCCTGCCCGGTCTTGCCGGCCGGCGATGTCGGCGTCTGTGGGCGTCGTTTCACCTCCTTGGAGGCGTCGCCGTGGAGACCCGTATCCTCCTGCTACCTCGGACCTTGCTCTTCGGGTGAAAGCCTAAGGCCCGGCCGGATCGGGCAACGGCGTCGACATCGTCGCTTCTCTCTTTGGGGCGTCGCCTTGAAGAGCTTCGGATCCCGTTTGCACACTCTATGGGCTGGACGCTCGCGGCATTGCAGTCGGCAGGTGTCCGTCCGGCAATGCGGTTGTTTGCGCGGCTTCATGTGTGGCAACGATGGCGGCTTCGGGCGGAGTCAGGTCTGCGGCTGTGTTCTGGTAGTCGGTCTCATCCGGCGTGTTCGAGGGGTCGCCGTGCCTCACTTTGTCTCTATGAAGTCGGAGCTGCAGAGGAGGTGTCTTCGCGGTGACTATGACACGAGACGGGTGATCGGTTCCGGTGCCGGCTCGGCGCAGGCCCAGCGCTTTTCCCCTGCAATGCTCGTCGACAGAGTCGGAGCTACCTGGTCGTCGGCGCGTGCGGTGGACTGTTTGGCATCGGCCGACGCAGGCCTCGGCGCTTGTTTGCGGTGCGGGCTACATCGGTGGTCGTTGAGGGTGGAGTCGGAGTCGCCCTTGCGGAGGTGTGATGACGATGACACCGGATTGCAACCTCGACGGTGCTTTTCTCCTCGACGGCGTGTGTGCGTTTTTGTGTGGGCTGCCAGGTCGCCCTGTGTGCCTTGTTTTTGCGGGCGTGTTGTGACGGTTTTCGCCCGGTTTTCCGTTAATTAACTGGGCAACTCTCTTCGACCTTTTTTAATGAATCGGGCTTTAAGAGACCGCGTTTCAAAAAAAAAAAAGCTTTGAATAGGGAGGCAAGAAATTGTCTACATAGCACAAACAGGGCAAGCAAAAAAAAAATCGAGGAAAGGGTTCACCTTATTGTGCAGTAGGGATATGAACCAGCAAACGGAAGGATCGGAACCAACAAGAGAAGGAATGTGATTACTATTGGTATGCTCAAAACTACACAGATGACCTGCAATCCTCAACAATGCATCAACATCTTGATTTATTATTTTGATGAATAAATCTAACCAGGTTACGAGGATTACATTTTACTAAAACCATATCAGGACATCAGCTAATAACTAAGATAAAGAAGTATAAAAAGAAAAAATTGTAGTTCTAGTTTGTTCCTACCTTATTGTTTTTCAAGAAAATGCAAAAGCTTTGAATAGATAGGCAATGAAAAGTTATTTACATAGTCCAAACAGGGCTAGAAAAGAAAACTGAGGCAAGAGTTCACCTTGTTGTGCAGCAAAGAACGATGCCATCGAACTAAGAAAAACGAGGCAACGCCATGACGTGGGGACAGGGACCAGCAAGTGGAAGGATAGAACAAGTACACAAAGCCATTGATAATTGCCGGTTTTCACTTCAACATTATTCTCTTGTGAACACTGAGGGACCTCAGCAATCTCCTGCAATGGAAATGTCTTCTCCAGCATCCGTCTCTCGAAACCATTATAAGTATTTTGTTTGCATCTATCTGAAACATATTGATGCTTCGGCTGTGTGTTCATCAAATTTACATTCGCTTTGTTTCAAATAGAAATACGCGCGAAAATTCCACGCATAGGTACTAGCCGCGTGGCGAGAAAAACTGACAACAATGGCAAATTCAGATCGTTTCTTCTCTAATTGTTATACAGAACCTGTTTCAATACATGAACGGTATGATCGCTCAGAGTTTCATTCCCTAGATTGATAGGCAGTCGCTCCGCACCTTACGAGCTCTATGGAAGTTCTGACAAGACATTGCAAGTTCTAACTGCAGATAGTTTAGATTTGTCGTGTGAACTAACAATTCTAGCATATTGATGAAGCCCTGCTTGCAAACTTGTCGCCCCGCTTCCTTGGTATTCCCCAGTCAAGATCCCTAGTTTTAACCAACCATGTAGCCAGTACAAACGGCACAAATGTTTCTTCTTCTACACCTTTGCCTTGAGGAGTCCAATGATGCAGCTTAATGAGCAGACATCACTTCAATTCAAGAGCACGCAAGAGGATTGCGTGTCTTTAACTGGATAAGCTGGTTTGCTGTAAAAAGAAGATATCAATTCGATCAGCCCACGTTGGATAAGATGGTTTTGCAAAAACTAGCTTGGCATTAACTTTTACTTTCTTCTGCCTGCTAAATCAGATAATTAGTTCCCAGTTTCTCACCCTGCCTGCTAAAGCTGGAATTGCTCCAGGTTGCTAGGCTATCATGTCAAGATATACAAGGCCATAAAAGAAAATTTAGCTAAAGATACTTGTACAGGAGGGCAGCTACATCTTTATTTGCAGAGCATTGAACTCAGTAAATCTTTGAAGCTTGGTACGAATGGCAGATAGTGATTTTACTC
Source organism: Elymus sibiricus (assembly GCA_039707655.1). Classification (NCBI taxonomy): domain Eukaryota; kingdom Viridiplantae; phylum Streptophyta; class Magnoliopsida; order Poales; family Poaceae; genus Elymus; species Elymus sibiricus. The sequence continues at coordinate 51,870,184 of CM077668.1, forward strand.
ACAGAGATGACAAAGATAGTAGTGTCAGCTATAGCTAAGAAAAATCTAAGCTATATAGCTCAAAATCTATTTAAGATCTGTCCTCAGCCTCACCAAATGGAATGTATGTGTAAGTTGTTTTATCCAAAAATAAGAAATGGCAGCAAGAGATGACATTGTAACTTCTAACGTGCTGAAGAAATAACTGACCATCTTTCCCGATTTCCGGGTCTGTTTGTGAAACGATGCAATCAAGAAAAGTATAAAGATGACATATACTCCCAACAGCCCAGTTGCATCACAAAGATGTATTCCTAACGAGGCACACAAACTTGACATAAGTAATGCCAAGAAAAATCTAGCTAATTTCATCTAGTACAATTGTCTACTAGTGCAGAGTGTGTTAGTGTTATAATGCTAGGACCAATATGCCTCTTAACAATCACACTACGAATCTTTCTACTCCTGCACTGGTATAAGTGATACTCCCTCCATCCCATAATGTAAGACGTTTTTTGACACTACACTAGTGTCAAAAAACGTCTTACATTATGGGACGGAAGGAGTATATTGCTAGGCCTTGTATAAGGAAATGGAGGGAGTATTAAAAAACAAATGGCGTGCACCTGCAAAACAATTACACTACAAACCATTTTCTACATAGGACAGCCAGCTATTTGATGTATTATTTTTTTAATGTATGTGCATGATGAACAAGAGAACCTATGTAACCTTGCTAACAGAAGTAAAATGAGAAACAAGTTAGTTCCATTTGATAATGTAGATATCTTACTGATCACCACAAAATATCTCTAGCTATTTGGATATATGAAACTTGTTACATTCTCATAAAATATCTGTAACTACTCTTTGATTACTCCTTTTATTTCTTGAAGATAATTTGAAAATATCTTATAGGCATTTCCAGTATGCATAGAGTAGGAGTATGATTGCTAGTATGTTCAAAGGTATGCAAATGATTGACAGTTCTCAACAGAACCTGGCCATCTTGATATTTATTCTTTTTTACATGAGTAAATCGAATTTCCATGGCAAGACAATAGTTCATAACTTAAAGATAAATAATCGCCCTAACAGTCACTTGAAATTTAACATTATCCTCCCTGAATCCACACCGAACGATTCCAGCTATCTCCTGCAACGGGAGTGACCTGTCCAACATCCACCTCTCTACGCCATCATCATCGGCTCTCCGGATCCAAACAGCAAGCGCTGATTCGAAAGTCAGTAGCCCCAGAGGTGCGCAGACCACACAGTGTCTTCCATCCTTGGTCTTACCAGCAGTCAATATCTCATTCCCTCTCCTGCGCGGCGGCTTATCCATCCGAGAGAATTGCATTGTAGCAGTGTTAAACACTCGGGCGTCCGTCATCCCAATGGTCCAATAGACGCAGCCATTCACCAGCTTACCAGTTTGAGGCCAGAGCCCATCAATGTCTACCCATGGGAAAATCTGCCACTTGCTGGTGTCCGATGATAAAACCATGGCGCGCGCCCCGCGTTCACTGTGCCAGACGCACACGACGCGATACGGCAAGTACTCTTCTTCTTCGGCGAGGATGTAGTAATCAGAATACTGGCCCTCGCAGTCCTCCCAGCAGGGCGGCAGGGGGAAGAGATTCAGGGTCCGCGCGAGCGGGTTGTAGACGGCGATCTGCTGAGTGCTCCAGTTATGGAGAACAACGAATCCGTCGCGGCAGCCGTCGATTGACCACTCGGGGACGGGATCCTCGTCGTCATTTTCAGAGCCGGAGACGGCATCCTCGTCGTCGTCTTCGGGTGCGGGGGCGGGGACAGGAACGGACACGGCATCCTCGTTGTCTTCGGGGGCGGCGACGGGGGCAGGAACGGACACGGCGCTGTCTTCGGGGACTGGGAGGCGGGTGAGGAAGAAATCGCCGCCGCGATGTCCGGGTCAGAGCGGCTGCGGAGAGGCACGAAAGTAGGGATGGAGGTGTCTTGGGTGCTGAGGAAGTGACCTAGGAGCGGGGGTGGGTGGAGAGCGCGGAAGCGGCGGCGGAAAGCGGGGGACGAACGGACGGCGTCGAGGAAGGTGCAGCAGCTGAGGGCGGCGCGGACGAGACTCGGGAGAGAGGGGAGGTGGAGGAAGATCTCGCGCAGGGTGTCTTGGTCGAGGGCGCTTATGGTCGACGGGGGGAGTGGTGGGGGTTTCTTCGCCGGCGGCGGCTGCTGCGGCGAGGCCATGGCGCACCCGCACACAGGTTGGAATGAGGGTTTCATTTCAGCGAAAGGGGACAGTGACTATTGTGTGGGCTCTGACGGCCCAACAAGGCCTAGCAAATATCGGGCACCAGGCCGACATGCAAGAAAACATGCCACTTTTTTTTCCTAAAAAAACGTGACATTATCTGACTGAAACCGATGTTTTTTTTTTTCTTCTGCTGGTAGACCGAAACCAATGTGTGTGTGTTTTTTTTAGGGAAGGCACTCATGGCTGGCTTTATTAAGACGAAACAAGGAATACTCGTTCACAAGCTCACTGACAATACACTCAGGGGGCCCATTCAACCAACTAGACAAAGTCTTATTACAATAAGAAAATTTAGCTAGTACATGTGCCGCTTTATTAGCTGACCGAAAACAGTGTTTAAAGTTGACCTTTTCAATCATCGAAGAAACATCCACGCGCCGAAGCCGCATCCCACCATCTTGATTGCCCGGAGGAGAATTCAACAACAATTTGAGAATCAGATTCCGCTTCTACCCGATTGAATCCCAAAGAATTTGCCAATATAAGTCCATCGCACATTTTCCATCGCCTCTGTTGTGATCACATCAGTTGCATTATTAAGGGATGAGAAGGGAGTTTTTATTGAGACTGAAACCAATGTTGTCTAAACTATCGCATCGGATGTTGCGGAGGTGATTACGAACATAAGCATATGGAAGTCGCAGTCACTACCATGTCTCTACAACACTTAACGACGTACAAGAGCATCCTCAACAAGTCTCATTTCCCCTATAGAAAAACTGGTGTAGAAAAAAATGGGACTCCATATAATCAACCCAACCTCGAGTGTGATGATTCGTGCCGTGAATAGTAAAATTAAATAAAATTGAAAATTAATTCAAAAAATCTTTTTTTTTTGCCATCTAAGATGCTCGAATGCCTGATGTGCCTGCAAAATATTGTGGTGTTTGTACATTCGACGAGGCCGTGACAAAAAAAAAAGGTTGTGAAACTAACTTCGAAAAACAGCACTATTTGAACCTGATTTTTTTCAAAGAGCTCGCCCCGACCCGACCGTCTCTCCCGGCCACGCTTCCCAAGCTCGTCGGACCTCCCTGACTGGCCACCGCTTCCTCTTGTTTGCATCGCCTTCGTATGTCCACAAGGTGTTCGAGGGATTTCCTCACCATTTTTTTGTGATGTCTGGAGAATTGCCGTTGAAATTGTATGTGCATATTTTGCAGGATGAACTCTCTTGTTGGCTTATTTTTGGACGACTCATCATCGATGAGGATGCGAACTTGATATGGAGATTTGTTATGTTTATTTTGAAAAGTTCAGATCATTTGTTATGCTCAATTTAGATTTGGATTTCAAACCAAATTTCATAAATTGTGGTTTTCAAATGATGTTCAATTATGTGTCCATCCATGTGCGGCAGAAGGCAATGCGGAGTGCGAGCTCCTCGTCGTCCGGCGTGGACGAGCTGGAGTCCTTGACGAGCTCTGCCCAGCCGATGGAGTCGAATTCACTGTCGGATCCGTCGTCGGCCATGGTGGAGAGGGGGGGTAAGGGGAGGAGACGGGCAATGGAGCAATGCGATCAAAAGGAGTTAGGTTTGACTAAGGTTTGCCATCCAGATGGGGTATTCGTGGGCACAAGGTGGGGACAGCGTGGGCCAGCTTGAGTCGGTCCGGCGCGGCGGCGGCGATCGGGCGCGTCCGGTCTGCCCCATATCCACCCCATATATGGTTGGGTATGGGGGTGCCAGTAAGCCTAGACATTTGGGTTGGCCATGTGTGGTTCGCTTGGGTGGCAATTTGTTGTTTAGGCAATGATCGCGCATGCCGCCCAAACATTTAGGGAGGATATGGGCTCAGGTTGTAGATGCTCTTAGGGCATGTCCAACGTCGTTCTCAAATCAGAGTCACTCTCCATCCGCGGATGTGTCTGGACGTGTCAGCAGACACGGTCATGAGAGCCGGCCATTCAATGCATTGCCCTAAACATCAGAGCCGCATTTCAAACGTGACTTGAATAAACATGACAAATTTAATGCAAACCGAACGATTTTCATTTAAACCAGGCCAAAATGAGAAGAAGTTCGACATATTTCATTAAACAAAGTGGACATGACATTTTTCTTGCATAGTTAAAGTCATTAGTCCAAATCTATTGCTGGCATGGAGATGTCCATATTCCACGTCCTATTCCACGTGCCCACATCCGTTTCCCACGTCCTGCTCTTCCTCATCGGAGTCCGCCGCTTGGCCATGGATGTCGCATATCAAGGAAAGGTCCATGATGGACGTGGACGGACCAGCCTCATGGTCATTGCCGCCCTGCACGAATGGGGTGGGCGACGCAACCGACACGGAGTTGCCAGCTTAGGCAGTAGCGTCCCCATCCACGATCGCCTGCGCCGCCTCAGCATCCGCCTCCACCTCGATCTCCATGAACAGGGCGTCACTCTCTGCCCGCATGACGGGCATCCGCCATCGCTCGCGGCGGATGTCGCGGGCGCTGCCATGGACTGGTACAGCCCCCGCTGTTCATCCAGGAAGGTCGGATTCTCCGTGACCATAGCCGTGAAGACATCATCGTTCTCCTGCTCGCTGACGATTTGTCCCTCCGTGAATTGGTGCTACTCGAGGAGCCGCAGGTTGTGCCCATGCTCCTCCTGCATCATCTCCAATGTGGCGCCTCTTTCCAAAAGGACGAATGGAGCGGTCGCACGAGAGAGGGAGGCATGCGCAGGAGTGGTTTTGAGTGGGACCGCTTGTTGGACGCGTACATGGCAGAAGTCTGGACTCCCGCAAAGTCCCCTGATTTGCATCCAATTTGCGGGAAACAAACGCATGGACGCGTTCGCGGACAAATATGGATCCACGTTGAATGACAAAGTGCGTCTGGACAGCTCTTTTGTATGTTTGCGGGCTATTTGAAGGTCCGCATTGGGGATGACTTTACAAAATAAATACATATCACCTAATCCAGTCTTGGTCACGTGACACATATTTGAGGTGGTTTTCGGCAGATGAACTACACACATCGTCCCATGACAGGTCGACGTCTAATCGTGCCATCAGATGGGAACCTGCCTGAGAGCAGATTCGCCTTCGAGGGCTCGACCACCGCTGCGTAAGTGCAAAAGCCGCGCTCAAAAGCCAGATAGCTGAGCTAAATTCCTTGTGCGAAACGAAAGCCAGATCTAGCTCTGCCGGCTAGGGAACACATTATGCCGCCCAACTTTGGCAGTGATCCACGATTTTGTTTCAGGGAAGTAGGCGGCGAGGTGTAGAGTGACTAAAGCGAAGCGAAGGGAGGAGCATTATTCCGCCACGGGACTCGGTGACGCGGCGCATGTGGGTGGTCTTCGCTTTGCTGTCGGAAGGTAACGACGGCCGCCGCCGATGCCGACCCGGTGTCCCCCCTGCGATGCACGAAGGGTTGCCGCAGCGCGGCACCAACCGGGCAGAGGAGCCCAATCAAACCCATCAATGGACGCCCGCCTTTACAGAAACCCTCCTTCGTTCGTTCCGCTGGCTGCGCCGAGATTTTCATTGTCAAGTGGTTTCAGCTCATTCAACTTGCGGGCGATGCTGGTGGTGGCGATCACGCGCGCATGATACCATGATCATTTGAGTAGGGCTGGGCACGTACGATCCCGTCTCAGCTGCTACCCGTACCAGGTGGTGGTAGAAGCAGAGTGGCAGTGGTGCTCGTGCCTTGCCGGCACGGTCTGTTGGGGTGGTGGACTGGTGGTTGGATCGGATCGGTCGAGGAGGTCAGGAGGAGGACACCACATGCCGTGCGTCCGGCCGACCGTGCCGGTGTTTGCAAACGCAAGTAACATCGGGGAGCCAATAATGGCCACTTAGGGAAGAAGAAGATCTGAATTTGCATCTGTTTGCGTGCGAAATCTCGCCTCGAGAACTACTGGCGGGTAGCTACGCTAAAGTCTAAATTGGCCGGCTCCACCTCCACGCGTGGCGCATGCATGCAGCCGTCGTGGCACATGAGGTGGCGGAGGTGGTCGATCCGAATCGAACCACCGATCTATCCAGTGTTTAACGGCAGCGCAGACACACTGACGCTCAAAAAAAAAAACTGCAGACACACTGAACTTTTCTGCTTTCTTTTTTTAGACTATACTGAATTTTTCTACTTGTATTACAGGATAACCCCACAGCCCAACTGGACTGGAGCCCAAATGGCCTTACCCCTCAGCCCAACGAACCCCGAGGCCGAACAACCAAAACCAAACGGCTCTGCCTAACAGCCCATTTCCTTACCCCTCAAAAAAAAACCAGCCCATTTTCTTTGCTTTTTTTAGCCTAGCCCAGAGTAACACAGCCCAGCCCATCTCCTGCCGACCTTAGCCGCAACGCCGCCCGCAACCACCGCTCGCCGGCACGCCGCCGCCACGACCGCATCGCCTGCCCCCCCCGCCGTCGCACGCCACCGCCGCTCCCTACCAGGCCCGCCATTGCCGTCTGTCACACCTCCTACCCCGAAGTTCCTGCGCCGTGCTCCTCCCCGTCCCTGTCTCGAGGCGTCCGTCGTCCACCGACCACGACAACGGTGCGCCACCGAAGCGACGACTCCAACCAGTGAATCCAAGCACGCAGCTCACACTATTCTCCCCCGTTCTTGACCCCTTTCTTGCCACAAACAAAACCCACCTCCCCCTCCTCGCCGGTATGGCCTGCTCCCACCTCGCCGTGGCCTCTTCACCGGCGGCCACCGGCACTGCGTTACGTTCTGGGGCGACATCCCCCACCGCCGGTTTCGCGCGCCTTCCTGCGACTCACCGTACGAATCGCTCCATGTTTTATGCCTCCATTTCGATGCGGGTCTACCGTATCTTGCATTGATTGGATCCCCTCCCTCACCCCCCGCAGGTCCTGAGAAAGGCTTGTTGGCCCTCAGGGGTAGGAGGGCGGTGACGCCGGTGGTCGTTGCTGCCGGGCCGGCAGCGGCGGCCGATTTGGGCGGACGCCCGGCCACGGTGAAGCAGCCCATCATCGTCATCGACAACTACGATAGCTTTACCTACAACCTGTGCCAGGTATATGGTTTCACAGGTAGTGGTTAAAGTCATGAATTCTTTTATAATTTAGTTTGTTTTGCTTGTCTTGTTTGCACTAAGATCAAATGAGTTTATTGGAGCCCGCTTGGAGGTCTTACATAAATGTGTTTCTACATTTGAGAAGTAGCATGAATCTGCTAAACATTTTTGTACATTTGAGAAGTAACAAGAATCTGCCACACATGCTGTTAATATCTTGTTGTCCTAAACAATGTTGACAGTGGATGATAACTGATTGGCAAGCAAAGTCGCAAGAGAAATTTTATTAGAAGTACAAAGCTGGATCCTTGTAACTATTGAACGATTTTCCATTTCAAAATATGCCCTTTCTGTGTAGCACTCCTTGTCTGGAACATCCAAATTAGAATCAAGAATGCATGATTTGGTTAGGTTCCATGTTTCTTTCAATGGAACATCTTTAAGTACTTACCGACTTCTTTTTGAAGTATTTGTCATTTAGAATGGTACAGAAAATCTTCTACCAAAACAAACGTACACACGACATGACATGTCTCATTTAAACTGGATCGCTAAATTAGACAAAATTGACTTGTTAAAGGTTATGTTAATATGTAACAGGAACCACAAAAGTATATTATTGGGAAATATTATCTGTGTATATCTTGATTAGGTTACCCAAGTTAACATGACAGGCATACATTTATGAGTGATAGTAATACATATTTCATTTTTTGTTGAGAAAATCATTCCTGGATAAACTGTTTTTGCATGTCTTGAGCATGTTGTTGTTTTAACTTTCAATTGGTGAAGAAAAATTGTAGTAGTAAGCAGCTATACTACATATATAAAGAACAATTGGTTTAGATGCGAGAATAATATGGGCCATGGTTTTTGTTTCAGAAGCACGTGGATGGTTAAGTCTATTTCTGCGCCTTTATTTTAAGATGGCATGAACACATGCTATGAGAAAACAAGTCTTGCTGAAATGTATTTGATGCAGTATATGGGGGAGCTTGGATTAAATTTTGAGGTGTACCGTAATGATGAACTTACTATAGAGGATGTAAAGAGGTATAATTCTCTGAGCACATGTTCAATTGTGATTTATTTTCAGCCCGATCCAACTAAAGAGGTTATACATATCACAACTTTGCTGATGATGTTCCTTTCTTTAATCTCTTGTAGGATGAATCCACGAGGAATACTCATTTCTCCAGGGCCTGGTAATTTTCTCTTGTTGAATCTCATAACAGTTTTAAGTTTCTGAGCTTAACAATTACATTCATATTTCTTTAGGTGAACCACAAGATTCAGGTATATCATTGCAGACTGTTCTGGAACTCGGGCCAACCATCCCTATATTCGGAGTTTGCATGGGTCTGCAGTGCATTGGAGAGGCTTTTGGAGGTTAGACTTGTCTCTATAGACGCATGGTTTTCCATGACCTGTTCTTCTGTCTTGCTGATGTTTTTTCTTACAGGGAAGATTATCCGCGTTCCTTCTGGTGTGATGCATGGCAAAAGCTCCCCAGTTCACTATGACGAAGTTTTAGGAAAGGCCATATTCGAGGGCTTGTCAATGTACGATTTCTCAATCATTAAGTAAACCATGGATATTTCGGTTCTAGCTTACAGTTTATAACAGTCAACTGACATGCTATTTCAAACATTAAATTGCACACATGTCGTGATTGCTTCTGTTTCTGTGATAATTAGGATTTAGGAATCTTGTTGGGCTCTGTTTACCTGTTTAGAGCACTCGTGCTTGTCTTGAGATATTCTGTAGCATGTGCCATGCAATGGCAAGTCAAAATTTCAACATATTCAGTTAGTATTGATGATAGAATTTTAGTCTGGAGTAGCTTTTTTTCATCAGGGAAAAAGTTTATGTTTGTTTCATTATTCAATCCAATACTTGTCCAAAGTGAGCTTTTCGATTTGACATGATCCTCACTTTGCATGAACAGCCCTTTCTCCGCTGCAAGATATCATAGCTTGGTCATTGAGAAGGAAAGCTTCCCACATGATGAACTGGAAATTACAGCGTGGACTGAAGATGGACTTGTCATGACCGCCCGCCACAAGAAGTACATTCATATCCAGGTATTTCTCAACTCCACGCTTGACGCCGCATTATGTGTCGCTAAGGCACAAACCACGCAAGCCATACCTAGGTGTTTATTCTCCCGTGGTTCTCGTGAGTGCCTACTGATAGATAGGATGTAACACTTTCAGGGGGTCCAGTTCCACCCAGAGAGTATCATCACCCCTGAAGGTAAGAGAATTATCCTCAACTTTGCGAGACACGTCGAGGAGTTCGAGAAGCACATCTCGGAGGGGAACTAGACAGAGGCTATTGTCGGAAGGGGGTAAGCCAAGTAGGTTAGGAGAAAAGGAATAAGGGAAAATAGCTTTCGGTCGCCATTTGTTTGGTTCATTGTAATATATCATTGTGAATCGAGATGTATTCTAAACTTGATCAACTTTTGTGACGCCCCTGGCCCGACCGTGCACTAATCATACACGCAAATGCGCACGATCAAGCTCAGGAGCTCATGGGTAGATATCACAGCACAACTCCAAACACAAATAAAAGTCATACAAGCTTTATATTACAAGCCAGGGGCCTCGAGGCTCGAATACATAAGCTTACGAACAAGCGTTAGCGGAAGCATCGACAGTATCTGAGTACAGACACAAAGTTAAACAAGTTTGCCTTAAGAAGGCTGAGCAAAACAACGACATCTAGATCGAAAAGGCGCAGGCCTCCTGCCTGGGAGCCTCCTATCTACTCCTGGTCATCGGTCTCCACGTGGTAGTAGGCTCCACCGTGGTAGTAGTAGTCGGTGGGATCAGCTGGCTCCGGGGCTTCGACATCTGATCGCAGCAATCGGGTATGGGGAAAAAGAGATAGCAAAGCAACCGTGAGTACTCATCCAAAGCACTCGCAAGACTTACATCAAAACTAGTCTATTTATGCATCGGTATCAAAGAAGGGGCTGTATCTGTGGTCTAGACTGCAGAAATGCCAGAATAGAGGGGAAGGCCTAGCCTATCGAAGACTAGCATCTTGCAGCGTCTTGCAGCATTAGAAGAGTGTAGATTAGTAGCATATAATAAAGCAACAAGCATGCAGTAGCAAAACCCAGAGACCCTTCCTCGACTCCCTGCGAGAAAGCGATCCCGAAGCTTACAATTAAAGTATCATGTATCCAGTTCAAGTTGTAGTAGATCGGGATACAACACTGAGCGTCCTGTTACCATGGACACGGCTATTCGAATAGATAACTTCCCTGCAGGGGTGCACTACTGTTACCCAACACGCTCGATTAACTCTGCCCGGAAACACTTTTCTCGGTCATGCCCGACCTCGGCTGATTGACACGACGTAGTCCTACCTAGGCTCCGCAGAGACGTCCCCGCCGGTCTACATCCTAAGCGCTCAGGGGTCTTGGGCCCATCACCCTTAGCACTCCGGGTCGTTGCGAGCAGGGCGATCTAGGCCACCTCCTCTGGGCGCCGACCAGGGCGTGCCGCAATGCTGAACTGGACGTCTGACAGAGCTTTCGGCTGATACATACGGCGTCGAGGGCCCCATTAAACCATTATCCCGCGTGGTGGCAGTGCGTATAGGCCAGTGGCCAACTCAGATCAAATACCCAAATCCGTTAGTGTATTGGGAGCTCGCGGAAACGAGCAGAGATCCACGATCATGTGATCCCGTCGCCCCGTCTCGTGGACTTACGGCAAGGGCCAGGCCCAACCCTCTCCTGGGGCGGTCTACCTGCCCGGCCGTGCCACGTAATTATCTCACGGGTACCCTCACGGTCAACCCGACTTCACATTTCTCGCGGGTACCCCTCAGGGTCGACCCGACTTCAACAGGGGACTGAAGTAAAAGTAGGGTAACCGTGTGTCCATAACATCAAGGTGGAATCCGAGGAATCACCCTCGTTGGATTCCTACTCGATATAACCGTCAAGGTGAACTCGGAGGAATCACCCTCGATGGGTCCACACTTGAGGGGTTGCACGACAGAGGCTTCATCGGAGGTGGTGAAAGAGGAATCACCCTCGGTAACCCACAACCGACTAGCTACGCTACAGAGATATCATCAGGAGTGAGGTAGGAGGTATCATTCTCGGCACTCGATAGTAGCTCTGCAGAGTCGTACAACTAAGGGGGTGTGCGGTGCTGTGTTCGGTCTCTGTACATTGATCACACTGATCGAGTCACCGGTGGTAAAGCATGGCAATAAGGACAAGGGTGTGGGGTCATTGATGGATCACTAACCAGCCTATACTAAGCATTTAGGACAACAAGTAAAGTATCAACAGCAGATTACAAAATCAGGCTATGCATCAGAATAGGAGCAATCAAATACAGTAGCAAAATCTAATGCAAGCATGGGAGAGAAAGAATGGGCGATATAAGAATGATCAAGGGGGTTTGCTTGCCTGGAAGCTCTGCAGACGAAAAGGAATCTTCAACGGTGTAGTCGATCCCGGTTCGTCAACGGTCTCGGAGTCTACCGGAGAGGAAGGGGAGGGGGAAACAAATAAATAACGGGGCAAACAAATGCAACACAGATGCAATGGCACGGCAATACATGTTGGTGATATGCTCTAATGCATTACTAAGTATTTTAATTGAAGCGGGACAATATTCGACAATATTTTCCCAGCTCCAAGCACTATTCATTTAGCGGTTTCGGTAGCAAATGTTCAACGTTCGTTATGTTAGAGGGGTGTGGCAGGTATGTGGATGGCATATTTGGATTCGTTATATTTTTCTAATCATTTTTCATATATAAATTATTTTCATCCGAGTTACGGATTATTTTATATGATTTTACAAAGTTTTATCGATTTTCTAAAATTTTCTGAAATTGTTTTAATCCGAATATTAAATTCTAAAGTGCAGTCAACTCAGTCAACTTTTGACTAGTCAACAGGGACAGTGTGGCCCGCATGTCATAGGCTAGATATTTTAAATTTAACTTAACTTTTTAAACTATCAGCGGGGTCCACATATCATATGCACATTAGAATAATTAAATAATTAACCTAACTAACCTAATTAATTAACCTAACTAATCTAGCTATTTAGCCTAACTAACTGGGCCGACTCTACACACACACGCACACATCACACACACAGAGCACGCACACACACTGCACACACACACGCTCGGCCATGGCCAGCGGTAGCAGCGGCGCGCGGCGAGCAGCGGTGCAGCAGCAGGTAGCAGCGGTACGCAACGGCGGCAGTAGGCAGCACAGCAACCGCAGCTCAGCAAGAGCAGCAGCGCGCGCGCGGCAGTAGCAGTAGCAGCGGGCGCCGGCGATGGGCCCCAGCCCCAGGCACGGGAGGAGGCACGCAAACGAGGGCGGCCGCAGGGGAGCGTGGGCAGGCGCAGGGCGCGGCCACGACCAGCATGTGGCAGGGCGCGAAGCTCCGGCCATGGCGGCCTCGGGCGGGCGCGAGGCTACGGCAACGGATCGACAGCAGGACAGGGGGAGACGGAGGAGGAGCTCACCACGAGCTCGATGGCGAGGTTGGGGAGGCCAGGGGTGGACCGGAGCAGCGGCAAACGGCGACGGCGATGTACGCGACGAAAAAGAGCTCGATGGCGAGCGCATGGGGTGGCCCCGCTCGATTTGATGCCCGGGATGGATGAAGTCGACGGTGGCGGTCCTCCTGGACATCTTCTCAGGCGACGGGGAGCACGTTGGTCGCGGCTACGACGAGGGCCATGGCGGGCAGCGCTCGGGCGCGAACAAAATTGAAGGGTGCGAGACAAGGGAAACAAAAGAGGAGGCTAGGGTTTGTCCAGCGGTGTGAGGGCATTCTTATCCATCTCCAGGGCGCTCCAGATGTTCGACACAGCGACAGAACCGGCCAGGGCGCGTGGATGAACGCCACGCCCAACCACTGTCTTCCCTCTGCACAGAGGAAGAAGAAAAGGCTTTAGGTGGGCTGGGCTGTGCACTGTAGCACTGGGCCATAAGTGCACAGTAGATTTAGCCCTTCTCTCTTTTTATTTTCTGTTTTGTATTTTCTTCATTGTTTTGTATTTATTTTTAATACCAAATGAATTTTGTTAAAGGTGAGACTTGTCACATAAATACTGGGCAACATTTTGAGGCTACACACAAAATTTCATTTTATTTTGAAATGTTTCACTATTTATTTAAATTGAAACGGCACAATTTAATGCTACTGGCTCTGTTTTAAATAGGTTAGGGGCATTTTAATAATCCAGATAATGTTGGTTTCTCTTGGACAAATACTTGGGAATTATTTAGAATATTATGAACTATTTTGTTTGCAAGTTTGGAGTTTTTTTAATTTCAATTGTTATTTGAATTTTGAATTTGAGTTGAATTATTTTTTAATTGTATTTCTTAGCATATAATGATGATGACTTGGCATCATTAGTGTGAGGACACTGTAGCATGACACTGGGGGTGTTACAACTTTGCACATCGTGGTGCTCTATGTCAGCGATAAATCAGTGGAAGCTGAGGCTGTTCAACATCTTGGGCTGGTTCTGGGTGGCCCAATCTTTGCTGTGCGCCATTTTTGCCGCGAGTCTGTACCGAATGTTTGGCCAAAAATGATCTGGAAATTGGTTAGTTAATGCCTCCATCTGAATGTAGTTTTTCTCGTACACTGTCCGTCCGGCTTTCATAAAAGGCCCTTCAATGAATTTGCAGGCACGCTCAAGTTCTTCTGGTACCATTCCTGGCTGGAAAGATGGATACGATCTGGATGGCCCGTTATCCCAGATTTTAAATTAAAAGGATTAAATGTAAAGCTATCTAACCTTTTATCTGCTATAAAAATACTTTTCACCTCCTCCCTCCAAAAAATTGTATTTAACTGCGTTCAAAAAAAGTATCCTGTGAAGTGACAAAATAAATGTAGCCTAAAGCAGTCTTTGGTCACGTGACACATTTGGAAGTGGTTTTTGGCACCTGAACTACACATCATCGTCTATGTGGCAAAGATTTGTTATTTGTACTCCTAGATAAAACCCTCGTGTCACTTGCAGACATCACTGTGAGTAACACATACAATAGTGGGAAATACCCTTTGGATCCTGGGTGTATATACACCTCATATGGGAAAAAAATTTAATAATTAAAAGAAATGTCAAAAAAGTTTGGAAGTTTTTTTACAATAAACTTGGCTTTCTTTTGCACTAGTATATAAATTTTCACGAATAAAAAACCAAAGTTGATTTCAGGGCAAAACAAACAAACTTTATTTGCTATTATAGGTCACTATTCACACTATTTTGACCGAATTTTTTGTCTTTTTTGAAAAGAAGTCAACAAGATTTTTTTTCTTTTTGTGGAATTTTTTTTACCAGTACAATGGAAGGTCAAGTTTATTTGAAAAATATTTTCAGAATTTGTTGACTTTTTATTTAATTACTAAATATATTTTTTCATATAGGGTGTATATACACCCATAGACCAAAAGTTCCCCTCCATACAATAGTCTACATTGTAAGTACATTATTTTATACTAATAATCTACTTACAACACCATTCCCGTATTTGGGATTTATCTAAAAAAAGGCGGGTCGATAATGGCCGTCGCCATCGGTTGAAATCTGAAGATCCATTCGCCACCGAGTTGACATTGACACCACAAAGCAGCCGCCAGAACACAAGGATAACTTAACTACCCCTGTCTGTCATGCAGCATTACTGTTGATCTTTTCCCATAAGCACCGCCTGCATATGCATCTCGCCACTGTACTGGACTGGGGTCTGGAGTGGGTGCAAAGCAAAACCACCTCACCTACTAAGAGCAACTCCAACGCGCCGACCCAAACGGACGCGAGCTTTGTCTGTTTTTCGTCTGTTTGGGTCGGCCGCCCGCCGCCGCCGCACCTTGCTGCTGCCATGGCTAGAGCTCGCGCCAGTTGACGCTGAGGACGGCATCGCACTCCTGGCGCTCCCAGGAGGCCAACGAGCCCCTTAGCCAGCCCGCTTGCACCCCGCGGCCTCGCGCCCGTGCAAGGCCGAACGCCGGCCACCGCTCCGCTCGCCACAGACGCCGCTATGGTGCATCTCCGACCACCCCACGACCATCATCCGAGCCGCGCAAGCCCCAGCTACCCAACGCACCCACCTGCGCCTCCATCCGTCGCCGAAAATGGCCGGACGGCCAACTCCGGTGCGCTCGGCCTCGCCGCCATTAACGCTGCTGACGTGGCGCCGTCATTAGCCGCTAATGACGTGGTTAAGTCCCCCCGTGCCTATGACAGTGGGACCCGCGAGGTTTAACTAGCTGGTTAAATAAACGTTTGGCTTACTTAAAATTAACCAGGGGCCCCACTGGTCAGTTTGACTTGGCCACGTGGGCGTTGACTGGGCCCAGTCGTCAGCGACTGTGTCCAGCTGACAAGTGGCCCCCACAGCCCGTGTTGACCAGTCAGCTTTGACCGGTCAACCGTTGACTCTAGCCCCACATGTCAGTCACAGTACCACTCTGCTGGGTACACTTCTGGGTACCCGAAGCATTTTAGGTTAAATGATTTTCGAAATTAAAATAAATCCAGGATTTTCAGAATATTGCTAAAACTTTAGAAATTCGTAGAAATTCAACCGTAGCTTGGATGAAAATAATTTATATATGAAAAATGATCAGAAAAATAAGATGAATCCGAATATGCCATCCACATACCTACCACATGCCTCCAACACTGCAAACATGGAACCTTCCCCTCCGGATCGTCTGTCCGATAATTGCCTAGAGCCGGGAAAATATTCCCAGATATTTTCCCGCCCCGTCTGTAACGTGTAGCACTGCGTTAGGTCACCCCATGCATTGCATTTTGCCATGTCATGCGCTGTGATTGCATTTGTTTGCTTTATATTTATTGTTTCTTCCCCCTCTTCTCTTCGGTAGACTCCGAGATTGACGCTGCTCCCGAGTATGGCTACACCACTGACGTCCAGCCCCTCTCAGCAGAGCTTCCAGGCAAGCAAAACCCCCTTGATCATTCCTATATCGCCCATTCTTTCTCAACCGTGCTTGCATTAGAATTGGCTACTGTATTCGATTGCTCCTATTCTGATGCATAGCCTGATTTTGTAATCTGTTGTTGATACTTTACTTGTTGTCCTATATGCTTAGTGTAGGCTGGCTAGTGATTCATCAGTAGCCCTACACCCTTGTCCGTGTTGCCCTGCTTTGCTACCGGATGACTCGATCAGTGTGATCGACGTGCAGAGACCGACACATCACCACACACCCCTTAGTTGTACGACTCTGCAGAGCTACTATAGAGTGCCGAGGGTGATACCTCCTACCTCACTCCTGATGATATCTCAGTCGCGTAGCTAGTCAGTTGTGGGTTACCGAGGGTGATTCCTCTTTCACCACCTCCGATGATGCCTCTGTCGTGCAACCCGTCAAGCGTGAACCCATCGAGGGTGATTCCTCTAAGTTCACCTTGACGGTTACATCGAGTGGGAATCCATCGAGGGTGATTCCTCGGATTTCCCCCTTGACGTTACGGACACACTGTTACCTTTACCTGTTGCCCCTTTTTTAACTGTTACTGCGGGACTGAAGGGACAGGTGGTACCACCCCGGTAGAGGTGGACCTGAGTTCCCGACAGTCTCTGGATAAGTCGGGTTGACCAGGAGGGTACCCGCGAGATAATTACGCGGCACGGCCGGGCAGGCAGAGACCGCCCCAGGAGAGGGATGGGCCTGGCCCTTGCCGTAAGTCTGCGAGACAGGGCGACAGGAGCACTGATCGTCACCGCGAGCTCCCAATACACTAATGGGTTTGGATATGTGATCTGAGCAGGCCTCTGGCCTTTTTCGCACTAACCACCATGCGGGATAAGTTATGGGCACTCGGCGTCGTACGATTCTTCTGAAAGCTCTGTCAGACCTCCAGTGCAGCATTGCAACACGGCCGACAGCAGATACCTACAGGCACAACGTGGTGAGGCTGACCCTGCGCGCAACGACCCGGAGTGCAAAGGGCGATGGGCCCAAGACCCCTGAGCGCTTAGGATGTAGACCGGCGGGGACCTCTCTGCGGAGCCTAGGTAGGACTATGTCGTGTCGATCAGCTGAGGCCGGGCATGACCAGGAAAAGTGTGTCCGGCCAGAGTTAATCGAGCGTGTTGGGTAAGTTGGTGCACCCCTGCAGGGAAGTTATCTATTCGAATAGCCGTGTCCACGGTAACAGGACGCTCGGAGAGTATCCCGATCTACTACAACTAGAACTGGATACCTGTGTTACTTAATTAATAAGTTAGCTCCGGGATCGCTTTCTCGTAGGGAGTCAAGGAAGGATCTCTGGGCATTGCTACTATTACTTATTACTTTACGTTATGCTACTAATCTCCACTCTTCTAATGCTGCAAGACGCTGCAAGATGCTAGTCTTCGATAAGCTAGGCCTTCTCTCTATTCTGGCAATTCTGCAGTCCAGTCCACAGATACAACCCCTTCATTTGATACCGATGTATGATTAGCATAGTTCTGATGTAAGTCTTGCGAGTACTTTGGATGAGTACTCACGGTTGTTTTGCTACCTCTTTTCCCCATACCCGATTGCTGCGATCAGATGACGGAGCCCAGGAGCCGGAGATCCTCGATGGTGCCTACTACTACGTGGAGACCGACGACCAGGAGTAGTTTAGGAGGCTCCCAGGCAGGAGGCCTGCGCCTTTTCGATCTAGATGTCGTTATTTTGCTCAGCCTTCTTAAGGCAAACTTGTTAGTTATGTCTGTACTCAGATACTAATGCTTCCGCGGACTCTTGTGTAATTCGAGCTTATGTATTCGAGCCTCGAGGTTCCTGGCTTGTAATATAAAGTTTTTTTTTTTTATGTGTCTAGAGTTGTGTTGTGATATCATCCCGTGAGTCCCTGGGCTTGATCGTGCGCATTTGCGTGTATGAGTAGTGCATGGTCGAGTCGGGGGCGTCACAAACGGCTCCCCGTCGATGTCCATGTCATCTTCTTCCTCAAGGCCGTAGTCCTCCGGGAATTCGTGGTCGAGCGGGAAAGTGCTGCCCGTGCCGACCTGGTCATGCATGAAGGGGGCGTCCAAGCCATCTTGATCAAAGGTGGCGGGCATGAACGGCGCTCGGCCGTCTTGGCTTTGGGTCTCATCCGGATCGAACGCAGTCGTGCTTGCACCGCCTGCGAAGATGATGGTCTCCATGATGAAACGGTTGGTTGTCTCGTCCTCACCGGTGGCCGGCATTCTGTCGAACAGGTTGCGGGCGTCGGGACGCATGTCAGCTGGTATCTCCCACGGACGCTTCCTCGCCCCTACGGAGGATGATCCACCGGCCACCGGTGTTGCGTTGAGGTCGATGGCCATGGGCGCGGGCCTGGGGCTTGCCTTTGCCGGAGGCGACGAAGGTGAGGCCGGAGGAGGCTAGGGAGGCGAGGCCGGCGGCGGCGTCGAGCGTCGGCTTGTCGTCCATGGCGCGCGGCCGGGAGCGCGAGCGGGCGGGAGTTTTTGGGGAAAGTGGTGGTGGCTGTGCCACCGACTGGCGGGCCAGGGGGAGTAGTAGGCGGGCATCGCGCGCGTCCGTTTCGTGTCCGCGCCGACGCAAATGAGGCTCAGATTTAGGCCGAGAATGGGTCGGCAGGCGGACAGAAAGCGGACGCGCGTCCGTTTGGGTTGGCGCGTTGGGCCGACTTTTATGTCCGTTTTGAGCCAAAGGACACGCACGGACGAAATGTGTCGGCGCGTTGGAGTTGCTCTAACTACGCTGACGGCCTGACAAACCCGGGTCAAGCAAAGATCAAAGGCACATGACAGGAGGTGAGGCGACATTGTGCTCCACAAACCGACCAGAAACCTCAGCCACGATAGAATACGGCAATGATAATCCGGTGCTCCAACTTGGCTGGCTATCCCATCGCCTAGCGTTCGTTTTGACTGAGCACGGGACCCCAGGTCATCAGTGAGCGTCACGGGGCACGGGCTCACTGGCTCGTGTAACCACGTGACGGCGACCTGCCTGCAAGGCTGCAACCCAGTGGACGCTACTACGGCAAAAAACACATATTTGACCTAAGTGGCAAACTAATTCACAAACTGACCTGAGTTTGAATTTTTTTCACAAAATGACCGTTTTGGGTGGCGCCTTACATCAGGGCGCTGCACTACACTGTGCAGCGCCTTCGGATTAGGCGCTGCATCCCCGGCCAGCGTGGCAGCGCGGGGCCAGGCGCGGCCAGCGTGGCAGCCGTGCAGCGCCTAAGATCTAGGCGCCACACAGTGCAATGTGCAGCGCCTAGCTCTTAGGCGCTGCACTGCAACTTAGTAACCGCAGCCCCTGGCCCTCCCCACCCCCCCACCCCATTCGAAATTTCTTCCAGAGAAGAAACAGAGAGGGCGCGGCGGCGGCTCCCTCCTCTCCCCCTCTCAATCCCCTCTCCAAAAACTTGCTGATCTGGTGTTTCCCTCCGTGGATTCCTTCTCCAATCCCTCCTAGAAGGTAATCTCCTCCGATCCCCTTCGTTCTACCCTTAAAATCTCATCCTTTCTCAGATTTGTTCTAGTTTTGGATTTGCAATGAGTTCCCCTATGTTGTTGGATTTGCAATGATTATTGTTAGTGAAACCCTAGATTGTTGTTTAGTTCACAATGCATGAGTTCACAATGCATATGACATAGGAGATAATTATTGTTAGTGAAACCCTAGATTGTTTAGTTCACAATGCATTAGTTCACAATGCATGAGTTCACATTGTTAGTGAAACCCTAGATTATTGATTACTACCCTAGTATTGTTGATTAGTTCACAATGCATGATTATTGTTAGTGAAACCCTAGGAGATATATAAGAGTATTTTTCAAAAGAGTATTGCAAATCATGAGTTTTGTAGATAATTATGAGATGTTGAGTTGTTTTTAGATATATATGAGATGTTGAGTTTATTTGAAATATGTGATGTTGAGATGAACACATATGACATAGGAGATATATAAGAGTATTTTTCAAAAGAGTATTGCAAATCATTTATTCATTGTGTGAGAAGGAGATGTTGAGATTCTTGTAGATGAACTCATATAGTTTATACCGATATTTGAGATGAACTCATATAGGTTTATTGTTTGAACTTTGTAGGATGGTTTGGCTTCTGGACGATGTCTATGACACGCAACACCGGTCCTACATGATGCGCGAAAGGGGGATGGTAATAATGAGTGTTCTTAATATTTTGCAAATTTGCCTTTGGTTGAAATTGACATGCCCTAATATTTCTCATGACTTGTGTTTTTGCAGAAGCTTGAGCCTCTGAAGATTCGGTATCACGGGGTCTCTGGTGCTGCCATGCCCTACGATGAGCGGTACACACCGTACATCCAGCAGGCTGGACTCCTCCCGTGGATTCAGCTGGTCAGCCGGTCGATGCCGAACCTGAACGCTCCACTGGTGTCCTCTCTTGCTGATCGGTGGAGGCCGGAGACGCACAGTTTCCATCTTCGGACTGGCGAGATGACCGTGACGCTCCAGGATGTCTCCTTGATCACCGGTCTTCCTATCGACGGGAGGCCTCTCTGTATGAGCACCGATTCTGATGGGTGGCGCGCGCAGATGACGGCTCTTATCGGTATGGCTCCTACCGAGGCTGAGGCCGAGGCTGATGAAGAGGAGGGACAAGAGAGGAAGAAGAAGGAAAGGAAAGCAGCCGGAGCCCCTTTCACGTGGATTCAAAATAACTTTGCGCATTGCCCTGCGGATGCCACTGATGATGTGGTCCAAACACATGCTCGTGCGTATATGTGGTACGTTGTCTCGAGGACTTTGTTTCCTGACGCCACAGGCAAGAACGCTCCATGGATGTGGCTGAAGGCGTTGACCGTCTTCGAGAGCAGATGGAGCTGGGGTTCAGCGGCTCTTGCCTACTTGTACCGACAGGTAGTTGGTTTGTTTTGTTATTAATTCATTTCTTCATTAGCAATGCAACCTTGCTGTCAAGTTAACATTGTTTTCTTGCCCTATGCAGCTGGACGAAGCGTGTTGCAGGACCACGGCCAAGGCATGTATTGGTGGTAATCTGCTTCTACTGACTGTATGGAGCTGGGAGCGTCTGCCTGTTGGACGCCCGAAGAAAGTCAGGTTTAATACTTGGGATGAAGTTGACGCTTCACGGCTCCCCACTTGGGCTTACAAGTGGGACGTGGTATCCGATGAGATCCAAGATGTCAACCTCATGTACCAAAAGTACATCGCCGAGTTGGACACGATTACACCTGAGCAGGTAACGAGGACATTACATCAGTCATTTCTCATGCTTGCCTGAAAACTAGTTATCAATGTTGCGCTGCTGTTCTATTTGATAGGTGGAATGGCAGCCATACGGCGCCAATGACGCATTAGGGGTCACCCCCGAGTTTGTCCTCAACCCGATGTGCTTGCGGGATCGGGATCTTTGGCTTATGCGGTGCCCACTGATATGCAACTGGGCGGTTGAGTTTCATTTGCCACATCGCGTTCATCGTCAGTTTGGTCTATTCCAGCCTCACCCGCCGGAATGGAAGGACACGGACAAAGCACTTCATAGGTAAGAGAGTATGAACTGTATTGACTTAGCATCGCCACTCCTTTTTGATGGTGCTAATGTTTGGTTTTGTACCATGCAGGTTGGACAGGAAAAAGCAACGAAAGATAAAGGACTGGGACAAGCATCATCACTCGTATGTTACCCAGTTCCATCTTAGTGTGGAGGAAGCTCGTCGAAGTGCAGGCACCCATCTTCGTGAGCATGACCCACTTGCTTTCGATAACTACCTACGATGGTTTCTACAAAATACTCGAGTTGAGGTATGCCCTCCGGCATACAATGAGGATATTCTTGAAGACCCCGCAAACTTCGAGGATCTATCGAAGCAGCAGTACAACAAACAAGTCAGGGAAGGGCTAGGAGTCCCTACTGCTCCGATCATTAACTATGTGGTAAAGTGTTCCCTTCTTTACTTTCTCGTTGGCAGTATTGCACATGTTTGAATGGCTAACGAGTTACTTCGTTCTCATCCACAGCGCAACCAGATCAAGACAGCAGCTGACGAAAGCCAGTCTATTCTGGAGAAGACAACAGCTGATGGCAATGAAGATGGTCCACTACGAAAATTCTTGAAGGTACATATCGCATTCAGGTGTCCTTGTTACATTTGTTGTGGAGTTTGGTATCTTATACACTTGTTCATGTTACAGAATCAGGCCAAGAAGCTAAGGCGGTTGTTGAACATTCTCGGTTGCCGTGACCCAGAATATGATGAACCATCTGCATCTAGGTCTGGTACACCATCAGACCCCGCATCTCACCATGACGGTGACGATGTGACTTCCTCAGCTGCTTATCAGGATGATGAGGGTGCTCTCACCCAAGAGGTATGTCAAAATCTTTAGGATGTATTTCTCACTTGATCACGACGCCGGTCTTTACCATATTGTTTATTGTGTGATAGGTTGATGATCTTCAAGATGACATGACTTTGGCGGACGCTCAAGTTCGGTCCGCATACATGTTGAAGCCTAGGCGGGCCAGGAGACGGTTCACGCCCAGCGACTTTGACAACAGAGGCAACCCAGTGGTGGTCGAAGGGAGCTCGCGGATGGCGAGCTTGGATGATGAGGCGGACGAGGAAGAAGAGGAAGAGGAAGCACCGCCTTCTCCACCCAAGAGGAAGAAGTTAGCGAACAGGCGTGGCAGCAAGAGCACGCGTGCAAGGAAGTAGTCGTTGTCGTGAACTCTTAGTAGTGTGCTACTTGTGGGGTTATGAACTTGTGAGGTTATGTGATATGTCGGTGAACTCTTAATAGTGTCGTACTTGTGTTTTTATGAACTTGTGAGGTTATGTGATTTGTGTTAGTTCAAATTTTTGTGATGTTCAAGTTATTGTTATTGCTGTGATGTTATTTTTATTGCTGTGATGTTCAACTGAATTAAAATTGTTGTCACAACAGAAGGTTTGCAGCAGGTTTTTGGCCAAAAAAAACGTAAGTCAGTGTGCAGCGCCTAGCCTCCAGGCGCTGCACTGCACTGTGCAGCGCCCTAGTCTGAGGCGTCACACAGTTATAGTGCAGCGCCTGATTACTGGGCGCTGCACAGCTGGACAGTATAGAGCAGCAGAAGCTTTGCAATTTTTTTTACGATTTCAACATCACAACAATTTCAAATGTCTAAACCTAACCAAATTAAGTCTACAAGATAGTCCACGACACATTCATTAGAAATGACAAATAAGGTCTACTACGAGATAGTCCACGACACATTCATTACAAATGGCAAATTTAGGCCTACTACGAGATAGTTCACGAGAAATGGCTTCTTGCCCTAGAAGATAGTTCATGACAAATACGGCATGGGTACATCCGGTTCCATGACGAGTGCACCGAAGCGAAGTCCCTACTGAGTGGAGCGAGGCCATTTCCCCTTCTTGTCACGTCCCTCATCCTCCTCTTGCGCCTCGCGAGCCTTTGCAAGCTTTCTTGCCCTCTCCTCCTCACGAGCAAGTTTTGCTTGGCGTGCCCTCTCCTCCTCTCGTTTCTTCCGCTCCATCCTCTCCTTTTGACGACGCTCTTCCTCCAAGCCTCTTCGAAGTTGTTCTTCGAACCGCCGCTGGCGCCTAAGACAATCTTGATATTGGTCCTTTTGGACATCTTCTGGCACTTCATGATCTATCCACGTGAAGTACTTGCACAGAGGAGGCGGTGACTACATACAAAATTTTCGTTAGTGTTGACACACATTTGAGAGTAAAATGTTACTTCTCTACCATACCGGTGGTTCGTCATAGGCGTTAGTTGGAAGCGCACGATCATAAGCATAGTTGGGGCATACAAAATATCTCCTCCCTTCGGTCCATGACTTCTTTCGGTCGGTGGACACCTTCACCTTGCAAACATCTCCACACCAACATGGCGGGATCTTCACATCTTTCTCCTTCACCTTGTCCAAAGATGCGTTCTCCCACTTGTTCGGCATGTCTTCTTGGTTAGCACACGGTGGCCTCGTCATGGAACCGGATGAAGCCATGCCTACAAAACTAGGGTTTCCCCATAAATTTCAACACATTGACATGTATAGAGATAAATGCATCAACACATTCAAATGCCTAATCCAAGCCAAAACTAGGGTTTCCCCACATATATACACACAAATTTCCAAATCCAAGCAAAAACTAGGGTTTCCTCAAACTAGCTAATGTGAGCAAATGTGACAATTCATATGGATGAAAACGAGTGGATCGGAGGAGATTACCTTAAGGGAGGGGTTGGCTTCGAAATCCACGGACAAAAACTCCAGATTTTCTAGATTTTACAAGGATTTGAGAGGGGGAGAGAGGGGGGACGCTGAGATTGTGTTTGGATGGGGTGTTTGGGTGGGGTGGGGCCAGCCTAAGTGTTTAAGTCAATGTGCAACGCCTAAGAGATAGGCGCTGCACATTGCGCTGTGTGGCGCCTAGACCTTAGGCGATGCACGGCTGCCACGCTGGCAGCGCCTGGCCCCGCGCTGCCACGCTGGCCAGGGTTGCAGCGCCTAATAATCAGGCGCTGCACAGTGTAGTGCAGCGCCCGTCTGTAGGGCGCCACCTAAAACGGTCATTTTGTGAAAAAATTTCAAACTAAGTTCACTTTGTGAATTAGTTTGTCACTTAGGTCAAATATGTGTTTTTTGCCCGCTACTACGCTGCATACAGTGCCGCTGCCGGTCGCCAGGAAGAAGACGTCGAGGAAACGGGCGGAGTTCACCATGCATGCAGGTGGGCCGCGGCAGCTAGCTAGCGCCCGTCAGTCGCTGCCGTGGCAGAGGAGAAAAATCTCCGTGCCAAGTGCAACTCGATCGAGTACCTGGCGTCCTGTCCTGGAGCTTTCGTTTCACTGGAGCCTCTTCTGCGCGAGCACGTGTCATTAAAGATGTGGTAGTGATCGATCGATTTTGACAACGTGTGGTAGCGATGGATCGATCAGAACGCGGTTTTTGACCGTTCTTCTACCTCACCGGTTGCTGTTAGCCATAGGGAAAATATATACAAGTAAAATAACCTGTCGTGGATAATTATGTTGGGAACATGGACTATCTCGCGACTTTTTGTGGAAGTTCACTAGCGCCGAGATTTGAGTTGGATGTCGCTGGGGATGGAGACAGCCTACTAGCTCGGGAGCACGAACACGAGCCACCATATGGCGCCAAACCTTGGATGCCATTCCCATCTGTTTGTCTGAGCTGATCGATGGAGTACTCATTCAAGACCGCCATAACTGTTTGTATCTGAGTGATCGATCAGCATCAACTTTTTAACACTCGGGTCGCCATCGATACACAACAGCATCCTTTAAAAAATCTGGATAAACACCAGCTGGGTTCGACTGAAGATTCAACGGAACTGGGATGGATGGAGTGTCCGACAGAACTTCCTCTTCCACCACGCAACGTGCGCTCTGCCGCCGCTCGACTGTTTTCGGCCGCCGCGTTGGCCACGGATAGCACGCACCAGAATATTGAGCGTTTATTTTGTTGTTGCCGCCTTGGCCTTGCAGGGATGAGAATATTGAGCACTTCAATATCCACCAGACAGGCAAAGCTGTTCACCATCCGATCGATCCGGATGATGGATGGATGCCTGGCCTAGTGTAGCAAATCCGATGTGAAATGCTCAGTGGATTCAGTTGACAAGTCGTCAATCGCGGCTATGTACTGAGTACATACCGTGTACACCGGCAAGACTGCACTACGTATACACGGACCGTCCACTGTCCCAGGTGGCCAGGTTCCTGTAGTCCCGTTGCAAGCGTGCCGTGCCGAGGTGCAGGTGAGGTCCAGCTCCCACCGATGGATGGATCTAACAACCAACCAGAGTCTTGTCTCGTCACATTCACTTTCCGGCAGCCGCGTACTACACGTACCTACGGCTTCAAGCACGCACTCGATGCTTGGCGACACACTCGAAGCCGGCGCATGAAATGGAGATGGAGCTCCGTGGAAAAGGCTCAACAAAAAAGCGGCATGGCCGGCGGCGCGTCACACAAGGACTCACAAAACACCAAGGTGCATAGACGAGGGGCGGAGCCAGGATTTGGGTACAGGGGGGCCGAGCCAAGTTGTAAAAAAATATGCAACGCAAAAAATAAGTACCATAATAATATGGCGTTTCAATGCAATTAAAACACAAATACATTTGTATTAGTTTAATTTTTTCCTACAATTGCCAATAAGATAAAAAATATATTAATAATTTCATCCGAAGCTAACCTAATTGCTAGTAATTTCCTATGAATGTATATCATCACGTAATTTCGAAGCAAGTGATATTCCATTGGCCTAGGATTGGTAGCTCGCGCATTAGCCTCATGTTTAAAAATCAAATCAAATTAATCTTTATGATGTTTGGCTGCGTTTTGCTCTTCATGATCACATCATAAATCAAATAATCAATCGAAATTAAAAATGATTTAGAATCAATGACCTCGCCATCAAAATAACTTAAATTCGATGTATAATTTCAACACGTACTAGATGATAGTTGAGAGGGGTAGTACTCAGGAGTGCTAACCTTGGGACTGGACCGCTAGAATATTGAAAGAGTGTAGTCTCCAGGATTTCCCAATCGCGGTGCTGGTGTCGCCTGATTAGGCAGCGGCCGCCGCCAGCTCTAATCGCCTCAAATTTTTTTACGGGATCTAATCACCTCAAGTCATACGTTAATCACGCCGTCGTTGAGCGTACTAGGAACGGAGGAGGCCATGGCCATGAATGGGCTTTCTTATGGGCCCTTTTTCCAGATTTTATACTCTCAGTTTTCACCATCGTTTGAGTTAAGGGGGGCCAACTACGTGTATTCCCCTGATCCAGCGCTAATCACTCGTAGCCGCCAGGCCCCCTGCTCGTCCCCCCTTGTCTCCGCCGAGCCACCCCGTTCATCCACACTGCATCTCATCCATGGCATACCTTATCGCGTCGCCACACCACACATGACACCGCTCCCCACGATGCCTCTCGGCGCATAGCAAAAGGCACCCACGGAGGCCCAGAGCAACGGCGTAGACGGATGGCTGGAGACATACCGGGTTGCCACAGAGTTGTTGTTATGCGTTTCGCTGTGCACACTACTGGACTGGACCAGGCAACCTGGTCATGTGTCACCATCTCGCCATGGCGGGTTCGGGCTCTGTTTTTGCCTAGCGCCAAGACGACAGACGAGACAAACCCTCTGGCTGTCCGATATCCGGCGCGACGAGGAAGAGACGAGCGCACCGGAACCATCACAGGGGTACTGTGGCCCGGCCAGGGATACGATTGCTATTGCCAAGTCATTGGCCATCCATCCCGCAAGATACACTCCCGATGCACTACAGTACGCCGTAAAAAGGGAAGTAGAGTAGTACCCACGCCCGTGCGTCGACTGTTCCGCGCGGCATAAACAAACCTCTTACCACATCAAACTAACACGAAGCCAACTACTCTTCCACGTAGTGCCCACGCCGGCGTGCAAGGTTACTAGATTAGAGCATTTACAGTCGGACTTCGCAAATCTGCCCCCCTATACGCCCGCGGGCGCGTTCGCGGATAGCGCCCGCCGGCCCCTCATATGTTACGCGGCACATCCACATACCTCAAATGCCGATCCTCAAATCCATGCAATCCATGCACGTCGATCATACGATAGAAAGTGTCCGAATTCAACAATTCGAAACAAAGCAAAGCAAATCATAATTCAACAAACCGGACAAGCCAAAATGAAATCAATGTCCGAGCGTGACGGATGGCTTCGGATCTCTTGAGAATGCCGGACCTCTTGCCTTCGCCGTCTTGACCTTCTTCTTCTTCTTGCTCGGATTGGGATCGGATGTTGCCCCAACTTCAAATGCGGTGGTGTTCTCCAATTCATACTCTATGTCGGCGTACGACACCTATGGGACCGCGTGGATCCCTTTTACGGTTCGGCTGGGGAGAAGATGTACACAAAGAGCGGATCCAACGATCAACGCGAGGATTTTTTTACCCAGGTTCGGGCCGCTGAGTAGCGTAAAACCCTACTCCTGCTTTGGTTTATTGTGGGTGTTTAAGCTCAGGTACACGGAGCGCTTCTTGGTGAACAGTATGCAAGAAGGGCGGCTACGCATGCAACTGGGCTAGAAAGCTTTTGTCCCCCTGTGTAGCTTCGCCTTGGGCCTCCTTTTATATGTCCAAGGGGTCACCAACAGTGGCGAACAACACGTACAAGAGGTGTAAAGTTGCTACAGTGTTCACATGCTTATCACTGACGACTTAGGACAAAACGCATTAAATGCTCCGCTTAGGTGTCCCTTACTTTCTTGGGGACGGAAAAAGAGCCCGTCCCATCAGCGCCGCTTAACCCCATCCGCCGCTAGTGCCATGACACGCATCCAGGAGGACAAACCCTAAACGACAGGCTGGTCGCTGCGCTGGAGCGGTGGCAGGGCGGTGGGATCTTGCCGGGTGCGAGTCCTTGCCGGGTCTTCGTGAGCTTTCCCGGCAAGTATCTTGCCGGCAATCCAGCCTTCGATCTTCTGTCTTCTGATCATCGGCTTGAATGCCTTCTTGATATTCTTGTGTTTGTTCCCAGCTGTCCCCCGGCAAGCCTTGCCGGGTCTTGTCTTGCTAGGAGATCATGCCGCTGGGAAGAAGCTTCTCCCCAACGAGCTCTTGTTCTTGCTTGTTAATATAATGCTTGTCAGATATGGTATTCGTCGGGAAGCTTGGCCTTGCCGGGGTTGCCAGGCAACAATCCTGGACGGGAATGACCCATGCTAAGAAGGTTGATGAGACCCTGGTTCTCATTACACCGACACTCTACTTGGGTCAGATCTTCATTGTCATTGATCTTGCTCGACAAGAACGCCTCCTACATGATCATGGTTTGCAAGCGTGCGAAATGAACTAGTGTTGTATGCAAAAATTTGATCGGACAGGAGCAAAGAAAACGTACCGACTCTTGTTCGGTCATTCCGTCGAGCATGTCGAGGGCAGCCCGGGCGCCGCCGGTGACCGTGCTCATCCGTGCCCGAACGAGCTGCGGCGAGTCACATACGTCGCCCGCCGGCATCTGCGTCGGCGGAAAGCTCTTCGGAATGGCCCAGCCGGCCGTTGAATCCTCCTCTGTCCCAACGGGGTCGGACGACGTAATACGCGTCGGCGCACGGATGGAAGGGGTGCGGGGGTCCGGGCGCGGCGGCAGAGACAACTGCTCGACCATGTCCGAATCTCCCTGCGACACCGCCGCCGCCTCCCTCTCTCGCTGCCGGCGTCGCCGCAACTTCCGGGCGACGTTCTCCGCCTTGCAAGACGGGGCCGGCGAAGGGACGCCGACGGACGCGGCGGACTGCGTCTCCGTCGCGGCCGTCGGGGACCGGCTGGACGACATCTCCGGCGGTGGATCGGGACCGGTGGTGAGGATGGGGAGCAAGGGTGGACGACGACGAGGGCTCGGGCGCGGGAAAGGTTGGAGGGCGGCGGGAGGAGGAGGAAGGGTTTGGTGGATTTGATGCAATTTGCGGTCGGGTCGGGCTGTCGGGTCCGACGTGGTGGGCGTGCCCGGGCGCGCCCGGGCGCCCCCATATCTGCCCCATATTTGGGCTGGATATGAGGGGTGCCGGTCAGCCCGGGCGTTTGAGGCCCGTTTAAGGAGCTTGGGGGAGCTGATACGTCCCAAACGTATCTACTTTTCCAAACACTTTTGCTGTAGTTTGGACTCTAATTTGCATGATTTGAATGGAACTAACCCGGACTGACGCTGTTTTCAGCAGAATTGCCATGGTGTTGTTTTTGTGCAGAAATAAAAGTTCTCGGATGGACCTAAAAATTTAAGGAGAATTATTTCAGAATATATAAAAAATATTGGCGCAAAGATGCACCAGAGGGGGGGGGGGCACCAGGCGCCACAAGCCTGGGGGGCGCGCCCACCCCCCCAGGGCGCGCCTAGCAGGCTTGTGGGCCCCTGCCAACTCCGTTTACCCTAATTTCAGTGCTATAAGTACCTATTCGTGGAGAAAAAAATCAGAAAAAAAGAATCATCGCGTTTTACTAGACGGAGCCGCCCCCACCTCCTATTCTTCATCGGGAGGGCTGATCTGGAGTCCGTTTGGGGCTCCGGAGAGGGGGATTCGACGCCGTCGTCATCATCAACCATTCTCCATCACCAATTTCATGATGCTCACCGTCGGGCGTGAGTAATTTCTTCATAGGCTTGCTGGACGGTGATGGGTTGGATGAGATTTACCATGTAATCGAGTCAATTTGTTAGGGCTTTGATCCCTAGTATCCACTATGTTCTGAGATTGATGTTGGTATGACTTTGCTATGCTTAATGCTTGTCACTAGGGCCCGAGTGCCATGATTTCAGATCTGAACCCTCTATGTTTTCATGAATATATTTGAGTTCTTGATCCTATCTTGCAAGTTATATGCACATGTTACGTGTCATGATCCGCATACCCCAAGGTGACAATAATTGGGATTCTTTTCGGTGATTGCCATAGTTTGAGGAGTTCATGTGTTCACTATGTGCTAATGCTTTGTTCTGGTTCTCTATTAAAAGGAGGCCTTAATATCCCTTAGTTTCCTTAAGGACCCCGCTGCCACGGGAGGGTAGGACAAAGGATGTCATGCAAGTTCTTACTATAAGCACGTATGACTATATACGGAATACATGCCTACATTGCATTGATGAATTGGAGCTATTGTGTATCGCCCTAGGTTGTGACTGTTACATGATGAATGTCATCCAACATAATTATCCATCACTGATCCAATGCCTACTCTTTTCGCATATTGATCTTTGCTAAGTTACTTTCGTTGCTGCTGCTGTTACAATTACTACAAAACTGTTTCTGTTACTGTCACTACTGTTACTATTGCTCTTGAAACTATCATACTACTGTGCTACTAAACACTTTGCTGTAGATATTTAGTTCCCCGGGTGTGGTTGAATTGACAACTCAACTGCTAATACTCACAAATATTCTTTGGCTCCCCTTGTGTCGAATCAATAAATCTGGGTGAAATACTACCCGCGAAAACTGTTGCGATACCCTATACTTGTGGGTTATCAAGAGCTTTTTCTGGCGCCGTTGCCGGGGAGCATAGCTCTATTTGTTGAGTCACTTGGGATTTATATCTGTTGATCACTATGAAGAATCTGAAAGACGCTAAAACCAAGATCGCCCCCTCTATGACTAGAGGAGGTAAGGAACTGCCATCACACTCTGCACTTGATTCACCCTTTGTTTTGAGTAGGCTTGCGACACCACCACCTGTTATTCACTCTGATATGTCGCAAGTTATTGATGATAATACTTCTGCTATGAATGATACTTATGATGATGTTAGTACTATGCTTGATAATACTGTGCCACTTGGTGAATTTCTTGATGAACAAATTGCTAAAGCTAAAGAAACTGAAAATGTTGAAACTCTTGAAAATTATGATTCACCTATAATGCCTAGCTCTCCTACTAGAGTTGAAATGCCTGAAACATCTGATCGTTATGTTTTTGATAGAGAGACAGGTAGGGCAATTCTTGCTTGTAATGATAGAGATAAGGTTATAAAATTGCTTGCTGAGTTGAAAAAAAATCTATGAGGGAGAGAATGAAATTTGATCCTAAGTTTGCTACCTCTCCCATATTTGTTACTGATAAGGATTATGAATTCTCTGTCGATCCTGAGTTAATTAATTTGGTTGAATCTGATCCTTTTCATGGTTATGAAACTGAAACTGTTGTGGCACACCTTACTAAGTTGAATGATATTGCCACCCTATTTGCTCATGAGAAAGAAATTCGTTATTACTATATTCTTAGTTGTTTCCTTTCTCATTAAAGGGTGATGCTAAGTAATGGTTTAATACTCTTGCTCCTGGTTGTGTGCGTAGTCCCCAGGATATGATATATTACTTCTCTGAAAAATATTTTCCTGCTCATAAGAAACAAGCTGGCTTACATGAAATATTTAACTTTGTGCAAATTGAAGAAGAGAATCTCCCTCAAGCTTGGGGGAGGCTTCTCCAACTACTTAATGCTTTGCCTGATCATCCTTTTAAGAAAAATGAAATACTTGATATCTTTTATAATGGACTAACCGATGCTTCTAGGGCTACCTATATAGTTGTGTTGGTTGTGTTTTCAGGGAACGAACTGTTGGGCACGCTGAAGTACTATTGAATAATATATTGAGAAATGCCGATGATTGGACACTTCCTGAACCACCACCTAAGCCAACTCCGAAGAAGAGAGGTATTATATTCCCCAGTCCAGATGATATGCAAGAAGCTTAGAAATCTATGAAAGAAAAATGTATTAAAGCTGAAGATGTTAAGAATTTACCACCTATTGAAGAAATACATGGGCTCGACATCCCGACACAGGTAGTGGAGGTAAATTCTCTCACTAGATTTGATGAAGGTGATATTCCGTATAATAAATCTGCTAGTCAATGCCTGTATGAATTTGATAACTATATCATTAAACAAGAACACTTTAATATGTATGTTAGCAATCAACTAAAACGGAATGCCATCATGATTGAACGCTTGAGTGATTTGATGTTTAGAACTGCTAATGATGTTAAATGCTTGAGTAAACATGCTTCTATGGTTCAGACTCAGTTAGAACAAATTGCTAAGTCACAAAATGATTTGCCTGATGAAATGAATACTAAAAAAAATGACCATGCTGTTAGAGTTGTTACTAGAGGAGGTAGCATGACTCATGATCCTCTATATCCTGAAGGTCATCCTAAAAGAATTGAACAAGACTCTCAAAGAAATAATATTGATGCACCTAGTCCATCTAAGAAGAAAAAAAAATGATAGGACTTGCATGCTACTAGTGAACCTGAGATAGAAAAACCTCCTGAGAATCATAATGATGCTTCTATTTCTGATGCTGAGACACAATCTGGTAATGAACATACACCTAGTGATAATGATAATGATAAGGATAACGATAATGATAATGATGATGTTCATGTTGATGCTCAACCAGATAATGGTGTAGAAATAGAACCTGCTGTTGATCTTGATAACCCACCTCCTAAGAATAAAAGATATGATAAAAGAGACTTTGTTGCAAGAAAACATGGAAAGGAGAGAGAACCATGGGTTCAAAAACCTATGCATTTCCCTAATAAACCATCTAAAAACAAAGATGATGAAGATTTTGAGCGCTTTGTTGAAATGCTTAGACCTGTCTTTTTGCGCACTCGCTTGATTGATATGTTGAAAATGTCTCCCTATGCTAAATACATGAAGGATATTGTCACTAATACAAGAAAAATACCTGAAGCTGAAATTTCCACCATGCTTGCTAATTATTCTTTTAAGGGTGGAATACCTAAGAAACTAGTAGATCCGGGAATACCTACTATACCATGCTCCATTAAAAGAAGTTATGTCAAAACTGCTTTATGTGATTTGGGAGCCGGTGTTAGTGTTATACCTTTCTCTTTATATAGAAGACTTGATTTAAATAAGCTTACACCTACTGAAATATCTTTGCAAATGGCTGATAAATGAACTGCTATACCTATTGGAATTTGCGAGGATGTTCCCGTTGTAGTTACAAATGTTACTATCTTGACAGACTTTGTTATACTTGATATGCCCGAGGACGACAACATGTCGATTATCCTTGGTAGACCCTTTTTGAATACTACAGGGGCTGTTATTGATTGCAACAAAAGCAAGGTCACTTTTCATGTCAATGGTAATGAGCATACGGTTTACTTCCCAAAGAAACAAACTTCAGTGAATGGTATTAATTGTATTGAAAAGGTTTCGACGATCACTATTGGGGGATTCAAATTTCCTCTTCCTACTGTCAAAAAGAAATATGAAATTCTTATTGTTGGGGAGATGCATATCCCCATTGAGGTAACCTAGTGTTATACGAAAATTCTTCGGTTTCATGTCACTCGAAAATAGTTTGTTAATAAGACTTGATCAACCTTATTAATGGATTATTTTTGAAGGGCATGTGGTCGATGAATTTAGTAAGCACAACTTTCTGTACCCATCTTTTACCCTCTTTTATTTTTAGTAGAATAAAATAAAATGCCATGATTATCCTATTTTCTGAATTTTTCGTGCAATAAAAAAATGGTCCAAAAATAAAAGTTCTCAGAATGCCATGAAAATTTAGTATGATTTTTTCCAGAATATTTAAGAATTTCTGGCACTGAACACACCCAGAGGGGTGCACCTGTGAGCCACAAGCCCACAAGGCGCGCCCACCCCCCTAGGCGTGCACAGCAGGCTTGTGGGTCCCACAGGGACCCGCTCACTTATGCCAGCCACCCATCTCCTTCTTCTTCCTCCAGAAAAAATCAAACATGCTCCCAAGCCCGTGTTCTTGCTCATCTTGCTGTGATTTTTCATCTCCTTGCTCGGAACTCCGTTTCCAAAACTGTTTTGAGGAATTACTCCTTGGTATGTGACTCCTCCAATGCTCCAATTAGTTTTTGTTCTAGTGCTTTATACTTTGCAAATTTTTGCTGTTGTGGTGACCATGTTTATGAGCTTGCATGTTGAATTTGTATGGTCCAAAATTGTTTTGATGCATGATATAGCTTCTAGATACATGTGGGAGTAGTTGGTATCAATTTTGTTGAGTTTCGTTCACTTTTATTTTGAGTCACTAAAAATTTCAAAAAAAATTCAGAGAAAGGAGAATGTTTAGGAAGATGTTCCATGGTGGTTCCTCGAGCAAGAGTGCTCCTGGGCCCGCAATACGCAAGCAGGATACCGAACCGCCGCGAGAGGCCACGGTGCTACCGTGCGAGTGGCCGTCGGATGCCTTCATGATTCAAGCCGGCATCAAGGAAGAGTTTGATATGTACGTGCGCAATGCCGAGCTCACAGAGTTCCTGGCAGACAGGTGCCCGCAATACTATGACCTCACTGACTCCTTTGTGCGAAGATTCAAGTATGTATATCAGCGCACTTCACATGATGTTATTTTCAACCTTTATGAAAACCCTTTTCGCATGTCCGTTGAAGAATTTAGTGAAGTATGCAAAATTCCATTCTGGGGGACTTGCACTGAACCTCGTAAATCTGATTGCAATGAATTCCTCATGAACATTACTAAGGGTGAAACCAGAGGCATCACACAAGCTACTATGGGGAGCATTCATTTTCCTGCCATACATTATTTTGCTCTGTTCATTGGTAGATGTATTAATGGTAAACATGATCATAGTCATCTTTGCGCCCCTGACCTGAGCATTCTTAAGAGTGCGGTGCTGGGAGATAGGCAATTTAACATGGGGGCTATTGTTGCACGTCATTTACAAAACAATGCCTTAGTTGGTGATTTCTTTGGTGGAATTTATGCCACTCGCTTAGCTACCTATCTTGGAGTGACCATTAAACAAAATGACACCCTTTTGCCACCTAGTTTCCTTGATTATGATGCTATGGAACGCCACCAGTTCCTTGAGAGGGCTCTTCCCCCGTTCAGACACAAGCTAATCTTTAACAGGCGTCGTGTTTTCCATATTGTTTTGCCTGCTCCTGCCTTCTTTGATTTCCAGGGAAAACATAGACATTTCATACTTGAGGAGGAGGCTGAGGAGTACGAGAGGGCAGCAGAGACCGAGCGCCTTAACGAGGCAGCTTGCCAAGCTGTGGCAACTGCATTTCAGTACAACCCGAAATGGTAACAAAGACAAGGGAGGCGATGTTTACCCAGGATCGGGCCCTCTTGATGGAGGTAAAACCCTACGTCCTGCTCTTGTTTATATTGATGGAGATGTATCGAGTACAGAGTTGATCTACCTCGAGATCGTAATGTATGTCTAACTCTAGGGCTAGGTGAATGATGTTGCGTTGATGTCCCGTCTACGGGCTAAACCCTTTGGCTTATATACACGCTAGGGAGGGGATCTAGGGTTACAAGGTCGGTATCTAGGAGCAAGGCGGTAGGAGAGATCTTGGAGTATACGTCAAGTCTTCTGTGGAGACAGTTGTCGGTTCTATATCCGGCATATCTCGTAGTAGGGGTCCTAAGCTAGGCGTCATGGAGCGATGGTAACATGGACACAGAGTTTTACCCAGGTTCGGGCCCTCTCGAAGAGGTAATACCCTACGTCCTGCTTTTGATTGTATTGATATGGGGTATAGTACAGAGTACATGTGGCTACCGCGAGATTGTTCTAATGAATATCAGTTGATCTATTGACTGGCCTGGCCTCGGTTTATATATGCACCGGAGGCCTAGGGTTTAGGAGAGTCCTCGTCTTGGGCGCCAAATCTTGTGGAATCTTCCTTGTATTCGGCATGGGCAGCCCGAAGTGGCCCATTAGTGAACCGCCATGGGGGTCCTCGGCTCAGCCCACCTGGTCGGGAGACGATGTGGTGAGTACCCCCTAGTCCAGGACACCATCAGTAGCCCCCTGAACCAGTCTTCAAGTTGGGGACGCTCCTCGGTTCTTCCGAACTGTTCTTCATCTTCGGTCGTCGGTCTTGAAAACTGGTTCAACAAATCTTCCCATCTCCGATCTTGAGGATCGCTGAGGTGTATCCGAAGAGTACATACGTCGGGTATCCGAGGAGCCCTTTAAGTTCTCGGCCTTTATCCATGCCTTGTTATTTTTTACGCCATACCTCGGGTTCGAAGTGTTTCCAGCGCGGCGGTGTACTCTTTGCATCCGAGCTCCAGCGCCGGACTGTATCCGAGGTGTCTTCTTGCATCCGAGCTCCAGCGCCGGACTGCATCCGAGGAGGCATAGAGTACCTCGTCTTTGAAAAAGTTTGAAGGAGGTTATCCGAGCTTAACGCCGAAAAAGTTCTCTATGGAGCCAGCCACTCGCAGCCGAGCTTTATATGCCGAACTGCTTCCGAGGTGTTGCACCACCTCAGTCTTGGGCTGATTTTTTGCGATTTTTTTTTCAACTGGTGCAATTTATTCTTTGCCGAGATATATAGCCAGTAGCCCTCAAGGTGTGTGTCAGCCAAAAATCCGAGATGCACCTGAAGAAAAACATAAAACCGCTGATCCCAGTAGCCCCTGAGACTCAGGTCGATTCGCGAAATCGGCCTGAGGATCGATTCCTTGCTCGGTAGCATACTTTAGGAAATTAAAACGCGGTGTGCAGTAGCCCCCGAGACTCAGGTTGGGTGCGGCCGACCAACCTGAGGATCATAATCTCCTCGGAAACTGTTTCGCACTTTGTAAATTGTCTGCATTGAATCGTCGATGCAGTAGCCCCCGAGACTTGGGTTGGGCAACATGGCCGACCCTAGGATCGTATCTCCTCGGGAACTAGTTCAATTGCCATGTACGTTTTGACAACGCCGAGGTGCAGCTCGGCAGGAAAGATGCCGAACTACAGGTCGGAAAAAATTCCCCGAGCAATAACATCATGCAGAACACCTCGATCAAGAGGATGCCCCGCCTCCTGGAAAAAAAACATAAAAATAGGTTAAAGGTGCCATAAGCTCGGAAAACCAAAAAACTTATGTGAAAACTTTACGTCTGAAGTAAATCAAGTTTTTTGGTGCCAATCCGAAAATTGGTCTTAAAATTAGTTTGTGCTTCCGTCGTGCTTTAACATGATACATCCGATCTCCAGAATTCAAGTGGGTCAGCCTTCGGCTTCAACCTCTTATCCCGAAGGCGGAGTGCTTCTCAGGCCAGTTTAGCGAACTAAACTCGAGCGGCTTTAGAGAGAAACCAGGCTATCCGGCTATTGACCACACACTCGCGTCGGAAAAAGGAGTAGTAGAAAAAGACTTTGCAACGACTTAAAAGAAAACACCTATTATAAAACGGCTCGTATAAATTTAAGAGCCCCCGGTTAACATGGGTAAAGAGAGTGTTTTTAACAAACAAAGCTTTTGTATAACACAAATATAATGCTTGGTTGATCCGAAGAAAAATTAAAAATTGAAAAAAGTTAAGCATGAAAGCGACTTAGCTGGTTAATGTGCTCGGTGTTGATGACGTAGTCCGGGCTTGCGACGGGTCAAGATCCCAGCCCCCAAGCCGGTCCTGGGGTGGCCGAGTAAAGAGCTCGGCTGATGAAGTGGTAGTACGACACTGCTGAGATGTTGAGGCGAAGCCCTCGGTCCGGCCGAGCTGACGAAGCTGGTCGGCTGGTGACGCCGAAGTCCCCGGAGTAGGTTGATGAAGAGATGGCGAAGCCCCCGGTTAAGCCGAGGTGTCGGAGCAGGTCGGTAAGGTGACGTTGCAGCCCTATGCCAGCCGAGGTGTCTTAGCAGGTCGACGTGGTGGACATCGGCTGGAAGAAGCAACGGCCCGGCGATGCCGACGCAGGTCGGAACTTGTGACGCGATCAATACCGCCTTGAGAAGTGACCGCGCGGCGATGCTGGCGCGCCCGACTCGTGCTGTCCGTAAGGTGACGATGTTATCTTGACGATCATTAGGGAGAGCGGTGCCGAACTCTTGGTCGGCTCGCCGAGGTGATGATCCGAGGTGGCTGTCGTCGGCTCGATGAAGCGACGACGCAATTGATGCTGGCGCAGGTCGGCAGCCATGGAGCAACGTGTCTGGGTTGGTTTCACACCGGCGCGATGACGAAGATCGCCTCAGAAAAGGCTTAAAATTTGTGGTCACGTTTTTGTAAACAAAACACAATACCCTATAAAAAAATTCCCTTCAAAACGGATGTCCGATAATCTGTTCATGAAAAAGATGAACTCGGGTCCGATTCGTTTTCGCGCAGAAAACAGATCCGAAAATTGATTCACTCATCGGACGCTTCTCGGAGTTTGAACGGTCGGATCGAGGTGAAATTTTGAGGGGTGGTAGATATGGGAATTCCGCAGCCGATGAACGGTTGGATCTTCCAAAGGATGTCCGAGATGACTGCTGGACTCCTCGCCCTAAACTCGTCCAGATTCCCGTCCAGATTCGATAGGGCTCCGGTATATCGGAGATCGCCAGAGATTCCTCCATCGGAACGCGATGAAATTTTGCAGAGTTGTTCTAGACTCAATTCCGCACAATTCCACCGAAGCAATCGTCAAAGCGACGCTCGAGGAGACGGGGACGGCGAACACGAATCCACTATCCGGAAAAACTGCATGATCGCGCGAGGGCAATGTTGTTGTTGAGCCCCCGAGCATCATGGACGATTTTTCCATGATCCCGGATGAGATCGGAGTTGATGAAGAAGACATCCGTCCGAACTTGATGATCCGAAGATAAGCCTAGTCTTCGGCCCAGCCGAGGTGACTAGTTGAGCCGGCGACGAAGATGCCGACATCGACAATAAAGCTCGATTCCGACGTGTAGATCGCGCCGGAGACGATCTGAATTCCCATCGCACCGCGGCGACTGCCAGCAGACTCTCAATGAAAGCACCAATGTCGGTTCTATATCCGGCATATCTCGTAGTAGGGGTCCTAAGCTAGGCGTCATGGAGCGATGGTAACATGGACACAGAGTTTTACCCAGGTTCAGGCCCTCTCGAAGAGGTAATACCCTACGTCCTGCTTTTGATTGTATTGATATGGGGTATAGTACAGAGTACATGTGGCTACCACGAGATTGTTCTAATGAATATCAGTTGATCTATTGACCGGTTTATATATGCACCGGAGGCCTAGGGTTTAGGAGAGTCTTCGTCTTGGGCGCCAAGTCTTGTGGAATCTTCCTTGTATTCGGCATGGGCTGCCCGAAGTGGCCCATTAGCGAACCGCCATGGGGGTCCTCGGCTCAGCCCACCTGGTCGGGAGACGATGTGGTGAGTACCCCCTAGTCCAGGACACCATCCGTATCCCCCTGAACCGGTCTTCAAATTGGGGACGCTCCTCGGTTCTTCCGAACTGTTCTTCATCTTCGGTCGTCGGTCTTGAAAACTGGTTCAACAAATCTTCCCATCTCCGATCTTGAGGATCGCCGAGGTGTATCCGAAGAGTACATACGTCGGGTATCCGAGGAGCCCTTTAAGTTCTCGGCCTTTATCCATGCCTTGTTATTTTTTACGCCACACCTCAGGTTCGAAGTGTTTCCAGCGCGGCGGTGTACTCTTTGCATCCGAGCTCCAGCGCCGGACTGTATCCGAGGTGTCTTCTTGCATCCGAGCTCCAGCGCCGGACTGCATCCGAGGAGGCATAGAGTACCTCGTCTTTGAAAAAGTTTGAAGGAGGTTATCCGAGCTTAACGCCGAAAAAGTTCTCTATGGAGCCAGCCACTCGCAGCCGAGCTTTATATGCTGAACTGCTTCTGAGGTGTTGCACCACCTCAGTCTTGGGCTGATTTTTTGCGATTTTGTTTTCAACTGGTGCAATTTATTCTCTGCCGAGATATATAGCCAGTAGGCCTCAAGGTGTGTGTCGGCCAAAAATCCGAGATGCACCTGAAGAAAAACATAAAACCGCTGATCCCAGTAGCCCCTGAGACTCAGGTCGATTCGTGAAATCGTCCTGAGGATCGATTCCTTGCTCGGCAGCATACTTTAGGAATTAAAACGCGGTGTGCAGTAGCCCCCGAGACTCAGGTTGGGTGCGGCCGACCAACCTGAGGATCATAATCTCCTCGGAAACTGTTTCGCACTTTGTAAATTCTCTGCACTGAATCGTCGATGCAGTAGCCCCCGAGACTTGGGTTGGGCAACATGGCCGACCCTAGGATTGTATCTCCTCGGGAACTAGTTCAATTGCCATGTACATTTTGACAACGCCGAGGTGCAGCTCGGCAGGAAAGATGCCGAACTACAGGTCGGAAAAAATTCCCCGAGCAAAACCATCACGCAGAACACCTCGATCAAGAGGATGCCCCGCCTCCTGAAAAAAAACATAAAAATAGGTTAAAGGTGCCATAAGCTCGGAAAATCAAAAAAACTTATGTGAAAACTTTACGTCCGAAGTAAATCAAGTTTTTTGGTGCCAATCCGAAAATTGGTCTTAAAATTAGTTTGTGCTTCCGTCGTGCTTTGACATGATACATCCGATCTCCAGACTTCAAGTGGGTCAGCCTTCGGCTTCAACCCCTTATCCCGAAGGCGGAGTGCTTCTCAGGCCAGTTTAGCGGACTAAACTCGAGCGGCTTTAGAGAGAAACCAGGCTATCCGGCTATTGACCACACACTCGCATCGGAAAAAGGAGTAGTAGAAAAAGACTTTGCAACGACTTAGAAGAAAACACTTATTATAAAATGGCTCGTATAAATTTAAGAGCCCCCGGTTAACATGGGTAAAGGGAGTGTTTTTAACAAACAGAGCTTTTGTATAACACAAATATAATGCTTGGTCGATCCGAAGAAAAATTAAAAATTGAAAAAAGTTAAGCATGAAAGCGACTTAGCTCGTTAATGTGCTCGGTGTTGATGACGTAGTCCGGGCTTGCGACGGGTCGAGATCCCTGCCCCCAAGCCGGTCCTGGGGTTGCTGAGCAAAGAGCTCGGCTGATGAAGTGGTAGTACGACACTGCCGAGATGTTGAGGCGAAGCCCTCGGTCCGGCCGAGCTGACGAAGCTGGTCGGCTGGTGACGCCGAAGTCCCCGGAGTAGGTTGATGAAGAGATGGCGAAGCCCCCGGTTAAGCCGAGGTGTCGGAGCAGGTCGGTAAGGTGACGTTGCAGCCCTATGCCAGCCGAGGTGTCTTAGCAGGTCGGCGTGGTGGACATCGGTTGGAAGAAGCAACGGCGCAGCGATGCCGACGCAGGTCGGAACTTGTGACGCGATCAATGCCGGCTTGAGAAGTGACCGCGCGGCGATGCTGGCACGCCCGACTCGTGCAGTCCGTAAGGTGACGATGTTATCTTGACGATCATTAGGGAGAGCGGTGCCGAACTCTTGGTCGGCTCGCCGAGGTGATGATCTGAGGTGGCTGTCGTCGGCTCGATGAAGCGACGGCGCAGTCGATGCTGGCGGCGGTCGGCAGCCATGGAGCAACGTGTCCGGGTTGGTTTGACACCGGCGCGACGACGAAGATCGCCTCAGAAAAGGCTTAAAATTTGTGGGCACGTGTTTGTAAACAAAACACAATACCCTATAAAAAAATTCCCTTCAAAAAGGATGTCTGATAATCTGTTCATGAAAAAGATGAACTCGGGTCGGATTCGTTTTCGCGCAGAAAACAGATCCGAAAATTGATTCACTCATCGGACGCTTCCCGGAGTTTGAACGGTCAGATCGAGCTGAAATTCCGCAGCCGATGAACGGTTGGATCTTCCAAAGGACGTCCGAGCTGACTGCTGGACTCCTCGCCCTAAACTCGTCCAGATTCCCGTCCAGATTCGATAGGGCTCCGGTATAAAGGAGATCGCCGGAGATTCCTCCATCGGAACGCGATGAAATTTTGCAGGGTTGTTCTAGACTCAATTCCGTACAATTCCACTGAAGCAATCATTGAAGCGACGCTCGAGGAGACGGGGACGGCGAACACGAATCCGCTATCCAGAAAAACTGCATGATCGCGCGAGGGCAATGTTGACGTTGAGCCCCCGAGCATCATGGACGATTTTTCCATGATCCCGGATGAGATCGGAGTTGATGATGACGAATACATCCGTCCGAACTTGATGATCCGAAGATAAGCCTAGTCTTCGGCCCAGCCGAGGTGACTAGTTGAGCCGGCGACGAAGATGCCGACATCGACAATAAAGCTCGGTTCCGACGTGTAGATCGCGCCGGAGACGATATGAATTCCCATCGCACCGCGGCGACTGCCAGCAGGCTCTCAACGAAAGCACCAATGTCGGTTCTATATCCGGCATATCTCGTAGTAGGGGTCCTAA
The DNA here is from genome assembly GCA_039707655.1 of Elymus sibiricus. NCBI lineage: Eukaryota > Viridiplantae > Streptophyta > Magnoliopsida > Poales > Poaceae > Elymus > Elymus sibiricus. The sequence continues at coordinate 51,913,167 of CM077668.1, forward strand.
GCTAGGCGTCATGGAGCGATGGTAACATGGACACAGAGTTTTACCCAGGTTCGGGCCCTCTCGAAGAGGTAATACCCTACGTCCTGCTTTTGATTGTATTGATATGGGGTATAGTACAGGGTACATGTGGCTACCACGAGATTGTTCTAATGAATATCAGTTGATCTATTGACTGGCCTGGCCTCGGTTTATATATGCACCGGAGGCCTAGGGTTTAGGAGAGTCCTCGTCTTGGGCGCCAAGTCTTGTGGAATCTTCCTTGTATTCGGCATGGGCTGCCCGAAGTGGCCCATTAGTGAACCGCCATGGGGGTCCTCGGCTCAGCCCACCTGGTCGGGAGACGATGTGGTGAGTACCCCCTAGTCCAGGACACCATCAACAGTCTTGATCATGCTTCCTGTACACGGCCTCCGGAGTCCACCTTGATCACGCATAAGGGCCCATCAGCCCAACCGAAGAGACGGGCTGGCTAGGTTAGCACCCCCTAATCCAGGACACCGTCAGTAGCCCCTGAACTAGTCTTCGATGCCGAAGTCGACGCCCCTCGACCTTCAATTCCGGAGTCTTGGCTCGACAGACGAGTTCCCGTGGTCTATTCTCCGCCCCGACTTAAAGTTCTCGGCCTACCTTTGAGATTCTATTGGGGCCCAATTTCAGACTTTGAAAGTCGTGTCCTCTAGGGAACCGGGCCACTTTATGGAAAAAACATCGAAGCGTCAGCCCCTTCCATCTTATTTAATAGACGTGCGGCCCTAGCTAGCGGCAATACGCATCTCGACCGTAACCGCAGCAAAAAATCCCTTCCCATCTCAAGCCCAAGCTCGAGAGCCCGAACAATGGCGAGCGGTGGAGGATTGTCAAAGCACCCTCATGGCCCTGAGAGAGGTGACTGGGGAGCTGCTCCGTTGCGCGCCTTCAATTAGAGCGCCTGGCCACACAAGGTTATTTGCCAGACGCAGATCTAGCTTCCACCCGTCCCGGATTAACGTCCATCAACGGCCAGGCCCATGCCAAGAGTCATCCTTCGCCACGAGAATATGAGCGGGTATGCTTCGTGCCCTTCCTCCTCCGCGGCCTTGGGTTTCCAATTCATCCTTTTCTCCGAGGATGGCTGGAGTTTTACGGGCTGCAGCTACACCATCTTTCCCCGAATTCAATATTGCATATCGCGGGGTTCGCCGCGCTTTGCGAGCTACACCTCGGCTGTCAGGCGCACTTCGAATTATGGCGGAAGTATTTCTGTATCGTGCCCCGCTCCTCGGTTGACAAGCTATTCGAGGTCGGAGGAACCGAAGTCTGCCGAATCGACAAGACTGGCTATCCAGCGGGCACACCTCTGGAGGATGCCGATTACTGGCCTTCCGAGTGGTTCTATATTAATGACATCCTGCTGTACGAGCCAGCTCGGCCCAGACTCCCGTCCTTCTCCTTGGATCCGCCGAGGAAATGTTACAGCTGGAGGCCACAGAGCTCGGAACAAGAGGAAGGCGAAGCCGTGACCAGTCTAGCGGCCAAGGTGAAGCTACTTTCAAGCGCTGGCCTCACCATCATTGATGTGATGGCAATCACCCTAGACCAAAGAGTCCAACCTCTTCGACAGCGCCAGCACTTATTGTGCGAGTACAATGGGTCCGACGACGCCTCCCGATCCATCAAGGGAGCTTTTATGGACCAGATGACCCGCGGAACCGTGCTGGCTGATACGTCTCCAACGTATCTATAATTTTTTATTGTTACATGCTGTTATATTATTAATCTTGGATGTTTTTATATATATTTACAACAATTATATATTATTTTTTGGGACTAACCTATTAACTTAGTGCCAAGTGCCAGTTGCTGTTTTCTACCTGTTTTTTGTTTTACAGAATATCAATACCAAACGAAGTTCAAATGCCACGAAACTTTTTAGAGATTTGTTTCTGGACAATACCAACACTAGAAGCTTCGGGAGAAGACCAGATGCCAGAGGAGGTGGCCACGAGCCACCAGGGTGCGCCTGGGGGGGGGGGGGGCAGGCACGCCCTGGTGCCTCGTGGGCCCACCTCAGCTCCGTTTGACCTAATTCCACCACTATAAATTCCCAAAAAAATCAGAAACCCTTTAGGGTGTCCACAAAATACTTTTTCCACCGCCGCAAGTTTTTGTTCTCGAGAGATCCCATCTGGAGGCCTTCTCCGGTACTCTGCCGGAGGGGGAATCAATCACGGAGGGGCTCTACATCAACCTTGCTGCCCTTCCGATGATGCGTGAGTAGTTTACCTTGGACCTTCGGGTCCATAGTTAGTAGCTAGATGGCTTCTTCTCTCTTTTTGATCTTAAATACAATGTTCTCCTCGATGTTCTTGGTGTTCTATCTGATGTAATCACTTTTTGCGGTGTGTTTGTTGGGATCCGATGAATTGTGAGTTTATGATCAGATTATCCATGAATATTATTTGAGTCTTTTCTGATCTCTTTTATGCATGATTATTATAGCTTCGTATTTCTTCTCCGATCTATTGATTTGGTTTGGCTAACTAGATTGATTTATCTTGCCATGGGAAGAGGTGCTTTGTAATGGGTTCGATCTTGCGGTGCTCAATCCCAGTGACAGAAAGGGACATGACACGTATGTATCGTTGCTATTAAGGGTAAAAAGATGGGGTTTATTCATACGTGAGTTTATCTTGTCTACATCATGTAATCGTTCTTAAGGCGTTACTCCGTTCTTTATGGACTTAATACACTAGATGCATGCTGGATAGCGGTCGATGTGTGGAGTAATAGTAGTAGATGCAGGCAGGGGTCGGTCTACTTGTATTGGAAGTGATGCCTATATACATGATCATTGCCTTGGATATCGTCATGATTATTTGCTTTTCTATCAATTGCCCAATAGTAATTTGTCTACCCACCGTATGCTATTTTCTTGAGAGAAGCCTCTAGTGAAAACTATGGCCCCCGGGTCTATCTAAATCATATACTAAAACCCTAAAAATACTTGCTGCACTTTTTCTTTATTTATTTTATTTTGTATTTTTGTTTCAATCTATCTATCACATACAATTTAATCTTGCAACTTACCGCCGAGGGATTGGCAACCCCTTGTTTGCGTTGGGTGCAAGGATTCGTTGTTTTGTGTGCAGGTGCTGCTAACGAGGTGTTGCATGATTCTCCTACTGGATTGATAACCTTGGTTTCATAACTGAGGGAAATACTAATCCCTACTGTACTGCATCTCCCTTCCTCTTCAGGGAATTACCAATGCAGCTCACAAGTAGCAGGAAGAATTTCTGGCGCCGTTGCTGGGGAGACATCATCAACATCTAGCAAGTACCTACGCATAAAACTCTCATCTCCTTGCATTTACTTTAATTGCATTTGCCTCTCGTTTTCATCTCCCCCACTTCTAAAAAGTTTTTACAAAAATACAAAAATATTTTCCGTTTGCCTTTTTCTTGTTTGCTTGCTTGTTGTCTTGTTTGCGTAGCCACGATGCCTCAAGAAAATACAAAATTGTGTGATTTTTCCAATACTACTAATAATGATTTTATTAGTACTCCGATTGCTCCTCCCGCCGCTAGTGCGGAGACTTGTGATATTAATGCCGCTTTGCTAAATCTTGTTATCAAAGAACAATTTTCTAGTAGTCCTAATGAAGATGCTGCATCCCATCTTAACACTTTCGTAGAATTGTGTGATATGCAAAAGAAACAAGATGTGGATAATGATATTGTGAAATTAAAATTATTCCCATTCTCATTACGGGATCGTGCAAAAATTTGGTTTTCATCTTTACCATGAAATAGTATCGATTCTTGGGATAGGTGTAAAGATGCTTTTATTACCAAGTATTTTCCTCCCGCGAAAATTATTTCTCTTAGAAATCAAATTATGAATTTTAAGCAACTTGATCATGAACATGTTGCCCAATCTTGGGAGAGGATGAAATTAATGATAAAAAATTGCCCTACTCATGGTTTAAATTTATGGATGATCATACAAATTTTTTATGCGGGATTAAATTTTGTCTCTAGAAATCTTTTAGATTCCGCCGCGGGTGGTACTTTTATGGAAATTACTTTGGGAGAAGCTACTAAATTGCTTGATATTATTATGGCAAATTATTCACAATGGCATACTAAAAGAGTTCCTACTAGTAAAAAAGTGAATTCGATTGAAGAAATTAGTACTTTGAGTGATAAAGTTGATGCGCTTATGAAATTGGTTGCTAGTAAAAATGCTTATATTGATCCTAATGATGTGCCATTGTCCACTTTGATTGAGCAAAATAATGATCCCGTAGATGTGAATTTTGTCTCACGAAACAATTTTAATAATAATGCTTATAGAGGTAATTTAAGTGCTAGACCGTTTCCTGAAAATTCCTCTAATAATTACGGCAATCCCTATGGTAATTCTTATAATAATAATAATAATAATAATAGGATGCCCTCTGATCTTGAAAGTAATATTAAAGAATTTATTAATGCTCAAAAGGTTTTCAACACTACGATAGAAGAAAAATTGAGTAAACTTGATGATATGTCTAGGAGCATTGATAGAATTATTCATGATGCGGAAAATCTTAAGACTAAAAATTTTTCCCCCTAAAATTGATATTAATGAATCAATTAAGGCTTTATATGTCTGCATGGATGAGAGTAAGAAAAGAACCGCCATGCTAAAAGCTAAACGAGAATTTTTAGAAAAGCGATTCCTCCCGGTTTTTATCATAGTAATGATGAGGATATTAAAATGATTGGTGTTTCATCTATTGATTCTTTGTTTAGAAATACTAAACTTGATGAAAAGGGGACTGAAGAAGAGGCAAATTTAGCTAGTAGGCGTCCCCATAATTCGGAGGGTGAAAATCTTGATAAGAAAATTGATAAAAGTGGGTTTGGAGAGGTAAAAACTTTAACTAGTGATGTGCCCACTATTTTGGATTACAAAGATTTTAATTATGATAATTGTTCCTTGATTGAGTGCATTTCTTTGTTACAATCCATGTTAAATTCATCCAACGCTTATGAGCAAAATAAGGCTTTTACTAAACACATTGTAGAAGCATTGATGAAAGTGTTAGAAGAAAAGCTAGAACAAGAAATTTCAATTCCTAGAAAATTATATGATGAATGGGAACCCACCATTAAAGTTAAAATTAAAAATTATGAGTGCAATGCTTTAAGTGATTTGGGTGCTAGCGTTTCCACAATTCCAAAATCTCTATGTGATGTGCTAGGTTTTACCAATATAGATGAATGTTCTCTTAATTTGCATCCTGCGGATTATACTATTAAAAAGCCTTTGGGAAGAATTAATGATGTTCTTATTCTTGCAAATAGAAATTATGTGCCCGTTGATTTTATCGTACTTGACATTGAATGCAATCCTTCTTGCCCAATAATACTTGGTAGACCGTTCTTACGAACCATAGGTGCCGTTATTGACATGAAAGAAGGGAATATAAAATTTGAATTTCCATTAAAAAAGGGTATGAAACATTTCCCTAGGAAGAAAATTAAAGCACCATATGAATCAATTATGAGGGCCACTTATGGAATCAACTTGAAGGATGACAATACTTGAAATTATGCATTATGCCTAACTAGGGGCATAAAACAATAGCGCTTGCTGGGAGGCAACCCAATGAATACAATAAATTTTTAACTGTTTGTTTCTGTTATGGTGTGTTTTCATATTTATGCTACTGTTATGATTGAGTTTTTGTGTTTTTAATTAGTGTTTGTGCCAAGTAAAGCCTTTAGGATGATTTGGAAGATAATATAATTGATGCTGTTTGGAAAACAGAAAGTTTTGCGTCCAGTGCTGGAATTTTGTTTCTGTACTGGAGCATCAAAAAAATCTGAAATTTTTACACAGTATTGGCGTATGAATTTCCCACGTTTTGCTAAGTTTTCACAATTTTTGGATTTACAGAAGTATGGATTTTAAATAGATTGCTACAGACTGTTCTGTTTTTGACAGATTCTGTTTTTGATGTGTTGCTTGCTTGTTTTGATGAAACTATGGATTGTATCGGGGGGTATAAGCCATGGAGAAGTTAGAATACAGTAGGTATAATGCAAAAATAAAATATGAATGGGTTTGCAACAGTACTTAAAGTAGTGATTTATTTTGTTATACTAACGGATCTCACGAAGGTTTTGTTGAGTTTTGTGTGATTGAAGTTTTCAAGTTTTGGGTGAGATCACGATGGATGAAGGAATAAGGAGTGGCAAGAGCCTAAGCTTGGGGATGGCTGAGGCACCCCAAGGTAATATTCAAGGAAGACTCAAGCGTCTAAGCTTGGGGATGCCCCGGAAGGCATCCCCTGTTTCTTCTACCAACCATCGGTAATTTTACTTGGAGCTATATTTTTATTCGTCACATGATATGTGTTTTGCTTGGAGCGTCTTGTATTATATGAGTCTTTGCTTTGTTTGCTTTTTAGTTTGTCACAATCATCCTTGCTGAACACACCTATTTTGAGAGAGCCACACGTTCATCATAATTTGTTAGAATACTCTATGTGCTTCACTTAAATCTTTTTGAGCACGGCGGTGGCTATATTTTAAAGAAATAAACTCTCATGCTTCACTTATATTATTTTGAGAGTTGATAAGATTGAAATTTTGAAGAAATATTTGCACTCTCATGCTTCACTTATATCTTTTTGAGAGTTGATAATAGTAACAGTAATTTGCACAAGATATGAATTTGGTCCCAAAGTGATGAATATTCAAGAGGGATATAATAAAAACTTTCATATAGATCATTGGATATGATAAGTGTGATTCCTTGCAATAGTTTTGCGATATGGAAATGATAATATGTGAGTCATGTTAGTGAGTAATTGTGATTTAGTAAGAATATTTGTGTTAAGGTTTGTGATTCCCTATGCTTGCACATCTAGTCAATAGTTATGCGAAGAAATTATATCCTACTTATGGTGCATTATTCAGTGTTAGTTATGTTCAATGCATGTTTATGACCGTTTTCGCTTTTTGGTTGGCCGCTTCTCAATCTATTTGCTAGCCTTCATTTGTACTAAGCGGAAATACTGCTTGTGCATCCAAACTCCTTAAACCCAAGTTGTGCCAAATGAGTACACTATATCTACCTATATGTGGTAGTTCAATGCCGTTCCAAGTAAATTTGCATGTGCCAACTCTAATTTTCAAAATAATTTTTCCGTTTTGTGTGCCCGTACCGCTCATGAAGCGGCAGGGGGTGGCCAATATTTTCCATGCTAGGTGTGTTATTCTCACGATGAGTGTTTATTCACTTGTCATTGCACGAGAGTGTGGCTGGTAATAGGGATGCCCAGTCCCACAATGAAATCAAAAATTAATAACAACAAAATTCCTTGGAAAGTGATGGTATGGAGGGCACCCGTGGATACGGCTAGCCATGGATTGTGAAAGAATGGTGGAAAGGAAATAAACTTTACTCTCTGTTTGGGAACCGCCTATGATGTGTCTAGCATGGAAGATATTGGGAATTCTCGGTCGTTTTCATTGACAGGAAAAGCATGCCTCTCAAAATATTTTTATCTCTCTAATTTAAGCTTTGAGCTCTGGCACATTAGCAAATCTCTGCTTCCCTCTGCGAAGGGCCTATCTATTTACTTTTATGCAATTTTTATTTTTACTTTGAGTCTCCATCTTCTCTTATAAAGCACCAACTAGAGAGCACTATTGTCATACTTGTGCATTGTGTGTAGCTAATATTTGAGTGTGTTTCATGAATGGATCAATGATTGAGCATAATGGGCTAGGGATAACTTTCTTTAGCGTTGATATTTTGAAAGACATGGTTGCTTGTTAGCATGCTTGAGTATTTATATCTTCATGTCAAACTATAGACTATTGCTTTGAATCATTCAAGTCCAATGTCCATGCTACAAAAGAAAAGAATACATGATGAATATGATAGGCAGCATTCCACATCAAAAATTCTATTTTTATCATTTACCTACTCGAGGACGAGCATGAATTAAATTGGGGATGCTGATACGTCTCCAACGTATCTATAATTTTTGATTGTTACATGCTGTTATATTATCAATCTTGGATGTTTTTATATATATTTACAGCAATTATATATCATTTTTTGGGACTAACCTATTAACTTAGTGCCGAGTGCCAGTTGCTGTTTTCTGCTTGTTTTTTGTTTTACAGAATATCAATACCAAACGAAGTCCAAATGCCACAAAATTTTTTGGAGATTTTTTTCTAGACAATACCAACACAAGAAGCTTCGGGAGAAGACCAGACGCCAGAGGAGGTGGGAACGAGCCACCAGGGCGTGCCTGGGGGGGGCAGGCGCGCCCTGGTGCCTCGTGGGCCCACCTCAGTTTCGTTTGACCTAATTCCACCACTATAAATTCCCAAACAATCAGAAACCCTTAGGGGAGTCCACAAAATACTTTTTCCGCCGCCACAAGTTTCCGTTCTCGAGAGATCCCATCTGGAGGCCTTCTCCGGTACTCTGCCAGAGGGGGAATCGATCACGGAGGGGCTCTAATCAACCTTGCTGCCCTTCCGATGACGCGTGAGTAGTTTACCACAGACCTTCGGGTCCATAGTTAGTAGCTAGATGGCTTCTTCTCTCTTTTTGACCTTCAATACAATGTTCTCCTCGATGTTCTTGGAGTTCTATCCGATGTAATCACTTTTTGCGGTGTGTTTGTTGGGATCCGATGAATTGTGAGTTTATGATCAGATTATCCATGAATATTATTTGAGTCTTTTCTGATCTCTTTTATGCATGATTATTATAGCTTCGTATTTCTTCTCCGATCTATTTATTTGGTTTGGCTAACTAGATTTATTTATCTTGCCATGGGAAGAGGTGCTTTGTAATGGGTTCGATCTTGCGGTGCTCAATCCAAGTGATAGAAAGGGACATGACACGTATGTATCGTTGCTATTAAGGGTAAAAAGATGGGGTTTATTCATACGTGAGTTTATCTTGTCGACATCATGTCATCATTCTTAAGGCGTTACTCCGTTCTTTATGGACTTAATACACTAGATGCATGCTGGATAGCGGTCGATGTGTGGAGTAATAGTAGTAGATGCAGGCAGGAGTCGGTCTACTTGTATTGGACGTGATGCCTATATACATGATCATTGCCTTGGATATCGTCATCATTATTTGCTTTTCTATCAATTGCCCAATAGTAATTTGTCTACCCACCGTATGCTATTTTCTTGAGAGAAGCCTCTAGTGAAAACTATGGCACCTGGGTCTATCTAAATCATATACTAAAACCCTAAAAATACTTGCTGCACTTTTTCTTTCTTTATTTTATTTTGTATTTTTGTTTCAATCTATCTATCTATCACATACAATTTAATCTTGCAACTTACCGCCGAGGGATTGACAACCCCTTGTATGCATTGGGTGCAAGGATTTGTTGTTTTGTGTGCAGGTGCTGCTAACGAGGTGTTGCGTGATTCTCCTACTGGATTGATAACCTTGGTTTCATAACTGAGGGAAATACTTATCTCTATTGTACTGCATCTCCCATCCTCTTCAGGGAATTACCAACGCAGCTCACAAGTAGCACTGGCCAGCATATACCAAGGGTCCGCAGAGGAATTCGCCAAGCGCCAATTCCAAGATGGGCTGTCGTACAACAACCCTGCTGACATATTAAGTTTTCCTTCCGAGCTCTCCTGCTAACCTCGGAATCTTTAATACTTAATCCGTTACACATCGGTCCTTGAACAGAGGTGGAGGCGTTGGCTTGAGGGCGTGAGCAGTCCGGCCCCTGAGCCAGAGCTGCACTGCCGCGCGGAGGACCCCCTTTACAACGAGGATGAAGACTTGGCCCTTATTTACGAAGGGAGAAAGTTTTTTCTGGAGGGCCTTGACAGCTCAAATGTAGCTATCATCCCTGACTCGTCGGGGACGAGGCAAGCCTCATCGGTAACACTCCCTTCCTCTAATCGAAAGCGAGCCCCTGGTCCTCCAGCCCCCAGTCATCTGACTTCTCCTCCAGAGGGGCGGCGCTCCCAATGCCTACGCAGAGAAACGGCTTCACTGGGAAGGTCCCCGCCAGAAGAACAGGAAGCTCAAGCCGAGGTCATGAGGGCAGGCGACAGTGCCCCCTCAATCACCAGGTAATACTTTGATTTATGCTGCTGCAGAGATACTTCGGATCTTAACCTTCTCGATCACTCGCAGGCAGCCTTTGTCCACCACAGCAAATGTGGGGGCCGAGGGAGCCACGGCCTTGCCCAGGGAAACAGATGCCCGTAACTCCATGGGAATTGCCCCCGGAGCCCCTTAGTCTGAGGACTCGACGACTTCGGCCACTCCGTCCGAGATTCAATGCGCCACAAATTTTCGTCGGCGAAAAGCTTCTCTGAATAATCCGGCTTTCTCGGACAGGGAGTTCAATGCCCTCAGCGCGGTAGATGCCTACCTCGGGGCAACCCGAGGTGCCTTTGATGAATCGATGGATGTCTTGTCATGGGGGTTGCGGGCAAGGCTTTTCGCGTATGTGTTTAAAGACAAATATGACTACCAAGTATAGTAGTAGCCCCTAAGGCTTGATAAGAGCCCCTGGGGTCGAATCAAGACTTGAATACCAACCAGCACCTACTGCCATGAACAGGAAGCTCGCTTGAAGAATGAGCAATTGACCTTGGCACTATCTCAAACAAAGGTGCAGCTGGACGCGGCCTTGTCTGAGGTTGAACAGGTGAAGAAATTCACCAGAGAAGAGCACGGTAAGTGCTTTGTTCTTGAATTGGTCAATGCCAATGGAGGTAGAATTGACGCCATAATCCCTTATAGCAGTGGAAGCCCCTGGCCATCTTGAAAGAGACCTGAAGCAGGCTCGCGAGGATCTGGCGTACGCAGAATCGCAGCGTCAAGCAAATCAACACGTGGTTACTCAAAGAGTAGACATCGTGAATGCGCTTAGGGCTGAGAACGCCTGCCAGGCCCAGGAGATTGAGAGCTTGAAAGCTCGTCTCGCTATTGCAGAATCGGCGGACGGATGACATGATTTCTGGTAAGTTGTAATTCTCGAGGAATATACGTGTCATGTAATTTGTCCGAGGTGATTGTCATTCGAATGTTGTTTTGTCGGCAGCTTCTTTATCCGGCCTATCTCCTGATGCCCGAGGTCCGATGTCAGAAGACATGGCAATTCGTCTATCCGTGGTGCATGAAAGTGCACGGAAGTCGATGAAGGATGTGCACCAGGCTTTATGGCCTGAGGTGACGCCAGTCCCCGAAGACATGGCCGTTCTAGCCGAACAGCTTAAGAGAGCGCGATGCCGGATCCAGGCTTGGAAAGTATCAGCTTGCCGAGAAGGTGCGAGGGAGGCCTGGGCCATGGTGAAGACCCATTACACCGGTCTAAAGACGACAGAATTAGCAGAGGTGGGACCCATGGGGTCTGAAGGGAAGGAAATCCCCGCTAGCCATGCATATGATAGTGTAATGCCTGCGGCGCGATTCTCGCAGAAGGATTGCGCTTTGGATACCCTAATAGACGAGCTAGACCGCGCTTGAAAATTTTGTATGACTTTATGTACCGAAGTACTTTATGTTAGTTCGCAGTCCGTTCATCCAAACTCTGTCAGCCAACCTTTGGCTTGTGCCTCCTCGGATAAAAACCGAGGAGTGTCCCGTACTACTGGCCGAGGTTATCAGACCAGATGCTTCAGGTGACTAGGCAATCGGGCTAAGTGGCTCGAAAGACAAGAGGGTGACGGAAAGTTATGTTATATTACTATTTAACGTAAGAAATATCTTCCGAGGAAAATAGTTCTTCCAACAGTTCCTTTCTTCGGGTTATTGTGTCGAACACATCTGTCCGGAGACAGATGACCTCGGGGAAAGCCCCTGGTCGGGTTTAAAAAGGCCCCATCCACGTTATTCCTATGTCCTAGCCGACCGATTTGCATTGTAAGACCGCTAGCTTTCGGCTTTGTCCGTCTGAGGTACTACACCGGCTGACCCGGGAGTAACAATCATAGCGGTGCTCCCTTTGCCCCCTAGCCGAAATATCGGGAATGTAAGGGGCAAGCACAGGAGCCGGGCAACCCAGCTTGGCCAAATCTTAAAGCAAATCGATGCATATAGTGGCTCGAAAGACAATAGTATATAAGAGGTGGAATAACTCATGTTTTGAAAAGAACATGCTATATCGTCCCCGGGATCATTTAACAATGTTCCGAGTTGGAAATAATAAATAATGAGCGAAAGATTAAGACAAATACAAGGTGTAAGTTATTTACATGGACCGTGTATGGGGTGTCAAGCGTAGAAGCGCCGGAGTAGCGCCGCATTCCAGGGGTTGGGCTCTAATCGGCCGTCCTCCGGATCTCAGATTCGATAGGCTCCTCCGATGAGTACTTGGTCAATAATGAACGGCCCGTCCCATCTAGGGGAAAGTTTGTGCTTTTGTTTTTCGGGGTGTAGCCTCATTACGAGATCCCCGACGTTGAATTCGTTGGCACGAACCTCTCTACCATGGTAGCGCCGGGCCTGCTGCTGATAGATAGCTGACCTTGCCCGTGCGACATTGCGCTCTTCTTTGAGGGCGTCTAGGGTATCTTGCCAATCCAGCTCGGCCTCTAGATCCTCATACATGCGTACCTGAGGTGCGTCGTGTATGATGTCACAGGGGAGGACCGCCTCATCGCCGTACACCATAAAAAACGGGGTATATCCCGTGGACCTGTTCGGTGTTATGCGCAAGCCCCATAGTACGGAATCAAGTTCCTCGACCCATTTACAGTCGGCCTTTTTAAGGGAGCTAACTAGCCTTGGCTTTATTCCGCTAAGGATTAGTCCATTGGCTCGCTCCACCTGCCCATTAGACTACGGGTGGTAAACGGACGCGTAGTCGAGCTTAATGCCATTTTCTTACACCACGCTTTAACTTCTTTGGCTGTGAAATTGGTTCCGTTGTCTGTAATCAAACTGTGGGGGACACCGTAACGATGTACCACTCCAGAGATAAATCCGATTACCTGGACAGCCTCGGCCGAGGTGACCAGCTTTGCTTCGATCCATTTGGTAAATTTGTCTACCATGACAAGGTGGTATTTGTTTTTGCTTGATCCACCCTTGAGTGGCCCGACCATATCTAGTCCCCAGACCACGAAAGGCCAAGTGATGGGGATGGTACGAAGGGCCGTGGGGGGCATGTGGCTTTGTTTGGCAAATACCTGACAGCCTGGGCAACGCTGTACCCATGTTGATGCATCGGTGCCTGCAGTTAGCCAATAGAAACCAGCTCGGAAAGCCTTGCTGACCAAGGTCCGAGCAGCGGCGTGATGTCCGCTCATGCCGGAGTGTATTTCCTGAAGCAGGAGCTTTCCTTCTTCCTCGGTTATGCATTGCTGTAAGACGCCCATGGTGCTCATTTTGTAGAGCTCTCCTTCGTGAACCTTGTAGGCTTTAGATTGCCTTATGATCCGATGCGCGTCGGTTTGGTTATCGGGGAGCTCTTTTCGGAGCAGGTATGCCAGGAGCGGCTCGGTCCAGGGCGCAATGACTGCCATAACTTCATGTGCGGAAGCAGTTTCCTGGACCGCTGAGCCGCCCACTATGCCTTCGTCGTCTTCGGGCATGGCATGGCGCCCGACGTCGCTTGACTCCGACGTTCCTTTGTCGTCTTGCCAGACTACGGATGGCTTAAAGAGTCGTTCGAGGAAGGTGTTTTCTGGGACCTTATCCCATTTTGCGCCCAATTGGGCGAGTACATCCGCGGCCTGGTTGCTATCTCGGGGTATGTGGTGAAATTCCAGCCCCTCGAACCTGGCCGTGATCTTTAGGACGGCATTCCGGTAAGCTGTCATCTTCGGGTCTTTGGCGTCGAACACGCCGTTGACTTGTGAGATGGCGAGGTTAGAATCACCTCGGACCTCCAGGCGTTTGACACCCATGGAGACTGCTATTCGGAGTCCGTGCAGGAGGGCTTCGTATTCGGCCACATTATTGGAGTCCGTGTACATGATTTGTAGCATGTATCGAACGTTGTCTCCCCTGGGTGACATGAGCACAACGCCAGCCCCTAGACCGGCGAGCATTTTGGAACCATCAAAATACATTGTCCAATGCGAGTAAGTGCTGTATTCACGAGGCAGTTCGGCTTCGGTCCATTCGGCCAAGAAGTCTGCCAACACCTGGGATTTAATGGCCCGGCATGGTTTATAGATGATTTCGAAAGGTAGGAGCTCTATGGCCCATTTGGCAATACGTCCTGTTGCATCCCTATTATTGATTATGTCACTTAGCGGGACGTCGGATGCCACGGTCATCGAACACTTTTGAAAGTAGTGACAGAGTTTTCGTGATGCCATGAAGACTGCGTAGGCTATCTTTTGATAGTGAGGGTAACGTGACTTGCACGGAGGTAAGACTTCGGATACGTAATATACAAGCCTCTGGACCTGGAATTTATGACCCTCCATATCTCGTTCGACTACGAGAACTGCGCTAACCACCTGGTTTGTGGCCGAGATGTGCAATATCATCGGTTCATAGACACCTGGCGCTGCCAGGATGGGATTGGTGGCGAGGAGAGCCTTGATGTCGTCCAGGGCCACCGCAGCCTCCATAGTCCATTTGAATGTTTTGGTCTGCTTTAGCAGCATGTATATGGGCAGGGCTTTTTGTCCAAGTCGTGATATGAAGCGGCTCAAGGCCGCCACGCAGCCTGCCAATTTTTGTGCGTGTTTGAGCTCTGTTGGGATCTCAAAACGATCCAAGGCTCGAATTTTAGCCGGATTGGCTTCAATTCCTTGGCTGGATACGATGAAGCCGAGGAGTTTGCCTGCTGGGACTCCGAAGACGCATTTCTCTGAATTGAGTTTTATTTGGTATTCCCGTAGGCTGGCAAATGTGTCGCGGAGGTTGTCTACTAACTAGCCGACGTGTTTGGTTTTGACAACCACATCGTCCACGTAGGCTTCGACGGTCCTTTCGATGTGTTTTTCCAGGCATGTTTGAATCATACGCTGGTATGTGGCACCAGCGTTCTTTAGTCCGAAGGGCATCGTGTAGAAGCAAAACGGCCCATAGAGTGTGATGAATGCTGTTGCTGCCTGGTCGGATTCCTGCATCTTTATTTGATGATATCCCGAGTAGGCATCCAGGAAGCACATCGCATCATGGCCCGCTATGGCGTCTATGATTTGGTCGATACGGGGTAAGGGGAAGGGGTCTTTGGGGCAAGCTTTGTTGAGGTCTTTGAAATCGACACACAAATGCCAGGACATATCCTTCTTTGGTACCATAACCAAATTGGCCAACCAGTCGGGGTGCTTTATATCTCGGATGAATCTTGCCTCCAATAGTTTTGCCAGCTCCTCGCCCATTGCTTGACGCTTGGGCTCGGAGAAACGCCGAAGTGTTTGCTTGACAGGCTTATAGCCTTTCAATATGTTCAGGCTATGCTCTGCAAGCCTACAGGGTATCCCTGGCATGTCAAAGGGGTGCCAGGTGAATATATCCCAGTTTTCCTTGAGGAAAGTGCATAAGGCTTCGGCGACCTCTGGGTCGAGGTTAGCCCCTATGGATGCCGTTTTAGCAGGATCTGTGGGGTGTACTTGGAATTTGACTATTTCGTCAGCCGGTTTGAAGGAAGTGGACTTCGATCTTTTGTCGAGGACGACATCGTCCGGGTCGACTTGGGCGTGTAGCGCGGTTAGCTCCTCGGTCGCGAAGGCTTTGGCCAGAGCCTCGAGGGCAAGGGACGCCGTCTTATTCTCAGCTTTGAGTGCCCTGTCGGGGTCGCTTGAGATGGTGATGATCCCTTTCGGGCCTGGCATCTTGAGCTCCATGTAGCCGTAGTGCGGCACCGCGTGAAATCTAGAAAAAGCGTCCCGTCCGAGAAGGGCGTGGTATCCGCTCTTGAAAGAAGCGACGTGGAACTTGATCTCTTCAGAGCGGTAATTATCCGGGGTTCCAAAGACTACGTCCAAGGTTTGTCCGCTGCAGCGTGCCTCTCGTCCGGGGACTATACCTTTAAAGGTGGTGGTACTCTGTTCTATGCGCTATTTATCGATGTGCATTTTATCCAGAGTGTCCGCGTATATTAGATTCAAACTGCTGCCTCCGTCCATAAGGACCTTATGGAGCCGGCAGTTGTCCACGATAGGGTTGAGGACCAGTGCGGCGGGACACCTATCTGGGGTTGATCTCGGCCGATCGTTATGGTCGAAGGTAATCGGTGTGTCTATCCACGCGCCCCAAGATGGTACTTGCCGGACGAAATTGATTTCCCGCAGAGCCCGTTTGCGCTGGTTGTTGGAGTTGAAGGTCTCGTAGATCATTAGGACCTCGTCTTCTTCCGAGGTTTGTTCGAGGTGGCAGGAGGTGCCCGCCAAGAGGGCGGGTCCCCCTTTAGCCACCTGCCTCAATACCCAACAGTCGCGAAGACTGTGAGTCGGGCAGGAGTTGATCAGCATGGCGTGGATCAGGCATGGTTTATCCAGAAAGCCGTCCAGAGTTGTCCCGGGGTGGCCGGAGATTTTCTTCTTCTTCCGAGGTTGATCGCCCGGGGTGTTCCATTTGCGAGGTTCGCGTCGAGGCGCTGATCGGTCACGTTCCGGGTAGTCGTCACAGATCGAGTCTGTGTTTTCCCCAGTCCGCCAGGCGTCTTCAATGGCGCAAAATCGTGCCACCAGGTTGGTCAATTCCGAGAGTGTTTGAACGCAGCGATGAGAAGGGCGTTTGAGACGCCTCTATCCTTGCATCCACGCAGGAAGGTTGTGATTATGTCAGAGTCCTGGTAGTCCGATATCCTGTCTTTGACAGACAAGAATCTGGCCCAGAAGTGTCTAATCGATTCGTCTGGGAGCTACCGTACATAGGCGAGGTCCCAGACATTGGGTGGGCCGGAGTTGTCGGGGCGATACTCTAGATGGGAGGTGAGTGGATGAGTTCCGATCTCTAAGGACCATGGGTCCGAAACCCTATTAACCTCGTCCCATGTTGGATTAGTGGCCGTCGGTCCGGCCGGGTTGATTCGAAGATCAGCCCTCTGGACCACCGGCATGTCGCTATCTGACTCGCTTTCCAAAAAGTACCTTAGTCCCTCATCTTTATGGGAATCCCCCGCAGGAGCCACAGGGGGGTCGTGCTTCGCCTCCAATTCACGTGGAGGCGTCCTCATGCTCGATACTTCGGGCGTGGAGGTCAGCCCTACGGGCTTGGGGCCGTTAACCAGTTATTCCATCGATCCTCCTCTCAATAGCACATCGGAACTCTCAATGAAAGCACTAGTGTCGGTGTCAACACCGGCAGACCTCGGGGTAGGGGGTCCCGAGCTGTGGATCGTGTTTCAATGGTAACAGAGACAAGGGAGGCGATGTTTACCCAGGTTTGGGCCCTCTTGATGGAGGTAAAACCCTACGTCCTGCTCTTATTTATATTGATGGAGATGTATCGAGTACAGAGTTGATCTACCTCGAGATCGTAATGTATGTCTAACTCTAGGGCTAGGTGAATGATGTTGCGTTAATGTCCCCTCTACGGGCTAAACCCTTTGGCTTATATACACGCTAGGGAGGGGATCTAGGGTTACAAGGTCGGTATCTAGGAGTAAGGCGGTAGGAGAGATCTTGGAGTATGCGTCAAGTCTTCGGTGGAGACAGTCTTGATCACGCTTCTTATACACGGCCTCCGGAGTCCACCTTGATCACGCATGAGGGCCCATCGGCCCAACCGAAGAGATGGGCTGGCTAGGTTAGCACCCCCTAATCCAGGACACCGTCAGTGAGCGTGCTTCGAAGTGGGCTCGTAAGAAGGAAAAGATGACTTGTTATCGATCCGGAGAGCCGGGACATTTTGTGGCTGAGTGCACTGCGGAATTGGGTGATCTTTGCCTCAAGCCGGAACATGGTTTGGGAGAGTGCCCCCTTCTCCTGGGACCAAAGCCAATGGTCACGATCTATGGGGTATGCTGCCACGAGTTGATGTTTTTTGAGTCACCCAACACCACCACGCCCGCGCCTACGACGGAGAGCTCGATAACGGGTGTGGTGAAGGTAACATGTGGTACCATGACAGAGGAGCAGGTTGTGCATCGTCTTTGTGAGCTGGTTTCAGCCAGTTTCCAGTGGGCTCTGGTCAAACTTGAGGAGCAGGTGTTCAGGGTGGACTTTCCTACGAGGAAGGACCTAACTCGGCTCCTTACATTCAGTATGAGTAAGGTGCCTAACAGTAATTGCATTCTTGAGTTTGATGCCTGGAAAAAAAGGAGCCACAGGGAACCCCTCTCTCTCAGATCTGGGTCTGTTTCTCGGGGGCTCCGCCTAAGCCCCAGAATGACTTTTTGGTCACCTGGAGTCTGGGGTCACTTATAGGCAAGACGGAGAGGGTTGACATGCCTTTCACCCGTGCCCAGGGAGTGGCTCGTCTGCTGGTTAGTGTTGTCGACATTGAGTTGGTGCCAGACATTTTGCGATGGACCCATGCGGGCATGATGTATGACCTTGAGGTCGAGATTGAGCGTCCCCCGTTGTTTGATGGGGTGGATGGGAATAATGATGTACACATGGCAGAGGGTGAAGATGGCAGTGGGAATAGGGATAAGCGTGCGGATAACAGTGGTAGCGACGTTGCAAAGAGGGTCGAGGCACAGTCGGCCCAGTCGAGTGTGGATACTGCAGGCAAGGGAGCGGCGCCCCCGTCGACACCGATGAACACTCTGAGGTTCGGTTTATTTGGCGCGCCCTCTGCTCCCAGTCGCCTCTGGGGGCACAGGGCCGAGCTAGATGACCCAACGGAGCAGGAGCTACCGGCATTGTCATCGGTGGCTTCTTCTGGTGCGGTGGCACAGTGGGTTGTGGATACCGGTGTGGTGCGGACTGCATCGCCCACGCTGCCCTCGGCGCCGCATCGGGTACTTCAGGCGGGAGTGGTGGGGGACACTTGGCAGGAGGCCTCGTCACGCCCCACTAGCCCGTTGATGTCGACGCCGGTGCAGACCCCCACCAGGACCGGTGGGGGAGGTGACTCTGCGAAGGCGGCCGCTCGTGCTGACAGGGCTTCTTCCTCCGATGTTCACTGCTGACAGATGGTCTCATCACAGAGTCCGCGCGAACAAAGCGAGCGGTCGACTGTGAGGGCGCAGCCCGTGGTCTCGGTGGCGGTGGATACAATTGGGCACCTGGCAGGAGGCCATGCCCCAACTGGCTTGGTGGCGATAGGTACGGTTGGGCACCAGGCGGGTGGCCACGGACCAACTGGGCCTACCACTGACGACATCATCGCCTTTGAAGGGATTCCGGACCCCACATCCGGCGACAGACGGGTGAGCCTACGGATTCAGGCTCAACCAGACGCTGATGACCTGCAGTTGGGCCGTGCCATGAGGGAGGCCAAGCTTCGGGACATCGAGGCCACTTCAAGTATGGCAGTTAATACAAGTTGCTCAATTTTGCATTTTTCCGATGATGAGATTATTCATAATGCCAGTAAATTGGGTGTTTCTTTGGGCAATAATGGGAAAGATATCGCTAAATCGGTTAATGACTTGCTTGACTTAGAGGCTGAGAGGGCCATGGAGATGCTTCGCAATATAGCAGCGGTAAAACCTATGAAGGATTCGGACATTAATGCGCTAGGGGTTAGGGCACTTGATTGCCTTTGCGAGGATCTAGCGCCCTCCTCTGTGTTACAAGAAGAGGATGCAGATACGGTTTCAGAGGGGTATATGGCCGCTTTGCAACCAGATTCGAGCATGCAGACTGATATCGGTTATATGGACCGAGCAGCTGCAGAGGACAAGCCAAAACGCACCTGGAAGAGAAAGGTATATCCAACATCCGCTTTCCGTAGACGTGCGAGAATTCGGACCGCAAAAAAATTTCATGATGAAAGATGAAAGGAATCTTTTGGAATAGCAGAGGTCTGGCAGACTTGGCTAAAAGAAGGTTCCTTGCGGAAGCATCTTTAGAACATAAGTTGGACTTTATTGCCTTACTTGAGACTGGGTAGGGATAATTTTACATCACAATTTCTAGGCACTTTATCCGGTGGTATTGACTTTGATTGGCACTGTCCTCCTCCAAGAGGAAGATCCGGTGGGATCTTACTTGGGGTCAAGTGTGAGACGCTAGAAGTCCGAAATGTAGTGCTAGGGGACTTTGCCGTCAAATTCAGGGTGCGCTCGAAGGTTGAGGGGTTCCAATGGGCGCTAGTTGCAGTATATGGAGCCGCTCAACCGGAGCTCAAACCAGACTTCCTAGCAGATCTTGTGCGGATTTGCGGGGATGAGAGACTACCTATACTGGTCGGAGGTGATTTTAACATTATCAGGAGGAGAGACGAAAAGAATAACGATAATTTTGATGGCAGATGGTCATTTATGTTCAACACGATTATCGAAAGTCTAGATCTGAGAGAGATAGAACTTGTAAGTGCATCAAGTGCCCCCCTTAGTAGTTTTGGAGTATTGAAGACAAATGGGTTGAGGAACTAATGTGTTTGTGAGTATACACAAGAGACAGAGTCCCTGAAGATTTGGTTTAACACATGGAAGACGACCCATAAAAATAGATTTCTTCAAGTGAAGAATTTAGTGATGAAATTGGTACGGCTTTTGAAGAAATTGATGTGAAGACTTTGAAGATTGAAGACTTTGGTTTTCGTAGTTTCTTTTCTTCTTATTTGAGTCATAGGAAAAACCGTACTGTTAAAGGGGGTCTAGGTGAAACATATTTCACATTTCCAAAGTGATGCTCAAACCTTCTCAAACCTATACCCACAAAAGCCGCGTCGAGTGAAGCCTTTGGAAATCTCCAGTACAGCTGACGCATTTGCTAGCGATAGTGACGAAGTTCATCTGCTCGCTGACGAATTTGGTCAGGCTGAGGAGTTAGGAGTTCGCCAGTGCGATCTGCCTACCGTGAGGGAATTGAGTGCCCCGACGAAATTAAGAGTTCAATTTTCCGATCGTTGCTGCGCTGCGTACTAGCCGTCGAGTGGATCCTTATCCTGACAGCGGTCGAATCAGTGAAGGGCATTTATGACAATACATGTCGGGTTGCCCCCTGGCTATAAATAGCCACCCCCCACAACCACTTGTTGGTTGGCTGCTCCGAGAGAACTTGACACTTGTCATTTGAGGCAACCCATCCTCTGACGACTTTGAGTGAACCCAAGTGAGGAAAACCCAACCAGAGCCTAAGTGATTGAGCATCACTGAAGAGATTAATCTGTGTGATCCGACGCTTGTTACCTTTGAGGACTGTCATTTCTCCAGACGGTTAGGCGTCATGTTCTGAGCACCCAAGAGTAATTGTGGCGTGCCGGTGAACATGTCTGTGAAGGTTTCGGAAGTCTACCTTGAAGACTTACCACGAGTGATTGGGCGAGGTCTAAGTGTCCTTAGCTCAAGGGGAATACGGTGAGGACTAAGTGTTCTCTGAGTTGCGACTCGGCCGCCTCAACCAGACATACAGTTGATACAACAACTGGAACTGGTCTACCAAATTCCAATGTCTTCACCGAGCCAACCTGGTTTCAAATTCCTCACCCTCTCTTACTTTGTTCCGCTGCTGAAGAATTTGTGATCTATCCTCTGACAAATTTGAACTGAAGTATTTGATCATGTTATCTTTTATTTCCTCAGTTCATATTCTTCATGCTTGTATGATTGTATGATTGCATGTTCTTCACTCTTATGTATCCTGATAGCATGTACTCTGATTCTTTGATGACTTAGTGTTGGTGCAATAATTTGCCTCCTTATGTTTTGGAGATTGTTGACAAACAGAGAGGGACTAATGTGTTTGCGTGTGCACACAGAGTAACAGTTCCCTGGAGTAAAGAGGAGTTTGGATTCATAACTCCGAAGAATATTCCCTGCGTAGCAGTGAAATTTATCACCGAAGGATATGATGACAAGAGTGACCCTCAAAAATTGCTGACGTGAAGCAATTGGTTCGGTGCCTGTCCGAAGGAAGTGACTGCAGCCGAGAAAATTGAAGACGAAGAGAAGACGTAGCATTCTTTTCGTTGTTTCTTTTCTCTTTATTGAGTCATAGGACCACCATACTATTAAGAGGGGTGTAGCGTTCGAAGCTTTGATTCTCCGATGCTAAACCCAAATCCTATGAAAGATGCGAGAGAAATCTCTTTGTGTTCCGAGCAAATACTTGCCAGCAAGAGACTGTGATCTTCTTCGCTGCGAGAGATTTGTCTCTGACCGAGGAGTTAGCATTACTTGCTCCCCAAGTAATGTTACCGTTGCTCTGAAAATCCGACCGTTGTGAACGTGTCGGTTGGCCATTGGCTGGACCGCGTGTCTAAAATGGTCATTTCCCATCTGGGAAGGCTGCGGCTATAAATAGCCACCCCGCACCGGCGTCGTCCGGTGGCTGCTCCGTTTGATTCTGAGAAGATTGTTGAGAAACCCCCTCTCCGAAAGATTTGAGTTTAAAATCCACCGAGAGAAAACCCTAGAGCCGAAAAATTAGATAGTGGTTCAGCATCACTAGATTCTAAGTCCAGTACGCTCCGCCTATTACTCTTGAGAGCTGCAAACTCTCTAGACGGTTAGGTGTCAATCTCTTCAGAGACCAAGAGTAATTGTTGTTCTCGAAGAAGAAGTCTGTAAAGGTTCGGAGATCGCCTCAAGTATCTACCATGAGTAATCGGCATTGGTTGACGAACCAATTGTCGAGGAGAATAGGGCGAAGAGAGTTTATCTTCTGTGTTAAATCACAACCCCTCCAACCAAACGTAGTCCTTGTGTAGAAGGACAAACTGGTCTACCAAACACCTTGTCGCCATCGAGCATCACTGGTCACCTCTGCTACCCTCTTTACATTCAAACTATGACATGCCATATTTCAATCATGTGATTTACCTTGGTGCATGCTGTTAGTTTCCATTCGGTAGTTTGCATTCGCTCACTGTTTACTGTATTTCATTCGTTCCGCTGCTGGGTTCCGAGAGTTTTGATATTTCCGAAGAAAAAATTATAACTCCCATTCACCCCCCCCCCCTCTGGTAGACATACTTCGTTACTACAATTGGTATCAGAGCAAGGTACTCCTTGACTCTGCTCATTTTGGTCTAACCACCTTGGAGTTTAAGTATGTCTTCAGTGAGCTACAAGTCGCACCTCAAGATTCCCATCTTCGATGGGACGGACTACCCCTTCTGGAAGGAGAAGATGAAGATCCGTCTCCAAGCTATTGATGATGATATGTGGAATGTGGTGCAGAATGGATTCACAGTTGAAGTGCCCCAGGTCCCCACTGACCACGAGAAGAAACTCATTCAGATGGATGCTCAAGCTAAAAATGAAATTGGTGGCCATATCTCTCGTGCTCAATTTTTTCGCTACCGTCAGTGAGAAACTGCAAAGGAATTGTGGGACATTCTTGAGAAGATAAACGAGGGTGTTTCAACTCAGAAAGAAGCTCGCATTGATACACTTCGGGCCAAGTTCAATCGGTTCAAGCGAATTGGAAATGAAAGCTGTCAGCAAACTTTCGATCGTCTGAGTGACATTGCAAACGAGCTACAAGGTCTCGGCGCCAAAGACATCACTGGTCATGAAGTTGTGAAGAAGTTGCTCCGATCCCTTGACAGTTCGTTCGACACACTTGTTCTGATGATTCGGGAACGAGCTGATTTCAAAGTCCTTGACTCTGCTGATATCATGGAAAGGTTGAACACCCATAAAGAACAAGAAGAAGAAAAGAGAGATCTATATGGCTCAAGTCACCAAAAAAGTCATGCTCTCAAGACTGTGCCTGATTCTTCGTCGGAAGGAAATGCCGATGAAGATTCAGATGACACTGAAAGGACTAGTCAGGATCTCGCATTGATCACGAAAAGATTCCAGCGCCTTCAAAGGAAAAATCAGTTTCAGAAGAAAGGATCCAGCAACTATGGCGGCTCCAAATCTTCATCAAAGCCAACAAGAGATTACACATGCTTCAAGTGCAAAAAGCCAGGTCATTTCATTTCGGACTGCCCTCTCTAGGAAGCTGAAATCCGTGCAAGTGGAAGATATGATTCAGGAAACCATGCTAAAAGCAAGAGCAAAAGCTACGACTCCGATGATGAGAAGAAAACGAAGAAGTTCTTCAAGAAGAAGGATTCCTCCAAGTCCTCGTCAAGATCTTCCTCGAAGAATCCCTCCAAGTCCTCGTCCAACCGCAAGAACACTTCACGCAAGGCCATAGCGTACATCGGCAAGGAAATGGATTCCGACGAAGAAGCATCCTCTGACGCCGAAGAGGTTGTTGAATCAGAGGAGGATTCCGATTCCGGCATGGCTGGCATAGCATGTGACTCCGCTCCAGTATCGAACTTCTTCGAGAATCATTCGAGCGACAACGAGTCTCCTGCGTACTGCTTTATGGCCAAAGCTTCGAAAGAAAAGGTATCCTCCAAACATCACAAGGTTCACACCAGTGATCAATATTCTTCTGATGAGGATGACCATGCTAAACTGATCAAAATTGCTAATATACAACAAAACTCTCTCAAGAAAATTGAGAAAACCCTCAGGAAGTCTGAAGGGTTGTTGGTTGAGGAGATGGAGAAAAATCAGTCGTTGACCGAAGAGTATTCCGCTCTCGAGTCTCGAATGAAAGAACTATCAGATCATCATGATTTTCTCTCAGCTGACCATGAAAGATTGACTTATGATTACCTGAAACGGAAACAGGAACTCGAGTCACTGAGAGAGGCTCATGATGATTTGATCAGAAAAAATTCTCTTCTCACCCAACAACTCAAAGAGAAACCTGAAGTGTTTGTACCTCCTTGCCTAAAATGTCTTGAACGCAGTAATGCTGAATCAAATGCTGAATCTTCTGTGAATGCTAACCCCTCGGTCGAGGAAAATGGTTCTGTCTCTGATGAAAATGCTAGGTTGAAGGATCTTCTTCAGACAGGAATGTTCAAGTCTCTCAAAGGGCATCAAACCCTGTGTGATGTTCTGAAGAAATCCATTCTTCACAAAAATCCCAGGAAGGAATGTATTGGTTTCGAAAGGAAACTAAATGAGAATGGCTCCTACTCGGAACCGGACCAATATCCTCGCACTGTGTGGGTGCCTGCTAAGAGGAAAACGCTCGATCCAGCTTTACTTTTGATATATGATTCGCCGATCCCCGAATACTCATATGATGATTCTCTGGACAACTATAAGTTGTTCAAAAACCAACGTGGTGAGGCTGTTGCTCGCTATGTTGGACCGAACAGCAGGAATGGCCCTCCAAAGGAAGCTATCTGGGTGCCTAAGAAAACTATCGAAGCATTACCTGTTACTAGACTACTAACCATGCAGGAAGAAAATGCTCGATATATTCTGGAAAAAAATCGATAGAATGAGTACATGCTTGTATCACCCAACCGCTATACTCACTCGTCTGGAAGGAATTTCAATGCATACTCTTTCGATTATTCTCGTACTCATTCAAGTTACAATTCGCATGACTATCGAAAGAAATCATATCATGCTCGCTCATATGTTTCGAAGCCACCTACAATGATGTGGGTGGTTAAGAAAGCCTGATTTCTCTGCAGGACTATGTCTCCGGGTGTACCGAATGGATAATGGATAGTGGATGCACTAGTCATATGACCGGAGACAAGTCGTTGTTTGTCGACCCCAACTTAACTGCTTCATCTGAGAAGTATATTACTTTCGGCGACAACAACAAAGGAAAGGTACTTGGGTTAGGTAAAATTGCTATATCCAAGGACAAGGACATTGATGATGTTTTACTTGTTCAGTCTCTTGGATTCAATCTTATGTCTGTTGGCAAGCTTTGTGATCTAGGCATGCTAGTTCTATTTTCTAAATCCAAATGCATTGTCTTTATGGCCACTCACAATTCCTTCGTGCTCGAACGAAATAGAAAAGGTGATTTATATATTGTAGATTTCTCTAAGGGTCCCTCAGTCCAAACTTGTTTACTTGCAAAAGCAACCGAAGGATGGCTGTGGCACCGAAGACTTGGTCACGCAGGTATGAGAAATTTGCAGACTCTCGTGAAGAAAAATCATCTTCGTGGCATTCCTGATGCGAAATTCGATAAGGATCGACTCTGTGCTGCGTGTGAAGCTGGCAAATTGGCCAAGAAGCACCATTCGTCAAAAACTGTCATGACCACAACAAGACCACTGGAAATTCTTCATATGGATTTATTCGGGCCTCAAAACTATGCAAGTTTCGGAGGGAGTCACTATGGTCTGGTTATTGTTGATGATTTCTCTCGATATACTTGTGTATTCTTTCTTGAAACAAAACTTGCACCCAAAACATCTTCAAAAGATTCGCCAAGAAGGCTGAAAATGAACATGAAGTGCGAATTAAGCATGTGAGAAGCGACAATGGTACTGAGTTCAAAAATACTCATATCGAAGACTTTCTCGATGAAAATGGTATCACTCATGAATTCTCTGCCGCATACACTCCCCAACAGAATGGAGTTGTTGAGCGAAAGAATAGAACTCTTATTGAAATGGCGAGAACAATGCTCAGTGAGTATAAAACTCCTATTCGTTTCTGGGCTGATGCTATTAATACTGCTTGCCATGTTGTGAATCATGTTTGTCTTCACAAATTCCTTAAGAAAACCTCATATGAACTTATCACTGGCAAGAAACCGAATGTTTCTTATTTACGTGTTTTTGGTGCACCTTGCTATATTCGTGACATGAATCATAATTCTAAGTTTGCACCCAAGGCACATGAAGGTTTTCTTCTTGGTTATGGCTCGAACTCTCATACTTATTGTGTCTATAACTCTCACCACGGGAAAGTTATGGAAACGGTAAATGTGCGGTTTGATGAATCTAACGGCTCCCAAAAGGAGCACCTGCCTAATGTGATAGATGAACCACCGTTTCGGATGCTATTCGGCAAATGGCTATTGGGGACGTCAGGCCGGTCGAAGGAAATGTACCTGATTCTTCCGATGATGATGCTCCCATAATTCGACGAACACGCCAAGCTACTGCCGAAGCAAATGCCGCTCCGAACACAAATGGCAACCCAAATGCGAATGCAAGTGCCGATCAAAATGGCAATCATGATGAAAAGGCGATACTAACGCCAATCCTGATGATGATAATGAGGAAAATGAAAATGATCATCTCGATGGAAATCCTCATCCACAAGTGGAAAATCGAGTTGACCTTGCATTAATCCTCGAAGATCTCGAAAATCTAGGTCACTGACCAAAACTCGCTCTCGCACTCGTTTGGCTATCTACTGTGGCAGTTTCTCTTTCGTCTCATTGACAGAACCTACCAAGTATGAGGAAGCCATGAATGATCCCGATTGGATGAATGACATGCAAGAAGAGTTGGTGCAATTCAAATTAAATGATGTGTGGGAATTGGTTGACAAACCGAATCCTAAGAAGCACAATATCATCGGCACAAAATGGATTTTCCGAAATAAGCAAGATGAAAATGGCATTGTTGTGAGAAACAAAGCACGTCTTGTCGCTCAAGGGTATACACAGGTAGAAGGTATTTATTTCGGTGAAACATATGCTCCTGTTGCTCTCCTTGAGGCAATTCGTATTCTTCTCGCTTATGCAAATTACAATGACATTCTGCTTTATCAAATGGATGTGAAAAGTGCTTTCCTCAATGGTGAAATTGATGAGGAAGTATATGTTAGGCAGCCTCCTGGCTTTGAAAATCCTCTATTTCCTAACAAAGTTTTCAGCTTGAAAAAGGCGCTATATGGGTTGAAGCAAGCCCCTCGAGCTTGGTATGACACTCTAAAGAGGTTTTTGCTTGACAAAGGGTTCAAGCCAGGATCCAATGATTCCACTCTTTTCACTCGTGCTATTGATGGCGATCTATTCGTTTGTCAAATTTATGTGGATGATATTATTTTCGGCTGTACTAACAATGCTTGCAGCATGGAATTCGGGCAAATGCTGTCCGAGAAATATCAAATGTCTTTGATGGGTGAACTTAAGTTCTTTCTCGGACTACAAATTCGTCAACAGGACAATGGAATTTTCATATCTCAGGAGAAATACCTGAGAGACTGTCTTAAGAAGTTCAAAATGCAAGATTGCAAACAGAAGGGTTACAAAACTCCCATGCCCACAAATGGCCAGCTGGACGCAGATGTGTACGGTAAAGATTACGATCAGAAAGCTTATCGTTCGATGATTGGTTCTTTGCTTTACTTATGTGCATCCAGAGCTGATATTATGTTGAGTGTCTGTATGTGTGCTCGTTTTCAAGCTGCACCGAAAGAATCGCATCACCAAGTGGTCAAGCGTGTTCTGAGATATTTGGCTCACACCCCCACCTTAGGTTTATGGTATCCTAAGGGAGCAAAGTTTGACCTCGTTGGATATTCAGACTCAGATTATGTAGGTGACCGGGTTGACAGGAAATCTACTTCGGGGACATGTCATTTCCTCGGTAGATCATTAGTATGTTGGTCGTCAAGGAAGCAGAATTGTGTCTCGCTCTCTACGGCTGAGGCCGAATATATTGCTGCTAGCACCTGTTGCACTCAGTTATTATGGATGAAGCAGACTCTGAAGGATTATGGCATCAAGGTCAAGAAGATCCCTCTATTGTGCGACAATGAGAGTGCGATCAAAATTGCACACAATCCTGTGCAGCACTCTCGCACCAAGCATATTGAGATCAGACATCATTTCCTTCGCGATCATGTTGCTCGAGAGGATATTGTTATCAGTCACGTCAACACCGAAGAAAATCTCGCCGATATCTTCACCAAGCCTCTCGACGAGAAAAGATTCTGTGCGTTACGGTGTGAGCTAAATATCATAGATTCCGCAAACGTGCAGTAAGCTGGACTCGGCACCCGTACCATCATTTCCACATCTTAGAAGGAATGGGTGCACAACACTCGAAGAGTTTGAAAATTTTGACAAAGTGAAATTTTCTTTCTGAGAGTGAATACATTAACGAAGAACTAGACTAACCGGGTGCCACGATAAATGTGCGATGCTCGGGGTCATACAGTTCTTATACGGTGGGTAATGCCACCAGAATTTCTCTTCGTTGAATTGCGTTTAAAGATTTTGTGTTAGTCCGAATGTATTTCACTCATAGCTTTTCTCTCGGGTGTTTGTGTTTCTTCATCTGAGTGAAATACCTAGGACCTTGTTTTCCCTCTATTCTGTCTCTTCCAGTCTATGCTGTTCCGTTATGAATGCACAAAATTCATCTGTGAACGAAACTTCATCTGGTGTCCTTGACCACGTTAAAGTTTCGGTCCGAACTTAATCTGTTTTGGCGAAAGCCATCCAAATTTTGGGGTTTCCTGCCCAGGTCTGGACCACATTCTTAGATGACGGTTGCCACGTGCTCATCATCAACTGCCAGCTTATCCTATCCGTTGAACCGCAAGCGTCCCTTGACTCCGTCCGTCCGATCAGATTTACAGGGTGCGGTCATTTTCCCCTCGCATATATATACTGCGCCGCCCCCTTCCTCGTTTCACTTCGCATCTCCACCATCGCCACTCTCCGAAGCCCTACCGCACTGCTCCTCCTCGAGCTCGACGACGCTGACCATCTTCGCCGCTTCGCTGCTGGAAAGAGGTCGCCGGAGTTATTCCTCGCCACCGCGGATCATCTTCATCTCCGCGCCGCCGTAGTCGCTGCACATCACCAAGTTAGGGTATGTGTAGTACGAACTCGTTCTTCAAGTGTTCCTGTTCGAGTTCGTCCGTGGTAAATTTTGCCTATTTTTACCGTATTTTCTCCGATCCTCACTGTTAGGTAACTTGTGCGGATGTGGTTTGTAGTTGTCCCCCGCATCCAAAAAAATTCAGATCTAGGGTTTGTGTTATGTCTCGTACGAACAGAATGCTTAGCACGGTTACTAGTATTCTCTTCGAACCTACTAGTTCGTTCTACACATTTCCTTCGCCCGAAACATTTCTCAAAGTCTGCATCTACTTCTTCATCAAAAATGATTTCTTTTTCAGAATCTTCGCTGTGTGCATTCGTAACCCTGTCCCCATTTTCCCTCGCATCTATCTATGTTCACAGGAAAATGCAGTCAGTTGCGGATTCAGCTCAGCGTAGCCTGCCTGACAGAGATGATATTGTATTGGGCACTGCTGATGAATCAAAAGCTCCAAATGCTAAGGGCCCAACGGTAGGCCCGTCAACCAGCAAGAGAAAAAGGACCAATTAGAATGCTGATGAGCAAGTAGAAACTGCTCCGAAGAAGAAGAGGGGTGGCAGACAGGCTCTCACAAACACAGCAGAATATATTTCTCATGATCGGTACAACACAGTTCCAGGCGAATCAAAACACCATCGAGATACACGACATCAATGGATTTGACGCCACTGGGTGTGAAAATGGTTCAACTATGAGTTCGTTGCTCCTCGTTTTGCTCAGAATTTTGCATTCCATCCACCGTGGGGTGACTCCCGAGAACTTTCTCTAATCAAGTCAAATGGACCTCAAGTGAGACCACCTCCTCCTGAAAATGCACATGAGTTATCTCTTCGCACTCCTGCCTCATATCCCGATGAGCTCGCTAAGCGTCAGCGCAATGCCGTCAAAAGAGCTGAGAGGGCTGAAAAGAAAAAGGCTCGTGAAGCAGAAAACCTTCGTCTTCTCAAAGATGATCTGGAAAAGAAAAAGGCCGAAGAGATGTCTGAAGGACGCACCAAACATAAGCATGATCCCAGTGCTGCTGCTTCAAAGAGAAAGCGTGCACCGAAGAAGAAAAAGGCTGTACCAGCAGATGAAGCAAATATGGATGATTCCTCGGCTGATGAAGATGATCCTCCGCTCACGAAAGAAGAGGTTGCTGCTACTCTCAGCGAGGATGTGAACATTACCACTTCAACCGTGCTGCCTGATCTTCGGGTCAATTTGGCCTCATCGAAGAAGATGCCTGCCAGAAAAACGCCAGCTACCACTGTCACCATCAAACAGCACGTGCACACAACTCCTCATCCAGATGCAATTAACTTGAAGGATTTGGTAGTTGATGCTCCAGTGAATGCTGCGAAGCCTGGCGAAAACATTCCCAAACCTGAAGTGAAGAAAATCAAGACGCCTACCGAGCAAGATGCTCCTCAATCCTCTGCTCCGAAGGAAAAGGTTGCTAGATTTGCACCTACACTGACTCAACCATTGGCTTCTAAGCCGCCTTCCAAGCAAGTTCCTGTTCCTGTTCAGACTGCTCCCTCTGTCAAGTCGGATGCACCTCATTATTATGATCACATATTCATCATGGAGCAGCTCGATAAGTTTGTGGAGAACCCTTTCAATGGAGAAGTGGCATCTTTGCCTATCCCTGCCGAAGTTATTACTCAAGCAACTTTTGTAGTGCAAGAACTGAGAGATGAGCAGTTGAGATTAACTCTCTCTCTGCCGAGCTACTGGATCTTGATGAGCGAATGAAAACTGCCTCATCAAAGTTTATCATCAACACACTCAAAGATTCCTACAAGGATATCAATCGTGCCATGACTCTCCTTCGTGACCGAAGGTTACACTTTCACACAGATCTTGATGAAATTGTTCGGAAAATTTGTGATGAACATCAAGCCAAAGTCACTGGCTACAATGATCTAGTAAAGGACCATATTGATCAAGTTGCAAAGCAAAAGATCAAGCAAAGAAAGAAAATGGCAAAGAAAAATGTACCTCCTGCTCCGAAGGAACCATCGCCTGTCCGTCAAGATGCTCAGTCTCAGAAAGAAAAATCTCCTGAGCCTACTATTCCTTCACCACCACCTGTCAAGCACTCGGATGCTCCTCCCTCGCCAAGGCCAACTGAATCAGTGCCTGTGGCCTCCCCTGCTCGGGCTGAAATTCCCTCGCAACAAGTTGTTTCAGAGGAACGTGAAATTCCTCGCTCCGAACCCCAAGCCTCTCCAGCTCATGAAGCACCGCAAGTCCTAGTTCCATCTGTCGACGAGCAAAAACAATTTTCTGTGGAACATTCTCAGCCTCCTCCAATGGATGTTTCGGCCTCGGTGCCCAAAGATGATGAACCTGCTCTAGTGCCAAGCGCCCCTGCTGCACCATCTGTTGTGCCTCATGCTCCCTCTCCACTCAAGTTATCCATCGATACAGTCGCACGGATGCCAGATGTTGGTCCCTCCGAGCGCAAAACTGTCTCTGCCTGCCGGTCTGACTTAGTTGTGTACGGTGATGAAGTCATTTCTCCCGAAGAAGAACTCAAATATCCATATCCTCGCGAAGAATTGCCATTGTTCTCCTCTGGCGCAGGCGCAAAAGGACCTCTTTTTAATCGGAATGCGCATCCAAAATTCTTTCAGGCCAGTCCGTATGATGGGCCGCGCACTTCTGAATCGCCTCGCTTCTGGACCAGGGAACGGGCCATTTATTACTCTCGGGTCCTTTATGAGAGCAAGAAGATTTTCCCTCATGAATATCTGGGCATTCCTGCTATGCGAAATATTGGCTATTTTAATCAATTGCTTCAGGATCTGGATGATTTCTGCCTCACAAAGGTCTTTGAGTTCGAGTACCCGTGGAACAGAGAAATTATTCTTCAATTCTATGCTACAATTTACATCTCGGGCGATGAAAATGATAGCTCTAAATGGATTATGGAATGGATGACCGAAGGAAAACGCATCAAGTGCACTTCAACGGATTTTGTCTCGCACTTCCATTTCCCTCGCTTTGAGCACGACAACACTAACATTCAAGTTCATAACATTCACGTTATATCAGATGAAATTTTTCGATGTACAATGGATCAAGATAAGATTCGTGACTACTCTGGTCCTCCTCGTCCTGAGCACTTAACTGTCGAAAATCAGACGCTTTTCCACATGCTCTCCTACACCATTTGCCCTCTGGCTGGTATGAATCCGGACAAGTCCATCTCAGATGTTCTTCGCAATGCCATATATGCAATTTCTGAGCGCTATATTTTCGATGTGGAAGACATGTTTCTACGCATTCTGAAGGATTCTGCTCAATATCCCTTCTGCATCAAAGTATTCGCGCCCTGGATCCAGAAAGTCGTTGATCATGCAATGCGCACAGTGTACCTTGCGAAGGAAAGCCACAAAAGCTTCATTCCTCCTCTTCGCGATACTCTGCAAGTTATGGAAGATATTTCTTCGGGCAAATCGCCCGCATCAAGCTCCCGCGCTTATCACACGCAATTTGATGGGTCTCGTCTGCCTCAACGCGACCGAAAGACTTCTCCTCAACCTCCATCGTAACTCGAAGTCAGTTTGCGTACACAACAACTGCTGCTGCAGCATATCGCTGAGGATCGCCGCGGGAAAGAACATCTCGCCTCCGAGCTGAATGAACTTAACAATCGCACGAGGATAATGCATCTGATAGCTGATTAAAACAAGAAAAGACTCTGGAAATTGCTTCGCAAGTTCTTTACCGAGAAACAACTCCTGAATGTCAATCTCCAAGAGCTCTATGACTATATTGACAAAGGCTTCACTATCGAAGATTTTCAAGATAGGACTCCTTCTCTACCTGCTTGTGAGCCTACAACTGATCTTCTTCATCTAAAGCTGCGTAAATTGCTTGATGAATCTGAAGCCACATCACCAACAGAGAAACCTACCGAAGGCAATGTGCAGTCTCGTGCTCCTCCTGTGGTCTCTCCAGCTATTCCTTCGTCTGCTCAGCCCCAAGCTCTTATTCTTGAAGGAAAATCTGTTGTTGCTGAAGACGAAGACAATCCCGTCACTTCCGAAGAAGAAATCACCTCGGACAGCTCATCTGGAGATGCCACCGATTGATCCAAGATCTACGTTTCTTCACTCATGTTATTCGTCACCTTTTTGACACTTGTTGACAAAAAGGGGGAGAATTACATCGAGTCTCGATAGATTTGCTTTTGGTGTTTCATTTGATTTTGGTTTCGTGCGGGTTTGCTATTTCTGGTTCAATACTATATGCTCCTTGTTGTCAAACTCGAATAACTTCTGTGCTGTAATGTTAATAACCCCTGCTGCTGCACCATTTCTCTCGAAGTATTTGTCTTGCAGGTGGAATTATTATCAGAAGTTATCTTTGATTGCACTAAGATCTCTATGGATTATATCTCATCAGTGCGGATCAAATGTCTTGAATGATTGAAATTTCCTCCATATACTTCAATTATTGTAGGAGAATCTATCTCATATCTTTCGTCCCTGCATACATTTAGGGGGAGTTCATTTCATATTAGAGCAAGTAACTCTTATTCACTCTTGTTTGATTCATTTTACAATTATCTATCTTCACTTCGATGATTATCTGTTTTGTCATCAATCCTCCAAAAAGGGGGAGATCGTTGGTGCAATAATTTGCCTCCTTATGTTTTGGAGATTGTTGACAAACAGAGAGGGACTAATGTGTTTGCGAGAGCACACAGAGTAACAGGTCCCTGGGGTAAAGAGGAGTTTGGATTCATAACTCCGAAGAATATTCCCTGCGTAGCAGTGAAAGTTATCACCGAAGGATATGACGACAAGAGTGACCCTCAAAAATTGCTGACGTGAAGCAATTGGTTCGGTGCCTGTCTGAAGGAAGTGACTGCAACCGAGAAAATTGAAGACGAAGAGAAGACGTAGCATTCTTTTCGTTGTTTCTTTTCTCTTTATTGAGTCATAGGACCACCGTACTATTACGAGGGGTGTAGCGTTCGAAGCTTTGATTCTCTGATGCTAAACCCAAATCCTATGAAAGATGCGAGAGAAATCTCTTTGTGTTCCGAGCAAATACTTGCCAGCAAGAGACTGTGATCTTCTTCACTGCGAGAGATTTGTCTCTGACCGAGGAGTTAGCATTACTTGCTCCCCAAGTAATGTTACCGTTGCTCTGAAAATCCGAACGTTGTGAACGTGTCGGTTGGCCATTGGCTAGACCACGTGTCTATAATGGTCATTTCCCATCTGGGAAGGCTGCGGCTATAAATAGCCACCCCGCACCGGCGTCGTCCGGTGGCTGCTCCGTTTGATTCTGAGAAGATTGTTGAGCAACCCCCTCTCCGAAAGATTTGAGTTTAAAATCCACCGAGAGAAAACCCTAGAGCCGAAAAATTAGATAGTGGTTCAGCATCACTAGAATCTAAGTCTAGTACGCTCCGCCTATTACTCTTGAGAGCTGCAAACTCTCTAGACGGTTAGGTGTCAATCTCTTCAGAGACCAAGAGTAATTGTGGTTCTCGAAGAAGAAGTCTGTAAAGGTTCGGAGATCGCCTCAAGTATCTACCACGAGTAATCGGCATTGGTTGACGAACCAATTGTCGAGGAGAATAGGGCGAAGAGAGTTTATCTTCTGTGTTAAATCCCAACCCCTCCAACCAAACGTAGTCCTTGTGCAGAAGGACGAACTGGTCTACCAAACACCTTGTCGCCATCGAGCATCACTGGTCACCTCTGCTACCCTATTTACATTCAAACTGTGACATGCCATATTTCAATCATGTGATTTACCTCGGTGCATGCTGTTAGTTTCCATTCGATAGTTTGTATTCGCTCACTGTTTACTGTATTTCATTCGTTCCGCTGCTGGGTTCCGAGAGTTTTGATATTTCCGAAGAAAAATTTATAACTCCCATTCACCCCCCCCCCCCTCTGGTAGACATACTTCATTCCTACACTTAGTTTCCCTTGCGTTTCTATTTCTTCACTCTGATCTTCGTCAAATTCTTCAGAGTTTGACGAATTTTTAAAAATCTCCCATTCACCCCCCCCCTCTAGGAGATAACTTGCGCTTTCAATTGGTATCAGAGCAAGGTACTCCCTTGTTCTATGTGATTTTGGTATAACAACCTCGAGTTTTAGTTATGTCGACCGCAGGTATGATCAAGGTCTCCGTTGCGTGCCCCATCTTCGATGGCACAGACTATCCCTACTGGAAGAACAAGATGCGAATGCATCTTGAGGCTATTGACAATGATCTCTGGTTCGTCGTCGAGAACGGAATCCCCACCATTTCACCAAGTATCAATGCTGCTGACGTGAAGCGATTCAAGCAACTGGACTCCCAAGCGAAGAACATCATTTGTGGTCATCTCAACAAAGGACAGTATGGCAGAGTGAGTGCACTGGAAACCTCAAAGCTCCTCTGGGACCGGCTTTCAAAAGTAAATGAGGGTGTTTCCACTCAACGTGACTCCCGAGTTGATGTTCTGCGCAATCTCTTCAATCGGTTCAAGAGGCTCGACAATGAAAACGTGCAGCAAACCTTCGACCGCCTCACTGATACTTCCAATGAGCTTCAAGCTCCTGGTGCTGCTAACATCACCGATCATGAGGTGGTGAAGAAATTGCTGAGGTCTCTGGACAGTTCCTTCGACACTTTGGCACTGATGATACAAGAGCGCCCTGATTACAAGTCACTGGATCCTGCTGACATTCTTGAGAGGCTCAACACACATGAATTTCAGCAAGCAGAGAAGAGAGATATGTATGGACCCAGCTATGGTGGCCCTCGCGCTCTGAAGGCTAAAGCAAAAGCCAAGGCTATTTCTTCATCTGAAGAAGAGGAATATGAGAGCAGTTCTGACGGTGCTGAGGAAATTGGCAGAGAACTAGCTATGCTGGTGAAGAAGTTCCAGAAGTTTTCCAAGAAGAACAGATTTGGAAAATCTTCAAATTATGACTTGAAGAACACTGGAGAAGCGTCTGCTCGAGACTACAACAAAAGAACCTGTCACAAATGCAAGAAGCCAGGCCACTACATCGCCGACTGCCCTCTTTGGCTGAAGAAGAAGAAGCAGAGCAGGGATGGTGATGAGTCTGATGGGAAAAAGAACAAGTCCTCAAAGTCCTCATCAAAGTCCTCAAAGTGTTCATCAAAGTCCTCATCTCACAAGAAATCTAGCTCTAGCAAAGCTCGTGCATTCCATGGGAAGGAAATGGATTCTGAGTTGAATCGAGATTGATCTAGGTTTTCCATCTCGGTGCAACCGAGTTGAACCACTTCGGAGCCATCGATGTGCTAATCTGCGTGCAGTTACACATATCAGTGCCACCGAGTTGTCCAACTCGGAGCCACCGACAGCGTACGGGTATATATATCGCGCGGGCTCGAACGGTTGAAATTTCTCGACTCTTTCGCTCCCGCACCCCGTTGATGTCGTTGCCCTCGTCTCCGGACTTCGTCGTCGTCTCCAGCGCGCCCTCGCCGCCGGATTCAGTCGCTGTCAACGGCAATCTGCCCCGCCGTTGCCGCTGTAGAGAATGTCCACCGAGTTAGGGTGAGATTCGATCCCTCTCGTGCTCCATATTCCAATTCAATGCACGATAGGATTGCCATTATTCTTGCCACAGATTGCAATGCTTATTCCACCAGAAGAATTCCGTATATTAGATTCGAGCGAAATTTTTAGGTTTAAGTTTCCGCCGAACGCATCTCGGACCGACCGATTAGAAATTTTCGGTCCCACCGATTTGGCCTCAGGCCATAGCACTAGTACGTCTCGGTGCCACCGAGTTGTACGAATCGGTGAGACCGAAAGTAAAGTCTCAGTGAAACCCTAGCATCTCAGAGACACCGAAACCCATCTCGGTCTGACCGAAATGGAGTGCAAGGTTTCTGTAGAGTGCTTCGGTATCACCGAGATGATCAACTCGGTCCATCCGAAATGCCTTCTGTGAAAACTTGAAACTAAGAATTGAACTCAATTTTTATGAAAAACTTCTGCTTTTTGTGATGACTCATCTACTCTGCCCATACCCATATATTCACAGGGTCAGCTCAGCAAGATGTCAGATGACAGCGATAGCCAGAACAGGTCAGAGCAGCATGCATAACTCAGTGAAGGATCTAGCCCTGCTGAAAGTTTCTATGAGGGAGAGAGGAGCTCTCCAGATCTTCCTAAGGCTGCCACTAGAACAAGGAAGAAGAGAACCTCAGACAGTGAGGATGAAGATTTTATTGCTAGTGAAGCAGCAACAAAGAAGAAGAGAGTGGTGCTTGCTAAGGAATATAGCACCAAGCCCAGCTCTGCCAAAGATAAAACTATTGTGAGGAAAGTTCCAAAGCAAACTATGCAATTCACACTTGAAGAGCCAAGTGATAAAGAACCAGGCGCAGGAGCAAAGAAGAAGAGAGCTAGGAAGACTACAGCTCATGTGCTTGGAAAACCCTCCATGAGGAATGATTCAGAGGAGGAGGAGGAGCCAGCAGCTAATGCACCCCCAGCAAAAGCTCAGAAGCTCATGTCAGATGCAATCAGGACTGCTGCCCCCACCAAGTCCAAACCAAAAGCTCCAGCACCCAAGAGGTCTACAAGGAATATTTCTGCTGCTGAGAAGAACAAGGCCCTAGTGCCTGAGGCAAATGTTGATGAAGAGCCACTAGTGCTCAGGAAATTGAAACCCAAGATTCCAGACCATGATGATGCACACCCAGTTGTAGAAAATATGATGCTAAGGAAAGACAAAGGACTGCGTCAGTGGAGACTGTCAGATCCCTATGCTGCAAGGAGGAAAACAGCATGTGACTATTGCTTTCACCCACGAGAACAGCAAGACTTTTATGAAACCGTTCTGTTGGATAAGAAGCCCATTGTTAGTGACATGAGATGGGTGGATTGGGAATACATTGATGAAAATGAGGATTATTTGCCCCATGTTCATGAGAGCTTCAGGATTGCAGGTGTTGATGACTTTGTTGGACAGAAGTTGACGAAGTGGAATGATGAAATGGTCATGCAATTCTACTCCACAGCTCATTTCTATCCAGATGGTCGAATTGTGTGGATGACTGAGGGAATCAGGTACCAGTCAACCATCTCTGAGTGGGCAAGTCTTCTTGGTGCTCCCAAGGAAGAGGATGATGACTATGATATCTATGCTAAGCTCAAGATGGATCACAACTCCATGGCCAACATGTACACAGCAATACCCCAGAAGGACATCGAGACACATAAGCTTGGATCAGTGAAGCATCTGCTACCAGGACTGGCCACCACTAACACTATCTTGCGGTATACTCTATTACCCAAGTCAGGCGATGATAAGATGATACGTGGCCACTCCATCAACTTGCTGCATTTGTTTGACACACCTCAGAAATTTAAGGTGATGAGTTTGATTGTGGAAACTATCAAGAGGACTGCAGCTGATCAGAAGAGATCGTGCGGATATGCTCCACACATCCAGATGTTGATCAATTCCAAGGTTGGAACCAGCACTTATCTTCTTGATCGTGAGCATCTGCCACTGCGTCCAGAGTTTGAGGATAATGTTATCGTGATGGATCCTTCGCATCCCACTTCTGCTCAAGCCCAACAGAAGATTCGAGAAGCCAAAGGAGCCAAAGCAGCCAAGGAGGCAACAGCTCCCAATGCTCCAGTTGCAAACCTCAAGTCTAAGTCTGACCAAATGACATATCTGCTAGAAGCCACCCTGAGGATTGAGCGAAGTCTGGCCAACCTCACCCAGCACCAGGCTAGCTTAGAGCGGATAATCGAGACAAAGTTTCATGATCTAGATGTCAAGGTCACTGAGATCCAGACTACAGTGGAGAAGCTCCAGAGCGATGTTGATGTTGTCAGGACAGCCCCTTCTGATGATAGTGGAGATGACAGACCTACCACTGAGAGATTTTAGACTGTGCCCAGAGCAGCCAGGTCTGCTGCAGTGCCAGTTGTGGATCCGAGGACCACAGTCTCTGCACCTGCTGCTGCTGCTACAGTGCCACCTCCGGTCTCCACTCCACCAGTTCAGCAGACATCTGTAGAAGCCTTCGCGGACGCTCTTCTCTCGACGCCATCTACGCACACCGGAGCTGCCAGCAGGAGATCGCCTTCAGGAGCCTCCGAGGATCGTGCTTAGAGAGCCGCATTAGTCCTATACCTATTCGATCTTTTTGGTACTTGTTGCCAAAGGGGGAGAATTTGTATAGATCTTAGCTTCGAGAGAGAGAGAGAGTTTCGCTTTTCTTTGCCCGTTGGATTTCTCTCGAGTTCTTTTGCTACTATTTTGATTGGTACTTTGTTTGATGTGTGTGCTTGATACTATGTCTGTGAGTACTATGATTCGTTATGATTGTGAGCTACTTTATGTGATTGATCATACTATGCTTCTTGTGATGATCAATGCTTATCTTTATCATTATCTTGTATGATCACTTACTTGTGTTGGTGATGCGTGCTTACCATTCCACTCATATCATTTTGCGCGCTCCACCAAGATGTATGTGACATGAAAGAGTGACCCATGAGCCTAATTGATTGTGCATTTGCATTCAAACGCAAATTTTTAATAATGCACAATTTAGGGGGAGCTCTTGCTTATCACATAGTTCTCAAAGCGACGACGTATTCCATTCATTTAATCATTTGTCGAAGCTTTGATCTATATGTTGTCATCAATTACCAAAAAGAGGGAGATTGAAAGCACATTTGCTCCCTTGGTGGTTTTGGTAATTCATAACAACATATATCTCATTGAATTAATGTCCATTCAAGTTAAAGATTTCAGGATGTTCAATGATTGGCATGGCATGTACTAGAGATGTGGACCCCTCAAAATGCTAAGGACAAGGATTGGCAAAAGATCAAGACTCTACATTTTTGGTTTAGTGATCCAAGATCACATTGAGTCCATAGGAAAGCCAATACTATTAAAAGGGGATGAGGTGTTGCTTAATGGTCCTTTTGCTCAAGTGCTTAGTGACAGTACTCCTAAACCCTCAACTACTCTCTCTACCCAAAGATGTCCAAAACCCACATTCCAACTCGGCCCCACCGAAATTTCCTATCCGGAGCCACCGAGTTCACCTAGACTTAGCCACTGCCAAAACCCTAACAAATCGGATCCACCGATATGGATCTCGGTCCCACCGAGATGGCCTTGCCAACTCTCTGTAATCGTTTGCACTCACTTCGGTCTCACCGAGTTTTGCAAATCGGTCTCACTGAGATGGCTTGCCAACTCTCTGTTGCCTTATTGCTTCACTTCGGTCCTACCGAGTTGATGCAATCGGTGCCACCGAGATGAGGTTTGCCCTAGCCATTGCACTTCGGTCCATCCGAGTTGTTCCTATTGGTCCCACCGAGATTCCTAAAGTTCTTATCTTTTACGCAGTTCGGTGCTACCGAGATTATGGTTTCGGTGCCACCGAGTTGGGTCAAAAGTGTGTAACGGTTGGATTTTGTGTGGAGGCTATATATACCCCTCCACCACTTCCTTCTCAGTGAGGAGAGCCATCAGAACGTGCCTACACTTCCACCATACATTTTCTGAGAGAGAACCACCTACTCATGTGTTGAGATCAAGAGATTCCATTCCTACCATTTGAACCTTGATTTCTAGCCTTTCCCAAGTTGCTTTCCACTCAAATCCTTCTTCCACCATAGCCAAATCTGTGAGGAGTTGTTTGAGTGTTGGGAAGACTATCATTTGAAGCACAAGAGCAAGGAGTTCATCAACAACACACCGTCTATTACCTTTTGGAGAGTGGTGTCTCCTAGATTGGTTAGGTGTCACTTGGGAGCCTCCGATATGATGTGGAGTTGAACCAAGGAGTTTGTAAGGGCAAGGAGATCGCCTACTTCGTGAAGATCTACCCCGAGTGAGGCTAGTCCTTCGTGGACGTAAGCCATGGTGGAATAGACAAGGTTGCTTCTTCGTGAACCCTTCGTGGGTGGAGCCCTCCGTGGACTCGCGCAGCCGTTACCCTTCGTGGGTTGAAGTCTCCATCAACGTGGACGTACGATAGCACCACCTATCGGAACCACGCCAAAAACCACCGTGTCTTCATTGCGTTTGAAATCTCTGATCCCCTCCTTTACTTACATATGCAATTGTTTACTTTCCGCTGTTATACTCTTAGAATTGCATGTGTAGGGTGATGCTTGACTAGTGTTCTTGCTAAAATCTGCCCACAACTAAAATTGGGAAAAAGTTAGGTTTCATTTGGTCAAGTAGTCTAATCACCCCCCTCTAGACATACTTTCGATCCTACACATCTGAAGCATATCACATACGCTGACAAAGGAAAAAGCAAGGGATTGGGTCTAGGTAAGGTTGCTATCTCAAAGGATCGACACATGGAAAAGGTGATGCTTGTCGAGTCTCTTGGATACAACCTCATGTCGGTCTCAATGCTCTGTGATCTTGATATGATTGTCATCTTTGGCAAATATAGATGCATTGTGCTGTTGGAATCTGACAAATCCAAAGTCTTCGAAGGCTTTAGGAAAGGTGACTTGTACATTGTAGATTTCTCTACAGGTCCTCAGCCTGCAACATGTCTAATGGCAAAAGCTTCGGAATGCTGGATATGGCATCAACGACTTGGACATGCTGGGATGAGGAATTTGAGCACTCTCGTCAAGAAGAAGCACATCATTGGCGTCGAGGGTGTCAAATTCGTCAAGGATCACCTCTATGGTGCTTGTGAGTCTGGAAAGATTACCAGATCCAAGCACTTGGCAAAGAAAATCATGACCACTACTCGTCCCTTTGAATTACTTCATATGGATTTGTTTGGTCCTACACATTATGCCACACTAACCAATGCAGCATCTCTCTACTGATTCGTCATTGTTGATGACTACTCTCGCTACACCTGGGTGCACATCATTACCTACAAGACTGAAGTTTAGAATGTCTTCAGACGATTCTCCAATCGGGCCATGACGAATTATGGTCTCAAGATCAAGCACATCAGGAGTGACAATGGCACTGAGTTCAAGAACACTGGGCCTCGACGACTATCTTGATGAACTTGGTATCACTCATGAGCTCTCTGCTCCCTACACTCCTCAGCAGAATGGAGTTGTGGAGCGCAAGAACAGAACCCTCATCGAGATGGCGTGTACTATGCTTGATGAATACAAGACACCTCGTCACTTCTAGACTGAAGCAATTGACACTGCGTGCCACATCATCAACCGGGTATATCTTCACAAATTCCTCAAGAAGACCTCATATGAGCTCCTCACTAACAAGAAACCCAATGTGAGTTATTTCAAAGTCTTCGGTGCTAAATGTTGGATTAGAGATCCTCATCACAATTCTAAATTTGCACCGAAAGCACATGAAGATTTTATGCTTGGTTACGAAAAGGACTCGCACACCTACAGAGTCTTCAACTCCTTCCACCACAAGGTTGTTGAAACTGTAGATGTGTGGTTCGATGAAACTAACGGCTCGCAAAGAGAGCACCTGCCTCCTGTGCTAGATGAAATGCCTCCTGAGGAATCTATCAAGCTGATGGGCACTGGTGAAATTGTGCCCAGTGAAGAAATAGCTCCTGATGAAGAAGTGGTTGTTCCTCGTCGTGAAGAAAATAAACATACTGACAAAAATGATGCTGAGGATTCCGCACGGCAACAACAACAACAAGGCCCTCGTCCAGCACATCCACGAGTGGCAAATGAAGTGCAGATTGAGAAGATCCTCGACAACATCAATGCACCTGGTCCCCTCACTCGCTCAAGAGCTTCACATTTAGCTAACTTTTGTGGGCATTACGCGTTTGTCTCTATTTCAGAGCCCACCAAAGTTGATGAAGCCTTTCTGGAACCTGAATGGATTCAAGCAATGCAAGATGAATTGCGTCAGTTCGAGCTCAACAATGTGTGGGAGCTTGTTAAGCGTCCAGATCCACGCAAGCACAATGTCATCGGCACTAAGTGGATCTACCGCAACAAACAAGACGAAAATGGCCAAGTGGTGAGGAATGAGGCCCATCTTGTAGCTCAAGGCTACACATAGGTTGAGGGTATTGATTTCGATGAAACATTCGCACCTGTTGCTAGGCTTGAAGCCATTCGTATATTGCTTGCATATGCTAACCATCATGATATCCTCTTATATCAAATGGATGTGAAAAGTGCATTCCTCAATGGTAAGCTTGAGGAAGAAGTATATGTTGCTCAACCACCAAGTTTTGAGGATCCAAAGCATCCTGACAAAGTCTTGAGACTCAACAAGGCTCTCTATGGCCTCAAGCAGGCCCCTAGGGCTTGGTATGATACACTAAAGGAATTCCTGAAGAAAAAGGGGTTCAAGCCCGGTTCACTTGACCCTACTCTTTTTACCAAATCTTATGATGGTGAACTATTCATATGCCAAATATATGTTGATGATACTATCTTTGGTTGCACTAACAAGAAATACAGTGACGAATTTGCTCATATGATGCAAGAAGAATATCAGATGTCTATGATGGGGGAGTTGAAATTCTTCCTCGGGCATCAAATTCGTCAACAACCCAATGGCATCTTCATATGTCAGGAGAAATATCTCAAAGACTGCCTGAAGAAATTCGGAATGCAAGATTGCAAAGGCCTCAAGATACCAATGCCAACAAATGGCCAACTCAATACTGACAAAAATGGTAAAGATTTTGATCAGAAGGTATATCGCTCCATCATTGGTTCGCTGCTTTACCTATGTGCATCTAGGCTAGATATTATGCTTAGCGTTTGCATGTGTGCCCGCTTTCAAGCGTTACCAAAGGAATCACACCACCAGGCTGTGAAACGAATTCTTCGAGATTTAGCTCACACTCCAACGCTTGGATTATGGTATCCCAAGGGCTCATCCCTTGATCTTGCTGGATATTCCGATTCTGATTATGCTGGTGATCGTGTCGATCGCAAGTCAACATCAGGCACATGCCATTTCTTCGGACGATCTCTTGTATGTTGGTCCTCGAAGAAGGAGAACTGTGTTTCACTTTCCACTGCAGAGGCTGAGTACATAGCTGCTGGCGCCTGCTGCTCTCAGTTATTATGGATGAAGAAACCCTCAAGGACTATGGCGTCAACGTGAAGAAAGTGCCACTCTACTGCGACAATGAGAGCGCCATCAAGATTTCCCACAACCCAGTGCAACACTCAAGGATGAAGCACATTGAGATTCGTCACCATTTTCTTCGTGATCATGTGTTGAAGGGAGACATCGTCATCGACCACGTGAAGACTAAAGACCAGCTTGCAGATATCTTCACTAAGCCCTTGGATGAGAGATGGTTTTGCATGTTGTGGTGTGAGCTAAACATT
Source organism: Elymus sibiricus (assembly GCA_039707655.1). NCBI lineage: Eukaryota > Viridiplantae > Streptophyta > Magnoliopsida > Poales > Poaceae > Elymus > Elymus sibiricus. The sequence goes on from CM077668.1 coordinate 51,958,111, forward strand.
TTAGAATCTTCGAATGTCCTTTGAAAAGGACACACATCCTAACGCTTATGCATTCTTGATGACTTTGATGCACAACACACGAAGTAACATTTTTCTTCAATCAATGAAGACTAACCCTCTAAGTGTGAAGAAATTAATGAAGAACTTGATTCTTAGAACCCTATGACAATTGTACGCGGTGTCTGAAATCATCATAGTTCTTATACGGTGGGTAACGCCACCACCTCTTTGTGACATTCTTCAAATTTGAGTTTTTCGTCATTTGCAATTTCGTCAAACTTTTCAAATTCGTCATTGAGGCTATTCTTCACTGCTTATTGTTTATATATATATATATATATATATATATATATATATATATATATATATATATATATATATATATATATTTGAGTTTTTCATGTTCTCAACAGCATCCACATATAGCTATTTCTTCAAACAGTGTTTTTCGTCATCTATGTGGATGTGATCGGACCCGCTTCCCTCTATGCTAAGCTCAACCCACTCTGTTCACAAATTCTTCATGTGCGTTCTACTTGACACTGTTCAAAGTCTTCACTGTGTCCTTGACAGCTGAAGAAATTGCGAACACATTTTGAAAATATTCTAATCAATTTTTGGCGGTTGCCATAGTAACTTCATCCCGCGCTTCACACGCATGGATAAAGATGAAAATGCATGTATGACGCGTGTCACACAAATGCTAAACGCCAGGGGCTTATCCGTCCAAAATCTTCGGGCCTCTCAGTTTTTACCGCATCTATATAAAGGCTTGACCTTGTCAAGCCTAACTCATTTCACTCTCGCGCCCCTGTTGCTCTCAAAACCCTAGCGCCGCCGCTGGAACTCATCGTCGCCGGAGAGGCAGAGCTTCACTGCCTCGACTTCTTCGCCATCGTACTCGCGCCGGCCGCGGATTTCTTCACCTCCGCCGCCGCCGTAGACGTCTTTCGTCGCCAAGTTAGGGCACGAAAGATCTGAACTGATGATTTCCTTTGACTCGTCGTCCAGTTCATCGAGTTAATCCTTGGGGTAATTAAAAATTATTTTTACCGCCCAAGTTTGATCTGTTCACTGCCACAAAATCTTCAAGTGTTGTTTTTACTACTCTTCCAATTCTTCAGCACTTCCTTCTGGCCAGTCTTGAGTACTTTCATCTAAGTTATACTTAACAACTAGATTCCTCAATTGTGCAATTGCTTCAATTTGAACAACTCTGGAACCTATGTCAAGAACACTTAGTGAATTGCGTCAAGACGATAAGGGTCAATTTCTTCAACTGGTTTATTTTGAAAAATCTCTGAGAACGCATGTGACTCTTCCCTATTTCCTCGCAACTATACTCTATTCACAGGTACAATGTCTGCCGACGAATCACTAGGTTCTCATCAAATTAATTCATTTGTAGCCTTGCTTGAGGAAAACCTTCAAACATCTTCAGAGTCCTCACGAGTTCAAAAACCTCAGCTGAAGAAAATGGCTGATAGCAGAAAGCCTCAGAAGGGAGGCAAGAGGAAAGAGGAACATACAGCTTTCGAGATTCCAGATGATCTGTATGAAGGATACTGCACTCCGGATGAAGAAACTCATGGAAAGAAAACCAAGGAGCAGCGCAAAACGCGCATGCAAAAGATAAAGAGATACTGGACCTATCAGTGGAGAGATTACAATTTCGTCACTTCCAAATACATGAAGGACTTCGCAGTGAAGCCTCCGTGCAAAAGACCACAGTTGGCTCCTGGACAAGTTGCTCATCGAGCAAGCATCAGAAGGGGTGAAGAATTCCCCAAAGAATGGGCAAAGCAACAAGCTAAATTGCAGAAACAGGCCAAAAAGGCGGTTGAAGAATTCAACCGGGCCACAAAGGCCTCAGCTGAAGCTGGTGCTAGTGGCAGTGTAAGTGCTCCAAAGAGAGCCATGCCAAAGAAGTCTGCCAACAAGCCCAAGCCGTATGTCCCAAAGCCCTCAGTAGCCTAGCCAGCAGCTTCAATGGCTTCAGCACCCAAGATTTCAAAATCTTCAGTGCCTCCTCCTGCTTCAAGTTCATCAATGGCAGTAGCAAGAGCTTCAACACCGGTCGTGCTCGCATCTTGCCAGCGCACCGAGGGCTTTCCAACAGCCTCAATTGCTGCATCAAGTGCCTCAGCTAGTGGGCAGCCAGCCATCTTCTACTATGCCCAAGCTAAAGCAAAAGGTCACTGCTGGCCGTGGAACTAGGCCAAGTCCCAAGAGCAAGGCCGTCGTGCCTTAGGTTGATGAACAAGGGCTGACTGACGAAGATGAGCTCGCGGAGTTCCTCAGAAGGAAGCAAGAGCAAGCTGTTATTGCTAAAAATTCCTCAGTTCCAATGTTGCTGGACCCCAAGAAGCTCCTGGATTTTATTGACATCTGGTGCACCAAGCCAGATACGCCTCTTGATGAATTGAATCTACCTCCTGGCCCAACTCATGTATTTTTTGCTTTCATTTTGAATGAGAAACACAAAATTGCTCAAGCTAAGTTAGTGAGGAAACAGCAACTGCAGAAAGAGAAGGAGCTACGGAAGAACATGCTTTCTATTTCTCCTCAGCAACTTGTGACTTTGCAGTCTGAAATTCAACAGCTGTCTGAAGAATTTGAACGCCAGTCAAGTCACTGTTGTGGGGTACGTGATAGATTCATCCAAACCACCACCAAAGTGGTTAATGAGCACAACAAGCGTGAGGCTGCCAAGTTTGGCATCGTGCCTCCTTCCAGTTCTTCAGCTCCACCACCATCAGCTCAGACCAGTGAGACTGCCAGGGCAACAGAGGTTGCGCCTGAAGAAAATGAAAGGGCAACTGACGATGTTGTGCTTGAAGAAATAGATAGGGCGACTGCATCAGTCGTTCCTGAAGTAATTGAACCATCAAGTTCCTCAGCAGCAGCATCACCAGCGACTTCATTTGTTAAGACTGTCACCCTTCCTTCTGCATCAGAAGTGAAGAAGACCAAGGCTGCTGAGAAGGAAGCTAAAAAGAGAAAAGCTTCAGCCCGTCCTACCATCACTGCAACTGTGAAGAAAATGAAGACGACTCCATTGTCTTCAGACGTTCCAATTGATGCTACACCTATTTCATCAGCACCCCCTACTCATTCAAATGATGATCGTCAGATTGTTCCGTATGGGGTGGATTATGTAATCCCACAGGCTGATGAAGATGATGCTAAAACCCACTCTGCTGCTACCATAGAGCAAGTGGATGAAGAAATAGAAGTCAAAGAAGATGCTTCACATCACCAAGTCCTGTCTCGGAAGCCCTCACAGGTTCCGGTGATTGAAGAAACTGCCACTGCTTCATCTGGAAGTAGTGAAGAAACTGAAGAGGATGTGGATATTGACGGTGCAACTACCCCTCCAATCATTGACGAATTTTGGGAAGCTTACCATCCAAATTCGTCCCTCACCACTCCTCTGACGCAAGTGCCACAGTCACCCGCTGTCACTGAAGAACTTCACACGGGCTCTGAGGAAAGACAACCATCACTCCAAAGCATTCCTGAAGAAATTCTAGCTGCAACAGCTGAAGAAATTGCTCAAGATGAGCCAATGGTTGATGTCGTCAATACATCCCCTCAGCGCGATGACTCAATTCCTTCAGCAGATACCGATACAGTTCCAACTATCACTGCTGAGGAAATTGCCAAATCACTTGCCGTGACAGATCCGAATGATTCCACTGGGTCCCCACGACCAGTGTTTAATGTACGTAAAAAGATGCACAACCTTCAACCAGTACCTGTGATGCCAAAGATTGGCAGAGTCCTCAGGTGGCCTTAGTTTGATAATGCCAAATTCTTTGAAGAGAAGAACTTCTTCATTGGTGAGTCCCTATATGACTCAGCCAAGATAAGGCGTCTGCGCTTCTGGACAAGGACTTAGATGAATTTCTATGCTTCACTCTTATTCGACAAGAACAAAGTATTCCTGCATCGCCATATTCCTCATATGGATATGGAGTCACTACCGTGCTTTCGGCCAGTTCTGGCTGTTCTTCATGATGCTGGATTACTCGGCTTCTGCTCTGACGTCTGCGATTGGAATGAAGAACTCATTCTTCAATTCTACGCCACAGTGCATTTCTCTGGAGACGCTGACGACATTGCAACATGGGCTCTGGACTGGAGGAGTGAAGACACTCACTACAAAGCACCAATTGAAGAACTTCTTCGAGCTCTCCCAGTTGAACCACCCCATGAAGAAGCAAAGAGAATTTATGAAGAAACTGAGCTGCCCAACCACCTGATGCAAGTGCTTATGAAGCCAATGGCTAAAGGAGAAGCTCCAAGGACAACCTTTTTAGTGAAGGATTTGTTGTATGTGCCAAGAACGGTCTATCGCATTCTGTCCAAAACCCTCAGTCCCATTAAAGGTCACAACTCCAATACTGAAGAAGTTGTGGGAATTATGAAGAATCTACTATTCCACATCATTCATGTTACTCCCATAAACATTCACGATTTCTTCCTAAGGACTTTGGTCCCAGTGGCACAGTCTCCATTTGACTTGAAGCCGTATGCTCCATGGATCATGAGATTCATCAGATCCCGGTCTGCAATTCACTACAAGGCTGATGGTCAAAATCACTTAAGCTATATGCCTGAAGTTGAAGTTCTTCAGAGCACTCTGTCCACTATTCCTGGCAAGGGCAAGACGGTTATTGATGAAGGAATTCGTCCCTTGGATGGACAATTTCGTCAACCTATTTCAAGCTTGAATGCTGAAGACTCTGCTAGCCAGGACACTGCAGCTAAAGCTTTAAGACCAACTTCGTCACCTGAAGCACCACGTGTCATGACGGACCGTGAGTTGCTCATAAGCTTGCACCAGAAAGTTGACAAGAATCACCAATGGGTTAAGCGTCAGTTTACAGCTATTCAAGCCAACTTGACTGTGACGCATAACTCCGTTCGCAAAAACCGCTATTATCTCCACGAGATTTTTGACAGATCATGGGCCATCCTCTCACACCTCAAAACAGATGAAGAACTCACGGATATTGATTTCCAAATGAACTTTGACTGGGCAGAACCGCCTAGGAATAAGTTCAAGAACACTAAAGTTCCTCTTCTTATGCCCAGCTCAGAGTCTTCATCGCGCACAACTGACGCAAATGAAGCTGTTGAAGACACTGCGGCTGGTCCATCTGCATCACGCGACCCCAACAATGCTGACGCTCCCTCGACTTCTTCTCGATGATTTTCTTCAGGGGCGTTAGTCCTCACCTTTGTCTCCTTTTGGTCATTTGATGACAAAGGGGGAGAAGTGTGACTTACTCTTCAAGCGGGTCATTATATGGGCTGTTATTGCTTAAGTTGCAACTCTTGAACTTTATTGGATTTGCTCTTTGATGAGTTGTAACTTAAATAACTGTTGGTCATCTGACTCTTTTGCTACATTTGTTATGCGTGCTCTGATCTTAACTATATCTGCTCATGCATGCACAATTTCGTCAGACACCAATTTTCATCATGCATTCATATTCTTGAAATATCTTATGATCATGCATGATTGGATTCCAAGATATAGGGGGAGATCTCCACAATTTCAACCTGCCATGTGCATTTGCATTCCAAAGCAAATTCCTCAGATGCACATCTTCAGGGGGAGTTCCTCAATATCTTGTAATCAATTTCTTCAAACTCTGTACTTACACTTCAATTATTTTTACTCCCGTTGAAAGCCTAACCAATTTGTCATCAATCACCAAAAAGGGGGAGATTGTAAGTGCATCGAGTGCCCCCTTAGTGGTTTTGGAGTATTGAAGACAAATGGGTTGAGGAACTAATGTGTTTGTGAGTATACACAGGAGACAGAGTCCCTGAAGATTTGGTTTAACACATGGAAGACGATCGCTAAAAATAGATTTCTTCAAGTGAAGAATTTGGTGATGAAATTGGTACGGCTTTTGAAGAAATTGATGTGAAGACTTTGAAGCTTGAAGACTTTGGTTTTCGTAGTTTCTTTTCTTCTTATTTGAGTCATAGGAAAAACCGTACTGTTAAAGGGGGTCTAGGTGAAACATATTTCACATTTCCAAAGTGATGCTCAAACCTTCTCAAACCTATACACACAAAAGCCGCTTCGAGTGAAGCCTTTGGAAATCTCCAGTACAGCTGACGCATTTGCTAGCGACAGTGACAAAGTTCATCTGGTCGCTGACGAATTTGGTCAGGATGAGGAGTTAGGAGTTCGCCAGTGCGATCTGCCTACCGTGAGGAAATTGAGTGCCCCGACGAAATTGAGAGTTCAATTTTCCGACCGTTGCTGCGCCGCGTGCCAGCTGTCGAGTGGATCCTTATCTAGACAACAGTCGAATCAGTGAAGGGCATTTATGACAATTCATGTCGGGTTGCCCCTGGCTATAAATAGCCGCCCCCCACAACCACTTGTTTGTTGGCTGCTCCGAGAGAACTTGACACTTGGGCAAACACTCTGCCAAATCCAACCTATGAGAAGTTGGATCGAGTGCTCACCAGTATTGACTGGGAACAGAAGTTTCCTTTGGTGACAGTCCAAGCGTTATAGAGAGCAATCTCCGATCACACCCCGCTACTTGTTGATTCTGGGGAGGCGACACATGCGGGAAACAAGAATGTCTTCTCTTTCGAACTAGCATGGTTTGAGAGAGAAGGCTTCATTGATCTCATAGCTCGGGAATGGGCTAAGGCCACAGGAGGGAGGTCGAATATTGAGAGATGGCAAAATAAGATTAGGTACTTGAGGCAGTTCCTGAGGGGCTGGACTAAAAATGTAAGTGGAATTTATAAGGTGGAAAAGGACAGGCTTATACACCTTATAAATGAGCTTGATCTCAAGGCCGAATCAACCTTTTTAGATGCGGATGATCGGGCATCTAAGACGGAGGCCGAGCAGAGATTGCGAGAGCTTCTCGGGGAAGAAGAGATGAAATGGGCACTTAGAGCTAAAGTCCGAAAGATCGTCCAAGGGGACGACAATACCCAGTTTTTTCATATGATGGCAAATGGAAAACACAGAAAGAAGAAAATCTTTCAGCTTGAGCAGGATGAGGGTACAATTGTAGGACACGAGAACCTAAAATTGTATATATCCAACTACTATAAACAACTGTTTGGGGCTCCCAAAGACAACTTTGTGTCTATGGACGAGCTCATGGTCGAGGATATTCCTCAGCTCGGGACAGACGAGAATGAGATTTTATCGGCACCATTCACAGAGAAAGAGGTGTTTGAGGCAATATCACAGATGAAAAATAATAAGGCGCCTGGCCCGGATGGCTTCCCAGCAGAATTTTACAAGAAGTGCTGGCATATTATTAAAGGCGATCTATTACCAATGTTCCATGACTTGTTTAGGGGCCATTTGCAGCTATTCCACCAAAACTTTGGGACGATAATGTTGTTGCCAAAGAAGGAGGGGGCGGTACGCATTGAGCAGTTCCGTCCAATTTGTCTGCTTAACGTGAGCTTTAAATTTTTTACAAAGGTTGTGACAAACCGACTGACGCGGATTGCACATAGTGTGGTGCAACCAACTCAGATGGCTTTCTTGCCGGGCAAAAACATACTTGAGGGTGTGGTTGTCCTACATGAAACGCTTCACGAGATCCACTCGAAGAAACTGGATGGGGTGGTATTTAAAGTGGATTTCGAGAAAGCATATGACAAGTTAAATGGCCGTTCCTACAGCAAGCTTTACGTATGAAGGGATTCAACGATTCCTGGAGGAAGCAGGTCGATTCAATTGTACAAAAAGGTAGTGTCAGGATTAAAGTGAATGATGACATAGGTCACTACTTCCAGACGCACAAGGGTCTAAGACAAGGGGACCCGATGTCTCCTATCTTATTCAACATAGTAGCGGATATATTGGCAATTCTGATAGGAAGAACTAAAGAGGAAGGCCAAGTAGGAAGACTAGTACCACATCTAGTAGATGGTGGGGTGTCCATACTACAATACGCTGATGATACCATTATTTTCATGGAGCATGATTTGGCAAAGGCCAGAAATATGAAGCTTGTGCTATGCTTATTTGAACAGTTGTCGGGATTGAAGATTAATTTTAACAAAAGCGAATTGTTTTGTTTTGGGAGAGCCAAAGATGAACAAGATGCTTATAAACAACTGTTCGGATGTGAACTGGGTACCAATTCACCATCGCAAGCTATCTAACAAGGAGTGGAAGTGTATTGAAGATCGATTTGAAAAGAAACTAAGCTTCTGGAAGGGCAAGCTTATGTCATACGGAGGTCAGCTAATACTAATAAACTCAGTGCTCACGAGTATGCCAATGTTCCTCTTGTCCTTCTTTGAGGTACCTGTTGGGGTACGAAAAAGACTGGACTTCTATCGATCACGATTCTTTTGGCAGACTGGTGAAATAAAGAGAAAATACAGTCTTACTAAATGGGACATCATTTGTAGGCCAAAGGACCAGGATAGTCTTCGGATTGAGAATTTAGAGGTAAAGAACAGATGTCTACTCAGTAAATGGCTGTACAGGCTTTCTGTGGAGACCGAAGGCACATGGGTACAAATTTTACGTAATAAGTACTTACAATCTAAAACCTTGGCCCAGGTTACTGTTGCTACTTATAGACTGCGTTGGTATTTCCCCAAAGAGGAGAGGATGATGCAGTATAGTAAAGATAAGTATTTCCCTCAGTTAAGAAGCATGGTTATCAATCCAGTAGGAGAACCAAGCAAAATTTCGTTAAACGCACCTGCACACACAAGAGCAAACACTTGCACCCACCGCAAATAAGAGGGTTGTCAATCCTCTTAGCGGTTATTTGCAAGGATTAAATCTTATAGAGATAAATAGATAAACTAAAATACTAATTAAAATAAAAGTAAATAAATTGCAGCAAGGTATTTTTAGGTTTTTTATATATGATAAAGTAGACCCGGGGGCCATAGTTTTCACTAGTGGCTTCTCTCTCGAACACATAGCATACGGTGGGTAAACAAATTACTGTTGGGCAATTGATAGAAAAGCAAATAATTATGACGGATTCATGGCAATGATCATGTATATAGGCATCACTTCCGAGACAAGTAGATCGACTCCTGCCTGCATCTACTACTATTACTCCACCCATCGACCGCTATCCAGCATGCATCTAGGGTATTAAGTATGAAACAGAGTAACGCCTTAAGCAAGATGACATGATGTAGACAAAGTAAACTCAAGAAATATGATTAAACCCCATCTTTTCATCCTTAAGGGCAACAATACAAATATGTGTCATGTCCCCTTCTGTCACTGGGATTGAGCACCGCAAGATTGAACCCATCACTAAGCACCTCTCCCATTGCAAGACAAATCAATCTAGTAGGCCAAACCAAATTAATAGATCGGAGAGAAATACAAAGCTATAATAATCATGCATAAAAGAGTTCAGAGAAGACTCAAATATTTCTCATGAATAATCTGATCATAAACTCATAATTCATCGGATCCCAACAAACACACCGCAAAAGAATATTACATCAGATAGAACTCCAAGAACATCGAGGAAAAGATGGTATTGAAGATCAAAGAGAAAGAAGAAGCCATCTAGCTACTAGCTATGGACCTGTAGGTCTGTGGTAAACTACTCACACATCATCGGAAGGGCAGCAAGGTTGATGAAGAAGCCCTTCGTGATCGATTCCCCCTCCGGCAGAGTACCAGAAAAGGTCTCCAGATGGGGAAAGGTTTTCTCTTCTGTCTCTCTGGTATATTGGGAATATTTGGGAATTTATAGTGCTGGAATTAGGTCAGGAGGGGCAACGAGGGGCCCACAAGCCTGGGGGGCGCGCCCTCCAGGCTTGTCGCCTCCTCGTGGCTCTTCTGGTCTTCTCCCGAAGCTTCGTGGGTCTCTTCTGGTCCAGAAAGAATTAATCCAAAGTTTTTTTCTCGTTTGGACACTTTTTGATAATGATTTTCTGAAAAGGCAAAAACAAGCAGAAAACAACAACTGGCACTAGGCACTCGGTTAATAGGTTAGTCCCAAAAAATGATATATAATGGCATATAATTGCATATTAAACATCCAAGATTGATACTATAATAGCATGGAACAATCAAAAACTATAGATACGTTGGAGACATATCAAGCATCCACAAGCTTAATTCCTGCTCGTCCTCGAGTAGGTAAATGATAAAAACAGAATTTTTGATGTGGAATGCTACCTATCATGTTTCATCAAGTAATATTTCTCTTATGGTATGAATAATAAGATCCGAATGATTAAAGCAATAGTCTATAATTTGATATAAAGACATCAATACTCAGGCATACTAATAAACAATCATGTCTTTCAAAATAAGAATGCTAAACAACGTTATCCCTACAAAATCATATAATCCTGTCATGCTCCATCTTCTTAACACAAAATATTTATCATGAACAACCTCGGTTTTAGCCAAGCAATTGGTTCATACTTTTTAATGAGCTTCAGCTTTTTCAACCCCCACGCAATACATGAGCGCAAGCCACGGATATAGCACAATGGGTGGAATAGAGTGTGGTGGTAGAGATAAATAAGAGAAGTCAAAAATAAGAAGATAGTCTTACATCAACGAGGCTAATCAACGGGCTATGGAGATGCCCATCAATTGATGTCAATGCGAGGAGTAGGGATTGCCATGCAACGGATGCACTAAGAGCTATAAGTGTATGAAAGCTCAACATGAAAACTAAGTGGGTGTGCATCCAACTTGCTTGCTCATGAAGACCTCGGGCATTTGAGGAAGCCCATCATCGGAATATACAAGCCAAGTTCTATAATGAAAAATTCCCACTAGTGTATGAAAGTGACAAAATAGGAGACTCTCTATATGAAAAACATGGTGCTACTCTGAAGCACAAGTGTGGAAAAAGGATAGTAACATTGCCCCTTCTCTCTTTTTCTCTCATTTTTTTCGTCCGGAGTCTCATCCCGACTTGTGGGGGAATCATGGTCTCCATCATCCTTTCCTCACTGGGACAATGCTCTAATAATGATGATCATCACACTTTTATTTACTAACAACTCAATATTACAACTCGATACTAGAACAAAAATATGACTCTATATGAATGCCTCTGGCAGTGTACGAGGATGTGAAATGATGCTAGCGTAACAAGTATAAAAATGATGAATGGTGGCTGAGCCACACACACTATGTCAGTTATATGATCATGCAAAGCAATATGACAATGATGTTGTGTGTCATAAAAATGGAACGGTGGAAGTTGCATGGCAATATATCTCGGAATGGCTATGGAAATGCCATGATAGGTAGGTATGGTGGCTGTTTTGAGGAAGATATAAGGAGGTTTATGTGTGATAGAGCGTATCATATCACGGGGTTTGGATGCACCGGCGAAGTTTGCACCAACTCTCGATGTGAGAAAGGGCAATGCACGGTACCGAAGAGGCTAGCAAATTGCGGAAGGGTGAGAGTGCGTATAATCCATGGACTCACATTAATCATAAAGAACTCACATACTTATTGCGAAAGTTTATTAGCTCTCGAAGCAAAGTACTACTACACATGCCCCTAGGGGGGAGGTTAGTAGGAGTTAACCATCGCGTGTCCCCGACTGCCACACAAAGGAAGACAACCAATAATAAATCATGCTCCAACTTCTTAGCATAACGACAGATCATACGTGCATGCTTCGGGAATCACGAACCTTAACACCAATATTCTTACTAAACCACAATTATCTACTAATACCTCCCACATATTACCATCTTCATATCGCAAAACTATTGCAAGGAATCAAACTTATCATATTCAGTGATCTTCATGAAAGTTTTTATTATATCCCTCTTGAATACCTATCATATCAGGACCAAAATCATAACACGTGCATATTACCATTGCTAATCATTAGACTCTCAAAAAGATATAAGTGAAGCATGAGAGTGCAACTATTTCTTTAAAATATAACCACCGCCGTGCTCTAAAAGATATAAGTGAAGTACTAGAGCAACTGCCTAGCTCAAAAGATACAAGTGAAGCACATAGAGTATTCTAACAAATCACGAATAATGTGTGTCCCTCTCACAAAGGTGTGTTCAGCAAAGATGATTGTGACAAACTAAAAAGAAAACAAAAGCAAACAAACTATATAACAAGACGCTCCAAGTAAAACACATATCATGTGATGAATAAAAATATAGCTCCAAGTGAGTTACCGATAGATTGTAGACGAAAGAGGGGATGCCTTCTGGGGCATCCCCAAGCTTAGACGATTGAGTCTTCCTTTAATATTACCTTGGGGTGCCTTGGGTATCCCAAGCTTAGGCTCTTGCCACTCCTTATTACTTTATCCATCGTATTCTCACCCAAAATTTGAAAACTTTAGCACACAAAACTCAACAGAAACCTCGTGAGATCCGTTAGTATAACAACCAAATCTTAAACTTTAGGTATTGTTGTAAATTGATTCATATTTAATATTGGCATAATGCTACTGTACTCCAAATTCTCCATGACTCATACCCCCCGATACGATCCATAGATTCATCAAAACAAGCAAACTATGCAACAAAAACAGAATCTGTCTTACACAAAATAGTCTGTAAAGATCTATTTAAAATACATCCTTATGTAACTCTAAAAATTCTGAAAAATTAAGAAAACGTATATAATTCATATACCAATACTGTGTAAAAATGTCAGATTTTTCTGACGCTCCAGTACAGAATTAAAATTCCAGTACTGGACGCAAAACTTTCTGTTTTCCAAACAGCATCAATTATACTATCATCAACATCATCCCAAAGGCGTTACTTGGCACAAACACTAATTAAAACATAAAAATACAATCATAACAGAGGCTATAATTTTTTAAACACTCAAGAATAGAAAGTAAAAGCAAAAATTTATTTTATTCATTGGGTTGCCTCCCAATTAGCGCTATTGTTTTATGCCCCTAGCTAGGCATAATGAATAGTTTCAAGTGTTGTCATCCTTCAAGTTAATTCCATAAGTAGCCCTCATAATAGATTCATAAGGTGCTTTAATTCTCTTTCTAGGGAAGTGTTCCATCCCTTTCTTTAATGGAAATTGAAATCTTATATTACCTTCTTTCATATCAATAATAGCATCTATTGTTCGTAGAAAAGGCCTACCAAGTATTATGGGGCAAGAAGGATTGCTTTCAATATCAAGAACAATAAAATCCATGGGTACATAATTTCTATTTGCAAGAATAATCACATCATTTATTCTACCCAATGGCTTTTTAATAGTGGAATCCGCAAGATGCAAATTAAGGGAACAAGGATCCATGTCGGTGAGACCTAGCACATCACACAAAGACTTTGGTATAGTGGAAACGCTAGCACCAAGATCACAAAGGTCATTACATTCATAATCCTTAATTTTGACTTTAATAGTAGGTTCCCAATCATCTTGTAATTCTCTAGGAATTGAAACTTCCAACTCAAGTTTTTCTTCATGCGCTTTCATCATGGCTTCTACAATATGTTTAGTGAAAGCTTTATTTTGTTCATATGCATTTGGTGTATTAATCATGGATTGCAACAAGGAAATACACTCAATTAAAGAACAACTATCTTAATTAAAGTCCTTGTAATCCAAAGTAGTGGGTGCATTACTATTTAAAGTTTTGACCTCTCCAAACCCACTTTTTTCATTTTTATCATTAAGATTATCACCCTCCAAGCAAGTGGGACTCCTTATATCTAAAGTTGACTCTTCTTCGGTCCCTTTTTCATCAAGTTTTATGTTACTAAATAATGATTCAATAGGGGTGACACCAATCATTTTAATATCCTCATCATTACTACGATAGAAACCGGGTGGAATCGCTTTTTCTAGAAATTCTCGCTTAGCTCTCAACCTAGCGGTCATTTCTTTACTTTCATTAATGGAGATATGGATAGCTTTAATAGACTCATTTATATCATGCTTGGGTGGTAAAATTTTAGTTTTGAGATTTTCCACATCATGAGCAATTCTATCCATGTTCCTAGCCAATTCATCAACTCTATTCAATTTTTCTTCTATCATAGCATTGAAATTCTTTTGTGAATTAATAAATTATTTAATATTACTTTCTAGATTAGAGGGAATCCTATTATTATTATTATAAGAATTGCCATAAGGAGTTCCATAATTATTAGAGGAATTTTCAACAAATGGTCTAGGATTGAAATTACCCCTATAAGCATTGTTGTTGAAATTATTTCTAGAGACAAAATTCACATCAATGGCATCATTATTTTGCTCAATCAAGGTAGACAATGGCACATCATTAGGATCAATATGAGCATTTTTACTAGCAACCAATTTCAGTAAAGCATCCATCTTATCACTCAAAGTATTAATTTCTTCAATAGAATTTACCTTCTTACCAGTTGGAGTTCGTTCAGTGTGCCATTGAGAATAATTTGTCATGATATTATCAAGAAATTTTATAGCTTCTCCCAATTTAATTTCCATAAAAGTAACACCTGCGGCAGAGTCTAGCAAATTTCTAGAGACAAAGTTTAGTCCCGCATAATTTTTTTGTATGATCATCCATAAATTTAAGCCATGAGTTGGGCAATTTCTTATCATTAATTTCATTCTCTCCCAAGATTGTGCAACATGTTCATGCTCAAGTTGCTTAAAAATCATAATTTGATTTCTTAAAGAAATAATTTTAGCGGGAGGAAAATACTTGGTAATAAAAGCATCCTTACACTTATCCCAAGAATCAATACTATTTCTAGGCAAGGATGAAAACCAAGTTTTAGCACGGTCTCGTAGTGAGAATGGAAATAATTTTAATTTGACAATATCATTATCCACATCTTTTTTCTTTTGCATATCACAAAGCTCAACGAAAGTATTTAGATGGGATGCAGCATCTTCATTAGGACTACCAGAAAATTGTTCTTTCATAACAAGATTAAGCAAAGCAGCATTAATGTCACACGACTCCGCACTAGTGGCAGGAGGAGCAATAGGAGTACTAATAAAATCATTATTATTAGTATTGGAAAAACCACACAATTTCGTATTTTCTTGAGACATCGTGACGAAGCAAGCAAACTAGCAAACAAGCAAATAAAGATATTTTTTGTTTTTGTAAAAAAAATTAGAAGTGGGGGAGATGAAAATGAGAGGAAAATGCAAATAAATGCAAGTGAATGATAGTTTGTGCAAAGGTACTTGGTAACTTTGATCATGTCTCCCCGGCAACGGCGCCTGAAATTCTTCCTGCTACTTGTAGACTACGTTGGTATTTCCCCGAAGAGGAGAGGATGATGCAGTATAGTAGAGATAAGTATTTCCCTCAGTTAAGAACCAAGGTTATCAATCCAGTAGGAGAACCAAGCAAAATTCCGTTAAACGCACCTGCACACACAATAGCAAACACTTGCACCCAACGCAAATAAGAGGGTTGTCAATCCTCTTAGCGGTTATTTGCAAGGATTAAATCTTATAGAGATAAATAGATAAACTAAAATACTAATTAAAATAAAAGTAAATAAATTGCAGCAAGGTATTTTTAGGTTTTTTATATATGATAAAGTAGATCCGGGGGCCATAGTTTTCACTAGAGGCTTCTCTCTCGAACACATAGCATACGGTGGGTAAACAAATTACTGTTGGGCAATTGATAGAAAAGCAAATAATTATGACGGATTCATGGCAATGATCATGTATATAGGCATGACGTCCAAGATAAGTAGACCGACTCCTGCCTGCATCTACTACTATTACTCCACCCATCGACCGCTATCCAGCATGCATCTAGGGTATTAAGTATGAAATAGAGTAACACCTTAAGCAAGATGACATGATGTAGACATAGTAAACTCAAGAAATATGATTAAAACCCATCTTTTTATCCTTAATGGCAACAATACAAATACGTGTCATGTCCCCTTCTGTCACTGGGATTGAGCACCGCAAGATTGAACCCATCACTAAGCACCTCTCCCATTGCAAGACAAATCAATCTAGTAGGCCAAACCAAATCGATAGATCGGAGAGAAATACAAAGCTATAATAATCATGCATAAAAGAGTTCAGAGAAGACTCAAATATTTCTCATGAGTAATTTGATCATAAACTCACAATTCGTCGGATCCCAACAAACACACCGCAAAAGAAGATTACATCAGATAAAACTCCAAGAACATCGAGGAGAACAATGTATTGAAGATCAAAGAGAGAGAAGAAGCCATCTAGCTACTAGCTATGGAGCCGTAGGTCTGTGGTAAACTACTCACACATCATCGGAAGGGCAGCAAGGTTGATGAAGAAGCCCTCCGTGATCGATCCCCCCTCCGGCAGAGTACCGGAAAAGGCCTCCAGATGGGATCGCGGAAGAACAGAGGCTTGCGGCGGCGGAAAGATTTTCTCTTCTGTCTCGCTGGTATATTGGGAATATTTGGGAATTTATAGTGCTGGAATTAGGTCACGAGGGGCAACGAGGGGCCCACAAGCCTGGGGGCGCGCCCTACCCCCCTGGGCGCGCCCTCCAGGCTTGTCGCCTCCTCGTGGCTCTTCTGGTCTTCTCTCGAAGCTTCTTGGTTCTCTTCTGGTCTAGAAAAATTTAATCCAACCTTGTTTGGACACTTTTTGATAATGATTTTCTGAAAAGGCAAAAACAAGCAGAAAACAGCAACTGGCACTAGGCACTGGGTTAATAGGTTAGTCCCAAAAAATGATATATAATGGCATATAATTGCATATAAAACATCCAAGATTGATACTATAATAGCATGGAACAATCAAAAATTATAGATACGTTGGAGACGTATCAACTGTCAGACCCAATGATTCACTGTTTTGGAAGGGCTTGATGAGAACGAAACAGCTTTCTTCCATAGAACTAAATTCATCATTGTAAACGGTAATTCCACGCGATTCTGGGAGCATAGGTGGTTAGGGGAGACGCCTTTGGCCACACAATATCCATCTCTATATAACATCGTTCAGCGTAAGGAGGATTTTGTTGCTACAGTGTTATAGTCCAACCCTTTAAATATTCAATTCCAGAGATCTTTGGTAGGAGACAGATGGGAAGCATGGCTACACCTGGTCAGAAGGTTGATGGATGTCAACCTCTCTGATGAGCCTGATTGTATTCACTGGAAATTAACTACGACTGGTCTTTTTTCAGTGAAATCAATGTATTTGGACCTAATTGATTCTGGTCTGATTTCGAAATTGATACATATTTGGAAGATCAAGGTCACATTAAGAATCAAAGTCTTTATGTGGTTTGTTCAAAAGGAGGTGGTTCTAACTAAGGATAACTTGGCAAAACGTAATTGGGAGGGTAGTCAAAGATGTTGCTTTTGTGATCAAGATGAAACTATCAAACACCTCTTTCTCGATTGTCCGCTGGCCAAACTTTTATGGTGCTCAGTTCATATAGCCTTTAATATAACCCCTCCAAATAGTATTCACACGTTATTTGGGACGTGGCTAAATGAAGTAGAGACAAATACTGCGAGGCATATTTGGATAGGAGTATGTGCATTACTTTGGGCTATATGGAACTGCAGAAATGATATGGTATTTAACAGACAAACTTGTATAATTTTTTTGCAGGTTATCTACAGGGCCACTGCTTGGATCCGTATGTGGTCGTTACTCACTCCTGTGGAAGCCAGAGAGCCTTTGGTTACTGGGTCTACCCGATGGGAGATGGTAGCTCAGGATATATACAACCGGTTTGGATGGCGGTCCAGTAATAGGATAGGTGTTTAGTCATCTCGTTCTATTCTGGCCGGTTGTGGCACTTTATATTTTTTTTGTTCAGCTCTGTGTGAGCTTGTTCTGGATCACAGACTTTTTGGTCACTTGGTTTAATAAAGGGGCTGCATGCATCACTCTGATGCAGAGGCCGGAGGTAATCCTCCTTTTCTAAAAAAAATCGAAAGGGCAGCAAGGTTGATGTAGAAGTCCTCCGTGATCGATTCCGCCTCTGGCAGGGTGCCGGAAAAGGCCTCCAGATGGGATCGCGGAAGAACAGAAGCTTGCGGCGGCGGAAAAGTTATTTCGTGTGGCTCTCTGGTATATTGGGAATATTTGAAAATTTATAGATGCGGAATTAGGTCAAGAGGTGCCACGAGGGGCCCACAAGCCTGGGGGGTGCGCCTACCCCACTGGGTGCGCCTCCCAAACTTGTCACTCCCTCGTGACTCCTCCGGTCTTCTCCCGAACCTTCTAGGGTCTCTCTTGGTCCAGAAAAAATTAATCCAAAGTTTTTTTGTCCGTTTGATATTGATTTTCTGAAAAGCCAAAAACAAGCTAAAAAACAGCAACTGGCACTGGGCACTAGGTTAATAGATTAGTCCCAAAAAATGATATATAATTGCATATAAAACATCCAATATTGATACTATAATAGCATGGAACAATCAAAAATTATAGATACGTTGGAGACGTATCAAGCATCCCCAAGCTTAATTCCTGCTCGTCCTCGAGTATATAAATGATAAAAACAAATTTTTGATGTGGAATGCTACCTAACATATTTATCATGTACTTCTTCTTTCAAGGTATGAATATTAAGATCCGAATGATTCAAAGCAATAGTCTATAATTTGATATGAAGACATCAATACTCAGGCATACTAACAAACAATCATGTCTTTCAAAATAAAAATGCTAAAGAACGCTATCCCTATAAAATCATATAATCCTGTCATGCTCCATCTTCCACTAGTGCAGAAAAGCCTAGCTATGGCGTGCCAAAAACGGCCTTGCTGGCGTGGACACACGATGCCACCAATATGGCGCCATTGTTAGAAAATAGTGCTGGCGTTGGCCCTACGCCAGCAGTATTTTGGTGGTTAATGGCGTGCCACATGGCCAACGCCAGCAGTAATTTTCATCAGTAATGACATTCCATGTTTTCCCGACGCCAGTAATTTGATTTTTAGATTTGAAATAAAAGTTGTACAACATCGTTCCCAACCAAAATGGCAGCACAATCCAGTTTAAGAACAGTAATTAAATCAACCTTAAAAATTACTAAATAGACCCAATAACAACATTTAAGTTCAAGAGTGCACTTATTGATATAGTTCAACAAAGTAGGCAAAGTATCACATGAATGTACAGGTTCAAATAAATGGAGGTGGTAATAACATGAGATCTTCCATGCATGCCAACTAGCTAACTACACTTTTCGGCGGGCGGACTCAGGGTCATAGTCTGGAGTAAGTGAACCATCGTCGTCGCTGCCAGCAGGCCTGTAGTAGACCATGATCTCGTCATGATCATAGTCGAGGTAGAATGTGGCTCTCTTCCCAGCTTCCATCTCGTAAGCAGTTGCAAGGGCTCTCCAACCAGGGCAATCGAAATAGGTGCGGTTTGGCTCATTGGTGACAAGACAATTGAATTTTTGGGCCGTCAGCATCTTCATGAGGGTGCACTGGAATGTGATGGTGGCATCAAGTGGAACTCGAGACTTCTCTAAGAAGTCACGCCTTGCCCCGCAGGGATGACCTGAGCAAAATTGACAGAAAGAACTAGCTAGTTAGACAATTTTGGGCACAACCGTATCCATCATATGAAACTCAATCAGAACATGTTCTACTAAAACATACCGTCCTAGTGAGGAAGTCATTCGGAAGATCAATGAAGAACATCTTATCCCTTTGGCATCTCATTGAACCACATGTCTCACATGGGGCAATCTTTACTGCTTTCATTAAGTTGACAAAAATAAGCATACATAACAGATTCATAGATATAATGCAACATATAAGCAGTTAAACTAGCGCTACCCGACCATCTAGATATTAACACATACTTCTAATTAAGCAGTTCTACAAACCATGCGTACTTCAAACATAAAACATGCATAAAGTTAAACAGTTCATACAAAATATGTAGCGCTACCCATCTAGCAAGCTAGTGGCCAGAGGGACCAGCCTCGTGGTCCCTAGTGGACCTACGACACCCCTGCTGACCCTCCTCCTCACGCTCCAAGGCATCCCAGTCTATGGGATCCTCCTCCGCGCTCTTCCTGGCTGCATACTGAAGTAGCATCATCTTGTTGGTCTCCACGAGTTTCTCATCTCTCGCAAGCTCGCTCACCAATGGGTCAAAGAACTGCATCTTCGCCTGTTTGTTCTCCTTCCCCTCAGCCCTAGTGCATATCCGAATGCCCGGCGGTGCGAGGAACTTCGCGTACTCACGACACTCAGGGAAGTTCAGAATCACCCCTTCCTGAAAGAACTCTACCGCCATGGTATCATAGGCGCGCGTCGCTAACTCCGGGTGTCCCAGTGGCCAAGCTCGTGGACGACATTGTCCTTCCTAATGGTGGCATAGTACTTATTCCCCTTCGGACGCACACCATGAAACTTTGGAGCCATCTGTTACGGTGCATATATAACTAACAAGTTAGTAAAAATTGGGCATATTGACGAGTACCTGCAAAACCTACAATCTACAATGTAATTAAACGTACACTACATAGAATACAATAAAAATTACACTAAAATCATACTCTACAATGACTACAAGTACATTACGTAGAAGTACAATAAAACTACACTAAAATCTTATACTAAAATTCTACACTACACTAAAATCATATACTAAAATTCTACACTACACTAAAATCTTATACTAAAAATTGTACACTACTCTTACACAAAAACTTCTACACTACAACTACACTACAACTCACCGGCGGCGGCGGAGACGGCGAGGGGGCGTTGCAGGGTGGAGGCGATGGGGACGGTGGGGTGGAGACAACGGGGGCGGCGCCGGTGAAGGCGGGGGCGGCGGCGAGGGGGAGACGTAGGCGGAGAAGACGAAGATGGCGACGTAGGCGGAGAAGACGAAGACGGCGACGGCGGCGGAGAAGACGGCGAGGGGGCGGGGGCCGGGGGCGCTGTCGGCCGTGGCGGCGGCACTGGGCATGGATTTGGAGTGGTTGGGGAATGGGGATGCGGTGGGTGGATGGTTAATTAATTAGTCAAACGGGGTTGGCGTTGTAATTGCTGGCGTTGGCCTACGTGGCGAACGCCATTGCTATTGTCTTCAATTTTATTAATTTTTTTTATTTTTATTTGTTAGACACATTGTTTTTATATTCATATAGATATTTAGTTTATTATTTTATTGTGTTCTTATTCTATTATTTATTATTCTATTAATTTTATATTAAATTTTATTATTTTGTGTAAATATATAACATACTAAAAAAATAGTTGAAGACCAATAATTAGAACAACATCGATCTCATTAATCTGGCCTAGATACATAATAGTTGAAGGATGAAAACAATAACAAATATATATAAATTCTACTACTTGAACTAGACTAAGAACATCATCAGTGTAATGACTCCCATGAGAAAAAATGCTGCCACCGATCCAGCTGGGAGAACGAGGCCAAGTATAACACCAGCTAAAAGTGCATATCGAGGCATCTTGAATTTTTGGATTTGGCCACGCATCACATCATTCTTGAGCTGCATCTCATCTATCTGTTGTCTCAGTGATCCAATGGAGTACTCAAGCAACTCGCTTACGTACTTCTGCACGAGATCAACCCATATCCATGTGTAGCAACATTTTGTCCCTGGTGTCTGTGGATCACAATATATATACATAAACATAGCTAGTCATGTGAGCGACAGTAGATCAACGATATAGAGTTGAATTGTGCAAATTAGCAGAAATAGACAGAGAGGTATTTTCTGTCATATTATACCTTTTCATGGTTAGCGCAGATGTAGAACTCTCGCTCCAGATTCCATTCTGTGTGCGACATATGCTTATCAACAGGGTGTCGACAGCCGCAAAGCAGCATAGGTGTCCTTCCTCGATTCGCGGCAACTTCGGCGGTGGCGTAGCTGCCGGGTCGAACGGACGTCGCGCTACAACGGGATGATTCGCCGGACAGGGCCGGCTGCATTGGCCATGGCGAGCTCATGTCGTAGCCAACGGGGCCAGAGAAGAGCTCGGCCAAGGCGGCGTTGTCCCAAACTTTCGACACGCCCCGCCGACGTGGGCTCGCACGCGGGGCTCGTGCCGATTCGACAAGCTCCGGTGGGTCCATTGTCACCAAAAGCAGCTAGCTAAAAGGGAGTAGAATTTTATGGAGAATGGAAGTGAATGTAAACAAGGCTGCCAACACATCTATATATATATATGCAAAACTTAGTGCTGGCGTTCCACAGAAGGGCACGACAGCACTAGAAACATTATCTATGGCGTGTGTACGTAGACTACGCTAGCAGTATCTTCCAAGTGGTCAGCGCAGCAGGGCCCACATAGCATTGACGTCAGGCAAATTAGCCACGCCAGCACTACCCATATATAGTTGGCGTACAAATTTAGCTGACGCCAGCACTATTTGAAAAAAATAGTGCTGGCATTGACGGAAAATGGCGCGCCACCAACGTAAGTTGTGGCTAGCCGTTTTTTCACTAATGTTCTTACCATAAAGTATTTATCATACACAACCCCAGAGACAATCAAGCAATTGGTTCCTACTTTTTTACGCGCTTCAGCTTTTTCAACCCCCACGCAATATATGAGCACAAACCATGGACATAGCACTATGGGTGGAATAGAATATGATGATAGAGATTAATAAGGAGAAGTCAAAAAAGGAAGATAGTATCACATCGACGTGGCTAATCAACGGGCTATGGATATGCCCATCAATTGATGTCAATGCGAGGAGTAGGGATTGCCATATAACAGATGCACTAGGAGCTATAAGTGTATGAAAGCTCAAACTGAAACTAAGTGAGTGTGCATCCAACTTGCTTGCTCAAGAAGACCTCGGGCATTTGAGGAAGCCCATCATCGAAATATACAAGCCAAGTTCTATAATGACAAATTTCCACTAGTATATGAAAGTGACAACATAGGAGGCTCTCTATATGAAAAACATGGTGCTACTTTGTAGCACAAGTGTGGAAAAGGATAGTAACACTGCCCCTTCTCTCTTTTTCTCTCATTTTTTTGGGCTCTTTTTGGCCTCATTTTTTTTATTCCCTCACTGGGACAATGCTCTAATAATGATGATGATCACACTTCAATTTACTTACAACTCAAAATTACAACTCGATACTAGAACAAATATGACTCTTTATGAATGCCTCTCACAGTGTATCAGGATGTGCAATGATCTAGCGTAACATGTATAAAAAATGACGAACGATGGCTGAGCTACAAATACTATGTCAGCTATATGATCATGCAAAGCAATATGACAATGATGATGTGTGTCATATAAAAAGAATGATGGAAGTTGCATGGCAATATATCTCGGAATGGCTATGGAAATGCCATAATAGGTAGGTATGGTGGCTGTTTTGAGGAAGATATAAGGAGGCTTATGTGTGATAGAGCGTATCATATCACGGGGTTTGGATGCATCGGCGAAGTTTGCACCGACTCTCGAGGTGAGAAAGGGCAATGCATGGTACCGAAGAGGCTAGCAAATTGCGGAAGGGTGAGAGTGTGTATAATACATGGACTCACATTAGTCATAAAGAACTCACATACTTATTGCAAAAGTTTGTTAGCCCTCGAAGCAAAGTACTACTACGCATGCCCCTAGGGGGAGGTTGGTAGGAGTTAACCATTGCGCGCCCCCGACCGCCACGCAAAGGAAGAAAATCAATAATAAATCATGCGCCAACTTCTTAGCATAACGAAAGACCATACGTGCATGCTTCGGGAATCACAGACCTTAACACCAATATTCTTACTAAACCACAATTATCCACTAGTACCTCCCACATATTACCATCTTTATATCGCAAAACTATTGCAAGGAATCAAACTTATCATATTCAGTGATCTACATGAAAGTTTTTATTATATCCTTCTTGAATACTTATCATATTATGACCAATTTCATAACCCATGCATATTACCATTATTATTTATTAGACTCTCAAAAAGATATAAGTGAAGCATGAGAGTGCAACTATTTCTTTAAAATATAACCACCACCATGCTCTAAAAGATATAAGTGAAGCACTAGAGCAACTGCCTAGCTCAAAAGATATAAGTGAAGCACATAGAGTATTCTAACAAATCACGAATAATGCATGTCCCTTTCAAAAAGGTGTGTTCAGCAAAGATGATTGTGGCAAACTAAAAAGCAAACAAAGCAAAGACCACTATAATACACGATGCTCTAAGCAAAACACATATCATGTGATGAATAAAAATATAGCTCCAAGTGATATACCGATAGATTGTAGACGAAAGAGGGGATGACATCCGGGGCATCCCAAGCTTAGACGCTTGGGTCTTCCTTGAATATTACCTTGGGGTGCCTTGGGCAATCCCAAGCTTAGGGTCTTGCCGCTCCTTATTCCTTCATCCATCGTGGTCTCGACCAAAACTTAAAAACTTCAGCACACAAAACTTAACAGAAACATCGTGAGATCTGTTAGGATAACAAACAAATCTTAAACTTTAGGTGGTGTTATAAATTGATTCATATTTAATATTAGCATAATTCTATTGTACTCCAACTTCTCCATGGCTTATACCCCCGATAGAATCCATAGATTCATGAAAATAAGCAAACTATGCAACAAAAACAGAATCTGTGTAAAACAGAACAGTCTGTAAAGATCTATTTAAAAGATATACTTTTGTAACTCCAAAAATTCTGAAAAATTATAACAACATAAAAAATTCATATAATAATACTGTGTAAAAAATTCCAAATTTTATCACGCTCCAGTAAAATCAAGAAAATTCTGCACTGGACTCAAAAGTTTTTGTTTTCAAACAGCATCAATTATACTATCATCTAAATCATCCCACAAGGCATTACTTGGCACAAACACTAAATAAAAGATGAGAACACAATCATTACAGTAGCTATAATTGTGAAAACACACAAAATAGAAAACAAAGCAAAAATTGAAGATATATATTGGGTTGCCTCCCAACAAGTGCTATTGTTTTATGCCCGTAGCTAGGCATAATGCATAGTTTCAAATATTATCATCCTTCAAATTAATTCCATAGGTGGCCCTCATAATGGATTCATATAGCCTTGCTACACTGCTACACATACACATGCTCATACCAGCCTAAAGTCGCTAAACACACACACACACACACACACACACACACACACACACACACACACACACAACTGCTACTTGTGAGCTGCGTTGGGACTTCCTCGAAGACGAGAGGATGATGCAGTACAGTAGAGATAAGTATTTCCCTCAGTTAAGAACCAAGGTTATCAATTCAGTAGGAGAACCACATAGAACCTCGTTAGCAGCACCTCCACACACAAAAGAAAATACTTGCACCCAACGCAAACAAGAGGGTTGTCAATCCCCTTGGCGGTTATTTGCAAGGATTAATTCTGATAGTGATAGATAGATAAATAAATTGCAAAACAAAATAAAGGAAATAAAATTGCAGCAAGGTATTTTTGGATTTTATATATGATAGATAAATGATCCGGGGGCCATAGTTTTCACTAGAGGCTTCTCTCTCGAACACATACCATACGGTGGGTAAACAAATTACTGTTGGACAATTGATAGAAAAGCGCATAGTTATGACGGATTCATGGCAATGATCATGTATATAGGCATCATGTCCGAGACAAGTAGACCGACTCCTCCTTGCATGTACTACTATTACTCCACCCATCGACCGCTATCCAGCATGCATCTAGGGTATTAAGTTAATGAAAACAGAGTAACGCCTTAAGCAAGATGACATGATGTAGACAAAGTAAACTCAAGTAATATGAATAAACCCATCATTTTATCCTTAATGGCAACAATAGAAATACGCGTCTTGTCCCCTACTTTGTCACTAGGATAGAGCACCGCAATATTGAACCCATCACAAAGCACCTCTCCCATTGCAAGATAAATCAATCTAGTTGGCCAAACCAAACGGATAGATCGGAGAGAAATACAAAGCTATAACAATCATGCATAAATAAGTTCAGAAAAGACTCAAATATTTCTCATGAATAATCTGATCATAAACCCACAATTCATCGGATCCCAACAAGCACACCGCAAAAGAAGATTACATCGGATAGCACTCCAAGAAGATCGAGGAGAACATGGTATTGAAGATCAAAGAGAGAGAAGAAGCCATCTAGCTTCTAGCTATGGACCCGTAGGTCTGT
The DNA here is from genome assembly GCA_039707655.1 of Elymus sibiricus. Lineage (NCBI taxonomy): Eukaryota > Viridiplantae > Streptophyta > Magnoliopsida > Poales > Poaceae > Elymus > Elymus sibiricus. The sequence continues at coordinate 51,984,236 of CM077668.1, forward strand.
GGTAAACTACTCACACATCATCATAAGGGCAGCAAGGTTGATGTTGAAGCCCTCCGTGATCAATTCCCCCTCTGGCAGGGTGCCAAAAAAGGCCTCCAAATGGGATCGTGGAAGAACAGAAGCTTGCGGCGGCGGAAAAGTTATTTCGTGTGGCTCTTTGGCATATTGGGAATATTTGAGAATTTATAGAGGTGGAATTAGGTCAAGAGGTGCCACGAGGGGCTCACAAGCCTGGTGGGCGTGCCTCCCGAGCTTGTCGCTCCCTCGTGACTCCTCCGGTCTTCTCCCGAACCTTCTAGGGTCTCTCTTGGTCTAGAAAAAATTAATCCAAAGTTTTTTCTCCGTTTGATATTGATTTTCTGAAAAGCCAAAAACAAGCAAAAAACAGCAACTGGCACTGGGCACTAGGTTAATAGGTTCGTCCCAAAAAATGATATATAATTGCATTTAATTGCATACAAAATATCCAAGATTGATACTATAATAGCATGGAAAAATCAAAAATTATAGATACGTTGGAGACGTATCAACAACCCATACAAATGAGAGGGAGAGTACATGAAGGGAATTACCTTGGGCGTCTGTTCATGTTGATGATCATGAGGTGGAGGGGGTAGAAGAGTAACGGTAGATGAGTGCAGCTGGCGGTGTCAGAGAGGAAGAGGATCGGGCGGCGATTGCGGAGACTACGAGTAGGGGGGCAACGGCGGCCGAGGTGAAACAGGGATAGCACAGAGCCGGTGGTCGGGACCTCAGCATCCGATCTTGTTGGTGCAATAATTTGCCTCCTTATGTTTTGGAGATTGTTAACATAAACATTAAGGGACTGATGTGTTTGCTAGTGCACACTGAGTAACAGGTCCCTGGAGTCAAGAGGAGTTTGGTTCAAACTCCGAAGAAACTCCGCTGCGTGGCAGTGAAAGTTATCACCGAAGATTATGACGACAAGAGTGACCCCTCAAAAATTGTTGATGCAAAGCAATTGATTCAGTGCTCATCCGAAGAAAGTGACTGCGGCCGAGAAGATTGAAGATGAAGTGAAGACATAGCATTTATTTCGTTGTTTCTCTTCTCTTCATTGAGTCATAGGACCACCGTACTACTAAGAGCGGTGTAGCGTTCGAAGCTTTGATTCTCTGATGCTAAACCCAAATCCTATGAAAGTTGCGAGAGAAATCTCTTTGTGTTCTGAGCAAATACCTACCAACAAGAGACTGTGATTTTCTTCGCTGCGAGGGATTTGTCTCTGACCGAGGAGTTAGCATTACTTGTTCCTCAAGTAACGTTACTGTTGCTCTTAAAATCCGACCGTTGTGAACGTGTCGGTTGGCAATTGGCTGGACCGCATGTCCAAAATGGTCATTTCCCATCAGGGAAGGCTGCGGCTATAAATAGCCACCCCGCACCGGCGTTGTCCGGTGGCTGCTCCGTTTGATTCTGAGAAGATTGTTGAGCAACCCCCTCTCCGAGTTATTTGAGTTTAAAATCCACCGAGAGAAAACCCCAGAGCCGAAAAAATAGATAGTGGTTCAGCATCACTCGAATCTAAGTCCAGTACGCTCCGCCTATTACTCTTGAGAGCTGTGAACTCTCTAGACGGTTAGGTGTCAATTTCTTCAGAGACCAAGAGTAATTGTGGTTCTCGAAGAAGAAGTCTGTAAAGGTTTGGAGATCGCCTCAAGCATCTACCACGAGTGATCGGCATTGGTTGACAAACCAATTATCGAGGAGAATAGGGCGAAGAGAGTTTATCTTCTGTGTTAAATCACAACCCCTCCAACCAGACGTAGTCCTTTTGTAGAAGGGCGAACTGGTCTACCAAATTCCTTGTCGCCATCGAGCATCACTGGTCACCTCTGCTACTCCCCTTTACATTCGAACTATGCTATATGACATATTTCAATCATGTGATTTGTCTCGATGCATGCTCTTAGTTTCCATTCGGTAGTTTGTATTCGCTCACTGTACTCTGTTTTCATTCGCTCCGCTGCTGGGTTCCGAGAGTTTTGATATTTCCGAAGAAAATTTAAAACTCCCATTCACCCCCCCCCCCCCTCTCTGGTAGACATACTTCGTTCCTACAATTGGTATCAGAGCAAGGTACTCCTTGACTCTGTTCATTTTGGTCTAACCACCTTGGAGTTTAAGTATGTCTTCAGTGAGCTACAAGTCGCACCTCAAGATTCCCATCTTCGATGGGACGGACTATCCCTTCTGGAAGGAGAAGATGAAGATCTGTCTCCGAGCTATTGATGATGATATGTGGAACGTGGTGCAGAATGTATTCGTGGTTGAAGTGCCCCAGGTCCCCACTGACCACGAAAAGAAACTCATTCAAATGGATGCTCAAGCTAAAGATGAAATTGGTGGCCATCTCTCTCGTGCTCAATTTCTTCGCTATCGTCAGTGTAAAACTGCAAAGGAATTGTGGGACATTCTCGAAAAGATAAATAAGGGTGTTTCAACTCAGAAAGAAGCTCGCATTGATACTCTTCGGGTGAAGTTTAATTGGTTCAAGCGAATCGGAAATGAAAGCTGTCGGCAAACTTTCGATCGTCTGAGTGACATTGCAAACGAGCTGCAAGGTCTCGGTGCCAAAGACATCACTGATCACGAAGTTGTGAAGAAGCTGCTCCGATCCCTTGACAGTTCATTCGATACACTAGTTCTGATGATTCGGGAGGGAGATGATTTCAAAGTTCTCGACTCCGCTGATATCATGGAAAGGCTCAACACCCATGAGCAACAAGAAGAAGAAAAGAGAGATCGCTATGGCTCAAGTCACCGAAAAAGTCATGCTCTCAAGGCTGTGGCTGAATCTTCTTCAGAAGGAAATGCCGAAGAAGATTCAGATGACCCAGAAAGGATCAGCAGATCTCGCATTGATCACGAAAAGATTCTAGCGCCTTCAAAGGAAAAATCAGTTTCAGAAGAAAGGATCCAGCAACTCTGGTGGCTCCAAATCTTCATCAAAACCTACTAGAGATTACACCTGCTTCAAGTGCAAAAAGCCAGGACATTTCATTTCGGACTGCCCTCTCTGGGAAGCTGAAATTCGTGCCAGTGGAAGATATGATTCAGGAAACAACCATGGCAAAGGCAAGAGCAAGAACTACGACTCCGATGATGAGAAGAAAACAAAGAAGTTCTTCAAGAAGAAGGATAGCTCCTCCAAGTCCTCGTCAAGATCTTCCTCAAGGAATCCCTCCAAGTCCTCGTCCAACCGCAAGAACACCTCTCGCAAGGCCAAGGCGTACATCGGCAAGGAGATGGATTCCGATGAAGTAGAGTCATCTGACTCCGAAGAAGTTGACGAATCCGATGAGGATTCTGATTCCGGCATGGCTGGCATAGCATGTGCCTCTACTCCTACATCGAACTTCTTCGAGAATCATTCGAGCGACAACGAATCTCCTGCCTACTGCTTCATGGCCAAAGCTTCGAAAGAAAAGGACTATGTCTCCGGGTGCACCGAATGGATAATGGATAGTGGATGCACTAGTCATATGACCGGAGACAAGTCGTTGTTTGTCGACCCCAACTTAACTGCTTCATCTCAGAAGTATATTACTTTCGGCAACAACAACAAAGGAAAGGTAATTGGGTTAGGTAAAATTACTATATGCAAGGACAAGAACATTGATGATGTTTTACTTGTTCAGTCTCTCGGATTCAATCTCATGTCAGTTGGCAAGCTTTGTGATCTAGGCATGCTAGTTCTATTTTCATCATCCAAATGCATTGTATTTATGGCCTCTGACAATTCCTTCGTCTTCGAGGGAAATAGAAAGGGTAATTTATATATTGTGGATTTCTCTAAGGGTCCCTCAGTCCAAACTTGTTTGCTTGCAAAAGCAACCGAAGGATGGTTGTGGCACCGAAGACTTGGTCATGCAGGTATGAGAAATTTGCAGACTCTCATGAAGAAAAATCATCTTCGTGGAATTCCTGATGTGAAATTCGACAAGGATCGTCTCTGTGCTGCGTGTGAAGCTGGTAAATTGGCCAAGAAGCACCATTCGTCAAAAACTGTCATGACCACAACAAGACCACTGGAAATTCTTCATATGGACTTATTCGGGCCTCAAAACTATGCAAGTTTCGGAGGCAGTCATTATGGTCTGGTTATTGTTGATGATTTCTCTCGATACAATTGGGTATTCTTTCTCGAGGACAAAACCTGCACCCAAGACATCTTCAAAAGATTCGCCAAGAAGGCTCAGAATGAATATGATGTGCGAATTAAGCATGTCAGAAGCGACAATGGTACTGAGTTCAAAAATACTCATATCAAAGATTTTCTCGACGAACATGGTATAACTCATGAGTTCTCTGCCGCATACACTCCCCAACAGAATGGAGTTGTTAAGCGAAAGAATATAACTCTCATCGAAATGGCGAGAACAATGCTCAGTGAGTATAAAACTCCCATCCGTTTCTGGGTTGATGCTATTAACACTTCTTGTCATGTTCTCAATCGTGTTTATCTTCACAAATTCCTTAAGAAAACCTCATATGAGCTTATCACTGGCAAGAAACCGAATGTTTCTTATTTACGTGTTTTCGGTGCACCTTGCTATATTCGTGACATGAATCATAACTCCAAGTTTGCACCTAAGGCACATGAAGGTTTTCTTCTTGCTTATGGCTCGAACTTGCATACTTATCGTGTCTATAACACTCACCACGGGAAAGCTATGGAAATGGTAAATGTGCGGTTTGATGAATCTAACGGCTCCCAAAAGGAGCACTTGCCTAATGTGATAGATGAACCTCCGATCTCGGATGCTATTCGGCAAATGGCCATTGGAGACGTCAGGCCAGTCGAAGGAAATACACCTCACTCTTCCGATGATGATGCCCCCATAGCTCGAAGAACACGCCAATCTACTGCCGAAGAAAATGCCGCACCGAACACAAATGGCAACCCAAATGCAAGTGCAAATCAAAATGGCAATCCCGATGATAATGGCGATACCAATGCCCATCCCGATGCTGATACTGAGGAAAATGAAAATGATCATCAAGAAGGAAATCCTCTCCCACGAGTGGCAAATCGAGTTGATCCAGCATTAATCCTCGAAGATCTCGAGAATCCAGGTTACCGACCCACAACTCGTTCTCGCACCCGTTTGGCTAACTACTATGGCAGCTTCTCCTTTGTCTCATTGACAAAACCTACCAAGTATGAGGAAGCCATGAATGATCCCGATTGGATGAATACCATGCAAGAAGAGTTGGTGCAATTTGAATTAAATGATGTGTGGGAATTGGTTGACAAACCGAATCCTAAGAAGCACAATATCATCGGCACAAAATGGATCTTCCAAAACAAGCAAGATGAAAATGGCATTGTTGTGAAAAACAAAGCGCGTCTTGTCGCTCAAGGGTATACACAGGTAGAAGGTATTGATTTCAGTGAAACATATGCTCCTGTTACTCGCCTTGAGGCAATTCGTATTCTTCTCGCTTATGCAAACTACAATGATATTCTACTTTATCAAATGGATGTGAAAAGTGCCTTCCTTAATGGTGAAATTGATGAGGAAGTATATGTTAGGCAGCCACCTGGCTTTGAAAACCCTCAGTTTCCTAACAAAGTTTTCAGGTTGAAAAAGGCACTGTATGGGCTGAAGCAAGCCCCTCGAGCTTGGTATGACACTCTGAAGAGGTTTCTGCTCGATAAAGGGTTCAAGCCAGGATCCACTGATTCCACTCTTTTCACTCATGCTATTGATGGTGATCTATTCGTGTGTCAAATTTATGTGGATGATATTATCTTCGGTTGTACTAACAATGCATGCAGCATGGAATTCGGACGAAAGATGTCCGAGAAATATCAAATGTCTATGATGGGTGAACACAAGTTCTTTCTCGGACTGCAAAACCGTCAACAGGATAATGGAATTTTCATATCTCAGGAGAAATATCTGAGAGACTGTCTGAAGATGTTTAAAATGCAAGATTGCAAACAGAAGGGTTACAAAACTCCCATGCCCATGAATGGCCAGCTGGACGCAGATGTGTACGGTAAAGATTACGATCAGAAAGCTTATCGTTCGATGATTGGTTCTTTGCTCTACTTATGTGCATCCAGACCTGATATTATGTTGAGTCTTTGTATGTGTGCTCATTTTCAAGCTGCACCAAAAGAATCACATCACCAAGCGGTCAAGCGTATTCTGAGATATTTGGCTCACACCCCCACCTTAGGTTTATGGTATCCTAAGGGAGCATAGTTTGACCTCGTTGGATATTCAGACTCAGATTATGCAGGTGACCGGGTTGACAGGAAATCTACTTCGGGGACATGCCATTTCCTCGGTAGATCATTGGTTTGTTGGTCATCAAGGAAGCAGAATTGTGTCTCGCTCTCTACGGCTGAGGCCGAATATATTGCTGTTGGCGCCTATTGCACTCAGTTATTATGGATGAAGCAGACTCTGAAGGATTATGGCATCAAGGTCAAGAAGATCCCTCTATTGTGCGACAATGAGAGTGCGATCAAAATTGCACACAATCCAGTGCAGCACTCTCGTACCAAGCATATTGAGATCAGACATCATTTCCTACGTGATCATGTTGCTCGAGAGGATATTGTTATCAGTCACGTCAATACCGAAGAAAATCTCGCCGATATCTTCACCAAGCCTCTCGATGAGAAAAGATTCTGTGTGTTACGGTGTGAGCTAAATATCCTAGATTCCGCAAACGTGCAGTAAGCTGGACTCGGCACCCGTACCATCACTTCCACATCTTAGAAGGAATGGGTGCACAACACTCGAAGAGTTTGAAAATTTCGACAAAGTGAAATTTTCTTTCTGAGAGTGAATACATTAACGAAGAACTAGACTAACCGGGTGCCACGATAATTGTGCGATGCTCGGGGTCATACAGTTCTTATACGGTGGGTAACGCCACCACAATTTCTCTTCGTTGAGTTGCGTTTGAAGTTTTTGTGTTAGTCTGAATGTACTTCACTCATAGCTTCTCTCTCGGGTGTTTGTGTTTATTCGTCTGAGTGAAATACCTAGGACCCTGTTTTCCCTCTATTCTATCTCTTCCAGTCTATGTTGCTCCGTTATGAATGCACAAAATTCATCTCGAAACGAAACTTTATCTGGTGTCCTTGACCACGTTAAAGGTTCGGTCCGAACTTAATCTGTTTTGGCAAAAGCCGTCCAAAATTTGGGGTTTCCCGCCAAGTCTGGACCACGTTCTTTGGTGACGGTTGCCACGTGCCCTTCATCAACTGCCAGTTTATCTGGTCCGTTGAATCACAATAGTCCTCTGACTGTAGCCGTCCGATCAGATTCACCGGGTACGGTTATTTCCTCCTCGCATATATATATATACTGTGCCGCCATCCTCCCTCGATTCACTTCGCATCTCTGCCACCGTCACCTTCCGAAGCCCTACCGCATTGCTCCACCTCGAGCTCGACGACGCCGATCATCTTTGCCGCTTCGCTGCCGGAAAGAGGTCGCCGGAGTCATTCCTCGTCGTCGCGGATCATCTCCATCCCCGCGCCGCCGTAGTTGCTGCACATCACCGAGTTAGGGTATGTGTAGTGCGAACTCGTTCTTCCATTCATCCTGTTCCAGTTCGTCCGCGGTAGAAATTGCCTATTTTTACCTCATTTCACAGATCTTTACTGCTAGATAACTTGTGCGGATGTGGTTTGTAGTTGTCCCACGCATCCGAAAAATTTCTGATCTAGGGTTTGCGTTGTGTCTCGTACGAATGGAATGCTTAGCACGTTAACTAGTATATTCTTCGAACCTACTAGTTCGTTCTACACATTTCCTTCATCCGAAACATTTCTCAAAGTCTGCATCTACTTCTTTATCAAAAATGGTTTATTTTTCAAAATATTCGTTGTGTGCATTCGTAACCCTGTCCCCATTTTCCCTCGCATCTATCTTTATTCACAGGAAAATGCAGTCAATTGAGGATTCGGCTCAACCAGTGAGCCTGGCCGACAGAGATGATGTTGTTCTGGGGACAGCTGATGAATCCAAAGCTCCGAATGCCAAGGGCCCAACGGTAGGCCCATCAACCAGCAAGCGAAAAAGAACCGAGCAAAATGCCAATGAGCAAGAAGAGAATGCTCTGAAGAAGAAGAAGAAGGGTGGCAGACAGGCATACACAAACACAGCTGAGTATATCTCTCATGACCGGTACGATACTGTTCCAGGAGAAACCAAACACCAGAGAGATACGCGTCAACAATGGATTCGACGTCACTTGGTGCGCAAATGGTTCAACTATGAATTTGTTCATCCTCGGTTTGCTCAAAACTTTGCATTTCATCCACCATGGGGTGACTGCCGGGAAATTTCTCTCATAAAACCAAATGGTCCCCAAGAGAGACCACCTCCTCCACCAAATGCTCATGAGTCCTCCCTTCGTACACCCGAATCTTATCCTGATGAGCTTGCTAAGCGTCAGCGCAATGCCATCAAGCGAGCTCAGAGGGCTGAAAAGCAAAAGGCTCGTGAAGAGGAAAACCTTCACCTTCTCAAAGATGATGTCGAGAAGAAAAAGGCCTAAGGAAAATCTAAAGGTCGTTCTAAACGCAAGCATGATCCCAGCGCTGCTGCAAAGAGAAAGAGTGCACCAAAGAAAAGAAAGGCTGACATGAATGATTCTTCGGATGATGACCCTCCGCTCACCAAGGAAGAAGTTGCTGCTACTCTCAGCGAGGAAGTGAATATTACCACTTCAACTGTACTGCCTGATCTTCGGGTTCATATGGTTCCAGAAGCACCACCGAAGAAGATCACTGCTAGAAAAACTCCTGCTACCACTGTCACTATGAAACAGCATGTGAACACAACTCCTCATCCAGATGCTATCAATTTGAAAGATTTGCTAGTTGACACTCCTGTGAGTTCTGCAATGCCAGGCGAAAGTATTCCCAAGCCTGACTTGAGGAAAATCAAGGCGCCTACCGAGAAAAATGCTCCACAAGCTACTGCTCCGACGAAGAAGGCTGCTAAGTTTGCGCCTACCCTGACCCAGTTGTTGGCTTCCAAACCTCCTTCCGAGCAAGTTCCTGTGCAGACTGCTCCTATTGCCAAGTCTGATGCTCCTCACTACTATGATCACATATTCATCATGGAGCAGCTTGATAAATTTGTGGACAATCCATTAGATGGTAAAGTGGCATCTCTGCCTATCCCTGCTGAAGTTATTACACAGGCCACTTCCGTAGTTCAAGAACTGAGAGAAGATGCAGTTGAGATCAACTCTCTCTCTGCCGAACTAATTGACCTTGATGGTCGAATGAAAACTGCTTCTTCCAAATTTGTCATTAAAGCGCTCGAAGATTCTTACAAGGATGTCAACCGTGCCATGACTCTCCTCCGTCACAGAAGGTTGCGCTTTCACACAGATCTAGACGAAATTGTACGCAAGATCTGTGACGAACATCAAGCAAAGGTCACCGGCTACAATGATCTGGTCAAGGGCCACATTGATCAAGTTGCTCAGCAAAAGAAAAAGCAACGAAAGAGAATTGCGAAGAAAAATGTACCTCCTACTCCGAAGGAACAATCGCCTGTTCACCAATTTGCTCAGTCACAGAAAGAACAATCTCCAAAGCCAGCTATTCCTTCGAACCCACCAGTCATAGACTCGGATGCTCCTCCCTCGCCAAGGCCAACTGAATCAGTGCATGTGGCATCCCCTGCTCAAGCTGATATTCCCTCGCAAAGATCTGTTTCTGAGGAAGGTGAAATTCCTCGCTTCGAGCCCCAAACTTCTCCGGCTCATGAAGCTCCAAAAGTCTCGGCATCTCCTATTGTTGAGCAACAACAGATTCCAGTGGAACAATCTCAACCACCTCCAGTGCATGATTCAGCCTCAGTGCCTCAAGTGGATGAACCTGCCCTACTGCCTACTGCCTCTGCAGCACCTGTTGTGCCACATGCTCCCTCTCCACTCAAGTTAAGTATCGACACAACGACACGAATCCCAGAAGCTGGTCCTTCCGAACGGAAATTTGTCTCTGCTCGCCGTACTGACTCAGTTGTATATGGCGATGAATTTCTCTCTCCCGAAGAAGAACTTAAACACCCATACCCTCGTGAAGAGCTGCCTTTGTTCTCGTCAGGAGCGGGCGTGAAAGGTCCTCTTTTCAATCGGAATGCGCACCCCAAATTCTTTCAAGAAAGTCCGTATGATGGGCCGCGCACTTCGGAATCGCCTCGCTTCTAGACTAAGGAACATGCCATATATTACTCTCGGGTCCTCTATGAGAGCAGAAAGATATTTCCTCACGAATATCTGAACATTCTTGCAATGCGCAATATTGGCTGTTTCAATCAATTGCTTCAGGATCTGGATGATTTCTGCCTCACCAAGGTATTCGACTTCGAGTATCCTTGGAACAGAGATATTATCCTTCAGTTCTATGCTACACTGTATATCTCTGGCGATGAATCTGACAGCTCAAAATTGATTATGGAGTGGATGACCGAAGGAAAACGCATCAAATGCACTTCAACAGATTTTGTCTCGCACTTCCATTTCCCTCGCTTTGAGCATGGTGATACTGAAATTCGGGTTCACAACATTGATGTCATATCAGATGAAACTTTTCGGTGCACAATGGATCAAGAAAAGATTCATGACTACACTGGTCCTCCTCGACCTGAGCACTTAACTTTCGAGAATCAGACGCTATTTCACATGCTCTCCTATACAATTTGCCCTCTGGCGGGTATGAATCCGGACAAATCCATCTCAGATGTTCTTCGAAATGCTATATATGCAATCTCTGAGCGATACATCTTCGACGTGGAAGACATGTTTCTGCGTATTCTGAAGGATTCTGCACAATATCCCTTCTGCATCAAAGTGTTCGCGCCCTGGATCCAGAAAGTTATTGATCATGCAATGCGCACAGTGTATCTTGCGAAGGAAAACCACAAAAGCTTCATTCCTCCTGTTCGTGATACCTTGCAAGTCATGGAAGATATCACTTCGGGCAAATCGCCCGCATCAAGCCCCCAAGACTATCACAAGCAGTTTGACGGGCCACGTCTTCCTCAGCGCGACCGAAAGATTTCACCTCAACCTCCATCGCAACTCGAAGTCAGTTTGCGTACACAACAACTGCTGCTGCAGCATATTGCTGAGGATCGCCGCGAAAAAGAACATCTCGCCTCCGAACTAAATGCTCTCAACAATCGCACGAGGATCATGCATCTGATAACTGATGAAAACAAGAAGAGACTCTGGAAATTGCTTCGCAAGTTCTTCACCGAGAAACAACTCCTGAATGTCAATCTCCAAGAGCTCTATAACTATATTGACAAAGGCTTCACTGTTGAAGATTTTCAAGATCGGAGTACCCCTCCTCTTCCTGTTCGTGAGCCAACCACTGATCTTCTTCATCTCAAGCTTTGCAAACTGCTTGACGAGTCTGAAGCCACCTCACCGACCGAGAAACCTACCGAAGGCAATGTGCTATCCCGTGTTCCCCATGTGGCTCCTCCTCATGTACCCTCGTCTACTCAGCCCCAAGTTATTATTTTTGAAGAAAAATCTGATGCTGCTGAAGACGAAGACAATCCTGTCACTTACGAAGACGAAGTCACCTCGGACAGTTCTTCTAGAGATGCCACCAATTGAACCAAGTTCTGCGTTTTTGCACTCATGTTATTCGTCACCTTTTTGACACTCGTTGACAAAAAGGGGGAGAATTACATCGAGTCTCGATAGATTTGCTTTTTGTGTTTGGTTGGTTTTGGTTTCGTGCGAGTTTGCAACTTCTGGTTTAAGCTTATCTGTACTAAGTTGTAAAACTCGATAACTTCTGTGCTGTAATGTTAATAACCCCTCCTGCTACACCATTTCTCTCGAAGCATTTGTTTTGCAGGTGGAATTATTATCAGAAGTTATGAATGATTGCACTACGATCTTGATGGATTATATCTCATCTGTGCGAATCACTCTCCCAAATGATTGAAATTTCCTCCGTGTACTTCAATACTTGCAGGAGAATTTATCTCATATCTTTTTCCCTGCATACATTTAGGGGGAGTCTATTTCATCATCGAGCAAAGTAACACTTACTCACTCTTGTTCAAATTGCTTTACACTTATCTATCTTCACTTCGATGATTATCTGTTTTGTCAACAATCGTCCAAAAAGGGGGAGATTGTTGGTGCAATAACTTGCCTCCTTATGTTTTGGAGATTGTTGACATAAACATTAAGGGACTGATGTGTTTGCTAGTACACACAGAGTAATAGGTCCCTGGAGTCAAGAGGAGTTTGGTTCAAACTCCGAAGAAACTCCCCTGCGTGGCAGTGAAAGTTATCACCGAAGATTATGACGACAAGAGTGACCCCTCAAAAATTGCTGATGCAAAGCAATTAATTCGGTGCTCGTCCGAAGAAAGTGACTGCGGCCGAGAAGATTGAAGACGAAGTGAAGACGTAGCATTTATTTCGTTGTTTCTCTTCTCTTCATTGAGTCATAGGACCACCGTATTACTAAGAGGGGTGTAGCATTCGAAGCTTTGATTCTCTGATGCTAAACCCAAATCCTATGAAAGTTGCGAGAGAAATCTCTTTGTGTTCCGAGCAAATACCTGCCAGCAAGAGACTGTGATTTTCTTCGCTGCGAGAGATTTGTCTCTGACCGAGGAGTTAGCATTACTTGTTCCTCAAGTACTGTTACCGTTGCTCTTATAATCCGACCGTTGTGAACGTGTCGGTTGGCCATTGGCTGTACCGAATGTCCAAAATGGTCATTTCCCATCAGGGAAGGCTATGGCTAAAAATAGCCACCCCGCACCGGCGTTGTCCGGTGGCTGCTCCGTTTGATTCTGTGAAGATTGTTGAGCAACCCCCTCTCCGAGTGATTTGAGTTTAAAATCCACCGAGAGAAAACCCCAGAGCCAAAAAATTAGATAGTGGTTCAGCATCACTCGAATCTAAGTCCAGTACGCTCCGCCTATTACTCTTGAGAGCTGCGAACTCTCTAGACGGTTAGGTGTCAATTTCTTCAGAGACCAAGAGTAATTGTGGTTCTCGAAGAAGAAGTCTGTAAAGGTTTGGAGATCGCCTCAAGCATCTACCACGAGTGATCGGCATTGGTTGACGAACCAATTGTCGAGGAGAATAGGGCGAAGAGAGTTTATCTTCTGTGTTAAATCACAACCCCTCCAACCAGACGTAGTCCTTTTGCAGAAGGGCGAACTGGTCTACCAAATTCCTTGTCGCCATCGAGCATCACTGATCACCTCTGCTACTCCCCTTTACATTCGAACTGTGCTATATGACATATTTCAATCATGTGATTTGTCTCGATGCATGCTCTTAGTTTCTATTCGGTAGTTTGTATTCGCTCACTGTACTCTGTTTTCATTCGCTCCGCTGCTGGGTTTCGAGAGTTTTGATATTTCCGAAGAAAATTTAAAACTCCCATTCACCCCCCCCCTCTGGCAGACATACTTCGTTCCTACAGATGTGAAGAAGGGGACCTTGCTTGTGGTAGCCGGAGCTCGGCCATGCGGTGGCGGCGGCCACAGGAGCAAACCTAGCATGAGACCTTCCGATGGGAAATGGGGATTGTGTCGGGTGGAACTTGTGAAGGGAGGAAATGTAGCCTAACCGACAGTGACAATTCTACCGTAATATGTGATTTTGCGGGAGGCTAAACCTGTGTTTTGTCATTTTGGAGCCGGCTGGGAGGAGCGCTCCGAGGAAGAGTTGCATGGAGCCGGTGTAGAAATACACTCTTTGGTGCGGTTCTAGCTTCTAGAGCACCAGGAGCTGTAGAAGCCGCTCCTTGGTGCTCAAAGAAACACACCCTAGGTCTCATCACGAGTGACAACACTTGTGTCAAACATTTCTTCCCGAAAAGAAAAGTGGAAGCCTCTCAGCCTCTCCATTGTCGGATGCACACATCCATAATATGATTGAGGTTGATGCAATACATTGAGCCCAAAGTCATGAACAACATAGTACAATGGTACATTACAATGATAAAACCATGACAAGACATTTGCTAAACATTTACGATATAATCATCGTTCTATTACATCAATGTCTTCAAGAAGGCAGAACACACTGGAGTCGATGTCGCCAATTCAAACACGAGAGGGCAAGAACAAGGATTTTCATCCGAAATGTCAAGTCCAACACTATAAATACACTATGAGGAGAACGCCTTCAAGAAGGTAAGGATGAAAGTGTGTTGTTGTAGGGTCCACAAGTAATTGAGCACGAATTTTCATCCCATATATGTAAGTGTCCCAGTCACCATCTTCACGAGGATCTTCAAGAGGTGCGCCATCTAGCACCCCACGTTTAACCACCATGGTGTCCCCCAGCGGTACCTACCCAACAGGGCACGATCAAAATTCCTCGTGAATATGCACCAACCTTGCCCGGATCAACAATCGAGCTGGATTGGTAGTCCTCCGCCTCACAAATAATCCATTAGGTGTTTTTATAGTCCATTGGCCTTGCATAAATGACCACCTGTATCCTTAGTGGGGCAACAAACTAGGAGTTTTGTAGTCTATTCTAAAAAGAGAGAAGTCCACTTTTCAACCCTCAACTTACCACATCGTTTATCACTTCAACCCTTTACTCCAAAACCAACTATTTCACACCCTCAACTCTCAATACGGTTCTGGACTCAATCATAGGCTCGATTGAACCCGGTTTTCCTCGACGAGGCTGATTTGACCCGTTGAGAGCCTTGTCCATAGTATTATTTGGTCAATGCTCCTTGTCCATGAGTTTGACGGTAGTATTATTTGGTCCATGCTCCTAGTGCATGAGTTTGACAGGCTTCATCCTCTTTCACGAGTCACTTGTCTCTTAGATCCATATTGACTTCATGTTTTGACTTTCCTTTTTATGTCACTAATCTTACCATCTTATGGTGTTCTTGCTTGCCTCATGGCCCTCTTGGAGGAGGGGGTGTCCGAGAGCTCAGATACCTCTTGGGCGCGGTGCAGTGGTGTGTTCGAGTGGACTAGGATTGTAGCCTAGCGCATTTTCGGCTTCGACATGCAGTGGTTTCGCTCGTCTCCTACTTTTTACAAATGACCTCGTCGTCATCGTTCCTTCTCACGCTCCCTCGCAAGATCGGCGCTCCCCGGACTGTAACGAGAGGGCACCGCTCCGTCGCCAGTGTGGCGCGGAGGTTGCGGTAAAGTCCCATGGTACTTCGAGGAGACACGTATTCCTTGCTCGTCGGAGCTCGCTGGTGCCTCATGTTGTGGTTCAAGTACTATTGTGCTTATGCCCGACGAGGTGGGGGCTTCTAGTGGTGCATGTCATGCGCATTGTATTAGGTTGTTTTCTTATCTGTTTCGGTTTTCTTGATCTACTTGATAGTAGGGTTGTCTCAACGCCTTGTATCGTTCGGCCATATGGATTTATCTATATCCGTAAAAAAAGGGTCGATAATGGCAATCACAATTGGGCGAAATCTAAAGATTTATTCGCCACCGAGCTGACATTGACGCCACAAAGCAGCCGGCAGAACACAACGATAACTTTAACTACCCCTGTCAGTCATGGAGCATTAGAGCAACTCCAACGCGCCGAACCAAACGGACGCGCGCTATGTCCGCTTTTCGTCCGTTTGGGTCGCCCGCCCGCGCGTCGTCCGCCCTCTTTTTCGTTTGGGTCTGCAGTGCGCCCAACGCGTCGACCCATTTTTGCCCTCGCGGCCGGCTTGTCATTGAAACTAAATAAAAACATTTTACATAGTTCCACAACGAAAGAAAAATATTTCATAGTTCACAAGCCAAATAAATATATCATTGTTTACAACACAAATAAAAATTAAATTGTCTCAAATACATGTAAAAAAAGATACATCTATTGGTTGCCAGCATCAGCCCACATATGCTCAACCAAATCATCCTGCAGCTGAATGTGAGTTTGCCAATCACGCATTTGATGATGAAATTGGGTGAACTATGCAAATGTTGCCGCTCCTCCATGCTCAGGCACAACATTGTCACCCTGAAACTGAAACCCTTGGTCGTACATACGTTCCGGCCGCTCATCCTCTACGATCATATTGTGCATGTTCACACAAGCAGTCATCACCTCGCACAACTTCTGGGTGCTCCAAGTTCTAGCAGGATACCGAACGATGCCCCATCTAGACTGAAGAACACCAAAGGCACGCTCCACATCCTTCCTAGCACTCTCTTGCTCTTGTGCAAATCTCCTCCTCTTCTCTCCTACAGGGTTGGAGATTGTTTTGACAAAAGTAGTCCACTGAGGATAGATACCGTCAGCTAGGTAGTATCCTTTGTTGTAGTTGTGGCCGTTGATGTTGACATTCACCGGCGGGTTGTTGCCTTCAGCAAGCCTTGCAAACATCGGAGAGCGTTGAAGCACATTGATATCATTGTGCGATCCGGCCATGCCGAAGAAAGAGTGCCAGATCCAGAGATCTTGTGAGGCCACGGCCTCAAGTATGATAGTGCAAGCCTTGACATGGCCCCTATACTGCCCCTGCCAAGCAGAAGGGCAGTTCTTCCACTCCCAGTGCATACAGTCTATGCTACCAAGCATCCCCGGGAAGCCCTTGCTGGCATTCATCGCCAACAAACAGGCTGTATCTTCTTCATTTGGCTCTCTCAAGTACTCAGGGTCAAACACTGCAATCACAGCCTTGCAGAACCTGTACATGGAGTCCAGGCACGTAGACTCGCTCATACGGACGTACTCATCAATGAGATCACCAGGAACTCCGTATGCAAGCATCCGGATAGCTGCAGTGCATTTCTGATAAGAGGAGAAGCCAATCTTTCCAAGGGCGTCCTCCTTGCACTGGAAATACTTATCGTACCCGACCACCCCCCTCCCGAATACGGTTGAAAACATGCCTAGCCATACGGAAACGACACCGGAATTGGGGATGTTTGAAGAGCGGGTTCGGTGTCTCGAAGTAGTCCTTCCAAAGAAGAAAATGGCCGATCTCTCGGTTGCGATTCAACGCCGGAGTGTGCCCCGGGATCGAGCCCCGGAACAACGGCCGCTGCCTACTAAGGTGGTCATGGACGACCAACACAGCAGCCACCATCTCCTCATCGTCGGATGAAGAATCATCCGAGTCGCAAAGGAAATTGTGGAAGAAAAACTCGTCGGCCGGGTCCATTTGTACCTTGCGGGCAAACCGTCGAACGGCTTGCGGGCGTCGTCGAAGAGGCAGGCCTGCGAAGAGCCGCGCGCCTCCCCTGGAGCAGGTAGATGGCCTGGCGGCGTCCGGCGAGCGTGGCGACGAGCGTGCCGGCGTTGTCGAAGGAGCTGGCCAGGGTCGCGGTAGGGGCCGAGGTGGTGCCCACGCAGGCCTCTGGGGTGGGAAGCTGCGGCGGCCCGGCGGTGGCGGCAATGTGGGAAGGTGTCGTGCTGCGGGGGAGCTATGTGGGCGTTGGCTGCTGGCGAGGGCACCGTAACTGGTCGGCGGCGGCAACGGGGTGGGGCGGCAGGGGGTTGCTGTCGATGGGAGGAAGGGGATGGACCGTGTGCCACAGACAGGCGGGCCAGGGGGAGGAGTAGGCGGGCGTCGCGGGCATCCGTTTCGTGTCCGCGCCGACGCAGATGAGGCCCAAATTTGGGCCGGAAATGGGTCGGCAGGCGGACGAAAAGCGGACACACGTCTGTTTGAGTCAGCGCGTTGAGCCGACTTTTGTGTCCGTTTTGACCCAAACGGACACGCGCGGACGAAATGGGTCACCGCGTTGGAGTTGCTCTTAGAGCATCTCCAGTCGTCCCCCCACGAGGCCCCCCAGGAGCACTTTTTAAGCGCCGGCGACAAAAAAATGTCCCAGCCGCACCCCCAGGGCCTCGTTTTGCGCCGGATTTGCACAAAAATTCATCCGGCGATCCCAGGCGAAACCCAAGATCCTGGGGGGCAGCTGGGGGGCACCGACGCTATTTTCTTTGCCTTTTTGGCCCACTGTCGGCGACTTTCCCCTCTTTCTCTCTCTCCTCTCTCCTCTGTCCTTTCTTTTTCTCTTTTTCTTCGCCACCGAGCACAACACAGGAGGGAGGACGCGAGGGACTTCCATGGCCGGCCGGTGCCACCTCTAGCCACGCCGCCGCAGCGTTCACCGGCGATGGGTGGAGGGACCAAGTGCTCCGTCGTCTTCCTCGGGAGAGCCAGCCACCGTCGACGTGCTCGCCGCGGGCAGCCTCCTCCGCTCCCCCGTCCGCGCTGCCGACGGGTCGGGGTCGAGGTCCAGCCCCACGCGCGCGGGCGTGGCCTGGGTGGGACGGGGCGGCGTGGCCGAGGACGAGGACGACGCGGCGGCCATGGCGGCTGCAAGCGCGGCGACGCCAGCTCCGCGCCATGCCGTCCCAGCACTTCCCCAGGAGCACGCCCCTGTCGCCGCTCGCCGAGTCCGGCGTGGCCGGCGTGGCGGACGGGCCGGCGGGCGGACGGGGTGGCGCGGCCTGGGCGCGGATGGGGCGGCATCAACCCCACGCTGAAGCTGGCGGAGCTGCTGCACTCGCGCGGGGTGCACGTCACCTTCGTCAACACGGAGCACAACCACGAGCGGCTCCTGCGGACGGGCAGCGCGCGCCTCGCCAGCCGACACGGCTTCCGGTTCGAGTCCGTCCCCGACGGGCTGGACGACGCGGACCGCGCCGCACCCGACAAGACGGTGCGGCTCTACCTGTCGCTGCGGAGGAGAGAGCCAGGGCGTGCTGCCCGTCACCTGCGTCGTGCTCAGCGGCCTCGCCAGCTTCATGCTGGGCGTCGCCGAGGAGCTCCGCGTGCCGTCCTTCGTCATCTGGGGCACCAGCGCCGTCGGCTTCGTCTGCACGCTCCGGCTGCGCCAGCTCAGGCAGAGAGGCTCCCGGCAGTTGTTGGGTGGGGGCACGGCTAGAAAAAATTTCACCCCCATGCCAAAATTTCCGCCGGCACAACCCCAAGCGGTTGAAAAAATGGTTCCTAAGGGGGCAAACGGCTGGAGATGCTCTTAGTGCTGATCTTCCCCAAAAGCACCGTTGCATGCATCTCGGAAGTGCACACTGGACTGAACTATGGAGTGGAAGCAAAGCAAACCTAGTCACCTACTAGGCTGACAAACCCCGGGTCAAACAAAGAATCAACGATTTCATGACAGGGCGGTGAGGTGACATTGTGCTCCACAAATCGGCCGAAAACCTCAGCCACGAATGATTGAATCCACGTGGGATAAAATACGCCAATAATTACCCGGTGCCGTCCCTCATTTCCTCCGTTCCTCCAAGTTGGCAGGCTATCGTATCTTACGTCTCTGCGTTTGACTGAGCCCAGGTCATCAGTTTCACGGGGCACGAGCTCAGTGGCTCATGTAACGGTGACGTCCACTGCACTGGGCGCGGCGCTGCAGACACAGCCTGCCGCTACAGATCGCCAGGAAAACGTTGAGAAAACGGGCGAAGTTTACCATGTCGACTGTCATCTAGCACTGGTCAGACGCTGTCAAAAATCTCCATGACAAGTACCTACCTGGCGTCCTGGCCTGGGTCCGCTTTTAGTACACAGCTTTCAATTCGAGCTCTTTTTGTCCGAGCACGTGTCTTTAACTGTATGGCTCTCTTTTTATTGAATATTTCCTCCGTTTCTAAATATAAGTTTCAGTCTTTGTAGAGATTTCACTATGAACTACATACGAAGCAAAATGAGTGAATGTATACTTTAAAATGCATCCATATACATTCGTATGTGGTCCATAGTGGAATCTCAACAAAGACTTATATTTAGGAACGGAGGGAGTATAAAATATATTATGTGTAGCGATCGATGGATCGATCAGCGCAAGTTCTCCTGGTTCATCGGGTGCGGTCAACCATATAGGCAAATAATACAAGAGTATATACTATTTGTCGTGCAAAATTATGTTTAGAGCTTGGACTACCTCACGACTTTTTGTGAAGCAGTAGAGAATAGCGCCAGCGTTGGGATTTGATTTGGGTGTCGCTGGGGATGGAGACTGTCTACTGGCCGGGAGCACGAAGATCCCATTTCCGTTCGATACTCCAACATAGACTTGTACTAGTACTACATCAGCGCTGATATTTGCCCGAGCAGATGCAGATCGATGCTCAATCAAGGCCGCCATAGCTGTTACTAGTACTCCCTCCGTTTCAAAATATAGTGCGCCCGCGCTTTCCGAGGTTCAACTTTGACCATAAATTTAACCAACAAGACCGACCGCGGCGGGAGCAAAAATTATATAATTGAAAACTTCTTTCGAATACGAATTCACTGGTATAATTTTGGTCGCCATCGCCAAACAGCGGCTGGGAGGGGATGGACTCAAGATTCAATGGAAGTGGGATGGAGTATCCGACAGGACCTCCTCTTGCAAGACGCAACGTGCGCTCATCTGTGTTTGGCGGCGGCAATTGCGGCATGTGTGCCATACTGCCATGTCCCGTTGATGTATGGGTGGCGAGAGGGGGAGTGTTGACAAGTAGCCCGACGCCGACGGCCACGGATGGCACGAACAAGAATATTGAGCACTTATAGTGACGTGGTACTCGAGCCGAAACTTCAATATCCACAAGAGAGGCAAAGCTGTTCGCCATTCAATCGATCCGCATGGACGGATGCCCGGCCTAGTGTGGCAAATCCGATGTGAAACGGACACCAGGTTGGCATGCTCAGTGGACTGAGTTGACAGGTCGTCAATCGCGGCTATATATTTGCAACCACTCGAAGCGAACTCCTTTTAGCCCAGATCTTGTAACTGAGCCGAGGGAGTAGCCGTGTACGCCTGCATGCGGCAAACACGGCATGAAAGAGGCACGGTGACGGAGGCAGAGTCGAGTTTTTTCAGCGCACACGCCCACGGCGGAGAAGCGCACACGCCCATGGCGTGCACGAGCTGCCAACCAGCTCGCGGCCAGTCCACGAGAGGACGGCTATCTGTAGACTCCACGTATATACGGACCGTCGAGTGTCCTAGGTTGCTGCACACTCCTGTTGTAACCGTGGCGTGGTGAGGCTGAGGTGAGGTCCAGCTCTCTCCGATTGATCACGGATGGATCCAACAACCAACCAAGGTCTCGTCTCGTCGCATTCACTTTCCAGCTGCCGCGTACCACGTACGTACGTACGCACGTACCAGCCGCGTGCTCGTTGCCTGGCGACACACTCGATGCCGGCACACGCTAACTCGAAATTGTCCGTTAGAGAAGATCTCCGTGAGAAAGGCTCAACAGAACGGCATGGCCGGCCACGCAGCAGAGCACATGAAAAACGCCAGCGTGCGAGCTACGCGTCACCGTCCGGCCTTCCTAGATTAGACGAGCCACACCCACACCGTCATCCGTGCTGCGCGCACCGGGTTCGGATGGATGGATGGATGGATAGGGATGGCGCCACCACCTCAGCAGTCACCACCGCCACCGCTAGCCTCCAAGCCCCGCACACGCATACACACAAGCGTACATGCGCGCGCCGCACCCGGACCCGGCGCAAAGCGCGCGTGACCACGAGACGTGCCACACCGCTCCCCGCGCATCTCATCCATCCATCGGGAACCTTATCGCGGCGCCACGCCCCACTCCACTCCCTCGCCGGAGCCAAAAGGCACCCACGGAGACGGAGACATACGAGTTTTCTGCGTTATATACTTACTTACTTATGTCTGGCGCCATGCGAGTTGTTGTGCGTTTTGCTGCGCCTGGACCAGGCAACCTGGTCATGTATCACCATCTCACCATGCCTACATTTTCCTTAACGCCAAGGCGGGCACACAAAACAAGCGCTCTCCCTCTGTCCCGGCGCGAGACAGGAGGGCAGCGAGGAAGAGACAAGCGCGCCGGAGGCATCACGCGGCTACTGTGGCCCGGCCGGGGATACGGTTGCCAAGTCACCGGCTCGCCCAAAGATACACTCAGCCATCAATAGATACACTCCGTCGGCCATCACGGGCTCCATCGATGCACTAGCACCGTACGCCGTGAAAGTATAGTACTCCTACGTAGTGCCCACGCCCGTGCGTCGACTGCTCCGCGCTGGATAAACAAAAAAATCTCCGCCACATGGAACCAGCACGGAGCCGACCAGTGTATCGGATCTAGCAGCTTCGCGGATTTTTTTAACCCCTGCACGAACTGCCCACCGGCTGCAAAGGTCTGGTTAACACCACGACCGTAGCATTAGCATCTGTCATCAAACACCAATGGTCAGACTATAACAAAATTAGCTACACCGCATCAAGCAAGTAATCTCACAAGTGGCAATACACAACTTATATTTTATCATGGCTGCTATGAAAAGCAGTTCAGCATATCACCAGGGTACTTACATGCAAAATGAGCCGTTCATCACTAATCCTGGAAGGAATCTCAACAATTGGTTTCCAGAAGTTGAAAACATTCATCAGCAGTTCAGGAAGCTTAGGTTAGATACAAAATGTGCAGGTAACGAAATTAGCTTCCACCACATCAATCAACAATGTTTAAGCAAGTAATCTCTCACTAGTTGCATTCTATCGAGGACTCATTTTTTGGGGGGTATGCATATCAGCTCAGCATAGTACAAGCGTACTTACAAAATGAGCTGAGACAGCATCAATCCTGGAATGATACTCACACATTGCATTCCAGAAGTTGAAAACATCCATTGGAATGCAGGATACATACAAATGTGCAGGAAAATGGGCAAAATGAGCTGCTCATCACTAATGCTGTAAGGTACCCCACCTGCGTGCAAGGTTACTACTAGATTAGCTCCACGACAGTAGCATTAGTAGCTATCGACACCAATGGTCAAACTATAACAAAACTAGCTCCAACGCAGCACAAGATACAAATGAGCATCCAAGACAGTTCAGCAAGAAAGATGCATACAGATGAGCACAGTACAGTCAGAGACAGAGACCAATCTCAAAGAGTGGAGATGCAATGCATTCATCTTACCTTTGTTTTTCAGCATAGCACCCTAATTTCATGCAAAACGAGCTAAACAACATCAATCCTGGAAGGAATCACCCAAATTCCATTCCAGAAGCTGGAAACATCCATCAGCAGTTCAGCAGCTAGTACGATACAAACGAATGAGCAGGTAAGACATACCCATCTCAAAGATGGCAGCAATGTATAATGCGAACTTATTTTTCTTTTTCATTCATACTACTAGGAGCAACAGCCACAAGACTTGTCTTGAGCTAGCTACAATGTCCGGACCAACATTGACAGGTAACATAAAAGAGGAACATAACATAACCAGCAGCTACTATAACTTGTCACAATGTAACCTACTATCAAAAATACTCTCTCACTCTCACCACCATAACGCTAATGTGCTTGGGAGACTAGGGAAAACAGACACCATCTTGGGCACGAGCCGGTTGAGCTGCCCGGGGAAAAACCCAAGAGGATCTCCTCCCTCCCAATGCACACGGATTACACTCACAGGAGGCCCATCACACCAGCATTACTTAAAATAAACCTTAAACCTCTCTTAATTCACACGCAGAAATCGACGGTTTGCAGGAAATCATCCATGCCCCGGCCAAAGTCGCAGCCGGGCATCTCCAGGAAGTCGTCGCCGATGTCGAGGTCCATGTCGTGCTCGAGGTCCTCGTCGGCCAAGTCGCCGAGCAGCAGGTCCTGTTCGCCATCCAAGTAAGCCGACGCCTCGGAGACGTCCAAGGCATCAAGCCCGGCGCGGAAGTCCATCGGGTCAATGTCCGGCAGCTGAAGACCACGCAGAAGGTCCTGGTAGAACTCCGGGTCGTCAGGAAGCTGCGCGGTCTCAGGGGTGGTGGACACCATGACCGGAACTGGAGTCGGCTCAGGCGACAGGGACTCGGCTGCTGGCTTGGTGGCTTCCAGGACAGAGGACGGCGACGGGTGCGCGAATGGAGCAGCCGAGGTGGAGGACGACGAAGATGCCGTTGGTGTAGAAGACGACGTCGGTGTTGTTGACGCAGCCGACTGAGCAGGTGAGGCCGCGGCCACAGACTGGCCACGGCGGCGACGCTTCTCCTCGATAAAGCTCCGGGAGGCGGCCTGGTAAGCTGCAGAGGCCAGGTCGGCAGTGTCGAAGGTGCCAAGCCACTCCCTCTTGCCGGAGAACGGGTTGCGGATCTCAGCCGCCCATTTGCCCCACTTGCGAAGGCGCACCCCACGGTGGCCCTCGGCGCTGGCGCTGCTGGTGGTGCAGGCAGCCACAGAAGCCGTGGTCGGAGTGACCGGCTTGGCAAACACCTTGGCTGCCGGGGCCTTGCCAAGGAACAGCTCGAAGCAGCGCTTGGACGAAGCAGGGGCGGCGACCGGGGCGGCAGCCTCCTCGTCGTCGGTGTCCGAGTCGGTGGCGTCGGGGTCCTCGTACAGGACACGAACGCGCCGCCTCGGCGGCTGCGCAGCCGGCAGCAGCGCCTGCGCCTGCAGCTGCGCTGGCTTGGAGAAAGCAGCGGAGGGTTTGACACCAAACCCGGCGAGCATCTTGGTCTTGGGCCTCTTGGCCAGCGCGTGCTTGAGGCGAATCTGGTGCTGGCTCAACGGGGCCATGGCTCCTCCTCCTCTTCTTCTTCTAACACTGACTGACTTAACAAAACTGAAGGGGAAAAACTCTACTAGGAAAAGGGGACACTTTTTTTCTCTCTTGGGTGTCAAAAATTTGACGGAAGGAATCACTGGGAATCCGTCAGTCTCCTCGCAAGAAACTACACGGCCTTATGTGGAGGAATCCGGAATACTTCACCCCGAACCCGTCCCTGCAGCAACAAGACAGGAGCAAGAATCCATCCATCAGAACCCCATGAAAAACCCATCAAGAACCTCCAGATCTGGACTCGCAGAGCCGAAAAGGCCGGCGAAAAAGATGAGAAATTGACGGAGGAAAAAAGGGAGGGGGCGGCGTGGGTACGTACCTGAGCATCGACGAGTACTTGTTCCAGCCGTGGAGCCCCTGGTGCATAGATCGGGGGGCGCAGGCGAGTGCGTGGAGGAGGACGACGGCGACGACGGCGGCGGCGAGGAGCAGGGCTACTACCACCAGATCGGCGAAGGGGCAAGAAGACATATACGAGTGGTGGGGCGCCTCCTTCTTCTTCCCCGACGGCGGTCGGCGTCGTCGTCGCCTCCGGTCCGGCCTCCCTCGAGCTCGCTAAAACCCCGACCCAAAGCGGCGAGAGGAGCAAAAGGGGTTGGGATGGTCTCCTCCTCCGATATTTAATCCCCTCCCACTGCCCCCAGCACTTGCCCACCTAAAACGCCGCCCCACGCGTCCCACCCATCGACCCGCCCACTGACCGGTGGGGTGCATCCTAAGCCGGACCCACATGTCAGTGCGTTTCCCACGTCAAGCGAAGAAATGGAAAGTGACACGGTTGATATTCGGGCGCTGTACGTACAAGCCATCGTCGCCAAGCACACACTGACTGGCGGGCCACCTGTACGGCGCGGGCCTACCGTCAGTGTGAAAAACTTGTGCGGCCTCAGGTAACCCATTGCATCGCAGAATGGGTCTGGAACCACGCTGGCCTTTTGTCCGGCACGCGCGCCCATCTACCCCGGCCCCACCGGTCATGGGGACGGCTAAATTTAGGTAAGAAACGCGAGCGGTGGGGGTGGGTTTATGCGAGGGCTTTACGGGGGGACGCGAACGGGCGAGGACGGAGGCGGCTGGGGGAAATGATAAATGCTTCACCTACACGCCTGCCCGTCCCCATCATCCCACGCCCATGACATGCGGGCCCGCGTACGTCCCAGTCCCACTGACCGCACAGTGGCCAGATCTAGCTGCGCGGGCAGGGGATGGGGATGGGCAGCGTGCGGTCGGGATCTCTCGCCGCGGCAGCGCCAACGATAATTAGTTTCTCTCTGACTTTCTTCTCGTCTGAAACGGCCGTGGAAAATAATTTCGCAGGAATAAATGAGTAAGTAATTGTGCTGGTGCTGGAAGAATGGTAACTGAAGCGGCGGGGCCCGGCCGTCAGCCTCGGAGCGGTGATCTGTAAAGGCGGCCGCGGAGGGAAATGATCAGCTGGCTTGGCGGCCAAGCCGCCGTGGAAAGGAGCGATTTTTTTGGGTGGAGATAAATCTCTTCTTTCTGTCTCGGTAAAAAGTGGAGATTTTGTTGCCCCCTTTTCAGGATGCGCATATGCATGACACGTAAGTATTTTTTGGGCAAAAAGAAAGAAATATTACTTATGTTCCAGAGCCGATACGATCCCACGTTTGACAATTTCTGGTCACGTTTTTTTTTTTTGTGCATTGAAAAATGGCAGCTGCTTTGAGGGACCCACATGATTCGCTGATGTTTGCTGCTCCTCATTTTCGAATAAGTATATCATGCCATCAATGTCATGGCACGGAGGAATATCGCGCGTCTAAAGTCCCATTTAATATCTCTGCCGAGCAAATATTCTTCTTGAATGGAAGAATATAATTGTCTTCCGTAAAGTGAATGTACTAGAACCCAAATGTGGAAGTAAATTGGTGCCATTCATATCTCTGTCCGGAGGCAATATTCGGAAAGAAATACTAGCACTGGCCGAGCCCTCCGGTGGGCAGGGTATGGCAGCCGCCATACCTTAATTGTGAGCAAAAAAATATTTATACGTATGTATAATACGGCTGCGTCGCTAGTTGGTTTTGACCGCTAGTAGTTTTAGGCTAAAAGGAGAGATGGGCCGACGCTTCCAGCTAGTTGGGCTAGGAATTGATCGACCGCCCACGCACGAAGCAGCAACCGGTCGAGCCAGGTCGAGCACGCACGACCCAATCAAGACACACACACACGCGACCAACCACTCCACGTCTCCACCCACTTCTGACTCCACCCAACGGCCGACGCGACGAACCCTAACTAGCGCGGCGGCGGCGGCTGGCCAGGACGAGGCAGGCGACTGCGACGGGGCAGCCAACAGTGGCAGCAGACTGGGAGCCTTGAGGGCGGCGGCAGCAAGCGATAGCAGCGCTAGTGGCAGCTCCAGACGGGGCATAGGCGCCTAGCGGTCGACGGCCGACGGTGACTGCTATTTATCGCCTCATTGAGTTGGCATTGCTACTGCCGGTAGCGACGGCAACCGTTGAAAGGACCTTCTCATCAATGGAAATCATCAAGACTGAGTTGCGCAGCAAGATGTTCGATGGTTGGCTTAATGACTTGATGGTTTGTTATATTAAGCGAGAGATCTTCAAAAGTATTGGTCTTGATAAAATTAAGGAAGATTTTTAGAATGAGGGTAGGGCATTGCCATTGCCTGGGTCTTCTAGACGCCATCGAAAACGGCATTATCTGTATGTTTTAAGTTGTTTCTCTATTGAAACATGCCTACATTTTCATTGTATTAGGTTTTTCGTTTGTAATGTGTATTGACTCTTCGATTTGCATCAAAAGAATTCTTTCCTTAATACTTCGCCACACCTTAATTTTTTTTGTTCTCAGCCTCTGAATACTAGTATGTGTTTCCTTTTAGTGAAGATTGCTTGTAACGCCAATGGTAGTAAATGTGCATCTTCACAAAGATGGAAACAAATTAATCCCATTAAAAGCTGGCCATCTGTAAACGCGATCAAAACGCGTCGTGCCCATGTTTGGAACCCGATCAATGGGCTCATGAATATATGCCACGAATGGCCAAAAGATTTGCTCTCGATCGCGTGGTTAATTCGGGAATAATGGAGTAGAAATAAATTTTCTTGGTCACGGTTGCGTTGTGTACAGTAGCGCATGGATGGCCGTCGTTCGCTGCAGCAGTTGGCGCGGCGAGATGCGTGCCCGCGTGGGCGGCCGCACGCTGACCCCGCCACGTAGGCAAAAGCTTGGGGCCTTGTACGGTGGGGCCCAGATGGAAGCCCTTGTCGGTACGTGCATGCGAGCGCGGGAATTGACTAGTCTTTCCCGCCTTTCCTCCCCGTCGTCACCTTTCCCGCCATCGAGCCTGGCCCGTCACGTGCGAGGCGCGTGCGGGATATGTTTAAGGATGGCCGTGAGGTAGTACGACGGCGACGAGTACACACACTCAGTATATGTATATATATACGCTCTTAAAATATCTTTTACGCAGTACCAGAATCACGCTCGAAAGGCTGCTTGTGCCGGAGAGATATTTTTTATTATGTTTTTCCTTGTCGGAGAAGAGGCAGGGGTGTGGCGCACGGGCCGGGCCGGTGGCTTTGGGACACGTATGCGCCGATGTGCGTGCGCGGGCCGTTGGCAGAGGGCAGCATGCGCGCCACGTGACCCGGGATCCGACGCGGCGCACTTGGACGCCTCCTCCTGCCGTGGAAAAATTTCGTGTTTTGACCCTTTTCGTAAAGTTTTTCAGGATCTAACCCCTGTTGAGAAAAATTTCGGGATCTGACCCTTTTCCTATCGCCAGACACCTTGGCGGTAGGGTTGGACGCCCTACCGTCAAAATTTTCTAAGTCTCCGACACAACGCGTGCGAGGGCCTACCGCCAGGCCCCTTGGCGGTAGGGTTCTTGCCTACCGTCACCTTGGCGGTAGGGTTGCACAGGCTACCGTTAGCCTATTTGGCGGTAGGCAAGAACCCTACCGCCAAGGGGCCTGGCGGTAGGCTATTATACCCTACCGCCAAGGTGTCTGGCGGTAGGAAAAGGGTCAGATCCCGAAATTTTTCTCAACGGGGTCAGATCCTGAAAAACTATACGAAAAGGGTCAAAACACGAAATTTTGCCACCCGATGTCCCGGATCGTTGCTGGTTCATAAAAGTTCGGCGACGTGAACGCATTCTGCGTATATACACTGTTTTTCTTTCGGCCAAGAGATTTGGCTCCATGAGACAATGAGATTTGTACAATCAGACCAATAATTATGATCAACGATTAAGCTTCCAGAGATTTTGAGTGCTGTGCTGTTGTAGGAATAGCTTAATTGGATTTGCCAGAAAAAAACTAAATTCTACCGCAAAAATCCCACTTAGTGTTACATTTTCTTTTTCAGAATCGTACCCCGTTTATTTAAGGGCGACGATGCGCGTTCGCCGACCGGTGCGACACATCGATCGGTCCCCTCCCAAGACGTCTGATCGTGCGCAGGTGGACTTCAAGGATCGCTCGCGGACTCGGTCGTCCCTCTTTCTCTCATGCTCCGCGCCTCGTGAGCGAGGGGGGATGTCACGCCCTGAGACCGGCCTAGGCGAGACAGCCGCCGCGCGCCTATAGACCAGGAGGCCTATAGTCACGCAAGGCGTGATTAAGCAGGCATAAACCAGTAGTGGATCATAAAAGCTCATATATTAACTTTACAAATTCCTTTACATTACAAATAGCTAAAATTCATTAAATTCTCTAGTCGCTTCCCACCCACTGGTCAAGCCTATTCTCGAAGGACGATGTCTTCTTCTCATTCTTACGCTATTCAGCGGCTGCATCTAAAAAAATAGAGGAAGCAAGGGTGAGTACGACAAGTCATACTCAGCAAGTAGATACTTCACTATTCAACAAAGAACAATGTAAGAATATGGATACAGTAACAACGAGTTAACTGTATTTGAAGCAGGATAAATAAGGTAATTATTGTTGGTGCCGATTCCAACGGAAATGAGTAAATGAAACACCATAACAAAATTCAATGGAAACCCACGAGGATTATATTGGTATCACATATGACCGCAAGCTTCCCAACCCGGGAGTCACAGGGGTGAAATTTCACACTTTTACGCTCTTAAGAGGGGTACTTCGACGTCGACGGTCTCAACTAGAACCACACGGGCTCTAGTAGAGCAGAGCTCTTGTGTCCACTAAGACCCGGACACCTTGACCTACTAATGTCGGTCACTCCTACGGATCCATCACCGACACGTTCCCGAACAAGGACCGTTCCTAGCGGAGAACTCAGACAGTCCCATACCTGAACTGTGACTGGTACAATACGTTTGCCGTCGTGACACCAATATAGATAGATAGAATACGATATATGTGGCTGGATCAATGATATGATCACTGCAATATCAGTCAAGACAATACGCTCATGCCTTTACATGAGTTCCTCTCAAAATACACTGATTCCATCGACAAATGGATTACGAGGACAACATGTCCCTCTCAATTAAAACAAGGATCAACAGAGGATAAATAAGATTCAAGGTGCAACAGTATATAATCAAGAAAGACAATGGATTAGGAGAGTTAGCAAAGCAGCTACTTGCCTCAATAATAAGAGAATTATGTTGCACCATAATTCTTTTCGGATATATTTTTCCTCGATCGACCGCCCTTATATAAACGCCGCATAGTAGTATAGGTATGTTCCACATAGCATATACATCTCGATTGTCTTCTGCTATATTCTCATCTATCTGTAATACCCTCTATGATGTGCATGCATATCATCATCTGCTGCTCACTCTACCCTCTCATCTAAACTAGTTCTACACGGCCCTTTCTTTCTCTCGGTGGTGTGTGAGGTGCAAGTGAGCAGCAGCAGGTATTTATAGGGGGTGAGCAGGTGTGAACATCGCCTAAATATCCAGCCGCAGGTGACCTTTCAAATTGACCTTTGGAGCTGGTAAAAATTGCTGGCCGACGTCTTCATGTATAAGCAAAAGGTCATTTGCTGCTGTTTGGTGACACGTAGGAGTCCACGTTCAGATTTGTGCTTCGTAGCCTCTAGGATGCTGCCAGCACATGCATGCATCTGTCCATGCAAGGAAAAGATCTGCCGACTGCCATTTACACCTCAGCCAACACAACACAACTCCATCTAGTGTGAAGCCACGTTGCCACTCTCTCATGATTGCATGCACGTACTAGTCTACTAGTTAAAATAGTTCTTTGTAATCTATGTGCATGTATGCATGCAAAGCTCCAGCACGTTTCCTATTCCTCTCTCATGCTTACTTAGCTAACAAGCGTTCTGAACAATGCAAACGACTACGAATGAATTGGTGTGTGGCCAGCTATTTCCCTCTAATTTCTCTTGCATAAAAATGTATCTTTCTGTTATTATTTCTTTGAGACAATGGTCTAGCATATTTTATTTACTCAAAATTTTATTTATTTAATTTAAACTGATAATACAAATTCAATTAATACACTAAAATTTTGGGTTAATACAGGGGAAATTCCCGTACGCCTCACGTCCTGCGAGAGCAAAACTAGTCGTCGCTACCGCTTCTCGTTACACCGTTGTACCTCACCGCCTCGTAGGTCCCAGCACGACGAAGCTTGCAACACCTCGCATCACCGGTTCCTTCACGCGACTCATCGGCCTGGAGCTTTCAGCATGGCACTTCGTCGGTCCCAACACCTTGCAACCTGGAGCCCCGCGCGCAACACCTCTGTGGTCCCGCTCATGGTAGTCTGCGACCCCTCTCGAAGCAGCGAGGGGGCGACGCTGGTGACCATTTGTAGCATCTTATCTCCCTTGGCGGCGGGCCCTAACGTTCGTTGCATTAGCATTGGTGCAACACCCGCGTTAGGTTGTTGTAACACCGGCGACACGTGGAGAGGGGGCGCCTTGCAGCACCGTGTTGTCGGCGTAGCAGCTGTGCGGCTATAATTTGTCTGGTATAGGGTTTAGTTTTTAAAAGTTTTTAGTTAATTAAACAGTTGAAATATCAACCTTTTTATGTAAATTATGTCCGAACTAGAATGAAATCGATCGAGTTTGTTTAAATTTCGTCCGATTTGTTTAAACCCTGTTTGAATTGTATGCGGGCACGGTTGTATGGCCGACTCCCGCATCTGTGTCCACGGACTAGTCCCTATCCATAGAAAGATGCGGTAGGAAATTTAGGGGTCAGCGTTGGAGATTCCCTTGCAACTTCTCTAGACGGGTCACTCCCTTAGGGCATCTTCAACAGCGACCCGCAAATTTCCTCCCGCATCCGTCCGCAGACAGGGGGGACCAGTCCGCGGACACGGATGCGGGAGGACACCATCCAACGCTAGCCGCATATATTTCAAACACTCGTTCGACAAACCGGATGAAATTCATGCAAACACGGCCGGATTTCATATAAACATGATGGATTTCATACAAACATGACGGATTTCATATAACCGGACGAAAACATTTATTTTGGACACATTTTTAACTAAAAACGATACCGGATTAAAGAATAAACTAGTCTACGGCCCGCGCCGTCGGGTACCCATTCCGACGACATGGATACCCTTACTAGTCTACTGCCGGCCGCGGCGGCTCTCCATTGTCGTCCCCATGTCCGGCAGCCGTGAGCCCCGGAGGGATATGCTTCAGCGCAAAGGACGGCTCACTTCCCCACCATCGGAGTGGAACCCCCGCCTGATGCTTCAGCCGGAGGGTGTCGGTACCAAAACCGGCAGATCTCGGGTAGGGGGTTAGAACTGTGGATCTAGGAATCAATGAGTAGCAGGGAACGTAGAGACAGCGATTTACCCAGGTTCGGGCCCTCTCGAAGAGGTAAAACCCTACGTCCTGCTGGATTGTATTGATGTGATTGTATGAAGGTTACAGAGTTGATCTACCTCGAGATCGGATGGGCTAAACCCTGGGTGGTTATGATGATTCTCTCCCTCTACGGACTAAACCCACTGGTTTATATAGACATCAGAGGGACCTAGGGTTACACATGGTCGGTTGCCATCAGGGGATAAACACGCCGATTATGCTAAATATTTCTTGGAGGAGACGCCAAGTCTTCGGAGGTTTCCTTCTGGTGCACGGGGTCGCCCACTATCCGGCCTTCCTTTGATGAGTAAAGGGCGGCCCACTAGTCCGGCCTACGAGAGATAGGCCGGCAGCCCGAGTACCCCCTAGTCCGGGACACCCTCAGTAGCCCCCGAACTAGCCTCCAATGCCGAGGTTGACAGTCTTCGGCAGCTCCATTCTCCAAGGGTCTTCGGCTTGGGCGGCGAGTTCCTTCCATCACCCGTGTTTGGTTTGACAATAGTTCGGCCACCAATAGCTCGGTCGCCGAAGAATTCTCCGATTGGCGAGGCATCATGGGGCCCGCCATACCGCTTTTCTTCGCCTAGAATCAAATGACGACCCTCGATTCCCGCGCCTCCAGGGAACGCGAGTGGCCCGATGGGTTTTAACAAAAATGCCCCTCTTTGGGGGGAGACAATGTCCTTTTAATAGGCCAAGGGCGTGGAGGCTAACGCACCCCACCCCCTGCCATTCTTCCTCACATCCCCGCGAGGTCACAGCCAGCAAACAATGGCGAGCATTACAGGCTCTTCCTCACGCCCTCACGGTCCCCGTCAAGGTGATTGGGCGAGCTGCTCCGTCTCCCGCATGCGATTGCGCAGGCTCGAGACGCAGGGGTATCTTCCCGCTTCAGATCTCGCATCCACCCGCCCCGGATTAACTTCCGCAGACGGGGAGGCCCTCGCAGAGAACTTTCCTCCCCCCCCCACGGGGAGGAGAGGGTGTGCTTTGTGCCCTTCCTCTTGCGAGGCCTGGGTTTCCCCATTCATCCCTTCTTGAGGGGTCTACTAGATTTTTACGGGATCCAACTCCACCACCTGACCCCAGGATCGATTCTTCATATCTCGGGCTTCGTCGCTCTTTGCAAGATGTTCCTGGGCTGTGAGGCTCATTTCGAGTTGTGGAGGAAATTCTTCTGTCTTGTCCCCCGCACTCGAGGAGGGATAATTTACGAGGTTGGCGGGGCCGAGGTATGGCGCATCGCCGGAACGGGATACCCTGTAGGGACTCCCAAGAAAGATGCCGAGGATTGGACTTCGGAATGGTTTTATATCGAAGACGTCCCCCTATTCGATCCAGTTCGGAGGGGGTTGAATGAATTCTCATTGGTTTTCACGAAGAATCGGTTCAACTGGCGCCCGAAGAGTTCTTCCCAAGAGGAAAGCGCCGAAGTAACTCGGCTGGCCGCTCAAGTGAGGTGGCTAGCCCACAACGTGTTAACCGTCATCAACGTGATGGCCGCAGCCATTTCTCGGTGTGTCCAACCTCTTCAACAGAGAATACACCCGCTATGGTGCTACAACGGGGAGGATGATGCAACCCGATACACACGGATGGGACCTGCCGATCAGGTGGCGATGGCAGCCATACTGGCCGATCTTTTCAAGGGAGAAGAGCAAGAGTTTGCTCGGTTAAGGCCCAAGGAAGGCTTCTTGAGCTATAAACCCATCAAAATGGTGAGTCCAACCACGCTTTATAGCTCGGAGGGCACCCCAAATTTTTCTTAATCAAATTTTTATCCTGTCCGAACAGAACTGGAGGCGCTGGATCGAGACAGTGAGCTGCCCCGCTCCTCAACCGGAGAATCATTCTCGTGACGACGATCCTGGGTTCCACGATGACCCCGAAACATCGATCGATTTCGAGGAGGGGGTCTTCTACTAGGAGAGCCTCGATGGCTCTAAGGTGGCCCTTTTGGCCGATTGCTACTTGTAGCTTGCGTTGGTATTTTCCGCGAAGAGGAAGGGATGATGCAGCACAGTAGAGATAAGTATTTCCCTCAGTTATGAAACAAAGGTTATCGAACCAGTAGGAGAATCATGCAACACGTCGTTAGAAGCACCTGCACACAAAAAACAAATCCTTGCACCCAACGCAAACGAGGGGTTGTCAATCCCTCGGCGGTCAATTGCAAGATTAAATTGTATGTGATAGATAGATAGATTGAAACAAAAATATAAAATAAAATAAATAAAAGAAAATGGCAGCAATATTTTTAGGGTTTTAGTAATATGATTTAGATAGACCCGGGGGCCATAGTTTTCACTAGAGGCTTCTCTTGAGAAAATAGCATACGGTGGGTAGACAAATTACTGTTGGGCAATTGATAGAAAAGCAAATAATCATGACGATATCCAAGGCAATGATCATGTATATAGGCATCACGTCCGAGACAAGTAGACCGACTCCTGCCTACATCTACTACTATTACTCCACACATCGACCGCTATCCAGCATGCATCTAGTGTATTAAGTTCATAAAGAACGGAGTAACGCCTTAAGAACGATGACATAATGTAGACAAGATAAACTCACGCATGAATAAATCCCATCTTTTTACCCTTAATAGCAACGATACATACGTGTCATGTCCCTTTCTGTCACTGGGATTGAGCACCGCAAGATCGAACCCATTACAAAGCTCATCTTCCCATGGCAAGATAAACCAATCTAGTTGGCCAAACCAAATCAGTAGATCGGAGAAGAAATACGAAGCTATAATAATCATGCATAAAAGAGATCAGAGAAGACTCAAATAATATTCATGGATAATCTGATCATAAACTCACAATTCATCGGATCCCAATAAACACACCGCAAAAAGTGATTACATCGGATAGAACTCCAAGAACATCGAGGAGAACATTGTATTGAAGATCAAAAAGAGAGAAGAAGCCATCTAGCTACTAACTATGGACCCGAAGGTCTGTGGTAAACTACTCACGCATCATCGGAAGGGCAGCAAGGTTGATGTATAGCCCCTCCGTGATCGATTCCCCCTCCGACGGAGTATCGGAGAAGGCCTCCAGATGGGATCTCTCGAGAACAGAAACTTGCGGCGGCAGAAAAAGTATTTCGCGGACTCCCCTGAGAGTTTCTGATTTTTCCTGAATTTATAGTGGTGGAATTAGGTCAAACGGAGCTCTGTGGGCCCCACGAGGTACCAGGGCGCGCCTGTCCCCCCCCCCCAGGCGCGCCCTGGTGCCTCGTGGGCACCCCCTGGGTCTTCTGGCCTCCTCCCGAAGCTTCTAATGTTTATTTTGTCCAGAAAAAAATCTCCAAAAAATTCCGTGGCATTTGGACTTCGTTTGGTATTGATTTTCTGTAAAACAAAAACAGGGCAGAAAACAGCAACTGGCACTGGGCACTAAGTTAATAGGTTAGTCTCCAAAAATGATATATAATTGCTGTAAATGCATATAAAAACATCCAAGATTGATAATATAACAGCATGGAACATTCAAAAATTATAGATACGTTGGAGACGTATCAGCATCCCCAAGCTTAATTCCTGCTCGTCCTCGAGTAGGTAAATGATAAAAACAGAATTTTTGATGTGGAATGCTGCCTATCATATTCATCACATATTCTTTTCTTTTATAGCATGGACATTGGACTTGAATGATTCAAAGTAATAGTCTATAATTTGACATGAAGATATAGATACTCAAGCATGCTAACAAGCAACCATGTATTTCAAAATATCAACGCTAAAGAAAGTTATCCCTAGCCCATTATGCTCAATCATTGATCCATTCATGAAACACACTCAAATATTAGCTACACACAATGCACAAGTATGACAATAGTGCTCTCTAGTTGGTGCTTTATAAGAGAAGATGGAGTCTCAAAATATAAAAATTGCATAAAAGTAAATAGATAGGCCCTTCGCAGAGGGAAGCAGAGATTTGTCAAATGTGCCAGAGCTCAAAGCTGAAATTAAAGAGATAAAATATTTTGAGAGGCATGCTTTTCCTGTCAACGAAAACGACCGAGAATTCCCAATATTTTCCATGCTAGACACATCATAGGCGGTTCCCAAACAGAAAGTAAAGTTTATTTCTTTTCC
Organism: Elymus sibiricus; assembly: GCA_039707655.1. Classification (NCBI taxonomy): domain Eukaryota; kingdom Viridiplantae; phylum Streptophyta; class Magnoliopsida; order Poales; family Poaceae; genus Elymus; species Elymus sibiricus. The sequence continues at coordinate 52,020,697 of CM077668.1, forward strand.
ACCATTCTTTCACAATCCATGGCTAGCCGTATCCACGGGTGCCCTTCATACCAACACTTTTCAAGGAATTTTGTTGTTATTAATTTTTGATTTCATTGTGGGACTGGGCATCCCTATTACCAACCATTCTCTCGTGCAATGACAAGTGAATAAACACTCATCGGGAGAATAACACACCTAACATGGAAAATAATGGCCACCCCCTGCCGCTTCATGAGCGGTACGGGCACACAAAACGGAAAAATTATTTTGAAAATTAGAGTTGGCACACGCAAATTTACTTGGAACGGCATTGAAATACCGCATATAGGTAGATATAGTGGACTCATTTGGCACAACTTGGGTTTAAGGATTTTGGATGCACAAGCAGTATTTCCGCTTAGTACAAATGAAGGCTAGCAAATAGATTGAGAAGCAACCAACCAAAAAACGAAACCGGTCATAAACATGCATTAAACATAAATAACACCGAATAATGCACCATAAGTAGGATATAATTTCTTTGCATAACTATTGACTTGATGTGCATGCATAGGGAATCACAAACCTTAACACTAATATTCTTACTAAATCACAATTACTCACTAACATGACTCACATATTATCATTTCCATATCGCAAAACTATTGCAAGGAATCACACTTATCATATCCAATGAGCTATATGAAAGTTTTTATTATATCCCTCTTGAATATTCTTCACTTTGGGACCAAATTCATATCTTGTGCAAATTACCGTTACTATCATCAACTCTCAAAAAGATTTAAGTGAAGCTTGAGAGTGCAAATATTTCTTCAAAATTTCAATCTTATCAATTCTAAAAATAATATAAGTGAAGCATGAGAATTCATTTCTTCAAAATTTCAATCAACTCTCAAAATAATATAAGTGAAGCATGAGAATTCATTTCTTCAAAAATTTAATCTTATCAACTCTCAAAATAATATAAGTGAAGCATGAGAGTTTATTTCTTCAAATTTTTAATCTTATCAACTCTTAAAATAATATAAGTGAAGCATGAGAGTTTATTTCTTCAAAATTTTAATCTTATCAACTCTCCAAATAATATAAGTGAAGCATGAGAGTTTATTTCTTCAAAATATAGCCACCGCCGTGCTAAAAAAGATTTAAGTGAAGCACTAGAGCAACTGCCTAGCTAAAAATTTTTAAGTGAAGCACATAGAGTATTCTAACAAATGATGATAAACGTGTGGCTCTCTCAAGATAGGTGTGTTCAGCAAAGATGATTGTGATAAACTAAAAAGGAAACAAAGCAAAGACTCATATAATACAAGACACTGCAAGCAAAACACATATCATGTGACGAATAAAAATATAGCTCCAAGTAAAATTACCGATGGTTGGTAGAAGAAAGAGGGGATGCCTTCCGGGGCATCCCCAAGCTTAGACGCTTGAGTCTTCCTTGAATATTACCTTGGGGTGCCTCGGGCATCCCCAAGCTTAGGCTTTTGCCACTCCTTATTCCTTCATCCATCGTGATCTCACCCAAAACTTGAAAACTTCAATCACACAAAACTCAACAAAACCTTCGTGAGATCCGTTAGCATAACAAAATAAATCACTACTTTAAGTACTGTTGCAAACCCATTCATATTTTATTTTTGCATTATACCTACTGTACTCTAACTTCACCATGGATTATACCCCCCGATACAATCCATAGATTCATCAAAACAAGCAAGTAGTGCATAAAAAACAGAATCTGTCAAAAACAGAACAGTCTGTAGAAATATATTTAAAAGCCATACTTCTGTAACTCCAAAAATTCTGAAAAATTAGGACAACGTGGGAAATTCATATACCAATGCTGTGTAAAAAATTCAGATTTTTCTGACGCTCCAGTACAGAAAAAAAATTCGGGCACTGGACGCAAAACTTTCTGTTTTCCAAACAGCATGATTTATATTATCTTCCAAATCATCCTAAAGGTATTACTTGGCACAAACACTAATTAAAAACACAAAAACACAATCATACCAGTAGCATAATTGTGAAAAAACACAATAACAGAAAAAAATTATTTTATTCATTGGGTTGCCCCCCAACAAGCGCTATTGTTTTATGCCCCTAGCTAGGCATAATGCATAGTTTCAAGTATTGTCATCTTTCAAGTTGATTCCATAAGTGGCCCTCATAATGGATTCATATGGTGCTTTAATTTTCTTCCTAGGGAAATGTTCCATACCCTTTTTAGTGGAAACTGAAATTTTATATTCCCTTCTTTCATATCAATAACGGCACCTTTGGTTCGTAAGAACGGTCTACCAAGTATTATTGGGCAAGAAGAATTGCATTCAATGTCAAGTACAATAAAATCAACGGGTACATAATTTCTATTTGCAAGAATAAGAACATCATTAATTCTACCCATTGGTTTTTTAATAGTAGAATCCGCCAAGAGCAAATTAAGAGAACATTCATCTATATTGGTGAAACCTAGCACATCACATAAAGATTTTGGAATTGTGGAAATGCTAGCACCCAAATCACATAAAGCATTGCACTCATAATTTTTAATTTTAACTTTAATGGTGGGCTCCCTTTCATCATATAGTTTCCTACGAATTGAAATTTCTAGTTCTAACTTTTCTTCTAACGCTTTCATCATTGCTTCTACGATGTCTTTAGTAAAAGCCTTGTTTTGCTCATAAGCGTTGGGTGAATTTAACATGGATTGTATCATAGAAATGCACCCAATCAAAGAAAAATTATTATAATTAAAATCTTTGTAATCCAAGAGAGTGGGCACATCGCTATTTAAAGTTTTTACCTCTCCAAACCCACTTTTAGCAATTTTTTCATTAAGATTTTCACCCTCCAAATTATGGGAACGCCTACTTGCTAAAGTTGACTCTTCTTCAGTCCCCTTTTCATCAAGTTTTATATTGTTAAACAAAGAATCAATAGATGAAACACCAATCATTTTAATATCCTCATCATTACTACGATAAAAACCGGGAGGAATCGCTTTTTCTAAAAATTCCCGTTTAGCTTTTAGCATGGCGGTTCTTTTCTTACTCTCATCCATGGAGACATATAAAGCTTTAATTGATTGACTAATATCAATTTTGGGTGGCAAAATTTTAGTCTAAAGATTTTCCACATCATGAATAATTCTATCAATGCTCCTAGACATATCATCAAGTTTACTCAATTTTTCTTCTATCGTAGTGTTGAAAACTTTTTGAGAATTAATAAATTCTTTAATATTACTTTCAAGATCAGAGGGCATCCTATTATTATTATTATAGGAATTGCCAAAAGTATTGCCATAATTATTAGAGGAATTTCCAGGAAACGGCCTAGCATTGAAATTACCTCTATAAGCATTATTATTGAAATTGTTTCGCGAGACAAAATTCACATCTACGGGATCATTATTTTGCTCAATCAAAGTGGACAATGGCACATCATTAGGATCAACATGAGTATTTTTACTAGCAACCAATTTCATAAGCGCATCAACTTTATCACTCAAAGTACTAATTTCTTCAATAGAATTCACTTTTTTACTAGTAGGAGTTCTTTCAGTATGCCATTGTGAATAATTGGCCATAATATTATCAAGCAATTTAGTCGCTTCCCCCAAAGTAATTTCCATCAAACTACCACCCGCGGCGGAATCTAAAAGATTTCTAGAAACAAAATTCAATCCCGCATAAATTTTTTGTATGATCATCCATAAATTTAAACCATGAGTAGGGCAATTTCTTATCATTAATTTCATCCTCTCCCAAGATTGGGCAACATGTTCATGATCAAGTTGCTTTAAATTCATAATTTGATTTCTAAGAGAAATAATTTTCGCGGGAGGAAAATACTTAGTAATAAAAACATCTTTACACCTATCCCAAGAATCAATACTATTTCATGGTAAAGATGAAAACCAAATTTTTGCACGATCCCACAATGAGAATGGGAATAATTTTAATTTCAGAATATCATTATCCACATATTTTTTCTTTTGCATGTCACACAATTCTACGAAAGTGTTATGATGGGATGCAACATCTTCATTAGGACTGCTGAAAAATTGTTCTTTCTTAACAAGATTTAGCAAAGCGGCATTAATATCACAAGTCTCCGCACTAGCGGCGGGAGGAGCAATCGGAGTACTAATAAAATCATTATTATTATTATTGGAAAAATCACACAATTTTGTATTTTCTTGAGACATCGTGACTACGCAAACAAGATAACAAACAAGCAAACAAGAAAAAGGCAAACGGAAAGTATTTTTGCATTTTTGTAAAAACATTTTAGAAGTGGGGGAAATGAAAACGAGAGGCAAATGGCAAATAAAGCAAATGCAAGGAGATGAGAGTTTATGCAAAGGTACTTGATAGATGTTGATGATGTCTCCCGGCAACGGCGCCAGAAATTCTTCCTGCTACTTGTAGCTTGCGTTGGTATTTTCCCCGAAGAGGAAGGGATGATGCAGCACAGGAGAGATAAGTATTTCCCTCAGTTATGAAACCAAGGTTATCGAACCAGTAGGAGAATCACGCAACACCTCGTTAGCAGCACCGGCACACAAACAACAAATCCTTGCACCCAACGCAAACGAGGGGTTGTCAATCCCTCGGCGGTCAATTGCAAGATTAAATTGTATGTGATAGATAGATTGATTGAAACAAAAATACAAAATAAAATAAAAGAAAATGGCAGCAATATTTTTAGGGTTTTACTAATATGATTTAGATAGACCCGGGGGCCATAGTTTTCACTAGAGGCTTCTCTCGAGAAAATAGCATACGGTGGGTTGACAAATTACTGTTGGGCAATTGATTGAAAAGCAAATAATCATGACGATATCCAAGGCAATGATCATGTATATAGGCATCACGTCCGAGACAAGTAGACCGACTCCTGCCTGCATCTACTACTATTACTCCACACATCGACCGCTATCCAGCATGCATCTAGTGTATTAAGTTCATAAAGAACGGAGTAACGCCTTAAGAACGATGACATGATGTAGACAAGATAAACTCACGCATGAATAAACCCCATCTTTTTACCCTTAATAGCAACGATACATACGTGTCATGTCCCTTTCTGTCACTAGGATTGAGCACCGCAAGATCGAACCCATTACAAAGCATCTCTTCCCATGGCAAGATAAATCAATCTAGTTGGCCAAACCAAATCAATAGATCGGAGAAGAAATACGAAGCTATAATAATCATGCATAAAAGAGATCAGAGAAGACTCAAATAATATTCATGGATAATCTGATCATAAACTCACAATTCATCGGATCCCAACAAACACACCGCAAAAAGTGATTACATCGGATAGAACTCCAAGAACATCAAGGAGAACATTGTATTGAAGATCAAAAAGAGAGAAGAAGCCATCTAGCTACTAACTATGTACCTGAAGGTCTGTGGTAAACTACCCACGCATCATCGGAAGGGCAGCAAGGTTGATGTAGAGCCCCTCCGTGATCGATTCCCTCTCCAGCGGAGTACCGGAGAAGGCCTCCAGATGGGATCTCTCGAGAACAGAAACTTGCGGTTTCGAAAAAAGTATTTCGTGGACTCCCCTGAGGGTTTCTAATTTTTCCTGAATTTATAGTGGTGGAATTAGGTCAAACGGAGCTCTGTGGGCCCCACGAGGTACCAGGGCGCGCCCTGGTGCCTCGTGGGCACCCCCTGGGGCTTCTGGCCTCCTCCCGAAGCTTCTAGTGTTTATCTTGTCCAGAAAAAAATCTCCAAAAAGTTTCGTGGTATTTGGACTTCGTTTAGTATTGATTTTCTGTAAAACAAAAACAGGGCAGAAAACAGCAACTGGCACTGGGCACTAAGTTAATAGGTTAGTCTCCAAAAATGATATATAATTGATGTAAATGCATATAAAAACATCCAAGATTGATAATATAACAGCATGGAACAATCAAAAATTATAGATACGTTGGAGACGTATCACCGATCACCCCGGGGCGCTTCCCTCCTCCGCTGTAAGTGACCAACGAGCTTCTTCTCGAAAGAGACACTCAGCTGCTGCTGCTCCAAATACACTGACTCCTACTCCCAAGGGCCACCGTACGACGCGCCGAACAGCTGCAAGAGCGGCACCAGCGGCCCCAACGGCAAGTGGTCGTGGGGTGACTAAACACGCGGCCCCAACGGGAGTTACGTCATCCGCGCCCCGCCCGAAGAGGTAACGCATTCGCCGTACCGTCATAGCCTTTATCTTCGACATCCACCGAGAATGCCAATAATTTTCTCCACGGTGTCCTGTAGGCGATATGTAGAACCACCTTCAGCCGAGGATGTTGAAGAGGTGCCGAGGGGTGACCCAAAACCGAGGTCGCCAGTTGTAGCCGGCGTTACTCCGGAGGTCCCTGCCGAGGACCAACATCCCGAGGACTCAGGGGGCGTCTCGGTCACCAACTCCGAGGTTGAAAGTGTGATGAATCACCGGCGGCGCAAGGCATCGCTTCGGCTCTCTGCATTTTCCGATCAGGAGTTTAATGCTCTTAGTTCGGTAGACGCGTACCTCGGAGCAACCCGAACGAGACTCGAGGGGGCAGTGAAGCTCATGTCTACTAATGTGCAGGTATATCGTTGGTTCTGACAACTAGTACGTAACCCAGTAGCCCCCGAGCCTTAATTTGGGCGGAACGGCCGAGTTAAGGGTCTGATGTTTATAATGCCATGCTATTGTGCAGACTGTTCGGGACCACAACAAGAAGTTGGCCGAAGACCTCGGGCAGGCGCAAACACAGTTGAAATATGTGAAAGCCGAATTAGAGGATGTCAAGAAATTTACCAGAGAGGCACATGGTAAGTGCTGAACTGAAGTGTTTGTAATAAAATTTGATGGAACATCTTTTCTAATGAAAGATGAATCCGTAGCAGCCGAGTCTATAAATCACCTGCAGAAGGATCTGGAGACTGCCAGAGAAGCGCAAAGGTATGCGGAGTCACAGCAGGAGGCAGGCTACCGGGTACTGACCCGAAGTCATGAGGAAAGGGATAAGCTCAAGGCGGAAAGTCAACAACAGGCCCAAGAAATCGAGAGCTTGAAAGCTCAACTGGCCCTATCCCAGGAAGAGAACCAGAGACTGAAGGCTGGCATGTTCGGTAAGTGCAATCTAGTTTGTCAGTTCGTTGACTGCACGTTTTAGACAGTAATATGAACAACTCCACGTCTTTTTGCAGTTCTTCTTACCGGACGCACCGAAGAGGAGGCCAGCTCTTTCGGACGGGACCTGCTAAAGGAGCTATCCGCTGTGCATGAGCGGGCCCGAAAAGCCATGAAGAGCATGTTCAGGGGCCTGGCGAGGTGGTCCCGGAAGGTATGGCCGAACTTGCGAATGGATTCAAAGGAGCTTGGCGCCGCTTTGAGTTGTGGAAGATGTCATCTTGCCGAGAGGGAGCACGGGGAGGCTTGGGTGATGGTCAAGACCCGCTTCACTAAGTTGGAACCGGAGCATTTAGCTAGGGTTGGGCCAGTAGGGCCAGATGGGCAGGAAGTGCCCGTGCATCTGGTATACGACCAGGTTATGCCCACAGCTCGGCTGTCCCAGGCAGATTGTGCTCTGGAGACCATAATAGATGGTCTTGATCAAGATTGACATTGTGATTCTATGTATCTATGTACTTGACATCAAATAGTCTCCAAACCGTGCTTGAAACGTTGTCTTAACCGGCCATCGACTTCCGTCCCCACAGCCAGGGGCCGAGGGCTGTTTCCTACTATGCAGTCCGAGAATATCGGAAAAACACTTCGGAGAACCAGGCAATCCGACCATTTGGTGCGAACAGACAAAAACGCGCTCAGGGAGTTATGTTATATTACTGTTTAACATAAGAAACATCTTCCGACGAAAATAGTTCCTCTACAGGTTCCTTTCTTCGGGTTGCCATGTTGATCATGGACGTATAACCGAATACCCAAAATAGACGGGGATGATTACTTTGGGAAAATAACCCCGGAATCTTGGCAATAGCTACCAATTATTTTCACTTCCCCCCGTGGCCGACCAATTATGTTCTTAAGAACGCTAGCTTTTGGCTTCACCCGTCTGAGGTACGCACCCGGGTAATCCGAACATAACAATCGCAGAGGTGCTCCCTTTACTCCCTAGCCGAACAATCGGGAATGTAGGGAGTAAACATAGGAGCGAGGCAACCCAGCTTGGCCAAATCTTAAGTCAAATTGATGCATATGATGGCTTTAGAACGATACTGGAAGGTTGCAAGCATGTAAAAACTGATGGTTGCACAAATAATGTATGATCGGCTCCGTAAAAGAAGCCCCCAGGTAACAGCGTGTGGTGCATTCGAGGATGTTTGCCGAAGAAAAACTTAACATAGTTCGGCTTAACCGAACGCAACCCGGGAAAGACTAGTTACTCAAAAAAATATAAATCCGAGAAGGATAAACCGAACGAGGTAAGGACGCTGAGTTAGCCGTAGAAACGTCGTAGCCGAGCTGCGTTCCATGGGTTTGGTTCAAGGCGGTCGTCCTTTGGGTCGCGGAGACGATATGCTCCGCCCCCTAGTACCTGATCGATTATGAAGGGCCCCTCCCATTTGGGCGACAGCTTATGCTTCTGCTTCTCCGGGAGGCGCAGGACGAGGTCGCCTACGTTATAGGCTTTTGCCCATACTTCCCTGCTCTGATAGCGTCTGGCCTGCTGCTGATAAAAGGCAGAACGAGCCCGAGCTATGTTGCGCTCGCCCTCCAGGGCGTCCAGGTCATCTTGCCGATCCAGCTCAGCCTCCTTTTCTTCATACGTACGTACCCGAGGTGCGTCGTGAATAAGATCGTTGGGGAGGACGGCTGCTGCCCCATACACCATGAAAAATGGTGTGTAGCCCATGGATCGATTGGGAGTGGTGCGCAGGCCCCACAATACGGAGTCGAGCTCCTCAACCCAGTGGCAGTCAGATTCTTTTAAAGAGCGGACCAAACAGGGCTTAATGCCGCTCAAAATCAGTCCATTGGCTCGCTCGACCTGTCCATTGGACTGTGGGTGGTACACCGAGGCATAGTCGAGCTTGATACCTAAATTGGCGCACCAGTCTTTGACTTCCTGGGCATTAAAATTGGATCCATTGTCCGTTATTATGCTATGTGGGACACCGTAACGATGCACGACGCCGGATATAAAATCAATGACCGGCTTGGACTTGGCTAAGGTCACTGGTTTTGCCTCAATCCATTTAGTGAATTTGTCTACCATGACGAGTAGATATTTCTTTTTCTTGGTCCCCCCTTTAAGTGGTCCGACCATGTCCAGTCCCCAGACCGCGAAAGGCCAAGTAATCGGTATCGTCCGAAGAGCCGTGGGGGGCATATGACTCTGATTTGCAAAGAGCTGGCATCCAACGCAATGTTGGACCAATGTTTGGGCGTCTGTTCGGGCAGTGGGCCAGAAGAACCCGGCTCGGAAGGCCTTGCTGACCAGGGCCCGAGCAGCTGCGTGGTGACCGCCCATGCCAGCGTGGATCTCAGCCAAGAGTTGTCTTCCCTCCTCCTCGGATATACATCTTTGGAGGACGCCGGTAGTGCTTTTCTTATATAGTTCGCCCTCGTGGAATTTATAGGCTTTAGATCGCCAAATAACGCGCCTTGCCTCAGTCTGGTCATCGGGTAGCTCTTGGCGGAGGAGATAGGCGAGGAGGGGCTCGGTCCATGGTGCGATTACTGCCAGGACTTCGTGAGCCGAAGACGTCATTCCGATGGCCGAGCCCCCGATAATTCCTTCGTCTGGTTCGATAGGCGGAGGGACGAGCTCTCCTGAGGTCTTGGTTTCCGAGTCCTTCGCATCCTCCTGCCACACCATGGACGGCTTGAAGAGTCGTTCCAAAAAGGTGTTCTCAGGAACACGGTCGCGCTTGGCGCCCATCCGAGCAAGAATATCGGTAGCTTGATTGCTGTCTCTAGGTACATGGTGAAACTCCGGTCCTTCAAAACGGGAGGAGATTTTTAGGACGGCGTTGCGATATGCTGTCATTTTTGGGTCTTTTGCGTCGAATTCGCCGTTGACTTGAGAGATGGCGAGATTAGAATTTCCCCGTACCTCGAGCCGCTGTACGCCCATTGACACTGCAATCCGAAGTCCATGCAACAAAGCTTCGTATTCGGCCGCGTTGTTGGAGTCGGTGTACATGATCTGGAGTATGTACCGAATATTGTCGCCAGTGGGGGATGTGAGGACCACTCCAGCCCCCAGCCCGGCGAGCATTTTGGAGCCGTCGAAGTACATCGTCCAATGCGAGTATGTACTGTACTCCCTAGGGAGTTCGGCTTCCGTCCATTCCGCTACGAAATCTGCCAACAACTGAGATTTAATAGCTCGGCACGGTCGATATATGATTTCGAAGGGAAGGAGTTCTATAGCCCATTTGGCTATACGGCCAGTGGCGTCTCGATTGTTGATTATGTCATTCAGTGGTACCTCGGATGCCACCGTGACCGAGCACTCTTGAAAATAGTGGCGGAGTTTTCGAGACGCCATGAAAACTGCGTAGGTGATCTTCTGATAATGCGGATACCTCGTTTTACACGGAGTGAGCACTTCGGATACGTAGTACACTGGTTTCTGCACCTGGAGCTTGTGACCCTCTATCTCTCGTTCGACGACGAGAACCGCGCTGACCACCTGATTCGTGGCCGAAATGTATAGCAGCATTGGCTCGCCCAGGCTGGGTGCTGTCAAGATCGGGTTGCTAGCCAGTAGAGTTTTAATTTCCTCAAGTGCTGCCGCTGCTTCACTGGTCCACTCGAAGTTCTTCGTCCGTTTGAGCAATTTATAGAGCGGTAAGGCCTTTTCTCCGAGGCGTGAGATGAAGCGGCTTAAGGCTGCAATGCAACCGGCCAGTTTCTGGACGTGCTTTAGCTCAGTGGGAACCGCCAGCTGGGACAGTGCCCATATTTTCGCCGGGTTAGCCTCTATTCCTCTATGGGAAACAATGAATCCAAGCATCTTACCGGCCGGCACTCCGTAGACGCACTTTTCCGGATTGAGCCGTATATCGAAAGTCCATAGACCGTCGAAGGTTTGCTGGAGATCGTCCACCGGCTGACTGACGTGTTTGGTTTTGACAACCACATCGTCCACATATGCCTTGACCGTTTTGCCGATCTGCTTTTCCAAACATGTTTGGATCATGCGCTGGTATGTAGCCCCTGCGTTCTTTAATACGAAGGGCATTGTGTTGAAACAGAATGGTCCATAGGGGGTGATGAATGCTGTGGCCGCTTGGTCGGACTCCTTCATTTTAATTTGATGGTATCCGGAGTAAGCATTGAGGAAACACAACGAGTCATGCCCGGCAGTGGTGTCTATGATCTGGTCTATGCGGGGAAAGGGGAAGGGATCCTTGGGGCAGGCTTTGTTTAAATCCTTGAAATCGACACACAACCGCCAGGATTTATCCTTCTTGGGTACCATGACCAGATTGGCCAACCACTCCGGATGTTTGATGTCGCGGATGAATCTGGCTTCGAGCAACTTTGCCAGTTCCTTGCCCATAGCTTGACGCTTGGGTTCAGAAAACCGACGTAGAGTCTGTTTGACAGGCTTGAAACCTTTAATTATGTTCAGGCTGTGCTCGGCTAATCTACGCGGGATCCCTGGCATGTCTGACGGGTGCGAGGCGAAGATATCCCAGTTCGCGCGCAAAAATTTGCGCAACTCTTCATCGACCACGGGGTCTAGCTGAGCTCCAATGGATGCCGTATTGTTGGGATTTGTTGGGTGCACTTGGAATTTGACGATTTCATCCGCTGGTTTGAAGGACGTAGATTTGGGCCTTTTGTCGAGGATTACGTCGTCCTTATCCACCGTTGAGCGGAGCGCGGTCAGTTCTTCAGCTGCGAGGGCTTCGGACAACGCTTCGAGGGCGAGCGATGCTGTTTTATTCTCGGCCCAAAGAGCTCTGTCCGGATCACTTATTACTGTGATCGTGCCGTTTGGCCCTGGCATCTTAAGTTTCATGTACCCGTAATGTGGGATGGCATGGAATCGTGCGAAAGCGTCGCGCCCTAATAAGGCGTGGTAGCCACTGCGAAAGGGCACAATGTGGAAAAGCAGTTCTTTGGATCGGTAGTTCTCGGGGGTTCTGAAGACCACATCGAGAGCAACTCGGCCACTACAACGTGCCTCCTTTCCGGGGATGATCCCTCGAAAGGTGGCGTGACTTTGCTTGATGCGAGATCTGTCAAACTGCATTTTGTCCAAGGTGTCCTCGTAAATGAGGTTTAGCCCGCTGCTGCCATCCATTAGCACTTTTTAGAGTTGAAATCCATCCACTATGGGATCAAGTACAAGGGCGGCAGCAGCTCAGGTAGGGCGGGGCCTCGGCAGATCTTGTTCGCTGAAAGTGATAGGTGTGTCTGTCCATGAGTCTGTCGCTGCCACATGGTGAATTTGAGCGAGCTCTCGAAGGGCTCTCTTCCTCTGATTCTTTGAGGAATATGTCTCGTAGATTGTTAGGATCTCGGCGTCATCATCAAGGGGCGTTGCTGGATGTTTATTTGAGTACGGGCCTCCGAGGATGACTTCGCCGCTCTTGGCGACTTGCCTGACCACCCAGCAAGCTCGAAGGCCGTGGGTTGGATTTGTGTTGAGAAGGACGGAGTGTATGGGGCATGGTTTGTCCAGTAGTTCGTCAAGGACCATTCTGGATCTTGTCAGGGGTTTCATCCTTTTCTCGGACGGCTCGTATTGAGGTGTCCGGCGAAGGTGTGCGCGTTTTGCCTGAGCTCGGTTTGATCCCTCTGTGCGGATTGACTCCGTTTGCTCGAGCTAAGCCTGCCAAACATACTCCATGGCACAGTATTTGGACACCAGGTCCGATAACTCAGAGAAGTTTTGGATGTGGCGGCGGGCGAGGGCATTTAAGATGCCTTCGTCTCGGCAGTTCTGTCGAAAAACCTCCAGAATTTCCTTGCTGCAACCGTCCGTCATCTTGTTTTTGATGAGAAGGAATCTGGCCCAGAAGTGCGGAACTCTCTCTCCGGGCTGTTGCTTTATGTACATTAGGTCCCATATGTCGATAGTGGCGACCAAGTGGGCGGCCGGAGGGGTATGAGTTTCCCTGTCATCGGTTTTAAGCCCGATCTAGTCGTAGACCAAGGACTGACCATCGGTGATTCCCATGGCTTGGATCTGATCTAGTATCCCGTTTAGTAGTGAGAGATCCGTCAGATCCAAGTTCTGGCGGGTTATGGGGTCAACCCGCAGTATGGCCGTGACGGGAGCGTTTGACTTTACCCCACAGTCATGTTCGGCCGAGGCTGATTTTCGGCAGCCGAGCGCGGAGATTAGATCCGGGCTCGAGGCTGGATCCGGAGTGGCGGCCATCCCGATAGTGGGGCTGGCCGTACCCGAAGTCAAAGCTTTAGGATTTGCGGGTCCTTCAGGTGAGGCTGAGGACCCCGTAAGGATAAGATCTCCCCGGGAGTCGACGATGAACTCTAAGTTTCCAAACCTGATCTCCTGATCGGGGGTAAAGCTGTCGACCCGGCCGAGGCGACCAGCCGGATCGGCGTGTAGCATGACGCTACCGAACGCAAAGAGCTGGCCGGGAACGAAGGTGTCCCCGTAGCTAGCACCGTTGCTAATGACTAAGCGAGCCATTGATCCTTGATGACCCTACAGTGGAGCTCTCAATGAAAGCACCAAGGATCAATGGCTCCCTGAACCGGTCTTCATGTTGGGGACGCTCCTCGGTTCTTCCGAACTGTTCTTCATATTCAGTCGTCGGTCTTGAAAGCTGGTTCAACAAATCTTCCCATCTTTGATCTTGAGGATCGCCGAGGTGTATCCAAAGAGCTCACATGTTGGGTATCCAAGGAGCCCTTTTTAAATTCTCGGCCTTTATCAATGCCTTGTTATTTTTTACGCCACACCTCCGGTTTGAAGTGTTTCCAGCGCGGCGGTGTCCTCTTTGCATCCGAGCTCCAGTGCCGGACTGCATCCGAGGTGTCTTCTTGCAGCCGAGCTCCAACGCCGGACTGCATCCGAGGAGGCATAGAGTACCTCGTCTTTGAAAAAGTTTGAAGGAGGCTATCTGAGCTTAACGCCGAAAAAGTTCTCTATGGAGCCAGCCACTCGCAGCCGAGCTTTATGCCGAACTGCTTTCGAGGTGGTACACCACCTCGGTCTTGGACTGATTTTTTGCGGATTGGTGCAATTTATTCTCTGCCGAGATGTATAACCAGTAGCCCTCAAGGTGTGTGCCGGCCTAAAATCCGGGATGCGTGATACATCTCCAACGTATCTATAATTTATGAAGTATTCATGCCATGTTTATTATAGTTTTGTATTATTTTGGTGCACTTTTATATGGGTTTTACATGATTTTCATGGACTAACATATTGACCTAGTGCCCAGTGCCAGTTGCTGTTTTCTGCTTGTTTTTGGTTTTCCAGAAAATCAATATCAAATGAAGTCCAAATGCAGCAAAACTTTTTGATGATTTTTTCTGGAACATAAGAGACACTAGAAGCTTCGGGAGGAGGCCAGAAGACCCACAAGGGCTCCACGAGCCACCAAGACGCGCCACCCGGGCCTCATGGGCCCCCTGTGGCCCTTCTTCGCGTGATTCCAACGCCAAAAAATCATATATATTCAGAAACCCCCGAAAGTTAACCAAGATGAGTTTTTACGCCGCCGCAAGCCTCTGTACCTCCTCGATCTAATCTATAGCCTTTTCCGGCACCCTGCCGAAGGGGGGGAAGCATCACTCGAGGCCATCTTCATCATCCCGGCGGTCTCCATGACGAGGAGGGAGTAGTTCACCCTCGGGGCTGAGGGTAGGTACTAGTAGCTATGTGTTTGATCTCTCTCTCTCGTGTTCTTGATTTGGCACGATCTTGATGTACCGCGAGCTTTGTTAATATAGTTGGATCATATGGTATTTCTTCCCTCTCTATCCTTGTTGTGATGAATCGAATCTTTTCCCTTTGAGGTTTCGTTATTGTCGGATTGAATATTTCAGATTTGAGAACACTTGATGTATGTCTTGCATATGAATACCCGTGGTGACAATGGGGTATTATATTGATTCACTTGATATATGTTTTGGCACTCAACTCGCGGATTCCCGCGGTGACATTGGGGTAATCTATGCATATGGGTTGATGCACGTTTTCATTATCTTTTCTCCGATAGAAACTTTGGGGTGCTCCCTGAAGTTCTTTGTGTTGGATTGAATATTATGAATCTGAAGTTGTTTGATGCATATCGAATAATCAACTCACGGATACTTGTGGTGACATTGGAGTATCTAGGTGACATTAGGGTTGGTTGATGTGTTTCATATGGTGTTATTTTAGTATGAACTCTAGGGCTATTCGTGACACTTATAGGGATGGCTCAATAGATTGATCGGAAAGGATAACTTTGAGGTGGTTTCGTACCCTACAACAATTTCTATCTTATGTTCTCCGCGAATAGGAACTTTGGAGTGATTCTTTATCGCACGTTGAGGGATGGTTATATGATTCAATTATGTTAGCATTGTTGAGAGATTGCACTAGTGAAAGTATGAACCATAGGCCTTGTTTTCAAGCATTGCAATACCGTTTGTGCTCACTTTTGTTACTTGCTACCTTGCTGTTTTTATATTTTCAGATTACAAAAACCTATATCTACTATACATACTACACTTGTATCACCATCTCTTCGCCGAACTAGTGCACCTATACAATTTACCATTGTATTTGGTGTGTTGGGGACACAAGAGATTTCTTGTATTTGATTGCAGGGTTGTTTGAGAGATACCATCTTCAACCTACACCTCCCACAGATTGATAAACCTTAGGTCATCCACTTGAGGGAAAATTGCTACTATCCTACAAAACTCTGCGCTTGGAGGCCCAACACGAGTCTACAAGAATAAGTTGTGTAGTAGACATCAAGCTCTTTTCTGGCGCCATTGCCGGGGAGGTGAGTGCTTGAAGGTATATCTTTAGATCTTGCAATCGAATCTGTTAGTTTCTTGTTTATCACTAGTTTGGCTTATAAAAGAAAAAAAATGGACTTGAGATTGCCTCATATTATTCATCTTTATAATGTCTTTCTTGAAAATAAGGATTTCGATAATTGTGCTCAATTGATAGAAGAAGAATTCAATAAAATGTTTGGCATAAAATCTTTGAATGATGAGCATGATTGCAATGTTGCTAGTATGAATTCTATGAATATCCATGATGGTAGTGATATGCAAAGCCATAAGCTTGGGGATGCTATGTTTGATGAAGATGATATTTTTAGCCCCCCAAGTTTTGATGAGAAAATTTATTATGATGAAAATATGCCTCCTATTTATGATGATTATATTGATAAAAGTGGAGAGGTCACAACTTTATTTAATGATGATTCCACTATTTTGGAAGAGGTTTCAATTGATTATGACAACAAAGTTGCTATCTATGATGAATATTGTGATCACATGTATGCTATAAAAAATAATGATAACTATGAAACTTGTCATCATGATTTTAATTTTCAATTGGATTATGCCAATCAAGTATCTCATGATAGTTATTTTGTTGAGTTTGCTCCCACTATTATGAATAAGAAAATTGCTTATGTGGAGGGTAATAAAATTTCTATGCTTGTTGGTCATGAAAAGAATGCTTTATGTGATAGTTATATTGTGGAATTCATTCATGATGCTACTGAAAATTATTATGAGAGAGGATCATATGCTTGTAGGTGTTGCAATAATATCATGTTTCCTCTCTATGCGTTGAAAGTTTTGAAGTTATGCTTGTTTTGCCTTCCTATACTAGTTGATTCTTGCTCCCATAAACTATTTGCTCACAAAATCCCTATGCATAGGATGTGGGTTAGGCTTAAATGTTCTTGTCATATGTTTCATGATGCTCTCTTTGTGTTTCAATTCCTTACTTTTATGCGAGCATCATTGAAATCATCATGCCTAGCTAAAAGGCATTAAAAAAAACGCTTGTTGGGAGACAACCCAATATTTCTATCTACTGTTTTAGTGTGCTCACATGATTAATCTACTGGAGTAATCATGTTTTATATGTTTTGTTTCAATAATGTGCCAAGTAAATCCTTTGGGATAGTGTGGATGCTTGTTGATTTGATTCTGTGCAAAAAACAGAAACTTTTGCGTCCAGTGCTAGAATTTCTATTCTGTACTGGAGCATGAGAAAATTCTGAAATTTATACACAGTATTTAGTTACAAATTGTTTACTTTTTCCTAATTTTTCAGAATTGTTTTAGGTACATAAGTATGGTTTTTAAATCGCTCACTGAATGATGTTCTGTTTTTGACAGATTCTGTTTTCGGTGCATAGTTTGCTTGTTTTAGTGTTTCCATAGCTTATATTATGAGATATAAATTGTGGAAATGATAGACTACAATATTAATTATGTGAGAACAATTATGAATCTTGTCTTGACAGTACCTAAGTGGATGATTTATTTTTATCATACTAACCTATCTCACAAGTTCCGTTAAGTTTTGTGTGATTTAAGTTTTCAAGTTTTGGGTGAGATATCGATATGAGGAGAATAAGGAGTGGCAATAACCTAAGCTTGGGGATGCCCAAGGCACCCCAAGGTAATATTCAAGGAAGACCCAAGCAACTAAGCATGGGGATGCCCCGGAAGGCATCCCCTCTTTCGTCTTCAACACTATCGGTAACCTCACTTGGAGCTATATTTTTATTCGTCACATAATATGATTTTTGCTTGGAGCATCATTTTATTTTGTTGAGATTTTCTTGCTGCTATCAATAATCAAGTTTTGTATCTTTTAGTTCAATAAAATGCCAATTATAGCCTTTACCATGCTCAGTTTGCAAGTTCATGTGTTGCTGTTTGAAAACAGAAAGTTTTCTGTTATGTCCAGAATATTCCTGAATAGTTAGAACATGCTAAAAATCTGAAATTCTTACACAGTAAGCATGCATGAGTTCTCTGTCACGTGGTAATTTTTCAGAATTTTTGGAGTTAGGGAAGTATGGATTCTTATTCCCCTTTTACAGACTGTTCTGTTTTGGCACATTGCTGTTATAGTTGCATTGTTTGCATATGTTTGCGTGTTTAATGTTTCTATTTGAGGATAGGAGTATTAAATATGCCGAGGCATTTAGTATGCAATGTTTAATTATAATTTTTGTGATTTGCTACAGTAGAGAATGTTAAGGTTTTGAGTTGATTTATACTAACTTATCTCACGAGTTCTTGTTGAGTTTTATGTGGATGAAGTTTTTAAAATTTAGAGAAACCCTGATATGAGAGGAATTAAAGAGACACAAGAGCTCAAGCTTGGGGATGCCAAAGGCATCCCAAATTAATATTTCAAGAAGTCTCAAGCATCTAAGCTTGGGGATGCCCCGGTAGGCATCCCACCTTTCTTCATCAACAATTCTCGGTTAGTCTTGGTTGAGACTAAGTTTTTGCTTCTTCACATGGGATGTGCTATTCTTGGAATGTCATTTTATTTTGTTTTTCTTGCTGTTTAAATAAAATAATAAGATCTGAAATTTTTAAATGAGAGATAGAGTCGTCACATAGCTACCTATTTACTTAACTACTCATTTGATCTTCACTTATAACTTTTGGGAGTAGTTTGTCATTTACTCTTGTGCTTCACTTATATCCTATGAGTAAATTGTTGAAATGAATTGAATATCATAAAGTTGATATTTATATGCTTCATATGCTTGTCCCATGGGGAGTAGTGACTTCACATACAAGAAGTATAAGTGGTAAAATTTATTGAAAGTTAACAAACATAGCATTGGTCACTTGAACAATTCATGAAAGAATTTTGAAGGAAGATAAATTACACATATAAATATACTATCTTGGACATCTTCTATGATTGTGAGCCCCCATTAATTATTTTCAAGCTTGATCAAGTAGTTGACGTTGGACAAGGAAGACAACGTAATGAGTTATGTTTGTTTATATTCACATAGAAGTTATATTGTCATGGATCCTCTAACATGTGGTGCTTGCTCAGGATCTTTTGCTAGCCAAAAATTCATACTAAGTAGAGATACTACTTGTGCATCCAAAAACCCTTAAACCCAGTTTCTTTCCATGAGTGTCCACCATATCTACCTATGGATTGAATAAGATCCTTCAAGTAAGTTGTCATCGGTGCAAAAAGCAATAAAAATTGCTCCTAAAATATGTATGATCTTTTATTGCAAGGGAAAATAAGCGTTGTACGAACTTGTGATGGTAAAGAAATAAAAGTGACGGACTGCATTATAAAGGTTGCTATCACAAGGGGCAATATAACGTGACGTTCCTTTGCATTAAGAGCTTGTGCATCCAACAACAAAAGGCACATGACAACCTCTGCTTTCCTCTGCGATGGGCCTATCTTTTACTTTTCTCTATTTACTTTTATGCAAGAGTCATTAATGTTCATCCCTATTCCGCTCTATTTATTCTTTAGTTGGCAAGCATTATGTGGTAGGGAAAGATCCAGGCACATATATCCAGTTGAATATAGATGATCATGAGTTATTATTGTTGACATTATCCCTGAGATAAATAAGTTGGGAGGCGAAACATTAAGCCCCTATCTTCCTATGTGTTTGACTGAAATGGTTTGTTCCAAAAATATGCTTTGAGTGTCAGCAATCATGGAAGACTAAAAGATGGTTGAGTATGTGGAATTTGCTAGATCAAAGCTCTTACATAGACCATTCCTGAAAATAAGATGAATTGCAATTGTTTGATGACTGAGAACATAGTTTGTTAGTTTTCAAGAAAGTTTATGGCCTATACTTTAAACATGTGAATAGCTTGCTACTTGATCATGAGAAGTTTTATGAGATGAGCTACAGATTATGATATATATTGATGCTAGAAAAAGTGATTGAAATTATCATTGATCAAACTTATGCACTATGCTAGCATTCACACTTCATAAATTATTTCTTTTATCATTTACCTACTCGAGGACGAGCAGGAATTAAGCTTGGGGATGCTAATACGTCTCCAACGTATCTATAATTTATGAAGTATTCATGCCATGTTTATTATAGTTTTTGTATGATTTTGGTGCACTTTTATATGGGTTTTATATGATTTTCATGGACTAACATATTAACCTAGTGCGCAGTGCCAGTTGCTGTTTTCTGCTTGTTTTTGGTTTTCCAGAAAATCTATATCAAATGAAGTCCAAATGCAGCGAAACTTTTTGACGATTTTTTCTGGAACATAAGAGACACTAGAAGCTTTGGGAGGAGGCCAGAAGACCGACAGGGGCTCCACGAGCCACCAGGGCGTGCCACCCCCCCAGGCGTGCCCTGGTGCCTCGTGGGCCCCTTGTGGCCCTTCTTCGCGTGATTCCAACGCCAAAAAATCATATATATTCAGAAACCCCCGAAAGTTAACCTAGATGAGTTTTTACGCCGCCGCAAGCCTCTGTACCTCCACGATCTAATCTACAACCCTTTTCCGGCACCCTGCCGGAGGGGGGGAAGCATCACCGGAGGCCATCTTCATCATCCCGACGGTCTCCATGACGAGGAGGGAGTAGTTCACCCTCGGGGCTGAGGGTAGGTACTAGTAGCTATGTGTTTGATCTCTCTCTCTCGTGTTCTTGATTTGGCACGATCTTGATGTACCGCGAGCTTTGTTAATATAGTTGGATCATATGGTGTTTCTTCCCTCTCTATCCTTGTTGTGACGAATCGAATCTTTTCCCTTTGAGGTTTCGTTATTGTCGGATTGAATATTTCAAATTTGAGAACACTTGATGTATGTCTTGCATATGAATACCCGTGGTGACAATGGGGTATTATATTGATTCACTTGATATAAGTTTTGGCACTCAACTCGCGGATTCCTGCGGTGACATTGGGGTAATCTATGCATATGGGTTGATGCACGTTTTCATTATCTTTTCTCCGATAGAAACTTTGGGGTGCTCCCTGAAGTTCTTTGTGTTGGATTGAATATTATGAATCTGAAGTTGTTTGATGCATATCGAATAATCAACCCACGGATACTTGTGGTGACATTGGAGTATCTAGGTGACATTAGGGTTGGTTGATGTGTTTCATATGGTGTTATTTTAGTATGAACTCTAGGGCTATTCGTGACACTTATAGGGATGGCTCAATAGATTGATCGGAAAGGATAACTTTGAGGTGGTTTCGTACCCTACAACAATTTCTATCTTATGTTCTTCGCGAATAGGAACTTTGGAGTGATTCTTTATCTCACGTTGAGGGATGGTTATATGATCCAATTATGTTAGCATTGTTGAGAGATTGCACTAGTGAAAGTATGAACCCTAGGCCTTGTTTTCAAGCATTGCAATACCGTTTGTGCTCACTTTTGTTACTTGCTACCTTGCTGTTTTTATATTTTCAGATTACAAAAACCTATATCTACTATCCATACTACACTTGTATCACCATCTCTTCGCCGAACTAGTGCACCTATACAATTTACCATTGTATTTGGTGTGTTGGGGACACAAGAGATTTCTTGTATTTGATTGCTGGGTTGTTTGAGAGATACCATCTTCAACCTACGCCTCCCATGGATTGATAAACCTTAGGTCATCCACTTGAGGGAAAATTGGTACTGTCCTACAAAACTCTGTGCTTGGAGGCCCAACACGAGTCTACAAGAATAAGTTGTGTAGTAGACATCAATGCGCCTGAAGGATATAACAAAACCGCTGATTCCAGTAGCCCTGAGACTCAGGTCGATTCATGAAATCGGCCTGAGGATCAATTCCTAACTCGGCAGCATACTTAAAAACAGAAACACGGTGTGCATAGTTCCCGAGACTCAGGCTGGGTGCGGCCGACCAACCAGAGGATCTTAATCTCCTCGAAAACTATTCTGCACTTTTAAATTGACTGCATTGAATCGTCAATGCAGTAGCCCCCGAGACTTGGGTTGGGCAATATGGCCGACCCTAGGATCGTATCTCCTCGGGAACTAGTTCAACTATCGTGTACATTTTGACAACGCTGAGGTGCAGCTCGGCAGGAAAGATGCCGAACTGCTGGTCGGAAAATATTTCCTGAGAAAAACTATCACGCAGAACACCTCGATCGAGAGGATGTCCCGCCTCCTGAAAGGAAAACATACAAATAGGTTAAAGGTGCCATAAGCTCGGAAAACCAAAAAACTTTAGTAAAAACTTTACGTCCGAACTAAATCAAGTTTTTTGATGCCAATCCGAAAATTGGTCTTAAAGTTAGTTTGTGCTTCCGTCGTGCTTTAACATGATACATCCGATCTCTAGACTTCAAGTGGGTCAGCCTTCGGCTTCAACCTCCTATCCCGAAGGCGGAGTGTTTCTCAGGCCAGTTTAGCGAACTAAACTCGAACGGCTTTAGAGAGAAACTAGGCAACCCGGCTATTGACAACACACTCGCGTTAGAAAAAGGAGTAGTAGAAAAAGACTTTGCAACGACCAAGAAGAAAACACATTTATTATAAAACGGCTCATATAAATTTAAGAGCCCCCAGTTAACATGGGAAAAAGGTGTTTTTAACAAACATTGTTTTTAACAAACAACTTTTTTGTTTAACACAAATATAATGCTTGGTCGAACTGAACAAAAATCAAGAATTTAGAAAATTTAAGCATGAAAGCGACATAGCTGGTTAATGTGCTCGGCGTTGATGACGCGGTCCGGGCTTGTGGCGGGACGATGACGCGTATCGGTCTCTGACAGATCCGACATGATGTGTAGTCCTCGGCTTAGCCGAGGTTCCTGTCCCCAAGCCGGTTCCGAGGTGCCTGAGCGAAGAGCTCGGCTTGACGAAGTGGCGACGCAACACGGTTGATATGGCGAGGCGAAGCCCCCGGTCCAGCTAACGAGACGAAGCTGGTCGGCTTGGTGACGCCGAAGTCCCTGGAGTAGGTTGATGAAGAGATGACGAAGCTCCCGGACTAGTTGAAGTGACGAAGCAGGTCAGTAAGGTGATGTTGCAGCCCCCATGCCAGCCGAGGTGTCGAAACAGGTCGGCGTGGTGGGTATCGGCTTGAAGAAGCAACGGTGCGGCGATGCCGACGCAGGTCAGAACTGGTCAATGCCGGCATGATGAAGTGACCGCGTGGCGATGCCGACGCGCCCCATCTGTGCAATCCGTGGGGCGACAATGTTGTATTGACGATTATTTGGCATTCGCGATGCCGGAATCTAGGTCGGCTCGCCGGAGTGATGATCTGATGAGGTTGACCTCGGCTTGATAAAGCAATGAATTGTCTAGCGCAGGTCGGCAGCCGTGGAGCAACGTTGTCGGACTGGTTTGACACCAACGCGACGGTGAATATTACCTCGGAAAAGGCTTTTAAAATTTGCAGGCACATGCTTGAAAACAAAACACAATACCCTATAAGAAATTCACGTCAAAAAGGATGTCCGATAATCTGTTCATGAAAAAGATGAACTCGGGTCGGATTCGTTTTCGCGCAGAAAACAGATCCGGAAATTGACGCACTCCTCGGGCTGTTCCCGGCGTTTGAACAGTCGGATCGAGCTGAAATTTTGAGGGATGGTAGATATAGGAATTCCGCAGCCGATCAACGGTTCGATCTTCCAAAGGATGTCCGAGTTGGACGCTGGACTCCTCGCCCTAAACTCGTCCAGATTCATGTCCAGATTTGACAATGCTCCGGTATATCGTAGATCGCCGAAGATTCCTCCATCAGAATACGACAAAATTTTACGAGGTCATTATAGACTCAATTCCGCACAATTCCACCAAAGGATTCGTCAAAACGACGCTCGAGGAGACGGTGACGGTGAACGCAAGCCCGCTGTCCAGAAAAACTGCACGGTCGCCTGAGGGCAATGTTGATCTCAAGCCCCCGAGCTCCATGGATGATTCCCCCATGATCTTGATAGAGATCGGAGTTGATGATGATGAAAGTATCCGTCCGATCTTGATGATCCGACGCGGAGCGCAGTCCTCGGTCCAGCCGAGTTGACCAGTCGAGCCGGCGACGAAGATGCCGATATCGACAATAAAGCTCGGTTCCGACGCGTAGATCGCGCCGAAGACGATCTGAATTCCCATCGCACCGTGGCGACTGCCAGCACGCTCTCATTGAAAGACCAATGTCGGTACCAAAACCGGTAGATCTCGGGTAGGGGGTCCGAACTGTGGATCTAGGAATCAATGAGTAACAGGGAACGTAGAGACATCGATTTACCCAGGTTCAGGCCCTCTCGAAGAGGTAAAACCCTACATCCTGCTGGATTGTATTGATGTGATTGTATGAAGGTTACAGAGTTGATCTACCTCGAGATCGGATGGGCTAAACCCTGGGTGGTTATGATGATTCTCTCCCTCTACGGACTAAACCCTCTGGTTTATATAAACACCAGAGGGACCTAGGGTTACACATGGTCGGTTGCCATCAGGGGATAAACACGCCGATTATGCTAAATATTTCTTGGAGGAGACGCCAAGTCTTCAGAGGTTTCCTTCTGGTGCACGGGGTCGCCCACTATCCGGCCTTCCTTTGATGAGTAAAGGGCGGCCCACTAGTCTGGCCTACGAGAGATAGGCCGGCAGCCTGAGTACCCCCTAGTCTGGGACACCCTCAGAGGGGAAAGGGGGCGCCTTCGCTTCCGTGGAGCCCAGGTTGGGGTCGACGATGGTCTGCACTGAAGAACCGGGCAACACACCGGCTGTGTACGCCGGCGTTACCTTGGCGGTGGCCTTCATGGGACCCAGCAGCGACGGCCTCCCGTGTTCTACTTCTCCTCGATGATGACGGTCGGCGCGGATGTGCTGGCCACCGACTCGTCGATGTCCACCCAGCCGATTTCTTTCTCTGCCGCGAGGGCGTGGCTTCGCGCACGTCGACGGTGGATGGCGCGATCACAGGCATGGGAGGCGCGGTACGACGCGGCGTCGTCCACGACAGCGATGATGCTCGTGCCGCCGTGCTCCCCCCCCCCCCCGTGCCGGCTTGGGGCGGTGATGTCTACTACACGACTTTATTCTTGTAGACTCGTGTTGGGCCTCCAAGCACAGAGTTTTGTAGGACAGCAGCAAATTTCCCTCAAGTAGATGACCTAGATTTATCAATCCGTGTGAGGTGTAGGATGAAGATGGTCTCTCTCAAACAACCCTGCAATCAAATAGAAACAATCTCTTGTGTCCCCAACACACCCAATATAATGGTAAATTGTATAGGTGCACTAGTTCGGCGAAGAGATGGTGATACAAGTGTAGTATGGATAGTAGATATAGGTTTTCGTAATCTGAAATAATAAAAAAGTAAGGCAGCAAGTCACAAAAGTGAGCACAAACGGTATTGCAATCTTGAAAACAAGGCCTAGGGTTCATTCTTTCACTAGTGCAATCTCTCAACAGTGCTAACATAATCGAATCATATAATAATCTCTCAACGTGCGACAAAGAATCACTTCAAAGTTCCTAGCAAACAGAGAACATAAGAAGAAATTATTGTAGGTAGCAAAACCACCTCAAAGTTAGTCTTTCCGATCAATCTATTGAGCCATCCCTATAAGTGTCACAAACAACCCTAGAGTTCGTAATAAAATAACACCATATAATACACATCAATCAACTCTAATGTCACTTAGATACTCCAATGTCAACACAAGTATTCGTGAGTCAATTATTCAATATAAATCAAGCAATTTTAGATTCATAATATTCAATCCAACACAAAGAACTTCAAAGAGTACCCCAAAGTTTCAATAGGAGAAAGTTGGACGAAAACGTGCATCAACCCCTATGCCTAGATTACCCCAATGTCACCACGAGAATCCACAAGTTGATTACCAAAACATACATCAAGTGACTCAATAGAATACCCCATTATCACCACGGGTATCCACATGCAAGACATACATTGTGACGGCCCCGACTTAATCGTGCACTAATCATACACGCAAATGCACACGATCAAGCCTAAGGACTCACGTGAAGATATCAAAACACAACTCTAAACACAAATAAAAGTCATACAAGCTTTATATTACAAGCCAGGGGCCTTGAGGGCTCGAATACATAAGCTCGAGTCATACAAGCATCAGCGGAAGCATCAGATATCTGAGAACAGACATAAAAGTTAAATAGATATGCCTTAAGAAGGCGGGGCAAAACAACGACACTGGATCGAAAGGCGCAGGCCTCCTGCCTGGGTGCCTCCTATCTACTCCTGGTCGTCGGCGGTCTCCACGTAGTAGTACTCTCCACCAGAGGGGTAGTAGTAGTCATCGACAGGGGCAGCTGGCTCCGAGGCTCCGTCATCTGGTCGCAGCAATCGGGTATGGGAAAAGGAGAAGCAAAGCAACCGTGAGTACTCATCCAAAGTACTCGCAAGACTTACATCAGATCTATTCTATATATGCATTGGTATCAAAGAGGGGCTGTTTCAGTGGACTGTACTGCAGAAATGCCAGAATAGAGAGAAAGGCCTAGCCTATCGAAGACTAGCATCTTCAGCGTCTTGCAGCATTAGAAGAGTGCAAATTAGTACATAGATATAGTAGTAGCATCAAGTAGCAACAACGCTCAGAGATCCTTCCTTGACTCCCTGCGAGAAAATGATCCCGGAGCCATAATTTTCAAACCACATCTAGTTGTAGAAGATCGGGATATTTTCCGAGCATCCTGTTACCGTGGACACGGCTATTCGAATAGATGTACTTCCCTGTAGGGGTGCACCAACTGACCCAACACGCTCGATTAACTCTGGCCGGACACACTTTTATCGGGTCATGCCCGGCCTCGGTCGATCGACATGTCGTAGCCCTACCTAGGTTCAATAGAGAGGCCAGCACGCCAGTCTACATCCTAAGCGCTCAGGGGTCTTGGGCCCATCACCCTTTGCACTCCTACGCGTTGCGAGGACGGCTGGGACCAGACATAGCCCCTGTATACACACGCAGGCTTTCACGGTCCACCCGGGCGCGTGCCGCTCAACTGCTGACGTCTGAAGAACTTCGGCTGATACATACGACGCCGAGTGCCCATACTATTCCCGCGTGGTGGTTAGTGCGAAAAGGCCAAAGGCCTACTCAGATCACATATCCAAACCCATTAGTGTGTTGGGAGCTCGCGGAAACGAGCAGAGACTCACGATCATGTGACCCCGTCGCCCCGTCTCGTGGGCCTACGACAAGGGCTAAGAATGCCCGGCCGTGCCACGTAATCATCTCGCGGGTACCCTCACGGTCAACCCAACTCCACAATACTTGCGGGTACCCCTCGGGGTCGACCCGTCTTTAACAAGTATCTGAAATAATTAAGTGGTAACCGTGTGTCCATTACATCCAGAAGGAATCCGAGGAATCACCCTCGTTGGATTCCCACTAGATGTATCCGTCAAGGTGAATCCGGAGGAATCACCCTCGATGACATTCACACTTACGGGGTTGCACGACAGAAGCTTCTTCGGAGGTGGTGAAAGAGGAATCACCCTCGGTAACCCACAACCGACTAGCTGTACTACAGAGGCAACATCGGGAGTGAGATAAGAGGTATCACGCTCGGCACTCATTGGTAACTCTGTAGAGTCGTACAACTTAGGGGTGTGCGGTGATGTGCTGGTCTCAGCCCGTCGATCACATCGATCGGGGCACTGGTAACTAAGAGGGGCAACTAGGACAAGGACGAGGGGCCACAAATGGTTTACCAACCAACCTATACTAAGCATTTAGGACAACAGGTAAGGTATCAATAGCAGTTTACAAAAACAGGCTATGTATCAGAATGGGTAATACTGGGACAGCAGTTGTAACAATTATAATGCAAGCATAAGGGAGAAAGAATAGGTGATATAGGCATGTTCAAGGGGGGTTTGCTTGCCTGGAAGCTCTGCGGCAAAAGTGGGGTCGTCGACGGTGTGGTCGTACTCCGGAGCTGCGTCGGTCTCGGGGTCTACCGGAGAGAAGAGGGGGAAGAAACAATAAATAAAAAGCAAACAATGCAACACAGATGCATGGCATGGTAAAATGCAGTGCTGGTGGTGACCTATCGCAGTGCTACACGCTGCAGACGCAGCGGGAAAATATCTGGGATATTTTCCCGGTGTTTAGGCAGTTATCGGTATACTGAACCGGAGGGGAAGGTTCCATGTTCAAATAGTTAGGAGTAATGGTCAAGCATTTTGACCACATATTCGGATTCATCTCGCTTTTCTGATCAACTTTCATGTAGAAAACTTTTCGATCCGAGTTACGGTTTATTTTCTATGATTTTTCAAAGATTTAAACCATTTTCTGAAATTCTGGAATTTAATCTAGTTAATAAATTCGCATTATCCAGAACAGTAACTTATGACATCAGCATGATGTCAGGATGACATCACCGGTCAACCCCAGCTGTTCCAGGTCAAACCAGACAGCTGGGTCCCACATGTCAGTGACTCTGGGCTAAACAGAGGTTAATTTAAACTAACAAAGGTTAATTAGAGGGTGGGCCACATCTGTGAGTGTCTATTTAACTTATTAGATTAATTTTTAAAATCAAATTAGTTTAATTAAACACGGGGGCCCACATGTCAGCGGCACTGTGATGCCACGTCAGCACGTTTACCAGTTAGCGTGGCCAACTGGGGCCCCTGGGCCCACTGGTCAGTGACCCAGGGGGTCACACGTGGCGACCACGTCAGCGGTGGCCGGTGGCTCATCGCCGGCGACCACAAAATGCAGCGGCACATTTCGGACTTCGCCAGAAATCGCGCTCCGGTGTCCATTTGGCTCGGGACTTGGCGCGTTCGAACGAGGAGACCGAGTCGCGTCCAACCGCGGTGGTTTCACCGGCTGGGGTGGTCGGAGCAGAGCGCTACGACGACGGCATGCGGCGGCGCTCTCGGGTGCTTCACGGGAACGGCGAAACAGTGCGCGCGCGAGTGGTTAGATAGGCCAGGCCGCACCTCTAGAGTGCCCCGAGCACAACGGCGTGCTCGGACGGCCATGACAACGACGGAATCAACGGCGGCGAGCAGCACGGCGGAGCTGGGCTCGGCCATCCATGGCGGCAGCGCTAGACGCGGCAAAACAAGGGGGAGGCAGAGGGGGAACGTGCGGTGCTCACCGTGTAGGCACAAGGAAGCCCGCCAAGATGCTTAGGAGCGCAGGGGTGGCCGGAGTCGTCGGCGATCGCCGGTGATGCAGAAGAAGGGATCGGCTCGATCCGCACGCTGTGGCGTCGCCGGGCTCGAATGGAGACCCGTAGAGGAAGTAGTCGAGGCGGGCGCGTCTCCCAGACACGTCGAGGCGGCGAGGTGAGCACGGTAGCCGTGGTGGAGCAGCCGCGCGGCGACGGCGGTGTTTGGGTGAGGAAGAGAGAGAGAGCGCGAGAGCGAGGGAGAGAGGGGGAGAAGTGGCAGAGGCGTCCAGGGGGGCGAACGGGGTCGCCCTTATCCCCTCCCAGGGCCTGCGGCGGCAGGTGGCGGCCAGCGGCCGGAGCCACCGCGCTCTGGCCATGGCGCGGGCGACAGCGAGGCGAGAGGTGAGAGAAGGAGAGAGGTGGGCTGGGCCTGGCACTATTCAAACTTAAACCCATATGCACAGTAGACTTCAGCCTTTTTCCATTTCTTTTCTGCTTTTCTTTTTACAGAAAGGATTTGCAAAATAAATTAGCTGCCAAATGCATTTAGTAAAATGTGGAACTTGTCCACAAAATTACATTGCATTATACTGTACTGCCACAAAAAGTTTGGGCAATTTTTGAATCCATTTGAATTTTTCAAAAATGGAAAAGCATTTGAATTGCTGTTTTTGCACTGTTTTAATGCTCCAGTCCATTTTAGCAAATAGGTGATGTTGTTTTCCTGAACAAGAATTTGTTTTGGAATATTTGCTACAACATGAACTATTTTCCAGCAATTTTTGAGCAACTTCAAATTTCACTTATGATTTGAATTGAATTCAGTGGTGGAATTTGAAATGAGATATGAATGCACTTTGATGAAGCATTGCAAATCATAGAGACTTAGCATAATCATTATGGATCACTGTTGCTCATTACAGAGGGGTGTTACATACATTAAGTGTTCTCAAATCCAAAATATTCAATCTGAAAATATTGAAACCTCAAAGGGAAAGACTCAATTCATCACAACAAGATAGAGAGGGAAGAACACCATAAGATCCAACTATATTAACAAAGCTCGCGGTACATCAAGATCGTGCCAAATCAAGAACACGAGAGAGAGAGAGAGAGAGAGAGAGGGGGGGGAGAGAGAGAGAGAGAGATCAAACACATAGCTGCTGGAACATACCGTCAGCCCCGAGGGTGAACTACTCCCTCCTCGTCCTGGAGACTGCCGGGATGATGAAGATGGCCTCCGGTGATGATTTCCCCTTCCAGCAGGGTGCCGGAACAGGGCTCCGGATGAGACCGCTTCAGAACAGAGGCTTGCGGCGGCGGCGTGGAAGTTCTAGGTTTACGTCATGGGGAGTCCCGAGGGTCCCACAAGCTCAGCCCACACGCCCTAGGAGGTAGGGCGCGCCCTGTGAGCTTGTCGTGTACTCGTGAGTCTTCTGGTCCACCTCCCAGGCTTCGGGGGTCTGTTTTTGTCCATAAAAAATCACCGTAAAATTTTAGCCCAATCCGAGAACTTTTATTTCTGCACAAAAAATAACACCATGGTAGTTCTGCTGAAAACAGCGTCAGTCCGGGTTAGTTTCATTCAAATCTTATAAAAGTGCACCAAAACCATATAAAATTGTTGTAAACATGGCATGAATACTTCATAAATTATAGATACGTTGGAGACATATCAGCATCCCTATCTTAATTCCTGCTCGTCCTCGAGTAGGTAAATGATAAAAGAAATAATTTATGAAGTGTGAATGCTAGCATAGTGCATAAGTTTGATCAATGATAATTTCATTCACTTTTCCAAGCATCATAAACAACAACTCTTTCTCATAAAACTCATCATGATAAAGTAGTAATCAATTCACATGTTATGGTTCAAACAATACACTCTTTTGAAACTTAACAACTTATGTTCTTAGTCACCAAACAATTTCAATGCATCTTATTTTCAACAAGGTCTAAGTAAGAGCTCCACATACTCAATTATCATATAGTCTTCTATGATTGCTAGTACTCAAAGCATAGTTTTAGAACAAATAGCATTCATCGAACACGAAGGAAGATAGGGGCTTAATGTTTCGCCTCCCAACTCATTTATCATAGAGATAATTATCAACAATAATAATTCATGACCAAATATATTTGACAGGATATGTGTGCCTGTATCTATCACCACCACATGATGCTTGCCAAGTGGAGAATAATTGAGGTTGAAATAAGAAGTTGACTCAACAAAAATAAAATTGACAGAAAAAGTAAAAGATATGCCCTTCGCAGAGGGAAGGAGGGATTTGCTTATGTGTCAGAGCTCATTGCTTAAAATAGAGATGAATACATTTTGAGTGGTGTGCCTTTCCTGTGAACGTTACGACAAAGGATTTCAATATCTTCCATTCTAAACACATTATTGGTGGTTCCCATGCGGAAATGAAATGTTTACTCCCCCTCAACAATACAAACACAAGCCATGGCTAGCCGAATTCACTGGTGCCCTCCAAATAATCAACTTTCCAGAGGGAGTTTGTTTTATTATATTTTTCTTTATTTTTGTTTAGCAGGATTGGGCATCCCAATTACCAGCCTCTCTCATGCAATGACAAGTGAATAAACACCCATCACGAGAATAACCCGCTTAGCATGGAAGATAATGACCGCCCCGTCGCTCCATGAGCGGTACGGGTACACAAAACGGATGTTTATTTGAAGATTTTAGAGATGGCACGTGCAAATTTACTTGGAACGGTAGGGTAATACCGCATATAAGTAGAAATGGTGGACACTCATGGAAGAAACTTGGCTCAAGGATTTTGGATGCACAAGCAGTATTCCCGCTTAGTACAGAAATTTTGGCTAGCAAAGATTATAAACAAAGCACCACATGTTGGAGGATCCATAACAATATAACTTCTATGCAAATATACGCAAACATAACTCATTACGTTGTCTTCCTTGTCCAACTTCAACTTATTTGATCAAGTTTGAAAATAATTAATGGGTATTCACAATCATAAAAGATGTCCAAGATAATATATTTGTATGTGAAATTTCTTTTCCATATACTAATCATTCATGAATTGCTTGTATAATCAATATTGTGATTGTCAAACTTCAATAGATTTTATTTTCTGAACCCAATGGGAAATATAATAAGCATATGGAACATATATAATTTGAAGTTTATGATATTCAATTCTTTCAACAATTTACTCTTAGGATATAAGTGAAGCACAAGAGTGAATGACAAACTACTCAAAAAGATATAATTGAAGATCAATGAGTACTCAAAAAATTAAGTAGCTATGTGAAGACTCTCTCCAAATAAAGATTTGAGATCCAAGGATTTTAGTCAAACAGCAAACAAAACAAAACAAAAAACGCTTCAAGCAAAGCACATATCATGTGACGAATAAAAATATAGCTCCAAGTGAGGTATACCGATAGATTGAAGACGAAAGAGGGGATGCCTTCCGGTACATCCCCAAGCTTAGACGCTTCAGTCTTCCTTGAATATTACCTTGGGGTGCCTTGGGCATCCCCAAGCTTAGGTTTTTGCCACTCCTTATTCTCCTTCTATCTTCATCTCACCCGAAACTTGAAAACTTCAATCACACAAAACTTAACGGAACTCGTGAGATAGGTTAGTATGATAAAAATAAATCATCCACTTAGGTACTGCCAAGACAAGATTCATAATTATTCTCACATAATGCCTACTGTACTCTATCATTTCTATAATTTATATTGACCAATATAAGCCATAGAAACTATAAAACAAGCAAACTATGCATTGAAAACAGAATTTGTCAAAAAAAGAACAGCATGTAGTGAGCGAATTAAAAATCATACTTCTGTACCTCGAAAAATTCTTAAAAATTAGGACAATTTAAAAAATTTGTATATCAGTACTTTGTAAAAAATTCAGAATTTTATCACTCTCCAGTACAGAATAGAAATGACAGCACTGGATGCAAAAGTTTCTGTTTTTGCACAGAATCAAATCAACAGGTATCCACACTATACCAATGGCTTTACATGGCACATTGTTGAAACAAAAACATGTAAAAAATGATTACTACAGTAGCTTAATCATGTGGACACACAAAAACAGTAGGTCTAAATATTGGGTTGTCTCCCAACAAGCGCTTTTCTTTAATGCCTTTTTAGCTAGGCATGATGATTGTAATGATGCTCACATAAGAATAGGAATTGCAACATATAAGGGAGCATCATGATTCATATGGCAAGCACATTTAAGCCTAACCCACTTCCCATGCATAGGGATTTTGTGAGCAAACAATTTATGGGAGTAAGAATCAACTAGCATAGGAAGGCAAAACAAGTATAACTTCAAAACTTTCAACTCAAAGATAGGAAACTTGATATTATTGCAACACCTACAAGCATATGTTCCTCTCTCATAATAATTTTCAGTAGCATCATGAATGAATTCAACAATATAACTACCACATAAAGCATTCTTTTCATGACCTACAAGCATAGGATTTTTATTACTCTCCACATAAGCAAATTTCTTCTCATTCATAATAGTGGGAGTATCATATGAAACTTGAATACTATAAATTGTTTCCACATTAAAGGAGTAATGTTCAGAGAATGGGGGGTCATAATCTTGACAATTTTTAGAAAAATAATTATCACTACTTTTTATAACATAAGTATCATAACAATAATCATCATAAGTAGTAACTTTGTTCTCATCACAATCAATTGAAACCTCTTCCAAAGTAGTGGATTCAACATTAAATAAATTCATGACCTCTCCAAATCCATTATTATTATTATTATAAGATTCAACACCATTCAAAATAGCAGGATAATTACTACCTAAAGTTGACACTCTTCCAAACCCACTTTCATAATTATTGCAATCATCATAAATAGGAGGCATGCTATCATCATAATAAATTTTATCATTGAAAGTAGGGGGGCTAAAAAGATCATCTTCATTAAGCATAGCATCCCCAAGCTTAGGATAGACATTATTTGCAGCAAATAAATTCTCAAACATGTCATTCTCATCAAACATAGCATCCCCAAGCTTGTGGGTTTGCATATCATTAGCATAATCACTCTTATCATCAATAGTATGAATAGGCCAATAGTATAACAATTATTATCACCATAATTTCCCAAGTTGGTGCCAAAAAGATTTTCAAAGTTATAATAAGTATCATTATCTTCCCAATCATAATCATCATAACAAGTAATAGGCAAAACAAAATCATCATCAAGTGTATCATCTTCCTCAATTATTTTTGATACATTCTCATGAGGCACAACAATAATGGGAAAACATTATTTGGGAGAGATACCTTTTTACCTCTACTTTTCCATCTTTTCTTCTTCTTATTCACCACATTGTGTGTGGGTTTAATTAATTCTTTCGAGCTTCTTATTGAAGAAATCGGTTGGATAGGAAACTCCTCCTCGTCACCTATTTCATCACGAGAGAAAATAGGAGGGAAAGGGGAAATCCTTACCCTTCCATTAGTATTCCTTTTATATTCTATTAGTTTTCCCGCCTTTCTATAATTGGCTATATAAGCATTCTCATTGCAATTTACCACACAAAACATATAGATTTCCTTTAGATTAGTTTCAATGTTGTCTGTGAGAATGAATACTTCAAACCAACTATTTTTATGTGTCAATTCTTCACACTCCAAAAATAAACAAAGTTCATTATAAAGTTCAAGGTTGATTAAGTTATTACAATATTTTGCCACGATTCGGTCATGAAAAAGTATGCATTGAAAATTAAGATGACCAACCTTATTACAAAGTTCACAAGTAATGGGATGAAGAGAGCATAATTTTGTAGCAAATTCATCTATCACTTTAAGCCACCGATTGGTTTTATCATGTTTATGCTTCTTACAAAATCTATCATCCCTATAAGGCATGTCTTCACAAAGTTTATGCACTCCACAAAAATTGACATGGTTGTAAGAAGCATTTTTATCATGACTGGTACAATCATCATTAGTATTATGGATATTCATAGAAAGCATACTAACAACATTGCAATCATGCTTATCATTCAAAGATTTTATACCAAACATTTTATTGAATTCTTCTTCTAACACTTTAGCACAATTTTTCGATCCATCATTTTCAAGAAAGACATAATAAAGGTAAATCATTTGATGCAACTTAAATTCCATTTTTTCTAATTTTCTTTTATAAACCAAACTAGTGATAAAACAAGAAACTAAAAGATTCAGTTGCAAGATCTAAAGATATACCTTCAAGCATTCACCTCACTGGCAACGGAGCCAGAAAAGAGCTTGATGTCTACTACACAACTTTATTCTTGTAGACTCGTGTTGGGCCTCCAAGCGCAGAGTTTTGTAGGACAGCAGAAAATTTCCCTCAAGTGGATGACCTAAGGTTTATCAATCCGTGGGAGGTGTAGGATGAAGATGGTCTCTCTCAAACAACCCTGCAATCAAATACAAACAATATCTTGTGTCCCCAACACACCCAATACAATGGTAAATTGTATAGATGCACTAGTTCGGCGAAGAGATGGTGATACAAGTGTAGTTTGGATAGTAGATATAGGTTTTTGTAATCTGAAATAATAAAAACAGCAAGGTAGCAAGTCACAAAAGTGAGCACAAACGGTATTGCAATGCTTGAAAACAAGGCCTATGGTTCGTACTTTCACTAGTGCAATCTCTCAACAGTGCTAACATAATGGAATCATATAAAAATCCCTCAACGTGCGACAAAGAATCACATCAAAGTTCCTAGCAAATGGAGAACATAAGAAGAAATTATTGTAGGTAGGAAAACCACCTCAAAGTTATCCTTTCCGATCAATCTATTGAGCCATCCCTATAAGTGTCAAAAACAGCCCTAGAATTCGTACTAAAATAACACCATATGATACGCATCAATCAACTCTAATGCCACATAGATACTGCAATGTCACCACAAGTATCTGTGAGTCAATTATTCGATATGCATCAAGTAATTTCAGATTCATAATATTCAATCCAACACAAAGAACTTCAAAGAGTACCCCAAAATTTTCTATCGGAGAAAATAGGACGAAAACATGCATCAACCCCTGTGCCTAGATTACCCCAATGTCACCACGGGAATCCACAAGTTGATTACCAAAACATACATCAAGATCAAGTGACTCAATAGAATAACCCATTGTCACCACGGGTATCCACATGCAAGACATACATCAAGTGTTCTCAAATCCAAAGTATTCAATCCGATAATAATGAAACCTCAAAGGAAAAGACTCAATTCATCACAACAAGATAGAGAGGGAAGAACACCATAAGATCCAACTATATTAATAAAGCTCGCGGTACATCAAGATCGTGCCAAATCAAGAACACGAGAGAGAGAGAAAGAGCAAACACATAGCTACTGGTACATACCCTCAGCCCCGAGGGTGGACTACTCCCTCCTCGTCATGGAGACCGCTGGGATGATGAAGATGGCCTCCGGTGATGATTTCCCCCTCCGGCAGGGTGCCGAACAGGGCTCCGGATGAGATCACTTCGTAACAGAGGCTTGCGGCGGCGGCGTGGAAGTTCTACGTTTCTTTCTGGGGGTTTCCCTATTTATAAAAAAATTGGCGTTGGTTTCACGTCAGGGGGAGTCCCGAGGGTCCCACAAGCTCAGCCCACACGCCCTAGGGGGTAGGGCGCGCCCTGTGAGCTTGTCGTGTCCTCGTGAGTCTTCTGGTCCACCTCCCAGGCTTCGGGGGTCTCTTTTTGTCCATAAAAAATCACCATGAATTTTCAGCCCAATTCGAGAAATTTTATTTTTGCATAAAAAATAACACCATGGTAGTTCTGCTGAAAACAGCGTCAGTCCGGGTTAGTTTCATTCAAATCTTATAAAAGTGCACCAAAACCATATAAAATTATTGTAAACATGGCATGAATACTTCATAAATTATAGATACGTTGGAGACGTATCAGGCAGCAACTTGTTCCGCCGGGCTAGGCGAGGGAGGTGGAGAAGGGGCCTGCCTCGCTCGGATCCGGCGGGCTCGGCGGGCCAGGCGGCTTTTATGCCGGAGAACTGTTGTTCCTGCTCATCAGATGCCATTGAAAGGGTGCAAAAAATGGTGGAAGGAGGAGATGGAGAGCGGAGGATTGGTGCGGTTCTTTCCCGGCGTCTGGCCTCCTTTAAATAGCGGGCGGACGGGAGGAGCTTTGCCGACGTTGTGTTTAAAGCCGGCCCGCTCGTGAATGGACGTGTGGCCGGAGTAGGTTTCTCGGCTTCCGCGTGGGTTTAATGGAGGCGTTTGAATGCGGCGAGGAGGCCTGTTCAGACAGGCGTGCAGCGGATGGCGCCCTCGGCCGGCGAGCCGCTTCAATGGCGGAGGTAGTGAGAGGTCGGGTCCGCCCTGAGCCGTGTTCAATGTGCAGCGGCGCGCTCTACAGCGGCATGAATGTGGGCAGCTGGCGCCGGGCGGGAAGCGCGCGGGGGAGGGAGGAGTGGGTTTTGGTGGGCCAGGGCGGTCAGAATGGGGCGAAGTAGCGGTCCGGACTCCCGCAAAGCTCCCCCACGTTTGTCTCTGGTTTGCGGGAGAAAACGCGTCCGGACCGCTCCGCGAAGCGATACAGGACCGCGTTGGATGGCTTCCGCGGTCCGAACAGCGTAGTCCAGACGGATGCGGGAGGTTTGAGGGTCGGCTTTGGAGATGCCCTTATCTCTTCATTTGTTTCTGACCTACTACTTGTTGAACTTGATGCTCATACCCTCATAGATCGAAACCCAATTTAGAGCTGTTAGAAAGCATGTATTGTAACATGTATATGGTGTATGTATAAACCGTATACATGAGTAGATAGGGATGGCGTTGCATGCGTTGTAATCTAGGTTGTCAGGTTGTTCAAGATCGATCCTTATCCCTTGTATAGATTGTTTCTTGGGGAACAATTCTGTAATAACCTAACGACTAAACCCTGTAATCTATATCTGGCTATATTAATTAACACGCAACGCGTCCTGCTATGGCATACGCTTCACGCACTTTTACAAGAGCATCTTCAATCGGACCTCCACTTCCTCCTATACGCCCGTGCGGACAAACGGGACACTACCTGGATAAAAAATGGCCGCCCAAATGAACTCCCAAAGCTAGCGCATTTGTCCGGGTTGTCCGGCACCCCTCATATGCATTCGATATGGGGCGGGTATGGGGTGGTCCGTCCATGTTCACACGTAGCGACCATGTGAGATCAGCCTGCGCTAGCCCACTTCGACCACACAAAACCCCAACCCATACCAAACCCTACCCATGTCGTGGGTGCAAGTCTGACAGTAGT
Organism: Elymus sibiricus; assembly: GCA_039707655.1. Lineage (NCBI taxonomy): Eukaryota > Viridiplantae > Streptophyta > Magnoliopsida > Poales > Poaceae > Elymus > Elymus sibiricus. The sequence continues at coordinate 52,059,087 of CM077668.1, forward strand.
GTGTAGGGGTACGGATGAGAGGGCAGAGCCTAGCTACGACGCAGTTGTTACACTCGGATTTATGAGTTCAGGACCCTCAGCGGTGGAGGTAACAGCCCTACGTCTCGGTGCTCTGGAGCTTGATTACTTGAGTGTATGTGTTACAATGGATTGCGAACCCTTGGAATGGAGCTGGGGGTGGCTTATATAGTCGCCGCCAGCCCCCCCATGAATGCCGCCATTACCTGGGGTTAAGAGGGGGTTTAAGGGCGCCAGGTAATGGGTGCATTGATTACAATTAATACAGGCAAACGTACGTCCCGACCGTTGCGCTCCCGGAGTCTCCTGGTCTTCTCTGGTCGAGTGACTTTCGGGTGCTCCGAGTGAAACAAGCTGGTCGAGTGAACTCTTGCCTTCCGAGTGGTTCGTCGAACTCCGAGTGAATGTCAGTTTGCAGAACTCTGGGTTGTTGATCTGGCCCTAGGGCCCAGTATGAGACGTGAGGAGTCCTAGGGTAGGGCCCGTAGGTCAGGCCTCTTACCCTATCCCTAGTACATGCCCTCGTCATTAGCCCCCGAATCGGTCGAGGTTAGGCGGGTCGAGTCAAGGCGAATCCCTAGGGGAATTGAGCGCTACGGAGGCGCTCAAGAACCCCCGCTGGTCTTTAGACGGCCTTGTCTTCGCATGGCACCTTGACGGATTCCGGACCGTGTGTCGTCCGAGTGAAATGAGTAGTCTCCATCCGAATGAAATGAGTAACCTCCATCCGAGTGAAGTGAGTAGTCTCCATCCGAATGAAATGAGTAGCCTCCATCCGAGTGGCAGAACAGATCCGCGTGTTTATGGAGTGTCTTAAAGGCGAGTCATCGGATCGCTAGAATCCGGATCTTGCGGGATTTGAAATCGGCGATGAGCGCGCGCGAACGGTTGCGGCGCGGTGAGTGGGGAAAGTGGGGTGTGACGCCTCGATTTTCGCCCCACTTTTCGCCACGCACAGCTGCAACTCCGCCAGCGAGATTCGAGGAGATCTGCGGGCCCGGGACACGCGGAAGTGGATTGGGGAGCGGAATGGGCGATGCCATATGAGGTCGCTGCGTCGGAGAGGGTGAGAGGACAGATCCCCTTTTCCCTTATTCTCCCAGCCCGCTCAATCTTCTCTCCAGCAATCCGCTCCGCACGAATCCCCTTTGGTCGTTGGAGAGCTCGGCGGTGATGGCGAAGGACAAGACGGCGAAGCTCGAGAAAGCGAAGAAGGCGGCGAAGGGGAGGAAGGCGTCGAGCTCCCGACCCACGCTCCCGCCCGGGTGGATCCAGGGCGACTGGCTTCCGCCGACCACCACGGCCGACAACGTCAGCGGGCTCATCGTGGACGGGCTGATCCGCGACGGGACGTGGAGGCTGCCGGAAGAAGGGGAGACCGAGCCCGCGCCGTGCCCCGGGGAGCGAGTGCTCCTCACCACACACGTGGATCGAGGTTTCTCCATGCCACCCCACCCCGTTTTCCATTGATTTTTGAACTTCTTCGGTGCTCAGCTCCATCACCTGCCTCCAAATGCTATAATGTACCTTGCCGCATTCATTTCTTTGTGTGAAAATTTTCTGGGTTGTCCGCTGCACTGGGGTTTATTCAAACACATTTTCACGTGTAGATCTCAATCGGTTAAGAAGGTTGACCCCGATGGAGAGAGGACGCACGTGATTCAGATGTGCGGTGGCTCAGGTATCTAGATGAGGGGTAAGAGTGCATTCCCATCTATGTCCTTTCCCGATTCGGTGAGTGGTTTGCAGTCGACCTGGTTCTACTGCAACGACCTGCCGTGCTCTGGCTCGTCGACTGGCCTTCCTCCTTACACGACTGAGAGAGTTCAGACTCCTCCCTCGCTGACGGTTGATAGAGAGGAGAAGACGGATGTAGGGATCTTGGTGACCGCCATGGTTAGTCTGATTCAGTGTGGATTGACTGGCCTGGACCTTCTGGAGGTCTTCCTCAGTCGGAGGATCCAGCCGCTACAGGAGCGGGCTCACCCCATGTGGCTCTACACTGGAGCCGGTGATCCGCCCCGAGTGCATCCGGAAGACGTCGAGGAGAAAACAGTGGAACAGTGGATCAGGTGTATCACTGGCGCACGCGACAATCCGCGAGGGTCGAGACGGATCCCGCCCTACGACGCCAACAACCAACCGTTGGAGGTGAGGCACGAATTTTCGAGTGAATTGCCGGTGCACAAATTATCCGAGTGAACTGAACGATCCGAGTGAACTGACTAAACTGTCTGTCTTCACCCTTCATGTCTTGCAGGAGTTCCAGAAGATGTTATCGCCTGTGCCGAATGGAGAACAACTTGCCGGAGGCGCGGAGAGCGAACATGGCAGCGCCGAGGGCAGCTACGCGGAGGACAGCAAGGAGGAAAGTGAGGGCTCGGAAGGGAGCGACGAGGTCGAGTCTTCTCTGTCTCCGGAGTTGCGCTCCAAGCACCGCTCCAAACGAGCTCACGATCCGAGTGCTGGCCCGGAGAAGGAGGCGGTTCCGAGTGCTAAGGCTCCAAAGTGTACTCGGCCGTCGTCGCCTGCGCCGACTGAGAAGGCCGCCAAGCAGCCCAAGGTCGCTTCCCCCAAGCCTCGGAAGGCCCTGCCCCGGATCAAGGTCGCTGTGCCTGTCGCCTCAACGTGAGTATCTTTCTCAGCTTATCTTTTCTGTCTTTGTCAACTTTCGTGATTCCTCTGACCGAGTGCATCTTTTGAACCAGTGCTGCAACCTCGACAACGTCTCCCTTGCAGATTGATGGGGACCGCACCGAAGCCGAAACGGCAGACGCGGCCACTTCTCAAAGAGGTAACAATAACTTCATTTTTATTTCAACTTGTCATTCGACTGAAATGTCTTCATCCGATTGAATCGTGTATTGCGACTGATTGCGTCGAGTGAACGTAGTGCTTGCAGAGGTCATCCACATCGGAGATGACGATGAAGAGCCGCCGCGGAAGGACACTGAGAAGGGGACCCCCGTTCCGACCGCTCCTCAGGCCACCACACGGAAGACGCCGCCGAGCGGAGCGCCTCACGTTCCTCCTGCACCTGCCGTGACCATGCCCTGGCTGGGGCAGGGTTCTTCTCAGGCTGGGGCTGGTTCTGCCGCGGCTCCATCGACTGCCCTGGCTTCGGTTCTGACTCCTCTCGTCTATATCTTCAGTCTATACAAGGTGCTGGAGGACCAAACCGGGGCTAGCAAGGAGGCGATGATCCAGGCGGAACTGATGACCCAAAGGCTCAAGGAGGTGTGCACAACTAGCAAGCTGGCATACGATGCCAGTGCTGCCCTCCAGGAGAACGTTCGAGTAATTACCCTAGTAAGTTGACTTCCAAGTCATTTTTCTTCAGTAGGAATTTCAGTTGAAAAATATCCGGTACACCCACTGGGTGTTTTTTTTTTACCGTCACTCGGATCGGGCGGACCGTTCCGAGTGGATACCGCTCCAGTGGGGGCACGCTGAGTGCACCCACTGGGTGTAGTCCCCGAGACTGCCGTCGACTACAGGCAGTCGGCGGGAGTCTAAGAGCTTAGAACTTGTTCTGTTGTTGTTGCTGTTGTTTTTTCTTTTGTTTGGCCATCACTCAGAATGGACGGGCCGTTCCGAGTGGATACCGCTCCAGTGGGGGCACGCTGAGTGCACCCACTGGGTGTAGTCCCCAAGACTGCCGTCGGCCGCGGGTGGTCGGCGGGAGTCTTAGAACCTTTTGTCTTCTCTTTTTTTTTTGCGTTCGGCCATCACTTGGATCGGGCGGACCGTTCCGAGTGGATACCATTCCAGTGGGGGCACACTGAGTGCACCCACTGGGTGTAGTCTCCGAGACTGCCGTCGACTGCAGGCAGTCGGCGGGAGTCTTAGAACTTAGAATTTGATACTTGTCAAGCTTGTTCCTCCCTGTCGAAGGACAATTCAGGATATTTCTTGACATTAACTGTTCTATCTTGTATTTCAGAAAACTTGCGAGCTTGGGACTCAGTACATGGCACTGGAGAAGGAGACGGGTCAGCTCCGAGTGGATTTGGAGGTGGAGAGGAGGAACACAGCACGCGCTCAAGCAGAGCTCAGGACAATGGGAGGTACGCCTCAGTTACTGAGCGTTCCGCTTTCATCTCTCTCCGTTCTTTTCACTGAGTGACTTCACTCGAACAGATGTGCGTAGTGAAAACCATCGACTCCAAGTGCGGCTCAGAACCTCTGTTTCTTTAGAAACTATGAAGCAGGCACTCGAGAGTAAGGACAGTGAGCTGGCGGGAGCGCAGCAAGTGGCGAAGGAAAAGACCAAGGCCGCCGAAGAGAAGCTGGCCTCACTCGGGAAGCTTGAAGCGGAGAACACATCGCTGAAGAAAGAGGTACTCGAGCTCAAGAAGCAGCAAACCGAGTGGGAGAGCAAGCTCAAGGCCCAGGCGGAAGCCTACGAGAAAGAGAAGAAGACTCTGAACGAGAAGGTCACCCAGCTGATCGAGAAGAAGAACGCTTTGGAGAGATACATAGAAGAGTTCACGGAGGAAATGTACACCAAGCTTGCAGGTAACCTGTAACATCCGAGTGAACTTTTACCCGAGTGAACTTCATGCATTCTGACTTTCGACCCTCCATTTTTCTTGTCCGCATAGTACTGCCGAGACTTCGAGCTGGAAACTGACAGAATCGAGAGGGATCTATGTCGTGGGTGCAAGTCTGACAGTAGTGTGTAGGGGTACGGATGAGAGGGCAGAGCCTAGCTACGGTGCAGGTGTTACACTCGGATTTACGAGTTCAGGCCCCTCGCGGTGGAGGTAATAGCCCTACGTCTCGGTCTCTGGAGCTGTTGATTGAGTGTATGGTTTACAAAAGATGCGAACCCTTGGAATGGAGCTGGGGGGTGGCTTATATAGTCTCGCCAGCCCCCCCATGAACGCCAGCCATTACCAGGGGTTAAGAGGGGTATAAGTGCGCCGGGTAATGGGTGCATTGATTACAATTAATACAGGCGAACGTGCGTCCCAACCGTTGCGCACCTGTAGTCTCCTGGTCTTCTCTGGTCGAGTGACTTTCGGATGCTCTGAGTGAAACAAGCATGTCGAGTGAACTCTTGGCTTTCGAGTGGTTCGTTGTACTCCGAGTGAATGTCAGTCTGCGGAATTCTGGGTTGTTGATCTGGCCCTGGGGCCCAGTATAAGACGTGTGGTGTCCTAGGGTAGGGCCTATAGGTCAGGCCCATTGCCCTATCCCTAGTACATGCCCTCGTCATTAGCACCCGGATCGGTCAAGGTTAGGCGGGTCGAGTCAAGGCGGATTCCCAGGCGAGTTGAGCGCTACGGAGGCGCTCAAGAATTCTTACTGGTCGTTAGGCGCCCTTGTCTTCGTGCGGCACCTTGACGGATTCTGGACCATATGACATCCGAGTGAAATGAGTAGTCTCCATCCGAATGAGTAGTTTCCATCCGAGTGAGTAGCTTCCATCCGAATGAGTAGTTTCCATCCGAGTGAGTAGCTTCCATCCGAGTGAAAAGAGTAATCATATGCCGTGTGTCGGAATGGATCCGAGCGTTGACGGCACGTCTTCAAAGTGAGGGCAATCGGGTTGCCGGACTCCGGATTTTGCGGGATTTGAAACCATATTTGAGCACGCGCAAACAGTTGCAGTTCAACGAGTGGGGAAAGTGGGGTGTGACGCGTCGATTTTCACCCCACTTTTCGCCACGTACCGCTGGATCTTCGGCGGCACGATTTGAGGAAATCTGCGGGCCCGCGGTTCGGCGGCGCGGATTGGGGAGCGGTGCGGGCGGTGATATAAGGGGTGGCCATGGCGGAGAGGGAGAGAGAGACATATCCCCTTTTCCCCAACTTCCTCAGTCCGCCCGATACCCACTCCGTGCAAATCTTCCTCGGTGCTGGAGAGCTTAGTGACGATGGCGAAGGACAAGACAGCGAAGCTCGAGAAGGCGAAGAAGGCGGCGAAGGGGAGGAAGGCATCGAGCTCGCTAGCCGTGCTCCCGCCCGGATGGATCTTGGGCGACTGGCTCCCGCCGACCACCACGCTCGACGACGTCAACGGGCTCGTTATGGATGGACTGATCCGTGACGGGACGTGGAGGCTGCCGGAGGAAGGGGAGATCGAGCCCGCGCCGCGCCCCGGGGAGCAAGTGCTTCTCACCACGCACGTGGAGCGAGGTTTCTCCATGCCACCCCATCCCTTTTTCCGCGGATACTTGAACTTCTTCGGTGCTCAGCTCCACCACCTGCCTCCAAATGCTATAATGTATCTTGCGGCATTCATTTCTTTGTGCAAGAATTTTCTGGGTTGTCCGCCGCACTGGGATTTGTTCAAACACATTTTCACGTGTCGATCTCAATCGGTTAAGAAGATTGACCCCGATGGAGAGAGGACGCACGTGATCTAGATGTGCGGTGGCTTAGGTATCCAGATGAGGGGTAAGAGTGCATTCCCATCTATGTCCTTTCCCGATTCGGTGAGGGGTTGGCAGTCGACCTGGTTCTACTGCAACGACCTACCGTGTTCTGGCTCGTCGACTGGCCTCCCTCCTTACACGACTGAGAGAGTTCAGACTCCTCCCTCACTGACGGTTGATAAAAAGGAGAAGACGGATGTAGGGATCTTGGTGACCGCCATGGTTAGTCTGATTCAGGGTGGATTGACTGGCCTGGACCTTCTAGAGGTCTTCCTTAGTCGGAGGATCCAGCCGCTGCAGGAGCGGGCTCACCCCATGTGGCGCTATACTGGAGCCAACGACTCAAACCGAGTGCATCCAGAAGATGTCGAAGACAAGACGGTGGAACAGTGGATCAGGTGCATCACTGATGCGCGCGCCAATCCGCGAGGGTCGAGACGGATCCTGCCCTACGACGCCAATAACTTGCCGTTAGAGGTATGACATCCGTTTCCGAGTGAATTGCTGACGCGCAAATTATCCGAGTGAACCGAGTAATCTGACTGAACCGACTGTCTCTGATCTTTGTGTCTTGCAGGAGTTCCAGAGGATGCTCTCGCCCGTGCCGAATGGAGAACAACTTCATGGAGGCGCGGAGAGCGAACATGGGAGCGCCGGGGGCAGCTATGCGGAGGACGGTGAGGAGGAGAGCGAGGACTCGGAAGGGAGTGACGAGGACGAGTCATCTCTGTCTCTGGAGTTGCGCTCTGAGCACCGCTCCAAGCGAGCTCAAGATCCGAGTGCTGGCCCGGAGAAGGAGGCGGTTCCGAGTGTTAAGGCTCTGAAGCGCACTCAGACGTCATCGCCTGCGCCGACTGAGAAGGCCGCCAAGCAGCCCAAGGTCGCTTCCCCCAAGCCTCGGAAGGCTCTCTCCCGGATCAAGGTCGCTGTGCTTGTTGCCTCAACGTGAGTATCCTTCTCAGCTTTTCTTTTCTGTCTTTGTCAACTTTCATGATTCTTCTGACTGAGTGAACCTCATGGACCAGTGCTGCGACCTCGACGACGTCTCCCATGCAGGTCTATGGGGATCGCGCCAAAGCCGAGTCAGCGGACGCGGCCACTTCTCAAAGAGGTAACAATAACTTCATCTTTACTTCAGCCTGTCATTCGACTGAAATGTCTTCATCCGATTGAAATATGTATTGCGACTGATTGTGCTTAGTAAACGTAGTGTCTGCGGAGGTCATCCACGTCGGGGACGATGATGAAGAGCTGCCGCGGAAGGACGCTGAGAAGGGAGGCGCAGCTCCGACCGCTCCTCTGGCTACCACGCGGGAGACGCCGCCGAGCGACGCGCCTCAAGTTCCTCCTGCACCTACAGTGACCGTGCCTCTGGGCAGGGTTCTCAGGCCGGAGCTGGTTCTGCTGCGACTCTATCGATTGCTCTGACTTCGGTTCCGGCTCCTCCCGTCAACATCTTCAGTCTGTACAAGGTGCCGGAGGACCAAACTGGGGCCAGCAAGGAGGCGATGATCCAGGCGGAGCTGATGACCCATCGGCTCAAGGAGGTGTGTGCAGCTGGGAAGCTGGCGTACGATGCCAGTGCCGCTCTCCAGGAGAACGTGCGAGTAAGTGCTCTTGTAAGTCGATCTCCAAGTCGTTTTTCTTCAGTAGGAATTTCAGTCGGAAAATAACCGATACACCCACTGGGTGTTTTTTGTGTTCGGCCGTCGCTCGGATCGGGCGGACCGTTCCGAGCGGATACCGCTCCAGTGGGGGCACGCTGAGTGCACCCACTGGGTGTAGTCCCCGAGACTGCCGTCGACTGCGGGCAGTCGGCGGAAGTCTTAGAACTTAGACTTTGTTTTGTTGTTGCTGTTTTTTTTGTGTTCGGCCATCACTCGGATCGGGCGGATCATTCCGAGTGGACACCATTCCAGTGGGGGCACGCTGAGTGCACCCACAGGGTGTAGTCCCCGAGACTACCGTCGACTGCGGGCAGTCGGCGGAAGTCTTAGAACTTAGGATGTGATACTGGTCAAGCTTGTTCCTTCCAGGAGCGTCGATCTCTGGGCATTCAGAACTTTTTTGTCTTGTTGTTTTGTGCTTGGCCATCACTCGGATCGGGCGGGCAATTCCGAGTGGATACCATTCCAGTGGGGGCACGCTGAGTGCACCCACTGGGTGTAGTCCCCGAGACTGCCGTCGACTGCGGGCAGTCGGCGGGAGTCTTAGAACTTAGGATTTGATACTGATCAAGCTTGTTCCTCCCTTGTCGAATGGTACTTCAGGATATTTCTTGGCATTAACTGTTCTCTCTTGTATTTCAGAAAACTTGCGAGCTTGGGACCCAGTACGCGGCATTGGAGAAGGAGACGGCTCAGCTCCGAGTGGATTTGGAGGTGGAGAAGAGGAACACGGCGCGCGCTCAAGCAGAGCTCAGGATCATGGGAGGTAAGCTTCAATTACCGAGCATTTCGCTTCCATCTCTCACCGTTTCTTGAACCGAGTGACTCCACTCGACAGATGTGCGTAGTGAAAACCATCAACTCCAAGTGCGGCTCAGAACCTCTGTTTCTTTAGAAACTATGAAGCAGGCACTCGAGAGTAAGGACAACGAGCTGGCGGGGGCACAGAAAGTGGCGAAGGAAAAGACCAAGGCTGCCGAAGAGAAGCTGGCCTCACTCGGGAAGCTTGAAGCAGAGAACACATCGTTGAAGAAGGAGGTGCTCGAGCTCAAGAAGCAGCAGACCGAGTGGGAGGGCAAGCTCAAGGCCCAGGCGGAGGTTTACGAGCAAGAGAAGAAGGCTCTGAACGAGAAGGTCGCACAGCTGATCGAGAAGAAGAACGCTCTAGAGAAGTATATAGAGGATTTCACGGAGGAGATGTACACCAAGCTTGCAGGTAACTTATAGCATCTGAGTGAACTTTTATCCGAGTGAACTTCATGCATGCTGACCTTCAACTCTCCTCTTTTCTCGCCTGCAGAGTACTGCCGAGACTTCGAGCTGGAAACTGACCGAATCGAGAGGGATCTGAATCCTTCCAGGTCACTCGTTGGCGACAAGGCTGCTCTAGGTGTCCTGCGGGTGGAATCTCACATCGAAGACGTCCAAGGCTACATCATTCGTCTGCGGGGTGCACTCGGCAGAATCGACAAGGAGCTATGGCCAGAAGATACTCTCGACACCGACCTGGAGGCCATGATGACTCGTCTCAACGACATTCCCAGCTGAGTGCAAGCGTGGAAGAAGTCGGCTTCTCGCTGTGGGGCCGACGTGGCGCTCTCCCTAGTCGGAGTGCATTGCAAGGAGGCCAAGGAGGAGAAACTGAAGGCTCTCCAAGTTGCCAACACGAAGAAACTCCAGTTTGAGGACTTCATGGAGACATTCATCGAAGCGGCCACTCGGATCGCGGACGGCATCGACTTGGATGCTTTCGTTGAGCCAGCCAGCCCTACAGGGGCGCGAAAAAACTTTATGTCTTATCCATTTGCCTCGGTATGCCGAGTGGAATTGTAATCGTTAAACTCTTTCGGGCTTTGGGCCCGCATACTCATATTCGCTTTTGAACTTCTGGAGTTAATCGAATGCTTTCCTTTGAGTCTTTCGTATCTTTGAACTGGGTTTTGACTTAGGCGAAAGCTGGTTCGCAGCTAAGCCTCCGAGTGAGAGGGTTGCTCTTCACTCAGAGTAGTTTTTAACTTGGGCGGAAGCTGGTCCGCAGCCAAGCCCTCGAGTGAGAGGGTTGCTCTTCACTCGGAGTAGTTTTTAACTTGGGCGGAAGCTGGTCCGCAGCCAAGCCCCCGAGTGAGAGGGTTGCTCTTCACTCAGAGTAGTTTTTAGACTTGGGCGAAAGTTGGTTCGTAGCCAAGTCCCCGAGCGAGAGGGTTGCTCGTCACTCGGAGTAGCGTTTTAACTTGGGCGGAAGCTGGTCCGCAGCCAAGCCCCCGAGTGAGAGGGTTGCTCGTCACTCGGAGTAGTTTTTAACTTGGGCGGAAGCTGGTCCGCAGCCAAGCCCCCGAGTGAGAGGGTGACTCGTCACTCGGAGTAGTTTTTAACTTGGGCGGAAGCTGGTCCGCAGCCAAGCCCCCGAGTGAGAGGGTTGCTCTTCACTCGGAGTAGTTTTTAGACTTGGGCGAAAGCTGGTTCGCAGCCAAGTCCCCGAGTGAGAGGGTTGCTCGTCACTCGGAGTAGTTTTTAGACTTGGGCGAAAGCTGGTTCGCAGCCAAGCCCCCGAGTGAGAGGGTTGCTCGTCACTCGGAGTAGCTTTTAACTTGGGTGGAAGCTGGTCCGCAGCCAAGCCCCCGAGTGAGAGGGTTGCTCTTCACTCGGAGTAGTTTTTAGACTTGGGCGAAAGCTGGTTCGCAGCCAAGCCCCCGAGTGAGAGGGTTGCTCGTCACTCGGAGTAGCTATTAACTTGGGCGGAAGCTGGTCCGCACCCAAGCCCCCGAGTGAGAGGGTTACTCTTCACTCGGAGTAGTTTTTAGACTTGGGCGAAAGCTGGTTCGCAGCCAAGCCCCCGAGTGAGAGGGCTGCTCTTCACTCGGAGTAGTTTTTAACTTGGGTGGAAGCTGGTCCGCAACCAAGCCCCCGAGTGAGAGGGTTGCTCTTCACTCGGAGTACTTTTTAGACTTGGGCGAAAGCTGGTTCGCAGCCAAGCCCCCGAGTGAGAGGGTTGCTCTTCACTCGGAGTAGTTTTTAACTTGGGCGGAAGCTGGTCCGCAGCCAAGCTCCCGAGTGAGAGGGCTGCTCTTCACTCGGAGTAGTTTTTAGACTTGGGCGAAAGCTAGTTTGCAGCCAAGCCTCCGAGTGAGAGGGTTGCTCGTCACTCGGAGTAGTTTTTAACTTGGGCGAAAGCTGGTCCGCAGCCACGCCCCCGAGTGAGAGGGTTGCTCTTCACTCGGAGTAGTTTTTAGACTTGGGCGAAAGTTGGTTCGCAGCCAAGCCCCCGAGTGAGAGGGTTGCTCGTCACTCGGAGTAGTTTTTAACTTGGGCGGAAGCTGGTCCGCAGCCAATCCCCCGAGTGAGAGGGTTGCTCGTCACTCGGAGTAGTTTTTAACTTGGGCGGAAGCTGGTCCGCAGCCAAGCCTCCGAGTGAGAGGGTTGCTCTTCACTCGGAGTAACTTTTGACTTAGGCAAAAGCTGGTTTGCTGCTAAGTTGAAAAGCGTACACCCACCGGGAGTTGTAAGCTAGAAAATGCGTACGAGTGAACTCAATGTGGAACTGGAAAATTCATGCTTTTTATTCACCAAATATCACTCGAGTACTTTTATTACATCTCATCATCAAGTATAAAATCGCCGCAGCAAATCTGCATTCCAAGCACGGGGCTCATCTGCTTGCTTCTGAAGGTTGTACATGCGGTATGCTCCGTTGTGCAGAACCTTTGACACGATAAAAGGGCCTTCCCACACGGGAGCGAGCTTGTGAGGTCGCTGCTGATCCACTCGGAGCACCAGATCTCCTTCCTGAAAGGTCCGACTTCGGACGTGCCTGCTGTGAAAACGTCTCAGATCTTGCTGATAAATGGCCGATCGGATCAGGGCCATCTCCCTTTCCTCCTCCAAGAGATCAACGCCGTCTTGCCGTGCTCGCTCCGCTTCAGCTTCCGAGTACAGTTCTACTCGGGGTGAATTATGGAGCAGGTCACTCGGCAGGATGGCTTCAGCTCCGTACACCATGAAGAAGGGAGTGCGATTGGTAGACCGATTGGGGGTCGTCCTCAAGCCCCAAAGAACTGATGGCAACTCGGTGACCTAAGCTCCAGCTGCGTGCTCCAAATCGCGCATGAGTCGTGGCTTTAGCCTCTGTAGAATTAGTCCGTTTGCTCTCTCGGCTTGTCCATTCGACTGCGGATGCGCCACAGATGCATAGTCGACTCGGGTGCCTTGCGCGGCACAGAACGCCCTGAATTCTTCTGAGTCGAAGTTGGAACCGTTGTCAGTGATGATGATGTGGGGCACGCCGTATCTGAAGACTATCTCCTTCATGAACATGATCGCTGTACGAGAATCTAGCTTCTTGATGGGTTTGGCCTCAATCCACTTGGTGAATTTATCGACTGCGACCAGCAAGTGGGTGAATCCACTCGCCCCTGTCCGGAGGGGTCCCACCATGTCGAGCCCCCAGACTGCAAATGGCCAGACGAGTGCAATTGTCTTCAGAGCAAACGCATGCTTGTGGGATAAGTTTGCATAGAACTGGCACCCGGCACAGTGTTCGACTATCTCTTGCGCAGCTTCATTGGCGCGGGGCCAGAAGAAACCGGCTCGATAAGCTTTAGCCACGATTGTCCGAGAGGACGCGTGGTGTCCACAAGTCCCCGAGTGAATCTCCTCCAGGATCAGTCGACCTTCTTCTGGAGAAATGCAGCGCTGAGTCACACCGGTGATGCTCTTTCTGTATAACTGATCATCGACCACTTCAAAGTGTCGGGGGGATGAACCTCGGGTAGGCAACGGAGCTCGAACCCCTTCTTAAAAAATCATCGGAGCAGGTCAAGTCCCTCAGGCCGGCTTGCCAGTATGCCGGCTCCCCAGCGCGAGCCAGCTCAGGACGGCGACCTGGCCTGGCCGGCTGGCCCATGCCGGCTGGCCACGAGGGGACGGAGCCTTCGCGACGAAGCAAGCGTGGCTACAGCGCTCATTCCTTTACGCTGACAGAGCAGGCGAGGCATCAGCTTTCCTTGCGCCCCCGCCCGAGGCGGGCGGTGTCAGGGAGGTGCGGTCCTGTAGAAACAACGGCGCCGACCTCCCTCTGACGACGGACAAGACGCGCCACAGTGCCCCGTACCCAGACTGACGAGAGACAAGACCTGCCACAGTGCCCCGCGCCAGGCAGGTGCGGCGCACCTGGCAACCTGGCAACCCGGCGACCCGGCGTCCCCCACCACCGGCTCCCGGTCAATGACACTAGGGGCCCGCGCCTTTGTAACATTACCATTGTAACCCTGGGGGTCGGCCTATAAGACCCCCAGGGAGGCCTCCATGCAGAGGGGTTCGCTTCCTTCGGTTCACTCTCTCCCGTTGCATGGTTGCTCTCCGTTTCTCCTTAGTGACTCCTTCTCGCCCCACAGAGCACACACACACACTCTCGCCGGAGAGGCAGAACGGTGGCCTAGCCCCTCCTCCCTCCTCCGTCCGGACAGCTCCAGGAGCGACCTTGTAGCCCTTGTGCTTCCCATACTACACTCAGCAGGATTAGGGGTGTTACCTTTCCGAAGGGCCCCAAACCTGGGTACATCTCGTGTCTCGCACTTGCTCGTGCCAACCTCGCCTCCGGAACCCACCGGCGTCCTCTCGTAGCCCCACGTCTTTAGCCATCTTATGGCATCTGCCGTGAAAATACCACGACAGTTGGCGCCCACCGTGGGGCTACTCGCGGCGTCGTCCGTAGTCAAGTTCCGGACGAGGCCCTTCACCAGCTCCGGCAAGCGCATCGTGCACGGTCTGTTCCGCACTCCCCGCGCGGCCGACTCGGCCGGCTGCGGCGCTCCGCCGGGTACGGACACCGCTTGTCCCGTAGGCTGCTTCATCGTCCCCTTCGGCACGCTGCGCGTCTTCGTCGCGCTCGTCCCTGACGTGTTTCCCAGCGAGGTGCGCTGTTTCGCCGACTCCCCCGTCCCCGTTGGCTGCGCCATCTCCGACGACGTCGCGGGTCTCTGCGCCCGCACGGAGGTGCTGACCATCGGCACTAGCGCCGGCTCCCCGCGCGACAAGGAGAAGGCCGCCGCGGCTGCCGCTGCCGCGGCTGCAGCCCCGCCACGCCGGGCCGACCCGCTCCACGAGACGATCCGGAGCCTGCGAGCCCCCATCACGCCCGACGCCGACACGGCAGCCGCAGTGGCTCAGCTCAATGAGGACCGTGAGCATCTGCTGGTGGAGGCCACGGAGCTCGTGGCGACGCGGCGCCGGCTGGAATCCGCCCAGCGAGAGTACGACAGCGCCCACGGCTTCACGCCGGCCGCCGCCGAGCCCAGCCGGGTCGCGGAGGTACGGATCCGTGGGGGCGCAATCGGCCATGCGCTAGGCGCAGGCCGGCCCGTGTACGACACCCCCGTCAAAAACATGCGCGCGGCGCAGGCGGCCATGGCGGATCTCGAGTTCCTGGAGGGCGAGGAGCTGCTGCTGCAGCAGCAGCGCATCCGCGACCTCATCACCGCGGCGAACGAGCAGCAGAAGCACTTCGACCCGGCTCGGCCATCCGCCTCCACCTCAGGAAAGAACGGGGACCCGGAGAGGGCTCTCCGGGACGCGCAACGAACGTCCTCCCACGCCACTAGCGCGAGTCGCTCTGGCCGGCATCGATCCGGTCGGAGCCGGCACAATCGCGCCGCCACTGCCGGAGACGGCGTCGCCGACGAGACGGCTGGCAACGGCCGGGTTCAACCGCCGGAGCCCCCCGTGCAGCCGGCCCGACGGCTCGAGCCGCCCGAGAAGCCCCCGCGCCGCGCGGCCCCGTGGCTGACCGGCTCGGTCCCCGCGTGCCCTACGACGAAAACGACGCCCGCCACCGCCTCGACCGGCTGGCGCGCTCCACCGCCTTGGAGGAGGAGAGCTCTGTCGGCCCGGCGTGTTTCGTCCCCCGCATTCGTGAGGAGCCCTTCCCCAAAGGTTTCTCGCTGCGTCGCGACTCCCCCAAATACAACGGCGTCACCAAGCCGGAGGACTGGCTAACGGACTACACCACGGCCGTCGGCATAGCCGGCGGCAACCGGCGAGTGGCCGTGCGCTACGTCCCCCTCATGCTGCTCGGCTCGGCCCGGACGTGGCTTAACAGCCTGCGAGCCGACAGCGTGAACTCTTGGCTGGATTTCGAAGATGCGTTCATCCGCAACTTCACCAGCACGTACAAGCGACCCGGCAAGCCTCGCCAGCTCTCCATGTGCGTCCAGAAGCCAGGGGAGCCCCTTCGCGACTTCCTCACGCGGTGGATGGAGCTGCGCAACTCCTGCAAGGGCGTCCACGAGGTCCAGGCCATCCAGTACTTCATCGACGGGTGCCAAGACGGCACTCTGGTCAAGCACCGGCTAGTGTGCGACGAGCCGGAAACCCTGGCGGAGCTCATGGCCGTGGCGGACAAGTACGCTACGGCCGACTCCGCGATGAATGTGAAGGTCACGATCGACGCAGACGGCAAGCTCCTCCCGGCCCAGCCGGCTCCCCCCAAGCCGGCTGGCGACAACAATCAGCGCCGACAGGACAACAACAACAACAACAACAACAACGGCAAGCGTAGGAACGACCAGCAAGCGCCCCGCTACGACAACCGGCAGGTCACCGCTGTGGAAGGGGAGCAGCCGGCCGAACAAGGCTGAAGCCAGCGCCCATGCACCGGCAAGGCTGCCTGGCAGCCCAAGCTATCATTCGAGCAGATGCTCGACGCCCCCTGCAAAAACCACAGTGGCACGAAGCCGTCGACGCACACGCTCCGGCAGTGCAGCTTCACCCAATGCCTGTAGAAGGGCAACCTTCCGACTCCGCCACCCGGAGCCGGCTCGCAGCAGCCGCCACTGCCGCCGCCTCCGCCGCCACCCGACGCCCTCGCCGACAACGCTTTCCCTTGCTCGGACGCGGCCTACGTCGTCTTCACCAGCGAGGGCGACGACAAACACGCCAAGCGCAAGCACCAAGCCGAGGTGAACGCCGTCATCCCGCCGGTTCCCCAGTACATGCACTGGTCCGACCGGCCGGTCAGCTGGATACGGGAGGACCACCCGACCGTCATGCCTACGCCGGGTGGCTACGCCCTTGTGCTCGACCCCACCTTCGTCTCCGAGAAGCGCACCTGCCGCTTCTCGCGGGTACTGATCGACGGTGGCAGCAGCATCAACATCCTGTACTGCGACACCATGACCAAGCTCGGCATCGAGGCGCGACAGCTGGAGCCGACCCGGACGGTGTTTCACGGCATCGTGCCGGGTCTCTCCTGCTCTCCGATCGGCCGGGTCCGTCTTGACGTCCTGTTCGGCTCCAGCAGCCACTTCCACCGCGAGCCAATCTAGTTGGAGGTGGTCGATCTGGCCAGCCCCTACCATGCGCTGCTAGGCCAGCCCGCGATGGCCAAGTTCATGGCGGTCCCCCACTACGCCTACCTGAAGTTAAAGCTGCCGGGTCCCAAGGGCCTCATCACCATCGTCGGCGACTACAAGAAGTCCCTCGAGTGCGCCAAAGCTGGCTCCCAGCTGGCCGAGTCGCTGGTCATCGCCGAGGAGAGGCGCCAGCTCGACCGGATCGTGGCGCTGGCTAGCGCGTAGCCGGCCATGCCGGCTCCGCCCAAGCCGGCCGCCGACGAGGCCTCTTTCAAGCCAGCCAAAGACACGAAGAGGGTCCCGCTCAACCCGGCCGACCCCAGCTCCAGCAAGTACGTCGTCGTAGGCACCGGCCTCGACAGCAAATAGGAAGGCGAGCTCGTCGATTTCCTCCGTGAGAATCAGGACATCTTTGCATGGTCCCCCAAAGACATGCCGGGTGTCCCGAGGGAATTCGCCGAGCACAAACTTCACGTCCGCAAGGACGCCAAGCCTGTCCGACAGCCGCTACGCCGCTTCTCCGAGGAGAAGCGAAGAACCATCGGTGAGGAAATAGCCCGGCTTCTCGCAGCCGGCTTCATCATGGAAGTTTTCCACCCGGAATGGCTGGCCAACCCGGTCCTTGTCCTGAAGAAAAATGGCACCTGGCGCATGTGCATCGACTACAGCAGCCTGAACAAGGCCTGCCCCAAAGACCCGTTCGCTCTGCCCCGGATCGACCAGGTCATCGACTCCACAGCCGGCTGCGAGCTCCTGTCCTTTCTGGACGCCTACTCCGGCTACCACCAGATCAAGTTGGACCCGGCCGACGCCCTCAAGACGTCCTTCATCACGCCCTTTGGGGCGTATTGCTACATCACCATGTCGTTTGGCTTGAAGAATGCCGGTGCCACCTTCCAGCGCTGCATGCAGAAATGCCTGCCGCCCCAGCTCGGCAGAAACGTGCACGTCTACGTCGACGACATCGTGGTGAAGACCAAGCAGCACCTCACGCTCCTGGCCGACCTCCAGGAAACCTTCGCCAACCTGCGCCGGTTCCAGATCAAGCTCAACCCAGAGAAATGCGTCTTCGGCGTGCCGGCCAACCAGCTTCTCGGCTTCCTCGTCTCGAAGCGCGGCATCGAGGCCAACCCGGAGAAGATTAAGGCAATCGAGCGAATGCGCAAGCCGACCCGGCTGCGCGACGTGCAGAAGTTCACCTGCTGCTTGGCCTCTCTCAGCCGGTTCGTCAGCCGGCTGGGATAGAGGGCCCTGCCCCTGTATCAGCTGATGAAGAAGACGACGGCGTTCGAGTGGAGCGACCAGGCGGACGAAGCCTTCCGCGACCTCAAGCGCATGCTGTCAACCGCGCCCGTCCTGGCTGCGCTGGCTGAGAAAGAGCCACTCCTGCTGTACGTCGCCACCACCTTCCGAGCCGTCAGCATGGTGCTGGTCGTCGAGCGCCCGAAGGAGGGCAAGGTGCAGCCGGTTCAGCGCCCAGTGTACTTCCTGAGCGAGGTGCTATCCGCCTCCAAGCAGAACTACCCCCACTACCAGAAGATGTGATATGGCGTGTACCTCGCCGCCAAGAAGCTGAGGCAATACTTCCAAGAGCACGCCATTACTGTGGTGAGCACGGCCCCCATCGGCGAGATCATGGGCTCCCGGGATGCCTCTCGCCGGGTGGCCAAGTGGGCCATCGAGCTAGCCGGCCACACGATCCTCTACGAGCCCCGCACCACCATCAAGTCCCAGGCGCTAGCCGACTTCCTCGTCGACTGGACGGACACCCAGTACCTGCCGCCGGCTCCCGAGTCGACTCACTGGCGCATGCACTTCGACGGCTCCAAGATGCGCAACGGTTTGGGAGCCGGCATCGTGCTGTCTTCCCCCAAGAACGACCGGCTGCGGTACGTACTGCAGATCCATTTCGCCGCCTCCAACAACGTTGCCGAGTACGAAGCTCTCGTGCACGGCATCCGGCTGGCCAGAGAAATCGACATCCGGCGCATCCTCTGCTACGGCGACTCGGACTTGGTGGTGCAGCAAGTTTCCGGCGAGTGGGACGCCAAAGACGCCAACATGGCCAGCTACCGTTTCCTGGTCCAGTAGCTCTCTGGCGGGTTCGAAGGTTGCGAGTTCCTCCACGTCCCCCGCGCGGACAATGAAGCGGCCGACACACTGGCGAAAATGGGCTCCACCCGGCAAGCCATCCCATCCGGCGTCTCCCTCGAGCACCTACGGAAGCCGTCCATCAAGCCGTCTCCCAAGTCGGAATCCATCTTCGTCCCAGACGACCCCGACGCGCCCCCGCCCAACCCTGGAGTTCCCGGCTCCGCCTCGGGGACTGCCGGCTCCGGCTCGGGGACTGCCGCCTCGGATCCCATCCTGGTGGCCGTCTTCGCCGTGGTAGCAGCTCCGTCCTGGGCTCGGCCGATCCTCGCCTTCCTGGAAGACGGCGACCTGCCCAGCGACGAGACCGAAGCCCGGCAAGTGCAACGGCGAGCATCCGCCTATAGCATCATCAACCACGAACTCGTCAAGCGCAGCACGACCGGCGTGTTCCTGCGCTGCGTCGAGCAGGACAAAGGGATCGAGATCCTCCTCGACATCCACCAGGGCGAGTGCGAGCACCACGCCGCCTCGCGGTCCCTGGTGGCCAAGGCCTTCCGCCACGGTTTCTATTGGCCCACGGCCTTGCAAGACGCCGAGCAGCTGGTCCTCAAGTGTGAGGGCTGCCAGTGTTTCAGCAAGCACAGCCACCAGCCGGCTTCAGCCCTCCAAACCATCCCCATCACGTGGCCCTTCGCTGTCTGGGGACTCGACATGGTGGGGCCCTTCAAGACCGCCCGAGGCGGCATGACACATTTGCTGGTCGCCGTCGACAAGTTCACCAAATGGATAGAAGATCGGCCGATCAAGAAGCTTGACGGACCCACCTCCGTCCGGTTCATCAAGGATATCGCAGTTCGCTACGGCGTGCCACACAGCATCATCATGGACAACGGCACCAATTTCGCCAAGGGCGCGCTGGCCCACTACTGTTCCGCATCCGGCATCCGGCTCGACTTGGCCTCCGTCGCACACCCCCGGTCGAACGGCCAGGTCGAGCGGGCAAATGGCCTCATCCTAGCCGGCATCAAGCCGCGACTCGTCGAGCCGCTCATCCGCTCACCCGGCAGCTGGCTGGATGAGTTGCCAGCCGTCCTCTGGAGTCTCCGAACGACGCCCAACCGCTCCACCGGGTTCACCCCGTTCTTCCTCGTCTACGGAGCCGAAGCAATCATTCCAACCGACGTCGAGTTTGATTCGGCCCGGATAACCATGTACACAGAAGCCGAAGCAAAGGAGGCACGCGAAGACGGCGTCGACTTGCTCGAGGAGGCGCGCCTTCTGGCCCTCAGCCGGTCCGCCATCTACCAACAAGGGCTGCGCCACTACCACAGCAAGAAGATCAAGCCCCTCGCGTTCCGCGAGGGCGACCTCGTGCTCCGGCTCGTCCAGCGAACAGTCGGCCAGCACAAGCTGGCCTCTCCTTGGGAGGGCCCCATCATCATCAGCAAGGCTCTCTGGGACCGGAACGCGTACTACCTCATCGACGCGCAGAAGCCGAACAAACGCAAGAGAGATGCAGCCGGCGAGGAGTCTAGCCGGCCCTGGAACGCGGAGCTCCTCCGTCCGTTTTACAGTTGAACGCGCACACGTATGTATCACCACCTTTTGAGTTTAATGAAAGCAGCAAGACCCCCCCCCCCCCCGTGCGACAGCAGGCGCCCACCGAGTCGGCCCAGCCGGCTCGGGGGCTCGGGGGCTTCCTTTTCCCTTTTTACTAAGCTCTGTGTCTACACACGTCCCCGTTTTCGTTTCACCCGCCGAGTCGGCCCAGCCGGCTCGGGGGCTCGGGGGCTAGCCGGCCAGACCGCGCCTCGCCATATTCTCTTTAGTCCATCTCGAAGCGTACGATCCGCCACAACCCTCTCTTCGCCAGCCATAGCCGGCTCCCGGCTGTGCGGCCGGCAAGAGCCAAAGGTCGGAAGCATCATCACGTAAGAACGGCTAAGGAGGAGAGCCCGGCTCGGCCAACCCGGCCCTACCTGCCCTCACTTATCCACCGCATGACCGGCTGCGCGCCAGCCGGCTTCGCCGCCTGCCGCCAGCCGGCCCAGTGGGTGTTTTCGCTCGCGCTCACACGTCCTAAAAAGCCTAAGTATTGTGCGTCCCCTCTCAAGGCCGAATCCCCGTCCTAGCCACAGTCCACAACCCGGTTGTCCGGCTAGCGGGAAGGAAGCCCGAAGAAAAGACAAACAGGAAAAAGGCCCAAAGCCGAAGACCAAAGAGCGAAAACACGACAGTTGGCGCCAAAAATTTATAAACAACACGGGCCCGCGGCCTCAAGTTCATTACATAAACTACACCCCCAGTGGGTGGACCTGCTTCCTAACAAAATTCAAGTGACCGAGTACAGGAAAGTTAAAGATAAGCCCTAGGCGGCGCCTGCGTCGGCTCCGGTCGGCGTCGGCTCGGCGGAGGTGGAGGCGGCTCCGGTCGGTGCCGGCTCGGCGGAGGTGGATGCAGCCGCCGGGTCGGACCTGGAGTTCTCCGGCCTCTCGGTCGTCGCGGTGTCGTCCGGCTCGGCTTCGTCATCGTCGTAGGCCCCCGTCTCGGCCGAGCTGCCGTCCGGATCATTGAGCTGCAGGCCGAACCCATCGGCAGGGAGCTCCTCGCCGTCTTCCGTCCGCTCCAAGACGAATTCGTCGTACGGAGCGAATGAGGCCAAGTAGCTGGCCCGCCCGGCGATCCGCCGCGCCTGCGCCGCCAACTGCTCCTCCGCGCCGGCCCGCTGCGCCGCCAGGCGGTCAAGATCCACGCCGGGATACCACGATGCCACAAATTGCAGCGCCGTCTCTGCGCCGGCGCGAGCCGCAGATGCCCTCCACGCGCCGAGCCGGTCCACGCCGGCCTCCAGCCACCGCGCCAGCCGGGTGACGCTGTTCGGCGCCACCGCGCTCGGCCAAAGGCTCTGCGCCATGGCCTTGCCGGCATCGAACAGCCGGCGCATGTGGCCCTCGACGGCTCCAAGACGGGCCTTGCCGGCCAGGACGATCTCCGACAAGGTCCAGGCGGCTTAAACGTCGACGTCCGCCCCTAGCGCGTGCTGGTCCGCCCGGTGGGCGTACACGGCCGCATCGGCCGCCTCCTGCGTTTCGGGGAAGACTCCTGCCAAAGAAGGAAACGAGTTAGCCAGAAGAAAACAACTTGCCGGCTCGGCCAGCCGGATTGAAGGAAAAATGGTACTCACGGGCAAAGGCCTCATCGAGGTGCTGCGCCTCGCTCGGCATCCCGTGCTCCCGCACGGCCGATGCGCGCGCCTGAGCCTCGAGATCCTTCTCGAGCTGGGCGACCCTCCTGCCGGCGTCCGCCAGCTCCTCGGCCGCCTTGCCGCGCTCTTCCGCCAGCTGGCCCAGCTCCGTTTGGTGGGCCTCCTCCGCCTTGGCCTTCTCGGCCGCCAGCCGGTCCACCTCGGCCTAGAGCCGGTCGCGGTCGGCGACGGCAAGATCGCGCTGCTCGCCGGCTTTGGCAAGCCGGCCTCGGAGACCCGGCACCTCGGCCGCATCAGTTGCGCGACAAGGTTCCTGGTCAGACGCCGGAAGCAAGGACAAAAAGAAAGAAGGGCAAAGCCATAAGATTCGACCCGGCTGCTCCGCAGTCCGTCTCGAATCTCGGGGGCTACCCCCAGTGGGTGCGCTGGCGCGCCCCCACTGAAGACGTGCAAGACGTACCTTGGACCCGACGTAACTCCTCCTCCTTGCTGGCTAGCTGGGCTTTGACCCCGCGGAACCGCTCCCGAAGCCGATTATACGCGGCGGCCGCAGGTCGTACAGGTGCTGCGCAAAAATTAAGTAAGAAGAACGCAAAAGACGGGCTATAAGATTCGAGCCGGCTGCTCCACAACCCGGCCCGAACCTCGGGGGCTACACCCAGTGGGTGCGCTAGCGCGCCCCCACTGATTTGACGATCAAGACAAGAAAAGAAGGAGAGACTCACCGCAAACGCCTGTTCCAGCTTCCGCGCCGTCTCCTCCTCGTCCCGGACGAAGGCCTGCAGGCGTTCGCTCCGCCCGCGAAGTTGCGAGCGCAAGGCATCCGCCGCGTTGTCCTCCCGAGTGCGCGGCCCGATCACATCGGCGCCGACGCTCGCCCACGGATGCTGCATCGCGGTCCCGGAGCCGGATCCGCTTCCACCCGGCCGCTCGGAGGATGCAGCGGCTTGGGGCGGAACGACCACTATGGCACCGGCGTGTCCAGCCGCGGCCTCCGGGGACGGCGTCGGCTGCGCTTGGCCGGGTGGTGCGGGGTCCGCCTCGCGCCTCTCTTCGCCGCCCTCGCCTCCTCCTGTCGGGTCGGCCCGGGGCGGCGTGTCCACGACGATGTCCTCATCGATGTCCGACTCGCCGTTGGCCGGCTCCGTCCACCCGGCCGGCTCCGTCGCCCCCTCCGGCTGCGGCTCGACGATTGTCACCGCCGGCTCCGTCCCCCGCTCCATCTCCGGCCAGGCCGGGCCCGCGGTGATCCTGGCCTGCTTTGCGGAGGCCCTCTCCCACGCCCGGGCTAAGGCCTCCTCCATCTCTTTCGCAGCCTCCGCGAGATCCCGCCAGGTGTCGCGTCTCGCCGCGTCGAGGTCTTGGCCGGATTGGCGGGCTTCGATGTCCTCCTCCGTAGTCCGGGCCGGCTCGGGGTCGATGGCACTGCTCTGGGTCTTCCGCCAGACGGCCTCGCCAGCCGCGGCCTCCGCGGCCGCCAACGCCAGGTCAATGGCGGACCTGTGCACAGCAAGTTCATCACCACAAGGGCTCAAGCAAGAAAACAAGCAAGTGATCAGAAACAGACAAGAATCACTCACCCGATGACCTTCGGAACCTCCCGCCTCTGGCCCACGGACGGGGCGAGCCGGCGCTTCTTCTTGACGACGGCCCTCTCGCGCGTCGGCGCCGCCGCCGCCGGGCGCTTTGCGGCCGGCCTCGACTCAATCGGCTCCTTCCCATGCGGCCGGCTGCCAGATTCCGCCGCGCGAGCCGGCCTGGCGCCAGCCGTCTTCCGCAGCCGCCTTGGAGGATCGACGCTGGCGTCCTCCCCGGCCGAGGGCGCTGCACCGTGGGCTCCGGTCAGGTCCTCTTCGTCGTCGTCCGGCCAGTTGCGCAGAAGTTCTGAGGGCGGAGACTTACCCGCGTTCCGTGACCCGCCGGTTGGGGCGTCGGCCAGGCGCGCTTCGACTCCTCCCTCCTTCGCCTCGGCGCCGGCTTCCTCCGCGTCCGACTCAGGCAAGTCGGCCAGCAGGATCTGGGGATTCGGCCCGTCGTGATTCTGCTGGCAGGCGAACAGCTGCGGCCCTCCCGCGGCGTCAGGGCACAGAAATAACGTTGAGGCAGCAAAAAATAGAGACCAGGGACTCAGCGCCGGCGCCGGGTTTTCCCGGTGATAGGGCTCCTTCCCGAAGCTCCACCCCTCCTCCTTCAACCCGGCCTTGGAGATATAGTTGACCCGCTGGACGATCCCGGCCGCCGTCAGCGCCTTGGTCGACGTCCGGGTCGGGTCACGCCGGCCGCTCATGTCGCAAATCCGGTGTGCCCGGCGCTGCAGCGGCAGCACCCGGCGTGAGATGAAGGCCGCGATGAGGTCAGCCGGCTTCAGCCCCTCGCGATCCGTCAACTCCCTGATCCGGCGGCAGATGTTCAGGAGCTCCTGTGGCGGCTTCTTGGGGCAGTAGCCCCAATTCGACTTGGCGAGCGGCGCCGCGTTAACGAAAGGCGGCAAGTTGATGACGTCCACCGCCGGGTCGGCATTCCAGACGTAGAAAAACATCGTCTGCCACTTCTTGGCCGAGTCCTCAAGCGGCAGCTTGGGAAACGGCCCGTTCACCCGGCCGGTGACCACGGCAGCCCCGCAATCCGACATCGCGCCAGCTGACGCCCCCTGCTGCTTGAGGAAGAAAAGCTTCGCCCACAGGTCAACAGTAGGCAGCATGCCGAGGTAGCCTTCGCAGAGCGTGGCGAACCCGACGACCTGCAACACGGCGTTGGCGCCGAGGTGGTGCGGCTGCAACCCAAAGAAGTCGAGGAAGCTCCGGAAGAAAAGACTTGCGGGAAGGCCGAGTCCGCGCTCGAAGTGAGAGAAGAAGACGACGTGCTCGCCCTCCTGCGGCTGCGGCACCCTCTCCGGGCCGGGCGCGCGCGCTACCAGCGCCTCCGCCGGCTTCGTGCGGCGAAGGTACCGGATGTTCTCCTCGGTCATGATCGAGCCCTCCCGAGAACCTTTCGGCAGCGCCATTGGAGGGCTCCGCTGGCGTGGAGACGCGGCGAAGGAAAGGAGGAGGAGGAGACGGCTGCGAGCTGCGGGTCTCGGGTCGCGGCGTGCGGCGGCTGGCGCGAGAGCACGCGGCGGCAGCGCTTCGCTCGGGCATGGTGGAGGAGAAGCAGAGGAGGAGCAAGGGGCGGGAGTGTGTGTGGGAACGTTTCCGTCGCACTTCTCCCCTTCTCATTTATAACCGCGAAGAGAGCGTGGGGGAGTGGGATCGTTTGCGCCCATGATCCCCACTCCTCCGCGCCGTGCGCACGCGTTTTACGCGCACATTTACTGCGCGGGGAAGCGCAACCGTCAAGCGTTGCCGCAGTAAATCCCTCGCACGCGGGCCGAGGGCGCGTCGTGGCGGGCCCGGTCCGCAGTCGCGTCCCGTCACGCGCGTGGGCTGGCAGGCCTCGCCCGCTGCGGAGCACCACGTGGCGTTCCGTCAGGCCGCGGCGAGTGCGAATCGCCGTATGAAGCAAGACTCGACCAACGGGCATTTCCGTTTCCCGCCCAGGCCGGGGTGCCGCGACCCGGCAACCGGAAGCCGGCGTCCTTGTCCGCCGCCCGGCCGGGCTCCCACACTTCACCAACAAAACCGACTCCTCAGGGGGTAAGCTGCGAAGGCCCTCCTGCTTGGAGACGGCGAGCCTTCATAGCTTCGGGGACTACTGTCGGGGGGATGAACCCCGGGTAGGCAACGGAGCTCGAACCCCTTCTTAAAAAATCATCAGAGCAGGTCAAGTCCCTCAGGCCGGCTTGCCAGTACGCCGGCTCCCCAGCGTGAGCCGGCTTGGCACGGCGACCCGACCTGGCCGGCTGGCCCATGCCGGCTGGCCACGAGGGGACGGAGCCTTCGCGACGAAGCAAGCGTGGCTACAACACTCCTTCCTTTACGCTGACAGAGCAGGCGAGGCTGCAGCTTTCCTTGCGCCCCCGCCCGAGGCGGGCGGTGTCAGGGAGGCGTGGTCATGTAGAAACAACGGCGCCGACCTCCCTCTGACGACGGACAAGACGTGCCACAGTGCCCCGTACCCAGACTGACGAGAGACAAGACCCGCCACAGTGCCCCGCGCCAGGCAGGTGCGGCGCACCTGGCGACCCGGCAACCCGGCGACCCGGCGACCCGGCGGCTCCCACCACTGGCTCCCGGTCAATGACACCAGGGGCCCGCGCCTTTGTAACATTACCATTGTAACCCTGGGGGTCGGCCTATAAGACCCCCAGGGAGGCCTCCATGCAGAGGGGTTCGCTTCCTTCGGTTCACTCTCTCCCGTTGCATGGTTGCTCTCCGCTTCCCTTTAGTGACTCCTTCTCGCCCCACAGAGCACACACACACACTCTCGACGGAGAGGCAGAACGGTGGCCTAGCCCCTCCTCCCTCCTCCGTCCGAACAGCTCTAGGAGCGACCTTGTAGCCCTTGTGCTTCCCATACTACACTCGGCAGAATTAGGGGTGTTACCTCTCCAGAGGGCCCCGAACCTGGGTACGTCTCGTGTCTCGCACTTGCTCGTGCCAACCTCGCCTCCGGAACCCACCGGCGTCCTCTCGTAGCCCCACCTCTTTAGCCATCTTATGGCATCTGCCGTGAAAATACCACGACACAAAGGCTTTGGACCTGCGAAAAATCTGGCGGGCCTCAGCTTCATCTTCTGGAAGTTCCTGCCTGAGCAGGTATGCGATATAAGGTACTGTCCACTCGGGTGTGATTTCTAGGACCTCCAGGACCAAATCAATGACTGCCAGGACCTCGACTTTAGTCGGATCAGACGGACTGACCGCTTGCGGGGGCTCTTCCGTGAAGGGATCTTCTTTTACCGTCGGAGAACGTAAATGCTCGAGGCACGCATTGCTGGGTATGGATTTTCGAGTGGATCCGATCTTTGCCAGATCGTCTGCCTCCCGATTCTTGGTTCGGGGAACGTGATGCAGCTCCAGGCCTTCAAATTTCTTCTCCAACTTTCTCACTGCGTTGCAATATCCTGTCATAGCGGGGCTTCTGATGTCCCACTCCTTCATCACTTGGTTCACAACTAGATCCGAGTCTCCGTAGACCATCAGGCGCCGGACGCCGAGGGAGATGGCCATACGTAGACCATAAAGGAGCGCCTCGTACTCGGCTTCGTTGTTGGAGGAATCAAAGTGAATCTGCAGAACATATCTGAGACGATCGTCCTGAGGAGATATCAACACCACTCCAGCCCCTGAACCATTCAGCATCTTGGAACCGTCAAAGAACATGGTCCAATGTTCCGGGTGACTCTGAGTCGGTTGCTGCTGTTCAGTCCACTCGGCTAGGAAATCGGCTAATGCTTGGGACTTGATCACCTTCTTCGCCTCGAACTTGATGTCCAGGGGTAGGAGCTCGATAGCCCACTTCGCCACTCGACCAGTCGCATCCCGATTGTTCATGATCTCAGACAGTGGGGCGTCGCTGACGACTGACACAGTGTGCTCCTGGAAGTAATGGGCTACTTTCTTCGCAGTCACGTAGATGCCATAGACGAGCTTCTGATAATGAGGATACCTCTGCTTGGAAGGAGTCAGAACTTCAGAGATGTAATAGACTGGGTGCTGAACTTTGTAAGCTTTGCCCTGTTCTTCTCGCTCGACTATGAGGACAGTGCTGACAACTTGACCAGTGGCCGCAATGTACAAGAGCAACGGCTTGTTGCTGTTCGGAGCGGCAAGCACCGGCTGGGTGGAAAGCAGGGCTTTGAGCTCAACAAATGCTGCTTGTGCTTCAGCAGTCCACTCGAACGAATCAGATTTCTTCATCAATCGGTACAGGGGCAGTGCCTTCTCACCGAGACGGGAGATGAATCGGCTCAGAGCTGCAAGGCAGCCCGTGAGCTTCTGTACATCATGAACACGCTCTGGACGTTTCATTCGTACAATCGCCCTGATCTTCTCAGGATTGGCATCTATCCCTCGTTCGGAAACAAGGAAACCGAGTAGCTTGCCCCCAGGAACTCCGAAAGTGCACTTTGCTGGATTTAGTTTGATGTCGTACTTCCGCAGATTTGCGAAAGTTTTAGCTAAGTCAGCCAGCAGGTCGGAACCTTTTCTGGACTTGACCATGATATCATCCATGTACGCCTCAATATTCCGACTGATCTGTTTTTGCAAACACTTCTGAATCATGCGCATGAAAGTGGCACCGGCATTCTTGAGGCCGAATGGCATGGAGATATAGCAGAAACACCCGAATGGGGGTGATAAAGCTGTTTTTATTTCGTCCGGCCCATACAGTAGGATCTGGTGGTACCCGGAGTACGCATCCAGAAAAGACAGTCGCTCACAACTCGCAGTGGAATCTACGATTTGATCTATGCGGGGGAGCGGGAAATGATCCTTGGGGCAGACCCGATTGATGTGCTTAAAATCAATGCTCATTCGGAGAGACTTGTCCTTCTTAGGGACCATGACGACGTTGGCAAGCCACTCGGAGTGGTACACCTCACGGATGAACTCGGCTGCCAGGAGCCGAGCAACTTCTTCGCCAATGGCCTTCCTCTTCTGTGTAGCAGAGCGACGGAGATGCTCCTTCACAGGTTTCGCCTTTGGTTCGACTCGCAAACGGTGCTCAGCCAGCTCCCTGGGTACACCTGGCATGTCGGATGGTTTCCATGCGAAGATGTCCCAGTTCTCACGGAGGAACTGGATGAGCGCTTCTTCCTATTTGCTGTCGAGTGTTGTTGATATGTTGGTGGGAACAGCATTGGGATCTTCCGGGTGGATGTGCACAGGCTTCGTGTCTCCGGCCGACTGAAACGTCGATTCCGCGGCCGGCTTCTTGGAGCGTAGCAGATCACTCGGATCAGCGTTTTTCTTGTACTCCACCAGTTCCACCATGGCCATCTGTTCATCAGCTATCTTGGATCCTTGCTGCAAACACTCTTCCGCGCGCTGTCGACTGCCAGTGACTGTGATTACGCCTTTGGGGCCGGGCATCTTCAGCTTCAGATATACATAACATGGACGGGCCATGAAACGTGCGTAAGCCGGCCGACCAAGGATGGCATGGTAGGCGCTGCGGAAGTCGACCACTTCGAAGGACAGCCTTTCCTTCCGAAAGTTCTTGTCGTCTCCAAAGACCACGTCCAGGGCGATCTGCCCGAGTGACTTTGCTTTCTTGCCGGGGATCACTCCGTGGAACTGCATGCTGCTCTCGCTGAGTCGGGACATCGGAATGCCCATCGCCTGCAGAGTATCAGCGTACAATATGTTCAGTCCGCTTCCACCGTCCATGAGGACCTTGCGCAATCGGACGCCTCCCACGACTGGAACTACTACCAGTGCCTGCCGCCCAGGGGTGGCTATGTAGGCGGGGTGGTCCGACTGATCAAAGGTGATCGGAGTCTTCGACCAGTTCAGAAACTTCGTCGTCGCCGGCATGGCCATGTTCACTTCTCGATTGATAACTTTCAATCGGCTCCTGCTCTCAACATCTGCGAAGATCATCAGGGTTGCGTTGACACTGGGAAAAGGTTCATCTTTGTCTCCATCATCAGCGTCGTCGGGGCTTTTCTCACTCGACGGGCCTTCTCGGAACTGCTGAAACAACAGTCTGCACTGTCGAGTGGTGTGTTTGGGCAATATCAGATTGCCCTCTTCATCCTTTCTGGTGTGGATGTGACATGGTAAATCCAGGACATCTTGGCCCGATTGATCTTTCTTTTTCTTCGGGATCCATTTTTCCTTAGCCTTCCCCTTGTTCTTGGCTTGACCGGCCAGAGCAGCAGCCTCGGCCTGAGTCGAACCGTCAGCTTTGCGCTTCGGCTTCCGATTGAGATTATTGTTTCCGGGGTTGGGCTCGCTGGTTTTCCCTTTGCCGTTACGGAGACGATCTTCCTCTTCTCCGTTCGCGTACCGAGTGGCAATCTCCATCATTCGGCTCATGGTCAAGGATCCCGACCGACCAAATTTCAGGATGAGTTCCCGATATCTGACTCCTTCCTTGAAAGCGCAGATGGCTTGATGCTTTGTGACGTTCTCCACCACGTGATGCAAGGTTGTCCACCGCTGGATGTACTCCCTCAATGTTTCATTCAGTTTCTGCACGCAGTGCTGCAACTCAGTCAATCCAGCCGGTCGTTTGCACGTGCCCTCGAATGTTTTGATGAACACTCGGGCCAAATCTTCCCAGCAGTATATGCTGGCCGGAGTGAGTTGATTGAGCCAGGCACGGGCGGACCCTTCCAGCATCAATGGCAGATGCTTCATAGCCACATAGGCATTTCCTCCACCAATCTGCACAGCCACTCGGTAATCCTCTAACCAAGTTTCTGGCTTGGACTCACCGGTGAACTTGCTTACTCCAGCTGCCAATCTGAAGTTAGGCGGGATCTCAGCGGCCCGGATGGCCCTGCTGAAACACTCGGGCCCGGAGATGAAGGCTCCACTTCCACTCGGACGATCTCTGTCCAAGTTCTCTCTCAGAGCTCTGCCTCTGTCTACCAGGTTCTGAGCAAGAACGGATCTCGCGTTGAACTGCGGGTCACGGTAGTCGACTGGCTCTCTCTGGCGATAACCGTCACCATGACGGGGAGGGCTGACCCTCCGATCGTTGCCGTAAGGACGCCTGGCATCGTACGGCCGGGGCGCGTACGAGCCATCCCGCGGAGGGGACGACTGCATGCGGCGACGATCATCCTGACGCCGCGGAGGCGTATTCCGACTGCGACCCTGCCCCGAGTACTGGTCTCAGTGGCGGTCTTGGTCGTTTTGCCGCGGAGGCGAGTGTCTGTTTCTCCTTGGGGACACTGGGCTGTGGGCCGACTGAACGGTGTCAGCCCTTCCGGATCTGCTGTGAATCCGGTTGCGCGACTGGGATACTGCCGAATTTTGCTCCTCAGCCGCCTTGAGCAGGGCCCGGATCTGGCGAAGACCCTCTCCTGCCTCGGATCGGGACGGCTCAATGTAATCTGCTATCCGAGTGGCCGCCACCAGATTCTAGACGGGAGTGCGGAATACCTGGAAACTCTGCTGCTGGTCATTCGAGAACAACTGCCGCAGCCGCCGACTGGAACTGGGCTGATGCTGCCTGCGGGCGCGATCGTCGAGTGACTTCTGGAGCGCTTCCAAACGATTGCGCTCAGCCAAGTTGGCCTGGCGCACGGCCTCCAAAGCCTGAGCCTCGGGGGTCGTCCCAACGATGGGCGTCTGGAGGGCCTGCTCGGTCCTGCGCTGCTGTTCCTCCCTCTGCTGCCGAGTGAGAGGTCGGGGGACGTACTCGTCGTCGTGTCGGTCCCTGCCGCCACCAAGATCAGGCCGCGACGGGTCACCGTTCTCCGCGCCGCCGCGGCCGTACCCAGGCGGACTGGGCGGGGAATCGGCCATCAGCACCTCTGCAGCGGGATCGCTGCTCTCGCACTCGGACAAGCTTTCCGAGTGCTCGTGCACGGAGGCGAACAGATCGAAGACAGGTTCATCGGGCTCGATTGCCGCGATCTGCGGGGCCGCAGTCTGAAGGGCCGCTGCGTGCTTGATCCACCGCTGAAGCCGAGAGTGCCCGGAGGGCTTGCGACGACGGCTGGTGGAGAGTGAAGACGTCAACTGATAAGGAATCGACGGTTGCCGAAGAAGGACGCCGAAGGTACTCGCGCGGAAGTGTGCCGCGCCGCGGACGGGCAACGCCTTGACATCCAGCAGGGCTTCCTGGAGCCACGCCGAATCGTCGGCGATGAAGCTGAGGACGCCGAAACGGATCTCGCCGCCCAGAGTCAGTCCGCCGCCGGAAACCATGGTGATGATCGGAAAAATGCAACTACGCTGGAAGTCGCTAGACGCCTGCCCCATGGTGGGCGCCAACTGTCGTGGGTGCAAGTCTGACAGTAGTGTGTAGGGGCACAGATGAGAGGGCAGAGCCTAGCTACGACGCAGTTGTTACACTCGGATTTACGAGTTTAGGCCCCTCAGCGGTGGAGGTAACAGCCCTACGTCTCGGTGCTCTGGAGCTTGATTACTTGAGTGTATGTGTTACAATGGAGCTGGGGGTGGCTTATATAGTCGCCGCCAGCCCCCCCCCCCCCTCATGAATGCCGCCATTACCAGGGGTTAAGAGGGGGTTTAAGGGCGCCAGGTAACGGGCGCATTGATTACAATTAATACAGGCGAACGTGCGTCCCAACCGTTGCGCTCCCGGAGTCTCCTGGTCTTCTCTGGTCGAGTGACTTTCGGGTGCTCCGAGTGAAACAAGCTGGTCGAGTGAACTCTTGCCTTCCGAGTGGTTCGTCGAACTCCGAGTGAATGTCAGTTTGCAGAACTCTGGGTTGTTGATCTGGCCCTGGGGCCCAGTATGAGACGTGAGGAGTCCTAGGGTAGGGCCCGTAGGTCAGGCCTCTTACCCTATCCCTAGTACATGCCCTCGTCAATAGCCCCCGAATCGGTCGAGGTTAGGCGGGTCGAGTCAAGGCGAATCCCTAGGGGAATTGAGCTGGGTAATGTTCCTGACACTTATGCAGGTCATGGCTCCCTGATCGAGTCGGAGGTGCTAGCAGCTCATCGCACGAGGTAGGCGGTTCAGGCCGGATCTAGCCAGTTTGTCCGCAAGTCTTGCAGATCCGTGCTGGTTCCCCCGCCCTTCAACTCAGAGGAGGAGCTCGTCCTCGGCGTCATACGTCCGTCCTTGACAATGGCCTGGATGGACGCCCGCCGCCGTCACAAAAATGCGAAAGCATCGTGGCTCGGCGTCGAGGAGTCCGAGCGGCTCACCATTGAGAAATGGACGCCACCGCTAAAGCCTAAACTTACCCAACTCGGCAAGGAGCAAGCAACTCCGCCCGTCGTATGGTTGTGCTCCCTCTTCGTCCGACAACTCCGACACCTCGAGCGACTCCGATGACCCTCCGGATGGTGACACCTACGGTGACTTCGACGCCTATTATCGCCGCTCAAGAGGTGACAAAGGGAAGGGCCCGATGAGGTAGTGACAAAATTTATTCCTATCTACTCTCTAGTAGTATCTTGTTGTAGATCGTAGCAGGCCATCGAACTAACTATGTATTGAACTTGCCATGTCCGGTCTATGTTGAACTTCCTATGATATGTGTTATTTATTTACGGTGTGTTGATGTACGTTGCATGAGATTGTATGGATTTGATGGTTCGAATGAACGGTTACGTACGCGCACAAATGACGGATGAGTCAGTGCTATTGGTGGAAGCGTCCGGACGTGTCCGCAAACATATAGTAGGCCTAATTTGCTACGTCAGGTCGTCCGGACGCGTCCGTAGATGTACAGTGTGCCGAATTTGTTATGTCCGATTGAAGATGCTTCGACGAGATTACTTCCAAGGATGATGAGGCGGTGCAGCCAATTTTGTTATAGTTTGACCATCCGCGTTGATAGATACTAATGCTACGGTCGTGCTGGTAATCTAGTATAGTAACCTTGCACGCCGATGGGCAGATCGTGGAGGAGTTAAGAAGTGTTAGACGTAGCTAGATCCGATACACTGGTTGGCTCCGTGCTGGTTCGATGCGGTAGGAGATATTTTGTTTATCCATAGCGGGACAGTCGACGCACGGGCGTGGGCACTACTCTACTCCTTCACGGCGTACGGGGCTAGTGCATCGATCGAGCCTGTGATGGCCGACTGGCCGAGTGTATCTTGTGATGGCTGAGTGTATCTTTGGACGAGGTGGTGACTTGGCAACCGTATCCCCGGCCGGGCCAGATTAGCCGCGTGATGCCGCCGCCGCGCTTGTCTCTTCCCCGTTGCCCTCCTGTCTCGCGCCGGGACAGACAGAGCGCTTGTTTTGTCTGCCCGCCTTGGCGCTAAGCCACGGCGAGATGGCGATGCGTGACCAGGTTGCCTGGTCCAGTAGTGCACAGCAAAACGCACGACAACTCGTATGGGAGCAAGGTAGTAGGGTGTACCCGGCCGTCCCGTCTCGTGCCCACGCCGGCGCACCTTGTCTCCGTGGGCGCCTTTTGGCTCCGCGGAAAGGGGGGTGTGCGATGTGTGGTGTGGCGGGGAACGGGGGCAGGCGGCGATAAGGTTCCCGATGGATGAGATGCGCGGGCTCTGGCTCGTGGTCACCCTCGCTTTGCTCGGGTTCGGGTGCGGTGCGCGCATGTATGCTTGTGTACATGCGTGTGCGGGCCTTGGACGCAAGCCGGCGACGGAAAGGGGCTCGTGCGTGCGCGCGTGTGTGCACGGACACGGTGGTGACCGCTGAGGTGGCGGCGCCATCCCTATCTATCTATCCGAACCCGGTGCGCGCCGCGCAGCCGCAGCGTGGCGGTGCGGACGGACGGCGTGGCTCATCTATCCTAGGAACGGACGCGTACCATGGCCCCGATGCCGTATTTCTCTTGTGCTTTTTTCCACGGAGCATTCTCTCCACCGGACAATTGTGCCGGCTTCGAGCGTGTTGCCAAGCATCCATCGAGTGCGTGCTTGGCGCCGGTCCGTATGGACGTACGCGCGTACGCGGCAGCTGGAAAGTGAATGAGACGAGACGAGACCGTGGTTGGTTGTTGGATCCATCCATGATTCATCGGAGGGAGCTGGACCTCGCCTCAGCCTCTCTCTCCACTGCACGGGTTCAACAGGACTACAGGAGTCTAGATCACCCTTCTCGCTGCCCATCGGAGCACGTGGAGTGGACGCCGGCCGGTTCGTTGGCAGCTCGTGCGCGCCGTAGCCGTAGGTGTGCTGTGCGTCCCCGCTACTAGAAAAACACGATGCCGCCAGCAACAGATTTTGTCCGTCATTCCTTCCGTCTGGCAATATCACACAGGTTTACGTTGAGTACGTACGTACGTGCAGGTACTGCTTGCAGTTGCAGTAGATTTGCTGCAGTACTAGGCGGGGCATCCATCCCAGAATGAACAGCTTTGTTTAGCCCGTGCTAGCGCCCAGTGGACATTGAAGTTTCCGTGGAAGTACCACAACGTCGATATTCCAGCCCGTGCGATCCCGTGCCCGTCGACGTCGGGCCAGTCGTCAACACTCGCCGCTGGCCACTCGACGATGGATGCACGGCACGCACGCCACAATTGCCGCGGCCGAAAATAGTTAGCGGCGGCAGAGCGCACGTTGCGTGTTGGAACAGGAGGAGTAGCTGTCGGATCGTTGAATCTTGAGTGTCCCAGTCCCAGCTATGGCGACCCGAATGCTCAACTATGTAAACTGATTTTAGCCGGCACCGCCGCACGGCCGATCCAGATCGACGATCGCTGCTGCTGCAGCAACTGAGTTATTGCGGTGTTCAATGACCATGGCCAAATATCAGTGCTAGTATGCTGTATCGGATGGCCAGGGTGGGATCCAAGGTTTGACTCGTGTTCGTGTTCCCAGGCCAGTAGACAGTCCCCCCATCCCAGCGACATCCCAACTCAAATCTCGGCGCTGGCGCTACTCCAATGGGAAATGAAAATCCACAAAATGTTGCGAGATAGTCCAAGTCCCCAACATAATTATCCACGACATAACCTATAATTTCCCTATGGTTAACAGCTCCCGACGAAATAAATGAAGGGTCAGAACCCGCGGTGAACTTGCGCTGAACGATGCATCGATAGCTACTTATCGCCAGAGACAACTTGTCAACATCGAGCCACACAGGTAAAAGACACGTGCTCGCACAGAAGAAGCTCGAATTGAAAGCTGCGTGCAAAAAGCAGATCCAGGCCAGGTACATGGAAGGACTAGCAACAGCTCCTCGATCGAGTTGCACTTGGCACGGAGATCTTTTCCTTCTGGCATGGTAAACTCCGCCCGTTTCCTCAATCTTTTCTTTCCCGACGAGCGGAATCGGCACGGTCCACAGGCTACAGTGGAGTGGAGGTCGCCGTCTACCTGAGCCAGTCAGCCCGTGCCCCATGACACTGATGGCCTGGGCCCGGGCTCGGTCAAAACGCCTCCAAGTTGGAGGAACGGTGGGAACGAGGGGCGGCGTATTTTATCACTCGTTGAATCAATCATTCGTGGCTCATGCTTCCGGGCGGCTTCTGGAGCTCACTGTCACCTCACCTCCAGTCATAAGCCTTTGATCTTTGTTTGACCCGGGTTTGTCTGGCCAGCGCAGCAGGAGTAGGTGACTAGGTGGGTTCCTTTGCTTTCACTCCAAAGCCCAGTCCAGTAGAGTGGCGAGATGCATCTAGGCGGTGCTTTTGGGGAAAGATCAGCAGCAATGCTGCACGGCATAAGGGAGTTAGGTTAGAGCATCTACACCCGCATATGGCAAATCCGGCCCTACAAACGCCCGCGGACGCGCCGGCGCGTTCACGGACACTGACCTCAAATAATGCATTCCACATTCGGATACCTGAAATTAAAAACCTCAAATCTATATTATTACATGCAACGTAAACCGATCTTTAAGCGGAGCTAGTCCGGCTCCGCCGTGCCCATGTCCGGCGGCCGGCTGCACTCCCCAGAGTGTTGGTCCGGTCACCGGCAAGGTAGAGTAGGGCATGGGACACGAGCGGACTCACCAGACTCAAGGCGCCGCCGTCTCCCATGCCCTACTCTTCCTCATCGGAGCCCGTAACCCGGACGGTGCCGGTGGACGTCAGGTCGATGATGGATCCGTCCTGGGACGAGCCGACATCCACCACGATGCGGTTTGCGGCGCCCGGACTGCACCATACGGGGCGCCGGAGAATGCGACTCCGCCTCGCCGACGTCCACCGCCGCGAGGGCTGCCGCCGCCTCCCGCGCCCGCTCCCTCGCGCGCCGGGCACGCCGCGACATGTTTGCGTCGGACGACAACCATGGCGCGTCCTGCTGCTCCGCGCGCCAACGGAGGGGTTGCGCGTCTGCCATGGTGTTCGGACGCCAGGCGGACCGCACCGCCTCCGGTGAGGTAGCCACGGCACCCCGAGCGCCGGATCCATGCGCCATTTGGGCGGACGCGATGGATTCCCGACGGAAGGAGTCCGCGCGCTGCCTCACACGGGCCTCGTCCCGAGGGCGGCGGAGCGCAAGCCGGATGGCCATCTCCTCCTCGAGGCCGCGTGGGATGAGCTCGGGGTCGACGGATCTGGAGGTGAATGACTCAGATCCTCTGCCCGCTATGCCGGAGATGGCCGGAGATCGGTGCAGGTGAGCTTGGGTGGCGGAGGGGAGTGGAGTGAAGTGGCTAGGGTTTGGTCTGGCAACCGGATCGGGAGGAATATATGTGGGGTCGAGGCGGGCCAGCGCGGGCCAGGCCGACGTGGCGGGAGTGCCCGGGCGCGCCCGGGCGCCCCCATATCCGCCCCCATATGAATCGTGCCGGTCAACCCGGGCGTTTGAGGCCCGTTTGAGGCGCCTGGCTGGGTCGAAAAATCATGACCGGTCAGTGACCGGGCGGCCCGCCCGGGCGTTTGAGGGGGGTTTGAGGCGCCCGGCTGTAGATGCTCTTAGAGCATATTTAGCTGATCCCTTGTAATTTATCCATTTAAACGTCCCTTATATTTTAACTTCTTATATTTATGATATTAAATAAAAAATGGTTTCTAAATCGAGCTCCTAAAACTTACGAACTCCTTAAAAAAGTTGCCAATTCTTTTAAGTTTTGTTTACATACTACTCCCTCCGTTTCTAAATATAAGACCATTTATAGATTCCAATACGGACTACATACGGAGCAACATGAGTGAATCTATATTTTAAAATATGTCTGTATACATCTTTATGTAGTCCGTATTAAAATTTCTGAAAAGGCTTATATTTAGAAACGGGAGGAGTATATTTCAACTACATAATTGCACCCATATTAAATCTAACTTAGTAATAAAAATTCACACAGTTCATACAAATTACAAATTTAAAGTTTACGAATCAAATTATTCAAATCCAAACGCACGGAATGGTTCGAATGAAGTAAAGAGCATGATAAAGGAACAACAACCAAGTGCTATGGAGTAGTCACTGATACTCAACAAGATTATCTTGAAGCTGAGTATGAACTTCTCGGTTATCGATGCTTCGATTCGCTGCGAGGAATCTCTATCATGTTGGTATTGTGTTCCGACTCAACAGGATCCCCATTACTGATGTACTGAAAGTTCTCTTCCATGCCTCTCCTCTTCAATGATCATTTTATGCAACATGTCATTATTTGCCATAGAACACGTGGGTTCCAATATTCGGCAAGGCCACGAATAACTGAGTACAAAAGTTCAATACGTTATACCAAAAGAAGGGCATAAGTAATAACAATCATTCATCTATTGTTATCTCCAGATGATAAGTCATATGTGTACAATACATCAGGCCTTATATGTGCACACGAAGTCATGTTAGGTACACATGAAGCGACTTTACATCACCGATACAACAGCTCATTCATTCAAATAACGACTGATGTTATATTCGGTAGCCAGTGCAATATGTCGTCACCCTTAATTTAATTAGATGCCTAAAAGTAAGTACCACAGAGTTACATCTGAGGTTATCAAAAGAGAATGGGCACCAAAATAAAACAAATAATGATCTCCCAAGAGAATGGCATGCCAGCACGATGAAACAAATCGCAGTTTGATAAACCAATATCTCAGTACATAAAATTATCTTCGGGACATACCGGGACCTTCTGAGATATTCCTGGGTTCATTGGGACGGCCCAAGGACCTCCAAGAACAATTCCCGAATCATCCAAAACACTTTCGGATCACTCCTATCCCATTCTCAATTATCTCATAGTTCTCCTACATGTTGATGGTCGTTAAGCGTGTGATCCTAAAAGTTCGATAATGTATGGAGATGTTCGGAACACCTTCTGGTCAATAATTATTAGCGAGATCAGAACACCCATAATAATTTTCACATATAAACGAAGATCTTTATCGAGCAAACCTTCATACTATCACATACAAGTCCCTTTGCCACGCGATACGTTACAAAAATCTGATGTGTGACTTTTATAGTAACCCCGTCAGCAACACGTTGATCACTATACCTAGTTATCCTCGTTTGTGTTTTGTACTTTTTCATTTTCGTATTCCTTTATCCCCGTGATTAACTCCTTAGTCACAATACCTGGCCAAGCGATGTTAGACAACGTAATACCGAGTGGGCGCAGAGTGTGTCTCTCCACCGCCTAAGGGACAAATCCTAGTCTTCAAATATTGAGCACCACGACATACTTTTCCGGTGTACCCAAAAGTCACCTTTGTTTTTACCCAGTTACGGAGTAATGTTTCTTAACCGCAAAGTAAACTTCCGACATCGGGGTGTATGATATTCTCATGGTCTAGGGTGCAAGTAAATGTTAACACTTTACATGAAAATACGGACACCATATTAACGACATGATCCCGCAGGATCCCCTAAGTTGGGTCTATCCAGCATCATTGTTGCCCTAACAATGTATTCTCATTATTGCCGGCATGCTCATTACAATAAACATGTCAATGTCAGGAAAATAGAATGATAAACGATACATGAACTAGTCCAGAGGCCTGAGTAAGGGATCCGTTTGACGTTTATCTTTCTACACATGCAACTAGGTTTTTCTCCGAATCTCACATTCAGGAACCATTGCGATTCCAGCATAGAAAAATAAACTTAATTACAAACATGGCAATAGAATATTAACAACTTTATTATTACCTCTAGGGCATAATTACGGAGTCGTTGTTGTTGACGTGCTAGTAGAGGTTGTCGGCGGCGCGCATGCAGTGGTGCTCCATCCAGTCGAGGGGACACTTGATGCTGAACGACCTCGAGGGCGGCATGTCGAGCCAGCAGGTGCCCTCACCGTCGCGGTCGCGGTACACCGAGAGCCAGAGACGCGGGTGGTCGCAGTGGACGGTGAGGCAGAGTGCGCGGAACTCGAAGCCACCGACAGGGGAGGCGGGGGCGAGCAGCGCTGCACCGGCAAACTCGCCGTCGGAGAATGCGGAGGCCGGGAGTGGGGGTAGCAACACGTGGTGGCGGGAGACGGGGTCGCGGATTGTGAAATATTTCTCAGTTGAAATTTCTGAAATTTCCGGCGTGCCGGGTTTACCAGTGGAGGTCGGTAAAATTCATCTACCGGTCAAAAAATTCAAGAATAAATGAATCATCATCATTGACTATGTTTGATCACACAAAAAAGGATCATTATGCCAAATTGATCCCTAAGTCCATCAATTTCTTACTCAAACTTACTCATCCAACTATTTACTCCTCAATTTCTCATTTCTCATGATAGAAATTGTAATAGGACATCATCTAGTCTGTTGTTCTGATCTTGTAGGCTGCAGTATTTGTCACGTTATTTTCATATTATTCTAAGCATTTTGTGGTGTGAAATAGCTTAAGAACAAATTGTGCAATATTTGTGTTGAAATCGTATCAAAAGTTTTTAAATTTTGTTTTAATTTTTCAAATCATTATTTGATTTTTTTATATTTCTAAAAACTGGGTTACTAGTGACCTCCAGTAAAAAAAAATACAAACAAAATTTTCCTAGTTCATAGACGAGAAATTCGGGGTGGTCGGCGTCGGATGGCCCGAGGAGGAGTAGGAGGCCGCGGTGGGAGACGAAGAGGATGAACCCAGTGGCGGCGGCGGTGGATAGGAAGTCGAGGGAGAGGCGCGGCGAGGAGGCGGAGAGGGGCTGGAAGACGGGCGCCGATATGTTGTGAAGCATTATTGGGCGGGCTATTGTGATGGGGTTGTGGAAGTGCCCAAGGAGGGTGGGACGGAGCGCTGCCATGGTCGGCGCCAGCGGTGGGGACGAGCTAGGGAGTGTTGGGATTTGGGCGCGATTAGCAAATAGCGAAGGGGGGGATTTTCTCCGCGAAGTGGAGTGATGCGCGGTAGAAGAAGAACCAGTTCAGTGCAGGAATTGGATATCTTTTTGTACCACATCCAACTCAATATTGGGATGAGGATCATCTACTTTCCAAAAAATAAGTCTCTTATTTTGTGTTTCTATGTTCCTTATCTGTTCGAGTTTGACGTTCTAGAGATATAATGCTTTTGTCCAAATGATATATTGCCAGCACTAAAAGCGTCACAAAAAAATAATGTTAGTTGGACGAATGGAGCAAATAGAAAACCTTCCAGAAAAGGATGCTTCCGAAGCTCTGCTGCCTTCGAGCGCTTTCTGACATCCTTGTGTAAGCAGAGGCTAAGAAAATCTTGTAACTCGGGAGATGAATTGTCGGATGGTGGCTGAGGCAGAACAGTATACCAGATACGCTTCGTGATATCTATCACTCCCTACCAGTGGCGAAGCTTGATGAAGATTGTTGAGGGGGCTAATCAGAGTTGACGGGGCGAAGAAGATTAGTTATTCATGGACTCTAAGAAATATTTGATATTCAAGCCTAATAATTAGGGATATACTTGAGAGTGTTTCCAGAGTAGGCTGGGGGCAAGGCCCCCCCCCCCCCAACGAAGCTCCGCCACTGCTCCCTGAATGACCAAATCCCCGATGCATACGCGTCGTATCTTTCCCCATTCATGCCTTGTGGGTCAATCTTGTCCGGGCTAAGGTAGAAGACTGTTCCATTTGAAGTATTGCATGTCGTCGAGCTAAGCATGCGACCAACCCCAAAGTCGGCAATCTTTACTCTGTTTGCAGCATCAACCAGAGTGTTGCCTGGTTTAATATCTCAATGAACAATTTTTCGGGCATGTAAATAGGCAATAGCTGATAGCATTTATTTAGCCACATAGGCAATCTGTCCTTCGTCAGTGATGTGTCGGCCTTCAAGAGATCCCGAGTCCATAAATTCAAGCAGAATCCTAATCTTCTAATCAGATTGATACGTACCGTAATACCCAAGGTTTGGGTGCATCACTGTCTGCAATATGGATATCTCTCTCTTTATCTTCTTCTTCTTGTCTTCCTCGAACGCATCCAAAAGTTCCTTCAATGCAAACAATTTGCCGGTGACTTGGTGCATCATTTTCCACACAATGCCGCCAGAACCTCTACCGAGGCAACCTTCCTGGTATAGCTTGGCCAGCAGGGACATTTGAGCCGCCACGGTGGTCGGGGTTAGCAGCAGTGGGACAGGGATGGAGGCAGTCTTCGCCTTATCAACGTCAATGTGGAGCTTGGGAAGGCGGTGCGGCCGCCCCGACGTGTTCGCCTTTGCGTCCTTGCCTCTTTGCTCAGAGGCGGTCGGCTCTATCGGTGGAGTTTCTGTGATAACCTGAAGGCCGCAGTCCTCGCCCCCAAGGCCTAGAGCGTCCTGGCCCTCAACCCCGGACGTGGTCGTTGGCGCCAACGCCCGCGCCGGCTCCACCATGGTCTTGTACTTTTTTAGCTGTTTCTCCAAGTGATCAACTCGCTGAAGCAGCTCCTGGATCTCCTTTCCTTGCTTTCGATTCCTCATCCAAAACAAGAACATAGTGCTGAGGTAGAAAACAAGCATTATGATCCAGGAGAAGTAAACCTGAAACTGGACATAGACGAAAACCCTAAACCTCTTGGTTGCTAGTTTATGCACCTAACTAGTTCACCCATGAGCTCAAGCTGATCGGGAAAGGTGGGCGATGCATTTATACGGCAACACTCGCCCTCACGTGTGGCTCCCTCATGCCTAAACATGGACCGAAGTGGGCTGCAATTTAATTGTGTCAGCCGTGTCTGTTGAAATAACGCCATGGTGTGGTACGCCCAACCATGTTATATCTTTTCTTAACATTTGGAATATGGGGCTTGTGTAAAAGGTTACAAACCTATTCCAAATCAGACAAGTGCTACTTTGTAAGGTTATCCCAAGTCATTGGGTATTCCCCCACCACTATACCGAGGCAAAGGGTTTTGCCGCAAAACGGTATGCTTTTAAAGAGAATAGTTCTTACAAAAGGTGAGTGGGAGGACAGTGCAACTCGACGAGATAACCAGTATCTTCGTCATCAGGTCAAAGGAAAGGAACCTTGGAAGTGATTCCGGAGTTTCCTACTGCGACTGATACGGAAGCCTCTACATGAGATGTATGGACTTCGGTCGAACTTGCAGCTGAACCGCGTAGGAAAAACTCGTGCAAACCTCTCAGGT
Source organism: Elymus sibiricus (assembly GCA_039707655.1). Classification (NCBI taxonomy): domain Eukaryota; kingdom Viridiplantae; phylum Streptophyta; class Magnoliopsida; order Poales; family Poaceae; genus Elymus; species Elymus sibiricus. The sequence continues at coordinate 52,101,763 of CM077668.1, forward strand.
GCGCATACGAGATATTGTTGTTAGACAACAGTATACCTACGATACACAAGGAAGCGTTGATGGGCCCTGATTCCGGAATTGGCTAAATGCCAATACAATCCGAGATAGTTTCCATATAAGTGGTTCGAGATTAAAATCTTGATACACCTTTCGGAAGACTTAGAGTCTAACGAATATTTATGAAACTATAAACTGATGTGGATAAAATATTTTATCCATAAAGCTCGACTTGTTGAAATAACAAGTTCAAGGAGTTGACTACGATAAGGTTGTTTCACCGTAGCGATGCTTGAAGTCGGTTCGGGTTGAACTAGCAATTAATACATATTTCAATCATGAGATATGAAACATGGATGACAAAAGGATTTCCATCTGATGAAAATAAAACCTAGGACTTGTATGTGATACAGTCCATAGTAATTTGTCGATCCAGAGGATGCTAGTAAGTATGCAAACTTCAGAGTTCCAGCGATGGACAGAAGAGAGCAAAGTGGAGTTGGAATCTTCGTTTTTGATGAAATGGTCAAGGGGGTTTGACTTCATCAAATGGGTATCGAAGATGCTTGTGATTCAAGAAAGTAAGTGGGAGCATAATAATATTTCTAAAAACCTTGTGTACTTAACACATTGTTAATTGGAAATAAATTTCTTGACGCGAATTAGGACTTCATTTGAAAATAGTTTTTCAATGAAGTGCTTAGGCTAAATAGCCTCAATATTAGGCATGATGATCTATGGAGATAGATTTACCTAATGGGGCTAAGCAATGAATACATATTGACAAGATGCTAAAACCTTTTAGCATTTAAAACGCCAAGGAGTGATTCTTGCCGAAGTCACATGGAAAGAGTTTTTGCAAGACTCGGTGTCCCAAAACACTGATGAGTAAAATACATGATGGAGATTCCACACACTCTTGTGTTTGGATTAATCATGTATTCCATGGTATGTAAAAACAAACAGATATGTCCAATACTCCAAAGTTGTTCCGAGTATAGATACCATAGTGATCAAAGTACTGATCATGGGACAACAGTGAAAGATGTCATTAAGTGCTATGAGTAGTGCTGATGACATGTTTTCTCGCAAGTAGAGACTATGAAGTGCTCGTTGTAAGTGATTATATCGATACAGTCTTCATCAATGCTCCATGCGATTTTTGATTTAAATTGAGGGTTTTGTGTGATACACAATATGGTTGCACGGTAGTTGGAAATTGTTCCAAACAAGATACTGTGGCGAATTCTATAACAAAGGCTAAGTATGTTGATGCTTAAGAAGCGACAAAGAAGTTGTTGAATCATATAGTTCATTCATGAACTTAGTATGGTTCCAAGATGACTTTGGTCTATGGGACACTATTGCAGATAGTTGCTCCATAGCTCAGTCTGAGGAATCAGGTTTCGACCAATGATTCACACATATGCAAGGCCAAGTCCAGACAAAATATGAATTTTGTGAAAGCGTGAAAACGCAAGGATATGCAAAGTTACACACAGAGCTGAAGTCGTCAGATCCGTTGGACATCAGGCTATACCACATGCGAAGCATATTTTACACCAGTATGCCATAGGTGTAAAGTGCATTAGCATTGACTAGATTATTGACTCTAGTTCAAGTGGGAGTCTGTAGGAGATATGCCCTAGAGGCAATAATAAATGTTATTGATTATCTCCCTGTTCATAATTATGTTTATGTTCCATGCTATAACTGCTATGGTTCTCGAGTCTACAATAACCACGAGGCTCGGAGGAAGACTCATATGCACGTGTGGGATAATAAACGGTAAAATGTATTCCTAGTCAAGCCTCTATGACTGGCTCAAGTATTGCATGATGATCCTGTTTTCCTGATCATGGGCATGGCTATGCCGGCAATTTTGAGGGCACAATTGTTGGTAGAACACTTGTGTTGAAACGACCCGATTGATGTTATGCTATGAGATACATTCGTCATAAGTTTATGGTTAATAACACAGAGAAGTTAATGTTTGCATAATTCCTTAGACCATGAGAGTGTCGAGTTTCTTCATGCTTGCTTCATGAACTTTGGGGTTTGTTAAACGTCATCCGTAAATGGGTGGCTATTACGGCGGCTTACGGGTTCATGGAAAAGTATGTCAAGGGACTTGATAGCTCAAGATTGGGATTTGCTCCTCCGACGATGGAGAGATATCTCTGGGCCCTCTCGGTGTTACGGTATCCATCATCGTCTGGCCAGACACAGGGTGATTTGATCACAGGGATGCCGGAACACGGGAACGAGAAAAGAGAACAATACCGGCAACGAGGTAACTGGCATTGTGGACAAGTGTTGATCCACGAGGATGCCGATGTTTCTCACCTCGGGTAATTGTAACATATCGCGAAGCAACAGGAATAGCTCACGGCAACTGGAGGTTCACTCGAATATTTATTCGTGTGGGTATAGGGATCGATATGGGTGTCCACGTCTCCGATGTTGATCATTGATCGGAAGGGGTTCCGGGTCATGTCTATGCTTCACCGAACCTATAGGGTCACACGCTTAAGGGTCATCTATCTGCTGAATACTAGACAGGGAGTCTGAGAGAAAATCACCGAAAAAGTTTCGGACGCCGGAAAAGTTTCGGACAGCGGAAAAGTTCCGCAGAGAGGTCACCGGATGAGTTCCGGTGAAACTGAAAAGTTGTTTCAGAGGATACCATAAAGTCAAATTGGTTTTGGCACATGCCTGATAATTCTTGGAGGGTGCCAGAATCATTCTGGAAACTTTCTGGAATTTTCCGGGATGAAAACCGGAAATGTTCCGGAGCTGCCGAAACCGCTTCAGATGCTTTTCGCAGATGAAATCACTAAACCAGAATTGTTCCGGCTTGCGTTGAAAATTATTTTGGTGGGTACTAGAATTGTTCTAAGCCCACATGAATATTTTCAGTTCGATCAGACGCTGAAAAATGTCGTCGTGAATAGTGAAAGTGCTTTTTGGGATATTTTTGGAAAGCCACCTTTTGGGGCTTTGCTCCAAAAGATCTTGGGGATGACATGGATGGATAGGGATCAATTTTGGGGCCCCACATGAGGGTGTGGCCGGCCACATGGTGGACTCCTTCATGGAGTCCCCCTTGTTCCTTGGTTTCACCTTTTAGGTCCTTGGGAAGGACTCCTTTCCATGTGGGTTTTGGGTTTTCTTGTAAAACCACCCTACCCCTTGGGTTTCCTATAAATAGGAGGTGTGTGGGCTGCCATAAGACACACTCTTGCTCTCATACACAAAGCCATGCATGATCTGGCATTCTTCTCTCCCTCCCAGCGAAATAGTTTCGTAGAGCCGAAAGGCTGTCTGGGTTCCGGCAGGAACTAGTTCTGGACGGCGAAGCCCTGCCGGATAGATGACACCGTATGTGTGCAACTCTGTAGAGAGATCGTAGTTTCGGTCTTAGTTCGAGAGTGCCTCCCGAAGGGCTGTCCGTGTGACCGTCCGAGTTTTGGAGGTCCTCCCGAAGGGCTGTCCGAGTGACAGTCCGAGTTTCAGAGGTCCTCCCGAAGGGCTGTCCGCGACACCGTCCGGGGGACTGTGTGACCGCCTCCCGGAGGGCTGTCCGCGGGGCAGATGAGGGTATACATCCTCGCGGTTGGGAGGTTGTAAAATCCTAGCTGCGGGGATCTGCACCGCCGATCGTCATCGACTCTACTTCCGCTGCGCTACGAGTCGGTAACGATAATGATCAAACCTTGTATGCAGTCTCCATAGTGGTCCTGGGCTGGTGCGTAGGTCGGAAATTTTTTGTTTTCTGCTGCGTTCCCCAACAGTGGCATCAAGAGCCGTGCTATGCGTAGATGCAGGTTGCGATCTAGAATACATAGAGATGTATGGGTGTTGCACAATATAATTAGGTAGTAGATGAGATCTATTACTGAAAATTATTTGTGCGGGTAGCAGATGAAATCTGTTACCCGATGTTCTTGTTGCTTCCCTGGAATTTGCATATTTCTGATCTTGATAACAGTATGGTGGAGTTTCAATGTTCTGGCAATCCGCGATCCTGATTGATCAACGAAGTGCTAACAGTTCATTGAATTCCACCGTAGTTAAAAAGAAAGATGAAATTTCGCAGACGAAAGGGCAATGCAGATATGATCTGCACGGGGGTCACGCGTATGACGAAGTTTAGTATGGGGCTCGAGATTTTATTATCTCGTGTTTCATACACCCCGCAATGTTAATCTAGCGACTTGGATTATCATGCTTGATGATGGACGTTGGTAGCTTCGGTTTGTTTCGAAACCTTAGAAGCCACGTAAAATAAAATTTTGCATGAACCGATTAGAGGCGTCTAACTTGGTTTTGCAGGATGGTTTGCATGTGCATGTGATGTGGTATAGCAGTGCTCATTATAATTTGATTATGTATGAGATGACTATATAATGTAAATTGATTAACATGACCTGCGTGTCATGATTCGGCATGATGGCTGGAGCCATATGATTGTCACTTTAATGACCTACGTGTCAACCTTCAGTAATGCACTTATTTTATTAGCTATAGAGATAGCAATATTATCTGGTGCATCGACAAGGTGGTGGCAATCTTCGCGAAGGTGAACACCAACGCGAATGCCGAAGACGAAGAAATTAAAGACTTCTCCGTCAGAAAGGGCTATACCATATCATGCTATTATGAATTGCTTGAGATGTTTATCCCTTATGATGCACCCTTCTTGATTGCGCGGTAGTCGCCTTTTATTAGGGTGATCTCTCACAAAAATATCAAGTGATTAGTGTTCTCCCAAGTGTAGCACCGTCACGGCACCTAACTTCTCGGAGTGCGCCGTGTCACACGGGTACAAACGATTAGGGAAGTGTGAGGCGGGTGAGTTGAGACCTCGCAGCAAGATCACTTGGTTGTCTTGACGTTCAGGCATGACTGTCATGAGCTCGGAACACGCGCATCGAAAGATGAACAAGAATCACATAGAGATGTGATTGGCAAGTTGGCCTACCGGTTGAGATTTTCGTCATCAGTGGTGTTACACCAATGGCGAACAATTGAAATGGGGGTCTTGTATCACTCACAATCAATTATGAGAGATATTGATTTGAGTGGGAGCGCATTGTAGAATTAATTCTTTTAATTCTCAGTGCAATTAATTATGAACACTGTCTAAGTGTTATTTGCATAATAGTTGTAGAATAATGGCTCGCGTTTCCACCTTCCCAATTAAAATTGAATAGCTGTTAAATATCTGGTTAAAACTTTACGGTTGGTAACGTAATGAGAGGATTGTCCTCTAGAGTGCCGAGAAGGACTTGTCCTATCGCATGCTTTCGGTATTCTCCCGCCAATGCTATGGATCATGTGACTCTCGTCCATCAATCCAAAAGCTAGAATTCCGTTTCAGTCAAGTGCAATATGTTTGCTTCCATGAGACCCGAACTTCGAAAGTTTGGATAGTTATGTGATATTCATGGAATCTGAAAATCATTTTCAGAGACAGACAAAGGCTAAAAGATATGAGATATCCAAAGCAATGTTTGTTTGCAAACTATTAGTAAAGGAGTTTACTATGCATTAGACTAATAAGAGAGGGATCCAGAAGAACGCCTGTCATATGATGATGGTGAATAAAACAGACAACTTAAAGAGAAAGGAAGTGTCCGAAGGGTGTTAGTGAAACTTTCACGCCTAGGAAGTCCGGGGCTATCGCCACTCTTAAGTTGGGTGCTTCTTCTGAGAGTAGGAGAAATACTGAAAGTTAAACTGTTAGAAGTATAAAGGCAAAAGGAAAGAAGACTGGAATATCCAGCTCATGTATGAATGTCATACAGGTTTTTGATGTATAGAAGGCTGGTCAAAGATATAGTTCTTGGGAATTATGGTTAAACATGTTAATCACTAATTCTTGGGTATTGTGAGTTAATCACAAAGATACCCGCTCGATTGCATTCTGTTGCAACTCGATGTAAGAACTACTATGGCCTGAAAGACTAGCCAGGAATGAGGTTTAGATACACGCCGGGAACATAGTAAATGTTACTATGCCTTCCATAGGTGTATTCCCTATGTATTTACTTTCATAAATCATTTTAGAGTTTTACACACTCTAGCCCATTGCATAAAGTATCTTGCAAGAAGGTTGTTCATAAGAGAACTTTTAATGTTCGGAGTTATGAATAACAAAAGGGCCATACTTTCATTATGAATGAGAAGTATGTTATGAATATTGATAATAATACATTACCTCTGTATTTACTTTCATAATTCATTTAGAGTTTCATACACTCTAGCCCTTTGCATAAGGTATCTTGCAAGGAGGTTATTCATAAGAGAACTTTTGATGTTCGGTGTTATGAATAACATGAAGGGCCATGCTTCCATCCAGGATGGGATGTATGTTATGAATATTGATGGTAATATGATACATCCATAACACTGACGCTAAATGTCGCACGACTAAAAGAATACCACATATGTGTGGCACTGCATTTTGTCACATTGGAGAAACCCGCATGGAAAATTCCATTATGATGGATTTTAAAGTCATTTAATTTTGAATCATCTGACACTTGCAACTTTCCTCCGAAAAGTGAAGTGACTGAAATTCCGTTCACAGGCCATAAGGAACGAGCAACAAACTTATTGGTGATCATACATTTTGATGTGTGTAGTTCAATAAATGTTGTTGCAAGTAGTGGATTTATCTATCTTCTGAAATGACTCAAGTAGATATATTGATATTTACTTGATGAGACGTAAGTCTGGATCTTTTGAATTCATTCATAAGGTTTTCAAAAATGAAGTAGAAGTTATTGTAACAAGAAAATTATGTTTCTGCAATTTGATTGCAGAAAGGAATATTTGAGTTACAAGTTTAGCGAATGTCTGATGAGTTGTGAAAGGGGTTTCATAACTTGCACCTCCCGGAACACCGCTGCAAGTGGAAAGTCCGTGAAGATGTAATCGAACCATTTATGACATGGTAAGATCAAAGATGACATAAATAGATTTGCCATTACCCCTTTTATAGAGTGATGCTTTAGAGACTGCGGCTTTTACACTGAAAAGATCTCCATCAGGTCTGTTGAAATAACGCCATGGTGTGGTACGCCCAACCATGTTATATCTTTTCTTAACATTTGGAATATGGGGCTTGTGTAAAAGGTTACAAACCTATTCCAAATCAGACAAGTGCTACTTTGTAAGGTTATCCCAAGTCATTGGGTATTCCCCCACCACTATACCGAGGCAAAGGGTTTTGCCGCAAAACGGTATGCTTTTAAAGAGAATAGTTCTTACAAAAGGTGAGTGGGAGGACAGTGCAACTCGACGAGATAACCAGTATCTTCGTCATCAGGTCAAAGGAAAGGAACCTTGGAAGTGATTCCGGAGTTTCCTACTGCGACTGATACGGAAGCCTCTACATGAGATGTATGGACTTCGGTCGAACTTGCAGCTGAACCGCGTAGGAAAAACTCGTGCAAACCTCTCAGGTGCGCATACGAGATATTGTTGTTAGACAACAGTATACCTACGATACACAAGGAAGCGTTGATGGGCCCTGATTCCGGAATTGGCTAAATGCCAATACAATCCGAGATAGTTTCCATATAAGTGGTTCGAGATTAAAATCTTGATACACCTTTCGGAAGACTTAGAGTCTAACGAATATTTATGAAACTATAAACTGATGTGGATAAAATATTTTATCCATAAAGCTCGACTTGTTGAAATAACAAGTTCAAGGAGTTGACTACGATGAGGTTGTTTCACCGTAGCGATGCTTGAAGTCGGTTCGGGTTGAACTAGCAATTAATACATATTTCAATCATGAGATATGAAACATGGATGACAAAAGGATTTCCATCTGATGGAAATAAAACCTAGGACTTGTATGTGATACAGTCCATAGTAATTTGTCGATCCAGAGGATGCTAGTAAGTATGCAAACTTCAGAGTTCCAGCGATGGACAGAAGAGAGCAAAGTGGAGTTGGAATCTTCGTTTTTGATGAAATGGTCAAGGGGGTTTGACTTCATCAAATGGGTATCGAAGATGCTTGTGATTCAAGAAAGTAAGTGGGAGCATAATAATATTTCTAAAAACCTTGTGTACTTAACACATTGTTAATTGGAAATAAATTTCTTGACACGAATTATGACTTCATTTGAAAATAGTTTTTCAATGAAGTGCTTAGGCTAAATAGCCTCAATATTAGGCATGATGATCTATGGAGATAGATTTACCTAATGGGGCTAAGCAATGAATACATATTGACAAGATGCTAAAACCTTTTAGCATTTAAAACGCCAAGGAGTGATTCTTGCCGAAGTCACATGGAAAGAGTTTTTGCAAGACTCGGTGTCCCAAAACACTGATGAGTAAAATACATGATGGAGATTCCACACACTCTTGTGTTTGGAATTAATCATGTATTCCATGGTATGTAAAAACAAACAGATATGTCCAATACTCCAAAGTTGTTCCGAGTATAGATACCATAGTGATCAAAGTACTGATCATGGGACAACAGTGAAAGATGTCATTAAGTGCTAAGAGTAGTGCTGATGACATGTTTTCTCGCAAGTAGAGATTATGAAGTGCTCGTTGTAAGTGATTATATCGATACAGTCTTCATCAATGCTCCATGCGATTTTTGATTTAAATTGAGGGTTTTGTGTGATACACAATATGGTGGCACGGTAGTTGGAAATTGTTCCAAACAAGATACTGTGGCGAATTCTATAACAAAGGCTAAGTATGTTGATGCTTAAGAAGCGACAAAGAAGTTGTTGAATCATATAGTTCATTCATGAACTTAGTATGGTTCCAAGATGACTTTGGTCTATGGGACACTATTGCAGATAGTTGCTCCATAGCTCAGTCTGAGGAATCAGGTTTCGACCAATGATTCACACATATGCAAGGCCAAGTCCAGACAAAATATGAATTTTGTGAAAGCGTGAAAACGCAAGGATATGCAAAGTTACACACAGAGCTGAAGTCGTCAGATCCGTTGGACATCAGGCTATACCACATGCGAAGCATATTTTACACCAGTATGCCATAGGTGTAAAGTGCATTAGCATTGACTAGATTATTGACTCTAGTTCAAGTGGGAGTCTGTAGGAGATATGCCCTAGAGGCAATAATAAATGTTATTGATTATCTCCCTGTTCATAATTAGGTTTATGTTCCATGCTATAACTGCTATGGTTCTCGAGTCTACAATAACCACGAGGCTCGGAGGAAGACTCATATGCACGTGTGGGATAATAAACGGTAAAATGTATTCCTAGTCAAGCCTCTATGACTGGCTCAAGTATTGCATGATGATCCTGTTTTCCTGATCATGGGCATGGCTATGCCGGCAATTTTGAGGGCACAATTGTTGGTAGAACACTTGTGTTGAAACGACCCGATTGATGTTATGCTATGAGATACATTCGTCATAAGTTTATGGTTAATAACACAGAGAAGTTAATGTTTGCATAATTCCTTAGACCATGAGAGTGTCGAGTTTCTTCATGCTTGCTTCATGAACTTTGGGGTTTGTTAAACGTCATCCGTAAATGGGTGGCTATTACGGCGGCTTACGGGTTCATGGAAAAGTATGTCAAGGGACTTGATAGCTCAAGATTGGGATTTGCTCCTCCGACGATGGAGAGATATCTCTGGGCCCTCTCGGTGTTACGGTATCCATCATCGTCTGGCCAGACACAGGGTGATTTGATCACAGGGATGCCGGAACACGGGAACGAGAAAAGAGAACAATACCGGCAACGAGGTAACTGGCATTGTGGACAAGTGTTGATCCACGAGGATGCCGATGTTTCTCACCTCGGGTAATTGTAACATATCGCGAAGCAACAGGAATAGCTCACGGCAACTGGAGGTTCACTCGAATATTTATTCGTGTGGGTATAGGGATCGATATGGGTGTCCACGTCTCCGATGTTGATCATTGATCGGAAGGGGTTCCGGGTCATGTCTATGCTTCACCGAACCTATAGGGTCACACGCTTAAGGGTCATCTATCTGCTGAATACTAGACAGGGAGTCTGAGAGAAAATCACCGAAAAAGTTTCGGACGCCGGAAAAGTTTCGGACAGCGGAAAAGTTCCGCAGAGAGGTCACCGGATGAGTTCCGGTGAAACTGAAAAGTTGTTTCAGAGGATACCATAAAGTCAAATTGGTTTTGGCACATGCCTGATAATTCTTGGAGGGTGCCAGAATCATTCTGAAAACTTTCTGGAATTTTCCGGGATGAAAACCGGAAATGTTCCGGAGCTGCCGAAACCGTTTCAGATGCTTTTCGCAGATGAAATCACTAAACCGGAATTGTTCCGGCTTGCGTTGAAAATTATTTTGGTGGGTACTAGAATTTTTCTAAGCCCACATGAATATTTTCAGTTCGATCAGACGCTGAAAAATGTCGTCGTGAATAGTGAAAGTGCTTTTTGGGATATTTTTGGAAAGCCACCTTTTGGGGCTTTGCTCCAAAAGATCTTGGGGATGACATGGATGGATAGGGGCCAATTTTGGGGCCCCACATGAGGGTGTGGCCGGCCACATGGTGGACTCCTTCATGGAGTCCCCCTTGTTCCTTGGTTTCACCTTTTAGGTCCTTGGGAAGGACTCCTTTCCATGTGGGTTTTGGGTTTTCTTGTAAAACCACCCTACCCCTTGGGTTTCCTATAAATAGGAGGTGTGTGGGCTGCCATAAGAGACACTCTTGCTCTCATACACAAAGCCATGCATGATCTGGCATTCTTCTCTCCCTCCCAGCGAAATAGTTTCGTAGAGCCGAAAGGCTGTCTGGGTTCCGGCAGGAACTAGTTCTGGACGGCGAAGCCCTGCCGGATAGATGACACCGTATGTGTGCAACTCTGTAGAGAGATCGTAGTTTCGGTCTTAGTTCGAGAGTGCCTCCCGAAGGGCTGTCCGTGTGACCGTCCGAGTTTTGGAGGTCCTCCCGAAGGGCTGTCCGAGTGACAGTCCGAGTTTCGGAGGTCCTCCCGAAGGGCTGTCCGCGACACCGTCCGGGGGACTGTGTGACCGCCTCCCGGAGGGCTGTCCGCGGGGCAGATGAGGGTATACATCCTCGCGGTTGGGAGGTTGTAAAATCCTCGCTGCGGGGATCTGCACCGCCGATCGTCATCGACTCTACTTCCGCTGCGCTACGAGTCGGTAACGATAATGATCAAACCTTGTATGCAGTCTCCATAGTGGTCCTGGGCTGGTGTGTAGGTCGGAATTTTTTTGTTTTCTGCTGCGTTCCCCAACACGGGGGAGCCGGCGTACGACAACACGGGCATGGAGATGCTCGACATCATCCACGACGGAGGCGAGGGAGGAGGAGGGGGCTATGAGGACGGGCTGGTGGAAGACTCGGATCCCACCCAATCCGGCAACAACCAGCAGCAGTAGTCCTACACCTAGACGGCCACGCAGCAGTCCTACACCCAGACCGGCAATGGCACACAGCAACGGCAGCATTGGGCCGCCGGAGAGCAGCAGCTGGAGGGGAAGGGGGAGGAGGAGGAGTAGGAGGACAGCGAGGACGATGATCCGGATGATACAACCGGCGATCCAAAGAAGAAGGGTAGAGGAGAAAGCTTCAACATGCGGGAGGACGAGCTGTTGTGCGATGCATGGTTTGCCACTAGCATTGATCCGATCCATGGCACGGAGCAAAAGGGCACAACCTTTTGGAGGAACATTCACATATGGTTCCATGAACACAAGCATTTCGCACCCTACTCCGACGCGCTCATCCGCAACCGTGAATGGAAGTCCCTCAATCATCGATGGTACACCATCCAAGAGGCCGTGTCCAAGTATTGCGGTCACTTGAAGCATCTCATCGCACGGTGACCTAGCGGTGCACAAATCACCGAGCAAGTAAGTTGATCACTAGCCGGACATGCATTCTTTTGTTGCTCACTAACCGGATATGCTTAATTTTGTTGCTCACTTGCTGGAGATATATAGTTTTGTTGTTCACTAGCCGGACATGCATAGTTTTGTTGATCACTTGCCGGAGATGCATAGTTTTGTTGCTCACTTGCCGGAGATGCATAGTTTTGTTGCTCACTTGCCGGAGATTCATAGTTTTGTTGATCACTAGCCATAGATGCATAGTTTTGTTGCTCACTTGCGGGAGATGCATAGTTTTGTTGATCACTAGCGGGAGGTGCATAGTTTTGTTGATCACTTGCCGGAGATGCATTGCTTTGTTGCTCACTAGCTGGAGATGCATTGTTTTGCAGCCTACTCGTGCTTGTGTGATGTACAAGAACTTGGAGAAGAAGTCCTTCACCGTCATGCATTGTTGGTTGAAGTTGAATGGGCAACTGAAGTGGAACATTTTCATAGCCAAGACCGCCGCCCAAGCCAACGAGGAAAAAACCGGTGACCGTACCGACCCAACCCAAGAACCGCCAAAGAAGGTTAAAAGAAATTTACAGAGGAAGAAGTGGGAGGAGGAGAGGGCTGAATCAAGAAGGTGCGGCGGCCAAGCTGACGGGGAGGTTCGAGGACATTTTGGCGAAGAAGGAGGAGGCATGCGTGAAGCGCTTGGACATCATGGAGGAGAAGAAGGCGGAGAGGTTCAAACTGTTGATGGAGGCGACGGACAAGAAGCTCAAGCTCAAAGAGAGGAGGACCATGATCGAATAAAGAAAGGCCGCGCTCGAGGAAAAGAAGTTGCAGATCGCCGCAAATGCTGATGAGGCCAAGATGTTGACCTTGAATGTGGACTCTTTGGATGCCGACGCAAGAATCATTGTGCAATCCGTCCGCTACCAGATGTTGCAGCGGCAGAAAGATCAGTTGGCGGTGGCGGACAGCGAGGATGCGGCGGAGGCGTACGCGGATGAGGACGAGGAGGCGGAGGCTGCCTACGTGGCGGAGGCGTACGCGGATGAGGACGAGGAGGCAGAGGCTGCCTACGCGGCGGCGACGACACCACCTTAATCGGGGAGGAAACAACTAGGATTGCCGGTCCGACAGGGCAGAAATGCACGGACTGTTGGACTGATGTTCTTTTGGATTCGGTCATGTAAAAACTAAGCATACTTGCCTCTTTTTGATTGTGATCGGGCATGCGATCTGACGCTGATGTGATCCTTCGCGATACGACGCGCTGTGTGGATCATAGTACATTTAAATTTAAATTTACTAGCGGACATATACAGAATAGCGGGATGAAGGCCTACTGCACCTGTATCCGTAGACTGGTCCCTCTGTACGAGGACGGATGCGGGAGAAAATTTACGTGTCGCCATTGGAGATGCCCTTAGACGGAAAGGGGTTCGTGTGTGCACGGTGACTGCGGTGACTGTCAGCTGAGGTGGTGGCGCCATCCCTGTCTATCTATCCAATCCGAATCCGGTGGTTGCTGCTTAGGTGATCAGTGGACGGACGGTGTTGCCCTTGTATTCTAGGACCGCCCGTGGCTGCGATGCTTGCCTACACACGTTGGTGTTTCATTTGTTCGCGTGCGATGGATGCGCGGCCGGCCATGCAGTTCTGTTGAGCCTTTTACACGGAGCTTTCTCTCCACCGGACAATTACGAGTTTCGTGCGCTGGCTTTGGGCGTGTCGCCAAGGATCGAGTGCGTGCTTGCCTACGTACGTACGTGCATGTAGTATGCGGCAGCTGGAAAGTGAATGCAACGAGACGAGACCCCGGTTGGTTGTTGGATCCCTCTATCGGTCGGATCTGGACCTCGCCTCGGCCTCAGCACGGCACTGTCAGCGACCTCCGTATACAGGACAGCAAGCTGGATGGTGGGCTTCCTTGGGCCCTGGCCTGCACTGAAAGTTACCAGAGGCAGCCCCTACAAATACTCGGGAGAGACGGTCGAACGAGGCGGCTGGGAATAGACTGGCGGCTTCGCCCGAGGCGTTGCGTGCGAGTCTATGTGTTCTTCCTCCTCTGACTCCTCCTTCCTCTGGTTTTCCTCTTGCAATCCAAGCTTGTACTCTGATTCATGGTGATTAACTGAAACTAATTGTTGGATCCTAACAATTGGCATCAGAACCGTTCGATCCTCCTCCAATTTCCACAAAATTCCCCACCAAAATTCTTCTCCACCATTGCCATGACTTCGATCCAAGCCATGGTTGAAGAGAGCCCGCAAATGAAGGCGTTGCACGACTTCCTCATGGCAAGCCCATGTGATTCCGACCGGAAGTGGGCGGAGTATCTCGCGCTGGTGAAGATGGAGGAGAAGGTGTCGACATCTTCAACGACTCGCTCGTCCGCATCAACGAGTGTCCCGCGCAGTGCCGTCCTCGCCATCCCAACATCGACCTCCGCACAAGTCGACTCACACGCTCCGATGGCGCCGGCCTCCTCAACCCTGTGCTCTTCTTCACATCAGCAAGCCCCCATGTGCGCCCCTGAAACAGTGGCCTTCGAGGTGACTCATACACATGTTTCTGAAGCTGCTCCAACCACCGACCCAGCTGCACATCACCTGTTCGGCCAAATGCCGAATCGACAGGATCCTGCTGAAGATCGTGTTCTCAGCATCACCATCTCTCTGGCACATTACCCTATCACTGAAGACATACTACTTGACATTTTCAGGCCATATGGAGTGGAGCAGATCATAGTCTACCCAAGGGCCACAACTCTCCGGGGATCAGTTTATGTGCCTGCCGAGGTCAAGTTCAAATCGGGGCTTGCTGCATCGAGGGCTCGTTCTGATTGGCATCGCCAGTACATCTACAAAGGGTCTTGTGTCCTTCGCGTCAACCAAGCTTCTCCTGATTTTTCCCATGTGATCAGGGACAAGAAAAGGTCACAGCTGGAAGCAAGTCTCGCCCAGTTCAAAGCTGATTTGGAGAAGAGCTCCACTGATCCGTTGGCAGCCACTAATGAGACGGAATCAACGGCCTCACTGAAGCTCTTGCCCTCTTTGGAGCATCCTTGCAACACGAGCGTAGTGTCAGCCTCGACAACTACCTCGGCAACGGCGGTGTCACCTTCCTCCACACCGACCTCAGCAGCGACCACGATTGTCTCGGGTGTGTGTCCAGTGAATCAGGATGACAAAATGCCAACTTCTAAGGTGTCCATCAGTCGCTCGCAGTGGCTTCCATGGCGAGGGACATCGCCGCTCCTAGCTGGTCTCCGATGTGCCTTAGTGCCACCAATGTCACGCTAGCCCCTGCAGCGTCGTCCAGGTGCGATCATGCACTACATGACGCTATGGTGGTTTCCGTCCAGGCCGCGCCGACATCATGTGGCGTCAACCTCACCCTGGCAGTGCCTACCATGTGCTTGTTATTGGCCCCCAGCATTGGCAACAACTCATTGGCCTGCACATTTGTACCTCCTGTGTTTGATATTGTTGATAATGCCATTGTCGAGCAGCATGACAATTCCAAGGAGGCTGTAGATCTTGTACAACATGAGGACAGTACGTCGGTACAGCATGCCACCACTCCTTGTGAATTCCCTTCATCTGGTGTTCAACTGTTTTTTCCATGGAAATTGCCCAAAATTGTTTCTGCAATAGTCTGTTTGCCGCCAGTTCAATGGGATGACAACCGTGTGTGGCCGCCCCCCTGTTCCTCTGAACATGACGCTTCCTTGCTTCTCATTCCCGCCTTCTACTACTTTTGAGACATGCTATCCTTGGTGTCCACCTGATAGAGCAAGCTTTAGTGGCATAATTACAGGTTTACTGTTGGCTGCAGCTGTGACTAAAATGTAGAGCAATTTGGTCCACAAGGAGTACACTTGCTGTTTACAACAAGGAAGGTTGCAGGATGTGTTAGATGACTTATTTCAGATTCTTGAATGCTATCATATTGTCATCAATTGTGATCCAGGAGGTGTTCAGCCTATTGGAGACATTATCTCTTTTCCTCTACTAGCCAAACCTCCTGATTATGGACAAAGACTAAGGCAATACGTTGCAACTCCACAGGTTCCTTCAGGTTCAGCTGCGATGGAATATTCTGGTTGCATTTGTGAAGTTCCAGCCTTGGCCCTCTGGGTGGTTGTGCTTAGTGATTGATATGGAGATGAGACATTCCTAGATTTTCTTTTCTGACCCCGAACAGCTCCAAGCAGAAGAAATGAGTAATCCTACTCTTATCAGAGATTCTCTACTGCTGAATCCATGGTTGCTTTGTGATCATACTGATTTTGGAGGAAGTGGGACTCCCATGAAAATGTTTGTTGTAGCAATTTCTGAGATGGTATCCTATCTGCACTGCAAAGGACCTCAAGCTATTTCACCCGGGCCATCTTTCGAGTGCAACCAAGGTTTAAATGTGCAGCCATCCATTGCAATTTTTGAGGTTTTTCTCGGGCATGTGTATTCCGCTCTAGGAATTTCCTGGAAAGCATTGGTTAGCTTGTGGTTCAGAAGTCATATCAGCGAGGGATCTCGTGAGCTTATGCATTGGAAAATTTCGTGATCAGTCTGTCATCAATTGCTGAAGGATTGTTTTCAGTTTCGCCCAACTGGTTATACCCCTTTGAGCTCAGAAAAATTCCAATGGAAAATTGCATGGTCGTTTGATATGGCCTACTCTTATATTGGCAATTCGGAGTGTTCTACAGTGACATGCTACTTGGCGATTGAGATAGGAGGTAACACTATCAATGCAAATAATCACCATGCCTTGTTTTCCATGAATGGGTTCCACGTAGATGATCATTTATGCTTCCTTGGGTCCTCCTGTTCTGGTTTTGTCATGCCAACTTTTGAGCACTTTAAATGGCAAATCGCTCGGCCACCACGGCCTCAAGGTTCTGTCCATGTCTCCTGCCACGACAACTGCTTCAGTTCAGTACAAGATTACATGTTTGCGGATCCTTTCTACTTGGACTTGTCGCTTCCGTGTATGTCTGAGCTCCTTGACCATAATTTTGAAAAAAAATTCGTTGGATAATAGCTTGGTTTCTCAAGTTTGGGCAGTCTGCTGGTACTTGCACATTGAGGCAATCATTTCCTGAGCCAACAACAGTATGCCATAATGTTTGTTCAGGGTGGTTCTTCGAAGACAAGTACCTTTACTCGTCATCTGCTATTGCCCCTCCTTGCGGTCCAAGTGCCAGTCTTTTTCTTGCTGCATATGTTGTTGAGGCTGATGATATCAAGCTTCGTCTGAGCATTCCTTGGGATCCTAGACGTCCTCCTGTCTATCGGCATCGGCTTGAGGGCAAGCCGAATTTTATGGAGGGGGGATTGCCAGCGACCTCCTTATATAGGACAACAAGCTGGATGGTGGGCTTCCTTGGGCCTTGGCCTGCACCGAAAGTTACCAGAGGCAGCCCCTACAAATACTCGGGAGAGACGGTCGAACAAGGTGGCTGGGGACAGACTGGCGGCTTCGGCCGAGGCGTTGCGTGCGAGTCTCTGTGTTCTTCCTCCTCTGACTCCTCCTTCCTCTGGTTTTCCTCTTGCAATCCAAGCTTGTACTCTGATTCATGGTGATTGACTGAAACTAGTTGTTGGATCCTAACAGGCACGGCTGCATTGCAACAGGACTACAGTAACCTTGGATCGTGGAGGGGGGGGGGGGGCTATACAATTATGGACCACCCTTCTCGTTGTGCACGGGGACATGTGGAACGGCCGCTGACCTCGTGCACGCCATGGGAGTGTGTGTGCGCGTCGAGCTTCGCCTACTGCTCGTTGAGGGTGTGTGCCGTGCCCGCTAAAAATCCTAATTCTGCCGTCGTGGCCGTGTTCTTTCATGTGCCCTCCCGCAACTCAATCCACTCCAACAAAGAGCGTTCCAGCCTGTCCGTTTCACGTCGAATTTGCTACACTAGGCTGGGCATGTCAACCTGTCCGTGGCCGTCGGCACAGTGCTACTCGTCAACACTCGCCGTTGGCCACTCGACGATGTGTGGATAAATGGAAGGTACATAGCGCACATGCCGCAATTGCCGCAGCCAAAATCAGTTGCGTGTTCGACGGGTACTCAATTCCAGTTCCGTTGAATCTTCACTCCTAGATCCCCAGCTGCTGTTTGCCGATGGCGACCGTAGATGGGCTATAAGACTTAAAATGATATATTTATGCTGAGTTGGAAGACAGAATAGAAACGGGCTACAAACTAACAGCCAGCTGTAGCACGTGATCCTAGAAACTTTATGAGAGGGGAATGTGAGCCACGTATCAATAAAGTAGTACTCCATCCGTCCCAAAATAAGTGACTCAACATCGCACTAAGTTTAGTACAAAGTTAATAAGTGACTCAACATTGCACTAAGTTTAATACAAAGTTGAGTCACTTATTTTGGAACGGAGGGAGTACTTGTTTACATCTAACTATTATACTTGCCGATTATAAACTTGACTATAGATGACATGGCGACATCATATAGCAAGCAGCTGGTTGTACGCTCTGAATCACGAAAACGAAGCTGCACTGCCCGGCCTGTCGAGACCGATCGATCATTCAGATAACAAACGGTTATGGTGGCCTTGAATGGTCATCGATCTCCTAGGGATATCAGTACTAGTCTATGCTGCATGGAATGGCCAGAATGGGACCCGAGGTTTGATGCGATCCGTATGCCCGTGGCTAGTGTTCGTGTTCCCGGCCTAGTAGACAGTCCCCATCCCCAGCGACATCCCAAGTCAAATCTCAGCGCTAGGCGCTAGCGCAATGCTGTGCTTCACAAAAGGTCGCGACTCGCGAGATAGTCGAAGTTGCCATTTGCCAACATAATTTCGCACGTCGACGGCAACACATATTTGTATTTCCCCCACGGTTATCAGCTCCTGACGAACCAAAAGAAAGGTCAAAGCCCGCGCAGGTCGATCCATCGATAGCTACGTATCGCCAAAGACAAGTTGCCAAAATCGAGCCACACAGTTCAAAGAAACGTGCTCGCACAGAAGAAACTCCAATTGAAAGCTGCGTGCTAGAAGAAGATCCAGGCCAGGACGCCAGGTACACCGCACCTGAATAGCCGGAAATGCGCAGTTGCACGCGAGTGCGGGGGCACTCATCTATCAAATCCTATTGCCCGCTCGTTTTGCCTCGTGATTTGCGCAGTAATTCAATCCCGCACAAGAGTCCTCATTGTTTTATCAAAAGTGTTACATGCAGGAACTGAATGATGCATAAAGAAAGCAATCAAGTCCTAGTAGACACGACAACCTCGTTGGAGAAAGCTTCAGCCACCATCTCCGACCACATCCATGCCATCACGGAACAAGGGGAAGAGGGTCTCCTATGGAGGGGCCTGAGGAATGGGGCATAGGATACTAAACAAAAACAAAAAACCTTCGCTCCTGCGAAGCGCTCTGTCCGTGCGTCACCTGAGACATAACTCCGCCGCCGGTGCTCGGCTCGTCCTCAGCCCCCTCCCCTCTCCTCGTCATCGTCCGAGGGCTTCCGTTGTGCGAAGCTTATGCGACGCTGGTGACGGCGGAACCCTCTCCTTCCTCCTTCTCATGGATTTTGGCGGCGTGCGGTAGTCGTCCTCTGCAGGAGCGGGAGGCACGTCGGGTCTCCTAGTGGAGGGGGCTCGCGGTTTCAGGGCTGGGACGCGGTGGTGCGGCCCAGCGGCGGCAGCGTGGCTTGGAGCGGTGGCGGCGGCGGTACACGCCTCTGGTTGCTCGATCTGGATCGGCCAGATCTGGTCGTTGGAGCTACAGGTGGCGCGGGCTTTCTCGCTGGTGGCGGGCGGGTGCTGTTGTCCATGTCAGTTGCGCCTAGATGGGCTCTGCCTTGATCCGGTGCTGCTGGCGCCGTGGCGGGAGCTCACTATGGCTGCACCAAGCCGTCGGCGCGGTCGCGTTGGCTCTGGTGGCGGCGGTTGGCGTTCGGCAGCGGGGTGCGTGTAGTGGTGGCGACCTCCTTCTCCTCGGTCCGATCCGACAACGGCGGTGGCTTGGAGCGAGGGCTCGCGCTCGGGCATGCTAGATCTGGGCCCGAGGTGGGTCGGGGATGTCGCTCAGGGTGGTGTAGTTGGTCTTGGCCTAGGTGGTGTCCGCAGGAGGTGAGGTTCCTCTCCTCATGAGCGCAGTGGGCGGTGATGGACGTCGGAACATCGCTGAGTCGACGGATGGATCAACACTGATGGCTGAGGATGTGGCGTTGTGTGAGCTCGCCTTGGCTAAGGCTAGAGGGCTATGGCCAGGGCTTATTCGACGACGGTCGTCGGCAGTCACTGTGTCGTGGCC
The DNA here is from genome assembly GCA_039707655.1 of Elymus sibiricus. Classification (NCBI taxonomy): domain Eukaryota; kingdom Viridiplantae; phylum Streptophyta; class Magnoliopsida; order Poales; family Poaceae; genus Elymus; species Elymus sibiricus. The sequence continues at coordinate 52,121,912 of CM077668.1, forward strand.
CCCCTAGTCCATCGGGATTGGCTAGGGACGCAGGCGTGTGCGCCTCCTATTGTGGAGGAGTTGACCGAGAATCGGTGGCTGATGCCGAGCCAGGAGAGGAAGGAGCTGCCTCTGCTCTTCCTAGTGTGCTTGGTGCGCTGCGATGTGAGTGGTGGGCGGTGTATGGGGACATGGATGTCGAGGCAGCCACCCCGGATGGCCGTCCGCATGGTTGACTCTCCAGCGGGAACCATGGTGGCGGCAGTGGTTATACCTCTTGGTTGTATGGGTGGCGAGTGGTGCAGCGGCGGATGCTTGGGCTTGCTTTCTAACGTTCACGGTGGCGATGCCCAGATACCGATATGGAGGCTTGTGATCGTCGCGATTGTCCTGGGTGCCTTGTGGTAACATGGTTGAGCTACTGAGCGAAAGCAATAGACACGGCTACTTCATCTACGAACGATCAGTACGTGCATCGTGATATGATCTCATATCTAATTATGATAGCCTGTTGCATGTGATGCTGCTGTTTAGATCATCTAGTAATGGTAGAGCTATGCATGCTAATTACTGTTCTACTCATGAATTATTTAATGAAAATCATCATGAATTTGCCTAATATTCCAAAAATAATGTTTTATTATTGTCTCTAGGACATATTTTCAAAGGTTCTCATATATATATATTAAAATATAATATTTTATATCAGATATATATTTTTTTGTCTCTTTGACAATATGTGCGGACAATATCAGTGTACGCGGATATGTCGGGCTTAATATTCAGATCTCTATTCACAACTATTTGCTTTACTATTCGGTACTATTGGTGTTACTATTCGTTACTATTTCAATAATTTACGCGTGTCTGGTTATTAACACGGCTAATATTTGCTTATCTTAAACCAATATGCAGGATCTATTAAGGGTTGGCGAGGCCTGTTTGTGCTGCGGTTGTGAAATTCCTACTCGGTACTCACCATATTTGTCATTATGTTGTATCAGATGTAGATAGTTACGTTCACTTGATGGTTTTAATTGCAAACTTATGGGTTAAATTCTTATCGTTTTCCCAGGCAGTTCCACCCGAAGGGAACACTTCTCTACGGCCATAAGGTTCTCATTCAAACGTCACTTTAGGCTACACAGAGAACTACACACGCAGATGTTTCTCCTATAGGATCCCTAGCATAATAACTCTTTCCATAAATTAATAAATAAAAATATCAAGTGAAACCAAGAAACTACATCATTTCAACAACATAATTTACATACGGTTTTCTCTTTCGGGAAACCCTGAAGGGATTACACACAAACTTAAGAAATTATCTTAATATGCTTGGCGATCAGAGCGCCTTCTTGGCTATTGTACTAGTGGTGGTGGCTAATCTACTACTAAGCAAGGAGTGCTCTGACTCTTGCTCGCTTCGCTGCTTGCTCGTCTGGTGGTGTCTTCGTCGTCATTCTTCCTTTGCTTGAGCCCATGTCTCCTTTTATAGCCGAGAGACGGCTGCGAGGGAGGCCTTCGAGAGTCTTCACTTATTTATTTTACATGTAGTAGCATGCATGCGTGTCCTACTAGAGAACATGCGTGTCTTTCTAGGGTATGGATAAGTGTGAGAGAGAGTGCCCGACAAGTTTCAATCTTCAGGGATCATCGCTTTTTTCACGTGGGCATTGTCTCTCGATGAATAATTAGCTTGCCTCCAGTGTCTTCTAGTATATGAGCAATATGCACAGATTCCTCACACCGTTGGCTTGATCTTGAAATCCGCCTTGTTCTTCGATGCATGTGGCCATTCCAAAGCCCCTTAATAATATTTTTTTTATATGTATGGGGGTCTTCCCCGCCAATATAATTGATAACACATTATCAATATTCAGGTTGCATCAATATTCGGGGAGGTCTTCCCCGCCAATAAAAATTGATAGCAATATCAATTCAAGTATATTGCCTATTAATCAGTATTCAGGCGTCTGTCCATGCCCAGCGATGTCCATATGATCATCGTCAGACAAATGGAAATTATATTTTTCATCACATTCTTTCTTTATTTCTTCATATTTCTCATCCATTTCTTCTCTTAATTCTTTTAATATTTCTTCTTTCAACTCTTTCTTTATTATTTTTGACCATTCTTCAAATCTTTTATTCATTTCTTGGTCTATGTATTCACTATCTAAAGGGTCAAGTCCCTTTCGAAGGCATTCTTGATATGTATGATATTTTGGAGATCCTTCTTTCTTTGGATTCTTAGAGCTTGAGGCTTCTCCCTTTGTGGGAGTTGCTGAAGCGGGTATATTTTTATCTATGCCCCCTCGCTTCTCAATTTATTTTTTGGCCTCAGGATCTATATAGTAATTTTCTCCTATTACTTTTCGTGCCCATTTCAAGGCATCATCGATATTATCATATTTTCTAAATGTTAATTCTTTGTCTTTCTGCTTTGCTGCAAGCTTCTCTATTTGAATATCTTCCCAATGCATATATATTCCTGGTTTATTTCCATCAAACATTATATATAAATGTTCTTTTTTTTGTACCTCTATTTCTGTTGGTCTTGGGTTATTTTTGTTCAATATATTGAACATATGGAAATATTCAGCGAGGCTATTGAGATTAGATAGCATATATCCTTTATCATCTCTTTTGGCCGCATATTGAAACCACATATTATCCAATATGCATTTTTGGATTTCATCCAGACAGATATGACTTTTTGGCTTGAAATTGAATGTATTTGGCGAAAATATTTTTAATTTGTTATCATCACCAAATATGAAGCATTCATTTCCGCCTGCGAGAATTCCTCTCTTCATTTCTGTTCTCTTCATTTCTGTAATATTGATGAGCGGGAAAATATATCAAGCAAACTATTATCCTTTCCCTTGATATGCACAAATATTACTTTATAACCATTCCTTTGTTTATTTCCGTGCTTCTAGTAGCACCATATTCTTGTTCTTTATTATCCTTTAGTCTATCTTTTAATATTTCTAGCTCTGCTTCTAGTATATTTATCATATTTTCTAGATTTCTAACCCTACTATATAATATTCTTTCTTCTGGTTCAAATTCTATTTCCTGTCTCCATATTTGATTTTTGGCTTTTAGACAGGAGGCACAGGCTTGTTTTAGACATAGGCGGCATGTGGACCTATTATCTTGGCTTGGATAATATATACAGAAAGCACATTTGATTTTATAATCATCTTTCCCTTGAATCCAATCATGCTCACAATCTACTTGGTTCATCATTTCTATTTTTAAACCTGCTAAATCATCTATGAGATCTATTTCATCTTCATTTGAATCATATTCTTGAGTCTCATTTTCTACTTCATCTGTTTCAAAGATTGAATATATTGACTCATAATTTTTTATTTCATCATCACATACTAATATATTCTCATTAACACTATCTATAGTTAAAACTCTTTCTTGCTCTTCATATTTACTAGAGTATCTTTTCTGGTCTTTATTAGGACAGGTTCTACTTAGGTGATCGGGAGAATTACATATAAAACATCTACATGTTTTATCATAAGTTTTTCTAGGATTATATCTTCTTACGTTTCTTTTATGTAGAAATGGAGCTTTATTATCTGACCTTCTTAAGAAAAAATCTTTTCTTGGTTCTGAAATTTCTATTATCTCTCCTTTGGGATTTATAATATTTTTTATTCTTATACCTTTCTTCTCCATATGTTAAAGGTATTTGGACAATGTTATTGCAAAATTATAATCTGTTTTCTTCATATATCTTTGAGCTTGTATACTTGTACATACCTTTCTTAGCTGTTTAAAGACAAATGTTATGGCTTGGGATATATTTACAATATTTCCTGCAGATTCTTTTTTATATTCCTCAAATATTATAGCCCCTAGAGGGTCAGGCAACTTATTAAAATATCTTTCTACTACCCCTACATTAAAGCCTTGCTTAGCGGTGGTAGCATTATATAAGTAATGCTGAGAGAATTCTTTTATGCATTTCCAGCTTGTCAGCGTTAATTTTTCTATTTCTCTCAATCTTTCATTTTGTAAAGAGGCATGTCCTAATTCTGGATCTTCTGCTATGATCATATTTGAAATAACATTTGCAAAGTTATTAGGATTACTTTCTGCTCTTTTTAATTCTTGATATTGATTAGGGCAAGTTTCTACCCATTGTTCCCATAGGACTTTTACAGATTCTCCTAAAAATGTTTCAAGATATGTTATCATATCTTCAACCTTAGTGCCTATATTATGCTGGTTTTGTATATATTTTTGAACTATTAAACCTTTCCATATGCTAATTATATTCGGCCAATCTATCGGGTCATGGGCTGCTAAATTTAATATAGCACCATCATTTTTATAATTTTGAAATTGTACTGGCCTTTCAAAATCTCTTCTCTTAGTACCCATATATCTATATTGTCCAGTGATATATGTGGGTTGCTAGTCATCTTTTTCTGGGGGCCGTTGTCCAGCTGATCTCGTAGGTCTCTCCCTTTCTTCATCTCTTTTTACTGAAGATTCCCCATATCCCTTTCTTCTTTTATTACTACTTTCTAATTCCATGGCTTCCATTGCATTATCTAAATTATGTAATCCCACATCATCTAGTGAGTTATAAAAATCACTATTTTGTTTTGAATCATCATAATTTTTATCTTCTAAATCTTCTTCTTCTTCATAACTTTCTAGTAATAGCTTATTATTTATATCCCATTGCTCTTCTTCATCCACAATTTCATCTTTGTGGCTCTGAGCAATATTCTTATTTTTATCATTATTATCGGTGGTAACAATATTATTACTATTATTATTGTCTTTCTTTTCTTCTGATACTATAGTATTATTTATTATGCGAGGGCTACTAGTGGCTGGCTTTTTCTCGCTTTTTAGCCTTTTTAATCTAGCAATCTCTCTAATGAAAAATAAGTCTCTTTCTCTTATTTTAGGCTAATCTGTTGTCATAGAATGACTATATTCCCATTCTATGTGTTTTAATTTCTTTTCTCAATGTATAATTTCATCATCTATATTAGTTTTTTCCATGCATTCGGTTACACCTTTATTCTTATTACTGCTAATTTCTGTTTCTGACATAAAAAGTTATGTGTCTTCTATGGATGCAGATTTATAACTCATGAATCTGATACTACTACTTCCTTCTAATGGTTCACTACTAGGGAAAAGCCTAGCAGTAGCGCGGGGTTTTGTCATAGCAGTAGTGCGGGTGGGCTCGCTACTGCTACGGCGCTACAGCTAACTCTTAGCAGTAGCGCTGTTCCACCCGCGCTACTGCTACCAGAGTTTAGCAGTAGCACGTTTCGGGGAACCTCGCTACTGCTAATAACTACAACGCGCCTCTTGACCACGCGCTACTGCTAAGGCAGCGCTGCTGCTGCACACATACCCCGCGCTACTGTTACTATTTGCTGTAAAAAAAAATTCTACGGCGTTTTTACTCTGTTTTTTAATAGGTTTTATACAATAGCCTCTGTCATATCATACACACAATAGTCTCATCATATCATACACATGTAAATAGTCTCATCAAATCATGTCATCATCATCCAACACAAATGATGTCTCTCATCATCATCGATCTCGAAATAGCGATACAAGTTATGATATGTCTTGAATACATGCAACTACATTGTCATCCCATACACATGTTTCATCATCCATCTAAACGATGATATAGAAGAGAAGAGCTATCACTATGAGTAAGAGCGGAATTATGCAGTACATGAGGTGCCGGTTCTGAATCCTCTCTCGCGCTAGCGTGAACCTCAAGTAGCTAGCTTCTGCTTCTTGTCTGCTATCGAACCCTTTATGGCTGCCGCCTGAGAACCGTGACACTTGGGCCTGACACTCGAGCCACTCGTCGTACACTCCCGGAACCCTCCCTATGTACGCGGCATAGCACTTCTTCGCCATCAAGGACCTATGTACCTGTTAGAGATGCATCTTCATCAAGCGAATTCAACAATAATATGCAACATAATATATTTGAGCAACACGAAAAGAAAGAGTTAGCTAATAGATGCAACATATAGTAAACATAATTAATCAACACAGCTGGTTCATCGTACCCAAACTAATTAACTAGATGTACGCAGGTCATCGTACCCAAACTAACAAACTAGCGTTACGCAAGTTTAGCAGGACCGTTGACATCACAAAGTTTCATTGCTACAGAAAGTACAAGTTCAACCGACACATCATCATCGGCATCGTCGATCATTGGAAGTTCCATCCATCCATATCCGGGAGGATGCACCCTAGCTTCGTGAACGGCGTCAGGTCGTGACGTTTCATGCCTATGCGAGTTCTGATGTCAGCTCGCGATATAGGGCCGTGGTGGAACATCCCATTCTCTTCGATGACTTCTTTCATGATGATCGTTACAATGTCCTTCTGGATGTGAAAGAAGTCATCTCTGAGTTTATAATCCGGTTCGTCTCTTAAGGATTCTGCCCATTTGCGGATATGTTCATCGTTTCTTGTTGTCATGCGAAGCTGTTGGTGATCCCTTCTGAACTCCATCATGGGATGGAGGAGGTAGAATCCATCGTTCTTGCTTGCTGTCGGTTGATGGATGGAGCAGAAGGTAGTTTTATGCGAGAAACCCGACTTGTTCTTCCTTTGTTTCTTGATCTGGATGTGGCCACCCCTCATGCTGAAGCCGTGGAGAGCATCATCTAGAATATCCATTATGTGGGTGTAGTCCTTCTTCTCGTAGTTTCTGGACGAGTCGAAATACACAGCGTGGGAGACTCGCGGGAAAAGAACGATAAGGACGGTGCGTCCGTTGCTGCGGGAAAAATAACACCTCAAATTAGTCTCCATATGAGCGATGGAATGATTGAAACGTACGAAAGGGTTATCTGGCAATGACTTACATTGGATGATAAGGCAGGAGAATCGTTTCCTTGTCCTTATTCGTTATCATGAAGTATTCGATGTAGTCCCTAGCAGCTTTACATTCAAAGTCACCGAGACTCAAGAAGGACTCATGCATGTAGTATGGATCCGCCACCGAGATTTGTGAGATTTGTTCTCTCCTGATGATGAAGTTCATATGTAGCGCAAAAAGGCGGATGATCGTAAAATCGAGCCGCCTCGTGAGAAACATCTCAAAGATGTGATCAAACCGCAGGAAGAACACCTCCACGGGCAGTGTGTCGACGTAGCACTTGGCCTGAGGCACATGAACCGCGTAAAGCGGATATCCTGGATCCTCCGAGGCGAGAAGGCTTTTCTCAGTCGACAGCACATGGTCGTGCGGTCTCCTGAGATCCTCTGATATGCCCTCTAGCGGTTTCGGCGGTAGGATCGGCTCACCCGCGACATGGTACATCGCCGCACCTTTGACCGGTACACGGTCTGCAAAATCGGTCGGCTGGCTGCTAGAAGCTTTGGCAGCTTTGGCGGCAGCAGAGCCTCTCCTTGGCGGTCTCTTCCTCTCCTTTTTCTTGGGTTGACCGTCCAGACCCTTCCTTACCCCTGCCACCAGTGTTGTCGGGCTAAGCACTTTACGACCCTCGGCTAGTTGACCCTGTGCTGAGGCGGCATCTGGAGGCGTGTCCTGTGAGGATTGCATGAAGAGAGACTTCTTGCAATCAACCCTAGGATGTTCCTGCCCGGGCACATCATCCATCTGCTCATCCGCATGCTCATAGCCCGAGTCATATGGCTGACTCATCATTTGTCCGTCGTCATAGGTGCCGGTATTGAGAAACCGGAGAGGGTCCTCCTCCTCCATCTCATCATCCATTCCTTGTTCCACGGAGGCGATTACATCATCCACTATTGGACCCCCTTCCTCGCGTCGTCCGCCGCTCTCACCCGGCACGAGAAGCGCTGGTAATTGAGTAGGCAGGGTGGTGGTGTTCATACCTTGCTGATGTGTGGTCATTGGTGTGCTCTCGGCCGCCTCCAGACGAAGAAGATTCTTCGGCCACAGCAGCATCCAACCCTTGCATTCTCCAAGCCACATCGGGGTCTCGTCCTCCTCTCCCCCGAGCCGTACTGGAGGAGTCAAATCCTCGTGGCCCGCTTTCACACTCGACAAAGTAACCCTGAAGGTGCCAACGGGGATCGGCTGGCCGTGGAACGTGAGTTCCAACGGCTTCGTCATCACTGCCTTTCCCACGTCCACCTTCTGGCCGTTGATCATGTAGAGTATGGTGCACGGGGTTTCATCGGCCTGCGAAGACATGTCTGCGGCGTAAGACATCCGAAAGGCAACGAAAAACGGAAGATTATAGATATGTTGGTGCGACGTGTAATTACCGTGAGGGCGTCGAGGTCAGCCAAAGACGAAGGCCCGCCTAGCACGCCAGAGACAGAGGATGGGCTGCTATGAGCGGGTGCGGGAGCAGGCGCGGGTGCGGGACCTTGTGCGGTAGCGGCAGCGGGTGGTGGTGGTGCGATGTTCACCGAGTTGCTCCCGACGAAGCTGGGCATGGGAAAATCCTGTGCCGTCTTGTCTGGATTTTGCTTCGTCCAGTCGATAATAGCCGGAATCAAGTTAGTAGCGAAATCATTTCTGCAGGCAGCTAAAGCTGCATTGACTGCCTGCTGTACCAACTCATTTCTGGTCGCTTCTGCAGCCTCAACTGCTATTTTCTCGGCCTCGGCTGCATTTTTCTCGACCGCAAGCTTCACCTTCTCGTCGATGTTCAACTGACTGAACTTCTTTTTCTTGTTTTTGGGCTCCGGGCCTTCGTCGTAGTAGTACTTCTACGTGGCGCCGTCCCCGACGCCGTGCACACGTCCATATTGCGGCCGCTGGTCCAAAGGGAGTCCCTTCAGTTGGTTCAAGGCCCGGTTGAGAGGGGTGTCCCACTTGGGCCTCATCGACGACTGAGACGACGAGTCGCTTTCGGCCGCAAACCTGTGTTGCTCCTTCTGCAAAAGGAACGTGAACCGTTATACGAAAGTTACTACAACGTGTAGTCGGCTTGATCAGAAGCTAAATGTAAGGTGTTAAAAGAACAAATACCAGTAATCTAATCAATTTCCTCGTGATCAGGTCCGTGTACCAAACCTTCTTTTCCTTGTCCCACTTGTACCGGGCCCTGATGAAGTCACGCTCCTGTGGGTCGGTGAACTCTGCGTAGGGGTCTGGGATCCCCGCGGCTTCACGTTCCGCGTCCTCCTTATCCCATATGGGCCTCTTGCCAATGTAGCCACGGCTTCCGAGGCGTTGGTTCCCCGTGTTCCTTTGCTGAAGCCCCTTGTATTTCTCAGACTTAAGCTTGGCTGCCTTGGTAGCGGAAGTGTCCTTGAACTTTTCGAACTCCTCTTCCGTAAGTGTCGGATTGTCCGCCAAAATCTTGGACAGGGGTTCGTTAGCATCAATCGCTCGTTTCACCCTTCCTTTCCCGGCAGCCAAATTATTGCTGAACATGCCCATGGCGTGGTTATTGATACTTTTCATGGTAGCATCATCCCACAGGTTTTCTATGCGGTCATCCCGGCCGGGGAACTGGAATCTCTTGTGCAGCTTCGTTAGGAGCAAGTGCTCCATATGTGGTTTCTTCCTTAAGTCATTGTCGTTGATGCTCGCGGTTTCCCGTAGGATGCATCCGACTTGGTTGCCTTACACTTGCGAGCTTTATTCGGTGCTACTGGCTCGAATTTGCCGGGGTGCATCTCTGTGACCAGGATTCTTCCGATGCCGAGTTTGTTAGGGCGTCGTGTCCTCTGCTTCTGCTTCTTCTTTTCGTTACTGGCTTCGGCGCCGGTACCTTCCGCGCCGGTCTCGGCGCCGCCATCGGTGCCGGTGCCATCGGTATCGATGTCGGCGGCAGTACCATCGTCCGCTATGACCAGGGCGCCCTGCAAACCTTGTGTTTGCTAACTAGACAAAAAGTCGAGGAAATCATGTTCACGGTCATATTGTATGTCGTCGGCAGCATGGTCAGAAGCCCCGGTTTCGTCGTTGTTTGACATGTTTCCTACGATTAAGTCTGCTCATTTAATTCTTAAACTATAATAAAATGAGTAATACCATAAAAAAAGGCCTATGGTTTGCCGGAATGCCGTTTCATTCCCGTCCCAGCAAATCCCGGGCACTCGATATGCCTACTTTCTAGCACAAGTCATGCCGAAATTCACGGGAAATTTCGGCATGACCTTTGCTAAAAAGTGGACATATCGAGCGCCTGAAATTCGCCGGAACATAAATGAATCAACATTAAGGCAAAACATAGGCCACTCAGATCATTTTCCCTGCAAACAATATAAGACAAGACAAAACTTGGCTACATGATCATCCACGTCATAACATGATCTTGTGCATGATCATCAAAATACACATGACATCGCTGGAACATGATCGTATTGATGCAGACATGGAAGTTCTGTTTTTTCTTTAAATAGCAACAATTGATTGAACTAAGTTTTTTTAAATAGCAACAATTCTGTTTTTTCTTTAAATAGCAACAAATGCTTTAACTAAGTTCTTTTAAATAGCAACAATTCTGTTTTTTCTTTAAATAGCAACAAATGCTTTAACTAAGTTTTTTTAAATAGCAACAATTCTGTTTTTTCTTTAAATAGCAAGAAATGCTTTAACTAAAAATAAATTAAATAGCAACAATTTTGTTTTTTCTTTAAATAGCAAGAATTGCTTTAACTAAAAAAAATAGCAACAATTCTGTTTTAACTAGGGTTCATAATCTAGCACTAACCTAGCTATAATTCTGTTTTAACTAGCTAGGGTTCATAATCTTGCACTAACCTAGCACTAATTCTGTTTTAACTAGCTAGGGTTCATAATCTAGCACAGTTGCTTTAACTAAATTTTTTTAAATAGCAACAATTCTGTTTGAACTAAAAAAATGTAAATAGCAACAATTTTTTTACTAGGGTTCATAACACTAACCTAGGGTTCAAATGGCACCTAGGTTTCATAATCTAGCACTAACCCTAGGGTATACATGGCACTAATCTAGCACTAATTAACCTAGGGTTCATATGGAACTAATCTAGCACTAAATAACCTAGGGTTGATACATATGGCAGATAGAGAGAGAGAGAGCAGAGAGAGACAAGAGGGGAAGGGAGAGGAGGGGCTTACAGGGCGGCGATGTCGATGGAGGAGGAGGAGGTTGGACTTGCGGCGACGTCGAGGAGGAGGCAGGCGCGGCGAGGTCGAGGAGGAGGAGGCAGGCGCACGGCGACGTCGAGGAGGAGGCAGGCGCGGCGAGGATGGGCTCCGGCGACGGTGCGAGGAGGCAAGGGCGACGAGGGCTCCGGTGACGGCGTGGAGGAGGGGAAGGGGATGGAATGGGGGGAATTGGGGAAGAAAGGCCCGCGCGGTGCGGTTAACTCAAACATAGCAGTAGCGCGTTTATGAACCCGCGCTATAGCTAACTTAGCTGTAGCGCGGGCTGCCCAAACCGGCGCTACAGCTAACTTAGCTATAGCGCGAGTGTGGACCCGCGCTACTGCTATAGCTAACTTATCAGTAGCGCCGGTTTGGGTAGCCCGCGCTACAGCAAAGATAGCTATAGCGCGGGTCCATAAACGCGCTACTGCTATTCCTTTGATTTTTCTTTTCATTTTCTCCTTTTGCTTTTTCTTTTCATTTTATTTTTCTTATTTCGTTTCTCCTTTTTCTTTTTCTTTTCATTTCCTTTTCTAATCCTTTCATTTTCCTTTTCATTTTCTTCTTTCCTTTCTCATTTTTCTATTTCTTTTCATTTTCTTTTCTTTTCCGAAAGACGACCAAGCCGGGAAGAAGGGGATTGGATACAATGTATATAACTCAGGCGACGATATATATTACACATCATTTGACCGATAACGATTAAGTGCGTACACAAAATAAATACGTATATATAAATGATGGTTTCTTAGCGTCGATGTTTTCGTTTCTGAGTGAGCTTCTTTCCCTTCTTGTTCGCTGTCGAATAATTGAGCCCCTCGTTGTGACTTTTCCTTTTCCATGGAGTACGATCTTTCTTAGGTAATGTAGTATTGATTCTTCTTTTGACGTATGCTTCATCGTCATCGTCATCTTCCCTCATCGGGTTGTCGTACTGGTCGTAGTCTTCCTCGTTGGCGACTCCATCCATTCCGATGATGTTCCTTTTGCCTCTCCTCACGACAACACGGCTGGGATTGCTCGGGTCGGTTATGAAGAAGCATTGTGTCACGTGCTTAGCGTGTACCCATGGCTCGTTTTTTGCGATGGCGTTCACGGTAGCGCTCTTGGCGTCGGGTATAGACATGATAGTGAAATACCGGTTTTCTCTTTCGACGTTCTTAGCCCATCTGACACGGAACATCGTCGCATCGTGCAGTCCAGAGTAGTCAAGCTCCCAGATCTCTTCGACCCTTCCGTAGAATCTTTCAGTTGCGGCGTTGTCGCCAGTCATGCATTCCGTCGCCACCCCTGAGTTCTGAAAATCACTGTTTATATCTTTGGCCTCCGTGTAGAACGTGTATCCGTTGATATCGTATGCCTGATAGGTCGCGAGGTTGGCCGTGGGGCCATGTGCTAAGGCGTATATGAGCAATCCGTCCATAGAGCCCTCTTCCGGGGGGATTAGCAAGAACATGCTCTTTGAACCAAGGCAGGAAAGTGGAGTTGTGCTCTCTAATAACTTCAGCGTTCATCTTGCATAGCTCCCGGTCACGGTACTTCTTTGCGATGGTTTCTTTGTGCAGTGTCGCGAAAGGATCTACCACGTCTAGGTGCTGTAGCACTACTAAGTTTGCTCTGTCAAAGTCATTGCGTCGACCCGAGTGGTCCGCATGCAGTTCCCTCCGACCGTTGGTGTGACCTTCTCCTCCGAGCCTCCCAAGGTGCTTGTTAACGGGCAAACCAACAAAAGGGTATCCGCCGTATAGATAATTCTCGCAGAAAGAGGTGCACTCTTGGGTCAGATAGCCCTGGATGATGCTTCCATCCGGACAGGACATGTTACGAACGAATCCTTTGATGACCCCATTCATCCTCTCGAACGGCATCATGTTGTGCAGGAATGTCGGCCCGAGGTCTATGATGTCGTCCACAATGTGGACACATAGATGCACCATGATGTCAAAGAACGCGGGCGGGAAGTACATCTCAAGCTCGTTTAGTATCACAACGATCTCTTCCTGTAGCCTTCGGAGCTGCTTCACACTGATCTACTTTCGAGAGATAACGTCAAAAAAGTTGCAGAGACCAATAAGCGTGTCACGGACGTGCTTGTCCATTATCCCTCTAAGGGCAACAGGAAGTATCTGCGTCATCATCACATGACAGTCATGAGACTTCATCCCGCTGAACCTTTTCTTCTTGGTGTCTAGAAATCTGCTTATCTTCCCACAGTAACCGGAACTAACTTTGATTCCGGTAAGGCACTTGAAGAATTGATCGATCTCCTTCGGACTTAAGGTAAAGCAAGAAGGGGGGCAATAATTCTCTTCCTTCTTGTTGACTTTTTTGCCCTTGTCCCACGCCTCCGTCTCCGTCTCCTCCCACTTTTTACGGGGCGGCATGTGGAGATCTGCCCTGATGTTCAAATTTTCCAAGTCTCTTCTTGCCTTCGGCCCATCCTTGGTCTTATCCAGCATGTTCATTAGTGTTGCAAGCAAGCTCTCAAGGATATTCTTCGTGATATGCATTTGATCAAGGCAATGAGGCGTGTCGAGTTTGGGACAGTACTCCAAGTCCCAGAAAACAGACCTCGTTTTCCATACCTTCAGCAGCGGCTCCGGCGCCTTTTTCATCTTTCCCGGCGCGGGGCACTGTTCCTAGTTTTTCAACAGCTCATCGATTTCGGTGCCGCTCCTCTTACGTGGAGGTCCTCGATGCTCAGCTTCACCATTGAATAGATCCACGGTTTCTCCACGGGTCGTCCTTCGCGAGCCATCTTCGATGCCCCATGTACACGATTTTCCCAGACCCGCCATCTTTCGTTAGCTGCTGAGATGTTGTATCATCCATGCACCGCGTGCATCCGCAATATCCGTGGCACACATGGCCTGCGACATATCCGTAACCGAGATAGTCGTGCACCGTCGTCATCAGCGCGGCTCTCATATAGAAATACTCGCCTTTGCTGGCGTCCCATGTCTTGGCCGGTGTTTTCCATAACGTGTCTAACTCCTCTTGAAATAGCCCCAAATACAGATTAATATTATTTCCTGGTTGTTTCGGCCCTTGAATCAGCATGCTCATGTGTATGTACTTTGACTTCATGCACAACCAGGGGGAGGTTGTACATCCATACAAACATGGGCCATGTGCTATGGTTGGTGTTCTGGTTGCCAAACGGATTCATGCCATCGGTACTCGTGCCAAGCATGATGTTCCTTGCATCACCTGCGAAATATCGATATTCGGCGTTGAACGCTCTCCATTGGCTTGCATCCGCGAGGTGTCTCAGCTTCGGATCATCTCCATCGTCGGGCTTCACCCTCTCCGCGTGCGAGCGCATGAGCTTTGCTTCCTTAGGATCTATGAAATAACGCTGCAGACGGGGAGTGATCGGTAGGTACCATACAACTTTCTGGGGAGATTTCTTTCCGGCCTTCTTGTATCGAGAAGCATTGCACACCGGACAGTTGGTTTTTTTCGCGTTCTCCTTCCGATAAATGATGCAATCGTTGATGCATGCATGGTATCTAATGTGCGGCAGATCAAGAGGGCACACAATCTTCTTGGCCTCATCGACACTAGTAGGACACAGGTTCCCCGCGGGAAGAACCTTCTTTAGATACTTGAGAAACTCATCGAGGCTTCTGTCGGTCCATTTTTTTTTAGCCTTCGTCTTTAGAAGTTCGAGCGTGAAACTCAAGCGGGTCACCTCGGGATCGCAACCATCATACAATGGAGTCTTCGAGTCTACCTCCAGTTGCTCCAGCTTGGCCTCCTCCCTAGAAGCAGCTCTGTCGCTACTCGTGTTCTTGCGAAGCAGGTCTCGAACATGAGGGTCCCGCACGATTGAACTTAGTAGCGACGAAGGCTGCGGCGTGTCCGGCCTCTTCTCCCCCGCCATTTCCGGCCTCTTCTCCGCCGCCACCATGTCCGGCCCCTTCTCCGCCGCCATGTCCGGCCTTTTCTCCACCGCCATTTCCGGCCTCTTCTCCGCCGCCACCATGTCCGGCCCCTTCTCCGCCGCCATGTCCGGCCTCTTCTCCCCCGCCATTATCGGTCATCTCTTCGTCTGGCCCCATGTCGTCATTGGCTGCCCCGTCGGCGTCCTCATCCTCATCATCTTCACTTATCCACTGAGTATAGCCATCCATGAAACCAGTCATGAGCAGGTGCGCCTTCAAACGACCATCCTTATAGGGGTCGAGCCAAACTCCTCCTTTGCATCTTCGACACGGACATAAAATCTCTGTCCGGTTATTTTCATACATGTCCTGCACCGCCGATCGCAACCACCTTTCCACCATCGTTCCACTCACCATCATGATCGCCTGCGCGGTAATAATAAGCAAAATGATTATAAAAACGCATACATGCATCAAAGTCATACAAAAATTCGGCATGACCTTCCCTAAAAATAGGACATATAGAGTTTGGCCGAAATTCACCGAAACGGAAATAAATCTACATTTCGGCAAAACATAAGCAACTCTCATGTCACACACAATTCGGCAAATAAACATATAGGCGGCAACTCATGCCACACGCACAATTTCCATCATATCGCCCGATTCGGTCATATCGCACACATATTTTCCATTAATTCTTCCAAAGCACAATTTTTTACTCACCTAGCTATCTCGAGAGAGAAGCACGGTGACTACATGGCTTTACTTCATTAAAGAATAGATCTATTTGGGGAGTTGATAGGTTCCACTTACTAAATGGATAGATCTATAGCTAGTAGGGGAAGGAGATGGCTCTAAAGTGAGGAAGCTAAGAGAGAAAAGGGGTGCATTAATGGAGATGGTGGAGGGGGCATTAAAGTAGAGAGAAGAGAGGTAGGAGAAGGAAGAGAGAAGAAAGCTAGCTAATGGGGAAAGCAAGTGAGGGAGAAGTGAAGGAGAGAGGAGGGGGAGGGGGCTGGTGAAAAGGTGGCAGCTGCGGCTTAGCAGTAGCGCGGGTTAGCTCCGGCGCTACTGCTAAGAACAATATCAGTAGCGCCGGTACACGCACCGCGTTACTGCAAAGTGGGGTCCATCACGTGGGTCAGTGCAGCCGTAGTTGCAGCGTGGGGTACGTGACCCGCGCTACTGCTAATAGCAATAGCAGTAGCGCTTGTTACTGGGCCCTCGCTGCTACTATTCGTTGCCTGGTGGGTAAGGTGGGGCTCACTTAGCAGCAGCGATGTCAAGTACACCCGCGCTACTGATAATTTGATACCAGTAGCGCCTTTTCTTGGCCCGCGCTACTGCTAATTACCAATAGCGCATCTAATTGACCCGCGCTACTATTAAGCCTCCACCTACAAGGTTTTCCCTACTAGTGGTTGGTTATATTTACTCATATAACTATGAGAGGATCAGTGTTTTTACCTCTTGTACCAACCTTTTTATTTCAAAAATATATTGTCTTGATTCGGAGTGTGGGAGTGAGTCTTTGCCTTTACTTAGGTAACGGCCTATTATCAACACTTCTTCTTTAATATAGTCGTTATTCTTGAAAATTATATTCTGTCTTGCTTTTGCTTCTTCTAGCTTATGCAGAATGATATCTATTTTGTTATTTAACCCGGAACACTTGTCTGTGAGTTTTTGATATTCTTTGAATAAGCTTTCGAATTTTTGGTCAAGTATATCTTAGCCTTTTTCCCCAAGATATATAAAAATTATATATCAAATCGACCACTATATTTACCTGGCTATGAGAAGTATGCCAAATATGCTCTTCAGAGGGATTTATTCTGCACCTTATATTAATATTCTCTTTAGTATTTATTACCTTACCTGCACTAACTTCTAAATTTAAATACCTTAATCTTTCAATGATTATATCCTGGACCTGATACCAACTATAACAACAAAATAATTAAAATATATATATTATTTCAGATATATATTTTTGTCTCTTTGACAATATGTGCGGACAATATCAGTGTACGCGGATATGTCGTGCTTAATATTCAGCTCTCTATTCACAACTATTTGCTTTACTATTCGGTACTATTGGTGTTACTATTCGTTACTATTTCAATAATTTGCGCGTGTCTAGTTATTAACACGGCTAATATTTGATTATCTTAAACCAATATGCAGGATCTATTAAGGGCTGGCGAGGCCTGTTTGTGCTGCGGTTGTGAAATTCCTACTCGGTACTCACCATATTTGTCATTATGTTGTATCAGATGTAGATAGTTACGTTCACTTGATGGTTTTAATTGTAAACTTATGGGTTAAATTCTTATCGTCTTCTCAGGCTGTTCCACCCGAAGGGAACACTTCTCTACGGCCACAAGGTTCTCATTCAAACGCCACTCTGGGCTACACAGAGAACTACACACGCAAAGTTTTCTCCTATAGGATCCCTAGCATAAGAACTCTTCCCATAAATTCATAAATAAAAATATCAAGTGAAACCAAAAAACTACATCATTTCAACAACATAATTTACATATGGTTTTCCCGAAGGGATTACACACAAACTAAGGAATTACCTTAATATGCTTGGCGATCACTGCGCCTTCTTGGCTATTCTACTAAGTGGTGGTGGTGGCTAATCTACTACTAAGCAAGGAGTGCTCTGGCTCTTGCTCGCTTCGCTGCTTGCTCGTCTGGTGGTGTCTTCGTCGTCATTCTTCCTTTGCTTGAGCCCATGTCTCCTTTTATAGCCGAGAGACGGCTGCGAGGGAAGCACCGGATAAGGTTCGCCTCTTTATTTTAATATGCCATAGCTTCATGAGCTGGCTTCTAGACCATCGACATGTATTTCTTCACGAGTTATTGTTGCTTGGACACATTCGAGAGAGTGCCCGACAAGTAGATTCCTTCACTGCCTCTGGGCTTTCACGTGGAAGCTTTCTGAAAAGCTTCACGTGGGTTTATCCCTTGATGAATAATTGGCTTGCCTCCTGTGTCTTCTAGTATATGAGCAATATGCACAGATTACTCACATTACTCACACCGTTGGCTTGATCTTGAAATCCGCCTTGTTCTTCGATGCATGTGGCCAATCCAAAGCTCTTTAATAATATATTTTTTATATGGGGGTCTTCCCCGCCAATATAATTGATAACACATTATCAATATTCGAGTTGCTTCAATATTCATATTCGCTTATCAATATTCATGGAGGACCTCCCCGAATACTGATGCAACCTGAATATTGAATATTTGATAATGTGTTATCAATTATATTGGCGGGGAAGACCCCCACACATAAAAAAAATTTAAAGAGCTTTGGAATGGCCACATGCACAAGGCGGATTTCAAGATCAAGCCAACGGTGTGAGCAATTTGGAGCGCACCTCACGCACCAAATTATCTTCCATGCAAAAATAATTCTGATTTTTCTAAATTTTTATAAAAAAAATCGAATTTTCTGTTCATCGCGGGTGTAGCTGAGCCTGAGCACCGAATCGCCTCGTACGAGCCAATTTAATAGCCAATTTTCATAATTATACATGAAGCTTTTCCAAGTTTATCATTTTTCCTCTAAACTAGTATACATAAAAGGACTCTATGTAAAAGTATTGCATATTTTGAATATTTTTTCATTTTCTTTTGTAACAATCTTGTTTACTTCAAAAATGATTTATTTACTTTTGTAGCAAAAAAATTATTCTCTCCCTTTGGCAATCTTGTTGGCATGGTAAGCCCCATGTTTGTGCCAAATATCGTCACCTTATATTGAAATATAACATGGATATAGCCATTAACTTGGTCATTTGGCTTGAAAATCATAAGCTTCCATAGGTGGGTAGTCCATTTTGTGAACATTTTTTTAAAACCATTTTATTCCTAGTTTATCATTTTTAGTGTAAAGTGGTACACATAAAAGGACTCCATGCAAAAGGATTGCAATTTTTGAATCTTTTTTCATTTTCTTTCACTTTCTTCAAAATGGGGTCAGCATTGTCGGCATGGCTATTCATAGAAATGTGATGAATATTTCAATTTTTTTTGGAATACTGCATATAATCCTACCTGGGTACTTTAAAATGATTTTTGCCACTTTTTGGAACCAAACTATAACACACTTGTAGTTCATTTTGAATTACTTTTGGTAAATGTCCAAAAATTCATTTAATCTGTGGAATATATCAAAAGAGCTCAAAAACTCAAAAACTTTCGGCGGTAGGCCTCCAATATGGTCTATTTCATGAGAAAATTGTAAAAGTTTAATTTTCAATCATATTTGTGGTACTTGCTTCACAAAAAAACCATTTTTGGCACTTCAAAAGGACCTCACGCAAAAGGATTGCAATTTTTGAATCATTTTTTTATTTTCTTTCACATTTTTCAAAATGAGGTCAACATTGTCAGCATGGCTATTCATAGAAAGGGATGAATCTTTCAACTTTTTTTGTGAACAATGCATATAATCCTACCTGAGTATCTTAAAATGATTTTTGCCACTTTTGGAACCAAACTATAATACACTTGTAGTTCAATTTTGAATTACTTTTGGTAAATGTCCAGAAATTCAGTTAATCAATGGAATATATCAAAAAATCTCAAAAATTCAAAATCTTTCGGCAGTAGGCCTCCAATATGGTCTATTTTATAAGAAAATTGTAAAAGTTCAAATTTCAATTATATTTGTGGTACTTGCTTAAAAAAAACCATTTTTCTCACATAAAAAATGATTTATTTACTTTTGTAACAAAAAATTGTTCTCTCCCTTTGGCATGGTAAGCCCCATGTTTGTGCTAAATATCGTCACCTTATACTGAAATATAACATGGATATAGCCATTAACTTGGTCATTTGGCTTGAAAATCACAAACTTTCATAGATGGTAGTCCATTTTGTGAACATTTAAAAAAAAACCATTGTATTCATAGTTTATCATTTTTCCTGGAAAGTAGTACACATAAAAAGACTCCATGCAAAAGGATTGCGATTTTTGAATCTTTTTTCATTTTCTTTCAGTTTTTTAAAATGGGGTCAACATTATCAACATGGCTATTCATAGAAAGGGGTTGAATCTTTCAATCTTTTTAGTGAATACTGAATATAATCCTACATGAGTACCTTAAAATGATTTTTGCCACTTTTTGAAACCATATTATAACATACTTGTAGTTCAATTCTGAATTACTTTTGGTAAATGTCCAGAAATTCATTTAATCAATGGAATATAGCAAAAAAGCTCAAAAACTCAAAATCTTTGTCAGTAGGCCTCCAATATGGTCTATTCCAAGTGAAAATTCAAGCGAGCGGCGCTGGTGACTATTCGCTCACCGGAGTCACTGTCGGCGACCAATTCCGCGGTGGCGGTGAGCGGCTCGCTACGACAGCCCATTCTAGGGAATAACGAAGAGGGGAAAATATAGAGAGATGTGGCAGAGGTCAATCCGAGGACACGGAGATGGTCGGTGAAGCCGAAGGGAACACGACAGCGACGAAAGCGAGCTCAGATGTGACGGCCAGAGTCAGAGATGAAGGGGTCGATTCGGTCGTTACTCTGCATCAAAGCACATACGGCTCACGGGGATGGAAGAGAATGGTGAGGCGTTCCGAAGGTGCTGTCAATTCATCGGGGTGGTCGGAGACGAGCGCACGACTGGGACCAAGGCAGCGCTAGGGTTCCACCGGGATGAGAGAGCAGAGAGGGAGAGGGAGTGTGCAAGCGAGGGCGGGAGAGAGAAGAGCGAGGAGGATGTCCTTGATGCGGGAGTTTGTGGGCTGCCTCCAGCCACAAAGCGACCTCCGCCGTGTCCAATGGCCGCCGGTATGGCCAGGGAGCTTTTTTTTCTTTCTATTTCCATTTGTTCTGTTGGTCCCACATGGAAGAAAGAGGGAGGGGTGGGTTTGTTTTTTTAGCAAGGGCCCATTGACATGTCAACATTTTAAGCGGCTCCACATGTCAGCATTTTAATGGTCCCACTCGTCATGAACTCATCCATGTAACGGTCAAAGGGATTGACCCAACGGAAATGCTCCGTTTGGGCATCTATGAGGTCCAGGTAGAGGGAGAAGGGGAAAAGTGAGGAAAACAAAGATGGTTGGGCAAAACTGAGTACAACT
Source organism: Elymus sibiricus (assembly GCA_039707655.1). NCBI lineage: Eukaryota > Viridiplantae > Streptophyta > Magnoliopsida > Poales > Poaceae > Elymus > Elymus sibiricus. The sequence continues at coordinate 52,143,020 of CM077668.1, forward strand.
AAGGAACCAGGGGCATGAAAATAGAAATCCCATATATATATATATATGACTTAACCGGCCACCGCCAAACATACGCCGGAACAAGTTAAGGCTCTGCCTTCTCTCGTTACTTGTGTCGCCATCATAGTCTACTCCATCTCGAATGCCGGCATGCACTGACGAGTGGGAAACTAGGTCTCCGAAACCTTTGTCCTTGTCATCCTGCACCGGGAGATGCAAATTTGGTTTTTGGGAAGCGCTACGCGTGACTGCTCAAGTTCGTCACCACAGGCCGTCTTCAATCCAAGAAGGTTGGCGTCACGTACTGGCGTCTCCAACGTCATCTGTTTCGACCGGTCTTCACCAACGTAGTTGTAAGCAACATCGCTTCTGCAGCACGCACAACTACTTCTTCTAAAAACGAATAGTACATGCGTAGTGATCTGATCATCTCTAATTATGGTTGCTATTGCATGTGCGATGTTGATGTTTTGTTCATCTAGTATGCTAGAGCTATGCATGCTAATAATTATTTTAGTCATGAATTACTTATAGAAATTAATCACGAAATTGTATAATTTCTTAACAATTCAAAAACCCAATATTAGGCAATTTTCTAAGTTATTAATGGTTAGATTCGCTGATGCACTGATGCCGGATAAGTTTATCGGTGTGCACTTCAAGAGATGACAAGTGAAGCTCACACTCTAGCTTACTGCTCTGACATCAAGGTGAAGGATGACCGAGAAAGCAGCTTGGAGGTGCACTTTTGGCTTTGATAAGAGGCCCCTGCTCCAGTTGGTTAGCCTCAAGGCAACCTTCTTAAGCTGATGGTATTGCTTCTGGCATGGCTTAACATGATCGGTGTGTTTTTGTCAAGCCCCATCAACGATATCATGGAAGCCCAGCAAGCGGAATTTTTGTCCAAAAAGACCACCTGTCGAGTGAAATTGCCAAAACAGACCACCTGCGACTGAAATTGCCGGATTAGACCCCCCTGCCGCCACCAGCGGAGGCGGCCGGCCGGGCTGGTGGGGCCTGCCGCCACCAGCGGAGGCGGCTGGGGCCTGCCGCCACCAGCGCAGGCGGCCGGCCGGGCTGGTGGGGCCTGCCGCCACCGCTCCTGGCGGCCGGCAGGAATGTGTACGTTCTTGCGCGGGAGAGCAGACGAGTGTGTGAATGTGGATGCGTTCTTGCACGTCCGCTGGTGTGTGTGTTGTGTGCGCGCATGCATGTGTGTGTGACTCTTGCACGTCCGCTGGTGTGTGTTGTGTGCGCGCATGCATGTGTGTGTAACGGAAGGTACAGGGCGGCGCTGGGATTCCTGCCGGCCGCCAGGAGCGGTGGCGGCAGGCCCCACCAGCCCGGCCGGCCGCCTGCGCTGGTGGCGGCAGGCCCCAGCCGCCTCCGCTGGTGGCGGCAGGCCCCACCAGCCCGGCCGGCCGCCTCCGCTTGTGGCGGCAGGGGGCTCTAATCCGGCAATTCAGTCGCAGGTGATCTGTTTTGGCAATTCCACTCGACAGGTGGTCCTTTTAGACAAAAATTCCAGCAAGCGAGCTCAAAAGTTCTCACACTTGAAAGTTTGAGGCCTTTGGGGACCACTATCATCGCTAGAAGAGTAGGGCAACAGTCAGATAGGGAGGATGAGAGAGCATGCATGACGTGTGTGGAAGTGAAGGTCCCATTCGTCATTGCAGAAAATAGATTCGAGCTTTGCAGGCTTCGTTTGACGTTTCTTTTATTCTTCTCTCTCTCTCTCTGTATGATCGGGACGCCATTTGTAGGGTTGCAAGCAACAGTAGCTGGAGCTAATTTGGTGCTGGTGCTAATTTTGATATAGTTTGACCATTGGTGTAGATACTAATGCTACGGTCGTGGTGCTAATATAGTAACCCTGCACGCCGGTGGGGAGGTCGTGTGGAGTCGAGAAATGGGAGATACACTGGTCGTCTTGATGCTCGTTCGATTTGTTTATCCAGTACGAAATGGCTGGTGCGCGGCCGTGGGTGCCATGCAGTATGCACTGCTACCACTTGAGGCTCAGATGTCCAAGCTTCGTATGCGGGAGTGACTAGTGGTCGTATATCTTGAGATGGCTGAGTGTGTATCTTGTGAGGTTGACTCGTCGAGATACATCACAAGGTACACAGCAGAACGTACAACAGCTAGGTTCCCTCAAAAAAAGGAAAAAAAAAAACGTCGGACAACGCATGGCACGTACCGTCTCGTACCCGCTAGTGGGATGCGGTGGCCCACGCCGTTGTCTTCGTGGGTGCCTTCTGGCTCCGCCTCCGCGGCGCAGTGGATGCCATCGCGGTGTGTGGTGTGGCGGGGCCGCGGCGGGGAGGCGGAGATAAAGGTTCCCGATGAGACGCAGATATCGCGGGGATCCTGCGGTGCGGGTGTGGCTCGGTCAGCGTATGCGTGCGCGGGGATTGGACGCTAGCCGCCGATGGAAAGCCAGCCAAAGTGGAGTGGAGTGGACGGACGTGCCCACGGTGGCGCCACTACCCCTCCTCCCCGGCAGGGTGTGTGGATGGACGGACGGCGTTGTGGCTAATCTATTCCGACCGGCCGGGACGGCGACGCGTAGCTTGCACGTTGGCGTTTCTCATGCCTCGTGCGGCCGGCCGTGCCGCTCTGTTTAGCTTTTTCATTCACACCGGAGAATTACGAGCGTGGGACTGAGGAACAATGGGTTAGTGTGTCGCCAAGCATCAAACATATGGGAGGTACGTACGCGGCTGCTGGAAAGTGAACGCGAGGAGATCCCGGTCGGGTGTTGGGTGGATGGATCGATCCATCGGAGCTGGATATCATCAATCAGCACAGCACCGTGAGAGGGGTCCGGGTGAGGTTGCAACAGGGCTGCACAGGACAGTGGACGGCCCATCGGGACACGTAGTACGTGGGATGCATGGCCGCGGGATGGCAGCTCGTGCACGCCATGCGTGTGTGTCGCGCGCCTTTCCGTAGTATATGGGCGCGCAACAGAATTTGTTCAGGCGTCGGCCGTCGCTTTTGCAACAGGTCTCCATGCACCCAACGAAAGTTTATTTGATTTCGGCTATCCAGTTGTAGTGTGAACTACTAGGAAATTAATGCGCTGGCCGCGATTGACGACAGCTTGTCAACTCAATCCACTCCAACAAATAGTAGCATTCCGACCTGTCCATTTCACGTCGAATTTGCCACGCTAGGCCGGGCATCCATCCGGATCGATCGAATGAACAACTTTGCTTGTCCCATTGCTTCGGTAGTTCCAGTGGAGTGGATACAGAAGCTTCCGCGACGAAAGTACCACGTCACTAAGTTACCAATGCTCTCGTTCGTGCGATCCGTGGCCGTCGGCGGCGAGCTACTCGTCAACGCTTTCCCGCGGGCCACTCGACGAAGGTACACAGCACGCATGCGGAGCGCACGTTGCGTGTTCGACGAGGTGTTGCTGTCGGTCGGGTACTCCATCGCAGCTTCGTTGAATCTTCTATCCGAGATCCCCAGCCGCTGTTTGTCCATGGCGACCCGACTGTGATGGGAACGAATTCGGCCGATCATTCAGGTAACAACAGTTCGGGCAAGAATATTAGAGCATCTATAGCCGGACTTTGCAAATCCGGCCCCTCAAACGCCCACGGACGCGACCGGCGGACACTGACCGGTCACGCCTCAAATTAGCCACTCTGTATTCGACTCTTTCATATTTGAACCCCTAAATCCATACAAAGCATGCAAAAGAAATTCTACGTACTACATACTACGTATTACCCTAACTACTCTTCGTCGTCGGAGATGTCCACGACGACGGTGCCGGGCGCCGGCTGGACGGGCGGGTTGGAGGGCTCCAGCTCATCCTCCTCCTGCTCGACCTCATCCATGTAGGCGAGCATCTCCGCCTCCTTAGCGGCCTGCTGCGCCTCCATCTCTTGCCGGCGACTGCGTCTGGCCTCCGCAGTCGACTCCGACCGGAAGGAATCGAGGATGGCCTGCTGCTCCGCCTGCAGATCCGCGTCGCCGGCGTCCCCCACATCCTCCTCCTCCTCAACCTCCTCCTCCGCGGCCTGCTGCTCCGCCTGCAGATCCGCGTCGCCGGCGTCCCCCACATCCTCCTCCTCCTCAACCTCCTCCTCCGCGGCCTGCTGCTCCGCCTGCAGATCCGCGTCACCGGCGTCCCCCACATCCTCCTCCTCCTCAACCTCCTCCTCCTCGTCCTCGTCCTCCTCCACCTCCTCCTCCTCCTCCGGATCCATTGCATTCGGAGGTAGCCCCGCGGCGATCCGGGCTTCGCGCCTGAGCTCGAGCCGGCGCTCCGGCGTCAAAAAGGGCTCGCTCCTCACCCGGCGGCGTGGGGGCATGGCTACTAGGCGGACGGGTGGAGTGGAAAGTGGTAGCAGCGGCGGACAGGCGAAGGAAAAATGTGGATGGTAGGGTTTCGGTGCCGCCGGTCGACTTAAATAGCCGGGCTAGGCACTACGCGGCCCGCCGGAGCGGCGCGACGCGGTCCGACGGAGGAGACGAGTTTCGGACCGCCGAGTTTCCGGGCGTTTTCGCGTGGGACCCCGCCGTCAGGCCGACGTGGTGGGCGTGCCCGGACGTTTGAGGCCCGTTTGAGGCGTCAGCCCGTGCGTTTGAGGCCCGTTTGAGGCGTCCAACTGGATCGAAAAATCATGACCGGTCAGTGACCGGGCGGCCCGCCTGTAGATGCTCTTATGGTGCTCCATCGGATGAATGGCCAGAATGGGATCCAAGGTTCGACGCGGTCCGTACTCCCGTGACTCGTGTTCCTGTTCCCGGGCTAGTAGACAGTCCTCGTCCCCGGCGACATCCCAAGTCAAATCCCGGCGCTAGCGATTATGCTATAGTGGAGAAACTCCACAAAAAGGCGCGAGATAGTCCAAGATCCCAACATAATTACCCACGACATGTTATATTTCTTGTATCTTTTCCCTATGGTTAACAGCAACCGATGAGCCAGAAGAAGGGTCAAAACACGCGGTGAACTTGCGCCGATCGATCCATCGATCGCTACATATGAAAATGGCCAAGACAAGTTGTCACAATCACTAGTGCGAGCCACAGTTAACTAGTGGCATGTGATGGCACAGAGCAAGTTTCCAGTGAAATGAAAGCTGCGTCAAAGCAGATCCAGGCCAGGACTACATGCTACAGCTCCTCGATCGACATGGCAGCGCGTCTGACGAGCGCTAGCTGCCGGTCATGGTAAACTCCGCCCGTTTTCCCGACGTTTTCTTCCTGGCGACCGGCAGCGGCAGGCTGTGTGTGCCCGTCTGCAGCGCAGCGTCCAGACGAGCGGAGTGGAGGCCGCCGTCCGTCACGTGGTCGCCAGCGCCCGTGCCCCGTGACCTGGGGTCCTGCGCTCAGTCAAAACGCAGGATAGCCAGCCAAGTTGGACCAACGGAGGAAACGAGGCGCATCATTGGCCGTATTTTATTGTGCGTGGGATCAAATCATTCGTGGTCCGTGGAGCTCACTGTCACCACTTCAACCTCGCCTCCTGTCATGAAATCTTTGATCTTTGTTCTTTGTTTGACCCGGGTTTGTCAGGCGGCCAGGCCAACGGAGGAGTAGGTGGCTATGCCTATACGGGTGGCTCAGCGTGATTGCTTTGCTTTCACTCCAGAGCCCAGTCCAGTACAGTGGCGAGATGCACGCAGGCGGTGCTTTTGGGGAAAGATGAGCACTGATGCTGCACGACAGACAGAGATGGGGGTAGTTAAGTTTATCCCTGTGTTTTCTCACAGCTTTGTGGCGTCAATGTCAACTGGGAGGCGAATGAATGGATCTTCAGATTTGGCCGGGTGATGCTGGACGCAGCTCTTCTGCTCCCGGGCTCACATGAGCCCGGATGAACAGTAAAATCGAAAAAAATAGAAAAAAATTTCAAAAAAATCTGATCTTTTTTTGTGTGAAACATTGATGTTTTCCCCACATGCCTGCAAAATTTCATCACCAGATGACATCCGAGGAAAATGTGGCAAAAAAAACAAAATCAATGCTCCAAAAAGTCTGTTTTTTGTAGCATTTTGGAGCATCGATTTTATTTTTTTTTCACATTTTCCTCGAATGTCATCTGGTGATGAAATTTTGCAGGCATGTGGGGAAAACATCAATGTTTCACACAAAAAAATTTCAGATTTTTTTGAAATTGTTTTCTTTTTTTTCGATTTTACTGTTCATCCGGGCTCATGTGAGCCCGGGAGCAGAAGATCACTTTCGGGGTGATGCTTGCCTTTTAGAGTAGCGTGCAATCACTGAATAAAGTGGCACCTGATGCGAAAGTACTCTTCCAGTCCCGACCTCAAATGAGCTTCGATGAACAGTAAATTTGAAAAATAAAAAAAAATAAAAAAATTTCGTCGGGAAAGGACATTTGTACAAGCCGTGGCAAAAAAAAATCATCACTCCAAAATGCTGTTGGAAATGACATTTTTGGAGCATCGATTTTATTCTTTTAGCCACGGCTTCTACAAATGTTAGTTCACGATGAAATTTTGCAAGCGTTGAAAACCTTTGTCAATGTTTGTCACTAAAAAATTCTAGAATTTTTTGAATTTTTTTTCAATTTTTTTTGCGATTTTACTGTTCATCCAAGCTCATATGAGCTCGGGCTAAGAAAGTCCATGTCCCACCTGATGCCTGGATAGATGGAAGTTTTTCTTTACCTCCGGTACTGCGATCCAAGTGTGTTGCTAGCTTGGGGATTTGAAAAAGTTCATGGATCTGAAAAATGTTCAATAATTGGAAAAACAATTCACAGAAATTTAAAAAAAAAACTTTGCAGATTTGAAAAAAAAATCACGAGACTGAAAAATGTTCATGAATTAAAAAAAGAGAACTGACAAAATAAAAGGGAAAACGAAAATGAAAAATATATATGAAAAAAACCATACAAAACCCCGTCCAAAAAAACAAAAAAAATTAAAAAAAGGCCAGAAGCTTCTAGAAGCTTCAAAATACCGGACGGAAGCTCCTAGAACCTTCACAAAACCGTTCATGCTGGTGTGGAAGTGAGAAGCCAGATGGGCCGGCCCATTAGAAGCGAGCGTGGTTCTTTGGGGGGTGCACCATCTATCATTTATACCGTATATGGCGCCTTAAGTGCTAAATAGAGATTGGCCATGTTTAACAGTTTCTATTTAAATTTGTCGCAATGCAGATGACCCCAGTAAGCTCAAACATTTATCTAATTCGTGACTTTAGTCCTTGCTGTGGAAATGCTATCACCAAGTTCGCTGATCTCATGCAAGTAACATTGTTGCACCTTAAGCATTGGATTTGAAACCTTCAACAATCACTTGTTTTTGTCAATGATCGTACCAAGAGAATGTCATAAAGCCGGAGAGTGAGACAGCAAAGGAAAATTCGAGACACGATGTCCCCAAGGAGGTTAGGATTTAGAGTGGTCGATGTGGGTGTTAACGTATAGTGGTAAGGGAACGAAAATCAAGGGTTGATTGAAGTTTTTTCGTTGATTATTTTGGATTTAGGGCAAGGTGACCAGTTGATGATGCAATGTGGTACAAATAAAACATAGTGATATAGAGTCCCTAGTCACTTGTGATTGCAAATGTCAAGTGAGTCAACAATGCAAAGTTGTTGATATTAGTAGGTGACGGCAATGGCAAATCCAACGATGGCAGACTTCAGATACAAGAGAAAGTTGCAGGGAGCGGCAAGAAAGATGATGCGCCAGCCGTAAACTAGGGCGATAAGGGTTCCCTATCATCAGCACTTGTCTCTAGGGGTCCAATACTCGTTTTGAGCTTATGATAATCGGGGACAAGATGGAGGCTGAGGTCGAGTCGGCGGAGGCAAGCTAGAGGATGAGGCCGAGGTGGAGATGGGGCCGATAGGATCATCTTCTGGTGTAGTGCTCAATAGACATGCATACAGGTCAAGGACATGGTCAGATGAGAAGGAAGGTGTGATAGACATATAAAGCTACTAATTGACACTTCATACGCTTGAATTTGAGGACAAAGTACTAATTGGCACTTCATACATTCTGGAAATATCTATGTAGTTACACCTAACTTCAGAGTATTAAACTCCATACATATCTATCAAGTTATTTGCTAGATCCATATAAGCACTCTACCATATATAAGCACTCTACCAAGTATACAAACCCATGATGGTGCTTACCTTGAAAAATGATACATATACAGATGAAATATAATATATCAAGGGGCATTAATAAATATGTGGAATGCTGTAAGAATATTGGTTCGTTCAAATTTATGTTGAAACCCATGTAACATTTTTTTTCTTCTTAAACACCCAAACTAAAAAATGCATACAAATATTACCATAAAATACAGTTTTAACTAACACTGGATATATATTTGTAATGATAAATATTGGAGCTATTTAAAAAGTTTAGGCCTGAGGAGTTTTTAGTAGTTATAATGTTGTTAGCTATATCAATAAATAGTTGTCCATATAGTATGTTGATAATATATAAAGAAGGAAAAAATACCATACATTAATAATTAACTGGCGTATAGTGAGATAAAATTTTTTAGTATAAATAGATAGAAAATGTATTTTTAACTTGTTTTTATGCATTTGTTGCAACCTTATAACAATGACATAGAAATAGAGTCTGCACAAAGAAAAAACCATGGAGAGAAATTTAAGAAAACACAAATATTTGCAGAATCATTCTAGCAACGGTAAGTTCTAAACCGACGCCACAACATGTGATTACGTGTATACTCACCACAGTTCATTTGTATTTACATTAATACACAATTTTTATTAAAAATATAAATATGTATTGTTCTATCTGATATGTCAATAAGAAAAATATATTACCATCATGGTGTACTTATAACTTTGTTGGTTGTGACCCAAGTTAGGAAATTAAATAAAAGATATTCTCCAAAAATGAAAATAGAGATCATGAGTTAATAACTCCACTAGCACATTTTAACTTGTACGTTTTTGGGTAAATTGATTTAATTAGCATTTTTCTCCTTATATTCAATATTACTAATAATTTATATACGTTTCTTAGCATAAGATCATATGCATTCTAAAGTGCACTCTCACCTCGCCAACATACAAAACAAGATTTCGCCGGGTGATGCTAGGATAGATGGACGTTTTTTCTTTACCTCCGGTATGGCGGTGGCCGGCGACTCGTCGCCGGCGACGCCAAAACACGGTGTCGCGTGCGGGACTGCGGCGGAAATCGCCCACAATGGGCCAAATCGAGCGCGGGATGGCGCGTTCGAACGTGCGCTCAACGGCGCGTCCAACGGTGGCGGTGGCGTGGCCGGAAACGGCCCGTGGCGACGGCGGCGAGCAGTGCGATGGACGGCCGGAATCGGCCGAGCTCGGATACGGCGATGCGGGGCACGGGAGGGCGTGTGCGTGGGTGCGTTGGGCTCCTGGGAGCTCCAGGAGCTCGGCTTCGAGCTCGGACGCGCATGACACCGGCTGTGGCCACGGCGGCGAGCTCAACGGCGGCAACGCGTTCGGCCACGACGGCGGGGCTAGCTACAGGCGTGGAAAGGAGGGGAAAGGAGAGGGGTTCAGTGCGGGTGCTCACCGCGTGGCACACGGTGGCCGTTGGGTGAACGGAAGCGCAGTGGCGACGGCGAACCGACGGCGGCGAGCTTCGGGATTCGAGGAAGAAGACGGAGACGAGGCGGTCGCTGCGGTGCTCCCCGGCTCGCGTTCGTGGGCGTGGACGACGTAGCGGACGACGACGGAGCGGCTGGACACGGCAGAAGGGCTAGGCAACGACGGTGGCTACGCGGGCGCGGCGGCACAGCCACGGCAGCGCTCGGGTGAGCTCGCGCGCGGGCGAGAGAGGACGAGAGAGGAGGGGGAAGTGGATGAGGACGACGAGGAGGCCGAGAGGGCGCGTCCTTATCCCCTCGGCGGCCCTGTAGCGGCCCCGTGTCGCCGCCTCGCCGGTGCGCGCGCGCGGCCAGTGGCGCGCCGACACACGGGGAGAGAGAGGCGGGAGGAGGGAGAAAGAGAGAGGTGGGCTGGGCCTGGCACTGTTTGAACTTAAGCCCAAATGCATGGTACATCCCAGCCTTTTTCCAATAACTTTTCTGCTTTCTTTTTGCAGCAGCTATTTGCATTTATTTTTAGCCAGCAAATGACTTTGCAAAAATGTGGAGCTGGTCAAAACAAATACTAGGGAATATTGTGCACTGCCACAAAAAGTTTGGGAGGCTTTTGAATCCATTTGAATTTTTCATAAATGAAATGGCATTATAAAATGCTGAAATGGCACTGTTTTAATTGCTATAGCTCATTTTAGCAAATAGGTGATGTTGTTTTTCTGAACAAATATTTGTTTTGGAATATTTGCTAAATGATGAACTATTTTTTTCAGCAATTTTTGTGCAATTTCAAAATTCACTTGCAATTTGAATTGAATTCAGTGGTGGAATTTGAAATGAGATATTAATCCAATATGATCAAGCATTGCAAATCAAAATGACTTAGCATAATCATTATGGATTACTGTAGCTCATTACACAGGGGTGTTACAGCGTCACCACTGCAAGCTGGGACGAGATGCTACAAGGATGGGCGCCACCATTGGAAGCCGAGATGGGATGCTGCAAAACTGGGCGACGCTGTTGCAATCTAGCGTGCAATGTTGTTACAAGAAATATATTATTTCTACGACAATGGGCGGCGGTGCTTAGATGATGTTGCAAGTCGGATGCACACTGCTGCAAGAATGACCATCACGTGTTGTGATGATGGTCAACGCATGCTGCGACGATTGGTGCTGCAACAACGGCTAGCCGTGCTGCAATGACCATCACATGTTGCGATGATGGTCAACGCATGTGCTCCAACGCTCGGCGAGGGATGGCCGCCGTCTACTGCGAGCTGAGTGACACCATGATGTGAGCAGACGAACTTGACGGCAAGTCTGCTATGAGCCGGGCTGGTGGAGCGACGGCTTGCTGCGAGCTGGCCAGCGACAAGGTGCGGCGACCTGACCGGAGCTGGTGCGAACGGAACACGGAGCGAGTAGAACTAGAAATAGCTAGCTTGGTCGTACAAAGCGTTGCAAACCTATAAGGTAGCTAGCTTGTTCCGCGAAGGTTAATTAGCACGTCAATTAAACAAGCTTTTGTGGGGCCTAAAATCCGCGTGATGTGATGTGTGAAACAGGTTCACAAGCGGCTCAACCAACCCCACCAACCAATCCTAGAGGCCCGACTTCCACGGATCGTGCGGTCTGCGAGGCGGCTTATGTTTGGGCATTATCAGCCGATTTATTTGTAGCATCCGCCATAATTTTGGCCGCTGCTACGCCTAATCCGGCTAATGGAAACCAAAGATAAACCACCTCGTCCACCGTTCGATAAGGTAAATCACAGCCGCCCGCTCGTATCCATCTCCTCTAACATACGTCGCAGTGCGGTCGCAGCCCCCGCATCTGGCTCTGGCACTTCCCGTACATCACTTTAGACTCCAGCCAGGATAGCCATCGGCCGGCTCACAACACCTGCACCATCGCACTTTCCTGGAGCCAACTTAAATCTTGAAGCAGCGTCTTCTCCATGGTAGCACCGGCATGCACCTCCGACGATGCCTCATAGCACTGCTTGAAAAAAGCCTCACAACACGACGACGTCCATTGCAGCACGGCGACGCCCGTCCCATAGCGCCGGACCGCAACTTCAGACGACCATCACAACAGCGGTGGCAGCTTCAGACGCCCATTGCAACGAGGTGGCGACCATCACAACAACGCTTGCAGTCACACCGGCGCACGACTATGGACACGCAGTCACAACACCGACGCGCAGCTCCAAACATGCATTGCAGCATGGCGATGACCATCACAACATCAGCCCGCGGCTCCAAACATGCATTGCGACACAACCACCATCACAACAACAGACCACAGCTTTGGACGCCCATTGCAGCATGGTGGCGACCATCACCACACCGCCCCATGGCTCTGGACGCTCATTGCAGCACGGCGGTGACCATCACAACACTGGCGCGCGGCTCCGTTGCAGCACGGTGTTGACCATCACAACACCTGCGCGTGGCTCCGGACGCCCATTGCTGCACGGCGCTGACCATCACAACACTGGAGCACGGCTCCGTTGCAGCACGGCGGTGACCAGCACAACACCGGCGCGCGGCTCCGAGCGCCCATTGCAGCATGGCGACGACCATCATAACACCGGCCCGCTGCTTCGGACGCGCATTGGAGCACCGCGACGACCATCACAACACCGGCCCGCGGCTCCGAACGCCCATTGCAGCACGGTGGTGACCATCACAACACCGGCGTGCGGCTCCGGGCGCCAATTGCAGAACGGCGGTGACCATCACAACACCGACGCGCGGCTCCGGACGCCCATTGTAGCACGGTGGTGACCATCACAACACCGGTGCGCTGCTCCGGACGCCCATTGCAGCTAGGCGACGACCATCACAACACCGGCGCGAGGCTCCGGATGCCCCATTGCAGCACGGCGGTGGCCATCACAACACCCCGGCGCGCGGCTCTGGATCCCATTGCAGCACGGCCATGACGATCACAACACCGGCGCGCGGTTCCGGACGCCCATTGTAGCACGACGACGACCATCACAACACCGGCCCACGGCTTCAGACACCCATTGCAGCACCGCGACAACCATCACAACATCGGTGCGCAGCTCCGGACGCCCATTGCAGTACCGCGGCGACCATCACAACACCGGCACGCGGCTCCGGCCGCTTGCCCCATTGCAGCACCGCGGCGACCATCACAACACCGGCGCGCGGCTCCGGACGCCCATTGCAGCACCGGCGACCATCACAACACCGGCCCGCGGCTTCGGACGCCCATTGCAACACGGCCGTGGCGATCACAACACCGGCCCGTGGACGCCCATTGCAATACCGCGGCGACCATCACAACACCGGTCCGCTGCTTCGGACGTCCATTGCAGCACCGCGGGGACCATGACAACACCGACCCGCGGCTCTGGACGCCCATTGCAGCACCGCGGCGACCATCACAACACCGGCCCACGGCTTCGGACGCCCATTACAGCGCCACGACGACTATCACAACACCGGCCCGCGGCTCTGGATGCCCATTGCCGCACAACGGCGACCATCACAACACCGGCCCGCGGCTTCCAGACGACCATCACAACTTGGACGCGGACGGCAAGTGCAACCGTAAGATGTCTGGTGTTGAGCTGAGGGTCACGCGTACGTCCCCGTGCACACACGCGATGAGGGTGGGTTTGGAGGGCGGGCGACGTGCATGCATTTTATGCATGCATGCTAATGTTGTGTGTGGTACGTGAAGCTAGCTAGGATGATGAAGACGACCATCTCGATCAGTACGTCCTTCTCTCATGAGGCATGCATGCATATCCGCACGGCGCAGGCCATGCATGCCGCCGAGAATGCCGGCGGCGAGTCGCTGAGCAACTCCGCGCGCTGGACTCGTGGACGCGAACGGCAACCGGAAGGTGCTGTTGTTGTGACTGTGGTGCGCGGCCAAGTTGGAGCTGAGCATCCACGCACGGGCAAGGTCCATCGAATTGAAGGTGGAGCTGGATCGATCTGGACTGAATCGAAAGTGATTTATACGGTGGTTCCGTGGAGCTTGACGCCGGCGAGCTGGACCACCCGAGTGATTATATTTGGCGAAGACGATGGAGACGGATTGCAGCAACCATGGCTGCTGCGACCATCAATTACAACATCGGGCACCGGCTGCAAAGCCCCGGCGAGCACTCCCGCGAGCGGTGACCCAATCCCGCCGGTACCTGACCCCCTCCAGCATCGTGCCCTCCATCCCGCCGGCCTTGCAACACCTCCTTCAAAAAGTCAGGCAGCGGCGCCTCCACAACACTGCTCTTTCAAGCTGACTCAATCCGTCGGCGAAGTAGATGGGACAGGGAGAAAGAGATCGAGGGAGGAACAAGGGAGATGGTACGGTGGAGCTCTGGTCAACGGATGGGGTGGGAGGAAAACGTGTGGTGGGTGCTTCGTCAGTTGGGATAAGGATGAGGCGGGAGTCCGGACGCGTGGCAAGCGCGGGACGCGGCTTATGTCCGTGATATGATCAGTCGGTTGATTTAAAGGATTTTCCTAATTTTTTTACCCTGTGGATTTATTATGCCTTTTTTCTTTCGTTTTTTTCCTTTTCTTATGTTCAGCTTTTTTCGTGGTTCCCTTTTTCTTTTCTTAAACCATGAATATTTGTAAAAAATTCTGTATACTATAAAAATTCAAAAACATTTTAAATTTTTGAATCTTTTTTATAATACGGGAACATTCTTTTCTAAATTTTGGAATTTTTTTATAATATCATAAACATTTTTAAAATATGAAAGAAAATAAAAATTGTTAGCATTTTTTAAATTCCGTGAAGACGTATACATGGGTATCATGTTAGGAAACGTGGTGGTAGGGGTGATACAAGGATCCCATCGGCGAATCTTGCAACAATGACGGAGACGAAGACACACTATTTAATTGAGAATGGTAGTATGCTAATGATTGGATTAATCCCAAAAATGGCCGGGCCATAGATAATAAAAGATATGTGTTCAATAAGTATTTGCAACGCGCTCTACAAATTGATCTCAAAGATACTCACTAATATTCCAAAAACTACTCTCCCTTATATAAATTATTTGAACCCAAGTACCTTCACACCTCATCACATGATCTATGATAATATCCTCCTTGCATATGAAATGTCATATTTTTTCATGGAGAAAGAGCAATGGAAGAACAAGATATCTTTCCATCAAATTGTACATGAGTGAAACCTATGATCATGTCGAATGGTTTTTTTACTAATCATGATGTGGATGGCCTTCAATGAAATATAGGTCAAAGTAGTGATGAATTGTGTCACTACAATTAGATATTAAGTGAAGATAAATGGTGATGCACCAGATGTTGTTGTAACTGAGCGATGGCTATGCGAAGGTGACCCTCTCTCCTATTCAAAAAAAGGTGACCCTTACTCCTCGTATATTTTATTACAAATAAATAGGAATTTCTTTTGTCACCCTCATGTTGGTTGCCACATCGGTACCAATGAATGTCAAAGAATAAACTAGGCTTACTGCATCGTAAAATATTCACCCACGGGGAAGGTCTTTATGGTTGAAACCTGGGCCTAGTATATCCGTTGACATTCACCCGCACTGATACGCGAACCACTACAAAGTTGAAGAGGAACACCATGACGATGATATATAGTCTTGCTTTGCACTATTTCTGGGGAAACAAGCTTGAGTAGTTTGGCGAATGTGAAGCAAATATATGGTGTTGATGTCAAGATCTAGCTTTTGTCGTGGAATGTGAATGATGGGGTCTCCTTATATGGACAATGGTTCAGAAGGAAGAATGTGAGGCAATGCGAGTTTTGCGCAAGACAAGTGGTGGGCACTCAATTAGTTGCATGCATGCTTTCTACAAGTTCCGCCAGCCGCTCATTCAACCTCTTCTATTGACCGGAACACTCCATCCCCATGAGTATGTTACATACTAATTAGAAACTCCGTTTGAGCCTCCATGTTAATTCTCAAAGGAAAAAGAGAAAAAAAAATCTCATCCATCAAGAGGGTAGACCCAACTGTAGAGAGGCCTCCGGTCCAACTGTATTAAGGTTGATTGAACTTTTTCCATATGATAGCAATCACGCGAGTCCATTCGCGAGGATCTATATATGCTTGGTAGAAAAATATATGTTTTTTTGCTAGTGAAAAGGGAGTTTTATTTCAAAATTATGGGGTTATAATCAAGAAGCAAAAGAGCTTCGATACATGGGGTCTTTGGTTTAGACACACAGTCGTGACACAATCCGTACGACTATAATTTGCTAACTAATCTGCAACACCATATTGTTCACACCGTAGCTCATGAGGAACAAACTCCCTAACGGAACACATAGCTTTGATCTCTGCAACAATGTGGCCTTATGTCAAGCGAGAAAGGCCATAACCTGAGAGTACTGCAAGAGCTTCTGAAGAATCAGACCGGAAGGTTTGTGTGATCAAGTACAAGGGTCAATCCTTGCATGATCGCACGTAGTTTCACTTCCAGTGCATCATTACAGTTAAAGATATAGCGGTAATCTGCAAAAATTACCGACCCATTGCTCCCCCGTAACACCATGCCGGCAGCCGCCGCACCATCCACCAGCGAGAAGGACCCATCAACAGAGAGGCCCGCAAAGTTCACTGGCGGTGGCGGCCATCTCTCGGCCGGTGCAGGAGCTAATTTCTATGGAGTGCTGTTATTATCATGTGCATGCATCTTACCTTTAATGATCTCCTCCATAGTATATTTCTTGGCACAGCCGATGTATTTAAAGTAGCTATCCAGAAATTCGACAGTAACTTCAACCGCATGAATTTCTTTACCATGAGATATATCGTTCCTGAGCTACCAAAATCGCCATATGAGCATAATCACCATATCACTTGATGTCTATGTACACTTCATCAGCACAGTTAACAACCATTCACCACCATTGTCAATCAATTGATCATCCCTCGGCAGTGGCCACACAACACGCATATGTTCCCAAACCTTACGAGTGTGGTCACAAGCAACCAAGGCATGTAAGCAACTTTCATCCTCGACACCACACATCAGACATGTAGCACGCGTAGCTAGGTGTCGGTGTGCCTAGCATAGCGTGGTAGCAAAAGCTCCCGTCGCGGCCTTCCACGCCGTAATTTTCATTTTTTGCGACATCGAACTTTCCCAGATATACTTCCAAATTGATCTCGCACCATCTGGCGAGTTGTTTGAAGCACCACCGCAGAAAGCATCATCATGTTTGGCTGTAGCTAGTCCGTAAGCACTTTTAACCATGAAACGCCCGCTCTTCTCCGGTTGCCAAGCAAAGAAATGATCACGCTGTCTTGGAGAAGTGTGAATCCTCAAGATTTCCTAGACATTCATTGTCCAAAAGTGGTCGTTCAACCTCTGAATATTCCACACCCCATGTTCATCCAAGAAATCAGCGACCCAGTTAAAACGATAGTTTCACTTAGAGGTAACTGGACGGAACGAGCTACCACGTGGGATCCTGGGATCTCTCCAAGTTCTGATTGAAGTACCATTTCCAACCCTCCATATAATACCTGTTTTGACCAGCTCCAAACCATACTCAATACCCCCTCAAAATTGGCGACGAACTGCTAGAAAAAACTGTGTCCAGCAAATTGCCATTTGGAAAATATTTCGCACGGAGAAGACAGACACACAAACTCTTAGGAGCATCAAAGCAAACACCAAGCTTGCTTGGAAAGCAAAGCTTGGTTAAAAGCACGCATATCACGGAAACCCATACCTCCTTTTGATTTAGGGAGTGTCATTTAATCCCAGGCGAGCCATGCCATCTTGCGCTCGCCCTTATCCACTCCCCACCAATATTGCCGCATCAAGCGAGTCGGGTCATCACAAACCGACGCAGAGAGATAGAACACACTCATCACATATGAGGGTATGGTCTGAGCCACTGACTTGAACAGTTTCGAATCTCCCCTTATGCATCCTCCCTTCCGACACTAGGAGACCGAGATATTTTGGCTCAAAAACTTCTTGCGTCACATCTAGAATATTTTTGATCTCCATAGAGACAACTGGTGGACAGTTATCAGAAAAAAAAGGATGGAGCACTTCGAAGGGTTAATGAGTTGACCCGTGGATGAAGCACAAGTGTTCAACACCCCTTTAACCAATCCCGTCTGCTGCTTCGAAGCTCGAAAAAAAAATAATGAGTTGTCCGCAAACAGAAGATGTGAAATAGTAGGAGCTCTCCTACCGATTTTAACTCCTTGGAGCCCTTCGTCCACCATAGATTTCCTGAGTAGCGGAAACAAGGCGTCAGCAACAAACGGAAAGAAAAACAGAGACAAAGGGTCACCTTGCCACAGGCCCCCCGAGGGGGTGAAGGACTCAAGCAATTTTTCCATTAAACTTTACTGAGTATTCACTACTAGATTTTCCAATATAACCGAGGGTCAAATCACCGTCGGATATTTTTGTTCACCGTCGGATATTTTTGTTCACCGTCGAATTTCTTTATAACTGACAGTACACCGTCGGCTATCTCTCGTCGGCTATGCTTGGTCGGCCATTACAGCAATAGCCGACGGTACTGTAGGGTAATACCTTCTCCCACGGTAATTAGCTGACGGTGAGCCGTCAGGTATGTTTTGGTCGCCAGCCGACTCACAGAAAGTCGACGACGCTTATAGTTGACGGTTCCCCGTCGGGTATTTATTTTCTGACAGTTATTACTTCCCTTCAGCTTTTGCAATAGGTGACAGTATATTTGACCCCTCAAGGTTCATTATAAACGAGAGGAGAACCAAACCGTCATCTAGTATGATCGCTGGCTGTGTATACACCCCTTCAGGGATTCCTATAGTTGAGAGGCCGATGAACACCCTCAATATGTAGATTCACCCATGGTGTGATGTCTCCGTTGGCATATTGTGTAGCTGAGTATTTGTTGCATGGTAGGTCATTAGTCACCCCTCAAGGATTTTTTTTCCATTTCATATATATCTCATAATTGCACAACACACACATGGCCAAGTAACATATATTATATTTAGCGCAACTTTCAAATATCACACGAGTTGCATCAAAATTACATTGATCATCATGATCTATCTAGGAAGTTTAAAATGCAAAACAATATAATGGTCCAAGAATTATGCATAAGCTACATTGACCAGAACTTCATAACTTCACTTTGTTGCATGTCTTCAAGAATGATCATTAGACTTGTCAGTTGTCACCCTTCATCACCGTATGGATCATAACGCTCATCACCATATAGATCATAACAATCATCGTCATAAACATCATCACCTTGCCATAGATCACAATTCCTCCAGTACTGTTTCTCATTCCTAAGAAATGATTAGACTAGTTGTAAGGGAGATGAAAATGATGTAATGTAGTTGAAATTTCATTCAGCATACAGTGAAAAAACTTAGATGTTCTAATTGACTGGCTAGCCGCTATGTAACAACATAACTACATATTCACCTTTTGATCCTTCATATGCAATTTTCAGGGTAACATGAATCGGCAGGAACACATACTCCAAATAATAGACTGAGTACTACACGTTGCTCCGTGTACAAAAGGAACAATTTACCAATAAACCACACTGATTGCAATTTCATTACAAGTTTGCAACGGTTCAAAACACATCATGCTTTTCGAATTACTTGTAAGATTCATATAATTCAAAGCACATGACATTTTTCTAACTAAATGTAACAATCCTATGTGTTATAGTTAGACCAAGATGGCTTGTTGCAATCATAAAATGATATTGACCCAGTACAATGGACATTTGCAACTCCACTGAAGAATATACCAGCGTTTATATTTTGCAGTCTGACGACAAAACAGAAGCATTAGACTAGCAGAACACTATTGCCTAGTTTGGGCATACAATAAACTGATGAAGAATGCCATGTAAAGAAAGATACAAATATATTTTTTCATTCAAACAAATTAAATGGCAGCGGTACTTCCAATTCTTTTTCAACATTGTCCACTTTCTTAGATCAACAGAGAGGCAACCTCACTGGTTCCATTGCTATAACGAAACCAAATTTGCCATACATTCTCAAAAGCATCAAGGTCTCAAAAGTTGAGGACCAAAAGAGGCAAAGTTTTATAGGGAAAAATAAATGCTAGAAAGGAGGACGCCTGATAGTGTGTCAAACATGGCTAATCATATTGTCTAATGTTGAAATATTTTTCTCTGTGCAAATGATTTTACTGTAATTGATTATAGCAACAACTTTGCCTATATGAGTTCAACCAAATTGTGCCCCTGGCACCTTAATTAAGATGAATTTAGTGTACAGAAAACAGCCAGTCCATAGATAGATATCTCAGTTATGAGCCACATATACCTAAGAATTAATAATCAAGTACACTGGAAGTACAGAAATTTATCTACAACTCTTGCATTGTCACTATAAATCAACATTGAAAGTATCTCGTCCATTATCAGATATATAAACGTAATACTGCAACAAGAAAATACTACATGACTGCAGTACTACTTTGATTAGAACATCCAGGTTTTCATCAGAATTGAACAAACAAGATTCTCTACAGTCTGCACAAGAAAATAGAAGGAACAAAATACCTTCAGCACCAACCGGAGGTCATCATGATTGGAAAAGGTCATCAGGCAAAGGGTGTGTCGTTGTGTCAGGTTCACTGTTCCTCCCTTTCTCGCCCAGCATACAACTGGCTCAGTAGACCACCAGATTCTTGGAGTTTCATGTGCCTAAGCTCAAAAGCTTTATATTGTTGCTCTTCAGAGAGGTCAGACTGAGACCTGCATGATAGCATAGCGTGTATAAGAACAAGTAAGAACCCCTGCTCTACATCTTTGAGAAAGAACACAATGTTAACATGTCAGTGGCTGCATCAGCCTTAGGCGCATGAGTTAAATGCTACAGAACTACAAAATACTCAGAAGAAAGCTAAAGCAAAATTACAGAACTTACAGTTACATCTACAAACCAAAACTGAAGGAAAAAGAACCAGGAATGTACATACTACATGAATGGAGGACCTCTTCAATGTTAATTGGTTTGCTTGGCAGGGACTGCTAGTTAAGCTATACAGTAGTATGATATACATCCCGATCCTGGTTACATACACACAGTGTCTCCTCTTATGTACTACTGTCAACTGCTGCAACTAGCTAGCCTTGAGCAAACATACATGCATCAACACAACCACTTGCTAGTTAATAAAATTATTTTTCAACAAATAGGCTTGACTTTATTTTCCAAACAGGCCTGGCTTTGTTTTTCAACAACCATACAAACAGAAAGTAGACCTAAACAGACACGGCCTCGTTGTAGAACTTGAACCCTACCAGTAGTCCGCTATGGAACCATCTCCTCCATGTTCCCGGTGTTCAATTTGAACCACAGGATCAAACCTGCACCCCAACCACCAAAAACAAGCTCACCATTCATTACAGCAGCACACATACGTCGCAAATATGACCTGCTTGACGAATTGCGCAAAGGAAGAGGCGAACGGACCTGGTACTGGCGAGTGAAGGAGACACTGAGTGTGGTCCACTCGGCGACATCAAGTGGCCACTCCGATGAGGAGGAGGTGGGCCGATACATGGCGTAGCAGGTGGAGGGAGAGAGAGAGCCGACGAAGAAAACAACCTCAGTACTAAGGAGCGATGGCGAGCACCTGTATTGGTTGGTTAGACGAGGTCCAGGCGGCTAGATCCGGCAGCGTCGTGGCTGGGGGCTGCCAGATCTGAGGACAACGAGGACGGAGATGGGAGTCAAAAGGACACGCTTTCGCACCGGGAGGAACATCTAGGGGAGCGGATGATGTTGCTGGGCCAAGGAGAGCAATGAGGCCAGGGTGGAGGTGCGCAGCCGGATCGACGGACGGCGGATGGGTTGGCGCACGACGGCGGAGAAGAAGTGGATGGCAGAGGAGAGGATGCGGCGTGGGAGGTTTCAGTGGGAAAAGGGATGAGAGATGGGAGGACATGGGCACGTGGCAGATAGAAGACGGGGCGTGCAAAAAAAATTGTACTAAATGGCAAGAGGGAAACAATGGCGGGAGGTGAAAATGGTTAATGGTAACTGACTTTTTTCTATAAAGATTCCAAAAAGATACCATTAAAGTACATACCAAAAAAAAAAACACGTATTCGGTAGAAATAAATTCCTATATCAAAGTAATTATTTTTATATTTTCCCATAAAAAGTATATTTCTATAATTGAAATTACCTCTTCGGATCTTTGTACAATTAGTTGGTGCTATAATCTGACATATGTTGGACCCAAATCAAGGAATCAATCGATAGTTGGCATGAGACGTTGCACGTAAATTGTACATAATCTATTGTACGCAAAGCAGCTCTCTTCCATAATATATTATTATTATGCATATATAACAACCCAATATGTGCGCTACAAAACATGTCAATATCCGGGCATGCGCTTATGAACAAGTGGATACTTCCCTAGGAACCAAGTAAATCAGAGCTGGAATGATAGCAATCGCCGTTGCGACGGCGTTTGCTCCAGCGTCGGCGCGGAGCTTGAGAGGTAGTCCAGGAGCGGATGCAGATTGTGGTCTGCATCGACGACATCTGGAAGACAGAACGTGTGCTGGGTTCATGGTTTGTGGATGACAGGTATGGTTTCCTCCTTTGGCGTCTTAGTCGTGGTAGGGTGCCAGATCTGGAGTTCGATGGTGTGTCCGGGGTGTTGTCCCGGTCTGATTCGTTCAACGGCAAGGGCTTCACTTTTGGTGAGCCACCTTGAAGGTCCGCAAAGCTGCATATCAGCGATGGAGCCGCGTCGAGCTCGGGTGAGGAGGTCATCCGTCATTCTTTTCTTCGGTGGCTGCTGTGGTGGTGCCGGAGGCAGGTGACGGGTGTTGGTGTCAAGCTCAGAGATGTTCTGCTATATATCTTTTCAGTTTTGTCATGTCGGTCTTTACATGACTTGTATTTTGTTCTTTATGGTATGAATGAGACACGTATTACCATGCAAAATAATAATAATAAACTAACAGAAGTGGAATGAAATATTAATAAATTTACCGATTTACTAGCATCATGTTAATATATACTATTTATATGCATGTAAAGTAAATCAAATTCAAGTTCTATCAGGTACTGGTTAAGACTTGTAGAGAAAAATATAATCTCGAATTGATTTTATCAACACAAAGATGAAGATAATTTACAATAAAATGTAGTTAGCATTGTACGTCTCTAAGGCCCTGTTTGATAGCAGAGTATTTTCTAAGTTTTTTGAGAATACTACAATTTTTAAAATTACCATAGTTTTATTTACAATGAGCAGTTTGGTTGCCTCTAAAAACTGTGGTTTTAATACTACAGTATTGATCAAACTGTAGTTTTTTCTCTGCATAAAAAAAAAACCTCGGACCTCTTTTAAAAAAACTAAGCAGCCGGAAAGAAGGGGCGTCGTTATCTTCTTCCCCGTTGTGTTCAACAGACGACTGCTTCTACTAGTTCTCATTATCCATCTGCTAATTACTCCGCCGCCGTCGCTGCCGCTAATCATAATTAGTCCAATCGATCCATATATTCTAGTACTACACCACGGTGCTACTTCCATCCATTATATTTTTCATCTAGCTACTACACGTTTACAACCGTAGCCTATCATCTACTGTTGTTCGTTCTTGCTGCCGAACTCATTGCTACCTGCCTGTGCGTGCTGTGAACAAGACTTTACTGTGTTTTGTGGCGTAGCCAAACAGGTCCCTGTATTATGAATACTCCAAAAACCATTGTTATATTAAAACCATGGTATTTTGTACCTACGGATTAAATTACTGTAGTTTTCGATACTTTGTTTTTTATAGTACTTTGATGTCAAACAAGGCCTAAATGATTAATTTAGATTTCTCGTGAGCTTCGTGAGTCACCCAGCCACTGCTTGGAGGCGACATCAATGCACTCCACATTAGAAAGTGCCATGTGCCACACGATGACGACTCAACCTAGACCTACACACTATATATACAAGACGCTAAAGCACCTTTCTCTTCTCTACTCCGGCCGGCGACGGCATCAGAGAAGATAGGGGATCGGGCCAAGGATGACGACTTCTTGTCGACTCTCAAGAGGCTCTTTCCTCATGATACTTTGTAGTGCACTTTTTTTTTCAAACATGACATTTTAAACTTTTCTATTTGTATTGTTTTGGACCAATTTTTTAACTAACCTATGAATAATAATAATAATAATAATAATAATAATAATAATAATAATAATAATAATAATAATAATAATATGCACTTACAATAGCAATGCTAGAACCTAATTGTTGGGGTTCAACATGTTTATCGTCGTCGCCCATTGAAACATATCACCGAGAGCGGAAGTCAATCGCCGGTTATTGCTATCCCTTGTCGGGTATTTTCTATAATAATCGAGAGTCACATATGGACCTAGACACTGTATATACAATACTCTATTGAGCAGTACTCTAGGGAGTTATGCCGTCGGAGAAGATAGATCGTGGTAGGGACAACGACCTATTCTCGACTCTCAAAAGGCTATCTCCTTATGGTACTTTGTAAGTGCACATTTTTGTAATCATCCTATTTGTATTGTTTAGTACCAAATTTTTAAGCATACTATATATTAATTGTAAAAACAACATAATTAATGCACTTAGAATAGAAATGCTAGATCTTAATTCTTGGAAATTTTCTTATATGGAAATTATTTGGCATATGACATCGGTCATTCCACATGTTTATCGACGTTGTCCATTGAAACATATCACCGAGAGTGAAAGTTAACCGCCAGCTATTTCTATCCCCCGTCGGGTATATTCTCCAAATAACCGAGTCACACATGTACCGCCGGCCATTTTCACTCATAGGTGAGAGCTTTGTTTTCACCGTCGGCTATTAAGTTTCACTGTCGGGCATTACATGTAATCCCCGTGGGTGTAGGACAAACCGTCGGCCATTTTCACTAATAGGTGAGAGTTTTATGTTCACCGTCGGCTATTAAATATCACCGTCGGGCATTACATGTAGTCCCCGTGGGTGTAGCATAAACCATTGGACATTGCAATGAACCGTCGGATACTAAATTGGATACACGAGAGTTGGATTTTTACCGTCGGGTAACCTAGCATACCGTCGGCTATTAGTAGTAATACTTGTGAGTTGACAATAACCGTCGGCCATTGAAACTACCGTCGGCTATTACTGTAATAACCGACGGGCCGTCGGCTATTAGATTTCACCGTCAGAAATATGGGAATTTCTAGTAGTGTATTTCACCGAAGATACACAAGCCATGATACGAGAAATCCAGTGCTTAGGAAAACCCCATCCGCCGAGGGCCTTCTCCAAAAATTCCCAATCGACACGATCATTTGCCTTTGAGAGATCAGCTTGTAAGCGCATAACGCCGGAGCCTCCGCTCGCAAAGACTGAATATGATGGATACACTCAAAAGCAATAATAGAATTGTCAGAAATCAATAATATATATAGAAAAATATATGTTAACTCTGAAGATATTGCTAGTGTGCCATGATTCCGTGAATAATACAAATCCCTTTTTGAATAATTCCCCCACTTGTTTAGTATTTCTAGAAAATATGATTGTAGTATGGTCGAAGAGTTCCCACTAGGTTGATAGGCTTTGAATACAAGAGCCAAGGCGAGAGAGGTGGGCCGTCAATTGAAGATGAACATGGAGCAAATAAGCGGGGCATGAAAAATCTCTTTAATCATAATAGTACAACAAACATAAAAAATAATAAAAACTAGAAGGGTTGGGCGCGCTTCGCTGCGCCGTTGGTGTTGTTGGGTTTCTTAAAAAAACACTCTGTTTCAAAATATAAGGTGTATTACTTTTTTGAGAAGGCAAACCTTTTAGGTTTTATCAAATTTGTACAGAAATATATCAAAATCCATAATATCATATTGGTATTTTTAGATTCATCATGAAATGAATTTCCATATTTTTTTTGTTTAATATTGTTGATGTCGATATTTTTGCTCTGAACTTGGTCAAAGATAAAGAAATTTGACCTTATAAAAAACTAATACCCCTTATATTCTGGAACTGATGGAATATTTACTTTGGTGGGTGGGGGAGATGATAGAGTGTGTTTTATTTTTATTTATAATGCGTTGATTTGGCGGGTCTTTCATGGTGTGATTCTTTGTTATCCACTAACCAATCTATATTTACGTGGAGAAATTTATGTGTCAGTGGTTGCATATACTATATTGGTGCTGCAATATCACATGGTGACGCTTCTTTTTTCTAGGTGGTGGGAGGGTGCGTGAGATTGATATGTTTTTATAGGCCGGTTGCTGCTGATTGATTTGAAAAATTGTTGGCCCGGTCAAAATCGTAAACCAAATCCAAAATTGAATACCTCAACTGAATGAAAGGGCTTCAAAATTAGGGAACATAGTGAATTAAAAGAATTGAATGGGAGAGTTTGAGAAATTGTTGACCCGGTCAAAATCGGATGACACAATTCTGAATTGATTACCTCAATTAATTGTGAGGCCTTAAAAAATAAAAAGCATAGTGTATAGTATAAAAGAATTGAACGAGGGAGCTTTGCGAATTGTTGATCCGGTCAAAATCAGTGACCCAATTATAATTAGAGACCTCAATTGAATGTGAGCTTTTTAAACCTAAGGAGCTTAGTGTTATAGAGGATTACATCAACATCAACGGTTCTATGGTTGCAATTCATTCATGGTCCGGCCTGCACTGTTTCATTTCACGCGATCCGATCAGGGGCTCCGTGTGAGACTATTCCTATCTCGAAACCGTGCTGAATTCAGTTCCTCCAGAGAACAAACCACGTGGCCCAATTGAATCTCGGCGAACACGTGGCCTGGCAGCAGTCCCAGCCGTTGGTTTCCGGATCGGACGACCGCGAGTGCTCGCATACGTGGCTCATCGCTCATATTCCGCCCCAGAAGCAAAAGGGCTTGAACTCCCCTCGGAAAAAAAACTAGAGCTCTCGTGCGATGCACTCCTGGGGGACCCGGCTGCTGGCCGCGGCGACGACGGCGGCGCTCCTCCTCATCGCCACCTGCGCCGCCGCCTCCGCGCTCGACGCCTTCCACGTCCCCTCCGTCGAAGCGCAAGCCCACGTATGCGTCTGCCCCTCCTCTCCTGGCCTTTCTTTAGAGCAGTCTGCAGTTATACCGTCGGAACCGCGAGTGTTCACCTGAATCTGTTACGCGATTAGTGGCAGTAATGTCTTCAGTAACGCCGAAATTTCGCAATTCTCTGAAGAATCCTGGTAGGTTTAGTGCTCGACGTCGTCGGTGGGGGTGAACTTGTGGGGATCTGACCGGTTCTGTGTCCACGAATTTACCGATCTGTCGGGATGCAGCTTGGCAGGACAGGGTCATTGTAGGATAGCTCAAGTATCTGTACACTGATTCGTCGATCTAGTATTCTAGTGTTTAGGCTTTTACAAGTTGTATAAAAGTTGGGTTCAGATTCCATGGCTTGTGCCTTGTGGTCACCGCAAAGTTTGTTGCTTTATCAGACATGATTTTCTTGTTGAGGAACGCACGCCTGCAACCTCTTTGCTGGTTCCTGTTTTACATGTAAAGCTTGCTTATTGATTCTCTTGTGCTCTCTCGTAGGTTACGAAGATAAATCGATTCCACAAACAGATCAATGGGAACGACAAGGTTTGTGCTTTCATTTCACCCTTTTGTTTTCCAGGTTTCATATAGTTCTTTCATCTAGAAATAAGGCCATCATTTTACAACATATAATGTTTTTCCCTTGGGCAATTATTCAGTTGCCAAGTCGGCAAGTCGCTGAATAAAACCAGTTCCTTGTGAAAAACTCTTGAAAAGAGTCATCAATATCTATTTAGTAATATTATTTCACAGCTCCTAAGCTGCGCATTTGCGACTGCCTTTATGTTGCACAGTTGCTATTACCATCATTCATTAACACAACGCCGCAAGCAAGTATGCCATGTTACTTCTATTGCAGCACCACTGACAAATTTCTGAAAAAAAATGTGACAGGTGACCTTGACTTTCAGTCTATCTGCAAATTTGGAATCACTTTTCACGTGGAACACAAAGCAGGTGATATTTTCATTCTAGTAGGATGTGCAATGCTAAACTATTCTCTAAATCTGTAGATGCTCAGTAAATTGAGCCCATATATATCTGTGGGCCTGACAAATAATATAACAAGTGCATATGACAAGTAATATTGCTTAAGTGTTATAATATGCAAAAACTGAGTCAATATTGAATGAAGACTTGCCTAGGTTTGCCAATTTTTACTGCAGTATCTTCATCAGAAATAGATAGTGACCTTGAAAGAAGATGATAATCAGAACGTATAATATTTCTTATGAGGCTTTACGGTGTTAAGTTTAATGCTGGTTGCTTGCAGAAAGCATCACAAGGAGAAACCTTTTCATCTAGTCCTTGGTCCTACTGTACGGAAAGCTGTCATTTTCTCGATCCTTTTTTTTTTTCAATTTTTTCAGCAGGTAGAATGCTGCAAAATTGTACTTAAGGAAACACATCATTTGTTTGTTATGCTACAAAAAATCATGTTATCTTCAGAAGAAATAGATAGTGACCTTGAAAAAAGATTAGAATTAGAAAGTATAGTTTTTCTAATGAAGCTTTACGTTGGCAAATTTAGTGCAGTCTGCTTGCAGAAGCATCACAAGGAGCAAACTTTCATATAGTCTTCGGTCTTTCTGTACCGAGAGCCGTCCTATGGTCATTTATGCAAAATAGTTAGTGAAGATAGTTTTTGAGTGGTTCGTTATGGCTTGTAACTAATACTCCCTCCGTCCCATAATATAAGAGCATTTTTGACACTAATATAAGAGCGTTTTTGACACTAGTGTATTATGGGACGGAGGGAGTAATAGATACATAAGAGAATGCATCCTCATAATTAACAGGTAAGCCATGTTACTGAGCAATTTGTTACTGATTTGCTTAGTTCAGAAGCACAGGCTATTATTAGAATGTTCTTGACAAACTGCTGAATGTGAAAACAAATTTGACGTAGATAAGAAATAGTTCGATTGCAGTACTACTCCCATATCTTTTTCAGTTGACATTGTTAGTTACTCCTTCCGTAACAAAATGTAAGACGTTTTTTATGCCCTATGCAAAACCAAAAAACGTCTTACATTTGGGTACAGAGGTTGTATTTGCTCCACTTCACATTGAAGCTAGCAACTTAATTTCTTTTCTTTTATCAGATCTTTGCCTTTGTGACCGCTGAGTATGAAACCGCGAAGAATTCCCTGAACCAGGTATGCCAATATTTGCATTTAATCCTGGTCTACATTTTTCTACTACTATCTATATTGTCCAGCAACAGATAACTGTCTGTAATTAAGCACTGCTTCAATATGGAGCATTCCTATTGTCACCTTGGGAGTAAGAGAGCTGCTTAAAACAAGAGTAATATTTTGGTGGGATGCACTTTAATCATCACTCAGAATATCTGCCTTTCTTTTGTCAAGAAGTGCTGCAAAACACCATTGTGTTGTTCCCAGTAAGAATACAGTAGGGGGCGATCGCATCATGCTTGTATTCATATTATTCCATTTGACAGGTTTCGTTATGGGACAGCATAATACCTGACAAAGACCAGGCAAATGTGCAAGTGGAGGTGAAGAGCAAGTATCCCCTGATTGACCAGGTAAAGCTCCGCTCTTTCTCACTTCATTTTTTTGTTACATTACATGGAAATGACCTGAATTCCTCTTCGACACGATTTGCTTCATGTCATCAGGGGACTAGTCTGCGGGGCAAGAAAGTTCAGCTCGTCCTCCACTGGCACATCATGCCGAACGCCGGCGCAATGATCCGAGGCAAGATGCCTCTCTCGGAGTTCACTCTCCCAGACACCTATACCTCATGAAAACGAAGCTGTGTTCCTCTACTCCATCTGATAAATTATGTAGCAGGCTCACAGTTGTAGATCTATAAGAAGAATCCTCTAGTGAGTACGAAGCGTCTTTGCTGCACTCAGGACAGTAGTGTTGTTAATTCCTGATTTGTTGTTCGTTCACAGTGTGGATATATATATATATATATAGCTTATTATTGATCAAGCAGTGAATATCACTTGGGCTGGACATCGTTGCGGCGTAGAGGTGCGTGTTGGAGGTGTCGCGCCTGCTGCAGCACTGCAGGGTGCCCGGGGATTATTAGCGGGCTTATGTCACTCTGCCCGGCTGCACGCGTAGGCAATTCAAATATTATTGTCAGCTCATAGGTAATTGTATATACACCATCGATTTGCTCACTCGTTTTCAACGTAGCTGTCGGATAGTTTGGACATGATGAGAGCCCTGCCCGGATGTATTTGTGCATGCAAGTGGATAGGTTGGTAGGTACGTTGTGGATTCTGGGCAAATCTACCAGAGCAAAGGATTCAGAGATCTGGTTATCTGCCTGACATTGACTTCAGAGATCTGATGAAATGAGATTGGCCAGTGGTCGGTCGCCTGCCTAGATTCTTGCTGCAACAGTGGTCAAGTGAACCCAAATATGCAGCATTTAGGGTTTTATTATACTCGCATCTCTCCATTCTGACAGGCGAAAAGAGTGCACGAATCCACTTGTATCTCAATTCACAGCATCAACGGATATGACCTCGACCACTGGCATCCTGCATAGGCTAATTTTTTTGGCACCAAAGAGTGCCATTTCCTCTAGCCACGGCTGCAACTGCAAAGATCCCCGTGATCAGGATGGCCTGGACAACCAGGATCACCATCGGCTTGGTACTGCTCTTCATCGCTGCTAGCAGCTACTAGTCTCTAATCTGAATGTGCGTCAAGCACTTGTCCCTTCCACAGTAGAGCAGCCAGTCGCCCGTTCCTCTCTTCATCTTTTCTTTGCAGATAAGAGTCGTTGCTCTTTGACTCATGGTGTACAGTGTTTGTCACAACTCTCCTCTGCATGAGCGCTCCCTTAGAGCATCTACAGCCGGACTTGGCAAATCCGACCCCTCGAACGTCCGCGGATGCGCCCGGACACGTCCGTGAACACTGACCGGTCATGCATCAAATTATCTACTCTGCATCGATACCTCATATTTGAAACTTTAAATCCATACAAAGCATGCAAACGAGGAAATCCTACATAGAAATCTATACTACCCTAATCCTCGTCGGAGATGTCCACTATCTCCGTGCCCGGCTCCGGGTACATGGGCGACAGCCGCAACTCAGGCTCCTGCGGCTCCTCCGGCTGCTCCTCGCCGGCCTCCGCCTCCATCTCCACGTCCAGTTCGTCGAAAAGGGCATCGATCGCCGCCTGTTCCTGCCGGATGAACTGCCGATTGGCCTCCACATAGGCCTCATCCAGGATGGCCTGCTGCTCCGCCATCTCGGCCGCTTGGGCGACCGCGAACTCCGCCTCCGCGTCCTCCATGTTAAAGACCGGAGTCGGCGCAAGCTCCTCGTCCGGCTGCTCCACCTCGTCCTCCTCCGGAGCCGGCTGCTGCTCCTCTTCCTCCTCCCCCCCCCCTCTGGCTCCGGCGAGTCCGGAGGCATGCCGGCTCCTATGTAGGCGGTGCGCCTCGCTCGGATCTCCTCCTCAATCTGGAACTCACGCTTCGGCGTGAGCATAGCATACATCGTCTTCTTTTGCCGGGTAATGGCGTAGCCGGACAGCGTGGGAAGAGCGGCGGAGCGGGAGAGATGTGGATGGGCTCAGGCTGGCGGTGCGGAGAGGGAGGAGGTGGATGTGGCTAGGGTTGGGGGACGCCGGCCGGATTTGGCATCGGGCGGCGAGCCTGAGCGGTGCCATGCGGCGTTCACACCCCCATCGGAGGAGACGTCCGTTGGACCGCCGGGTTTTCGGGCGATTTCGTATGGGACTCCATCGCCAGTCCAACGTGGCGGACGCGCCCGGGCGCCCCCTATCCGCCCTACATTTGGACTGGATATGAGAGGTGCCGGTCAGCCCGGGCGTTTGAGGCGCCCGTCTGGGTCGGTTTTTTGTGACCGGCCAGTGACGGGGCCGTCCGCCCGGGCTTATGTGGCGGGTTTGGAGCGCCCGGCTGTAGATGCTCTCATGTATCCTCTCAACGGAGAGAGAACACACTTGGCGACACTTGGAGAACAATGCAACTGCCGCGCCTAGGAAGAAAACTCTAGAAGCAGGGAACGTATCGTTAACAAGTTCGAGTATTGACACGTACACCAGAGCATTAGCAGTGCACTGCCAAGAAAAAATGTATTCTTCCAAAAGGCCATGTAACATTAACTTGAACTCGATTCCTGCGACACGACGCTGGCATGGTAGCGATGATATTTTTCGATGAGCCTAGTTAATAATAATTTACTATATGAGGCATGTTGAGTAAATAGGCAATTTTTCGATTAATTTAATTCATGAATAAATCACTAGCATGGCATTGACTGAATTAACAACATGCTGATATTTGATCACGCAAGCACATACTACGCTAACAGCAGATACATCTACGTATAACGCTAGCATGGCTAAAGCAGAAGTAAACAGGAGACGGATAAGCATGTTATACCCTCCGATCGGCCAGGCAGAGGCCGCGGCGGCGGCGGCAGCAGCAGCGTCCTCGGTGGCCTTCTTCTCGGCTTCGAGCTTCTCGGTGGCGGCACGTTCGGCGTCGCTAGACATGATGATGACGAAGGCGACGCGGACGAAGAGGAAGCAGACGAACGGCGGCAAGCAGTCGCGTAGAAGACGCTCCCCAAAAACCTAATCGCCCCTCTCCCGTACAGGATCCAGAGAGGCGGGGTTTCGGAGGCCTGCTCTCCCGTCAACCGTGTACGCGGTGGACGGGATGGGATCACCGGCGGCAGCAGCAACAATGGAACGACATGGGCGTGGAGGCAGATGTGATCTGTTTCGCGTGACGGCTAGGGTTGGCAGCGCCTCACAGCCGCGTGGGCTGAACCCACGTCCAAATCGGTAACAGCCCATGATCCGACGTCTCAGATCGTGGCCCCATCTGTCAAAGACTCTCTGTTCCTGACTGGCAAAAATAAGCGCATAGGTGTGAGCTCGGCTCGGCTCAGTCCCGTAACCCGCGGCGCGGCGGCGGAGGAGGAGCGCGTGGGAACCACTTCTCTTCTCAAGCTCCAATAGCATGTGGAAGAGAATCCCTTATAAGGAAGTCCAACTCTTTCTCCACTAGCGGTACGGGACTAAACTTCCCACCACATCCAATGCCATATATCTCACATGGGCCCTTAGAGATTTTTTTGAAATTGTTAGATGGCCCCTAGGCCCACCTCATATTTCAACAAGGCAGCCAATGATGAGCACAGTTGTATCACACATGTGAAGAAGGTCGTTGTGGCATAAACCTAGGAGAATCAAAGAAGATTGCGGATGCCTTGGTTGGGCCACTGTTGGCACCAGATTTGGGCATGGTCAAAACTTGATTAAGATGGACTCAAATGGAAAAGTTCTCAATACGAGAAAGTTTCGTATTGTCAAAATGAAAAACTTTGATGTTTGTGTCATCGGCATCCGATCTCATCTAAAAGGCCGAAACTATGTTCGAAGTACTAAGATTTTGGATCTCTGAGTACTGTTCGGCCAATTACACCTTCAAGACGGCCTCATATGAGAAAACTTTCTACATAAATTATCTTCGTCTCGTCGAAACGGTCGATTCTGATATAAAAATCGTCCCAATCCGAGTTCGTATGCAAAAGTTAGAGGCAACACTCTGCGGACCGACCCTGAGCAAAAGGGTGACGTGAGGGACCAGATACCCACCTAGGTGGTGTCTGATAGGTCACGTGAGTTATTCGGCCTTTGCCGGATGAACGAAGCTTGCCAGTGAAAAGCTTGACGGCCGAGTTAAAAGGTTGCCGGAGTGAAAAGCTTGCCGGCGTGAAGAGCTTGCCGACGTGAAAAGCTTGCCGGTGTGGAAAGCTTGCCGGCATGAAATCTTGCCGGCCGAGTGAAAAGCTTGCCGGCGTGGAAAGTTTGCCGGCATGAAAGCTTGCCGGCCGAGTGAAAAGCTTGCCGGCCAAGTGAAAAGCTTGTCGGCGTGGAAAGCTTGCCGGTGTGAAAGCTTGCCGGCGTGAAAACCTTGCCGGCGACCAGAAGCTGAAGATGGGCTGAAAAGATTATTTAGATGGCCTCTGATGAAAAAGTGTTCTACACAAAAGTTGTGCGTATCATCGAAACGGTCAACTTTGCTTTTGGAGTCATCGCGATCCGAGGTAGTGTGTGACCTACAGAATCATGGCAAGACACGGACAACCCAGTTTACCACCTGCCGAATCCGACCTACAGTTAAAGATGGGCCCGTGAAATCATCAAGACGGCCTTGTATGAAGAATTGGCCCGCGTTGAGTTATTCTCCTCATCGAGGCGAACAAGTTTGATGTTTGGCTCGTCTCCATCCGAGTTAGTATGCGACTTTTACGACCAAACAAGGAGCAGGACAGGAATATTGGACAGATCTGAGTCAAATCCGAATTGGACTAGAATTAGGGCTTTTAGACGTGAATTGATGTAATTTTCTTATAAGGAAAGCCTAGTTAAGTCCTTTGCTTGTAGGGAAAGTCCAGCCGCCTCTTATATATGTTGGGGGTGACGGCCGATTGAACAACACTCAATCGAACAAATCAATCTGCTACTTTTTCGTGTTCATCTACTTTTTATCTCTCTCCCTTGTACTTCCTCCATTCCACAATGTAGTGCCTATAGATTTTTCTGAAAGTCAAACTTTGCCAACTTTGACCAAGTTTATAAAGAAAACTGTATACATCTACAATACCAAACATGTACATTCCGAAAATATAACTCATGATGTATCCAATGATGTGCATTTGGTATTCTAGATGTACCTATTTTTCTCTATAAATATGGTCAAACTTTATAATGTTTGACTTTTGAGAAAATCTATAGGCACTACATTATGGAACCGAGGGAGTATCTTTCTTCTCGTTCTTCGTTGTTCTTCAAGATTGCAGGGCAGCGAATCCACGAAGCCCTAGGGGCGATCAGGTCAACCTAGGGCAGCCCATAACCGCCGCGCGCCCTCACGGGGTCCCTCCCGGGCATGTGGGGTTTCGGGTCTACAAAAGCGTCTGCCGGATTGCTTGCGTACCGCGCTTCCGGACGGGTCTCCTTCGACGTGAGCTGCGGTGCATCACCCCCGGCGTCGAGGGTACATGGTGACGTGTTCGTGTGCGAACACACTTTTTGGCGACTCCGCTGGGGACGAATCTTTGAACGGTCTCTGGCCTATTCTTGCTACGAGGAGAGCGTCATCAAGCGGTTGCAATCTACGACGGTAACATGTATCATCAATCTCCTTACGTAGATGCAAATAGCCATTATGTTGGTGTCGCTAGATCTTCCAATGGACATGTCATGTCGGCTAGCCATGACGAGCAAAGGCCGACTAGTTATTCTGTTGGAGAAGCTTGGAATTTACATAATCGCGACATGCAACTTATGGATCCGAACTTTCGTGCATCAGCAACACCTTTCAATATGCCGGTGAACAACATGATGGGTTCGAGTTATCAATATAAGACACCTCATGTACAGGAGGGCGTCTCACAGCTTTATCCATCGGCAGCTGGCTCGCAACATGCGGGTTCATCCCCAAACATGCCGATGGATGGGGGAATCGGCCATTCTTCCATTAGCTATTTGGCCGGTTATCCTCAGTCATCATATACTACACCTCATGAGATTAATTGTTTAACAGCATATGCAACTAAAAATATTCATAACTTGGCTCACTTTCGTGGTTATGGCCGAGTGAATGGAGATCCTACAGGAGCGTATGTGCCTAATATTGCAGGAGATGAGGTGGCTCTGGCTGCGTTAAAAAGTTTAGCCCAAAATAAGAAGATTAGCGCTCTTTTCCTTGAGCAACATGAAAAGGGGTTGGTTCCTGATTATGAGGCAATAAGAACTAGGGTTTTGCAAGAAGATGAAGTGTTGCCAATTGATCGAATTGGCGAGAGGAAATATGATTCTACAGCAGTGCATATGTCTTCACCTATCAATGCAGCATATTATGTACCCCCTGTACAAAATTTCGGCAACAACAATTCATTGCCGAAAGATCCTAAAAACATTGGGGGGCAAGCCAATCCAAGCAGGGTCAAATTTAAAGAAAAACATATGGCCCGTATGAAGAAGGTCAAGCCAAAGCTTGCAGGGAATAGTGCCGACAATTTTACTACACCAACTCTTGAGGAATTACCCACAGAATATCGACAGGCTTATGAAGCACTCAAGAAGAAGCGTGAAGAGGAAGATTTGCGAGAATATGTCAAGTTCCTTCCTCCATGCAGCAACCATGTTGGCCCTTCTGTGATGTTAAGGCAAGATAAAAAAGAAGCTTCGCAAGCAAATCAGCAAAAGAAGATTGGCTCGGCTAATACTGTTGATTCGGTTGAAGCCAATACAAATATGACTAAGTCTTCTACAACCGAGTCGAATGGTTCGTTTAAAGCCAAAACAATGGTGGATTCGCTTGAAACCGGATTAAGCACTGAGACGGTTAAGGCCGAATGTATAGTGACAATACCCAGTGCATCGAGCCAGTTAAGGCCGAGTGCATCGTTCCAGCCTAGTGCATCGAGCCATCCGAGTGCATCGCCAGCTAATGCCGAGCCAGTTTTTGCCAAGTACAGATTTAGTAGCATCGGCTGCAATAAGGGCTCGTTGGTACCAAAGCAGAAGATGCAAGCTTCACCGAGCAAAGGAACGGTAAACGCAACAAATTGGCCGTGCTCGATTTTTCTGGATGTGAGGGAGCTTACATGTTGCCCTATGAGTTCTGTGCCAAAGAAGTTGACGAGCATCAAGAGCAAAGTTATATGGGCAAACAAAGTTTGGTTAATGATGAACATCAAGAACAAGAGCATTCAGCTAACGAAGAGCGTCCGAGTGAAATCTTCTTGGCAAATCCAAATGACATGGCACGAGATCCAGAAGAGGAAGACGAGGCGTTGGAGGATTATCCAGAAGTGGAGCAAAGTATTGTTCCAGTTGTGCAACCATCATGTCGTCCAAACGTCTTCACAAAGGTACACCTAGTAGACAGTTTACTAAATTAACGATTCGGTCAAAATCATATTGTTGATGCACCTGTTAGCAAGATTCTAATTAATTTTGAAAGACCAATCGAGATGAGTAATCTGTTTGTAACAAATAAGCTTGTCACTAATCATGCTGGTCAATATATAGTACCATTCATAGAGACTAAGAGTGACAATTTATCGCAACCAAAGTTGTTCCCATCATGTCGGATAAACTTTATACTCATATGGACAGCTTTGTTTATTTCATGCCTGGCTAACATTTGGTCTCAGATGAGACATATATTCTGTAATTATTTTGGTTGCAGAAATATAAAGCCAAGTTCAAAGTTCTCCAGGATAGCCGATTCAAGAGCATCGGAAAAGGAGGATGAAAATCGATGCATAGACGAGTTGGATGATGTTAAGCCGACAACACTCGGTTGTTTAGTTCCAAAGCCGGTATCACAGTATCGGTTAATGGACAGGCAGTGTACCTTCAGTCCGGGTATAGGTGATCACATTGTCGGTGCATCACTGACTAATCCTATTTTAATTGATCACGATGTCGAGCCGTCAAGACAAGAACGAATTCAATGTTCGCTCGAGCAGAATGTCAAATACTGCAACGTGATTCATCAAGTCGCACAATCGGCCACCACAGGATGATTGGAGTTTGTTGAGGCACGAGCATATGGCCAGTCGACTCAGATTGGTCTCGATGGCAATCAAGTGTTGACTCGTCTACCTCAAGCCGACTCATCCAAAGACAGACAGGTACACACGAATGATGAAGGGATCGAGTCTTTGAGTAAGGATATTGTTAAAAATTGCATCAACAAAAATCTTGAAGATGGGAATTCCATCAAAGCTACAACGGAGACATCTAGCACTGGGGGGCAACAAGAAAATTCAAAGACCGATGCACGCAAAACCAGAAAAGCAAAGGCCATGGTAAGCACGGAGGTAAAAAGTCGAAAGTCAGTTTCACGCAGTTATTGGAAAAATATCAGAAGATAAGTGAGGCGAAGAGTGCTTATCGGTCGAGTGAACCAAAATTATCAAAGTCACCCCTAAGGCATAAATCTAAAGACCGGGATTGGCGAAGGAAGAAGTTGAGCAAGCCGACTCCATATCCTCCTTTTGGGCCACCAATGCCGATGTCATACGTAACATCCTCAGATCTTAACCCTGTCATTAAGCTAATTAATTAGCCATGTCATCATGATCATCCTAAATAAATTGCATTTAGGAAATAATCCAACTTCAAGTTCAAAAATTCAAAATTCAAATGCAAGTCAAATTGTTACTTCTTCAATTAATTGAACAAAAATGTTCATAATATTACAAATATTCCCAAAGCAATTATAAAAATAAAGCCAACATAATTTAAATTCCAAATTTGACCCTAGCAACCAAAATAGTACCCAAAACAGCCTTATTAAATCCATTTTCATTTTTGAAAATACAAATGAATTCAATTCAGCCCCAAACTTTTTTGGGCAGTGCCTAAAAATGCCAGGGATTTATGTGGACTAGATCCATATTTTTCCTTAGCCATTTGGTAGCCTAATTATTTCATTTTCCCTCTCTGTTTATTGATAAAAGATAAAACAGAGAAAATGGAAAAGGGAGTAGCCTTACCTGGCGCCTGGCCTGCGGCCCGAGCCGGCCCAGCCCGTTAGCGCCGTCGCCTACCTGCTCCCGTGCCGTGTCGCCGGCCGTTCTTCGACGCGTGCTGCCACAGGGACGGCGGGAGGCGATAAGGATCGGCCACCCACTCCCCTGGCCTCCCCGCACTCAGTCTTCCCTCCTCCCTCTCCCTCTCCGTCGATCTGGAGAAGGGGCCGACGCGGCCGTCGCCGTTCGCCGTTCATACCCACAGCCACCAGCCTCCCCGCCGCCCAGGAGGACGCCCAGTAGCTGCGCCGCCTTCGTCCACGTCGTCTGAGCCCGTCCGCTCGACCGGAGCCGTACCACATTGCCACCACGCCCTTCTTCTTCAACCTCGGGCCCCGAAGGCCGCCACCGTCGATTCATCGCCGTCCGGCCCTCCCCGAGCAAGTTGAGCTACTGCGCGACCTCGCTGTGAGCACGCGCTTCTTTCCCCTCCGGTTTCTCTCCGTTTCCGCGCCTGTAGCCATTCCTGCCATGACCGCCCGAAGCTTCGGCCACCGCTGTTAGTCGCCGTCGTAGCTAGGGCCTCTGTCACGCATGCCCGAGCCCCGCAGCGAACTCCTGGTGCTCCCAGGAGTCGAATGCGCGCGCGCACGCGCCTCCCCGAGTCCCGTAGCCATGGATTCGTAGATGTCCGAACGCCGGCGCCGCCGTCGATGATGCCCTGCTCGACTCCGGCCGCCCCCGCTCGTGAAAACACCAGGAGTGGACGCGGCTCGCTCCCCTCTTTCCAACGCGCTATCGCACGCGACGGGAGACGTTCTGTGGGCGATTTCCGACGTCGGCCGCCGCTCGCCACCGCGTTCGTAGCTCGCCGGAGCTATTCCGGCGACGCCGCTGACCTGGCAAGGCGTGGGGCCCACCCGGAGACACTGCCAGTGGGCCCCCGACCCTCATTTGACCGCGTTGACCGTGGTCAACGCCCGCACTGTTTCCCCCTGGCGCTGACAAGTGGGACCCGTTAGACTAATTACTGTAGTAGTTAGATTAGTTACACTGTTAGGTTAATCAGTCACTGACAGACAGGGCCCACTAGCTAATTAACCAGTTAGTTTAAATTAAAACCCTGTTTAACCTCTCTGTGGCTGACAGCTGGGCCCCGCCTGCCAGTTTGACTGGTCAGCTGGTCAGCCGCCTGCTAACGCAATGATTACACCAGCATGACGTCATATTCCATTTCTGGCATTTCTGTTTAATTAAATAATTCCAGAAAAATAGTTTAAATCTTTGAAAATTCATAGAAATTCAACCGTAGCTCGGATCGAAAAGTTTTCAACATGAAAGTTGATCAGAAAAACGAGACAAATCTGAATATGTGGTCAAAATGCTTGACCATCACTCCTAACTATCTGAACATGGAACCTTCCCCTCCGGTTCTGTATCCCGATAACCGCCTAAACGCTGGGAAAATATCCCAGATATTTTCCCGTTTCGTCTGCGACATGTAGCATTGCACTAGGTCACCACCAACACTGCATTTTGCCATGCTATGCACTGTGTTGCATTTGATTGCTTTTATTTATTGTTTCTTCCCCCTCTTCTTATCCGATAGCCCCCGAGACCGACGCTATCCCGCAGGACTGCTACTCCGTCGAAGACCCCTCTTTTGCCGCAGAGCAACCAGGCAAGCAAACGCTCCTTGGACATGCCTATATCACCTATTCTTTCTCCCCTCCTGCTTGCATTAGAATTTGTTACTGCTTTTGATTGATCCTATTCTGATGCATAGCCTGTTTTTGTAGACTGCTATTGATACCTTACATGTTATCCTAAATGCTTAGTATAGGTTGTTTGGAAACCCATCTGTGGCCCTCTTCCTTGTCCTAGTTGCCCCGCTTAGTTACCAGTGCCCCGATCGAGGTGATCGACGGGCTGAGACCAGTACATCACCACACACCCCCCTAAGTTGCTCGACTCTATAGAGCTAATATCGAGTGCCGAGGGTGATACCTCTTATCTCACTCCTGATGTTGCCTCTGTGGTACAGCTAGTTGGTTGTGGGTTACGAGGGTGATTCCTCTTTTACCACCTCCGATGACGCTTCTGTCGTGCAACCCCGCAAGTGTGAATCCAACGAGGGTGATTACTCCGGGTTCACCTTGACGGTTACATCGAGTGGGAATCCAACGAGGGTGAATCCTCGGATCACATCTTGATGTTATGGACACACGGGTACCTTGGCCTTATTACAGACTCTTGATAAAGTCGGGTCGACCCCGAGGGGTACCCGCGAGAGATGTGAAGTCGGGTTGACCATGAGGGTACCTGCGAGATGATTACGTGGCACGGCCGGGCATTCTGAGCCCTTGCCGTAAGTCCACGAGATGGGGCGACAGGGTCACATGTTTCGTGGATCTCTGCTCGTTTTCGCGAGCTCCCAACGCGATTAACGGATTTGGGTATTTGATCTGAGTTGGCCACTGGCCTATACGCACTACCACCATGCGGGATAATGGTTTAATGGGGCCCTCTGCGCCGAAAGCTCTGTCAGACATCCAGTTCAGCATTGCGGCACGGCTGGGCCGGCGCCATCCAGGACAGAGGTGGTGTCGAGATTTGCCCTACTCGCAACGACCCGAAGTGCAAAGGGCGATGGGCCCAAGACCCCTAAGCACTTAGGATGTATACCGGCGGGGACCTCTCTGCTGAGCTCTAGGTAGGGCTGCGGTGTGTCGATCAGCCGAGGCCGGGCATGACCCAGAAAAGTGTGTCCGGCTAGAGTTAATCGAGCGTGTTGGGTAACAGTAGTGCACCCCTGTAGGGAAGATATATCTATTCGAATAGCCGTGTCCACGGTAACAGGACGCTCAGTAAAGTATCCCGATCTACTACAACTGGAACTGGTTACATGTTAATTAACTGTAAGCTCCAGGATTGCTTTCTCGCAGGGAGTCGAGGAAGGATCCCTAGGCTTTGATACAACATGCTTGTTACTTTATGATATGTTACTAATCTGCACTCTTCTAATGATGTAAGACCCTGAAGTTGCTAGTCTTCGTTAGGCTAGGTCCTCTCTCTATTCCGGCATTTCTGCGGTTCAGTCCACATATACAACCTTGCTTTGATACCGATGCATATTAGCATAGTTCTGATGTAAGTCTTGCGAGTACTTTGGATGAGTACTCACGGTTGCTTTGCTTCCCTTTTCCCCATACCCGATTGCTGCGATCAGTTGATGGAGCCCCGGAACCAGTTGCCCCAGTCGACGACTACTACTACCCCTCTGGAGGAGCGTTCTACTACGTGGAGACCGCTGACGACCAGGAGTAGATTGGAGGCTCCCAGGCAGGAGGCCTGCGCCTTTCGATCCAGTGTTTTATTTTGCCCCGCCTTCTTAAGGCTTATCTTGTTTAACTTTTATAACTGTACTCAGATATCTATTGCTTTCGCTGATGCTTGTGTGGCTCAAGCTTATGTGTTCGAGCCCTCGAGGCCCCTGGCTTGTAATATAAAGCTTGTATGACTTTTATTTGTTTAGAGTTGTGTTGTGATATCTTCAAGTGAGTCCCTAGGCTTGATCGTGTGCATTTGCGTGTATGATTAGCGCACGATTAAGTCGGGGGCGTCACATCCCCATGCCGACTATTATTTATATCAATCATGGGATATGTATAAATCAAGGGCACGCCGTCCATCATAATCTAAAACACCTCACCAAAATTATGCAGCTCCAAGAAGACCAACATTCAGTGAGTGATCATATGTTCAAGACCGTTTCAATAAAAAAGAATCGGTCCAGAGCTCAAGAAGGAAGAAAGAGGTGATCAACCAAGTATATCGAGTCAAGAGAGATGGTCGTAAGTGTGCTAGTTCAGATTTGGTTTCAAATGAAAAAGAGCCAATTAGGATCTTGACATTGGCTACTAAAGGCAACGAGATCAAGCAATCAATTGTTGAGAGTCAAAATGCCAAATCTGAAGAAAATAAGTTGAGAGTGCACAAGGCCAAAAAAGAGTTGCCATTGGTCAAAACAAAATCACAACCGAGGTGCCCACTTGGCTTATCCTATTGGCAAAAGAAGGAATTACAAAAACTTAGTGCACAAGAGTTGAGAAAGAAGAACATGGCATGGGTTCCCAAGAGGAGCAGTCAAAATAAAAATGATGTCCAACCTTCTATTGCAACAAGTTTTACAAAAGTAAAGAAAGAGAAGGATGGAAGCGAAAAACAATTAAGCCGAAGGTTTGCATCACCCCATCAAAATCTTTGGTTAGCACATCATCCATATTCTTCAACCATGCCATTGATGTCTTTGCCATGGAATTAATCCCCAGGTATGTTCAATTAACCTCCATGGATTTATTTTGATCCATGAATGCAATATAATTTTTTATATCATGAAAGGGTATTACCAAATCACTATACATTTGATTAGCTACAAGTTTGTTGCTGATCCAAAGGGCCGAAATATTTGATTTGTCATTTCATTTGTTTATTTCGGCTATACGTGATTTGGTGGATGAATTTTACATGAACGTTATGATAATGGCCGATATTTATCTATCATCCTAAGAATATGTCAATGCATGGCCGGTGTAGTATTCTAACATCGTCCTTAGTTCGATTGGGGAGCAAGACAAGGTACGTGCTCATGAAAATTGATACGTATACCTATATTATGCTTGCATGGAGTTGAGACATTATGACCGATGCCATTCAAAATATGTTGCGACCAATTCATAACAAAATTGGTGAGTGGGCTTATGCATTGATTTAATATGATTTGGTCTACAAATCTTTTAAATTTACGAGAGGCCAACTCATTGTTGGTTTTATTATTGAGCATCGCATTTATGACATGCATAATATTGATATTAGCCTTGTCTCTCTAGTACTATGGAGATTATGTTTTAATGGTTGAATTCATAACAATGGCCAAGGTATTGGTGTTGTTTATATATCCCCTGATGGTGCTATTTTGTGATGCCTCATGCCGCTTAAAATATTTTTTGCACAATAATCAAAGACGAATATGCAATGTTATTCGGCTTGGAG
The DNA here is from genome assembly GCA_039707655.1 of Elymus sibiricus. Lineage (NCBI taxonomy): Eukaryota > Viridiplantae > Streptophyta > Magnoliopsida > Poales > Poaceae > Elymus > Elymus sibiricus. Next base: position 52,186,300 of record CM077668.1, read on the forward strand.
CTTTTGGTTGCCATAGGTGTAGGAGATATGCCCTAGAGACAATAATAAATGTTATTATTTATCTCCATGTTTGTAATTATGTTTATGTTTCATGCTATAACTGCTATGGTTCTCGAGTCTACAATAACCACGAGGCTCGGAGGAAGACTCATATGCACGTGTGGAATAATAAACGGTAAAAAGTATTCCTATTCTGGCCTCTAAGACTAGCTCAAGTGTTGCATGATGGTTCTGTTTTCCTGATCATGGGCATGACTATGCCGGCAACTTTGAGGGCACAATGTTAGGAGAACACTTGTGTTGAATCGACCCGAATTGATGTTATGCTATGAGATTCATTCGTCACAAGTAAATGGTTAATAACACAGAGAAAGTTAACGTTTGCATAATTCCTTAGACCATGAGAGTGTCGAGTTTCTTCATGCTTGCTTCATGAACTTTGGGGTTTGTTAAACGTCATCCGTAAATGGGTGGCTATTACGGCGGCTTACGGGTTCATGGAAAAGTATGGCAAGGGACTCGATAGCTCAAGATTGGGATTTGCTCCTCCGACGATGGAGAGATATCTCTGGGCCCTCTCGGTGTTACGGTATCCATCATCGTCTGGCCAGACACATTGTGATTTGATCACAGGGATGCCGGAACACAGAAACGAGAAAAGAGAACAAAACCGGTAACGAGGTAACTGGCATTGTGGACAAGTGTTGATCCACGGGGATGCCGATGATTGTCACCTCGGGTATTTGTAACATATCGCGAAGCAACAGGAATAGCACACGGCAACTGGAGGTACACTCGAATATTCATTCGTGTGGGTATAGGGGTCAATATGGGTGTCCACGGCTCCGATGTTGATCATTAATCGGAAAGAGTTCCGGTCATGTCTATACTTCACCGAACCTATAGGGTCACACGTTTAAGGGTCATCTATCTGCTGAATACTAGACAGGGAGTCTGAGAGTAAGTCACCGGAAAAGTTCCAGAGATAGCGGAAAAGTTCCGGAGAGAGAACACCGGAATAGTTTCGGTAAAACTGAAAAGTTGTTTCAGGGTATACCATTAAGTCAAATTGGTAGTGGCACACGCCTGGAAATTCTTGGAGGGTGCCAGAATTATTCTGGGAACTTCTGGGATTTTTTGGAGAAAAAAAACCGGAAATGTTCCGGAGCTGCCGGAACTGCTTTGTTTGCTTTTCGCAGATGAAAATCACTAATCTGGAATTGTTTCGGAACGCATCCAAAATCATTTCAGTGGGTACTGGAATTATTCTAAGACCCACAGAAATATTTTCGGATTTAACGGTCGCGGAAAAATGTTTCTATGAATAGTGAAAGTGCTTTTTGGTTACTTTATGGAAAGCCACCTTTTAGGGCTTTTTTTCAAAAGGCTTCTAGAAGGACTTGGGGGCTAAGAAACCCCCCTTGGGGGGGCCCCCATGACGGGTGGCCGGCCACATGAGGGGCTCCTCCATGGAGCCCCACTTGCTCCATTACTTCCTTTTTATGCCCTTGTGGAGGACTCCATACATGGGCATTTTTGGGTTTTTGGAATGGCATCCCTACCCCTTGGCTTTCCTATAAATAGAGGTGGAGAGGTGCTCTCCACACTCACTCCTTTTCTCACATACAAGTGCCATGCATGATCTGGCTTCTTCTCTCCCTCCCCGCAAAATAGTTTTGTAGAGCCGAAAGGCTGTCTGGGTTCTGGCGGGAACTAGTTTTGGACTACGAAGCCCTGCCGGATAGATGACACCGTATGTGTGCAACTCTGTAAAGAGATCGTAGTTTCGGTCTTAGTTCGAGAGTGCCTCCCGAAGGGCTGTCCGAGTACCGTCCGAGTTTCGAAGGTCCTCCCGAAGGGCTGTCCGAGGATCCGTCCGGTGGGACTATCTAAGGGACTGTCCCGAGGCCTCCCGAAGGGCTGCCCGGAGATCCGTCCGGTGAGCTGGCGAGGGAGTACATCCTCGCGGTTGGGAGGTTGTAAATCCTAGCTGCGGGGATCTGCACCGCCGATCGTCATCGACTCTACTTCCGCTGCGCTACGAGTCGGTAACGAAAAGATCAAACCTTGTATGCAGTCTCCATTGTGGTCCTGGGCTGGTGCGTAGGTCGGAAATATTTTGTTTTCTGCTGCGTTCCCCTATAGTGGCATCATGAGCCGTGCTATGCGTAGATGCAGGTTACGATCTAGAATACATAGAGATGTATGGGTGTTGCACAATATAATTTGTAGTAGATGAGTTCTACTGCTGATAATTATTTGTGCGGGTAGCAGATAAAATCTGTTACCCGATGTTCTTGTTGCTTCCTTGGAATTTGCATATTTTTGATCTTGATTACAGCATGGTGGAATTTCAAAGTTCTGGCAATCCGCGATCCTAATTGATCAACGAAGTGCTAACAGTTCGTTGAATTCCACCATAGTTAAAGAGAAAGATGAAATTTCGCAGACAAAAGGGCAATGCAGATATGATCTGCACGGGGGTCATGCGTATGACGAAGTTCTGTATGGGGCTCGAGATTTTATTATCTCGTGTTTCATACACCCCGTAAAGTTAATCTAGCGACTTGAATAATCATACTTGATGATGGACGTAGGTAGCTTCGGTTTGCTTCGAAACCTTAGAAGCCACGTAAAATGAAATTTTGTATGAAGCGATTAGAGGCGTGTAACTTGGTTTTGCAGGATGTGCATGTGATGTGGTATAGCAGTGCTCATAATAATTTGATTATGTATGAGATGACTATATAATGTAAAATTAACATGACCTGCGTGTCATGATTCGGCATGATAGCTGGAGCCATATGATTGTCACTTTAATGACCTGCGTGTCAACCTTAAGTAATGCACTTATTTTATTAGCTATAGAGATAGCAATATTATCTGGTGCATCGACAAGGTGGTGGCAAACTTCGCGAAGGTGAACACCAACGCGAATGCCGAAGACGAAGAAATGAAAGACTTCTCCGTCGGAAAGGGCTATACCATATCATGCTATTATGAATTGCCTGAGATGTTTATCCCTTATGGTGCACCCTTTTGATTGCATGGTAGTCGCTTTTTATTAGGATGATCGCTCACTTAAAATATCAAAGTAGTTAGTGTTCACCCAAGTGTAGCACCGTCTGAAATTTGTATCTTTCCGGGGTGCGCCATGTCCACATGGGTATGAACGAATCGAGAGGAATGAGGCGGGTGAGGTCAGACCTCGTGGCAAGATCACTTGGTTGTCTTTGACGTTCAGGCAGGATAGTCCTGAGCTCGGAACACGCCCATCGAAAGATGAACAGGAGTCACATAGAGATGTGATCGGCAAATTTGCCTACCAATTGAAATTCTCGTCATTAGTGATGTCCACATCAATGGCATTGAATTGAAATGTGGGTCTTGTATCACTCACAATCAATTATGAGAGATATTGATTTGAGTTGGAGCGCACTTTAGAATTAATTCTTTTAATTCTTAGTGCAATTAATTATGAACACTGTCTAAGTGTAAATTGCATAATAGTTGTAGAATAATGGCTCGCGTTTCCACCTTCCCTGTTGAAATTGAATAAGCTGTTGAATATCTGGTTAAAACTTTACGGTTGGTAACGTAATGTGAGGATTGTCCTCAAAAGTGCCGACAAGGACTTTGTCCTATCGCATGCTTTTGGTATTCTCCCGCTAATGCTATGGATAATGTGACTCTCGTCCTTCGGTCCCAAAGCTAGAATTCCGTTACGGTCAAGTGCAATATGTTTGCTTCCATGAGACCCGAACTTCAAAAGTTTGGGATAGCTATGTGATATTCATGGAACTGAAAATCATTTTCAGACACAAACAAAGGCTAAAAGATATGGGATATCCAAAGCAATGTTTGTTTTGCAAACTATTAGTAAAAGTGTTTACTATGCATTTGACTAATAACAGAGGGATCCAGTAGAACGCCTGTCATATGATGATGGTGAATAAAACAACAACTTAAGAGAAAGGAAATATCCGAAGGGTGTTAGTATGACTTACACACCTAAGAAGTCTGGGGCTGACACCACTCTTTAAGTTGGTGCTTCTTCTGAGAGTAGGAGAATTATTGGAAGTAAAACTGTTAGAACTATAAAGGCAAAAAGAAAGAAGACTGGAATGTCCAGCTCATGTATGAAAGTCATACAAGTTATTGATGTATAGAAGGCTGGTCAAAGAAATAGTTCCTGGGAATTATGATTAAACATGTTAATCACTGATTCTTGGGTATTGTGAATTGATCACAGAAATACCCGCTCGATTGCATTCTGCTGCGACTCGATGCAAGAACTACTACGGCCTAAAAGACTGACCGGAGTGAGGTTCAGATACGCGCTGGGAACATAGTAAATGTTACTATACATTCCATCGGTGTATTACCTATGTATTTATTTTCATAATTCATTTAGAGTTTTACACACTCTAGCCCATTGCATAAGATATCTTGCAAGAAGGTTGTTCATAAGAGAACTTTTGATGTTCGATGTTATGAATAACTTAAGGGCCATACTTTCATTATGAATGAGATGTATGTTATGAATATTGATAATAATACATTACCTCTGTATTTACTTTCATAATTCATTTTAGAGTTTTACACACTCTAGCCCATTACATAATGTTTGTTGCAAAAGGGTTGTTCATAAAAGAACAATTGTTGTTCAGTGTTATGAATAACATAAGGGCCATACTTCCATCATGAATGGGATGTATGTTATGAATATTGATGGTAATATGATACATCCATAACACTGACGCTAAATGTCGCAAGACTAAGAGAATACCACACATGTGTGGCACTGCATTTGGTCACATTGGAGAAATCCGCATGGAGAAATTCCATAATGATGGATTTTGAAGTCGTTTGATTATGAATCATCTGACACTTGCAACTTTCCTCCAAAAAGTGAAGTGACTTAAATACCGTTCACAGGCCATAAGGAACGAGCAACGAACTTATTGGTGATCATACAATTTTAATGTATGTAGTCCGATAAATGTTGTTGCTAGCAGTGGATTTATCTATCTTCAGAAATGACTTAAGTGGATATATGGATATTTACTTGATGAGACGTAAGTCTGGATCTTTTGAAATCATTCAAAAGGTTTTCAAAATGAAGAAGAAATTATTGTAACAAAAAAATTATGTTTCTGCAATTGGATTGCGGAAAGAAATATTTGAGTTACAAGTTTAGCGAATGTCTGATGAGTTGTGAAAAGAGTTTCATAACTTACACCTCACGGAGCACCACTGTGAGTGGAATATCCGTGAAGATGTAAATCAAACCATTTATGACATGGTAAGATCAAAGATGACATAAATCAATTTGCCATTATCCCTTTTAAAAGGTAATGCTTTAGAGACGGTGGCTTTTACACTGAAAAGAGCGCCATCAGGTCTGTTGAAATGACGCCATGGTATGGTATGCCCAACCATGCTTTGTCTTTTCTTAACATTTGGAATATGGGGCTTGTGTAAAATATTTACAAACCTATTACAAATCAGACAAGTACTACTTTGTAGGTTATCCCAAGTAATTGGGAATTCCTCCACCACTATACCGAGGCAAAAAGGTTTGCCACCAAGAACGGTCTGCTTTTAAAGAGAATGGTTCTTGCAAAAAGGTGAGTGGGAGAACAGTGCAACTCGACGAGATAACATTATCTTCGTCATTAGATCAAAGGAAAGAAACCTTGAAAGTAATTCCAGAGTTTCCTACTGCGACTGATACGGAAGCCTCTACATGAGATGTATGGACTTCGGTCGAACTTGCAACTGAACCACGTAGGCAAAACTCGTGCAAACCTCTCAGGTGCACAAGCGAGATATTGTTGTTAGACAACAGTATACCTACGATACACAAGTAAGCGTTGATGGGCCCTGACTCCGGAATTGGCTAAATGCCAATATAATTCGAGATAGTTTCCTTAAATGATTCAAGATAATATCTTGATAAACCCTTCGGAAGACTTAGAGTCTAACGATCATTAATGGAACTATAGACTGATAAGGATAAAATGTTTTATCCATAAAGCTCGACTTGTTGCAATAACAAGTTCAAGGAGTTGACTACGATGAGGTTGTCTCACCATAGCGATGCTTAAAGTCAGATCGGGTTAAACTAGCAATTAATACATATTTCAATCTTGAGATATGATACATGGATGCCAAAAGGATTTCCATGTGATGGAAATGCAACCTAGGACTTGCATGTGATACAGTCCAATGTATTTTGTCAATCTAGAGGATGCTAGTAAGTATGCAAACTTCAGAGTTCCGGCAATGGACAAAAGAGAGCAAAATAGAGTTGGAAATATTTGTTTTTGATGAAATAGTCAAAAGAGTTTGATTTCATCAATGGACAATGAAGATGCTTGTGGTTACAAGAAAGTAAGTGGGAGCATAATAATATTTCTAAAAACTTTGTGTGCTTGACACATTGTTGATTGGAAATAATATAAATTTCTTGACACGAATTAGGACTTCTTTGAAAATAGTTTATCTACGAGATAGAATTGCCTAAAAGGCTAAGCCAAAAATACATATTGACAAGATGCTAAAACAGTTTAGTATAAGAACGCCAAGGAGTGATTCTTGCAGAAGTCACATGGAAAGAGTTTTGCAAGACTCGGTGTCCCAAAACACTGATGAGCAAAATACATGATTGAGATTCCACACACTTTCGTGTTTGGATTAATCATGTATTCCATGGTATGTAAAACAAACAGATATGCCCGATACTCCCAAAGCTGTTGCGAGTATAGATTCCAAAGTGATCAAAGTACTGATCATGGGACAACAGTGAAAAATGTCATTAAGTACTAAAGTAGCACTGATGACATGTTTTCTCACAAGCAGAGATTATGAAGTGCTCGTTGTAAGTAATTACATCGATACAGTCTTCATCAATGCTCCATGCGATTTTCGATTTAAGTTAAGGGTTTTTTGTGTAATACACGATATGGTGGCGCGGTGTTTGGAAATCGTTCCAAACAGGTTACTGTGGCGAATTCTATAACAAAGGCTAAGTATGTTGCCGCTTTCAAAGCGACATAGAAGATGTTGAATCGTACAGTTCGTTCATGAACTTAGTATGGTTCCAAGATGGCTTTGGTCAATGGAACACTATTGAAGATAGTTGCTCCATAGCTCAGTTTGAGGAATCAAGGTTTGACCAGTGATTCACATATATACGAAGCCAAGTCCACACAAAATATGAATTTTGTGAAAGCGTGAAAACACGAGGATATGCAGAGATACACACGGAACTGAAGTTGTCAAATCTGTTGGACATCAGACTATACCACAAGCGAAGCATGTTTTACACTGGTATGCCATAGGTGTAAAGTGCATCAGCATTGACTAGATTATTGACTCTAGTGCAAGTGGGAGTCTGTAGGAGATATGCCCTAGAGGCAATAATAAATGTTAATATTTATCTCCATGTTTGTAATTATGTTTATGTTCCATGCTATAACTGCTATGGTTCTCGAGTCTACAATAACCACGAGGCTCGGAGGAAGACTCATATGCACGTGTGGAATAATAAACGGTAAAAAGTATTCCTAGTCTGGCCTCTAAGACTAGCTCAAGTGTTGCATGATGGTTCTGTTTTCCTGATCATGGGCATGACTATGCCGGCAACTTTGAGGGCATAATGTTAGGAGAACACTTGTGTTGAATCGACCCGAATTGATGTTATGCTATGAGATTCATTCGTCACAAGTTACTGGTTAATAACACAGATAAAGTTAACTTTTGCATAATTCCTTAGACCATGAGAGTGTCGAGTTTCTTCATGCTTGCTTCATGAACTTTGGGGTTTGTTAAACGTCATCCGTAAATGGGTGGCTATTACGGCGGCTTACGGGTTCATGGAAAAGTATGTCAAGGGATTCGATAGCTCAAGATTGGGATTTGCTCCTCCGACGATGGAGAGATATCTCTGGGCCCTCTCGGTGTTACGGTATCCATCATCGTCTGGCCAGACACGTTGTGATTTGATCACAGGGATGCCGGAACACGGAAACGAGAAAAGAGAACAAAACCGGTAACGAGGTAACTGGCATTGTGGACAAGTGTTGATCCACGGGGATGCCGATGATTCTCACCTCGGGTATTTGTAACATATCGCGAAGCAGCAGGAATAGCACACGGCAACTGGAGGTTCACTCGAATATTCATTCGTGTGGGTATAGGGGTCAATATGGGTGTCCACGGCTCCGATGTTGATCATTAATCGGAAAGAGTTCCGGTCATGTCTATACTTCACCGAAACTATAGGGTCACACGCTTAAGGATCATCTATCTACTGAATACTAGACAGGGAGTCTGAGAGAAAGTCACCGAAAAAGTTTCGGAGACAGCAGAAAAGTTCCGGAGAGAGAACACCGGAATAGTTTCGGTAAAACTGAAAAGTTGTTTCAGGGTATACCATTAAGTCAAATTGGTTGCGGCACACGCCTGGAAATTCTTGGAGGGTGCCAGAATTGTTCTGGGAACTTCTGGGATTATTCGGAGAAAAAAAACCGGAAATGTTCCGGAGCTGCCGGAACCTCTTTGTTTGCTTTTCGCAGATGAAAATCACTAATCCGGAATTTTTTCGGAACGCGTCCAAAATCATTTTAGTGGGTACTGGTATTATTCTAAGACCCACAGAATTTTTTTCGGATTTAACGGTCGCGGAAAAATGTTTCCGTGAATAGTGAAAGTGCTTTTTGGTTACTTTATGGAAAGCCACCTTTTAGGGCTTTTTTCAAAATGCTTCTAGAAGGACTTGGGGGCTAAGAAACCCCCCTTGGGGGGGGCATGAGGGGTGGCCGGCCACATGAGGGGCTCCTCCATGGAGCCCCACTTGCTCCATTACTTTCCTTTTATGCCCTTGTGGAGGACTCCATACATGGGCATTTTTGGGTTTTTGGAATGGCATCCCTACCCCTTAATGCTTCTAGAAGGACTTGGGGGCTAAGAAACCCCCCTTGGGGGGGGGGCATGAGGGGTGGCCGGCCACATGAGGGGCTCCTCCATGGAGCCCCACTTGATCCATTACTTTCCTTTTATGCCCTTGTGGAGGACTCCATACATGGGCATTTTTGGGTTTTTGGAATGGCATCCCTACCCGTTGGCTTTCCTATAAATAGAGGTGGAGAGGTACTCTCCACACTCACTCCTTTTCTCACATACAAGTGCCATGCATGATCTGGCTTCTTCTCTCCCTCCCTGCAAAATAGTTTTGTAGAGCCGGAAGGCTGTCTGGGTTTCGGCGGGAACTAGTTCTGGACGGCGAAGCCCTGCCGGATAGATGACACCGTATGTGTGCAACTCTGTAGAGAGATCGTAGTTTCGGTCTTAGTTCGAGAGTGACTCCCGAAGGGCTGTCCGAGTGACCGTCCGAGTTTCGAAGGTCCTCCCGAAGGGCTGTCCGAGGATCCGTCCGGTGGGACTATCTGAGGGACTGTCCCGAGGCCTCCCGAAGGGCTGCCAGGAGATCCGTCCGGTGAGCTGGCGAGGGAGTACATCCTCGCGGTTGGGAGGTTGTAAATCCTAGCTGCGGGGATCTGCACCGCCGATCGTCATCGACTCTACTTCCGCTGCGCTACGAGTCGGTAACGAAAAGATCAAACCTTGTATGCAGTCTCCATAGTGGTCCTGGGCTGGTGCGTAGGTCGAATTTTTTTTGTTTTCTGCTGCGTTCCCCTACAATAGGTACTACACATATTGAGGCTTTCGGTGATTCGTTATGAGTAGTGCAACAAATATCCAAGGGTTATCAATGTTTTGATGAATCACTTATAGTTTGTCTTGAGGTATGTCTAGATGAAAATTTTACCTTGGGTTGCTTTAATATTGCTCATTTATCTAGACATGACAATTGGAGAGTAAATGAGTTGGCACAACAAGCATCCGGCTACCATGTTGATCATGGTGTATTGCATATCTATCAATAGCCGATGCTTGGTCTCACCGACATAGGTAAGGCCGAACCGAAGCCCACCGCTTCGGCTACTAATAAATTTTTTATGCAGGTGAGAGCAAGGATTGGAGAAAGTTCATTCTTGATTATCTTCAAAATCCTAGCGAAAGGGTGAACAATATGGTTCGGAGGACGGCTTTGAGATATATATCTATGAAACATTATCACCGGATTGTTAATGTTGACAAGGTTTCACCCAAGTTTGCATTAAGAGTTCAAACAAGTAATGGCCGATATATATTTATTGCCCTAAGAACAGACGAAATGGCCATGGCCGGTGGAGTGTTGACATCGTCCTTAGAACAAGCTCCGTGCAAATTATTTTTCGGCACACAAGCTTTGTCGAAAAACAGGGGGGCATGTGTTGACACCAGATTTGGGCATGGTCAAAACTTGATTAAGATGGACTCAAATGGAAAATTTCTCAATACGAGAAAGTTTCGTATCGTCAAAATGAGAAACTTTGATGTTTGGGTCATCGGCATCCGATCTCATCTAAAAAGGGCCGAAACTATGTTCGAAGTACTAAGATTTTGGATCTCTAAGTACTGTTCGGCCAATTACACCTTCAAGACGGCCTCATATGAGAAAACTTTCTACATGAATTATCTTCATCTCGTCGAATAGGTTGATTCTGATATAAAAATCGTCCCAATCCGAGTTCGTATGCAAAAGTTAGAGGCAACACTCTACGGACCGGCCCTGAGTGAAAGGGTGATGCGAGGGACCAGACAGCCACCTAGGTGGTGTCTGATAGGGCACGTTAGTTATTCGGCCTTTGCCGGCGAAAAGCTTGACGGCCGAGTGAAAAGGTTGCCGGAGTGAAAAGCTTGCCGGCGTGAAGAGCTTGCCGACGTGAAAAGCTTGCCGGCATGAAATCTTGCCGGCCGAGTGAAAAGCTTGCCGGCGTGAAAAGCTTGCCGGCGTGGAAAGCTTGCCGGCATGAAACCTTGCCGGCCGAGTGAAAAGTTTTCCGGCCAAGTGAAAAGCTTGTCGGCGTGGAAAGCTTGCCGGTGTGAGATGCTTGCCGGCGTGAAAGCTTGCCGGCATGAAAACCTTGCCGGCGACCAGAAGCTGAAGATGGGCTGAAAAGATTATTTAGATAGCCTCGGATGAAAAAGTGTTCTACACGAAAGTTGTGCGTATCATTGAAACGGTCAACTTTGCTTTTGGATTCATCGCGATCCGAGGTAGTGTGTGACCTACAAAATCATGGCAAGGCACGGACAGCCCAGTTTATCACCTGCCGAATCTGACCTACAGTTAAAGATGGGCCCGTGAAATCATCAAGACGGCCTTGTATGAAGAATTGGCCAACGTTGAGTTATTCTCCTCGTCGAGGCGAACAAGTTTGATGTTTGGCTCGTCTCCATCCGAGTTAGTATGCGACTTCTACGACCAAAACAAGGTGCAGGGCAGGAATATTGGACAGATCTGAGTCAAATCCGAATTGGACTAGAATTAGGGCTTTTAGGACGTGAATTGATGTAATTTTTTTATAAGGAAAGACTAGTTAAGTCCTTTGCTTGTAGGGAAAGTCCAGCCGCCTCTTATATATGTTGGGGGTGACGGCCGATTGAACAACACACAATCGAACAAATCAATCTGCTACTTTTTCGTGTTCATCTACTTTTTATCTCTCTTCCTTGTATCTTTCTTCTCGTTCTTCGTTGTTTTTCAAGATTGCAGGGCAGCGAATCCACTGAGGCCCTAGGGGCGACCAGGTCGACCTAGGGCAGCCCATAGCCGACGCGCGCCCTCACAGGGTCCCTCCCGGACGTGTGGGGTTTCGGGTCTACAAAAGCGCCCGCCGGATTGCTTGCGTACTGCGCTTCCGGACGGGTCTCCTTCGACGTGAGTTGCGGTGCATCACCCCCGACGTCGATGGTACACGGTGACGTGTTCGTGTGCGAACAACCACCTCTAAGGCTGCCCAGCTCACCATCAGCTTCCTCCATAGATAGTTTCATATGCTAGGAGGATGATATCACAGATCATGCACTGAGGTACGAAGGCACTTTGATTCAAAGAATTATATCATTGAGAAGTGGCCGCGGGCGAGCGGGGCAGAGCATTTTTTTATATGAGAAGTGGCCGCGACCGCTCATATTTAAGGCCGCAACCGACGCGCCGCTTAAATTTTTTCAGGAGTTAAACTGGTTGAGGGTTCGGCTAGGTCCGGTTAACTATCAAAAGGATAATTTTTGAGGATTTGTACCCTTTTGAGGGTTCGTCTATAGTTGCCCTAAGGATGCTCTCCACGGGTAAAAAAAGGCTGACCTCCCAGTGCCACTTGTCCATACGTGCCAAGATTCGTTTTGAACTTGAGCTTATCTGAAGACTGAGGGTCAACAACAAGCGACAACAAAAGAGAAAATTGCAGGACAAACTACTAGTTGAAACTTTATACGCTTGGATGTGAGGACAAAGTACCAATTGACACTTCATACATTCTGGAAATATCTATTTTGTTACACCCTAAACTTCATAGTCCTAAACTCCATATATCTTATGAAGTTATTAGCATCCATACCAAGTATACAAACACATTGGTGGTACCTACCCCGGAAAAATGGTATATACAAACACATTATAAGATATCAGGGAAATGATGTAAAAAGTATTTGTTTGTTCATATTTATGTTGAAACCCATGTAACGAAAGATTTTTTTTTAACCTAAATACCCCAAAGTAAAAAAGATATAGATAATTTTCGAATAAATTATAGGTGTAACTCACACTAGAATTGTATTTGTAATGATAAAGGAAATTATATGAAAACATTGTTCCTTAGAGTTTTTTCGCCGTTAATGTTTTTAGCTACATCGAAAAATAGTGGTCCATATGATATGTTGAATAATGTACACAAAAAAAACTATAACATACATAAACAACTAGTTTAGTTGTAGCGCGATAAAGAAGTTCAGTATAAATAAACAGATGAGAGAAGTGAAGAAACTTCTAGAGATATATACTAAATTGTTGTATGAACTAAAGTTGTGGACTGGTAGCTGTGGCTGGCACCGGCCATTTGTTCACAGCAATTTGAGAAAAGGCTACCCACGGTTATGAAGCGGCAAGGCTGTTCAAACAAGCATGAGATCGGACTGTAATGATGCTCATCCACGATCCTATACTTTCTTCATCAACATGCGCTTCTATGCATTTCCCACTCACGCCATACCAACCCAAGCTCGCCATCACAGGATTGTTCTTTCAAGCTAAAAAGAATGGCACCGGCTCTTCCAAAGTGCCCACCGGTAGCTAAATTTTTCTGGAATCTCTGTCCAGTTTCAGGTTTACTTCTCCTTGATCATAATGCTCGTTTCTACCTCAGCGCTCTGTTCTTGTTTTGGATGAGGAATCTGAAACTCATTTCTCGATAAGCATGAAGTGCCAAGTATATGTAAACTCAAAAAATGGTCAACATTACCATATAAATGGAAATGAGTTTTGTACTGTAGGACACCTATCATATGCTTCTACATCCAATAGAATCACCTCACCCATGTCCTTCTCCTCAATTTATAATCGACAGTTTATCAGCAGTAGACATAGGAGTACTCATAGACTTGCAATTAACCATATTGACAGGTCAAGAACTCGCGCGAATACCTTTCTCGAGAGAGTGCAGGTCTTGAATGTTTGACTTCTATCCCAAGAAAGTAGTGAAGACTACCAAGGTCTTTTAAAAGTAAAATTCTTCTCAAGACTCCGTAGAAGTTGTGGCATAGCACCCTTCAGGATCTTGGTCGTGTCGATAAATGAATACATAGATAGTACAACACAGGGCATGGTAAAATAATTGACAGTAAAAGGTAGCTCTTAGTATTACAACAAGGTTTGATAATTTAAAGGAAAAAGTCAATTTTACTCCGTCGAACAATTCGCTTTGTCTGTTTTACACCCTAGACAAAATCATGGCCCAATTTACTACCCCAAACAATTCAAGATGGTGCAATATTAACAATATAAACACGAACGAAATATTAACAACTTGAAAATAACTAGGCACTACAACAGTGGAAATGCATCGTGCCCACCGATGCATCAGTTAGCAACAAACACATTCATGGCGGCGATCATAGATTCCACTGGAGGTTCGAGCAATTGTTGACACCGTTTATAGTACCTATTTTATGTGCCAATGACAACCTTATTCTCATCATAATTGTGTGTTATTACCTCTAACCTTGATGATTTCCACATGTAGTGTCGTTTGAGTGCTATGTTACAGAAACAAGTGAAAATACGACACAAAGGCTCATTTATCAGAAGGACAGATATGAAACCCGATTTCCAATACAAGAGAGGCCACCAATAGGCCCATGACACTTAGAAGATTCTCTGGACGTCCATGAAGCCCAACATGCAAGCCATATATGTGTAAGGCTTTCTAGAAGGTTTATCCTGAAGGGAAGTTCTATTCGCGCAGTCCAAAAACAAAACTTCATTGCAACGCATTTTCGGAGTTTAAGACGGTCTCAAATGAGAAAGGTCAGACTACAAAAGTTGCAGATCTCGCCGAGAGCTTTCCGGAACATATATGGATGACCTCGATCGGACTCCAGAGCTAGGAGAAAAGGCCCCACAAGGGGTACGGCACAGAGGAGTCCGAATTTTGGCAGATCTATGTTGAGTCGTCCGACGAGGAGGGCTACACGGATGAAACGGCGATGATGCAGACGGACCTTGCAGACGCGGAGTGTGCAGACGAGCATGTTCTAAATTTCATGGAATCGATCAAGGGTCATCGAGTGCTCAATTGGAATAGTTCACGGGGCCATTAGACGCTGGTGGACGACTACATTGCCTCCGATGCCCTCTTTGCTGACAATTTTCGTCGGCGCTTTCAGATGCGAAAAAATATCTTCGATCGCCTCTACCTTGGCAGATAGTCCTTCGATGACTACTTCATCTTGAAGAAGGATGCCGTAGGAAGAATTGGATTCTCTGCTTACCAGAAGTGCACAACCGTATTGCGGATGCTTGCATATGGCACGGCCGCAGATTCGTGGGACGAACACCTTCGGATGTGTGAGAGCACATGCGAAGATGCCACGGTCAGATTTGCTACTGCCGTGGTCGAGGTGTTTGGACCTCAGTACTTGAGAGAACCTACTGCCGCAGACACCGAGAGGCTCTTGGCAATGTTCGTGTTAGAATAAATCCAAGACGCACCGTCGATCTACCGAGGACCAAGCAATCACACGAGGTACGACACCGAGATTTGTTAACGAGGTTCACCGATATGGCTACAGGCTAGATCCCCGGGGGCTGACTACGGGCGCTCCTCCCCTTGATACCGCTACAATACCACACCCCTGCCGCCCGGGCGCCGGCACACGCCGCCGGCTCCCCGCGTGCCTGTGCTATTATGTTGGCATAGGTTACATCGTGTGTCTACCCCCTCATATATAAGAGGCTTAGGACACAAGTGTCCTATTAGGACACGACTCCATATCCTATCTACACACGGTACGACTCCAAGTCCAACTATAACCTACCTTGTACAATAATATTCGACACAACTCTAACAAACTCCACCTTGGAGAATATTCTCCACCACATTGGATTCATCCATGCATCGAACCTCCATGTACATTGGACCTGAGATATACCATGAGCACCGCTGCTACTCCCAGATTCCATGTGACTCCACCTGCAACTGTTGTCCCTTCTCGTCTTCTTCACAGTCAACACCCGAGCAAATTTAAGTTCCTCTTTACTCTACCTTGTGCTCCCAACTCTTAGTGTACCCGTTCAACATCATCACACACCGACCACTGTCTGCGTGAAAGTGAACAACTCACATATTGGACGACACATATAAGAATTACCCGAACTCAACGCCATCGCTCTCCTTGACCGCCTGTCTGAAACTTGAAGGAATTTCACCGTCACCCTGTGTCACCTTGAGTCAAATTCACAGTTGTCTCACCCTTTTTTCTCGGATAGTCTCTGACTTGTCCCATAGCTATAGCACTCCGCCTCCTTCTGTCTTGTCATCCACACTTTGCCATGTGCACTGAACACCACAGAATATACGGCCATGTACTCTCTCAGCTTTTGACATTAAGACTTTCCGCCACTTTCGCAGATTTTCCATGGTCAACTCCTGTCCATCAAATAGCACCAATAGACCCAGTCACCAACTTGAATCTGGTACTCGTCAACACTGCTTCAGCACCCCTCTGCACACTTTGTCTGACACATGTCTGACTATTAGTGCCTTGGTCTGTCGCTGTGTCCCGTGCTTTACCGCACGCCTCACCGCTATCACCGCGTCGAGCCTCTACTGTCCTGGTCGAGTCTTCCGGGTAGCTAGCCCACACTGTCTCAACCCCCACTGCAGAGAACCACCGATCATCACCAACCGATGCCGAGTATCACGTCACAATCAGACCATTGGGCCCTAGTCCGATCCACGTGTCTCTCGCTATCCCGCTGAAATATGCTTCGATTCTCCGACATCTTACACCGTAGCCCCTCCATCAGCACAGAGTGAAGTCTTCCGCTAGACTCCAGCTCCACATTCAACATGACTCCATGGTGGTTGTACGTGCCACCCCGCGCCCCGTCGATATCAAGCTCTCTCATGTGTACACTGCCTTGAATCAAACCTGCGCCATAGTCTTGTCAGAGCCACACAAGCCCTCAGGCCTGCACCACGTGTTTCCACGCCCCAGAAGTCGGCTACCATCAGCATCACGCTCCTATGTCGTTGTCGCTGAAATCACCGCCGTCTTCTGCTTTGACCAACATCCCTGTCGATCCATCAAACTGTCCAATCCGACCCAGCCGAAATTATCCGACTGCAACCATGCTTCACCCTGCGTCTTGTCCGCCCGCTCATCTTCCTGCATTGCTTGACGCCCTGTGTATGCATGATCCTGCCACGACACGCTCCAGACTCGTCTGAGCCTTATGCGTCAATCCTTGTTACACACACCAAGTCCTCAGCAAACCTGACCCAAAGAAACAACTTATCCGTTCAGAACTTGACCTTTGATGGATCCCTCCTGTACACAGTTTTTCTTTGCTATACTGGTAGCTTCTTCACGTACTCAACAAGGCTCCACTTTTCCTTTAACAAATCTCAAACGTGCATGTCTACACGTCGTCACGTCCCAGCGGCCAGCACTTTCCTGCGGCTGCCTCTGCACAACGCCAGCTCCTGCCTGGAGACCTCCGCACGCGGGGTATACGTCGCCGGCCGCCGAGCCGCTTCCGATCAGATTCAATCTGGTCTGCTGACTGCTGCGTACACGCAACAGCCGCCCGGCCGGACTCAATCTGCCGCGTACCCGCGTACCACGCGCCACCAGCCTGCTGCACGCTATCTCGCCGATTCCGATTGCTTCCATGGACCAATCACGATCATATCACCGCCAGTCGTTTCGCTGGTTTCTTGCCCAACGCGACAATTTCTGCACCTTTGCGCAGTCTCAATTATCAACCTCTGAACGTACCGAAATCTCGAGCGGACTCCACGCAGCTTCGATCTTCTCTGGTCCTCCTCTAGATCATCCATCCACAGCCTCCAAATAACCTAGCTCATGATACCATTTGTTAGAATAAATCCGAGACGCACCGTCGATCTACCGAGGACCAAGCAATCACATGAGGTACGACGCCGAGATTTGTTAACGAAGTTCACCGATATGGCTACATCCCCGGGGACCTGACAACGGGCGCTCCTTCACTTGACACCGCTACAATACCGCACCCCGGCCGCCCGGGCGCCGGCACACGCCGCCGGCTCCCTGCGTGTCTGTGCTATTATGTTGGCATAAATTACATTGTGTGCCTACCCCCTCATATATAAGAGGCTTAGGATACAAGTATCCTATTAGGACACGACTCCATATCCTATCTACACACCGTACGACTCCAAGTCCATCTGTAACATACCTTGTACAATAATATTCGACACAACTCTAACAGTTCGAAGCAAGAGGCTGGACAGGTTTGTTCGAATCTCTTGACTGCATGCATTGGAGATGGAAGAACTGTCCAAAAGCTCTACGAGGGCAATATCAGAGCCATGTGAAGAAGCCCACCATCATTCTTGAAGCAGTTGCATCACATGATCTCTGGATTTGGCACGCTTTCATTGGCATGCCCGGTTCTCACAATGACAACAATGTGCTGCAGTGTTCTCCATTGTTTGCTAGGCTGACCGAGGGGAAAGCTCCTCCTTGCAACTATATTGTCAATGAGCATGAATACAAAATGAGCTACTATCTAGTTGACCACATCTATCCTCTATGGGCTACCTTTGTCAAGACCATCTCTGAGCCAGTTGGTCAAAAAAGGTCTCACTTTGCCCAAAGCTAAGAAGGATCTAGAAAGGATGTGGAGAGAGCATTTGGAGTGCTCCAGATCCGTTTTGCAGTTGTTCAAGGAACTATTAAACAATGTGATCCAGAAGCCTTGTGAGAGGTGATGACATGTTGTGTGATCATGCACAATATGACCGTGGAGGATGAGGGTGAAGATGCCGTCACAGCTCTTGAATTTGAGAACATGAGCGATCCTATCCAACTGCCAGATCAAAATCGTGCTACGTTTGATGAGTTCGTTCAAATGCATCAACAAATTCGGCATCGAGCAACTCATGAACAACTCAAGGAAGAATTGATTGAGCATATTTGGACGGTTTAAGGGGACAACTACTTTAATTTAAAAACTTTGTTGAACTATAATATTTAAAATAGAACTACTTTAGTATTTGAACATTTTCAACCATCTACGATTTGACATGCGGTTATTTTGAGCTTGCGGACGTCAAGAAAAAAAGACACGAAAGTTTGGGCGGCAGTATCCATGGTCTGGTCCCACCAATCCACAGACTGATATGATGTCTGTGTTTTTTAGGCAAACATGCTTTATTATTCAGACAGACGCCACGGTTACAGGACGAAGTTAAGGTTGCCAGGTAGCCCTAGCCAGAGACGGCGGCCGCTCCGTAGCCCTAATGCATGTTTCACAAGACGATGATGTCTGATGCCCTGAGGCCCACAAGATAGATTCAAAAGAGTTATAGCTAGAAGCCCATTTCTTCCGGATGCGATGTTTCCTAGCTTAAAGTTTGGGTAAACGTTTGCGCCCGGCAGGCCGGCCGAAACGCTGCGCCGGTCACATGCGCGCCATCGGATCGCGCTGCGATTTATGAGGACGCTAGGGTGGCACGCGGACTGTTTTGGCCCACACA
The DNA here is from genome assembly GCA_039707655.1 of Elymus sibiricus. Classification (NCBI taxonomy): domain Eukaryota; kingdom Viridiplantae; phylum Streptophyta; class Magnoliopsida; order Poales; family Poaceae; genus Elymus; species Elymus sibiricus. Next base: position 52,205,496 of record CM077668.1, read on the forward strand.
CCACTTTAATCTCCTACCTTATCCTCTCACGGGACCTTTCTCTTCTCACCCGCTTCTTGTGTCTTCCTTCTTTTCTCTCGCTTTCCCTTTCTCTCTCTCCATTGCTCCATGTGGACAGAAACACGAGGGGCAGTCGGGGGCGTCGGCGGCGGGGGTTGCTGCTGCTGCCACTGCAAGCTTTTAGTCCCGTATTCCCTCCCCTCCTTGCTCCTACGTCCAGATCAGGGGGTGAGTGGAGACAGCTCTGGCTGCGCGCGCGACCTGCTCAGCAACCAGATGCGCTGTGGGCGGAGGCTCCGGTGAGCACGGCGGCGTGCTGGAACTGCACGGCGGGGAGCGCGCACTAGTAGAAAACAGACCTTTCGTCCGCCCCTTTAGTCCCGGTTTGATTACGGCCCGGGACTACTGTGACCTTTAGTCGGGGGCACGGGCATCATTAGTCTTGGTTCATTTTCTACCTATAGTCCTGGTTTGTAGGGGTGGTGGCATGCTGGTGTCAGGCTGGGGCCCATGAGCCCCTTTAGTCCCGGTTTGTATCACAAACCCGGACTAGAGGTGGACCCTATAGTCCCGGTTTGTGATACAAACCGGGACTAAAGGGGTGGTGTCAGGCTGGGGCCCCACGAGCCCCTTTAGTCCCGGTTTGTATCACAAACCGAGACTAACCCTATAGTCTCGGTTTGTGATACAAACCGGGACTAAAGACGTCCCTATATAAACCCTTCGTCCAGCCCGAGCCCATTCTCTCTGTTTTCCCCTTTCTCTCCTCTATTCTTCCCCTTGCTCTCGAGCTCATCCTCCATTTTTGCCAAAGATTTGAAGGCACCCCATCTATCCAAGTGTTCACAAAGGTTAGCAACTTTGTCCTTTCATCTCTCATTGCTAGATTAGCTCGTGCAATGCTCTATAAGTATAGTGATTTGTGGGTTCTAGTTTGGGAGTAATTATGTGGGAGTTTATTTGATTTATATGCAATTTGAGCTCAAATTAACTTCTTGGTTTGCATATGTGTAGGTGTGGTTTACTTAGTGCCTTCCCGTCCCCGTCCTAACCACCGTCGATCGCCCGCACCGTCCCGTCGCCGGCACCACACCTTGGTGAGCCTCTTGTTCTTATCCTTTTTATAAAAAAAATCTTATTTGTATGATTTAGATAGTTAATTGTACAATTTTCTTACATGTATGATTGTTTGTTATACATAGTACCATGACTTTGATATCCGTCCCCGTCGGCCCTCGTCCGGTTTATGATTCGGATGTGGTATATATATTCTCTTTTATAACTATTTGTTGCATTTCACGTTTATGACAATTATGCCCATCAAGTTGACATAGATATTTTTATCTAGGAGGTATGTGAACCGGAAATTGCAACCGACCCTCTTGTCGAGAAGTTAAATTTGGTTGAAAAAGAAAATGAATATTTGAAAGAAAAATTAAAAATAATTGAAGAAGAGAAGATGAAATTGGAGTTGTATGTTGCCGATGTCGTCGATGATCACAAGATCAAGATGGATGCAATGCGCTTGAAGATTAAAAAGATTAGAAACTATGCCGTTAATAAAGAGGCTTGGTATCATTATGCTGTTGGATCAATTATTACCTTAGTTGCGATTTTGATCGCATTTGTTGTTGCATTTAAATGCTTTAGCTAGATAGTTTTATGTTGTTTTATGAGAATAAGTGTGTATGAACTTTATGTATGAACTTGTATTAATTTGGTCTTTTCGGTGTTGTGTAATGAAGATGAGTCGGCAATGGATGTACGATGACCGACACTCTCCCCAGTTCATTAATGGCGTGCATAGTTTTCTGCGTGCGGCTGACGCAAACATGCGGAATAGTTTTATGTGTTGTCCATGTGGTGTCTGTAAGAATTATAGGAATTACTCTAGCTCAAAAGTCATTCACGTCCACCTGTTTACGTCCGGTTTCATGTCCGGATATAACTGTTGGACCAAGCACGGAGAAAGAGGGGTTCTAATTAAAGAGAATGAATAAGAAGAGGATGATGACAACTATGCTGGGTTCCTGAATACGATGGTACTACAATGGGGGAAGAGAATGAAGAAGAAGAAGCTGAAGAAGAGGCATCAGATGAGCCCGCTGATGATTTTGGTCGGGCCATTGCTGATGCAAAGAGAAACTGCGAAAGTGAAAAGGAGAAGTTGAAGTTGCAGCGCATGTTAGAGGATCACAAAAAATTATTGTACCCAAATTGCGAAGATGACAAGAAAAGGCTGGGTACCACACTGGAATTGCTGCAATGGAAGGCAGAGAATGGTGTAGCTGACAAGGGATTTGAAAAGTTGCTGAAAATGTTAAAGAAGATGCTTCCAAAGGACAACGAATTGCCCGACAGCACGTACGAAGCAAAGAAGGCTGTCTGCCCTCTAGGATTAGAGGTGCAGAAGATACATGCATGCCCTAATGACTGCATCCTCTACCGCGGTGAGGAGTACGAGAATCTGAATGCATGCCCGGTATGCGGTGCATTGCGCTATAAGATCAGCCGCGATGACCCTGGTGATGATGTTGAGGGCGAGCGCCCCAGGAATAGGATTCCTGCCAAGGTGATGTGGTATGCTCCTATAATACCACGGTTGAAACATTTGTTCCAAAACAGAACATGCCAAGTTGATGCGATGGCACAAAGAAGACCGTAAGAAAGACGGGAAGTTGAGAGTACCCGCTGACGGGTCGCAGTGGAGAAAAATCGAGAGAAAGTGGCGGGACTTTGCAGATGACGCAAGGAACGTATGATTTGGTTTAAGTGCAGATGGCATTAATCCTTTTGAGGAGCAGAGCAGCAATCATAGCACCTAGCCTGTGACTCTATGTATCTATAACCTTCCTCCTTGATTGTGCATGAAGCGGAAGTTCATTATGATGCCAGTGCTCATCCAAGGCCCCAAGCAACCCGGCAACGACATTGATGTGTACCTAAGGCCATTAGTTGAAGAACTTTTACAGCTATGGGAGATAAAAGGTGTACGTGTGTGGGATGAGCACAAACATCAGGAATTTGACCTACGAGCGTTGCTGTTTGTAACCATCAATGATTGGCCTGCTCTTAGCAACCTTTCAGGACAGACAAACAAGGGATACCACGCATGCACGCACTGTTTAGATGAGACCGAAAGTATATATTTGGATAAATGTAAGAAGAATGTGTAGCTGGGACATCGTCGATTTCTTCCGATCAAGCATCTCTTAAGAAAGAAAGGCAAGCATTTCAAAGGTGAGGCTGATCACCGGAAGAAGCCTCGCCACCGTACTGGTGATGATATACTTGATATGGTCAAGGATTTAAAAGTAATCTTTGGAAAGGGTCCTGGCGGACAATCTGTTTCGAATGACGCTGACGGACACGCACCCATGTGGAAGAAGAAATCTATATTTTGGGACCTACCCTATTGGAAAGACCTAGAGGTCCGCTCTGCAATCGACGTGATGCACGTGACGAAGAATCTTTGCGTGAACCTGCTAGGCTTCTTGGGCGTGTATGGGAAGACAAAAGATACACCGGAGGCACGGGAGGACCAGCAACGTATGCACCGAAAAGACGGCATGCATCCAAAGCAGTATCAAGGTCCTGCCAGCTACGCTCTTACCAAAGAAGAGAAGGAAATCTTCTTTGAATGCCTGCTCAGTATGAAGGTCCCGTCTGGCTTCTCGTCGAATATAAAGGGAATAATAAATATGGCAGAGAAAAAGTTCCAGAACCTAAAGTCTCATGACTGCCACGTGATTATGACGCAATTGCTTCCGGTTGCATTGAGGGGGCTTCTACCGGACAACGTTCGATTAGCCATTGTGAAGGTATGGGCATTCCTCAATGCAATCTCTCAGAAGGTAATCGATCCAGAAATCCTACCAAGGTTACAGAATGATTTGGTGCAATGTCTTGTCAGTTTCGAGTTGGTGTTCCCACCATCCTTCTTCAATATCATGACGCACGTCCTAGTTCACCTACTCGATGAGATTGCCATTCTGGGTCCTGTATTTCTACACAATATGTTCCCCTTTTAGAGGTTCATGGGAGTCTTAAAGAAATATGTTCATAACCGTGCTAGGCCAGAAGGAAGCATCTCCAAGGGCCATGAAACAGAGGAGGTCATTGAGTTTTGTGTTGACTTTATTCCTGACCTTAAGCCGATTGGTGTTCCCGAATCGCGGCATGAGGGCAGACTGGGTGGAAAAGACACGCTAGGAAAGGATTCAGTAATATGTATGGACAGGCATTCTTGGGCGCAAGCACACTACACAGTTCTACAAAATTCCAGCTTGGTGGCTCCGTATATCGAGGAACACCTGGATAGTGTACGCTCCAAGAACCCGGAGCAGTCTGAGCCCTGGATCAAACGTACACACATGGCGTCATTCGGCGGTTGGTTGCAAATTGGTCTCATGCATGACGACACTGTTGGAGATGAGCTGTACTTGCTGGCCAAGTCACCATCTTCGACTATATCAACTTTCAAAGGGTACGAGATAAATGGGAATACATTTTACACGATCGCCCAAGATAAAAAGAGCACCAACCAAAACAGTGGTGTCCACTTTGATGCAGCAAACACCAATAGGCCAAAGGACACATATTATGGTTACATAGAGGAGATATGGGAACTTGACTATGGACGTGATTTGAAGGTCCCTTTGTTTCGGTGCAAATGGGTCAATCTGACTGGAGGCGGGGTAAAGGAAGACCCGCGGTACGGAATGACAACAGTGGATCTCAACAATCTTGGGTACACAGACGAACCATTCGTCCTAGCCAATGATGTGGCGCAGGTTTTCTATGTGAAGGACATGTCTACCAAGCCGAGAAAAAGAAAAGATAAGGAAGCGAAGATATCATACGATGAGCCAAAGCGCCACATAGTTCTTTCAGGGAAAAGAAACATCGTGGGAGTGGAGGACAAGACAGACATGTCAGAAGATTATGAAAAGTTTCATGAAATTTCTCCCTTCACAGTGAAGACTGACCCAAGCATCCTGTTAAATGATAAAGATTGTCCATGGTTACGGCGCAAATGGACACATGCGAAGAAAAAGTTTTATACCCCAATATCCCACTCTGGGATGTGACCGGCTTCACCGTCATCACTTTCTTCTCTAGTGAGTTTCCGGACTTATCTGGAAAGTCCCACTTCGGACAAACCGGAGGGAATCTTTGTAATAGTTAGGGTATATATATATGTGTTTTGGCATTTGAAACGCGAAGGAACGCTATTTTTCATGCATTTATTGATTTTTTTTAGCTAAATGACCCTGAAATTGAAAAGCACTACAAATGAACTCTGAAAAGGTTGAAACTTGTCATGGTATCATCATTTCACCCACATAGCATGTGCTAAAAAGTTGAGAGAGTTACGGCAAAAACTGGATGCACTTCGTGTACAAACTGGACAATCTCTTTCGAAGTATGAGGGTTTTGGACGAAAAATCATCTGTTACAAAGGTATTTTATTTTTTTAAACTTATTTTAACTCCAGACTTTTTGTGCATTCCGTATGCACCATTCAAAGCCACGTCATCAATTTTCAACCCTTTCTGACTTCATTTGCTATTTTTCATACATTTATTGATTTTTTTGAGCTAAATGACCCTGAAATTGAAAAGCACTACAAATGAACTCTGAAAAGGTTGAAACTTGGCATGGTATCATCATTTCACCCACATAGCATGTGCTTAAAAGTTGAGAGGGTTACGGCAAAAACTGGATGCACTTCGTGTACAAACTGGACAATCTCTTTCGAAGTATCACGGTTTCGGACGAAAACTCATCTGTTACAAAGGCATTTTCATTTTTTTAAACTTACTTTAACTCCAGACTTTTTGTGCATTCAACATGCACCATTCAAAGCCACATCATAAATTTTCAACTCTTTCTGACTTCATTCGCTATTTTTCATGCATTTAATGATTTTTTTGAGCTATAAAACTAAAAGAGCTAAACAGAATCTGTTTTTGATTAAAACACCTATTTAAATAACCTAAAAATTACCAAATTGAACATACTGATAAAACACACTAATATTAAACAGCAGGAAAAAGAATCACTCAAAAATCTATTTTTAAAGTAAAGTTATTCACAAACTAGTGATTCACACAAATTTCAAAAAAAAAACTGGAAAAGACCTTTAGTTCCGGTTGGAGCCACCACCCGGGACTAAAACATTTGCAAAAAATAAAAAAATGCCCGCTTACTAGGCCACCACGGCCTGCATACGACTAGAAACCCAACTTTATATGGGCCAGGATGCAGGCCCGCAGGACAAGTAGGCCCAACAGGGCAGAGAGGAACGTTAGGCATATACTGCCTGCTTTAGAGAGGAGCTCGAGACGGTTATCACAGCGGGGCTTATAAACATGTGCGAATGCCTCTCGCTTGGCAAGGTGGGACTAAACTTCTACCACGCCAGGACCAACCCTTTAGTCCCGGTTGGTGGCTCCAACCGGGACTAAAGGCCCCCCTTTAGTCCCGGTGCGAGCCACCAACCGGGACTAAAGGTCTGAGTTTCCCGCCGCTCGGCCTGGTGAAATTCACCTTTAGTCCCGGTTGGTGGCTCGCACCGGAACTAAAGGTAGGCCTTTAGTCCCGGTTGGAGCCACCAACCGGGACTAAAGGTCCAGGTATATATATTAACCGCCCCGACCCTTCTTCCTCCCCAATCTTCTTTCTCTTCGCGCCTCTGCCCCGACGCCGAACCACCGCCACGCCGCCGCCACGCTGCCGCGACGCCCTGCCCCGAGCCATCCCCGAGCTCGCTGACCATCGCCGGACCTTCTCGCCGTCCTCCCCGAGCATCGCCGCCCCCGAGCCCGCTCTTCGTCGCCGCCCCCGATCGAGCCCCGTCCTCGTCGTCGCCGCCCCACGATGAGCACTTTCCCCCTCCTCCCCCTCTTCCCAAAATTGATGGATGGATTCATGGATGGATGGATGGATTCATGGATGGATGGCAGTAGGTGAACCCTAGTTCATCACTTTGTTTGAAATTTTGTGATGTTAAATTTGTTTAGTATGGATATGAGGTAGTAATAGAGGTGTGTTGATGAATGTATGGATAGATTGTATGGATATGTTGTAGTTAATTTTTTTAATTTGTATGGATGAATAAATTTTTTTGTTGTATATGTACGGATATATGGAAATTTGATGAATGAATGTATGTGTATGTATGGATATATGGATATGCATGTGATGAATTGATATATATATATATATATACATATGTATATATATATATATATATATACATATGTATATATATATATATATATATATACATATATATATATATATATATATAGGAAAATGACTATATACTCCTGGGAGTACGTACTCCTGCGCATCATATACCACATAAATGAATTGTTTATACCTCTTTATCATTTTTAATATACTTCATTAACAATTACTAGATGCCCCAAAATGAGTTTCATTAAAAATTATATTTTAAACCACATATTATATTTTATTTAGAAGTAAACTGCATTTTTTGTACGTAAAAAAGGTATACTGCATAAAAAAAGGGTTTCGACGATATTTTTTCGCAAAACTTGCATTGAGGTATATTAAAATAATTAACAAGGTATATTGAGAATGATAAAGAGGTATAATATGCTTATTTAAGAGGTATATTTGAATGTGGGAGTACATACTCCCAGGAGTACAGAAGAGGTGTCCTATATATATATATATATATATATATATATATATATATATATATATATATATATATATAGGTTGCCCGGCCCCGACGCCCTGCCCCGATCCCCTCCTGGCTTGCTCGTATTGGAAGTAATGCTCTGTATGTAGATGAACGGTGGAATTTGCATAGATTGTTTTTTTTCACTAGCTAGTTTTTTTCTTCTGTTTTTTAGTTTTTTATACTTTTAATGTTGTATCATGTATAGTATAGAAAAAATTTGCATAGAAAAAAGTTGACCATGTATTAAAAATATTTTAATGTTGTATCTTAAAAATATTGATCAAAAACATGTTAATATCTTATTTGGAAAATGTTAATATCTTAATGTTGTATTTGCAAAAGTTTGTCATGTATTTGCAAAATCAAGTGAACAAGAATTACAAAAATCATAATCAAGCATTTAAAAAATGTTAAATTTGCATAGAAACATTTTTGGCATCGACGATGCCCGGCCCGCATCCTCGTTGTCGACTCGGTGGCGACAACCTGCTTGAGAGGCGCCATGTCCGGGACTGGGCTCCGCCGGGCTGGCACTGGGAGGTGCTACCTTCCGGGGCGCGCAGCTTGGTGAGGAACCGGGCTCCCATCGTCGACCCGGAGCTTCTTTGGTGGCGGTCGCGTGGGCCACTATCGGTGCGGAGGCAGCCGGCCCCCGAGGAGGTGGTACGTCGCCGTGTCAGGGAGGAGGACAAGCACGTCCGTCGCTACATGGTTGCGTTGAACGTCAGGTTCTCCAATACCTGGCAGGTTCTTCAGGGATCTCACCCGAGCTATGATCCTGTGATGGTTCCTTCTCTTTGGGTGTCCACCGCCCGCGCGTCAGGAACCGCGAGTCAACTGGATTATTCGATAGTATTCGATCTGTATTAGCTAGTGATGTTATATGATAATATTCAAGATGTATTAGTGATAATACTCGAGATGTATTCGAGATTATATTCGATAATATTCGATGATGCATTAGTGATAATATTCGAGATGTATTCGAGATAATATTCGAGATGTATTCGTGATAATATTCGAGATGTATTCGAGATTATATTCGATAATATTCGATGATGCATTAACTGGATTATTATTCGAGATGTATTAGTGATAATATTCGAGATGTATTCGATATTATATTCGATAATATTCGATGATGCATTAATTGGATTATTCGAGATGTATTAGTGATATTATTCGAGATGCATTCTAATTTGAATACTAAATTGTTTTATCTTTCTTCTGGATTAATTAAGCTATGGACGCTAGCGGCAGAGACGACCATGATCAAGAGCATATCATGTTCGACATGATCCGAAACCCAGCGGGTGAACCTGAAGATGACGGCTCACAATATCTGAACAATTCCGGAGAGGGAATATTTGAGGAAGAACCAACAGACGAAGGCCACACAAACAATGATGGCGAAGGCAATGATCTTCAATTAACAAAGACCGGCGAGGTAGATATAAGGCCTCTGGTGATCATTACATGTATTAATTGATTTGTATATATATATATATATATATATATATATATATATATATATATATATATATATATTAACGAATCTTTCTTGTTTTAGCCCTCCGGATCGAGCAAATCTTCTACAAGCAGGGCAGTACGAGGCCCGGCCAAAAAGTTGCAGGCTGGCATAAAGTACAACATCGATGAGATCAAACCAAATGGCGAACCGCTTGCTCCTAAAAAGAATGCGGACAAATTTACTCGTCAGTGCGGAGTTATTGTCAGGGACCAAATCCTGATCTCCGTTCAAGAATGAAATAAGCCATAGGGAGATCGAGGAGTTAGTTTTGTCGACGAAACAACAAAAGATCTACTTTGGGAAACGCTCATGTCACATTTCACCGTACCAGAGCATTTAACAGATGCAGAACGGGAGAAAGTCAAGAAGAGTGCTCTTCAGAAGATGGCCACACAATTCCGCAACCACAAGAAAAGATTATGGGCCTGGTACGTCGACACAGGAAAGCAGACTCCAGAATTCACTGGAGCACTGGAGAAGGCAAAAGATCACTGGGACTTATTTGTGGAGTTCAAGGAATCGGAAGCAGCTAAGGAACGGTCGAGGAAAAACAAGATCAATGCTGAGAAGAAACAGTTTCACCATGTTCTGGGGCCAGGTGGCTACAAGACTGGTCGGCCTAAGTGGGATGAATCTGAGGAAAAGATGATTGCCGCAGGGGTCACTCCAAAAACATTGGGTTGGCCCGACAGGTGCAGGACTTGGTTTTATGCGCATGGGGAAAAGTTGGACCCAAAGACAGGGGAGATTATTGAGCAGGCAAGTCTTAAAGAAGCCTCAGACGCTTTACTTGATGCAATAGAAGCGGCTCGAACGGGGGTGTTCCAGCCCGAGAGAGAGAACGACGAGCTTACACGCGCCCTCGGGAATCCTGAACACCCGGGACGAACACGAGGCAAAGGCGTTGTTCCGTGGGTTGAGGGGTTTGCGGACTGGAACCTCAGTTACAGAAGCCGTGCGAGAAAGAAGAAGCAGGAGGAAGACAAGAAGAAGCAGGATGCAGACCGGTTTCAACAGCTAGAAGCAAAGCACGCGGAGTTCGAACGCGCTTTCATGCGGCAGCAGGAGCAGATCGACACACTTAGCCTGGAAAGGGCGTCTCAGCGGCAGCAGCAAGCAGATCCAGCTTTGGATAGCACCGTCCCATCTATGCCGAAAAGCGGCGTGGGTTCCACGGGGGTCCCGGCCGATGATGCACTGCTGGCTCGCTACCCCGTGGATGATATCGAAGAGACAACAAGTTGTGAGCTACATCTTCCACTGAAGAACATATCCATGAAGGTGGCGGATGGCTATGCTTTACCAAATCCCCCTGAAGCAACCTTCCACGGCAATCCGATTCCACCTGGCTATGCTCGTGTCAGGGTGGATTAAGTTCTGTCGGCATATGACTCACTACAACTTGACTTTCCTGGAGGTCAAGGGGAGCAGACACTGGGAGAAGTGATACGTGGTATCATTGTATGGAGAAAGGATTGCATCGTCTTTCCAAACTCGACGCCAAGGGCACCGACTCCTCCTCCAAGTCCGCCGCGTCAGCCGACTCCAACCCACCTCGAGACGGAGCGCAGCGCGAGTCCGCCACCATATCGATCTCCGCCGCGTCAGCCGAATCCACCCCACCTCGAGACGGAGCGCAGCACGAGTACGCGATATCGATCTCCGCCGCGTGGGCCGACTCCAAAGCGGAAGAGAGCACCAAAGAAGAAACCCGAGCCTCCTGCCAAAAAGAAGTTGGCTTACGAGATGACTGAGGACGAAACCAAAGCCCAAGTGGCTTCCGAATTGCAGGCCCATTTTGCACCGAAACCGCCCCCGCCGCCAAAGGAGAAAATACCTGAGAAAGTCGTACAACACTTTCTGGATAATGCTAAACCGGCTGTGGAGAAAAGGCAATCAGACTATGAACGCTCTATTAGCAAGTCATATTATCAACAAAAAAAGCAGCAGTCGAGCCTTACAGGTAGTAATAAAAGCGGGAAAACTGTTCCCCAGCTCGGAGAACAGGTAGTGCAATCGATCCCCCCGCTCAAGGTGAGTACCGATAAGGCGGTAACCGACGCTGAAAGAGAGATGGCTAGAGAGATGGGTGTCACTGTTGAACAACTCCTAGGCAACGAGGAATTTCCCACGATGGATCCGAAGGAACTAGCTTGGAAATATGTCCCCGGGAAGCCTCTGGTCAGGCCTGACGAGGAGGAGCTTCTACCAACGCAAATGCGCAAATTGCATCAGTGGTACCTGAGAGAAGTAAATGCCGGGCGAGAGAGCCTCATGGTGAAAGTCAAGCCAGAGCATTACTTCCATGGAAATGCTGTGTGGATTGAAATTCCAGAATTTTTTCAGTTATTCAATCAAGACGCACTCGACAAATCTCTCATCAGTTGCTATTGTCTGTAAGTGATTCTTTCTGTAATTTAAGTCTCTAGCTCAGCTCGTTCATTGCCTGTAATTATCCTCACTATATTCTTTTGTGTGGTATTATATATGCAGAATGAAGATTTTTGAAATGAACGGAAATGGAGTCTATGGCATTGGGTTCATTGACCCAAATACCGTTTATGAAACTGTGTTAAATAACTACCCACAAGACACAGCGAATAGCTTGCTAAGGTTTTTGAAGGACCTAAATACCAGACCAGAAATACTTTTTCCTTACAACTTCAGGTGAGTGTTACTGTCTTGTACTACAAATTCTATTTTTGCTTACTCGATGTTAAGGGTAGTTGATGAGTTATGCATGCCCGCTTATACAAACGTGTGCGCAGATTCCACTGGATCTTGCTAATCATTAGAGTTGACGAGGGAACTGTTGAAATACTGGACTCACTAGGTAAAGACCCTGAAGAATACAGAAGCCTGAAGTTGATGCTCGACAGGTAATTTCAATCATTATCGCACTATGTCGGCCTCTTTAGTTCATTTCCTGATATCAAGTAATTAATAACTCCTTTTTTCATTTTCTTTGCCGGGCAGGGTTTGGAAAAAGTTCATCCAAGAGGTTGTCGGTCAATGGAAACCACAGCTGAAATGGCGATGGGGCAAGGTAATTAAGTAGTACTAGCTACGTCCGTGCATCTCTTTAATTCTAGTTTCAATACCATTATCATGCTTGATTATTATCTGATTGAATTCTATTCTCGTAAAGTACTGTATGAGGCAAGAAAAGGGGACAAATTTATGTGCATACTACGTTCTCGAGTTCATTCGCTCTATTACTGAAAAGACCAAAGATGAAAGATATCTTTGGGTACGTAAACACTATTCACATTTTTTTTATCATGATCTAATATATATACACACAACTAATATATTCATATTGATCTCCTTCTTTAAAGATGATGGAGATGCGGGATAGGCTCCTACCAAAGGACCGCATACGAGCACTTCAAGAGGAAATGGCGGGATTTTTGCTTGAGCGGGTCATATCTCCCAACGGAGTATACCATTTCACCTAATGCCTGCATGTAATGATCTGCAAATTGTAGGAGAAATTGTATATACCAAATTGTATATATATGTGTGTGTGTATGCATGCATGGTCGTACGAGAAATTCTATGATATATGATTGGTTCTACGAGAAATTCTATTATATATGCATAACGTGTACAGTACGTAGTAGCGTAAAATATGTTTGAAATGAAAAAGAATTAAATGGAAAACACAAAATGAAAAGGAAAAATAAACAATAAACCCTAAACCCCTAAACCCCTAAACCTTTAGTCCCGGTTGGTGTCACCAACCGGGACTAAAGGTCCCCAGCCCCAGCGCACGAGCGCGGCCACGTGGAGGGCCTTTAGTCACGGTTTGTGACCAACCGGGACTAAAGGGTGGGGGCCTTTAGTCCCGATTGGGCTGTCCCGGTTGGTGACCCGGGACTAGAGGCCCTTCCCAACCGGGACTAAAGGCCCGTTTTGTACTAGTGGCGGTATTTTTTGCTGCAACCATGTCTCAGTTTTGCTGGAAACCGGCATTTTTTTTTATGCATATGAAGGCCTGCATCATTGTTGTTTTGCTGGAACCATGCCCCACTTTTGCTGGAACAGGCAGTTTTTTTTTATGCATACGAGTTTGATGCATGCAAGATGTTGCATCATTGTTGTTTTTGCTGGAACGATGTCCCAATTTTGCTGGAACCATGCCCCAATTTTGCTGGAACCGGCATTTTCTTTTGATGCATACGAGAGGATGCATCGTTGTTTTTTGCTGGAACCATGTCTCAGCTTTGCTGGAACCGGCATTTCTTTTTGATACATGCGAGAAGTAAAATGTTGCAACCGCCAAAAAAAAGCTGGACCGGCGTTCACGTTTGCTGGAAACGGCAAACACGGTAGCAGCGAGCCCCGGCGGCCTCCCTGTGCAAGCATCGACAACAACAAAAGTTAGATCCGTGAGTTTTTGGTGTTGTTTTTGCTGCTTGGCATTGGGGTTTTTGTTTTGCTACAACTAACATTTGATTTTGCTGGAACCAACACTTCCAGATGCGGGTTACGGCAGAGGGCACGGGGTGCTGCATATCGTCACCCACCATCGCCGGAGACGACGTGCGGCCTTTCCTGCGCCAGCGGACGGCGGCCCTTTTTTCCTGCGGCGAGCTGTGGCGGGGACGGCGCTGCGCGGGGGGGGGGGGGGGGGGGGGGGGGCAAATCCAACGTGGAAGCAGGGGGGAGCGGACGAGGACGGAAGAAGACACAACGAGGGAACAAATCCAACGGCTGTTCGCGGCTGAATCAGGCGGCTCCGGGCAGACCGGCCGAAAGTTTCGGCCGGCGCACCGGCGCCTAGTAGCGCCCTAAAGTTTGCCACTTATTAACTTAAAAAAAGAAGAAGGCACATTTCCCCTTGAGACTGAAATAAAGAGGCTACATTTTGCTTCTGCCGAAAAAAAAAAAGACACGAGCACATGAGTATAATCGCCAGCACATTTCTCTCCACCTGTTTAGGTCTTTACAGCAAGATTGCAAGCCATCGCCGCCTTTGGTGACTGGTGAGTAGCCACATGCGATACAATGACCGAAACCACCACTGGTAAACATCGCCAAACGAGAGCGTACGCACTCACATGCTGCAGTCAAATGATTTGACTTCCGAGTTTGAACATGAGACTAGCGCGCGATTCTTCCCGCCTCAGCATCGCCCCGAGAAGATATCATTATCGTTCGTGCTCTAGAATCTCACTTTCGAGCTCAGTTTTGTCGCCGCCAACCTGAAAACTGAGCGCAAGTTACCCTGCATCGATCAGGCGGTGGCGTCAGTGTCATCCTAACTACTTACCGTGTCCTCGTGCTCGGTTTACCAAACACACCATAAGCTAATATGGGCATCTTCAACTCATTTTGAAGAGAGATCGGTCGGTGTGTCAGTCAGTCACACTCATGGTGATGGACAGAATGTATTTTCCGAAGAAACAAAAACTTACACTTCTGGTCCAGCGTGATACCAGAAGTGATTAATTATATTCCACTGATTTTATTTATTTTATTTCAACACTCCAAGCTACTATCATGGAAGTTCTTACACGCGCGCACACCATTGAAGCATGCACCGATGTGGAATTGTGGATCACTAGCCGGCCTTGGTGAAGTTGAAGTTGCTGCATGAGAAGCCCCTGGCCCGGGAGGTACGGGGTGAAGCTGAGCATCTGCTTGTCGTTGTCGAGCACCACCAGCTTGTTCTCCATCTGGAACCCTCCGGCTCCGATCACCACCGCCGGCGTCGCGCCCCCCGTGCCGCCTCCCGCCTGGACGAACGCGAAGCACGCCGTTCCGCTGTTCACCTGCGCCATGGAGTTGCCGCCCACCACCGTCCAGTTCGTCCCGCTCTCCAGCATCAAGTCCACCTGCGGGACAGAGTAGCCTGACAGCGTCGGCGACAGCTTGGACGAGTCGTAGCACAGCTCGAACGGCGCCACGGCCGCGACCTTCGCGCTCGAGCCCATGGCGCGGTCGAAGGCCGCGATGAAGGGACGGTACACGTCGCTGCGGAGCTGCGCGTAGGAGATCGTGGTGGAGATGGCGATGCCGTTGCTGGCCGTGACGAAGTAGCCGGGGTTCCCGGAGAAGGGCTGGCGGAGCGGGATACCGTCGGAAAGGAGCGTGGTGATGGCTGGCCGGTCCGCCGGGGGCGCGAGGAAGAACGGGCCGCCGCCGAAGATGGCCGCGCCCACGCCGGCGCTCGGGAGGCAGCAGAGCGCGAACGAGTTGGCCGCCTTCTGCGTGCTGGCCACGTGGGCCGGGAACGAGGCGCTGGAGCGCGCGAGCCCGGCGACGCCGACGGCGCCTGAGGGGGCCGCCGCGCAGATGGCGGTGGCGGCGAAGGAGACCGGGGACAGCGGGTTGCTGCCGCCCGTGGAGTTGGCGGAGAGCGTCACGGGCGTCGTCTGCCCGCTGCACGGCGTCGTGATGGCCGGGGCGGAGAGGTCGAGGACCAGCGGGCGGCCGGCGCTGAGCGGCGCCGTGTAGAGCGCGGTGGACACGCCGCCCTTGGTGACCTTCGTGAGCAGCGGCTTGCCGGCGGCGAGCAGGCGGAGCACCAGGACTGGCTTGGAGTGGACTGCCCCATTTCGGCTTATGTTTGTGTTGGAATCGACGCTGTGAATGGCACGTACGTGCGTCCTATATATACGCATGCCTGGAGACAAGTCAAATCAGATTCACCAATGCATGCCTGGTCAACATTTGTCGCCATCAATGTTGCCTAACGAACTAGAGTTTCAATTTTCTTCGTTATCGATCACAGTTACGGATGATTCTCGTTCAAAGTCCTGCTCCTGATACAAGATCACGCACGCGTGCATCGATCGGTTGCTTGAACAGACAACTAGCGATTTTCTTATCTAAAAGAACAAGGCAACTAGCGATCCGACTTCTATATACACCAAAAAAAAGTGATCCCGTCCGGTCTCCTTATCTCCTGACTGTCCCGAGCAGGCGAGCATAAGGGGCTCGGCGGCAATCGATCGATTCGATCCGTTCGTGAAGATTCGAAGCAGCCGGCAACATACGCGCAGCAGCGGCAGCCTCTCGGCCGCCGATCGACGATGCCTGACACTGCAGGATGCAGCACCCACGCGTCCACGCAGCGCGTCGTAATTTTCTTCTCCTCTCTCTTAGCAAACTAGCAATGTGTTTTTGATTTTTTTTGGTCTAGATTGCAGTCATCCGTTGATTCGAATTTACCCCTTTTCTGTCTTGTTTGTGCTATTTTTTTTTAAGTTGCAACAATAATATGTATGAAATTGGGCTAGTAGATTAAATCATATTTAAATATATTTAACTTTATGTATTTTGGCAAAACTTGGGGCATCAGATATTGTTTTAACATGTATTTAGGTATACTTCATTGGCTTCATAATTTTCGATATCTCATTTGTAATTGTATTTGTTAAATGTAGATAATATGGACAAGTTTCTTCTCAAAAGAAAGACATCATCACAAGATTTCTTTAGAAGACATGAATTGAAAGGAGATTCAATATGATCCAAAAGAGAGAAGCCAGGTAATTTTTGTGTCCTACTTGAAAATTTATCTAGTTTCTATATGGTAGGTTATTGAACATTGGCGTCTGATGATGTGTTTTGGAATTTCACAATGCAATACATCCTTTTCAAGTAATTTTGTCGTTTGTTTTAGCATTATATTAAGCAGTTTGACTGCTGCATTTTATTTTTATAAATCAAACTAGTACAAATGCCCGTGCGTTGCAACGGCCGAAAAATATCGTAAAATCTGCTCCGTGTGATAGTACGCGCAATTTCTTATATACAGTTCTGATCAACATCAGTAATAAGTTTATACTGTTATCGCTTTTCGAAGTATGAAGTGTGGACGTAAAAAAACCACCCTAACATCCTTCATCTGTTGAAAGAGTAGTGGTGCATAGAATAGTCTAGTAATCGGTTATATATTTTATTTTTTGTAAAACCCAACTATTTCTTTATTTTAAAATAATTAAACAATTTTGAAATTTTTAATCTTTTTATTAGAATTGAAATGTTTTGAAATGTACATTTTTTTGAACACATGTTTTTTAAAGAGAATTTTTAAAATTTTGTGATCAATTTTAAATGGTTTAAAAAAAAGTTGGAACATTTTTTGTGAATTTTAAGAATATTTTAAAAAGCGTGAACATATTTAAAAGCATAAAATTTTTAAAGCAAGAAGAATTTAAAACACTCCTTATCTTTAAAACACACACACACTCGGTGTCTGCAATTAAAAAAACACACATGCTCGGTGTCCATACCATGTTGAGAAAGTCGTAGGGATGTCTTTTGATGGCACCTCCTTCAGCTTAGCACTATCATCGGGTGGAAGAGGAATGGTGTAATTGTTTTTAGCAGGATATACAAACTATGGAATTGTTGTATACTATTTGAGAGTTTAATAACTAATCCAAAAGTTTTTCTTAGAATTTTCAAAAGATATGCAAACGATTTTTTTGGATGAAAGAGTAATGGTGCATTGAAGTGGGATTGTTTATATACAATTTTTTTTGTTAATATTCGAAAGCAAACATGTTTTTACTATGTTAATTATTTTTTAGAAAATGTTGGTTATTTGATTTGCAAGATTATATTCCATTCCTTTTCTTTTGCACTATTTGAACTAGGTCATCATCACCATAAAAAAAGCAAGCTTTTCTCTGTTCTCCATCACAGGTAAATTTTGGGTGGATTGTCTAAAAAAAGGTAAATTTCAAGATGCACCGTTGTCACATTCTCTCTACTCTTCATCCCTCCCTCTCTCCTCCCTATCTCACCAACGACCTCTGTGACATCCAGAGTTGAGGAATATCTTAACTGTCAGCAAGCCCCGGTGAGCTCCAAATATCTTCTCCCTTAAGAAATATTTATTTCCAATAGCAAAAGAGCATGTGCGCTGCAACGGGTACAAAATAAATGAATATATAGCTCAGTCTAAGGTGAAGTAGCGAATCAAGTGATCATGTTTATGCAGATCAGATCTTGGACGAGAAGTGCTGCTATGACCTAGGTCTTTTGAGGAAGTTTAATAGGATGGTTTTTTATGTGAAAATGTATGTTTTTTCAAGAATGGCAATTCGTAATTTTGAGTACTTCTACTATTCTTTTGCTACTTTTACAGTTGTTTGAGTGGTGACGAGGGCATGTACTAGGGATAGGGTAACAAGCCCGACCTACAAACCCTACCCTAGGACTCCACACGCCTTATACTGGGCCCCAGGGCCAGATCAGCAACCAAGAGTTCCACAGACTGACATTCACTCGTAGTTCAATGAATCACTCGGGAAGCAGGAGTCCACTCGACCATTTATTTCACTCGGAGTACCTGACAGTCACTCGACCAGAGAAGATTAGGAGGCTCCAGGAGCGCAACGGTCAGGACGTGCGCTCGCTCGTATTAATTGTAATCAATGCGCCCGTTACCTGGCGCCCTTAAACCCCCTCTTAACCCCTGGTAATGGCGGCATTCATGGGAGGGCTGGCGGACACTATATAAGCCACCCCCAGCTCCATTCCAAGGGTTCGCAATCCATTTGTAACACATACACTCAAGTAATCAAGCTCCAGAGCACCGAGACGTAGGGCTGTTACCTCCACCGCTGAGGGGCCTGAACTCGTAAATCCAAGTGTAACACATGTGCCGTAGCTAGGCTCTACCCTCTCATCCGTACCCCTACACATTACTGTCAGGCTTGCACCCACGACAGTTGGCGCCTACCGTGGGGCAGGCGTCTAGCGACTTCCGGCGTAATTGCATTTTTTCCACCATCACCATGGTTTCCGGCGGCGGACTGACACTGGGCGGCGAGATCCGTTTCGGTGTCCTCAGCTTCATCGCCGACGATTCGGCGTGGCTCCAGGAAGCCCCGCTGGATGTCGAGGCGTTGCCCGTCCGCGGAGCGGCGCACTTCCACGCGAGTACCTTCGGCGTCCTTCTTCGGCAACCGTCGACTCCTTATCAGTCGACCTCTTCGCTCTCCACCGGCCGTCGTCGCAAGCGCTCCGGACGCTCACGGCTTCAGCGGTGGATCAGGCACGCGGTGGCCCTTCAGGCTGCAGCCCCGCAGATCGCGGCAATCGAGCCCGATGAACCCGTCTTCGATCTGTTCGCCTCCGTGCATGAGCACTCGGAAAGCTTATCCGAGTGCGAGAGCAGCGATCCCGCTGCGGAGGTGCTGATGGCCGATTCCCCGCCCAGTCTGCCTGGATACGGCTGCGGCGGCGCGGAGAACGGTGACCCGTCGCGCGCTGATCTTGGCGGCGGCAGGGACCGACATGACGACGAGTACGTCCCCCGACCTCTCACTCGGCAGCAGAGGGAGGAACAGCAGCGCAGGACCGAGCAAGCCCTCCAGATGCCCATCGTTGGGACGACCCCCGAGGCTCAGGCTTTAGAGGCCGTGCACCAGGCCAACTTGGCTGAGCGCAATCGTCTGGAAGCGCTCCAGAAGTCACTCGACGAACGCGCCCGCAGGCAGCATCAGCCCAGTTCCAGTCGGCGGTAGCGGCAGTTGTTCTCGAATGACCAGCAGCAAAGTTTCCAGGTATTCCGCACTCCCGTCCAGAATCTGGCGGCGGCCACTCGGATAGTAGATTCCATTGAGCCGTCCCGATCCGAGGTGGGGGAGGGTCTTCGGCAGATCCGGGCCCTGCTCAAGGCAGCTGAGGAGCAAAATTCGGCAGTATCCCAGTCGCGCAACCGGATTCATAGCAGATCCGTTAGGGCTGACACCGTTCAGTCGGCTCATAGCCCAGTGTCCCCAAGGAGAAACAGACACTCGCCCCCGCGGCGAGACGACCAAGACCGCCACCGAGACCAGTACTCGGGGCAGGGTCGCAGTCGGAATACGCCTCCGCGGCGTCAGGACGATCGTCGTCGTATGCAGTCGCCCCCTCCGCGGGATGGCTCGTACGCGCCCCGGCCGTACGATGCCAGGCGTCCTTACGGCAATGATCGGAGGGCCAGCCCTCCCCGCCATGGTGACGGTTATCGCCAGAGAGAGCCAGTCGACTATCGTGACCCGCAGTTCAACGCGAGATCCGTTCTCGCCCAGAACCTGGTCGAAAGAGGCAGAGCTCTGAGAGAGAACTTGGACAGAGATCATCCGAGTGGAAGTGGAGCCTTCATCTCAGGGCCCGAGTGTTTCAGCAGAGCCATCAGGGCCGCCGAGATTCCACCAAACTTCAGATTGGCAGCTGGAGTAAGCAAGTTCACCGGTGAGTCCAAGCCAGAAACTTGGTTAGAGGATTACCGAGTGGCTGTGCAGATTGG
The DNA here is from genome assembly GCA_039707655.1 of Elymus sibiricus. NCBI lineage: Eukaryota > Viridiplantae > Streptophyta > Magnoliopsida > Poales > Poaceae > Elymus > Elymus sibiricus. Next base: position 52,226,001 of record CM077668.1, read on the forward strand.
AGGAGGAAATGACTATGTGGCTATGAAGCATTTGCCATTGATGCTGGAAGGGTCCGCCCACGCCTGGCTCAATCAGCTCACTCCGGCCAGCATATACTGCTGGGAAGATTTGGCCTGAGTGTTCATCAAAACATTCGAGGGCACGTGCAAACGCCCGGCTGGATTGTCTGAGCTATAGCATTGTGTGCAGAAGCCGAATGAAACCTTGAGGGAGTACATTCAGCGGTGGACAACCTTGCATCATGTGGTGGAGAATGTCACAGAGCATCAAGCAGTCTGCGCCTTCAAGGCAGGAGTCAGGTATCGGGAGCTCATCCTGAAATTTGGTCGGTCGGGATCTTTGACCATGAGCCGAATGATGGAGATTGCCACTCGGTACGCAAACGGAGAAGAGGAAGACCGTCTCCGTAACGGCAAGGGGAAAACCAGTGAGCCCAACCCCGGAAACAATAATCCCAGTCGAAAGCCGAAGCGCAAGGCTGACGGTTCGGCTCAGGCCGAGGCTGCCGCACTGGCCGGTCAAGCCAAGAACAAGGGGAAAGCAAAGGAAAAGTGGATCCTGAAGAAAAAGAGAGATCAGTTGGGCCAGAATGTCCTAGACTTGCCGTGTCACATCCACACCAGGAAAGACGAGGAAGGCAATCTGATTTTGCCCAAGCATACCACTCGACAGTGCAGGTTGCTGATACAGCAGTTTCGAGAAGGCCAGTCGAGTGAGAAGAGCCCGGAAGACGCCGACGATGGGGACAAAGATGAACCTTTTCCCAGTGTCAATGCAACCCTGATGATCTTTGCAGATGTAGAGAGCAGGAGCTGGTTGAAGGTTATGAACCGAGAAGTGAACATGGCCATGCCGGCGACGACAAAGTTTCTGAACTGGTCGAACACTCTGATCACCTTTGATCAGTCGGATCACCCAGCCTACATTGCCACCCCCGGGCGGCAGGCGCTGGTGGTCGATCCAGTCGTGGGAGGCGTCCGATTGCGCAAGGTCCTCATGGACGGTGGAAGCGGACTGAACATTCTATACGCGGATACTTTGTAAGCGATGGGCATTCCGATGTCCCGTCTCAGTGAGAGCAGCATGCAATTTCACGGAGTGATCCCCGGCAAGAAAGCAAAGTCACTCGGGCAGATCGCCTTGGATGTGGTCTTTGGAGACGACAAGAACTTCAGGAAGCAAAGGCTAACTTTCAAAGTGGTCGACTTCCGCAGTGCCTACCATGCCATCCTTGGTCGGCCGGCTTACGCACGTTTCATGGCCCGCCCATGTTATGTGTATCTCAAGCTGAAGATGCCCGGACCCAAAGGTGTGATCACAGTCACCGGCAGTCGGCAGCGCGCGGAGGAGTGTTTGCAACAAGGGTCCAAGATCGCTGATGAGCAGATGGCCATGGTGGAGTTGGAGGAGTACAAGAAAAATGCTGATCCGAGTGATCTGCTGCGCTCCAAGAAGCCAGCTGCAGAATCTGCATTCCAGTCGGCCGGAGATACGAAGCCTGTGCACATTCATCCGGAAGATCCCAATGCTGCGCCCACCAATATCTCAACGACACTCGACAGCAAATAGGAAGAAGCGCTCATCCAGTTCCTCCGTGAGAACTGGGACATCTTCGCATGGAAACCATCCGACATGCCGGGTGTACACAGGGAGCTGGCTGAGCACCGTTTACTAGTCGACCCAAAGGCAAAACCTGTGAAGGAGCATCTTCGTCGCTCTGCTACACAGAAGAGGAAGGCCATTGGCGAAGAAGTTGCTCGGCTCCTGGCAGCCGAGTTCATCCGTTAGGTGTACCACTCCGAGTGGCTCGCCAACGTCGTCATGGTCCCTAAGAAGGATAAGTCTCTCCGAATGTGCATCGATTTCAAGCACATCAATCGGGTCTGCCCCAAGGATCATTTCCCGCTCCCCCGCATAGATCAAATCGTAGATTCCACCGCGGGTTGTGAGCGACTGTCTTTTCTGGATGAGTACTCCGGGTACCACCAGATCCGACTGTATGGGCCAGATGAAATAAAAACAGCTTTTATCACCCCATTCGGGGTGCTTCTGCTATATCGCCATGCCATTCGGTCTTAAAAACGCTGAAGCCACTTTCATGCGCATGGTGCAGAAGTGTTTGCAAAAACAGATCAGTCGGAACATCGAAGCATACATGGACGATCTCGTGGTCAAGTCCAGAAAGGGTTCCGACCTGCTGGCTGACTTAGCTGAAACTTTCGCAAATCTGAGGAAGTACGATATCAAGATGAATCCAGCAAAGTGCACTTTCGGAGTTCCTGGGGGCAAGTTACTCGGTTTCCTCGTTTCCGAACGAGGGATAGATGCCAATCCTGAGAAGATCGGGGCGATCGTACGAATGAAACATCCCAAACATCTTCATGATGTACAGAAGCTCACGGGTTGCCTCGCAGCTCTGAGCCGATTCATCTCCCGTCTCAGTGAGAAGGCACTGCCCCTGTACCGATTGATGAAGAAATCTGATTTGTTCGAGTGGACTGCTGAAGCACAAGCAGCGTTTGTTGAGCTCAAAGCCCTGTTTTCCAACCAGCCGGTGCTTGCCGCTCCGAACAACAACGAACCGTTGCTCTTGTACATTGCGGCCACTGGTGAAGTTGTCAGCACTGTCCTCACAGTCGAGCGAGAAGAACAGGGCAAGACTTACAAAGTTCATCGCCTAGTCATTACATTTCTGAAGTTCTGACTCCGTCCAAGCAGAGGTATCCTCATTACCAGAAGCTCGTCTATGGCATCTACCTGACCGCGAAGAAAGTAGCCCATTACTTCCAAGAGCACACCGTGTCAGTTGTCAGCGATGCCCCGCTGTCTGAGATCATGAACAATCGGGATGCGACTGTTCGAGTGGCGAAGTGGGCTATCGAGCTCCTGCCCCTGGACATCAAGTTCGAGGCGAAGAAGGTGATCAAGTCCCAAGCATTAGCCGATTTCCTAGCCGAGTGGACAGAACAGCAGCAACCGACCCAGAGTCACCCGAAACACTGGACCATGTTCTTTGACGGTTCCAAGATTGTGAATGGTTCAGGAGCTAGAGTTGTGTTAGTATCTCCGAAGGGCGATCGTCTCAGATATGTTCTGCAGATTCACTTCGATTCCTCCAACAATGAGGCCGAGTACGAGGCGCTCCTTTATGGTCTACGTATGGCCATCTCACTCGGCGTCCGGCGCCAGATGGTCTACGGAGACTCGAATTTAGTTGTGAACCAAGTGATGAAGGAGTGGGATATTAGAAGCCCCGCTATGACAGGATACTGTAACGCGGTGAGAAAGTTGGAGAAGAAATTCGAGGGTCTGGAGTTGCATCACGTCCCCCGAGCTAAGAATCAGGAGGCAGACGATCTGGCAAAGATCGGGTCCACTCGGAAATCCATACCCAGCAATGTGTTCCTCGAGCATTTACGTTCTCCTACGGTGAAAGAAGATCCCTTCACGGAAGAGCCCCCGCAAGTTGTCGGTCCGTCCGATCCGACTGAAGTCGAGGTCCCGGCTGTCATTGATTTGGTCATGGAGATCCTAGCGATCACGCCCGAGTGGACAGTGCCCTACATTGTATACCTGCTCAGGCAGGAACTTCCAGAAGATGAAGCTGAGGCCCGCCAGATTGTTCGCGGGTCCAAAGCCTTTACAGTGATGGGCGATCAGTTATACAGAAAGAGCGTCGCCGGTGTGACTCAGCGCTGCATTTCTCCGGAAGAAGGTCGATTGATCCTGGAGGAGATTCACTCGGGAACTTGTGGACACCACGTGTCCTCTCGGACAATCGTGGCTAAAGCTTACCGAGCCGGCTTCTTCTGGCCACGCACCAATGAAGCTGCACAGGAGATAGTCCAACACTGCGCCAGATGCCAGTTCTATGCAAACTTATCCCACAAGCGTGCGTCTGCTCTGAAGACAATTCCACTCGTCTGGCGGTTTGCAGTCTGGAGACTCGACATGGTGGGACCCCTCCGGACAGGGGCGAGTGGATTCACCCACTTGCTGGTTGCAGTCGATAAGTTCACTAAGTGGATCGAAGCCAAACCCATCAAGAAGCTAGACTCTCGCACAACGATCAAGTTTATGAAGGAGATAGTCTTTAGATATGGCGTTCCCCACAGCATTATCACTGACAACGGCTCAAACTTTGACTTGGAAGAGTTCAACGCGTTCTGTGCCGCAAAAGGCACCCGAGTCGACTACGCATCTGTGGCGCACCCGCGGTCGAATGGACAGGCTGAGAGAGCAAACGGACTGGTCCTTCAGGGTTTAAAGCCGCGACTCATGCGCGATTTGGAGCACGCAGCTGGAGCCTGGGTCATCGAGTTGCCATCAGTTCTTTGGGGCTTGAGGACGACCCCCAATCGGTCTACCAACCGTACTCCCTTCTTCATGGTGTACGGAGCTGAAGCCGTCTTGCCGAGTGACCTGCTCCACAATTCGCCCCGAGTGGAACTATACTCCAAAGCTGAAGCAGAGCAGGCGCGGCAAGACGCGGTTGATCTCCTGGAAGAGGAGAGAGAGATGGCTCTTATCCGCTCGACCATTTATCAGCAAGATCTACGACGTTTTCACAGCAGACACGTCAGAAGTCAGACCTTTCAGGAAGGAGATCTTGTGCTCCGAGTGGATCAGCAGCGACCTCACAAGCTTGCTCCTGCGTGGGAAGGTCCTTTCGTCATTTCAAAGGTTCTGCACAACGGGGCATACTACATGTACAACCTTCAGAAGCAAGCAGACGAGCCCCGTGCTTGGAATGCGGATTTGCTGCGACGATTTTATACTTGATGATGAGATGTAATAAATGTACTCAAGTGATATTTGGTGAATAAAAGCATGACTTTTCCAGTTCCACATTGAGTTCACTCGTACGCATTCTTTGGCCTACAACCCCCAGTGGGTGTACGCCGTTCAACTTAGCTGCAAACCAGTTTTTGCCTAAGTCAAAAATCTACTCTGAGTGAAGAGCATTCCTCTCACTCGGGGGCTTGGCTGCGAACCAGCTTTCGCCCAAGTTAAAAACGCTACTCCGAAATGAAGAGCATCCCTCTCACTTGGGGGCTTGGCTGCGAACCAGCTTTCGCCCAAGTTAAAAATGCTACTCCGAGTGAAGAGCATCCCTCTCACTCGGGGGCTTGGCTGCGAACCAGCTTTCGCCCAAGTTAAAAACGCTACTCCGAGTGAAGAGCATCCCTCTCACTCGGGGGCTTGGCTGCGAACCAGCTTTCGCCCAAGTTAAAAATGCTACTCCGAGTGAAGAGCATCCCTCTCACTCGGGGGCTTGGCTGCGAACGAGCTTTCGCCCAAGTTAAAAACGCTACTCCGAGTGAAGAGCATCCCTCTCACTCGGGGGCTTGGCTACGATCCAGCTTTCGCCCAAGTTGAAAACGCTACTCCGAGTGAAGAGCATCCCTCTCACTCGGGGGCTTGGCTGCGAACCAGCTTTCGCCCAAGTTCAAAACGCTACTCCGAGTGAAGAGCATCCCTCTCACTCGGGGGCTTGGCTGCGAACCAGCTTTCGCCCAAGTTAAAAACGCTACTCCGAGTGAAGAGCATCCCTCTTACTCGGGGGCTTGGCTGCGAACCAGCTTTCGCCCAAGTTAAAAACGCTACTCCGAGTGAAGAGCATCCCTCTCACTCGGGGGCTTGGCTGCGAACCAGCTTTCGCCCAAGTTAAAACACTACTCCGAGTGAAGAGCGTCCCTCTCACTCGGGGGCTTGGCTACGAACCAGCTTTCGCCCAAGTTAAAACACTACTCCGAGTGAAGAGCGTCCCTCTCACTCGGAGGCTTGGCTGCGAACCAGCTTTCGCCCAAGTTAAAACACTACTCCGAGCGAAGAGCGTCCCTCTCACTCGGGGGCTTGGCTGCGGACCAGCTTTCGCCCAGGTTAAAAAACATTACTCCGGGTGAAGAGCGTCCCTCTCACTCGGGGGCTTGGCTGCGAACCAGCTTTCGCCCAGGTTAAAAAACATTACTTCGGGTGAAGAGCGTCCCTCTCACTCGGGGGCTTGGCTGCGAGCCAGCTTTCGCCCAAGTTAAAAATGCTACTCTGAGTGAATAGCATCCCTCTCACTCGGGGGCTTGGCTGCGATCCAGCTTTCGCCCAAGTTGAAAACGCTACTCCGAGTGAAGAGCATCCCTCTCACTCGGGGGCTTGGATGCGAACCAGCTTTCGCCCAAGTTAAAAACGCTACTCCGAGTGAAGAGCATCCCTCTCACTCGGGGGCTTGGCTGCGAACCAGCTTTCGCCCAAGTTAAAAACGCTACTCCGAGTGAAGAGCATCCCTCTCACTTGGGGGCTTGGCTGTGAACGAGCTTTCGCCCAAGTTAAAAACGCTACTCCGAGTAAAGAGCATCCCTCTCACTCGGGGGCTTGGCTACGAACCAGCTTTCGCCCAAGTTAAAACACTACTCCGAGTGAAGAGCGTCCCTCTCACTCGGGGGCTTGGCTGCGGACCAGCTTTCGCCCAGGTTAAAAAACATTACTCCGGGTGAAGAGCGTCCCTCTCACTCGGGGGCTTGGCTACAAACCAGCTTTCGCTCAAGTTAAAACGTCGCTCCGAGTGAAGAGCTTCCCTCTCACTCGGAGGCTTAGCTGCGAACCAGCTTTCGCCTAAGTTAAAACACATTTCAAAGAAAGACTCGAAGGAAAGCATTCAAATAACTCCTGAAGTTCAAAAGCAGATACGAGTACGCGGGCCCGAAGCCTGAAAGAGTTTAACGATTACAGATCCACTCGGCATACCGAGGATAATGGGTAGGACTTAAAGTTTTCTCACGCTCCTGTGGGGCTGGCCGGCTCAACGAAGAAATCCAGGTCGATGCCGTCTGCGATCCGAGTGGCCGCTTCGATGAACGTCTCCATGAAGTCCTCAAACTTGAGTTTCTTCGTGTTGGCGACTTGGAGAGACTTCAGCTTCTCCTCCTTGGCGTCCTTGCAGTGCACTCGGACGAGAGAGAGCGCCACGTCAGCCCCGCAGTGAGCAGCCGACTTCTTCTACGCTTGCACTCGACTAGGAATCTCGTTGAGGCGAGTCATCATCGCTTCCAGATCGGTGTCAAGGGTGTCTTCAGGCCATAGCTCCTTGTCGATCCTCCCGAGTGCACCCCGCAGACGGATGATGTACCCTTGGACGTCTTCAATGCGAGATTCGACCCGCAAGACGCCTAGAGCTGCCTTGTCACCGACGAGTGACCTGGAAGGATTCAGATCCCTCTCGATTCTGTCGGTTTCCAGCTCGAAGTCTCGGTAGTACTCTGTGAAGAAGAAAAGAGGAGAGTTGAAGATCAGCATACATGAAGGTCACTCGGATGAAAGTTCACTCGGATGCTATAAGTTACTTGCAAGCTTGGTGTACATCTCCTCCGTGAACTCCTCTATATACTTCTCCAGAGCATTCTTCTTCTCGATGAGCTGGTGGATCTTCTCGTTCAGAGTCTTCTTCTCCTGCTCATGAGCATCCGCCTAGGCCTTGAGCTTGCCGTCCCACTCGGCCTTCTGCTTCCTGAGCTCGGCCGCCTCCTTCTTCGCCTCCTTGACGGCGGCCTTCAGCGACGTGTTCTCTGCTTCAAGCTTCTCGAGTGAGGCCAGCTTCTCTTCGGCGGCCTTGGTCTTTTCCTTCGCCACTTTCTGCGTTCCCGCCAGCTCGTTGTCCTTATTCTCGAGTGCCTGCTTCATAGTTTCTAAAGAAACAGAGTTTCTAAGCCGCACTTGGAGTCGATGGTTTTCACTACGCACATCTGTTCGAGTGAAGTCACTCGGTTCAAAGAACGAAAAGAGATGAAAGCGGGATGCTTAGTAATCGAAGCTTACCTCCCATGGTCTTGAGCTCTGCTTGAGCGCGCGCTGTGTTCCTCCTCTCCACCTCCAAATCCAGTCGGAGCTGAGCCGTCTCCTTCTCCAGTGCCACGTACTGAGTCCCAAGCTCACAAGTTTTCTGAAACACAAGAAAGAGCAGATCAGTTAACATTAAGAAATATTCTGAGTGCCCAGAGACTGACGCTCCAGGGAGGAGCAAGCTTGACCAGTATCAGATTCTAAGTTCTAAGACTCCCGCCGACTGCCCGCAGTCGACGGCAGTCTCGGGGACTACACCCAGTGGGTGCACTCAGCGTGCCCCCACTGGAATGGTATCCACTCGGACCGGTCCGCCCGGTCCGAGTGACGGCCGAACACAAAAAAAGAGGAAGAGAAAAAAGCTCTAAGACTCCCGCCGACTGCCCGCAGTCGACGGCAGTCTCGGGGACTACACCCAGTGGGTGCACTCAGCGTGCCCCCACTGGAATGGTATCCACTCAGAACGGTCTGCCCGCTCCGAGTGATGGCCAAACAAATATATATATAAACAACAACAGCAACAACAACAGAACAGGTTTTAAGTTCTAAGACTCCCGTCGACTGCCTGCAGTCGACGGCAGTCTCGGGGACTACACCCACTGGGTGCATTCAGCGTGCCCCCACTTGAACGGTATCCACTCGGACCGGTCTGCCCGATCCAAGTGACGACCAAACACAAAAAACACCCAGTGGGTGTACCGGACATTTTCCGACTGAAATTCCTACTGAAGAAAAACGACTTGGAGATCAACTTACAAGGGCACTTACTCGAACGTTCTCCTGTAGAGCAGCACTGGCATCGTATGCCAGCTTCCCAGCTGCGCACATCTCCTTGAGTCGTTGGGTCATCAGCTCCGCCTGGATCATCGCCTCCTTGCTGGCCCCGGTTTGGTCCTCCGGCACCTTGTACAGACTGAAGATATTGACGGGAGGATTTGGAACCGAAGCCTGAGCAGTCGACGGAGCCGCAGCAGAACCAGCTCCAGCCTGAGAAGAACCTTGCCCCAGAGGCACGGTCACGGCAGGTGCAGGGGGAACTTGAGGCGCTTTGCTCGGCGGCATCTTCCGCGTGGTAGTCTGGGAAGCAGTTGGAGCTGCGGTCCCCTTCTCGGCGTCCTTCCGCGGCGGCTCTTCATCGTCGTCCCCGACGTGGATGACCTCTGCAAGATCTATGTTCACTCAACACAATTAGTCGCAGTTCACAATTCAATCGGATGAAGACATTTCAGTCGAATTACAGGTCGAAGTAAAAATGAAATCACTGTTACCTTTCCGAGAAGTGGCCGCGTCTGCCGACTCGGCCTCGATGCGGTCTCTGTCGATTTGCATGGGAGACGTGGTCGAGGTGGCAGCTCTGGTTCAGAAGATTCACTCGGTCAGAAGAGTCCAAAAGTTGGCAAAGACAGAAAAGGAAAACCGTCAAAGGCACTCACGTTGAGGCGACGGGCACAGTGACCTTGCTCCTGGGCAGGGCCTTCCGAGGCTTGGGAGAAGTGACCTTGGGCTGCTTGGCGGTCTTCTCAGTCGGTTCAGGCGACGACGGCCGAGTGCGTTTCGGAGCCTTGGCACTTGGAACCACCTCCTCCTCCGGGCTAGCACTCGGATCATGAGTTAGCTTGGAGCGGCGCTCGGAGCGCAGCTCCGAAGACTGGGAAGACTCGACCTCGTCGCTCCCTTCCGAGTTGTCGCTTTCCTCCTTGCTGTCCTCCACGTAGCTGCCCTCTACGCTGCCATGTTCGCTCCCCGCGTCTCCGACAAGTTGTTCTCCATTCGGCACAGGCGAGAGCATCTTCTGGAACTCTTGCAAGACATGAAGATCGGAGACAGACAGTTCAGTCAGTTCACTCGGATCATTCAGTTCACTCGGACAATTTGCGGATGAGTAATTCACTCGGAAATGCGTGTCATACCTCCAATGGTAGGTTGATGGCGTCGTAGGGCAGGATCCGTCTCGACCCTCGCGGATTGTCGCGCGCGCCTGTGATACACTTGAGCCACTCTTTCACGGTCTTCTCGTCGATCTCCTCCAGGTGCACTCGAGTCTTGTCCTCAGTGCCAGCATACTGCCACATCGGGTGAGCTTGCTCCTGCAGCGGCTGGATTCGCCGACTGAGGAAAACCTCCAGCAAATCCAGACCCGTCAACCCGCCCTGGACCAGGCTGACTACCGCAGTGACCAGGATTCCCACGTCCATCTTCTTCTCCTTGTCCACCGTCAGAGATGGAGGCACATTGACTCTCTCGGATGTGTAGGAGGGGAGACCAGTCGACGAGCCAGCACAAGGGACGTCGTTGCAGTAAAACCAAGTCGACTGCCAGCCCCTAACTGAGTCGGGAAAAGTCATCGCGGGAAAAGCACTCCTACCCCGCATCTGAATACCCAAGCCTCCGCACAGCTGGGACACATGGGTTCTCTCCCCCTCGGGGTTGGCCTTTTTGACCGACTGAGAACGGCATGTGAAGATGTGCTTGAATAAACCCCAGTGCGGCGGGCAACCCAGGAAATTCTCACACAAAGAAACGAAAGCGGTGAGATACACTATAGCATTCGGAGGCAAATGGTGGAGCTGAGCGCCGAAGAAGTTCAAAAAACCGCGGAAAAAGGGGTGGGGTGGCATGGAGAAACCTCGTTCCACGTGTGTGGTGAGGAGCACTCGCTCTCCGGGGCGCGGCGCGGGCTCGATCTCCCCTTCCTCCGGCAGCCTCCACGTCCCATCGCGGATCAGCCCGTCCATGATGAGCCCGCTGATGTCGTCCACCGTGGTGGTCGGCGGAAGCCAGTCGCCTTGGATCCACCCGCGCGGGGGCGCGGCTCGGGAGCTCGACGCCTTCTTGCCCTTCGCCGCCTTCTTCGCCCTCTCGAGCTTCGCCGTCTTGTCCTTCGCCATCGTCGCCGAGCCCTTCAGCACCGAGGAGGATTCGCGCGGAGTGTGTTGCTGGAGAAGGGATTGGGCGGAATGGGAGAGTTGGAGAAAAGGGGATCTGGTCCTCTCTTCCTCTCCGACACGGTGGCTCTATATATCGCCGCCCGCTCCGCTCCCCAATCCACGCCGCTGAATCGTGGGCCCGCAGATCCCCTCAAATCATGCCGTCGGAGATCCAGCAGTACGTGGCGGAAAGTGGGGCGAAAATCGAGGCGTCACGCCCCACTTTCCCCACTCGCTGCGCTGCAACCATTCGCGCGCGCTCAAATATGGTTTCAAATCCTGCGAAATCCGGAGTCCAACAACCCGATTGCCCTCACTTTAAAGACATTCCATAAGCGCTCGGAGCTGATCCGTCACCCGACGCGCGATGACCCATTTCATTCGGATGGAGACTACTCGTTTCACTCGGATAGAGGCTACTCATTTCTTTCGGATGGAGACTACTCATTTCACTCGGACGTCATATGGTCCAGAATCTGTCAAGGTGCCGCACAAAGACAAGGGCATTTAACGACCAGTAAGAGTTCTTGAGCGCCTCCGTAGCGCTCAACTCGCCTGGAGATTCGCCTTGACTCGACCCGCCGAACCTCGACCGATTCGGGGGCTAATGACGAGGGCATGTACTAAGGATAGGGTAACAGGCCCGACCTACAGACCCTACCCTAGGACTCCACACGCCTTATACTGGGCCCCAGGGGCAGATCAGCAACCAAGAGTTCCGCAGACTGACATTCACTCGTAGTTCAATGAATCACTCGGGAAGCAGGAGTCCACTCGACCATTTATTTCACTCGGAGTACCTGACAGTCACTCGACCAGAGAAGACCAGGAGGCTCCAGGAGCGCAACGGTCAGGACGTGCGCTCGCTCGTATTAATTGTAATCAATGCGCCCGTTACCTGGCGCCCTTAAACCCCCTCTTAACCCCAGGTAATGGCGGCATTCATGGGAGGGCTGGCGGACACTATATAAGCCAACCCCCGCTCCATTCCAAGGGTTCGCAATCCATTTGTAACACATACACTCAAGTAATCAAGCTCCAGAGCACCGAGACGTAGGGCTGTTACCTCCACCGCTGAGGGGCCTGAACTCGTAAATCCGAGTGTAACACCTGCGCCGTAGCTAGGCTCTGCCCTCTCATCCGTACCCCTACACATTACTGTCAGGCTTGCACCCACGACAAGTGGTAAATTATTTTTCAGATTTGTAAGCAATCCAAGATTCCAAAATATGATCAATATTAACTGGATTAATGATGGAATCGTGTATGGCTATTATGATACATTATTCCCCAAATACAAATACAATGGCATAAATGATCTCAAATAATCATATATGAATTAATTAATGATGAATTTGCAAAGATAGTGGTAAGATAACACATCATGCCGATGCAGCAATTAGCATGATATATACACCAACTAAGGCACCACGTATTTATGAAGGTTTGAACACAACAAGAAAATAACTCACAGCAATTGTCACCATGTATTTTTGTCGAGCGATTGTCACCATGATGACCAAAGCTAGCAGTGCCTAGCCATAGCAGCTGAGCAGTGTACTGGTAGTAGTACTTTTCGTGGCAGATTGTCATAGCGAACATCCAAGTTCGAACTTCGAAGGCACAACCTGACTATGTGACAAACTGACGATGGATCAAACAAACATGAATGTGAGGTCTGTACCAACAATCATAGCGATGGCTGGGGAAAAAAGAGGAGATGATAGCCTGTTGAGTAACTCGGAGTAAGAGCATCTCCAGCCGGACCACCGACAGGCCCCCCAAATCGCCATTTTTTCCGCCGGCGCAAAAAAAAACCCCAGTCGCCCCCCAGGATGCCGAATTCCGTCGGTTCGGCCCATTTTTTGGCCCGGCGATCCCAGGCCGAACCCAGCGCACTGGGGGGCACTTGGGGGCTCCGGCGGAAGGAAAAGTGGCACGTGGGCTACCACTGTCAGGCGAGAAACACCTTTTCCCCGCCCAGATTCGACCCGCGCGCCGCAGGACGCCACTCCCCTTTCGCCGCCATGCATGCCGATTCCGGCGCCGCCCATCTGCCCACAGTTGCTGCTCCGCCACTAGAAAGTCCATTTCCCCGACGAAAAGAGAGGGTTTCGCCGCGACAGCCTCCATCCCGCTCCTGGGCGAGCTTTCCAGGGCTTCGGCCACACAGACGGGGATACCGGCGGCTGCCCCCGCCCACCACGCCCGCCAAGTGTTCGGCGTTTTGCCTGTTCGGCAATGGACTCCGACGACGAGGAGGCGTTCGCGGCTCTGATGGAGGAGGAAGCCAAGGCAGACACCGGCGACGAAGAGCACCTCATGATCCTCGCCGCTCTGGCCGGCCTGTTCGCGAACAATGCGAAGCCGCGGCGAGGTGGCTCGGCGCCGGGCCGCCGTAAGAGCAAGCAGAGGCATCGAATGGAGGGCTATTGCTTGCTCTACGCCGACTACTTCGCCGACGCTCCACTGCACGGCGAGAAAGTATTTCGATGCCGTTATCGGATGAGCCGGAAGCTCTTCCTCAGGATTGTGAATGCCATCCGGGAGTTCGACAGCTATTTCATTTGCAAGAAGGATTGCACCGGCACAGTTGGATTCTCCTCACTCCAGAAGTGCATGGCAGCTATGAGGATGCTTGCATACGGAGCTCCCGGTGATATACATGAAGACTATGGACGCATGGCCGAGTCCACCACCATTGAGTGTTTGTACAAGTTCTGCAGGGCAGTGGTGGCAGTGTTTGGACCACAATACTTGCGATCACCCAATGCTGAAGACACTACTCGGATCCTAGCACAGAATGCAGCAAGAGGATTTCCTGGGATGCTTGGAAGCATCGACTGCATGCATTGGGCATGGAAAAACTGTCCATTTGCTTGGCAGGGGATGTACAAAGGCACCAAAGGAGATTGTAGTGTGGTACTTGAGGCAGTGGCCGCACAAGACCTCTGGATTTGGCACTCCTTCCTTGGTATGCCTGAAACTCACAATGACATCAACGTACTGCAGTGCTTGAATGTCTTTGCCAAGCCTGTTGAAGGTCATGCTCCTCCGGTGAACTTCGAGGTCAATGGGCGCCACTACAACAAGGGATACTACCTAGCAGATGGTATCTATCCGAGATGGTCAACATTTGTGAAGACTATCTCAAACCCCGTGCCAGGAGGCAAGAACTCCTACTTTGCCAAGTGTCAGGAGGCTTGCAGGAAGAATGTCGAGCGGGCATTTGGTGTGCTCCAATCTCGATTTGCTGTTGTCCGGTACCCCGCTCTGACCTGGTCGAAATTTCAGATGTGGGAGGTGATGAATTGTTGTGTCATCTTGCACAACATGATCATTGAGAGCGAGCAGGGAAGAGCCAGTGTTTGACACTGAACCATATTTCAGGCAGGGTCCTCTTGCAACTGTTGATCACCAGGTACCGGCAGCATGGGCTGCCTTCCTCAATATGCGTCAGGAGATCCGAGACCCACAGGTGCATCAAGAACTGCAGCACGATCTGGTGGAGCACCTATGGAGGCTCAAGGGCAACGCCTAGTTTGATGTGTTTTAATTTGTGTTCGAATTATGAGCTTGCTTCGTTAAACTATTTGATTTGTATTGATTTCTGTGATGAACTATGTGATAAAAATTAGTTTTTGTTGAATTTGTGCCGAAGTGTGCCGAATTTGGGCCGGATTTGCGCCGAATTTGGGCCGAATTTGAGATTGAAATTGGCGGCTGGGGGGCGAACTTGGGGGGCCGGCTGGGAACCCGAGCCCCCCCACGGCAAAAATAGCGCCGGTTAGCCCCCAGGAGGCGCTATTTCAAGCCCCTGGGGGGCCGAACGGCTGGAGATGCTCTAAGATACACATCGGTGAAAATAATCAAGGACGAAGACAGCAGCAGCAGGATCTAGATCAACCTAGACATTGCTTGGGAAGTTGGGATGAGAACCTTTATGTATATGTAGTGCAGAAAGGTGGCGATTCTAGGTTATGGAGAGACTCAGGCACAAAATATTCTTTTGGATGCTACTCCATGACAGACTGAATACTAGAAACATACTGTCCAACATGTATCTAGAGGATTATAACTGTGCTCTTTGTTCTTATAGGACGGAGGAGACACTTTTGCATCTTTTTTGGGACTGTCCTTTTGCCCTTAGATGCTGGGATTTTCTATTTCCGGGCAAGCCTAGAGGTATCTCAGTCTTTGATGAGATCACCCTGTCACTGCTCCAGCTCCCAGGTGAAATTGCTTTGGACATCATCATCTCAGTCTGCTGGAGTATATGGTCAGTAAGAAACGACAAAATCTTCAGATCAGCAGCACCTCACCTTAATGGCTGGATATTCTACCTCAGAGAAACCCTTTGGGCAGCTGAACTCCGGGCAAAACACAGTAAAGTAGACAGGATCAGGAATTGGGTAGCACAGTACCTGGATCAGGAATAAACTTGTTTTTTATGTTTCGTAGAGCAGGCATTGGTTAATCTTGTATTTGACTTTGTACTTTTTTTGATTGATTAAAATGAAAATACCGTAGAACGATTGTTCCATGGTTTCAGCTCAAAAAAAAAAGTCAAATTGTGCCTGTACACAGTCAGTTTTTTGAGGGATACCACAAGCACGTACATGTTGAGACTTGGCAACTTGGACGTCTCAGAAGCTGGAACAGATAACGGATTTGCACCAAAGATCATCCTAAAGCCCACATGATAGCCCTTGTCAGCTTCACGAGAAGATGTCGCCAGACCGGCGCAGTACTCCTCTTTCTGTGTCGGGCGCGCGAGGCAGGTAGCCAGCACTGCATGCATGTTCATGGCTGGACATTGCGAAGGTGCAGGCCTCTAGACCCCGTGGGTCGGGGTCGGGGAAGACAATCTGGAGCGCGTCGAGCTAGTCAAACGTCGACGACATCGACGGTGCCGGAGCACGTCGAGCAGATTGAATGTCGTCGACATCGGCCAGATCGAACATCAGTGGCGCCATGAATCCCATGCATGTCATCAGATGGGCTCGATCAGCAAAGCCACCGCCCAACGCCGGCCAGATCGGCGGCGTCACGATCCTGCGCAAGTCACCAGGTTGGCTCGATCAGCAAGCAGGCCGCAACTGTATGGGAAAGGTCGTGTGATCTGTTTCATTGACCTCTGTGTCACCTCGACCCGCAACAATTTGGACTCCTCTGCCTCCATGGACCCCCTCCTCTCTCCTCCTTTCTTTGCCTGAATCGATATTTATGGGAGAGGCGGCGTGGGATTCGTGTTCGACTCCAACAGAGGGTTTGTATCGTGAGAGGGACGGACAAATTAACCGGGCTAGCGAGGTAGAGGTTCGCGGGCGCAGGCCCACCTAGGGACAACAACCAGGCCCACGGGGACAGCAGCCAGGGGACGGACGAAAAAACTCCCTAGCGATCGTGGTGGGACGGGTGGGCGAAAAAAAAGTGTTTTTACTTACGGGTGACAGTGGCGTAAATATTATCAACTTTTGGGGCATTTTTAATGACGGTGAACGGGCAGAAGCAATTCGTGCTTTATTATTAGATAAAGATAAAGATAAAGATAAAGATTCTACTAGTATTATGGTTGGTAATCCGTTATTACAAGTTATGAAACCCACCTGTATTTAATGCATCGTTGCTTCAAAAATTTACGCCATGGTTTAGTGGTGCATCAGGGTAAGATTAGCTCCAGCTCCGCCCCTAGCTGCACAACTCGCCCGTAGCAGCAGGGGCATCGCCCCGACCACGCCGCCGGTGCAGCGGCTCCCCGTCGCAGCTCCTCGGGGACGCCACCGATGCAGCAGCTCCCCGTCGGGTGGGATCGGACGCTGCAGCCACGCCGCCGAGGAAGGAGCAGCAGTAGCTGGGCACGCCGGCGCAGGACAACTGGGGGCCTGCTCTCGTGCGGTATTCCCGACGCTGACGCCAGGAGGAGGTGCGGCGTCCCCGACGCGAGCGCCAGGAGTAGCATGGCAGCGCATCGCAACCACTCCGACGGCGAGACAAGGCAAGGAGGCGGCGCTCCTACTCACGGCAGGTTCTGCTCGAGGCCGCTCCTGCACGTGCCCGAGGAGATGGAGCTCCCGCTGCCACTCCTGCTCGAGGACGTCCACAATCCCCTTCCAGCCGAGGTGGCGAGGCGGCGAGCTCATGCGGCGTCCAGCTCGCGCTCCCGCGGCTGTGGAAGGTGGCGAACTCGTGGATGGCGCACTCCAGCTCGTACGGCGAGCTCCAGGCGTGGAGCACAAGGCAGGTGTCTTGCCGGACGAGGTGGTGGAGGTCTTGGACGTGGCCGGGTTGCGCTGGTGGTCGAGGCCGCGCTGGCCACGCCGCAGTGCGCCGCCGCCGCTTCTCTGTGCTCGTCGTCCCGCGTTGGGCGCACATGCCGACCCAAACGAAGAAGCGGACACGCATGTCTGCTCGGCTGGCCCAAACGGATAAAATGCGCGTCTGTTTGGGTCGGCGCTTTGGAGTTGCTCTTAGCCGCAAGTAGCTGGGACTCCAGGTCTTTCTCCTCGGCAGCAAGCGTGTGTCTACATGCACTTAGTGATATAAACGCTCTTATATTTCTTTACAGAGGTAGTACGTGCGTACACAAGGTTCAAGTCAACCGACTCAACTCTTTTTTTTGTTTGCGGGAAAGTTAACAAACTCAACTAACGACGCATGTGTCCTCAAAGATGACAGTGATTTGTTTTGAATATTGTGACCGTCCTTTTGTCATGCATGCCTATGTGTCGTGTGAATTCAAGGACAACTAATCGATCTAGCTCGGACGAATAAGTTCCTTGTGGATAACACTGGGTTTAAGTGCTAGTTTAGTATAGGTGGTCATATTTTCCTACATTTATGCTAGGTTTTTCGGCCTTATTCTTTTAGTGGTATGATATGCCCATCCACGTCGAGATGTTTTTAATGACTTTGTCAATTTTTAGATATGCCGGACCAATCTTTGAAAGATGTTCTTAGGGGTAGCGTGTGCATGTGTTTATGGATATGCATGCTCGTACGCATATGTGATCGTCTGGCTCTGCGTCTGTACAATGTTTACTAGATCGGGACCCGCCAAAGAGGCGCGAGGGTGCCGGTCCAAACGGCAGGTTTAGATTATTCATTCACACTGTATGCATCGTACAAAGAGATGGGAGAAGAAAACACATATAACAGTAATGGTTCACTATAAAACACACAGAATTAAATGACACATGGTAGTAACGGTTCTGTATGTTCCACATTTTGTAGGTTAAAATCATAGTACAGGTACTTAACACAAGTCCATTCTATGAAAGGCTCAAGCATCAGCATTTACACCACGTCACTGTAGTTAGTGGTAAAATAGATCATTAGATAGTTGGTGTACAGGCAGATGATCCCCAACATCAAACAGTACATAGATCCTTTTATCCACAACCAAGTCAATATTGAGTACCTATGAAAAAATCATTCTCACATGTGGTCATTTAGCAAAATGCTTAGAACAAATAGATGTTAGAACGCACCAAGGCACATCCATGCTACTCTTCTACTTCAGCTCGTCTTCCCAGCAAGTATAGTTTTTTCTCCAAACGATAAGACAGCTGGTTTCACTTGTGCAGAACCATTCATTAAGCATCCCCTGGAAAGCAGCATGAGTAAATTAAAGGTGCAGATCTACCAAATTAATCTGGCAATGCTGCATCTTTCTTACCATCTTCTTATTTACATTTTGTGTACTCTTAAGATCCAAAGTAATCAACCAAAGTATCTCACTATCTCCTGTTATCACTGATTTCCACAATCCAATCAGATCATTTCTCTATCAGCAAAATAGACAACGAAATTCTGTTGTCTGAAGATATTCTCAGAAGGAAATGGCATTTTCATCTTTAGGAGGGTTAAAGATGAACCTATATGTGAATGGTTTGTGCTGTATACGTAAGTTCCAGAAGCGATCACCAGTTTTAACTGATTTGTGAAGTTCACCTTTGTAAGAAACCAAACCATACTAAATGAAGCTACTGCCATTAGCACTGCCAGAAAAATGCTACTACTTCCATCAACGATAGGAGGATGCCTTTAGAGAACAACAAAGCATTCCATAGAACTAAGGCGCATATATGTGATATATTTGTACTAAAGCCAAATTGTAGTTACTTTTTCTAATGATCGTTTGATTGCAGATATATGTTGATTTTATATACAAGCAGTATGGTATGCAGAAATAGATATACACGGCAATATCCCAGAATGTAGAGTATTTGAATTCTAATAATTAGGTATTATACCCCAGAACTAAAATTTCCAAAAACTATTCCAAAAATTGGTTTGGATTTGTGCATAAATCATGGTGCCGTGGCTCCATGGAGCACCAATTCAGTGTCCAATATATACTGTACCAGTAGTGTTCTCCCTTACTGTTTCAAAACAACAGATTTAAGTTACGATGGAGATGTAGTTGTGAAATGAGCAGCAGGGAGAGTATCCAAGAATCAAATGGAGCATCTGAATTACCTGGGTGCTCACTGAAACAAATTGTGCAGACATGGGAGGCCACGAAGAAATGTTTCAAGGCATTGCTCTTCATCGTAGCTGATCAACCGTTGAACAACATCCTTTACAGACAGAATCTCTCCAACAACCCGAGCATCCACAGGAGCCATCGTACTATCAGACTTGCATATGATTATCCCGCCATCAAAACCAAGATGAGAGAGCGTAGAGCCCTGCACCCACTCAAAAACAACTTCCTGTCCAGACTGTTGTGCCCAAATCGATTCAAGCATGTGACAAAGGGTTGACCTTCACAGTATCCAACCACTGTACACCGAGAGAGAAGTATGGAGGATGATGGCTCGGGTATGATGGAGGCATAAGGCATGTCAGTGATATTGGAGCCAAGTGCTTGACACTGAATATGAACTGGTTGTCTGGGTAATCATCAACATTCTGTAGTTCTGTGGACACACTGATACCATCTGGAATTTCACAGTGCACTTGGATCTGCAGAGAATTGAAAACGAATAAGTAAAGAGTACCGCAAATTTTGTCGGTATTTTGGTAACTGATGAGTACTGGAACTGGAAGTCTGGAACCAATCCAATTAAAACAACCATAAATTCCTCAAGAAAATAAATGTATAGGAAAACAGATATACCTGGAAGGAGCGTGGTACAGACTTTTCACCAAAAATATCCAAATTGTCTCCATAAATTGCCTCAAGTGCCAATATCTGTGCATTCATATATCAGAGAGAAAGTACATCAGAAGAAAGTTTGGAAATTTACTGAGTTGTCCCCATAAATTGCCTCAAGTCCTTTTCGAAAAAAAAAAATTTTGCCTCAAGTGCCAATATCCGGTCAATGATAAAAAAAACATGGTCAATGATCCCTCTCCCCTCCCCCCTGCACCAGCCCACCATCACAACAAATGCAGATAGATCTAGGTTGAACTGCCCCAGAAAACATGTGTTTGAGACTGCACGGCATCATCCCTAACAATAACATCAATCTCGACCCCTCCAAGGACAGAACCATCATCCGCCACCTCTCACACGTAAGAATAGAATCCGACAGTAGCTCGCAACAGCCTCAAACATAGGCACACATGATGAACGCACAATAAACATCACTGTAATGATTAAGGAACAACCCAAAAACCAGCAACACACAAAAAAAAAGGACAAATAAATAAGGATATTAGATAAATAAGAATAGAGATTAACACATAACAAGTAACGGAATATAAAGCAGGGCGTTGTTTACCTTATGAACCAAACAACAACAGCAGGGTCCAGCAGTTTCCAACAGTGAACAAGGTTCCAAGGCCACCACCAAACTGAAAGAAACAAACCAGCAGAAAGTAAAAACAAAAAAACATTAATCAGGAATTATAAATTTGAGCACAACCATCTCAGAGAGCTAAACCACCTCTCCACACATTCTTTGCAAGGAAGCTCAATGCTTAAGAAGAACATAACCTACATTCACTGAAATAGGCAAAAAAAACATGTAGGTCCCAATTCCATTAAATCAAACAAACCTAAGGATCCATGATCACTAAAGTAGGAACCTAAAAGAGTAAATAAACCTAGATGACTCCCAAAAAGAAGCAGACAGAATGGACACAGACCAAGCATGCCAACCTAAATGGACCAGCCCAGTGAATGTCTTCCTGACAACATACTACTTCAGCTACAGGCCAATGACCATTTTTTATAAATCATATCTAGAACGATATTGGTTTGTTTGGTAGCCCCAACAGCGCGACACATGCGAGCAGTTCCAACAAACAAATCAATAGGCTACTTCTAGGACACAACAGAAAGGTACAAAAAAATCCTAGGTCCTACCAGGATTTAGAGAAGTGACAAAAATCCCCAATTCCAAATGCCAAGCAAGCAAAAAAATACAAGCAAGGAATAATAATTTTAGATGCTAGGCTTCTACCAATAAGAGAACAAAAAGCAGACACATCCATTGTCCAAACAAAATCTAACAGCAGCTTCGTACAGGAATCGAAGGTAAATACATGGCCGCAAAAATGCAAGCCTAGGCCTGGAAAGCAGAGAAGAGAGGGAGAGAAGGGGTCAACCTGCAAAGAGGTGGCCGAAGACGGAACACGATGAACTGGCCAGAACAACGAGCACCTGTAGACAGCGGACCAACCTGCAAGAGAAAAAAGGGGAAAAGGTACAACCATGGATGAGCTGCAGTTAACCAGAATTGAGAAGGTCCAAAACAAACAATCACGTACAGATCGACGAACGTAGCAACAGATCCGGCGGCCGTGGTGCTTCCCGGAGGCAATGAGCACCTCCTCCCGGTGACGGCAACGTGGTGGAGGAGCAAGAGGAGTGGCGGGAACCTCCTGCCAGTGGGTGGTGGCGGGGCAGACGTGAGGTGGAGGGCAAGGTCCAGTACGCGGCGTCCTCGACCTCACCGAGCACCCCGTCGGCCAGCCCCTCGCTGCCAGCCACGGAGTGGACGGAGAACCTGGTGTAGGCACCGAGCAGGGCGTCCAGGCGCGGGTCGGGGACGGAGAGCGTGAGGCCGTAGTGGAGCGATTTGGGGGCCGGGTCGTCGGGGGAGGAGGGGACGGTGCTTCTCGCCACCCCCTCGGCGCTCAGCAAGAGGAGTTGCTCGCCACCGAGCCTCACGGGAGTGGTCGCCCCCCCGCCGTCTTCAGATCCGGCAGCCGCGGCCATCTCTATTCTCAGGTGATTCGGGCGACGGGACGGGAGGGGAGAGGAGGAGGTGGAGCACGGGGGACGAAGGGTGGCGGTGGCGGCGGCGGCGAGTACGGGGAAGATGGGGTGGCGAATAAGTAACAACGAGCGTCGGCGGCGAGAGGAGAGGAGCTCGAGAGAGAAGGGGGGAAATGGGAGCAGGAAGAGGCAAGCCGACCCCCTCGCTCCACTCATCGACGCACGGACGAACCAGCGTCCACCACGCAGGAGGGAATAAGGCGAAAAGACAGAAACGCCCTCGGCGGGGCAACGAAACCACAGGCGGTGGCACCGATATTTCCATCGGTGGAGCGCGCCGATCGCGCCGACGGGACGCACAGAAGCCACCCAACACACACACTCGTTGACATGAATGGCCCACACGCGAGCTGCCCCCACACGTCAGTGAGACATGGCAGAAACAGCGGAGTGAGGGAAAACCGGGGAGGGGCCGAACTATTCATTGCTACAGGGGCGGCTTCGATCCGACGGCCCATCTCGTCCGGTGGCTCGATCCGACGGCCGGAAACGCATCAAGGAGCTCGATCGGACGGCCACGAGTCGCTGAGCTCTGAGAGCGTCCGTAGTCAACCGCTAGGTATCTTTTGGGATTCCTTTATTATTGTTTTGTTGATATGGACATGGAAGAAAGTTGAGTCAAGATGGCAAGCCCAATGGGGGCACTTTGGGAGCTCTTATCTCTAACTTATATTGGCAGTACCTTGCCAAATCTATTGGGAAATCGATGTGGAATTTTGAAGCCTTCATATATCGATCACTTGATGATTCTACAAACTCAAGGTGTGATACTGAATTAATGTTGTATAGCAATTTCTAGCAAAATAGTCCTGCTGATACACCACATATTATGGCATATCTATTATTTTAGCAAATTTGCTCCGATCATTACTTAGCTAGTTAACATCATAGTTTCCTTTCCTGGAGTCTTGGAGGAGTATTGCACAATGTGCACTTACACCTGCTGCCATCGATATCGGCGTCATAACCGCACGCCATGTCCGGAGAGCAGTTAAGGGTCTCCCTGTACTTCTTGCTGCAATCGTCCTCACAACCACCAATCAAGTAGCCACCAAACTTCTTCAGATATACGACCGTACAACGTGGTTTTATTTCCGCATCTGCAAAATATCACCAACCAGAGGAAATTATAACCATGAACTAATATGATTTTGTTGATCATGATGATGCAGCACTCTTGCAGGAACAAACTAAACGTACTCGATGCTAGCACGAGAAAGGCGAATGTTAGGAGTAGCGTCAAAGTTGCAATCCTCATTCTAACTTGTATGTGGTGTTAATAGAAAAGTGTGTGCTTGTGAGCCATGAGGAAGAGGAAATGAGAGGGCAATCCTTTTTATAGTAGGTTTGATATTAATGCTCATTATTATAATACAAAAATAGCACGGAAGCAAAGATTGGATAAATTTTAATTTTTTCCTGATATTGGTGCTCATTGTTATAAAATAAAATAGCACAAAAGCAAATATTGGATAAATTTTAATTTTTCCATACTAATCGCAATTTAGTTCACTTTATGATAAGATAGCAAAGCTAGGAAACAAAATTTTAGGATTCAAGTTTGATGAGACGTTTTGACATGAAAACAAATAAAATAAGAGGACACAATGTAGGGCTTAACCAAGGGGTGACTTGATATGTTGCTAGCATATGCCTCAGCATAATTGCAACAAGAAAGTCACCCCTCACGCATACCAAAGTTCCTGCTCCAGCGGAAGACCCCTTGGTTAAGCCTTAGAGGATGTAGTACTCGCATCATCCATTTTGACGTCAAGCCTCAGAATATACTTCTAGATCAAGATTTTGTCCCAAAATTGCAGATTTCGGTGCAATAGACTAAGCATATTTCTTAGAAGGAACAAAGATAGGTGTCTAGAAATTTGACGACAACCCCTCTAGAATTTGGGAACTTGACAAAAAAAAGAGCCCAAATTTGACCACCCCCCCCCCCCCCCCCCCCACAAGAAGTTGAGAACTTGACAAAAAGGGCCTAAAATTTGACCACAAACCCCCTAGAAATTGAGAACTTGACAACAAATGGCCTAAAATTTGACTACAAAACCCCTAGAATTTTTGTTTTGTTAGGCACAAGGAAAAAATTTGGACAAGTCGGAGAGAAAATTTGCTCGAAATTTTGGCAGCATAACAGGTGGAAAGAAATGGAAGGGCACTACAACGGCCATTTTGTATTTCACATGGAAGGAAAACATTGTAGTGTGTGCCGCTACAACAACTCTGCCATCCACCTTGTACCAGCTACTTAATTATAGTCGACCACTATATAGAGGGGCCTAACACAACATCCAACCTATTACATACACCAAGAAACCGTCCATTGTCATGGGCAGCTCCATCCAGGTCCCATGTCCTGTCTTGTGGACAGCCAAGTTGTTCTTGGCGACGCCTCTGCCTTAAGTCTGAGAACATTTCTCTTGCCTCACCGACCTGGCCACCAGAGCTAAGGTTGAACAAATCCGGACGAGGACCATCTTCTCTCGCCTTTCGCAGCTAGCAGCTCTTCGTCTCAGCAAAACAAGCATGGTGAAGTCAGATTTCATACAGGGGATTACTCGATGTGGTAAGAAGAGCACATCAAAAATGGACTGGATATCACGGAAATGCAATTCGGCTCCCAAGAGCACGTGCTCCTGCCTATGGAAAATGAATTTTGAAATGTCAAAAAAATTGGGACAAATTTTTTTGGTGATCTTTGTCACATACAAATGCTACATGTAAATTTTGAGGCAAAAAGGTTAAGCATTTTGGCCTGCGCAAAAAAAACAAATCAAAGACAAAATGTCACCACAAAATGACAACCCAAATTTGTTTTTTTCACCGACGAAACACCGCTGCTCCGTTTCGCATGAAATTTGTCAAGCATGCTTGCGACACCAACACGATCATTTACAAAAAAATTCAGAATTTTTTGAAAACATTTTCTATTTTTTTTGCGGTTACTGTTCATCCAGGTGCAAATGCACCCGGGAGCCAAAAGCGTTGGTGCTAACTTAGAAGCAGCCAGAACAATGAGTGTGTGCATTGTGGAATTTCAAGCGGAGGAAAAGGAAAGTTTTTCCTGGTGCTATCATATACAGATCACATTCACATTTCTTTGCTTCAGATGGGAGAAACTTAAGATCATAACCGATGATTTGTAGCATATATAGGCTCATATATACACACATTTGAGGTGAGTTCCCTGTAACAACCAGAATTCTAAGACAAAATAAAAGGTTGCCCCTCCCAAAACGTGATGTGTGTTCATATATTTGTACATACAATTTAAAGTGCAGAACCGAGTGACTATGCACAAGGCAAAACCAACAGAGAGGAGTAGTCTATTCTAAACCATGCTTGCGCCTCTGCTCTCATTTATTTTTTTATTTTTTTTGCGAGAAACTTCCAATCTATTCATCTTCAATCATGGCAGTATAAAGAACAACAGAGGTAATAAAAATTACAACCATGTCCGTGGACCACCTAGCGACGACTACAAGCACTGGAGCGAGCCGAAGGCGCGCCGCTGTCATCGCCCCGCCCTCACCGGAGCCGGGCAAACCTTGTTGTAGTAGACAGTCGGGAAGTCGTCGTGCTAAGGCCCCATAGGACCAGCGCACCAGAGTAGCAACCATCGCCGATGAAGAAAGTCATAGATCAGAAGAATCAAACCTGTAAACACCCAAACAAAGGCGAACGAAGACCGGATCCAAACAGATCCACCGAAGACCAGCACCGACCGAATCCCGCGAGATCCGACGGAGACAAACCTCCACACGCCCTCCGATGATGCTAGACACACCATCGGGACGGGGATAGAACGTGGGAGACATTATTCCTACTATGGGATATCGCCGCCGCCACACAGCCCCAACCAACACGCTGAATCTGGGGTTCTTGCGCCTCTGCTCTCATATCACCCCAAAAACCAAAACATACAAACTGTGTGTGCTATTCAGATCTGGGGGTAGAGGGGGGAGAGGGGAAGCTCACCATGTTTGCTAGGAGGGGAGGAAGCAGCCATCCGTCTGCTAGTCCATCCACACGCTGGAGAGGAGGCAGGGGAAGGGGCACCTGTGAAAAAAATGTTTGTGATATAAGAATCTGAACATATGAAGCACCTAAAAAACAAATGTATAAGGCATTAGTATAACTAATTTACCAATATGCAGGCAGTAGCTAGCTAGTGATTGTTACATCTATCGTGTCTGGCTAGAAAAAAAAAACAATAATTAAAAAAAATGAGAAAAGCCTACTTTTGTACATCCGTCTGTCAAACTCCCTAGTACATTTGATAGTTAACTTAAAGCATTTCGTCATCGCTGGAAAGGACGCAAATAATCTATGCGAGGAAACAGTGCAGAACAAGATAACCACATCATGTATGTGTGCTTCTGCTGCTCCACTAGTCAAAACTTGAAACTATTAATGCACACATATGCTTGGCCATTGACAAGTAACCAAGAAAGTTGAGGGTTCCTCTTCCCGAGAAGAATGATAAATCTACTCCTAAAGTGACATGCCGAATGATTTACTTGATAGAAGGGTTTTTGACAAGTGCTCGCAAGAAGAAGAAAAAAAGGATAGCAAACAACCCACGTATGACGGATCGGGCGAGCAAAGTCAACGCCGAATGAGCAGCGATCAGCAGCGGTCGAGTGAGCGATGGGCCACGGCCCACTAGGAGCGTGCGTAACCGCCAGCAAGGTTTTGGGGCGGTGAAGGCGCCAACGAGGAGGTCCCCCAAAAGTGACTTTGGAGGTCTTTAGATAACCTCCAGTTAGTTTTTTTTTTTTTTTTTGAATACAGTACAGACGCAAGCGTTCATATACACGCGCATACACTCATCCCTATGAACGCACACACGCACACCCTATCCCTATGAGCACCTTCGACAGACTGAGCCGGCATATCATCTTGAAATTTACGAAGTAACCGTAGGCACCTCGTCGTCGACGGGAACGTCTCCTCCCACTGAATGCGCATCGCCGGAAATCCTGAAATAAATCCAGGAATAAATACGAGCACCAGGATTTGAACCCTGGTGGGCTGGGGATACCACAGTCCCTCTAACCATCCAACCACAAGTTGGTTCGCATAACCTCCGGTTAGTTGCGCTAAGGGGTACCCCTTGCGGAAGCCCCTTAAGGGTCATTTTTCGTGGGTTGAGAGCGCGCCACCTGACGCGCTCTCTGCCGCCGCCACATGTCTTGTGTTGAGTGCTCCTTTGGGATTTTTTAAATTTTATATACGTGTTTCCGGGTTTAGATGATTTTTTTGGCTTTTCGTTTGCACGGTTTTCCTTATGTTTTGGACAAAAATAAATTTATTTTTTCTTTTGCGTGAAAAAATGTATTTTCTTTTCTTTCCGTAAGAGGCACAGATTTGCTTCCGCGGGAGGCAAAGTTGTGCCTCTCGAAAAATGAAAAAAAAACGTGTTTTTGTTTGCTTCCGCGAGAGGCTCATATTTATTTCTCATGAAGACATAGATTTGCTTCCGCGAGAGGCACAAATGTACTTCTCGTGGAGGCACAAATTTACTTTCGCGAGAGTCACAAATTTATTCTCATGGAGGCACAGATTTGCTTTCGCGAGAGGCACAACTGTGCCTCTCGAAAAAGGAAAAAACATGTTTTCTTTTTTCTTTCGCGAGAGGCACATATTTGCTTCTCGTGGAGGCACAGTTTTACTTCGGCGAGAGGCAAGCTGTGCCTTCTCGGAAAAAGAAAAAAAAATGCTTCCGACAGATTTTTTTCGAGAAAAAAAGTTTGTCAAAATCTATCTATATGGGATCTAGTTTTGAAGATCTCAACGCGAGAAATCCAGCAATGAAAACGTTTCGGTATTTGGACGTACGGTTTAGGAGATAAAACATTTTGAATAAACGAATCTACGAAAAAAAAGGAAAAACTCGGAGATTGCGACAATTAACGCACATGTAGTGCGCCACTTATCGCAACCTAGCAAGGTAAAAATGACCTTTGCAAGGGGTATCCCTAAAGGGCATCTCCAACGCCGACGCTCAAACCGCCCGCATACGTCCGGACCGCGTTGTACGGACCGCGGAAGCTATCCAACGCGGGTTTGTATCGGTCCGCAGAGCGGTCCGGACGTGTTTTCTCCCGCAAACCGAAGACAAAAGGGGGGGGGGACTTTGTTGACGTCGGGATCGCTGCCAAGCCCGCTTCTGACCGACCTGACCCACCCAACAACACCACCCGCCTCTCCCGCTCGGGTGTTCCGTGAAGGAGTGCTGAGCACAACCAAATCATCCTGTTGCAGACCAATGCTCTGTATCACTGTTGTGACATCAACGTTAGAATATAAAAATAGTGCACTTGTAGTCGTAGAGCTTGCATCACACGATCGATGCACCGCACCGCACCGGCCGGGGAACCGCCGTGTCGTTGCACCATAAGAGCATCTACAGCCGGACTTGGCAAATTCGTCCCCTCAAACGCCCGCGGACGCATCCGGACGGTCCCTTATATATCGTGCCCGACATCCACATATCTCAAATCCGGACTCTCAAATCCATACACGGCCATCGTACACGCCAATGTCGCACGTAAATAACAAATGTTGGTACAGAAAATACATAGTTTATACATAAAATTTATTTTAAGTGCACAACTCAAACATCATCTCTTTGGTTTCCATTGTGGATCCACATATGCTCCACAAGGTCATTGAGCATCTGCGCGTGCACCCGATGATCTCGAATATTCTGATGCATCCAGAGAAAGTTCATAAGCTGAGCTGCATCTTGATCTTCCGGGATTTGAACTTATTCTCCAGGCGCTTCAAAATCATTGGTTTGGGAAACACCATCACCCTCATCCTCGACAATCATATTGTGCAAAATAACACAACTTGTCATGAGCTGCCACAAAGTTTCTGATTCTCACATCATTGTAGCTCCACGAACAATTCCCCATCGAGCTTGAAGCACTCCGAATGCCCTCTCCACATCCTTCCTAGCTGCTTATGCATTGTTTCAAAGTGCTTTTGTTTCCTGCCCTGTGGTTCGGATATGGTCTTCACAAACGCCGCGTATTGAGGATAGATGCCATCAGCAAGATAGTATCCCATGTTGTAGTCACGGCCGTTGACGGTGTAGTTGCACGGCGACGATTCCCCGTTACAAAGCCTCCTGAACACTGGAGATCGTTGAAGCACGTTGATGTTGTTGTGAGAACCCGGCATTCTAAAGAAAGCATGACAAATCCATAAGTCATGTCATGCCACTGCTTCTAGTATGATGGTGGCCTCTTTGGTGTGACCTTGATACATTCCTCGCAAACCTTTGGGGCAGTTCTTCCATTGCCAATGCATGCAGTCAATTGATCCGAGCATTCCTGGAAACCCTCTGGCCTCTCCAATCGCCAACAACTTTTCTGTGTCCTGCACATTTGGTTCTCTCAGATATTCTACTCCAAGCACCTGCACCATGGTGCGAGCAAACTTGATAGTAGCCTTTGTAGGGGAACGCATCAGAAAACAAAAATTTCGGTACTGTGAGCATGCCCAGGAACACTATGTAGATGCATACAAGGTTTGGATCTGATCGTTACCGACTCGTAGCGTAGCGGAAGTAGAGTCGGTGTAAATCGTCGGTGCAGATCCCCGCAGCTAGGATTTACAACCTCCCAACCGCGAGGATGTACTCCCTCGTCAGCCCCTCGGACAGCCCTTCGGGAGGCGGTCGGACAGTCCCCCGGACGGTGTCACGGACAGCCCTTTGGGAGGCACTCACAGAAACTCGGACGGTCACTCGGACAGCCCTTCAGGAGGCACTCTCGAACAGCCCCTCGGGCAAAAAGATCGAACCTATGACCTCTCTACGGGGTTGCACACATACGGTGTCAGAACTAGTTCCCATCGGAACCCAGACAGCCTTTCGGCTCTACGAAACTATTTCGCGGGGAGGGAGAGAGAAGGCCAGATCCTGCATGGCATTTGTATGTGAGAAAGAGTGAGTGTGGAGAGTGCCTCTCCACCTCTATTTATAGGAAAACCCAAGGGGTAGGGTGGCTCTCATCCATCCATGTCATCCCTAAGATATTTTGGGACAAAGCCCAAAAAGATGGCTTTCCATAAAGTAACCATAAAGTGATTTTCACTATTCACGGAAACATTTTTCCGCGACCGTTAAATCCGAAAATATTTCTGTAGGTCTTAGAACATTTCTAGTACCCACTAAAATAATTTTGGATGCGTTCCGAAACAATTTCGGATTAGTGATTTTCATCTGCGAAAAGCAACCAAAGCGGTTCCGGCAGCTCCGGAACATTTCCGGGTTTTTTCTCCGGAAAAATCCCAGAAGTTCCCAGAACAATTCTGGCACCCTCCAAGAATTTCCAAGCGTGTGCCGAAACCAATTTGACTTAATGGTATACCCCGAAATAACTTTTCAGTTTTACCGAAACTCTTCCGGTGTTCTCTCTCCGAAACTCTTCCGTTGTCTCCGAAACTTTTTCGGTGACTTTCTCTCAGACTCCCTGTCAAGCATTCAGCAGATAGATGACCCTTAAGCGTGTGACCCTATAGGTTCGGTGAAGTATAGACATGACCGGAACACTTTCCGATCAATGATCAACATCGGAGCCGTGGACACCCATATTGACCCCTATACCCACACGAATAAATATTCGAGTGAACCTTCAGTTGCCGTGTGCTATTCCTTTTACTTCGCGATATGTTACAAACACCCGAGGTGAGATTTATCGGCATCCCCGTGAATCAACAACTTGTCCACTATGCCAGTTACCTCGTTACTGGTTTTGTTCTCTTTTCTCGTTCCCGTGTTCCGGCATCCCTGTGATCAAATCACGATGTGTCTGGCCAGACGATGATGGATACCGTAACACCGAGAGGGCCCAAAGAATATCTCTCCATCGACGGAGGAGCAAATCCCAATCTTGAGCTAGCAAGTCCCTTGTCATACTTTTCCATGAACCCGTAAGCCGCCGTAATAGCCACCCATTTACGGATGGCGTTTAACAAACCCCAAAGTTCATGAAGCAAGTATGAAGAAACTCGATACTCTCATGTTCTAAGGAATCATGCAAATGTTAACTTTCTTTGTGTTATTAACCATTAACTCGTGACGATTGTATCTCATAGCATAACATCAAATCGGGTTGATTCAACACAAATGTTCTTCTAACATTGTGCCCTCAAAGTTGCCGGCATAGACATGTCCATGATCAGGAAAACATAATCATCATGCAATCACTTGAGCCAGTCTTAGAGGCTTGACCAGGAATACTTTTTACCATTTATTATTCCACACGTGCATATGAGTTTTCCTCCGAGCCTCGTGGTTATTGCAGACTCGAGAACCATAGCAGTTATAGCATGAAATATAAACATAATTAGGAACATGGGGATAAATAATAACATTTATTATTGCCTCTAGGGCATATTTCCTACAGACTCCCACTTGCACTAGAGTCAATAATCTAGTCAATGCTAATGCACTTTACACCCATGGCATACTGGTGTAAAATATGCTTCGCTTGTGGTATAGCCTGATGTCCAACGGATCTGTCAACTTCAGCTCCGTGTGTATCTTTGCATATCCTCGCATTTTCACGCTTTCACAAAATTCGTATTTTGTGTGGACTTGGCTTTGTATATATGTGAATCACTGGTCGAACCCTGATTCCTCAGACTTAGCTATGGAGCAACTATCTACAATAGTGTCCCATTGACCAAAGCCTTCTTGGAACCATACTAAGTTCATGAATGAACTATATGATTCAACATCTTCTTTGTCGCTTCTAAAGCGTCAACATACTTAGCCTTTGTTTTAGAATTCGCCACAGTAACCTGTTTGGAACAATTCCAACTTACTGTGTCACCATATCGTGTATTACACTAAAACCCTTAACTTAAATCGAAAATCGCATGGAGCATTGATGAAGACTGTATCGATGTAATTACTTACAACGAGCACTTCATAATCTCTGCTTGCAAGAAAACATGTCATCAGTGCTACTTTAGTACTCAATGACATTTTTCACTGTTGTCCCATGATCAGTACTTTGATCACTTTGGTATCTATACTCGCAACAGGTTGGGAGTATCGGACATATCTAGTTATTTTACATACCATGGAATACATGATTAATCCAAACACAAGAGTGTGTGGAATCTCCATCATGTATTTTGCTCATCAGTGTTTTGGGACACCGAGTCTTGCAAAAACTCTTTCCATGTGACATCGGCAAGAATCACTTCTTGGCGTTTTAATGCTAAACTGTTTTACCATCTTGTCAATATGTATTTTGGCTTAGCCCTATTAGGAAATTCTATCTCACAGATAATTATGCCTAATATCAAGGCTACCCAGCCCAAGCACTTCATCGTAAAACTAATTTTTCAATGAAGTCCTAATTCGTGTCAAGAAATTTATATTATTTCCAATTAACAATGTGTCAAGCACACAAGGTTTTTAGAAATATTATTATGCTCTCACTTACTTTCTTGTAACCACAAGCATCTTCGTTATCCATTGATGAAATCAAACTCTTTTGACTATTTCATCAAAACGAAGATTCCAACTCCATTTTGCTCTCTTCTGTCCATTGCTAGAACTCTGAAGTTTGCACATTCACTAGCATCCTCTGGATTGACAAAATACCTTGGACTGTATCACATGCAAGTTCTAGGTAGCATTTCCATCTCATGGAAATCCTTTTGGCATCCATGTAACATATCTCATGATTGAAATATGTATTAATTGCTAGTTTAACCCGAACCGACTTTAAGCATCGCTACGGAGAGACAATCTCGCCGTAGTTAATTCCTTGAATTTGTTATAAGCAACAAGTCAAGCTTTATGGATAAAACATTTTTATCCATATCAGTTTATAGTTCCATAAATATTTGTTAGACTCTAAGTCTTCCGAAAGGGGTATCAAGATTTAATCTTGAATCATTTATATGGAAACTATCTCGGATCATTTTGGCATTTAGCCAATTCCGGAGTCAGGGCCCATCAATGCTTTCTTGTGTATCGTAGGTATACTATTGTCTAACAACAATATCTCGCTTGCGCACCTGAGAGGTTTGCACGAGTTTTGCCTACGTGGTTCAGCTGCAAGTTCGACCGAAGTCCATACATCTCATGTAGAGGCTTCCGTATCAGTCGCAGTAGAAAACTCTGAAATCACTTTTAAGGTTTCTTTCCTTTGATCTAATGACAAAGATACTGTTATCTCGTCGAGTTGCACTGTCCTCCCACTCACCTTTTTGTAAGAACCATTTTCTTCAAAAGCATACCGTTCTTTGTGGCTAAACCTTTTGCCTCGGTATAGTGGTGGAGGAATTCCCAATAATTTGGGATAACCTACAAAGTAGCACTTGTCTGATTTGGAATAGGTTTGTAAACATTTTACACAAGCCCCATATTCCAAATGTTAAGAAAAGATATAACATGGTTGGGTGTACCATACCATGGCGTCATTTCAACAGATCTGATGGCGCTCTTTTCAGTGTAAAAGCCGCAGTCTCTAAAGCATTACTTTAAAAGGGATAATGGCAAATTGATTTATGTCATCTTTGATCTTACCATGTCATAAATGGTTTGATTACATCTTCACGGACATTCCACTCACAGTGGTGTTCCGGGAGGTGTAAGTTATGCAACTCTTTTCACAACTCATCAAACATTCGCTAAACTTGTAACTCAATTGTAGAAACATAATTTTCTTGTTTACAATAATTTTTACTTCATTTTGAAAACCTTTTGAATGATTTCAAAAGATCCAGACTTATGTCTCATCAAGTAAATATCCATATATCTACTTGAGTCATTTCTGAAGATAGATAAATCCACTACTAGCAACAACATTTATCGGACTACACACATCAAAATGTATGATCACCAATAAGTTTGTTGCTCGTTCCTTATGGCCTGTGAAAGGTATTTCAGTCACTTCACTTTTCGGACGAAAGTTGCAAGTGTCAAATGATTCATAATCAAATGACTTCAAAATCCATCATGATGGAATTTTTCCATGCGGGTTTCTCCAATGTGACCACATCCAGTGCCACACATATGTGGTATTCTTTTAGTCTTGCGACATTTAGCGTCAGTGTTATGGATGTATCATATTACCATCAATATTCATAACATACATCCCATCCACGATGGAAGCATGGCCCTTATGTTATTCATGATACTGAACAACAATTGTTCTTTTATGAACAATCCTTTTGCAACAAACATTATGCAATGGGCTAGAGTGTATAAAACTCTAAAATGAATTATGAAAGTAAACACAGAGGTAATATATTATTATCAATATTCATAACATACATCTCATTCATAATGAAAGTATGGCCCTTATGTTATTCATAACTTCTAACATCAAAAGTTCTCTTATGAATAATCTTCTTGCAATATACTTTATGCAATGAGCTAGAGTGTATAAAACTCTAAATGAATTATGAAAATAAATACAGACGGTAATACACCGATGGAAGGTATAGTAACATTTACCATGTTACCAACGCGTATCTAAACCTCACTCCCGGCAAGTCTTTTAGGCCGTACTAGTTCTTGCATCGAGTCGCAACAGAATGCAATCGAGTGGGTATCTTTGTGATCAACTCACAATACCCAAGAATTATGGACTAACAGTTTAATCACAATTCCCGAGAACTATTTCTTTTGACCAGCCTTCCAAACATCAATAACTTGTATGACTTTCATACATGAGCTGGATATTCCAGTCTTCTTTCTTTTTGCCTTTATACTTCTAACAGTTTAACTTTCAGTATTTCTTCTACTCTCAGAAGAAGCACCCAACTTAAGAGTGGCGTTAGCCCCAGACTTCCTAGGCGTGTAAGTCACACTAACACCCTTTGGACAATTCCTTTCTCTTTAAGTCGTTGTTTTATTCACCTTCATCTACATGACAGGCGTTCTTCTGGATCCCTCTCTTATCAGTCAAATGCTTAGTAAACACTATACTAATA
Organism: Elymus sibiricus; assembly: GCA_039707655.1. Classification (NCBI taxonomy): domain Eukaryota; kingdom Viridiplantae; phylum Streptophyta; class Magnoliopsida; order Poales; family Poaceae; genus Elymus; species Elymus sibiricus. Next base: position 52,260,982 of record CM077668.1, read on the forward strand.
CTTTGCAAACAAACATTGCTTTGGATATCTCATATCTTTTTGCCTTTGTTTGTATCTGAAACTAATTTTTCAGTTCCATGAATATCACATAACTATCCCAAACTTTTGAAGTTCGGGTCCCATGGAAGCAAACTGTGACGCCCCCGGCCCGACCGTGCACTAATCATACACGCAAATGCACACGATCGAGATCAGAGACTCACGGAAAGATATCACAACACAACTCTAAACACAAATAAAAGTCATACAAGCTTTATATTACAAGCCAGGGGCCTCGAGGGCTCGAATACATAAGCTCGCGATCATGCGTCAGCGGAAACAACATAATATCTGAGTACAGACATAAGAGGGAAACAAGTTTGCCTTAAGAAGGCTAGCATAACAACGACACTGATCGAAAAGGCGCAGGCCTCCTGCCTGGGAGCCTCCGAATCTACTCCTGGTCGTCGGTCTCCACGTAGTAGTAGGCTCCACCGGAAGTGTAGTAACAGTCGTTGGTGGTAGCCGCTGACTCCTGGGATCCATCATCTGGTCGCAGCAATCGGGTATGGGGGGAAAAGAGTAGCAAAGCAACCGTGAGTACTCATCCAAAGTACTCGCAAGACTAACATCAGAACTATACTACTTATGCGTCGGTATCAAAGGAATGGGACTATATCTTTGGACTAAACTGCAGAAATGCCGGAACAGAGGGGGAAAAGCCTAGCCTATCAAAGACTAGCATCTTGCAGCGTCTTGCAGCATTAGAAGAGTGCAGATTAGCATATTATAAAGTTGTAAACAAGTAGTAGCAAAGCCTAGGGATCCTTCCTCGACTCCATGCGAGAAAGCGATCCCGGAGCTTACAATTAAAGTAACATGTATCCAGTTCAAGTTGTAATAGATCGAGATACAACACTGAGCGTCCTGTTACTGTGGACACGGCTATTCGAATAGATAACTTCCCTGCAGGGGTGCACTACTGTTACCCAACACACTCGATTAACTCTGGCCGGACACACTTTTCTCGGTCATGCCCGGCCTCGGTTGATCGACACGACGTAGTCCTACCTAGGCTCAACAGAGAGGTCCCCGCCGGTCTACATCCTAAGTGCTCAGGGGTCTTGGGCCCATCGCCCTTTGCACTCCGGGTCGTTGTGCGCAGGGGGATACCAGCAGCACCTCTGCCTGGATGGCGCGATCCGGCCCGGCCACAATGCTGAACTGGACGTCTGACAGAGCTTTCGGCTGATACATACAGCATAGAGGGTCCCATAATCATTATCCCACGTGGTGGTAGTGCGTATATGGCCAGCGGCCAACTCAGATCAAATACCCAAATCCGTTAGCGAATTATTAGGAGCTCGCGGTGACGATCAGTACTCCTGTCGCCCCGTCTCGAGGAAGTGCAACAAGGGTCAGGCCCATCCCTCTCTAGGGCGGTCTCTTCCTGCCCGGCCGCGCCTCGTAATTATCTCGCGGGTACCCTCCAGGTCAACCCGACTTCGCAGGAGACTGTCGGGAACTCAGGTCCACCTCAATCGGGGTGGTACCGCCTGTCCCTTCAGTCTCACAATCAACAGTAAACAGGGGGTGACAGTGAAAAGTAATAGTGTATCCGGTAACATCAAGGGGGAAATCCGAGGAATCACCCTCAATGGATTCCCACTTGAGAGGTTGTACGACATCGTCGTCATCGGAGGTGGTGAAAGAGGAATCACCCTCGATAACCATAGCCGGTTAGCTATGCTACAGAGCCATCATCAGAAGTCAAGTACGAGGTATCACCCTCGTCACTCGATAGTGGCTCGGTAGAGTCGTACAACAAGGGGGTGTGCGGTGCTGTGCTCGGTCTCTGTACATCGATCACGTTGCTCGGGTCTTCTGGTAGCAAGGCAAGACAACACGGACAAATGTGAGGGGCCACTGATGGATAACTTACCAACCTATTCTAAGCAGTTTAGGGTGACAGGTAAAGTAGCAACAGTAGGTTACAAAAATAGGCTATGCATCAGAATAGTAACAATCAATTACAGTAGCAAAATCTAATGCAAGCATGAGGGAGAAGGAATAGGTGATATAGGAATGATCAAGGGGGTTTTGCTTGCCTGGAAGCTCTGCTGAAAGGGGCTGGTCGTCAGGGGCGTAGTCGTACTCGGCAGGAGCGTCGGTCTCGGGGTCTACCGGAGAGAAGAGGGAGGGGAGAAACAATAAATACAAGCAACAAATGCAACACAGATGCATGGCATGGCAGCACGTTATTCGAGGGGTGCCCTAATGCAGTACTACACAAGTTAGTCAGAGCGGGAAACATCTGGAGGTGTTTTACCAACTCCGGGCAATTATCGGACAGATGAATCGGAGGGTAAAGTTCCATGTTCATCATGCTAGAGGGGTGTGGCAGGTATGTGGGTGGCATAATCGGATTCTTCATATTTTTCTGATCATTTTTCATATATAAATTATTTTCATCCGAGTTACGGTTTATTTTATATGTTTTTTCAAAGTTTTACTGAATTTCTGGAACTTCTGGATTTAATTTAATTCGAATTATTTAAATACTAAATTGCTATGGGTACACAGAAGTGTACCCAGAGATGTGCTACTGAGACAGACTGTGGGTCCCAGTTGACCAGGTCAACTGCACAGTCAGCAGCTGACTGGGCCGTTGACTGGTCAAAGGGGCCCATGGGGGTCCCACATGTCATAGACTGGGCGCTGCCCAGTCAGCACGCTGACTAGTCAACTGGGTCTAGTGGGACCCAGTTGACAGTGACTGTTTAATTTAAACATGTTTTATTTAATCTAACCAGATAATTAGTGAGGTGGGGCCCTGTTGTCAGTGACCCAGTTTAGTTAATAGGTTAGTTAAATTAACCCTAATGCTACAGTAACCGGGGCCCACGTGTCAGTGGCCATTAGGGGCCGGGTTAGTGTTAAACTGCTGACGAGTGGGTCCCGCCGGCGTTTAAACGCCGGCGTGCGCGCCGGTGACCATGACAGCGGCGGCGCGGCATGGGTGATCGCCGGAAACGTGCTACCGTCGCCCAAATCGAGCGCGGTTGGGCTCATCCGAGAGCGAGTGCTCGTGCTCATCCAGTGGTGGCGGTGGTTGGCGCCGAGGTGGCCGGGAGTGGCGTCGGCGACAACGAGCAGCGGCGGTGACTTCAGGCGCTCGACGGAGGCAATGCCAGGGGCTCGCGTTCAACGATCTAAGGATGCAGGCGATACCTACGCGAGGCTACGAGCACGCTGGTGTGCTCGGTTGAGCCGGAGGAGAACTGCAACAGCGACAGCAAGCACGGCGGCAGCTCAAAGCTTCGGTAATGGCGGCGGCTACATCAACAGCTCGCTACGGGCACGGGATCGCGGGGCGAGCAGAGGGGAAGCGTGTGTGAGCTCACAGCGAGGGCGACGGCGAGGTCAGATGGCTCGGGGAGGCTCGGACGACGCGGATCGAAGCGGTGGCCGTGGTGGATGCCGACGAAAGGGAACGGCGCGGGCGTCGTCGTGGAGGCTCCCGAGGCCCGATCCGGTGGCGAGGAGGAAGTAGGCGTCCGCGACGGAGCTCCCGGACATCTCAGAATGGAGAGTGGAGGCCGGTGGCTGCGTCCATGGCGACGACAGTGGCGGGCGTTGCGGCGAGGAAGAAAGCGAGCAAGGCAGAGAGAGAGAGAGAAAAGATCTAGGGCTGCCCAAGGTGTCCGCGGTGGCACTCTTAATTATCCACCCCGGCGCCCTGTAGCGATGCTAGGAGGCGAGCTGGCGCGACTGCGACGGCGAGCCGGTCGTCGGGCGCGCGCGCGTGCGGGAGGTTAGGGAAAGGCCGAGCCGGGCCGGGCGAATTGCACTGTTCGACTTAAACCCATGCGCATAGTAAAGCTTAGCTCCTTTTCTTTTCTTTTTCTGTCTTTTCATTTCCCTTTTTGTTTTGCTAAATGTTTGGTCACCTATTGACTTTTGCAAAATGTATAATTGGCCAAAACAAATACTAGGCAATATCTAGTACTGCCATAAAAAGGTTTGGAGGCCTAATAGATTCATTTTAATTTTTATTAAATGAAATGGGATTAAATAGTGCTGTTTTGGTACTGTTTTTGGATGTTAGAGTCATTTTGGGAATTTTAATAATGTTGGTTTTATTTTTATAATTGCTTTGGGAATTTTTGCAATATTATGAACATTTTTATTCAATTAATTGAAGAAGTAATAATTTGACTTGCATTTGAATTTGTATTATTTCCTAAATGCAATTTAATTAGGATGATCATGTTGACATGGCAATTTCATTAGCTTAATGACAGGGTTAAGATCTGGGGATGTTACACAAATATATTGCACTTGACCGTAACGGAATTCTAGATTTTGGCTCGAAGGACGAGAGTCACATCATCCATAGCATTAGCGGAAGAATATCGAAAGCATGCGATAGGATAAAGTCCTTCTTGACACTTTTGAGGATAATCCTCATATTACGTTACCAATCGTAAAGATTAACCAGATAAATAACAGCTTATTCAATTTTAATAGGGAAGGTGGAAATGCGAACAATTATTCTATAACTATTTTGCAAATTCCACTTAGACACAGTTCATAATTAATTGCACTAAGAATTAAGAGATTTAATTCTAAAGTGCGCTCCCACTCAAATCAATATCTGTCATAATTGATTGTGAGTGATACAAGATCCAAATTTCAATTCAACGCCAAGGATGCATTCTTCTCAAGTGACGAGAATTTCATTTGGTAGGCCAACTTGCCAATCACATCTCTATGTGACTCTTATTCATCTTTCGATGGGCGTGTTCCGAGCTCAGGACGATCCTCCGGAACGTCAAGACAACCAAGTGATCTTGCTGCGAGGTCTCAACTCACCCGCCTCATACTTCTCTAATCGTTCGTACCCATGCATCCATGTGATACCCCGAAGAGATAGGTGCCGTGACGGTGCTACACTTGGGAGAACACTAACTACTTGATGTTTTAAGTGAGAGATCACCCTAATAAAAAGCGAATATCACGCAATCAAAAGAGTGCATCATAAGGGATAAATATCCCAAGCAATTCATAATAGCATGATATGGTATAACCCTTTCTGACGAAGAAGTCTTTATTTCTTCGTCTTCGGCATTCGCGTCGGTGTTCACCTTCGCGAAATTTGCCACCACCTTGTCGATGCACCGGATAATATTGCTATCTCTATAGCTAATAAAATAAGTGCATTACATAAGGTTGACTCGCAGGTCATTAAAGTGACAATCATATGGCTTCAGCCATCATGCCGAATCATGACACGCAGGTCAAGTTAATTTACATTTTATAGTCATCTCATACATAATCAAATTTATATGAGAACTGCTATACCACATCACATGCACATCTCATGTCATCCTGCAAAACCAAGTTAGACGCCTCTAATCGGTTTATGCAAAATTTTATTTTACGTGACTTCTAAGGTTTCGAAACAAACCGAAGTTACCAACGTTTATCATCAAGTATGATTATTCAATTCGCTAGATTAACTTTGCGGGGTGTATGAAACACGAGATAATGAAATCTCGAGCCCCATACTAAACTCCGTCATACGCATGACCCCCGTGCAGATCATATCTGCATTGCCCTTTTGTCTGCGAAATTTCATCTTTCTTTTAACTATGGTGGAATTCAACGAACTGTTAGCACTTCGTTGATCAATCAGGATCGCGGATTGCCAGAACTTTGAAAATCCACCATGCCATTATCAAGATCAGAAATACGCAAATTTTAGGGAAGCAACAAGAACATCGGGTAACAGATTTCATCTGCTACCGGCACAAATAATTTTCAGCAGTAAAACTCATCTACTACAAAAATATATTGTGCAACACCCATACATCTCTATGTATTCTAGATCGTAATCTGCATCTATGCATTGCACGGCTCTTGATGCCATTGTAGGGGAACGCAACAGAAAACAAAAAAATTCGGTACTGCGAGCACGCCCAGGAACACTATGGAGATGCATACAAGGTTTGGATCTGATCGTTACCGACTCGTAGCGCAGCGGAAGTAGAGTCGGTGTAGATCGTCGGTGCAGATCCCCGCAGATAGGATTTACAACCACCCAACCACGAGGATGTACTCCCTCGTCAGCCCCTCGGACAGCCCTTCGGGAGGCGGTCAGACAGTCCCCCGGACGGTGTCACGGACAGCCCTTCGGGAGGCACTCACAGAAACTCGGACGGTCACTCGGATAGCCCTTCGGGAGGCACTCTCGAACAACCCCTCGGGCAAAAAGATCAAACCTACGACCTCTCTACGGGGTTGCACACATACGGTGTCATCTATCCGGCAGGGCTTCGCCGTCCAGAACTATTTCCCACCGGAACCCAGACAACCTTTCGGCTCTACGAAACTATTTCACGGGGAGGAAGAGAGAAGGCCAGATCATGCATGGCATTTGTATGTGAGAAAGAGTGAGTGTGGAGAGTGCCGCTCCACCTCTATTTATAGGAAAACCCAAGGGGTAGGGTGGCTCTCATCCATCCATGTCATCCCTAAGATATTTTGGGACAAAGCCCAAAAAGGTGGCTTTCCATAAAGTAACCATAAAGTGATTTTCACTATTCACGGAAACATTTTTCCGTGACCGTTAAATCCGAAAATATTTCTGTAGGTCTTAGAACATTTTTAGTACCCACTAAAATAATTTTGGATGCGTTCCGAAACAATTCCGGATTAGTGATTTTCATCTGCGAAAAGCAACCAAAGCGGTTCCGGCAGCTCCGGAACATTTCCAGGTTTTTTCTCCGGAAAAATTCCAAAAGTTCCCAGAACAATTCTGGCACCCTCCAAGAATTTCCAGGCATGTGCCGAAACCAATTTGACTTAATGGTATACCCCGAACAACATTTCAGTTTTACCGAAACTCTTCCGGTGTTCTCTCTCCGGAACTCTTCCGTTGTCTCCGAAACTTTTCCGGTGACTTTTTCTCAGACTCCCTGTCTAGCATTCAGCAGATAGATGACCCTTAAGCGTGTGACCCTATAGGTTCGGTGAAGTATAGACTTGATCGAAACACTTTCCGATCAATGATCAACATCGGAGCCGTGGACACCCATATTGACCCCTATACCCACACGAATAAATATTCGAGTGAACCTTCAGTTGCCGTGTGCTATTCCTTTTACTTCGCGATATGTTACAAACACCCGAGGTGAGATTTATCGGCATCCCCATAAATCAACAACTTGTCCACTATGCCAGTTACCTCGTTACCAGTTTTGTTCTCTTTTCTCGTTCCCGTGTTCCGGCATCCCTGTGATCAAATCACGATGTGTCTGGCCAGACGATGATGGATACCGTAACACCGAGAGGGCGCAAAGAATATCTCTCCATCGACGGAGGAGCAAATCCCAATCTTGAGCTATCAAGTCCCTTGTCATACTTTTCCATCAACCTGTAAGCCGCCGTAATAGCCACCCATTTACGGATGACGTTTAACAAACCCCAAAGTTCATGAAGCAATTATGAAGAAACTCGATACTCTCATGGTCTAAGGAATCATGCAAATGTTAACTTTCTTTGTGTTATTAACCATTAACTTGTGACGATTGTATCTCATAGCATAACATCAAATCGGGTTGATTCAACACAAATGTTCTTCTAACATTGTGCCCTCAAAGTTGCCGGCATAGACATGCCCATGATCAGGAAAACATAATCATCATGCAATCACTTGAGCCAGTCTTAGAGACTTGACCAGGAATACTTTTTACCATTTATTATTCCACACGTGCATATGAGTTTTCCTCCGAGTCTCGTGGTTATTGCAGACTCGAGAACCATAGCAGTTATAGCATGGAATATAAACATAATTAGGAACATGGGGATAAATAATAACATTTATTATTGCCTCTAGGGCATATCTCCTACAGTCTTGAGGCACGTGCTCTCCTCCATCCTGACCATCTCACCAACGGCATCTGCGGCAGTACCAAGTGCAAGTATCCTCAGAGCAGTCGTGCATTTTTGCTTAGCACCGAAAGATAGTTGGCCGCATCAATCCCTTGTGAGCTTGAAGTGGTCATCGTGTGCCTCCACTCCCTCCACAATGCGCAAAAACAATGGTTTCCACATGCGAAAACGGCAACGAAACCATGGATCATCCGAAAAAGTTGGGTTCGAAGCAAAGTAGTCCTTCTACAGTAGCCGTGCTCCGAACACCCTATCACGATTGATCACTCTTCTCCCTTTCACTGAGCCCTTGAAGTTGAGAATATGCTCCACCTGCCGGTTCATTTCCTCTTGCATGCTCATGTGCATGATTGTGTCCAGTTCTTCGTCCGAATCCGATGAATCGAAGAACTCATCTTGAATGACTTGATCAAGCTCCGTCGATCCATACTCCTCGTTCGACAAAGCATCGGAATTGATCATTTCCCTACAAAATGTCACAAAAAACTGGGTCGGACAATGTGTCGAACACATAGAGCGCAAGGGGGAGCCCGATAGTTGCCGGACAAACCACGGTGGCATCTAGACCGGCGACGACGTCCACGGCGGCCAGGACGGGAGAGAGGAATGTTGTGCCGGTGCTGGCGACGCAGAGGCTCGGAACGGCTGCGGACCGCGCGTGAAGAAGGAAGAAGAGAGAAGAGAGCAAATGGATCCGGTAGGGCGAGGGGTGGATTTGGTGGAATTTGAGATGGGGTAGGGCTGTCGGGTCCGACGTGGCGGACGTGCCCGGGCGCCCCCATATCCGCCCCATATTTGGGCTGGATATGAGGGGTGCCGGTCAACCCGGGCATTTGAGGCCCGTTTAAGGAGCCCGTCTGGGTCGAATTTTCGTGACCGGCCAGTGACCGGGCCGTCCGCCCAGGCGTTTGAGGCGGGTTTGGGGCGTCCGGATGTAGATGCTCTAATGCCAGAATAGGCCAATCCTCTTGAGAAAATTAAGCCGCCATCGCTCGCGTGGACCCCACCACGCTCGATTGGACAGATCGGATGGCGATGGTTGTGCCGTGCGATTCAACACGAGCGTCGACGAACATACGTGCATGGCACGTTGCCACTGTCCTGACCGCTCCTACCTAGCTCCTGCATGCCGTGCCGACGCTAAGCGGGAAGAGCATCTACAGCCGGACTTAGTAAATTTGGCCCCTTAAACGTCCGCGGACGCGTCCAGTTAGTGACCGGGCGTTTCCATTTTAAGTCTCTATTTGTCCGTTTATACAGCCACACTCCTCATTTTCTTCCTCATATGTCCGATCATTTGCACGTGATTGGTGGGACGGAGAGAAAGAAAGAAAATAATGAATAAATAATGAAAAAAGGTGGTCCGGGGTAGGCCGCGTCCTACGTGCGGACTGACCGGGCGCGTCCGCGAGCCCTCGTATCCTTCCTACATTTGTCCTCAATACGAGGGTTCGCGGACAGCCCGGACGTATAAAGATAATATAAGGGGTCTGATTGAGTCACTTTTTTTCTTCTCTCCTGTCTGGAAACACTGCGGACGTTTGAAGAGGATTTAAAAATGCCAGCTGTAGATGCTCTAAAGCTCGTTAATGGCTTGGCGCGATTGATGCATGGATCTCGCGTTCCTGCCAAACATAGAGAGGTCTAGTCAAACCATTCCACTGGTGGACAGAGACAGATGTACTGTACGATACGCATCACATCATATAGGTATGAACACTACCCGGCACAACCTGTGGTTGGATGATTAGGTGGATAGTGGTATCCCTAGCCCACAAGGGTTCAAGTTCCGATGCTCGCATTTATGCTGAATTTATTTCAGGATTTTCGGCGACGTGCGTTTCGTGAGAGGAGACGTTCCCGTCAACTACGAGTCGCCTACGGTGACTTCGTAAAATCTGAAGATGATATGCCGGCTCAGTCTCTCGGAGGTGCTCATAAGGATAGTGTGTGCGTGTGTGCGTTCATATGGGTGAGTGTATGCGCGTATTTTTGCGTCTACTGTGTTAAAAAAAAAAAAAAACTACCCGGCACACTATCCTGGCGTGTAGGTAGGAACAATCACATGGTTTATTCGTAAGTGTAACATTTTTTTCGCCTGGTTAAACAATCACATCACATGGTGTGCGGGTCGGCGGCTGCCAAGCCAACGTACGTTTTCGAGTCTTCGAGTTCCACATGTACACTGGCTGCAATGTGCAATGTATAATGGGACGTGGCACGTATTGTACAACTGATACTGACACAGACACCGACATCGACGACACCGACACCGACACTGAGTGATATATATCGCGTCACCTCCTGCATCTTATTTTAACCCATGCATGTGACGGAACATATCGTAGCTATAAGTTAGCAATCAGTGCACGCACACGCAAGAACAAGAACAATGTGCATGGAGCTTAGACTTTGAATGCGACTTTCAACGTGAATCATGGCCGGATAACATAGAAAAAGGAGACAACATTCAGAGTCCTCATTCCTCAAGCATCGGCCGAACTCAGGAAGGTGGGCAGTTTGCACTTTGCAATGCTATAGTAAACAAAGGCCACCTGGGGTGGCCGGGGCCTTGGCCCAATCCCGACGCCCCCACTAGCTGCCTTCATATCTTTTGATTTTATTTGATTTTTTTTGTTATTATCTTTAAAAATGTAGTGGCAATTTAAGCTCAAATTAAACATACCAAATGCATGTTTCAACACGATAAATTAATAGAAAATATAATAATGAACCAAATGCATCACTTTACATAACATTTCAAAATAAGCAATGTCGCTATTCGAGTGAGATTACTACCTACACTAGTCCGTGGCCGACATCGACTAGTCGTCGCCCTGTCATCGTCATCCTCCCCGTCGGCCTCCTCCTCCTCCTTCGAGGATGATGTCGCACACGAACACATCACCGTGTACCCCCCACGTCGAGCATCATATGCGGGACACGTCGCCGAAGGTGCCTCGTTGGAAGAGCGATACGCAAGTCATAAGTGTGTCAGTGAGTGAGAGAGAAAGGGGCTCCGGAGTGTGTGTGTGAGAGAGAGGAGCGGGATGCATGAAGGAAGAAATGAGAATATTGGAACCGCACGATGCCAATCTGACGGCGCATGCGGCGTTCGATTGTATAGTCAGTTTCAGACATTCGTCGTTTAGATTTTCCATACATGTTAACTTGCATAAACTAGTTTCATTACGAGCTAAACAAGCCAACTCGGGAGTTTACACGTGTCAGGCCGAGCTAGTGCTGGAACCGCCGTGTCGCTGCGCCATAATAGCAGAACAGGCCAATCCTCTCGAGGAAATTAAGCCGCCATCGCTCGCGTGGACCCTACCACGCTCGATTCCACACGAGGGTCGTCGAACGTACGTGCATGGCACGTCGCCACTGTTCTGGCCGCTCCTAGCTCATGCATGCCGTGCCGACGCCAAGCTCGTTAATGGCTTGGCGCGATTGATGCATGGATCTCGCGCGCGTTCCTGCCAAACCTGGAGAGATCTAGTCAAACCGTCTGACTGGTGGACATAGACATGTGTGCTCTGTATGAACACTGCCCGGCACACTACCCTGCCGTGTACTAGGTAGGAACGGAGGGACCTTCCTTCAATGCCTGGTTAAACAATCCCATGGTGTGCGCTTCGGCGGCTGTCAAGCCGACCTACGTTTTCTAGTCTTCGAGTTCCATGTGTACACTGCAATGTAATGGAGCTTAGACTTTGAATGCGACTTTCAACGTGAATCATGGCCGGATAACATAGAAAAAGGAGAGAAAATTCAGAGTCCTCATTCCTCAAGCAACATCGCAACATTGATCACCCGAACACGCATGCATCGATCTGATCTCCACGTCGGTCGAGCTCTGGAAGGCGCCGTGCTATAGCTGAATCATACTAGGAACTTGACCCGAATAAGAGCGTCTACAAACCCGCCTTACACGTCCGGGCGGGCCGCCCGGACACTGACTGGTCACGAAATTTCGACCCAGCCCGACGCCTCAAATGGGCCTCCAAAGCCCGGGCTGACCGGCACCCCTCATATCCAGCCCAAATATGGGGCGGATATGGGGCGCCCGGGCGCGCCCGCCACGTCGGTCTGACCCGTGCTGGCCCGCCTCGACCCCACATATATTCCTTTCGATCCGGTCGCCGGACCAAACCCTAAGCACTTCACTCCACTCCCCTACGCCACCCAAGCTCACCTGCATTGATCTCCGGCCATCTCCGGCATGGCGGGCAGCGGATCCGAGTCCTTCACCTCCACATCCGTCGACCCCGAGCTCATCCCACGCGGCCCCGAGGAGGAGATGGCCGTCCGGCTTGCGCTCCGCCGCTCCCGGGACGAGGCCCGTGCGAGGCCTCCCAAATGGCGCATGGATCCGGCGCTCGGTGTGCCGTCGCTGTCTCACCGGAGGCGGTGCGGTCCGCCTGGCAACCCCTCCATTGGCGCGCGGAGCAGCAGGACACGCCATGGTTGTCGTTCGACGTAAACATGGCGCGGCGTGCCCGGCGCGCCAGGGAGCGGGCGCGGGAGGCGGCGGCAGCCCTCGCGGCGGTGGACGTCGGCGAGGCGGAGTCGCATTCTCCGGCGCCCCATATGGTGCAGTCCGGGCGCTGCAACCGTGTCGTGGTGGATGTCGGCTCGTCTCAGGACGGATCCATCATTGACCTGACGTGCACCGGCATCGTCCGGGTTACGGGCTCCGACGAGGAAGAGTAGGGCATGGGAGACGGCGGCGCCTTGAGTCCCGTGAGCCGGCTCGTGTCCCATGGCCTACTCTACCTTGCCGGCGACCGGACCGACACTCGGGGGAGCGCATCCGGCCGCCGGATATGATCGATACTAACGGCGGCGACCAGCGGTAAGCCGCTGCTCACGAAGATCACCAAGGGCGGCGCGTCCACGGCGCTCTACACCGCGCCCCTCAGCGCCGACCGGCCGCTGGTCCTCGACCTCTCCGCCCCGGCCATCACGACGCCGTGCAGCGGGCAGACGACGACCGTGACGCTCTCCGCCAACTCCACCGACGGCAGCAACCCACTGTCCCCGGTCTCCTTCGCCGCCACCGCCACCTGCGCGGCGGCCCCGTCTGGCGCCGTCGGCGTGGCGGGGCTCGCGCGCTCCAGCGCCTCGTTCCCGGCCCAGGTGGCCAGCACGCAGAAGGTGGCCAACTCGTTCGCGCTCTGCCTCCCGAGCGACGGCAGGACCGGGTTCAGCGGCAACGGCGTTGGCGCTGCCATCTTCGGCGGCGGCCCGTTCTTCCTCGCTCCCCCGGCGGACCGGCCGGCCATCACCACGCTCCTCTCCGACGGCGTCCCGCTCCGCCAGCCCTTCGCGGGGAACCCCGGCTACTTCGTGACCGCCACCAACGGCATCGCCATCGACGGGACGCGCGTGGCCGTCTCCGGCTCCGGCGCGCTCGTGGTCGGCCTCTCCACCACGATCCCCTACGCGCAGCTCCGCAGCGACGTGTACCGCCCCTTCATCACGGCCTTCGACCGCGCCATGGGCTCGAGCGCGAAGGTCGCGGCCGTGGCGCCGTTCGAGCTGTGCTACGACTCGTCCAAGCTGTCGCCGACGCTGTCGGGCTACTCCGTGCCGCAGGTGGACGTGATGCTGGAGGGCGGGACGAACTTCACGGTGGTGGGCGGCAACTCCATGGCCCAGGTGAACAGCGGCACGGCGTGCTTCGCGTTCGTCCAGGCAGGAGGTGGCACGGGGGGCGCGACGCCGGCGGTGGTGATCGGAGGGTTTCAGATGGAGAACAAGCTGGTGGTGCTCGACAACGTGAAGCAGACGCTCAGCTTCACCCCGTACCTCCCGGCCAGGGGCTTCTCCTGCAGCAACTTCAACTTCACCAAGGCCGGCTAGTGATCCACGTACAATTCCACATCGGTGTCTGTGCGTGTAAGAACTTCCATGATAGCTTGGAGTGTTGAAATAAAAGAAATAAAATCAGTGGAATATTAATTAATCACTTCTGATATCACGCTGGACCATGTTGCAAGAGCATCTACAACCGGACCCTTCATAGTTGCCTCAAACTCCCCGGCTGGTCACTCTCTGGACGAAAATTGCCACCTAATCGGATTTGACAAATCCGGCCTAAACACCCAGGGTGATCGACACTCCTCGTACCCGGTTCATATCTGGTGCGGATATGAGGAAGCCCGGACGCGTCTGGACGGGCCCGTCATGTCGGATCTGCCCCCCTGTGGCCCACCCGACCCCATATATATTCAACCCTATCCGCACTCTGGACGAAACCCTTGCAGCACTTCACTCCACTCCCCTCCCACCGTACCCAAGCTCCTCTCCCTCGAACTCCGGCGCATGGCCGACACTGGCTCCGATTTCGAGATGTCCGGATCCGAGGACTGGGACCTCATCCCTTGCAACCCCGAGCAGCAGATGGCCGTCTGCGCTGCTCTCCGACGCTCCTGGGAGGAGTGTGCCCTCCCGCGGTGTTCATTGATCCAGCGGGAATCCATTGCCTCCGCTAAAATGGCGCTAGGATCTGCCGGGGTCGGTGGATCACGACGCGTGACCGCGGCCTCGTCGGAAGCGGTGACCACCGCATGGCAAAGCAACCCCGATGTGCCAGCGGTCTGTGCCATGGCAAAAGAGTAAAGCAGAGTGGTCCATGCCATGGCCGGACTGCCCCCCAAGGAGGAGAAGGACGATGATGGTGACGGATTGGACAACTCCGGCAGTGAGCAGATCCGTCCCGATCCGTTTTGAGTCTTCGACCGCTACTGCACCAAGGAAGACGACAAGGGCAAGGGCAAGGGCGGCCGTGGATGAACTTCTTCCATCGAAGTTTCATTCATAGTTAGTAGAACATGTCAATTTTTGGTAGTTCCATGACATGTGTTGAACTACGTATGTTTAATGTTGCACGAGACTAATATGGATTTGATGATTTGGTTTTATGGATCCGGTTGTGGGCGGGTACTTTTAATGCCTGCCCAGTCACTATCCGCGAACACGGCGTGGGCGCGGGCGCGGCCATCTTCGGCGGCGGCCCATTCTTTCTGGCGCCCCTGGCGGACTGACCGTCCATCACGACGCTTCTCTCCGACGACGTCCCGCTCCGCGAGCCCTTCGTCGGGAACCCCGGCTACTTCGTCACGGCCGCCAACGGCATCGCCATCGACGGGACGCGCGTGGCCGTGTCCGGCTCCGGCGCGCTCGTGGTCGGCCTCTCCACCACGACCCCCTACGCGCAGCTCCGCAGCAACGTGTACCGTCCCTTCATCGCGGCCTTCGACCGCGCCATGGGCTCCAGCGCCAAGGTCGTGGCGGTGGCGCCGTTCGAGCTGTGTTACGACTCGTCGAAGCTGGCGCCGACGCGGTTCGGGTACCTGGTGCCGAACGAGGACGTGATGCTGGAGGGCGGGACGAACTGGACGGTGGTGGGGGAAAACTCCATGGCGCTGGTGAACAGCGGCACGGCGTGCTTCGCGTTCGTCCGGTCGGGAGGCAGCACGGGGCGTGACGCCGGCGGTGGTGATCGGAGGGTTCCAGATGGAGAACAAGCTGGTGGTGCTGGACAACGGCAAGAACACGCTCAGCTTCACCGGGAACCTCCCGGGCATGGGCTTCTCCTGTAGCAACTTCAATTTCACGAAGGACGCCTAAGCGATTGATCCACATCGTTTATTGCATGGTGCAGTGTGTGCGTCGTGTGTTGTGTCTCATGCAACAACCTTCACGGTATATTTAAGTGTTGAAATAATAAAGAAATAAATTAACCCAAATGCTAGATCGTGCGTGCGCACGATTTTGCTGTAGCGAGCGGCCGCGTCAGGACCGCCCGATGCTAGTCAATCGTGCGGCCACGCGCGTCAGGTGTTACCTGGCCGGGTGGTAGGCAGCCCACACTTCCCGACACGCATTTAAGTAAAATAAATAACTTAATAAATAGGAATGCGTTCGTACTAATCCATTCGGTCTGGAAAAAAACAGGCACATTTGTATTTATTTCAGGTTTTCAAATTTTTAAAAAGTCATATCTTCCAAACCGCACATCAGAATTTAGATCCGTTTTCACCGTTGGAATCTCGGTGACGAGATCTTTGAAACTAGACCCCGCATGGGTATGTTTCGACGAAATATTTTCTATGCCAACTTTGGTGCTATACGGTGCAACTCTATTAGTACATGGTGCAACTTTAGTACTGCATGGTGCAATTTTTTATAAAACCAATTTTAGAGCTGCATGATCCAATTTTCTATGTGGAGCAACCATGACAACCATCTTTTTGAGATGTGCAACTAGTCTACTGTCCCAGCCAACTACCTTGTAATCGATGGGCAACCCTTCTTCCTACTTGTGGATGTGTACTATTCACTATCAGCACACCCTGCCCAACCTACCCTACCAACGATATGTGCAACTTAGTCTGGTGGTCCAACCAACTGCCTAGTAGTCGATATGCAACTTTTTTCCTTCATGCTTGTGGATGTGTAGTCTCAGTTGGCAGGGGAACAGACAAAGTTGCACATAGTCTGCAAGACAGTTGGCCAGGACAATAAGCGAAGTTGCACATCTCACTAGCAGGGATTGTTGGATGGTAAAAAACTACACATCCTTAAGGGAAGAGAAAAGTGGCCTATCAGCGGGGCCCTAAAGTTGGACATCTCACTAACAAGGGGTGGTTGGGACAGGGTGCTAGCAATGAAAACTACACATCCATGAGGTACGGGAGAAAGTTGCACGCCGACTGTTTGGCAGTTGGTCGGGGTAGCATCCGAAGTTGCACATCCACTTCTAGGCAGTTGGTCGAGGCAACAATAGTGAAGACTACACATCCACAGGCAGGGAAAAAGTTGCACATCAAATACTCGTCAGTGGGATGGGGCAGTAGATGAAGTTGCACATCTCAATGGTAGAGGGTAGTTTGGGGGTGGATGTGGCATTAGTGAAAACTGCACGTCCTAGGGGTAGACGGAAAGTTGCACATTGACTATCAGATAGTTGCACATCAACTTCTAGGCACTTGCACCTAACGGGGACTAAATTGCACACATAAAAGTTCATCGGAGCATACCCATGCGGGATCTAGTTTCGAAGAGCACGCCGTGAGGATTCCTACGGTGAAAGGATCTTAATTTTGATGTTCGGTTCAAAAGTTATGACTTTTTTTTTTAGAAAAATGAAAACCAAATTAAATGTGTACACACCTGTTTGTATGAGTGAAAAATGCACATTCATAAGTAGGGGGAAGTTGCACACCGACTGTCTGATAGTTGCACATCGACTACTAAACAGTTGCACCAAACGAAGACTAAATTGCACACATAAAAGTTCGTCAAAACATACCCATGCGGGATCTAATTTCGAAGAGCACGTCGCGAAGATTCCAACGGTGAAAACCGATCGTAATTCTGACACGCGGATTGAAAGTTATGCCTTTTAAAAATTTTGAAACCACAAATTAAATGGACAAGAGAACAATAAGCATGCACCGGAGGAGATGGCTATGCTGACATTTAATACGTCGCGGGAAAAAATATTAGGTGAGACAGTTTTCCTAATTAGGAAAAGGGACAAGAAATTTCCTAAAATGGTTGGCCGCTCGCCAACCATCCCAGGCGGCTAGGCACTGGCTAGACGCGTCCATATATTAAATAAATTAATGGAGCATTCAGAGAAACAGACTGGACCAGTACAATGAAGTGACATTTTGTGCAATCACTTTTGAAACATCAGTCACCTGATTCTCCCCCCCTCCCCCCAAGTGTTAGTCAATTTGTTGCTTAGCCCCTAGCATGAGACGGGAAGGCCGCGGACTCCATGGCAAATGCGAGCCATGAATGAGCAGGAGCTGTCGACTCCGTGGTGGGTGCGGAGTCGTCGCCGACATTGTATAAATGTGGGGGGGGGGGGGGGGGGGGGAGGGGTGGCTTAGAGGGATGGCCACAGCGACAACAAGCACAACAACACAAATATAATTTATGATCTATTTACTCAAATGCATGTGTTGTGATTGTGATTGAGATAATGATTCTGCTATATCTAAATTATATTCACCCCCCCTCTCTCTCTCTCTCTCTCTCTCTTTCTTTATCTATCTATCGCGCTCTCTCCCTAGCACCATTTAGATTTAGTTTCTAAGCGTCAACATGTGCATTGCACGTGTACGATTACTAGTCTATGTAAATGGTTGAATAATTTATATCATTGTAATGTTATAGCCACACTTATGATATGATTTTTGTTTTGTTTATAATTGATATCTAATATACTTTTGAATGATCTTCATCTCTTTGCCCCCATCCCCATGCTCAAATTCTTGCTCCGCCCCAGCCTTCGATGTCGACAATAATGGCACCTGCATGCATGGCAAAATCCTATATATGCATACAAGCTCACTACATTTGGTGCTCTTTAAGTAGTTCAAATAGTTATGTTTATGGTCTCTTTTTTCCAGTTCATCTATATGTGAACTGTGTGTAATGAAATCAATATTCTCAATGGTTAGTGTCATCTTCAGTTGTCAATGTTATGTGAATTGTGTAATGTTTAGTTGCCAATTTGCCAATGTTCGGTGAATGGCATCTTCAATTGCCAATTATCAGTGAAATATGTGGTGTCCAATTTCCAATTTGCCAATGCCCGATGAATTTGTCATCTTCAGCTATCAATGTTTGGATGGACTATTTTGCACGAAAGAATTATGTCATCCTCCGTTCCCAACTTGCCAAGGTTTAGTGCCAATTTCCAGTGGTTCATTAATTTGCAGATACAACAAATCACATCACACAAGATTCGCATGAGAAAACAGTGTGCTATGTACCCCCACCACACCCAATCGCACACGGTTTATCGTTGTAAATCGTGTGCGATTGACCTCCACGTGGACAAAAAGAATTTTAATTCCTTTTTTGGCTTGCTATATAGTACACATCTCAAGTCGCCGCAGGCCTCTCCTATCCCCAGAGCCCTCATCCGCGACCTCGACTTCCTCCTCCCCAACCCACTATCCTCCTCTGTGATTTGAACATATATCTTCTCATAGTCTAATGGATCCAACATGCGTCACTAATTGAGAAAAACAACTTGCATACCAAGTTTAGCAGACATGAGGGCTGGAGCTGGACAAAACTAATGCCAACGCATGTCGTCATGCCTGCTTGGTCGTGGTCGGGGAGTGGTTCTCCCTTCTTGATGCAAAATATATGTTTTGATGCAAAACAAAGCATCCCCCCTCTGCGTGTGCTGACTTTTGTTTTCTTGCAAAAAATTTCTAGATATGTGGCAGTATATATGTTCAATGTCCACAAGTTTGGAAAGTTTACACTGCGATTTTGTGAAGGTCAGCAATTGAAGGTATAATACAACATTGGATCTCACTGTCGACTGTACCTCACGTCTGGGTGGAAGAAATTTATCACTGAGGCCGGTCTCTTGATGGGTGCAGTTCTGATAATGAACTCCATCTAAGATGGGGATAACTATAGCAACATGACTATCGTCTATGTACTCTCGTCCATTTCCCCATTTCCTTTGAGAATATGCATGTACCCTCTAGATATGTTGGGTATGTTTGATGCATATGAAATATGTTGTTGCCTATGTTCAAATTCAAGTTCTCACTTATTTTCTTATTGCATGGATTAAATTATGGGAAAATAAATTTTATGAGTTGGTCATTACATTTGACATGGTTCATTACAAAATGAAAACGTGTGCAATGAACCCCTAATATACACATGGTTGTGCCACACACAACATGTGTGATGAACCAACCAACGAACACGTATCCTCGCTACCAACCATTATAGATGAAACCCTAGCTAGCACACACGATTGTGCCTTTTTCTATGCGTGCTATGGATGCCACAAATGCACTTGTTTGCCTGTCCCCAATTATGTGAGATGGATGCCCTATCCAACATGTTTCATTCTTCTCAATCATGTGTGACCCTTCCCCCGCAACGCTCGCGCTTAACAGTGGTCAACTATTTGCGATGACTCCCCCCCCCTTCCAAATTATGGCCCACCGATGGTTAGTGAAGGTTCATGAAACCGTGTGCGGTCAGTGATTTGAACCGTGTATGATGACTTGATATGCACTAATGTTAGGGGATAGCTGGATCAACATAACATTCCTCTTGAATTAATAATTAATGGTGGTCACACAACATTTAAAATATCATCTAGGGTTTGGGTTTCTTCCTATGTGACATGCTCGTTGGCTCCATCAACACAAAAAAGGATGGGGAAATCATTATGATACGTACACACTTTAAATTTCTTTCAACCAACTTGTAATAGCGGCTAATATCTTACCAAAAAAGTTTCTTTCTTCTTGTTTTTTAATTTTCTTACAAAAAGTAGGAAAATACGCAGCACAAAGTTATTGTTTCCTTACAAAAGAACTCATCAAGAATGTGACTGCAATTGCTTTATCCCAATACGTTTGTGTTGCCTTTATCAGTACAATAAGCTTGTGTATCGTATTTCGGTACACTAAGAGCACGTGTAATAATGGGCTTATAATCGATTTACATGACACTTTTGGCTATGTGGAGGAGAGAGATAAAAATACGATGACTAGCCATGATACCAATTTTAAAAAGTCAAATTTAAACGTTTGAAAAAATTCTGAAAAAATTATGGATGTTCACAACACATATGTCTACAAACCCTAAAAAATTAGATCAAAATTCAAAGTACACACAGAGAAACAAAAAAGAAAAAACCAGATGTGAATAGTGTAGGTTTGACACTATTCATGCCTTTTGTCTTTATTGACACTATTATGCTGAATTTGTCTTGTTCGTTTCTCTACGTGTACTTTGAATTTTGATATGATTTTTTCAGGGATTGTAGACACATGTATTGTGAACATGCACATTTTTTTTTGATTTTTTTGCAAACATTTTAATTTTAATTTTTCAATTGATATCATGAGTAGCAATCATGGATGCTCTGTTGATCAACCCTTATTTCAAAAAATGCTATTCACAAGGGAAATATTCTAAGCAACAGAGACTGAATTTATTACTTTGCAGTGTATTAAATGTGCCCATGTAATAAAATAATGGTTGGTATATCTGGTGAACGTTCGCCACTGGAGATGGCATTTGCGAACGCTGGTTTGGCAGTTTCGGTGTATTTGAGAAAACTGGGTGACTTTTTTTCAAAACTGGCATGGCATTTCTTTAATTTTGAGTGTAAAAAAGTCATCCAATTTGCACCGTAGGATCAAGATCGTGTGGCAGTTTTGGCATTCGCTGGCAGTTGCTTCATGCCAAGTGTTTGCCAGTTACTATTTCCGTAAAATAAACACGAGCTGACCTTCCGAGCTCCAGTAATTTGAAGCAGAGAAACTTTTCTGAGTAAAGGAAAGAGAATAAAAAAAGGAACAAGCAAAGCAAAACAAAAGTGCATGCGTGAACCATGCTTAAGTAATATTCTACCGCTCAACGTGCTAAAGAGGCATCAATCGCGAAAGCAAAACCAGGAATTCGATTCCATCAGCTGTGGCCAGGTGGATATATACGTGGAATTGTTCTGTATGACAACATGTGGAACGTTTCACGCCATTCCTTTCTTATTCTATAGAGGGATACACTGAGCATGATAAAAACAAAACAGAAATTGGACAATTGTGGGCGCAACATTACGAAACCACAAGCTATAACACTAATTAATTGGAACATACCGCCCACTCCATAAAGTCGTCGTGAAAATCGACACAGATCTCATTGCAAGTTAGGTGAACTTTGTGACATGCACCAAGCCTCGTGTCGTCACGGAAGTGGCATCCTTCATTCATTGGCTACATTTATGTTATGAAATAATTCTATAAGTTAAAGTTTGAAATAAGCAATAAAACTTGTGGATGGACAGAAAAATCGGGCATGACTTATGCTAAAAAATATGCATGTGAATATTCATACGGATATGCATGTGAATATTCATACGGATATAACATGGATAGAATAAAAGGCTATCGATTATGTAAATATATTAAACATATCAACCAATATTAAAGACTATGGATGGACAGAAAAATCGGGCATGACTTATGCTAAAAAAAAATGAGACATTGAGTGTTTGAAATGTCGCGAAACGGAAATTAATCAACGTTTCACGATATTTTCTACACTCTTTTGAAGCCATGTATTGTTGGAGCACTAAAAAATGAAACATGTAGATGACAAACTTATGTAAATATCATTGGAGCGTCATCTACAGGACGAAGTTTGGTGCTTTATGCGAGTTTGTTTCCTTCTCTGCTTGGTAGCATCATGTACATGAAAAACTTATGTAAACATCTTTATAGCATCATCTACAGGACAAAGTTATGTAAATATCATTAGAGCATCATGTACAACAAGTTTGTTTCCATATCTAGTTTGGTGTTTGATTAACTTAGCATGTAAAAATATGTTAAAATGGAGAATCATATGCAGCTTGATGTGGTTCTTTCTTCCTTTCCTTTGTGCTCCTGTGGGTTGAGCTTGTTGTGGTTCTCATACGCTTCTCTGTTTAATTAAAAGTGTAACCTTTCCTTGGAAATTAGCAGCATACATGCCTTGAGCCTAGCTCTCATATGCTTCTCTATTTATGTTCCCTTTCCTTGAAAATTAGGAGTGTACATGCCTTGAGCCTAGCTCTCATATGCTTGTATGCTTAATTACTAGGGTTCTTTTTTCTTGCAAATTATGGAAGCCTTAAATTATGCATTCATTTACAAAATTACTTGTTATAAAATTCATCTACTAATGTGAATCTGTACTAATGTGAATAAACTGGTTACTTGTATATAAATGTGTGAATCAAATCTAAAGTTTATCTATATATACCATTTATAAACACTAACATTTATCTACATATGTGAATCTAATAGTAATATTCAACTACAATCTATACATATGTGAATCTAGTACTAATATGCAACTACAATTTATACACATTATTTACCTGTACACTACTTGACTCCAAGGCGGAGGAGTGATCTGTACTGGCCTCAGAGGTGGAGGAGCTGGCTGGCAGCGGCGGTGTTAGGCCCCCGCTGCTGGTGGAGGAAGGCATGGCGACAAGGGGACGGCGACGGAGGAGGCCCGACAACGAGGGAGCCGCGGCAGAGGAGTGCCTCGGCAATGAGGGGGCCGCGGCAGAGGAGGGTCCCAAATAGGGTTACAGCCGGGCCGCGGCGGCGAGGGGGGCGCGGTGGAGAAGGCCCCCGGCGGAGGAGGGCCCAGAGACGAGGGCGGCCGCGGCTTAGGAGGACGGTCGCGGCGTCGAGCATGGCGGGGTGGCGGAGGAGGGGCGCGGCGGCGTGAGGAACGGGGTTGGGGGGCGAGGGCGGTGGCGAGGAACTGGATTTGAAAATGCCTTTTTGCTAGAGGGAGGGGTGGTTTTTTTTTGGATGGGTTTAGCAGTGGCGGGCATATTTAGGTACCCGCCACAGCTATGTTCGGTCAACAGTGGGCAACGGGCAAGGCCAACTAGTGGCGGTTGCTTGAAGATGCCCGCCACTGCTCTTTCAAATAGCTGTGGCGGGAAACTATACGGGTCCGCCAGAGGTGAGCTATGCAAAACAAGCATATACCGAAGATATTACTTGTGGCGAGCAAGACAAAAGACCCGGCATTGTTTTTCCATTAGTTGTGGCAGGCACAATTTATTACCCGCCACTGCTACTTTTCCAAAGTATCTATGGCAGGTAGCTCGACCCGCCCGCCACTCATTTGATTTTACCTATAAGCCTTTTCCTACTAGTGTGGATGCACTCTTGATCAGCCCTTTTTTCAAAAAAATGCTATTCACAAGGGAAATATTCTAAGAAATGGAGACTGAATTTATTACTTTTCGATGTATTAAATGTGCCCATGTAATAAAATAATGGTTGGCATATCTGGTGAACGTTCGCCACGGAGATGGCGTTTGCGAACGCTCGTCTGGCAGTTTCAATGTATTTGGAAAAATTGGGTGGCTTTTTTGCAAAATTGCCATGGCATTTCTTTAATTTCGAGTGTAAAAAAGTCATCCAATCTGTACCGTAGGATCAAGATCGTATGGCAGTTTTGGCATTTGCTAGCAGTTGCTCCATGGCAAGCGTTTGCCAATTACTATCTCCGTAAAATAAACACGAGGTGACCTTCAGAGTCCAGCAATTCGAAGCAGAGAAGCTTTTCTGAGTAAAGGAAAGAGAATAAAAAAGGAACAAGCAAAGCAAAACAGAAGTGCATGCGTGAACCATACTTAAATAAAGAAGTATATTCTACCGCTCAAGGAGCTAAAGAGGCATCAATGGAGAAAGCAAAACCAGGAATTAGATTCCATGGAGCTGTGGCCAGGTGGGTATATACATGGAATTGTTCTGTATGACAATATGTGGAACGTACGTTTCACGCCATTCCTTTCTTATTCTATCGAGGTCGATGCTTTGTCCCATGGTTTGTTCTTTGCTTCCCCCAACCATTATTCTTCTCCTTCCTTCCATATATCTTGATCCATCTTTGCATTCACCAGTGTAGTCTTTATATAATCACCGGCCTTGCATTCTACTAGCTAGTACTGTATCCCAGGCCTAAATAGCCCACCACACCACCAAAAGCTCTTTCTCATGTAGCATCCTGGATTTCCATCCAGCCCGAAGCGGCAAGCAGCCCCATCGTGGCGACTTGCCTCTGGCAGCCTAACTCTCTCGAGCGAAACTTCTGTAGGTACGGCACCTGCTGTTAAGATTTTTATTACAACTAGGTACGATAATAGGTGCATGTATATATGTATCTCAGAGCACATGACCGCTGTGATCCAAATCAGACCCAGGGTCAGGCTCGTATGCATTTCCCGACGCGAAGCATCCGGGCATATCATAGTCGGCTTAGATTTATTAAAACCGGGTAGTAAAATCTAGCCGCGCAAGTGGGGAGTATTATATAGTTAAAACAAAAGGCAAACAATTCTCCATTTTTGACAATAAACTCCTCCTTTTATTCATGTGTGAGGATAGTAGCATCATATACAAGCATTGGGATGATCGCACTAGGGGCCGAATCCATCCATAATTCAGGGGGAGAAAACTTAGCTAACCTAGCTAATTCATGAGCTACCTGATTACTTTATCTAAAACAGTGATTATAGATTACATGGGTAAAATCTAAGGACATAAAGTAGCAATCATCGAAGATTGCACTAGCAACAGAGGTAGAACTACCCTCTTTCAGAGCTTCAACGACGTCCACATTATCTGAGCAGATTTCAACTTTGCTACAACCCACGGTGCGCGCAAGATTCATACCAAATCGGACAGCTATTGCCTCCGCTGTAAATGAATCAAAGCAAGTATCAAGTTTTTCGTTAGCAGCAGCAACAAACTGCCCGCTATGATCCCGAAGAACTACGCCGACTGTACCCTCCAGTGTGTCACTGTCAAATCCGGCATCAACGTTTAGTTTGACATAGCCATATCTCGGTTTCACCCAACCGGCCACTTTCCGCACAGGTTTCGGACTACATGATATAATGAAGTTGGCTGCAAGTCCTCTCACTGCCAGACTTGCGCTGCATTTTGGGTGTCTTCGCCATGAGTCAATTTCCTCCTTTCGTACCAAAGGTACCACGCTGCTGTTGCCACAGTTTCCCTCAGTTTTGGCAGCCCCAGTATATGAATATCAATGTCCTTTAAGCATAACAAGTGCTCCAAAACAGCTTCACCAGCCCTGTCCACATTTGTTGCTCTCCTAATGACATCCTCCAGACCGAGAGATTTCCAAACATCCACTGCAAGTTTGCATTCAAACAGAAGGTGTTTAATTGTGTCGGGTCCTTGATTGCATGCAGGACAGCTTGGATTAATTTTAAGATGCTTATTAGCTAGAACAGACCGGCATGGAATCGCACTGTGCAACGCTCTCCAGATAAATTTTTTGATCTTTGATGGGCACAAAAGGCTCCAAATTAAGTTCCATGTATCACTCTGGGTAGAAGGTCCTTCCGTATTATGAGCTTTATGGCCAAATTGGTAGTCCCAAACATGATAGGCTGAACGTACTGTAAACATTCCTGATCTGGTTCCATTCCATGCTAGGAAATCTGTCATTTCATGCAAGGGGAGGGGTATTGCAAGAATCCTTCGGACATCTATTTCCCAAAAAGTTTGCCTAAGCAGTTGTTCATCCCAACTTCCCGTTAAAGGGTCTATAAGGTCGCTCACCTGGGTTAGGAGATTATTTCCTTTGGGGGTAATCACCTTTCTCGAAGCGGATTGTGGGATCCATTCATCTTCCCAAATATGAATTTTCTCTCCATCTCCTACTCTCCAAATCTGCCCAAGCTTCAGGGTTTCCACACCAGCCATGATACTTTGCCAAGTATATGAAGATTTGCTTTTCAAAGTAGCAGTCATGAGATCACAATCTGGGAAGTATTTCGCCTTTAAGATCTGAGCACATAAGGAATCCGGATTATCAATCAGGCGCCAAGCTTGCTTAGTCAATAATGCAAGATTGAAGCAATGAATATCTCTAAATCCCATGCCTCCTTTCTTCTTCGGTATGCACATCTTCCACCATGCAAACCAGTGCATCCTCTTGTGTGTTGCATCATCACCCCACCAAAAACGGGAGATCGCGTCTGTGATTCCTTTGCAATTTTTTTTAGGAATTTTAAAGACGGACATCGCATAAGTTGGCACAGCTTGTGCAACTGATTTAATAAGGTTCTCTTTTCCTCCTGAAGACAAACATTTTTTCCTTCCACCCATGAAGTCTCAGAACTAACCGATCAATCAAGTATTGGAAGCTATCCGTTTTGTCAAGTCCAAGTGTAGCCGGCAAACCCAAGTATTTATCATTCAAAGCCTCTGTCATAATATCAAGTCTTGAGCACACCTCGGCCTTCATATTCACATCCGTGCTTGGACTAAAAAAGATACTCGACTTGTCCACACTAACAAGTTGTCCCGAAGCAGCACAATACATATCCAAGATGGATTTCAAACATACCGCATTTTGGATATTAGCTTTCATCAAAATCAGTGAATCATCAGCGAAAAGAAGATTTGTAATTGCAGGTGCATTACGACAAACCTTTACTCCCACGAGGTCACCACTTTGTTCCGCATGAGATAAGAGTGCCGTTAATCCCTCCGTACATAGGAGAAATAGATACGGGGACAATGGATCTCCCTGCCGAAGCCCTCTAGAGGGTTTGAAATTTTCTGTCTCAGTTGAGTTATATCTCACTCTGTACTCCACCGAAGAAACACATAGCATAATCATCTTAACCCAATCCATATGAAAACCAAGTTTTAATAAAATAGCCTCTAAGAATACCCACTCTACTCTGTCATATGCTTTATGCATATCCAGCTTGACAGCACACCACCCCTCTTTGCCAGCCTTTTTATTTTTAATTGTATGCAGGCTTTCATAAGCCACAAGCACATTATCAGTGATGAGTCTTCATGGGACGAATGCGCTTTGGGTTGGACTGATGATCTCTGGAAGCAGCCCCTTCAATCTTACAACAATCATCTTTGAAATTACTTTGTACACCACATTACATAAGCTTATAGGCCGAAACTGAGTAACACTCTCAGGATTATTTACCTTGGGAATCATAACTATCGTGGTGTCATTCCAGCCCGGTGGCATTTCCCAGGTATTTACTGCATTAAGAACTTCTCCAACTAGATCCTCGCCTAGCATATTTCAAAATCTTTTATAGAACACTGCATGCAAACCATCCGGCCCCGGGGCTTTAAGATCGCCGATAGAGAAGAGGGCCTTCCTCACTTCTTCCTCAGTATAGGGCGCCATGAGTACATCATTCATCGCCCCCGTGACACGACTCTGGACTTTATTTAATACATTATCATCTGGTAATAGCACCTGCGATGTGAACAAATTCTGAAAATAACCCGCTATAATACTATTCAGATCATCAGTGCTCTCCTTCCAGACTCCCGAATCATCAAGGAGTCGTTTTATACAGTTTCTTTTCCTTCGGGCACTCGCGGCCTTGTGAAAAAATGAGGTGTTCCTGTCCACATGGAGGAGCCAGTTGGCCCGACCACGCTGTAACCAGATTAGTTCCTCCTGGTCTAGCAAATTTTCGATGAGAACTTGTGTCTCCTTAAGCTGTTGCCGTACTTCAACAGCCAAAGGTCCTCTACGCAATTTCTCAAGATCCTTTTTCAGCTTATTTATTCTTTTTTTCGGACCTTTCAAGGTATCTCTATCCCACCGATATAAATCATCTTTAACTGCTTTAGTTCGGTCCGCAAGTGATGGTCCAATTCCTGCCATCTTAGCTCTATCATACGCAGACTGAACAATCTCATAAACAGTGGCTTCGCTCAGCCACCTTGCTTCGAACTTCCTTTCCCCGCTAGGCTTTTGTCCCATAGCTGCAGCATAATAGTCTGTATCCAAAAGAATTGGTCTATGATCTGAATGTACGTGCTGCTCATGAACAACTGCCGCATACGGGAACATATTGGCCCATTGATCATTGCACAGGCCTCTGTCTAAGTGTTCCCTTATTATTCCACGACTCCAAGTAAATGGGTCTCCAACTGTCATCACCTCCTGTAACTCACAATCATCAACACAATCCCGGAAGTTCTGCATATATTGTTGTGGTCTGACATTACCTCCTTCCTTCTCGCTCGCCACAAGAATTTCGTTGAAATCCCCCATTACCATCCACGGCCCTGTTGAGTTATTATGAAGGGTTCTCAAGTACGTCCATGACAGGTGCTTCTGGTCAGTTTGGTTCTCCGTAAAAACATGTCAGCTTCCAGGCTACAGAGTTGCCTTTCATAACAAAGCCATCAATAAAATTGGGCGAGGGGTAATTTAAAACAACTTCATTAGAGGAATTGTAGAACAATACAAGTCCTCCCAAACGACCATCACTCTCAACTATATGAAAAAATCAAATCCTAATTTTACTCTTAGCTCAATTGCCTTAGCTTCATTCAGATGTGATTCAGACAAAAAAACCACATCTGCTCTCACACGCCCTTGGATATCCAAGAGTTCTCGAACTGCCGTGGTCGAGAGCATTCCACGACAGTTCCATGCTAGGAGTTTCATTGCTCCCGGCGGTCCTCTGCCAGGGAGGCTGCCGATCTCTCATTGGGTGTTTTCGCAATCGCCACTCCATCGCTGCCTTTTAGCTTCTTTTTATTTGCACTCTTCTGTGGTGAGCTAGACGAACTTGTTGGTAGATCATCACCATCAAACTTCTCAACAATAGTTGCTGTGTTGCCCACTGGCACAATAGCTCCAGAATGCTCATCAACATCTGTTTCGGCCTCCGCAGAAGTTTCTGTAGCAGTTATAGTATTATCAGCAGAACGCTTACCCAGTATGTGTAGATCCCCCATATGAGTATCCTGGGGACATTCAGGCGCAACTAAGCCCACAATACTTGGAGTTGTTGGGGGTACTGTATGTTCTGCCACATTTTTATTAGCATTGAAACGCCAACTAACACTTGGGTCCAGATTTGCCAATTCATTGCCTAGCCCTTCCTGACCATCTCGATGAACCGATTCACCTCTATGTTGACCACGGCATCGACCTGCAAAAATACCTCGTCCTCTACCAGCTGGGTCATATGGGTCATCAAAACCATCCTGATTCTTCCATCCTCTGCCCGGCGTTCGACCGGCTCCACGACCAGATCCTCGACCTTGTCCGCCCCGTCCTCTACGAGCTGCAAGTACGAATGCCCCCCATTCCATATCCTTCTCATCATGCTCTCCCGTGCTACACTCCTCATACCAATGCCCTAGCATCCCGCACATGTAGCAAAAGGTTGGGAGCTTTTCAAACTTCACTTGATAGAACTCTGTCTCACCAGCCTTCGTGAAACTAACGAATCTGGTTAGTTTTTTATTAACATCAAGCTTAACTCTGACCCGTATGAACTCTCCAACAAAACCACTTGGTAAAACAATCTGAAGTTCTTGGACTTCCCCTATGCGTTTCGCCATGTTCTCCACGAATTTCTCTCTTTTCAGAACCATATCTGGGAGTCTATGAATCTGACACCATGTTTCAATCTTGTCCAACTTGACGTTCTCCGGCTTCGTAAAACCATCATATTCCGCCATCACCAGCGCCATGCCTCTGAAGTCCCATGGCCCCTGGTGGATTGCTTTGTTCCAATCTGCCAAACAATTAAACTGGACGGAAAACAGGTTTGAGTTGATCCGGCGCCATATCACCTTCTTTGTTGGATTCCATGCCGCCCTCATGTTAGCAATCAAAGCACCCTGACCAAAAGTCTTCGCGAGCCACTTAGGTTTCTCCTCCGGTTCATCCGCCTCCTCTTCCCAGATCAGATCATCTCGCTCATCTTCTTCAAGGTGTAATCTTTCCAGCAGAGAGCTGGGATCCTCCAGTTTCTTCCCTGACGAGCCACCAAAATTCGGTGGAGTTGACATCTACGGCAAACCTTCCCGTGCGCTATCCACAAACCCGAGGTCCCGCAACAGCCAAGAGGGCCGATCGGCAGGCGCACCAGGGAGAGGCGATCGCGTGGGAGACGGCAACGGTGATACTCACGGCGGCGGTGGCGGAGGACTGTGAAACCCTAGGACGAGAGCCTGGCAAACAATTCTCCAGGTTCTTCCATATTGGAGATTATGTGGTGAGTTCAATAATTATAACGGGCAATCATGAACAACTTTGTTTTCTTATTTTGAGAAGATGAGGTACTTTTTGGATTGGCAAGATAGTATGTGCTCCACACATTTCGCTGTACCAAATCTGAATACAGTCATTTTTTATTGAGTTGATAAGAGTATAGATCTATTATTAAGTTGAACATAAAATAGACTAAACAAAAACTCATTTTTCACATGATTGAAAGAATACAAAAAATCATTCACATAGGAGGTAAGAAGGTAAGAGTTGCTCAGACCCACTAGTTAATGAAATCAATGGCTCATATCTATAATATACTCTTACCTCTCATGTGAAAAGAGGAGCTAAGAGGAATCATGTTAAAAATGCTCACTATTGTTAGATACATTCACTACTAGGGAAAACCCTAGCAGCAGCGCTGGGTTTTTGCCTACCAGTAGCGCGTGGGGCCACGCTACTACTACGACACTACAGCTAACTTGTAGCAGTAGCGTTGGTTAGACCAGCACTACTGCTATCCCTACTTAGCAGTAGCGTTGGTCTGTGCAGCGCTACTGCTATATAGCTGTAGCGCTGGCCTACATCCCGCGCTGCTAATATACCAGCGCTACTGCTACTTGTCAACCAGCGCTATTGCTAACGTTACACATAATTTTTTTATGCTACGTATTTGCGCTGTCTTTGTACAGGGTTTATACAGTAGTCTAATCATATCACGAACAAACAATATTCTCATCATATCATACACATAATAGTCTCATCATATCATCACATCATCCGAAACAAATGATGTCTCTCATCATCATCTCGATATAGCGATACAAGTTACGTGACATGTCTCGAATACAAGCAACTACATGGTCATCACATACACATGTTTCATCATCTATATCTAAACTATGATATAGAAGAGAAGAGCGATCACTATGAGCAAGAGCGCGATAATGTAGTGGTTCTTGAGGCGCCGGTTCCTTTCCCTCTCTCGCGCTAGCGTGAACCTCAAGTAACTATCTTCCGCTTCGGCTATGCTATCGAACCCTCTCAGGCTGCCGCCCGGGAACCGGTACACCTGGGCCTGACACTCAGGCCATTCGTCGTACACTCCTAGAACCTTCCCTACATACACGGCGTAGCACTTCTTCGCCATCGATGATCTATATACCTGCATCGTCACATGATGAATTCATCGATAATATGCAACATAATATATAGTTTAGCAACACAAAGAGACAAAGTTAGCAAAAATAGAAGCAACATATCGTAAACATAAATAACAAAGTTCATCGTACCCAAACTAATTAATTAGAGTGATCTACGCTAGTTGAGGAGGACGGTTTAATTATATCACAAAGTTTCGTCGTGCATAAATTCAAAGTTTCGTCATAGAGAAAGTAGTGACTAAACGGACACATTGTCATCGTCAATCACTCCCACATGTCGTGCCATCCTTCCAAATCAGGGAGGAAGGACCCGAGCGACGTGAAAGGCTTCAGGTCGAGACGCTGAGTGGCTACGCGTGTTCGGACGTCTTCCCGCGACATTTGCCCTTCTTCGTAGAACATCCCTGTTTTTTCGACGACCTCCTTCATGATGACTTGGACAAGTTCACGCTGGATGTGATAGAACTCAGCTCGGAGTCGATGATCCGGTACATTTCCTAGTTTCTTGGCCCATTGCAGAATATCGGCATCGCCGGATTTAGGTGACATGCGAAGATTCTGCCGATCCCTTCTGTACTCCAGCATGTGGTGGATGACGTAGAATCCATCACTGAGACTACCATTCGGTTGCTGGATGCAGCAGAAGTCGGTCTTATGGCCGAAGCAGGGCGCGCTGTTCTTTGTCCTCTTGACCGTGATCTCTCCACCCCGTTGGCCGTAGCTTAAGATAGCACTGTCAAGAACACTCTTGATGTGTGTGTAATCCTTTTTCTTTATGTTCTTCGACGAGTCCAAGTAAAGAGCGTGGGAGAATCGGGGGTTAAGAATGACGAGGACGGCGCGCCCCTCGCTGCGGAAAATAAGTACACCTCAAATTAGCCTCCACGCGTGCAAATGAATGATTGAAATTTACGAAA
The DNA here is from genome assembly GCA_039707655.1 of Elymus sibiricus. Lineage (NCBI taxonomy): Eukaryota > Viridiplantae > Streptophyta > Magnoliopsida > Poales > Poaceae > Elymus > Elymus sibiricus. The sequence goes on from CM077668.1 coordinate 52,293,617, forward strand.
GTATGCATGTGTCACAGAGGATATCCGCGGATGACTTACATGGGATGATAAGGCAGGAGAATCGTCTCCTTGTCCTTATTGGCGACCATGAAGTCAGCGATGTAGGTCCTCGCATATTCACGGTGCTCTGTGCAGACTGCCAAGAAGGCCTCGTGCATAAAGTACGGGTCCGCGACTGAAATATAAGATATTTGCTCGCGCCTGATGATGTAGTTCATGTACAAGGCATAAAGGCGGACGAACGTAAAATCCAGCTTTGTCATGTGAAACATGTCGAAGAGGTAATCAAATCGAAGGAAGAACTTATCCGCGGGGAATGTCTGGACGTACAACTTTTGCTGCGGCACGTTAACCACGTAGAGCGGGTATCCTGGATTTGTCGAGACGAGAAGGCTTTTCTCTCCCGACATCACATCGTCATGAAGTCTCCTTAGATCGCCATCTATGCCCTCTAGCGCTGCCTTAGGTAGGATCGGATCACCGGGGACTTGGAATTTCGCCGCACCTTTGATAGGTATACGGTCTGCAACCCGAGGCTGCGGAGGCGGCTGGCTGATAGAAGCAGCTTTGGCGCCAGTAAGGCCTTTCCTCGGTCTCTTCCTATGCTTCTTGGGTGCCGGAAGTGAGCCTAACATACCGTCCCTGACCACCTCCCCCAGTGTTGTCGGGCTCAGCATTGCACGACCCTCACGTTGTTGATCCTGGGTTGAGGCGGCATCTGGAGGCGTGTCCTACGAGGATTGCATGAAGAGAGACTTCTTGCAATCAGCCTTAAGACGTTCCTGCTCCGGCAATTCAGGCATCAACTCATCACGCTCAAAGCCTGTGTCATACTGCTGAGCCATCAATCCTCCGTCGTCATAGCCGCCGGTATTGATAAACCGTAGAGGGTCATCATCCTCGTCCATGACATCATCCATTGCTTCTTCGACGGCGGCGACGTCATCAGCCACTAATGGAGCCTCTTCCTCACGTCGTCCGCTATCACCCGGCACGACAGGCGCCGCTAATTGGGTAGGTGGGGTGGTGGTGTTCATACCTTGCTGAGGCTTGGTCGTTGGTGTGCTCCTGGCCGCCGCCAGACGAAGGAGATTCTTCGGCCACAACAGGACCTAACTCTTCCAATCGCCAAGCCGCGCCGGGGTCTCGTCGTCATCTCCCCCTAGTGGTACCGGAGGAGCCAAATTCTCGTGGACCGCTTTGACACTGGCCACGGAAACCTTGAAGACGCCAGGGGGCATCGGCCGGCTGTGGAACGAGCGATCCTTCGGCTTCACTATTGTTGCCTTTCCCAGGTCCACCTTCTGGCTGCTGATGGTGTACAGTATGGTGCACGGGGTTTCGCCGGCCTGCGAAGACATGTCTGCGACGTCAGACATCCGAAAGGCAACGGAAACGGAAGATTATATATATGTTGAAGAGGGCCGGTGTAACAGGTAGTTACCGTGAGGGCGTCGAGCTCAGCCAAAGACGAAGCCCCGCCAATCACACCAGAGACGGAGGACGGGCTGCTATGAGCAGGTGCGGGAGCAGTGACCACCAGTCTTCGAAATTGCCGGGGTCCACCGCCGTGACCACCAGTCTTCCGGTGCCAAGCTGGTTTGGGCGCCGTATCCTCTTCGATTTCGGTTCTTTACCGGCTAATTCGCCAGCATCGGTGCCGGTCTCGGTGCCGGTGTCGGTGTCGGTGCAACCCTCGGATGTGACAGGGCGGGCCTGCAACAACCGTTGTTCGTCCAGATACTCGAAAAAGTTGTGTGCCGCCTCGTAGATGTCTTCGCAGTTACCAGAACCCCTGCCTTCGTCGTTGTTAGCCATGTTTCCTATGATTAAGTCTTCTCGTTTAATTCTAGACCTAATAAAATGAATAATGACATAAAAAAAGGCCCTATGTTTTGCCGGAATGTTGATTCATTCCCGTTCCGTCAAATCCCGGGCACTCGATATGTCCTAGTTTCTAGCACAAGTCATGCCGAAATTCATGGAAAATTTCGGCATGACCTTTGCTAAAAAGTGGACAAATCGAGCGCCTGAAATTTGCCGGAACAGAAATGAATCAACATTCCGGCATAACATAGGCCACTCGGAATCAGATTCCCTACAAACAATGTTCAAATATCCATCTTCTACACCGCAACACATGTCCAAATTGTAGGGGAACGCAGCAGAAAACAAAAATTTTCTGACCTACGCACCAGCCCAGGACCACTATGGAGACTGCATACAAGGTTTGATCTTTTCGTTACTGACTCGTAGCGTAGCGAAAGTAGAGTCGATGACGATCGTTGGTGCAGATCCCCGCACCTAGGATTTACAACCTCCAACCGCGAGGATGTACTCCCTCGACTGCCCCTCGGACAGCCCTCTGGGAGGCGGTCGGACAGTCCCTCGAACGGTGTCACGGACAGCCCCTCGGGAGGACCCTCAAAACTCGGACGGTCACTCAGACAGCCCTTCGGGAGGCACTCTCGAACAGCCCCTCGGGCTAAAAGATCGAACCTACGACCTCTCTACGGGGTTGCACACATACGGTGTCATCTATCCGGCAGGGCTTCGCCGTCCAGAACTAGTTCCCACCGGAACCCAGACAACCTTTCGGCTCTACGAAACTCTTTTCATGGGAGGAAGAGAAGAAGCCAGATCATGCATGGCACTTGTATGTGAGAAAGGAGTGAGTGTGGAGAGTGCCTCTCCACCTCTATTTATAGGAAAACCCAAGGGGTAGGGTGGCTCCCAAAATACCAAAAAACCCATCACATGGATTCTCCACAAGGGTAAAATGGGAAGGCTAGAGGAGCACCATGGATGGGCTCCTCCTTGGCCGGCCAACCTCATGGGGGGCCCCCCCAAAGGGGGTTCCTTAGTCCCCAAGTTCTTCTAGAAGCCTTTTGGGAAAAGCCCTAAAAGGTGGCTTTCCATAAAGTAGCCCAAAAAGCACTTTCACTATTCACGGAAACATTTTTCCGCGAACGTTAAATCCGAAAATATTTCTGTGGGTCTTAGAACAATTCCAGTACCCACTAAAATGATTTTGGACGCATTCTGAAACAATTCCGGATTAGTGATTTTCATCTGCGAAAAGCAACCAAAGCGGTTCCAGCAGCTCCGGAACATTTCTGGTTTTTTCTCCGGAAAAATCCCAGAAGTTTTCAGAATAATTTTGGCACCCTCCAAGAATTTCCATACGTGTGCCGAAACCAATTTGACTTAATGGTATACCCTGAAACAACTTTTCAGTTTTACCGAAACTATTCCGGTGTTCTCTCTCCGTAACTTTTCCGCTGTCTCCGAAACTTTTCCGGTGACTTTCTCTCAGACTCCCTGTCTAGTATTCAGCAGATAGATGACCCTTAAGCGTGTGACCCTATAGGTTCGGTGAAGTATAGACATGACCGGAACACTTTCCGATTAATGATCAACATCGGAGCCGTGGACACCCATATTGACCCCTATACCCACACGAATAAATATTCGAGTGAACCTCCAGTTGCCGTGTGCTATTCCTGTTGCTTTGCGATATGTTACAAATACCCGAGGTGAGATTTAGCGGCATCCCCGTGGATCAACACTAGTCCACAATGCCAGTTACGTCGTTACCGGTTTTGTTCTCTTTTCTCGTTCCTGTGTTCCGGCATCCCTGTGATCAAATCACAATGTGTCTGGCCAGACGATGGTGGATACCGTAACACCAAGAGGGCCCAGAGATATCTCTCCATCGTCGGAGGAGCAAATCCCAATCTTGAGCTATCAAGTCCCTTGACATACTTTTCCATGAACCCGTAAGCCGCCGTAATAGCCACCCATTTACGGATGACGTTTAACAAATCCCAAAGTTCATGAAGCAAGCATGAAGAAACTCGATACTCTCATGGTCTAAGGAACTATGCAAACATTAACTTTCTCTGTGTTATTAACCATTAACTTGTGACGAATGTATCTCATAGCATAACATCAATTCGGGTCGATTCAACACAAATGTTCTTCTAACATTGTGCCCTCAAAGTTGCCGGCATAGTCATGCCCATGATCAGGAAAACAGAACCATCATGCAACACTTGAGCTAGTCTTAGAGGCCAGACTAGGAATACATTTTACCGTTTATTATTTCACACGTGCATATGAGTTTCCCTCCGAGCCTCGTGGTTATTGTAGACTCGAGAACCAGAGCAGTTATAGCACGGAATATAAACTTAATTACGAACATGGGGATAAATAATAACATTTATTATTGCCTCTAGGGCATATCTCCTACAGACTCCCACTTGCACTAGAGTCAATAATCTAGTCAATGCTAAAACACTTTACACCTATGGCATACCGGTGTAAAATATGCTTCGCTTGTGGTATTGCCTGATGTCCAACGGATCTGACAACTTCAGTTCCGTGGGTATGTTTGCATCTCCTCGCGTTTTCACGCTTTCACAAAATTCATATTTTGTGCGGACTTGGCTTTGTATATATGTGAATCACAGGTTAAACCTTGATTCCTTAGACTGAGCTATGGAGCGACTATCTACAATAGTGTCCCGTTGACCAAAGCCTTCTTGGAACCATACTAAGTTCATGAATGAACTATATGATTCAACATCTTCTTAGTCGCTTTGAAAGCGGCAACATACTTAGCCTTTGTTATAGAATTCGCCACAGTAACCTGTTTGGAACAATTTCCAACTACCGTGCCACCATATTGTGTATTACACAAAACCCTTAACTTAAATCGAAAATCGCATGGAGAATTGGTGAAAACTGTATCGATGTAACTACTTACAACAGGCACTTCATAATCTCCGCTTGCGAGAAAACATGTCATCGGTGCTACTTTAGTACTCAATGACATTTTTCACTGTTGTCCCATGATCAGTACTTTGATCACTTTGGTATCTATACTCGCAACAACTTGGCAGTATCGGACATATCTGGTTGTTTTCAATACCATGGAATACATGATTAATCCAAACACAAGAGTGTGTGGGATCTCCATCATGTATTTTGTTCATCAGTGTTTTGGGACACCGAGTCTTGCAAAACTCTTTCCATGTGACTTCGGCAAGAATCACTCCTTGGCGTTCTTAATGCTAAACTGTTTTAGCATTTTGTCAATGTGTATTTTTGGCTTAGCCTATTAGGCAATTCTATCTCACAGATAAATATGTCTAATATCAAGGCTATTTAACCCAAGCACTTCATCGAAAAACCTATTTTTCAATGAAGTCCTAATTCGTGTCAAGAAATTTATATTATTTCCAATCAACAATGTGTCAAGCACACAAGGTTTTTAGAAATATTATTATGCTCCCACTTACTTTCTTGTAACCACAAGCATTTTCGTTATCCATTGATGAAATCAAACTCCTTTGACTATTTCATCAAAACGAAGATTCCAACTCCATTTTGCTCTCTTCTGTCCATTGCTGGAACTCTGAAGTTTGCATACTTACTAGCATCCTCTGGATAGACAAAATACTTCGGACTGTATCACATGCAAGTCCTAGATTGCATTTCAATCACATGGAAATCCTTTTGGCATCCATGTATCGTATCTCAAGATTGAAATATGTATTAATTGCTAGTTTAACCTGATCTGACTTTAAGCATCGCTACGGTGAGACAATGTCATCGTAGTCAACTCCTTGAATTTGTTATTGCAACAAGTCGAGCTTTATGGATAAAACATTTTATCCGCATCATTTTATAGTTCCATTAATGTTTGTTAGACTCTAAGTCTTCCGAAGGGTTTATCAAGATATAATATTGAATCATTTATATGGAAACTATCTCGGATTATATTGGCATTTAGCCAATTCCGGAGTCAGGACCCATCAACGCTTCCTTGTGTATCGTAGGTATACTGTTGTCTAACAACAATATCTTGCTTGCGCACCTGAGAGGTTTGCACGAGTTTTGCCTATGTGGTTCAGTTGCAAGTTCGACCGAAGTCCATACATCTCATGTAGAGGCTTCCGTATCAGTCACAGTAGGAAACTCTGGAATTACTTCCAAGGTTTCTTTCCTTTGATCTGATGACGAAGATACTGTTATCTCGTCGAGTCGCACTGTCCTCCCACTCACCTTTTTGCAAGAACCATTTTCTTCAAAAGCATACCGTTCTTTGTGGCAAAACCTTTTGCCTCGGTACAGTGGTGGGGAATACCCAATAACTTGGGATAACCTACAAAGTAGCACTTGTCTGATTTGGAATAGGTTTGTAAATATTTTACACAAGCCCCATATTCCAAATGTTAAGAAAAGACATAACATGGTTGGGTGTACCATACCATGGAGTCAGTTCAACAGATCTGATGGTGCTCTTTTCAGTGTAAAAGCCGCAGTCTCTAAAGCATTACTTTTAAAAGGGATAATGGCAAATTGATTTATGTCAACTTTGATCTTACCATGTCATAAATGGTTTGATTACATCTTCACGGATATTTCACTCACAGTGGTGCTCCGTGAGGTGTAAGTTATGAAACTCTTTTCACAACTCGTCAGACATTCGCTAAACTTGTAACTCAAATATTTCTTCCGGCAATCTAGTTTGCAGAAACATAATTTTCTTGTTATAATAATTTTTACTTCATTTTTGAAAATCATATGAATGATTTCAAAAGATCCAGACTTACGTCTCATCAAGTAAATATCCATATATCTACTTGAGTCATTTCTGAAGATAGATAAATCCACTACTAGCAACAACATTTATCGGACTGCATACATCAAAATGTATGATCACCAATAAGTTCGTTGCTCGTTCCTTATGGCCTGTGAACGGTATTTCAGTCACTTTACTTTTCGGAGGAAAGTTGCAAGTGTCAGATGATTCATAATCAAACGACTTCAAAATCCATCATTATGGAATTTCTCCATGCGGGTTTCTCCAATGTGACCAAATGCAGTGCCACACATGCGTGGTATTCCCTTAGTCTTGCGATATTTAGCGTCAGTGTTATGGATATATCATATTACCATCAATATTCATAACATACATCCCATTCATGATGGAAGTATGACCCTTATGTTATTCATAACACTGAACAACAATTGTTCTTTTATGAACAACCCTTTTGCAACAAACATTATGCAATGGGCTAGAGTGTGTAAAACTCTAAAATGAATTATGAAAGTAAATACGGATGTAATATATTATTATCAATATTCATAACATACATCCCATCCATGATGGAAGCATGGCCCTTATGTTATTCATAACACCGAACATCAGAATTTCTCTTATGAACAACCTTCTTGCAAGATACTTTATGCAATGGGCTAGAGTGTATAAAAACTCTAAAATGAATTATGAAAATAAATACATAGGTAATGTACCGAGTATAGCAACTTTTACTATGTTCCCAGCGCATATCTAAACCTCACTCCGGCAAGTCTTTTAGGCCATAGTAGTTTTTGCATCGAGTCGCAGCAGAATGCAATCGAGCGAGTATCTTTGTGATCAACTCACAATACCCAAGAATTAGTGACTAACAATTTAATCACAATTCCCAAGAACTATTTCTTTGACCAGCCTTCTTTACATCAATAGCTTGTATGACTTTCATACATGAGCTGGACATTCCAGTCTTCTCTCCTTTTGCCTTTATACTTCTAACAGTTTAACTTTCAGTATTTCTCCTACTCTCAGAAGAAGCACTCAACTTAAGAGTGGCGTTAGCCCTGGACTTCCTAGGTGTGTAAGTCACACTAACACCCATTTGGACATTTCCTTTCTCTTTAAGTTGTTGTTTTATCCACCTTCATCATATGATAGACGTTCTTCTGGATCCCTCTCGTATTAGTCAAATGCATAGTAAACACTTTTACTAATAGTTTGCAAACACACATTTCTTTGGATATCTCATATCTTTTAGCCTTTGTTTGTATCTGAAACTAATTTTCAGTTCCATGAATATCACATAGCTATCCCAAACTTTTGAAGTTCGGGTCTCATGGAAGCAAACATATTGCACTTGACCGTAACGGAATTCTAGCTTTTGGATCGAAGGACGAGAGTCACATTATCCATAGCATTAGCAGGAGAATACCAAAAGCATGCGATAGGACAAAGTCCTTCTTGGCACTTTTGAGGACAATCCTCACATTACGTTACCAACCGTAAAGTTTTAACCAGATATTTTAACAGCTTATTTGATTTTAATAGGGAAGGTGGAAACGCGAGCCATTATTCTACAACTATTATGCAAATTTCACTTAGACAAAGTTCATAATTAATTACACTGAGAATTAAACAAGTTAATTCTACAGTGCGCTCCCACTCAAATCAATATCTCTCATAATTAATTGTGAGTGATTCAAGATCCGCATTTCAATTCGATGCCATTGACGGGTTCATCACTGATGACGTGAATTTCAATCGGTAGGCCAACTTGCCAATCACATCTCTATGTGACTCTTGTCCATCTTTCGGTGCGCGTGTTCCGAGCTCAGGACTGTCCTGCCTGAACGTCAAGACAACCAAGTGATCACGTAGTGAGGTCTGACCATCACTCGCCTTACACCTCTCTAATTGTTCGTGCTCATGTGTACATGGTGCACCCCGAAAAGATACGTGTTGTAGACGGTGCTACACTTGAGAGAACACTAACTACTTGATATTTTTAAGTGAGAGATCACCCTAATAAAAGCGACTACCACGCAATCAAAAGGGTGCATCATAAGGGATAAACATCTCAGGCAATTCATAATAGCATGATATGGTATAGCCCTTTCTGACGGAGAAGTCTTTAATTTCTTCGTCTTCGGCATTCGCGTCGGTGTTCACCTTTGCGAAGTTTGCCACCACCTTGTCGATGCACTAGATAATATTGCTATCTCTATAGCTAATAAAATAAGTGCATTACTTAAGGTTGACACGCAGGTCATTAAAGTGACAATCATATGGCTTCAGCCATCATGCCGAATCATGACACGCAGGTCATGTTAGTAAATTTACATCATATAGTCATCTCATACATAATAAAATTATTATGAGTAGTGCTATACCACATCACATGCACATCCTGTAAAACCAGGTTAGACGCCTCTAATCGGTTTATGCAAAATTTCATTTTACGTGGCTTCTAAGGTTTTGAAACAAACCGAAGGTACCTACGTCCATCATCAAGCATGATTGTCCAAATCGCTAGATTAACATTGCGGGGTGTATGAAACACGAGATAATAAAATCTCGAGCCCCATACTGAACTTCGTCATACGCATGACCCCCGTGCAGGTCATATCTGCATTGCCCTTTCGTCTGTGAAATTTCATCTTTCTTTTAACTATGGTGGAATTCAAAGAACTGTTAGCACTTCGTTGATCAATCAGGATCGCGGATTGCCAGAACTTTGAAACTCCACCATACCGTTATCAAGATCAGAAATACGCAAATTCAAGGGAAGCAACAAGAACATCGGGTAATAGATTTCATTTGCTACCCGCATAAATAATTTTCAGCAATAGATCTCATCTACAACAAAATTATATTATGCAACACCCATACATCTCTATGTATTCTAGATCGTAACCTGCATCTACGCATAGCACGGCTCATGATGCCACTGTAGGGGAACGTAGCAGAAAACAAAATTTTTCCAACCTACGCACCAGCCCAGGACCATTATGGAGACTGCATACAAGGTTTGATCTTTTCGTTACCGACTCGTAGCGCAGCGGAAGTAGAGTCGATGACGATCGTTGGTGCAGATCCCCGCAGCCAGGATTTACAACCTCCAACTGCGAGGATGTACTCCCTCGACTGCCCCTCGGACAGCCCTCCGGGAGGCGGTCGGACAGTCCCTCGAATGGTGTCACGGACAGCCCTTCGGGAGGACCCTCAAAACTCGGACGGTCACTCGGACAGCCCTTCGGGAGGCACTCTCAAACAGCCCCTCAGGCAAAAAGATCGAACCTACGACCTCTCTACGGGGTTGCACACATACGGTGTCATCTATCCGGCAGGGCTTCGCCGTCCAGAACTAGTTCCCACCGGAACCCAGACAGTCTTTCGGCTCTACGAAACTCTTTTCGCGGGAGGGGGAGAAGAAGCCAGATCATGCATGGCACTTGTATGTGAGAAAGGAGTGAGTGTGGAGAGTGCCTCTCCACCTCTATTTATAGGAAAACCCAAGGGGTAGGGTGGCTCCCAAAATACCAAAAAACCCATCACATGGATTCTCCACAAGGGTAAAATGGGAAGGCTAGAGGAGCACCATGGATGTGCTTCTCCTTGGCCGGCCAACCTCATGGGGGGGCCCCCAAAGGGGGTTCCTTAGTCCCCAAGTTCTTCTAGAAGCCTTTTGGGAAAAGCCCTAAAAGGTGGCTTTCCATAAAGTAGCCCAAAAAGCACTTTCACTATTCATGAAAACATTTTTCCGCGACCGTTAAATCCGAAAATATTTCTGTGGGTCTTAGAACAATTCCAGTACCCACTAAAATGATTTTGGATGCGTTCCAAAAAAAATCCGGATTAGTGATTTTCATCTGCGAAAAGCAACCAAAGCGGTTCCAGCAGCTCCGGAACATTTCCGGTTTTTTCTCCGGAAAAATCCCAGAAGTTTCCAGAATAATTCTGGCACCCTCCAAGAATTTCCAGACGTGTGCCGAAACCAATTTGACTTAATGGTATACCCTGAAACAACTTATATATATATATATATATATATATTGTAGTCTTGTGGCTGAATTCCAAAACACATTTCCATTACAGGTTGAGTTCCATCAGGGGAGACTGAAAGATAGAGATGGCTGACCAGACCCAAGGTGCGGTCGACTCGCTGGTGGGCCTCCTGTCTACGGCGATCAAGGATGAGGCGAGGCTGCTGGGCGGCGTCCAGGGTGACATGCAGTTCATCAAGGATGAGATGGAGAGCATGAATGGTTTCCTCCTCCACCTCACCAAGATGGACGGCGATGACCAGCTCCGCGCGTGGATGAAGCAGGTCCGTGACATCGCCTACATCGCCCAGGACTGCATCGAGCTCTACGTGCGCGACTTCACCGGTCCGTCCGACACAGGCCTCTGGCCCCTTCTCCGCCACCTCCCGGAGTTCCTCTGGAGCCTACCTGCACGCCACCGCCTTGCCAACAAGATACGTGAGCTCAAGGTCCGCGTCCACGACATTGGCGAGAGGCGACAGCGCTACGACATCAGCATCCCCAAGGCAGATACGCCCCTGCAGAGGCTGGCTGAGGGCCAACCTAGCCAGGACAAGATCGACGAGGACAGAGAAGAATTTGTACGTGCGTTGGCATGTGACAAGGAGAAGCAGCAGCAGGGAGTTCCATCTTTTGACAAGGCCATCGGTCTCCTCATTACTGAAGATCTTCGATCGGCAGCTAAAGACGTAGGCGATTGCCTCCGTCAAAATTTCTCGCATGATGCGACCAGCACGATCTGCATGGAGATGCTCCTCCGTGCTCTTCGGGCTCACAGGCCAATCTCCTTGATGGTCGAGAAGACCAAGAAAGAACTGGATAAATTAGTCAAGGATAAGGACATCATAAATCTTCCCTCTGAAGTGATGATCTTTTGCTACAGTAAGTTGTCCAGGAGTTGCAAGAGCTGCTTGCAGTATCTCTACGCCTTCCACGACGAAACCGCCATCAGCAGGACGAGCATGGTCCGGCGATGGCTGGCCGAAGGCCGTGTGGAGAAACAAGGCGATCTTTCTCTCGACGAATCAGCGGAACTCACCTTCAAAGAGCTCCTCTTTCGAGGGTTCCTGGTTCCTCTCGACCCAGGCACTACTACCGGCAAGGTCAAGAGCTGTAAAGTTGACGATACATTCTGGAGCTTCGTCTACGATATCTCTGCAAGTGAGAACTTCCTTACCAACCTGCCGTACCACCTTGACAACCAGCTTCGCATCAGACGCTTTGTGAAACGTCAAGAAAAAGAACTGCTCAAGAATCCACGACCACAGGAGGTGGACAGCCCATGGAGCATCTGCGGGTTACGTGGCCGGACAAGGTCGCGAGATGACGGCACGGAGGAGGATCCCCTGGATGGTATGGTAAAGTTTCTCAACTCTTTCGACCGAACCTACAGGCTAAACGTGCTGGATCTTGGGGGCTGCGAGGGTCTAGAGAAGAACCACCTCAACAGCATCTGCAATGTGCTCTCGCTCAAGTACCTGAGCCTCCGGAAGACGGGCGTCTCCCACCTGCCCAAGCACATCAACAAGCTCAAAATGCTGGAGACGCTCGACATCCGGCAGACTAGGGTACCGCAGCGGGACACGAAGCAAATCTACCTGCCCAAGCTGAAGCACCTGCTCACCAACCACACCGTGACGAAGAAGGGAACACTCTGGCGGGCCATACCTCACAAGATCGGGACGATGAGACACATGGAGATACTGTGCCGGGTCCAGGTTCACGATGACCATACTGCTGCCAAGAAAGAACTGGAAGAAATTGGCTGCCTGCTGCAACTTAGGAAGCTGGGCGTGGTTCTCGTTGGCAGCAGCAGCGAAGCTCAGAGAACATGAACCATCTGCTCCGAGCAATAACCAAGCTGAGCGAGTGCTTACGCTCTCTGTCAATTTGGATCACTCCTGAAGATTTGAAGATGGAAATGGGAACAGAGCACACTGCACCCAAGTTCCTCAAGAGCCTGAACATCCGTGGCGTGAACTTTCTCAACACCGGGCTGCCTACCTGGATCCTAAAGCTGGAAAAACTTTCGGAGATTACACTGTCTCACACCTTTCTCTCTAAGGATCGTCTACAGTACCTTGGCAAGGATCCCCATCACTTGCGCTGCCTTCGACTCCGTCCCAAGTCATACAACGATCCCAACCTCACCTTCAGCAAAGATGAGTTCCGAGACCATCACCAATGTGGAGTTTGAAGAAGACGACGCAGCCCCTCTTCTCAAGAAAATCGTTTGGTGCAACAAGTCCGACCAGGCAGCCACCCTTTTGAGAATCGACCGTCTTCAGAGGTTGGAAGAGGTGGAGCTCAAGGGTCAGTTTACCAACTTGAGTGACATTATTGAGGAAAGCAGTCGGCGTAAACTGAGGTATAATTACGACTTGTGTGTTGCATGACTGATTCTCTCTCTATCGGTGTGCTATGCGCCCATGCCTGAATATGTGTATGTGTGTTTCCATATGAGTGCAAGCTTGTGTGTAATTAATTGGTTGGCAGTTACTTTGATCTTTGTAGAGACATTAATTGTCGTCGGATGTATTTGTGTGTATCTATAATACCTAAATAGTTGATCCCCACTATCCTATTTCTCTTGACATGCAGCCTATCCACCTCATCATTTATGCCACATCAGCATTTTTCTTCCGATCATCATCAATCTATATGGCCACATTGATCCCCACTGAAGCCCAGCCATATTTCCCTTGGATGAAGTCGGACCAGCCTTAACTGACCCACCAAAACGCCTCTCCCTCGAGAAAAGGAAAGGCCTGATTGTGGCGCTGCAGCCGTATTGTCTTCTTCGTCAGATCTGTCTCCTCGGTTTCTCAGCACCAGAAATTGATTTCTCCCGGCACCAAATCTCTACCTATTAATTTCCATGCCGGCACTCTGCCTTTTCTGACTAATGGTCTATACTCCACAACCGCACATTCCTTCAATCTTGACAACAAGCTTTGTGTGAAGGAGCAGCCCACCATATGCCCGTGCCCGGGCCGTGGATCCGTCGGGGTTGAACGCCGGAGGAGCAGTACCGAGGAGTCGTGGACGAGGGAGCATCCAGCAGAGGATGGATGAGGCATCTAGTGGCGGCGTCAGTGTTAAGGTGCGTTAGGCAGTACGGAGGCTTGGGATTGGATCGATCGATTTCTCTCAACTCGTGCGCTCGGTGAAACCCCTACTCTCATATTGGGCTGGGCTAGCTACATCCTACATGCCATCTTCTTTGTATGTTTTTTATTTCTTCTCTTAAATTCACGCTTGACAGGTTGGATTGGAGCTCGGCCGCCACGGCGATTTGGAGGCTGGAACTCGCCCTGAGGCTGAGGGCTGGCGAGCCGAGGGAGTAATCTGTTCCGCCACTGGGACCTGCATAGCCCTGTGATAGATCCACCACGGCCTCTGAGCTCTGATGGCAGCTCCGTCACCGTGTAATTGTGTTTCTATCGTATGCCTTCCGGTTGCCAGTTTCCACATGGAGTAATCGAACGAAAAGCTAAGAAACTGATCTCCCGGTGTTCTTCAACGGCCATATGCAAGCCAGAGGACGAAAGACCACACAACCCTGTCGATCTGTAATTATGTCTTCCTTCCGAATATATGTTCATTTAACTGATCCCTCCCACTTCTGTGTCATGTTATCTTGGGCATAGGAGATACGTACTTTGCTTCTTCTTGGATATTGCTTCGTTGTGTCAGCAAGGCTTGGCCAGCACCCAGCACACAAAGCTATTTTTTTTTTTTTTTTTTTGCGGGTGAGCACACAAAGCTATTTAAGTGCCTGGCTGTTTGCCTGAGATACATCGTGATTGACAGAATGAGTTATTGGTTCATTCTTGTAGGCGTGTGGAAATTATGATGGATGTTGGCATGTTGCCGGCGTTCATGGAAAGTAGGTCTGACTGGTGAGCAGTTCCTTATATATTCCCCTACTTGGTTTAGTTCCTTGTGTATTCTTCCTTCTCTATGTAGCAATTGCATGACCCGCACTGCTTATTGTGAACTGCAACCAGGGACCCGTACTGGCAAATATGACCATGGGTATTCAGATTTCTGTGGCAACAAGCCTGTTCGTTCTTTACTTATTTTTTCAGTTACCTTTTGCATTGGCTGATGTTTAATGATGTGTACATCTTAGCAATATATCTTCAGGGGATAATGAATTAGTTTTTTTATTCTTAATTGTGTTTTGTATCAGGCATTGGCGATGAAGGTCAAAAGACGCACTGCTCCCTTTCTCATCTGAAAACAAACTTTTTGATAACATAATGTTATATATTTTTGTTTCACCTTTTATGTGCATCTACTCTGATTGGAAACCTAGACATGTGTTTTGCTGAATTCCACTATTTCTTCAAACAACTTGTCATGTTCTTCCACCGTTTCAATTAGAGAAGCTCAGAAGAAATACATAGATTGTTGACGATTGCTGACGTCCTGGAGAGCCTTAGACCACTGATGCTAACTGAATGTACTGGTCCAATCTGTGTAGAGTTTTCTACTCTAGGTCTAAAAAAAGAAGCTCAAAATAAATACATAGATGCAACTGTAATAGAATAACACAAAGTCTTTTTTCTCTCAGAAAAACAAGAATTGCTATTTTTATTAATTCCAAATGCGAGTCCGCGCCTCAACACACTGAGGATACATTGTTGAGTATGAAAGAAACTGGACATTATATATCAAGGTTGCACTAACCAAAAAAGACACACACAAACAAAATAAAATAGATCCTACTTAATTTGAATCACCTATATATGCATTATATTCTTTAGTTGATCATTATCACCTCTATGTGAAATCTACCATATTTATTCAAATTGTTATATTCTTTGATGACTGAATGCTACTTAGAAACACCAATAATTCCCGCAGCAATGCGCGGGGGTATTATCTAGTTTCTTTAATACATGTGTGCGTTTATTCCATCATTATTCATTTGATTTGATCAATCTCCAATTGGTTTGTATATGATGTTTGTTAATATTACTTGTACTAATATAACTAGTCCCGAGACCCGTCCATTTGCTTGTGCACCTTGTCTATATCTTTTCGAATAAACTAAAACGTTATAATCTCTCTTTTATTTTCACTTTAATTTTGCCGTTGCAACTGCCTGTAGATCATTGCGCAACTCGACAATCTAAATATACATCAGTACATATAAGACAAGGATCTTATATCTTATATTTACTAATTGGAGGCACCTTTCGAAGCTCCACATTAATCCACATCATCATAATTAATTTGGCTATTAGATTTAAATTTTAATGGTGAAGATCTATTCGATGGCCCTACAAAATTTTAATAAAAAAACAACATGTACGCAAAAAAGTAAGCCCACACACACACGTAAAAGAGTCCTTTTTTTTGAACACAGTACAGACGCAAGCGCTCATATACACGCGCATACACTCATCCCTATGAACGCACACACGCACACCCTACCCCTATGAGCACCTCCGAATGACTGAGCCGGCATATCATCTTGAAATTTACGAAGTCACCATAGGCGCCTCGTCGTCGACGGGAACGTCTCCTCCCACTGAATGCACATCGCCGGAAATCCTGAAATAAATCCAGGAATAAATGCGAGCACCAGGATTTGAACCCTGGTGGGTTGGGGATACCACAGTCCCTCTAACCATCCAACCACAGGTTGGTTCGCCGTAAAAGAGTCCTGAGTGATCACGTTAGGTTGACACGTAAAATCCACTTTTCCTTCTCCGCTTTTTTTTAATATGCACCACGCAAGAAAAAGAGTCCACGTATTATAAAAATCTAAAGAGTTCACGTCCAACAAAACAAACGCCATGTGCATGTTCCCTTACTGCTCAAAAAAAAAAAGTGCATGTTCCCTTGAAAAAAAAAAGATACGAACAATTTGAAAAGATACGTCTAGGGCTGAATTATTTTTTTTTATTTATACTGTAAGAAAATAATACCTGCCCAACATAAAAAAAAAGCAAAAACGAACATACAAAAATCTCTCCCTAACTGCTTCCAAATATCACCACTTCCATGGTCATTAATATAATATGTGAAATTACCTAATGTAAATATAAGTGGGAATATATATATATATATAAATCTTCACGCACCAAAAAGTCAATTTTGAATATAAACCAATATTTTTATGTTATTTCAAATAGGGATATTTCGCACCCGGCCACATCCATTAAAATTTGAAATTTTATGGGTAATTTTTTCCAAGTATTTTCATGTACTCTATTGTTTATTTTGATATAAGATAGGTAGATTCTCACTAATTGTAACATGCGTGTGATTGGTGAATTACATGGATTCACATGATTCTTTGCATGTGCAGATTGCTCATACGTATCTTCATATATAGTATGTCTATGTGTGACTTTTTTGCCATTATAACAAAAAGGAAATTAGCTATTAAAACATCTTTAAATAAATATAAATTACTGCATTAACAAAAAGAATCTTGATGCACCACAACGATCTCATATAAACACATGATTATGTATGTGATATAGATATGTACGGTATGGATATATAATATTAAAAATGTCCATCCAAGTTAATAATAAAAGAAACCTATAAGAATTTGTTGGTTGTGCCAAGAACTTAAAATTTAATTATTTATGCTGCTTATAGTAATGAGAATATACAATAATATCTTTTTTATATATGTATATTATTTTCTATAATATCATGTATGTTGATAGATAACCGTGCATGTGCGTGTCCATTTTTATGTGTAGAAACAGGCTCTTTATAATTTTCCGTGCTTTTGTGGCAAAAAGGAAGATGTATGTATTTTTTAGGTATGGTAATAAAGGAAGATATATTCTATACTATGGCACTTGATTTTAGTACCTTTTAAAACTTATAGGTCACAAATAATAACAACAGTGATGCCACAACAAATGACACACGGTGTACCTGGAGTCGTGGTCCATTCGAAAATGGCTGTAATACAAGTGTTTTTACAGCAGAGGATGTGAACCCATGATACATGCAACAACTTTTGCATCTGTTATCATGATTTCTACCAACATAACACGTATATCCTTATATAACCTTCATAAAGTAGCACATTCATACTTCCACATGTCGTCTATGAAATCTGAGGTGGTTGGCCATCACATAACAATAATATGCATACTGTTGTGACACAATTGGACACAAACAAGCTAATCACAAAATAGTCGAAGCAATGTAACTTCATGGGACCCTGTGTCCAGCCAATATAAATATGCATTAGTAATATAATAATCCACATTTCAAATTTGTGACAACTTTGTTATATCTAATATTAGAAGTGCTAGCCCGTGCAGGTGTACGGGTTGACGACTAGTAATAACTAATGGCTATAGATTAAATATTTTTAATATACTATTCTTATAAGAAAGGTAATTACAAAAAAGTAAAACTAAGCCACCTGTGCCACACCTCAGCATTTTCACGCTATCAACCGGCCGATCACACTAACAAACATACTAGATCCCTCGGCCACCCCCACAACATTCCGTTGGGCCTCTTTTACCGCCCGAACCAGCTATCAAGCGTAAAACGGGCCGCTACTCCTTACAACGACCTTGGTGATTTCTTGTTTTTTTAGACAATCATGCAAAGCTTTATTAAGCCGTCACAATATTTACAGGGATGAACTGAAATTCACCAGGGTGGCCTAACCAGACATGACGACCAATCCCCAGTTGTAATGCATGCTTCGCTAGATTATGAGCCTCCAAATTTGAGCTCCTAAACTCATGAACGACCTTGGCAATTTCTTGTGAATCAGGCCAACACGTTGTGGGCCACGCAAGCTACTTACGCAAACCCAGCCCAGCGTCGTTTGCTCTCTCTCTCTCTCTCTCTCTCTCTCTCTCTCTCTCTCTCTCTCTCTCCCCTATTTTTCTCCATCAACGGATCGATGATGCCTCCTCTCCCGGGCTCCCCTCGTCACGCGCGGCACCTTCTCTCTCTTGCTCATTGTAAAATGGGAGGTCGGGGTAGACGACAATTGCTGTTGACGGTGAAGCGGAGATCAACAGCAAGGGAGATGCGGGGGCATAATCTAGGTGCCAGACTGAGTTTATTCAAGGTATTCCTTTTCCGCTTCTCAACTTCCTCCAGCTTTTCCTGAGGTCTCTACGAGATTTGACAACCTCATACTCCCCCTTAAAGAAATATAAGAGTGTTTAGATCACTAAAGTAGTGATCTAAACGCTCTTATATTTCTTTACAGAGGGAGTACATTCTTTCTATATTTGGTTGATGGCGTTCAGCTGCTGTAGTTGATGCCCGGGTATTGCAGTAAATATG
This sequence comes from Elymus sibiricus, assembly GCA_039707655.1. Taxonomy (NCBI): domain Eukaryota; kingdom Viridiplantae; phylum Streptophyta; class Magnoliopsida; order Poales; family Poaceae; genus Elymus; species Elymus sibiricus. The sequence goes on from CM077668.1 coordinate 52,312,562, forward strand.
TTAGATGTAAATTAGACTATATTCATTCAGTAACTCTACTTTTGGTTTGACTATATATATATATTCAGCAAGGGTACGTTGACTATTATTTCTTGAGGCAATACTGAACCACTGTTTGTTGCTGGAGTTGTAGTATAGACTCTTTTTCTTTTGAAAAGTAACCACATTCTATTAAACATGAAGATTACAATGTACTAGCGCATGGAAACCATAAATGACGTCCAGAGAAACTGATGTCAAGAAGTTATGCACAAAGGACCCCGTAAAATGAAAATATACATTTTGAATATTAGATCCCCTTGTACCTTGCCGAACTGTCACCCACCGGTCACCATCGTCGCCGTAGCGTCGCTGGAGGCAGAGCAGATCATCCATCAAAGCCAGATCAGGAGGAGCACCATCACGGACCATGCCGCTTTTCGAGCCGATTAAACGATCCGTCGCAAGCGACAAAATTGAGTCGTTGTGGCACGTCGGTCGAGGATCTTCCTCATGTCCACCTGATCTCGGCATTGCCGTCTTCACCCGATGAAGACAAGTAAGAAGAGCGCCACCTCCAGCCTGCATCCGCTCACCCAACTTCAAGCCATCAAATTCATCTGTAGAGGCCGACCACGCCGCCATCTAGAATGACAGGTGATACGTCCATTTTGCATCACTATTTCTTATTATAATTTACTCCTTATTAATGATATTTTGCACATTATTGCTGAATTCAAATGCTTTTTCCCCTTCAATTTGCACGTAATACACGGAGAGGGAAATTCTCAGGAAAATGCCGGACAACTTGAAAACAGGGGCAAAAGAACAACAGAAGAAAAAGTAGTTTTCCGGAGCTCCAAAAAGGTGGTGCCGAGATGGGCCGGAGGGGAGCCATAGGGGCCCCACGCGCCCCTGCCACGCCCTGGCCGCGTGGTGGGGACGCGTCGAGGCCCTGGCTGCCGCCTCTTGACGCCCTTTGGCTTTAAAATCACATATGACCTAAAACATCCGTGGATGGTTTCTGCGATATTTCTGCCGCCGCTGCGAGGTGGAAGCGAGGCGGAGCACTTTTTCCCTTCGGCTGGCGGATTCTGCCGAATATCCATCCCTCCTGGAGGGGGAATTCGAAGCCATAGTCATCACGAACACTCCGATCATCATTGGGATCATCATCTCCATCAACATATTCATCAGCACTGTCATCTTCATCAACTCCCTTCACTTCATATTTCTTATCTACGAACTTTTGTCTTAGATCCTTTGCTGAGTATAGTTTCTGGTGTTGATTACTCCTTGTAGTTGATGCTTAGAAGTTTTACTGATGAAAGATTCATATGTTCAGATTGTTATTCATATATTCATCTCCACTGATCATGATCCATATGATGTGTTGTCCGTAGTCCATTGCGTTCTTGAGGACAATGGAATAAACCTTATTGCTAGTAATCTTCTGAAGTTGAAACCAGTTCAATGTTTTGATATTATGTTGTGGTGTAATTCTCTAGTGATAATGTAAGAATGTCGAGTGCACCTCACTTCACCTTTAAGAGCCGAGAGGATTGCATCATGTGATTAGTTTGCTCATAGATGGGTGACCGGAGTGATAGATATTACCGTACCCTAAGTTTGTGAAATGTTACATAAGGGGTGTTGGAACCCTAGAATTTTTTTTAGCAATCAAAGACAGTAGGAAAGGCTCCTACTGACATCTATATTTCATGTAAAAGGTTACAGTCTAGTCATCTCCACAATGTAAAACCACTGGGGGGGCCCATATCCACATGGGGGGAGTGTCCCCACCAGATCTTCACATAGGAATGACTTTTGATTCACTAAACTACAAAGTTTTTAGGTAATAGAGTCCACAAATAATATTACAAACTCCACCAGGGGAGGTTTAACCCAGTGGGCCAGCAGCGCTAAGTCTATTTTCAGTCTTTTCCTTCAGGAAGGAAGGGAGTGCGGAATCCCTCTGAAGATTTTATCATTGCACTCCATCCAGATGCTCCAGGCTGCAGTCAGAAAGATTTCCATGAACATGGGCCTCGTCCACCTCGCCTTGCCAACGTGTATCTTGTTGAGCCGATCGACCGCACCCCCCCAGTGCATGTTTATGGAAGCCCAACAGCTGATGCTAAAGGGGCAATCAAAAAACAGATGCTCCACTGTTTCCTCTGTTGCAGCGTCACACAGGGCACAGTTAAACCCCCCACTTACGTTCCAGTGTCTTCTTTTAACCATGTTCCTGGTGTTGATTCTATCTGCGGCCAGTAGCCAGGCAAACATCTTAATCTTCATAGTGCATCTGGATTTCCATATCCATCAAAACACCTCATCCACCTCAACATCTTTAAAATAGAATGCATAGAATTTTCTGGCAGAGTATTTTGCCCCCCACAAGCAAGTCCATATATCTTTCCTCTCGGGCACTGGTGTCGTGGAAGTAGTGAGCAACTGTAGTTCCCGGATCTCCTCTCTAGCTTGTGTGGACAGAGGCATGTGAAAACCTTCATGGAGAGTCGCCATAGCCAGGAACGTGGCAACTGAAGTGTCTTCATTTTTAACAAACGAAAATGCCCTCGGGTGTGAAGTTTCTAACAACTGGTCCTGCCACATGTCTTTCCAGAACAAAACCGTACTCCCATCACCCACTGTCACCTTTGTGATCCCTCCTCTATAAGCATCACTGAGATTCATCACATCTCGCCACCAAAAAGACCCACACGCATTAGTAGCATGTGGTATTTTTCCCTCATAGTATGTGGACCAGATCAAGTCACACCAGGGAGTGTCTTTTTTGTTGTAGAAATTATGCAGAAATTTTATCAACAGACCAGCATTTTGCACTCTGATGTCAAGGACCCCCAATCCTCCATGTTTCTTCGGTCGGTAGACCAGGTCCCAGGCAGCTAGTGAGTTACATGACTCTCCTTGTCCAGTTTTCTTACGCCACAAGCAACGTCTGTGTATTTTGTCCAGATACTCAATCAACTTGGAAGGGAATTTGAGAGTACACATGGGATATATCATCAGAGAGGTGATCAATGAGTTCAGCAGCGTCAGTTTACTACCCTAGAATTTATTGCTATGGTTAGATGTTATCTTAATTTGTCTCTTGTATTCGAGGATGCTTGCATAGAGGGTATTATCATAAGTAGGTTGTTTGTTCAAGTAAGAACATTGCCTTATCATAGGTTCCACTGCACAACAAACTATCAAAGCAATGAATGGTAGCTCAATGAATCTTGATGAAAGTAGCTTGGTGAAACTCCCGTGTGTCATCGAGAACGCCTTGCTACCTGCAATTACTTGCTTGGAATTACTCTTGCTTTCAAACAAACCATCAAACACTCTTCATAGGTTTTCAGTGAACTCTTCCTAGTTTCCATCAACCAATTCCTTGCCAAAAAGGCTACGATAGACCCCCCACACTTGTGGGTTATCAACAGGTGCCAACCACCAGAACCTAATCTTGCTAGAATCGTAGACCGACGAGACGACTAAGCCGGCTACTCCTCGGCCTCACCGATAGGAGAACCACCGAGTTGGAGGAAGAACAACTGCAATTTATTTCGACGCGACATCGTCCTCTCCACTGAAGCGAGGCCTCAAGGAAAGTCTAATCCTACCCTAACTACACACATGATTTGAAATGGCAGGGTCCCCTCTCCCTCCTATCACCGGAGTGGCAGACACAGAAGGCAGGGACCTGCAGCCTCGCTGGCGGAGGGAGGGGGCAGAGCTTTCCGCCTCTCAGATCGCCTCATGAGTAGTTGGGAGTGAACTGGTTTTCACCATACTGTAGACTCTTAGTTGTATTGAACAACATATTTTAGTGAGGGGTGCTTCGGTACCTGATGGGGTCACCTACCACTAGTAGGGACAAGGACCTGACATCTAGGGCCCACCTAAGGTCCACACGATTATTCAGAGACCCCAGGGTCACAGGTGCAATCGGATGCACACCATGAAGGATTCACTCGGACCTTGCACGGACAACACTCGGACGTGCGCCCTCTAGTCGGCCGGCCGTCACCACTCGGACAGACGAGACGTAAGGACGGCGTGGGAACTGCAACGGTCGAGTAGTCTTCAACTAGGCTTTAATCATAGTTATGGCTACCGTTACCTGTAACTGCCATAGCGTAGCTGTTAAACATCCATAACTGCTATAGTTATTGTCATAAAAGCCCTAGCGACATGGTGGTGAAGAGGCCACAGCGCACTCCTATATAAGCCGCCCTCTCCCTCCATCGTAGGGTTCAGCCTCCCCTTGTTATCACATACCCTAAGAGCAAACAAGCCTCCGGGCAACGTGACATAGGGCTGTTACCTTTTCTGAGAGGGGCCCGAACTTGTAAAAACTGAGTGCCACACCTGTGCTGTAGTTAGGCTCTGCCCCTTCCTTCATACCCATAGTATTCATTGTCAGGTTAGTAACCACGACAGTTGGCGCCCACCATGGGGCGGTGCGTTTAGCGATTTTAGCAGTACAGGTGGAATTTCATCATCATCATGTTAGTCGGCAGCGAAATCCATTTTGTGGCGCTCAGCTTCATCGCCGACGACTCAGCATGGCTCCCGGAGGCCCCGTTGGACGTGGAGTCGCTGCCCATCCGTGGCGTGGCGCACTTTCGCCCATCTTCGTACGGAGTCCTCCTTCGACAGCCATCGGTTCCATACCGGGTGGCTTCCGTCCTTCCCGCTGGGCGCCGTCGCAAGTGCTCCGGGCGCTCACGGCTCCAGCGCTGGATCAAGCACGCAGTGGCCGTCCAGGCCGCAGCGGAACACGTGGCGGCTCTTGAGCCTGACGAGCCCGCCCTCGACCTCTTCGTCGAGCTCAATGAGGATTCCATCAGTGAGTCCGAGTGTGAGAGCGTGGAGTCCACCGCCGAGGTCCTCATGGCTGGCATGGAGTAGCGCAGTCCTCCGGGTTATTCTGGCCCCCACGATGGACACGTGGGCACCTCACGCGGGCACGACAACGACAACCATGGGAACGACCATTCGCCCCATCACGATCCTTATATCCTGCAAGCTCTCACTCGGGAGCAGAGCGACGAGCTCCGACGGAGAAACGAGCAAGCTTTGCACACCCCCATCACCGGGACGACTCCTGAGGTCCTGGCCATGGAGTCGGCGCGTTTGACCACTTTGGCCGAGCGGGATCGCCTGGAGTGGCTGCAGAAGGAGTTGGATGATCGCACTCGCCAACAGCCCAGTTCCAGTCGGCACAAGCGCCGGTTGTTCCCGAGTGATCAGCCTTGGAAGTACTTCATGCTGAACAACCCTCTACAGAACATGGCTGTGGCTACCAGGATCGCCGATTCCATCTGGTCCTCCGATTCCATAGCTGGAGAAGGGATCCATCAGATCCAAGCTCTCCTGAAGACGGCCCTGTCGCAGAAGGCGGCAGTGTCACAGTCCCGTGATCGTATCCATAGCACATCAGTGCGCACTGAGACTGTCCAGTCGGCCCATAGTCCACTTGCTTCAGGAAGACGCCGGGCTTCACCTTCCTCAAGAGACCACCACAGAGAGCGGAGGCGCGACCGAGTTGTTTCGCCCCGGCGACATGATGATTACGATTGAACCCGGATGCCCCCTCCATGGGACGTCCCATACGGGCGCCAGCCTTATGGTGACAGGCGTTCTCCCGGGAACAATCGCAGGCCGAGCCCCTCGTACCGTCCGGGTGACCTCAGGGACCCCCGGTTCAATGCGAGATCCGTCCTCGCTCAAAACCTGGTCGATAGAGGGCGGGCCCTGAGGGAAGGCCTTGATGTTGACGTTCCGAGTGGTTTCGCACCCTCCGGACCTAAGTGTTTCAGCCGGTACATTCGGGCTGCAGATATCCCGAACAATTTCAGATTGGTGACAGGCATTAGCAAGTTCACTGGCGAGTCAAAAGCCAGAAATTTGGTTAGAGGACTACCGAGTGGCCGTCCAGATCGGCGGCGGCAACGACAATGTGGCTATGAAACATCTGCCGCTGATGCTCGAGGGGTCGGCCAGGGCGTGGCTCACCCAGTTGACACCCGGCAGTATATACTGCTGGGACGACCTAGCTCGGGTCTTCATCAAGACTTTCGAGGGCACGTACAAGCGGCCGGGTGGATTGTCAGAGCTGCAGCATTATGTTCAAAAGCAGAATGAGACTCTCCGAGAGTACATCCAGCAGTGGACCACCCTGCACAACACAGTGGAGAATGTCACTGAGCACTAGGCGATCTACGCCCTCAAGGCTGGCATCAGGTATCGTGAGTTAGCCTTGAAGTTCGGCCGTACTGAGGTCCTGACTCTCAGTCGGGCGATGGAGATTACCAATCGGTATGCCAATGGCGAAGAGGAAGACCGGCTGAGGAGCGGCAAGGGCCGAGCCAGAGATGCAAATCAGTCGGACAACAACAAAAATAAGAAGCAGAAGCGCAAGGCCGAGGTAGGGAACAATGCAGAGGCTGCGGCCCTGGCCGGCCAAAGCAAAGGCAAAGGCCAGCCACAGCAGAAGAAGGAGTGGGCCGGCAAGAAGAAGGCCACCCCGAAATATGACATCCTCGATCAGCCCTGCCAGATTCACACGAAGGATGATGAAGGCAACCTGATTTTGCCAAAGCGTACCACTCGGGAGTGCCAGCTGCTCAAGCAAGAGATGCGGCAAGACCCCTCTGAGGGAAAGGATGAGGACGAGGACAATGATGGGGGCAAAGATGCCTCTGGGTACCCCCATGTCAAGAAGGTCTTGATGATCTTTGCTGACGTTGAAAGCAAGAGTCGCCTCAAGGTGATAAACCGAGAGGTCAACATGGCAGTTCCGACTGTCACTAAACTCCTAGACTGGGCCAAGACTCTTGTCACCTTTGACCAGTCGAATCACCCGGCTCACATACCAACCCCTGGGCGGCAGGCACTGGTGGTCGATCCTGCCGTTGGAGGAGTCCGACTGCGCAAAGTCCTCATGGACGGCGGCAACGGGCTGAACATCATTTACGCTGATACTCTAGAGGCGATGGGCATTCCGATGTCTCGACTGAGTAAAAGCAATATGCAGTTCCACGGGGTCATCCCTGGGAAGAAAGCGAAATCACTCGGGCAAATTACCCTTGACGTCATATTCGGCGGAGAGAAAAATTTCAGAAAAGAGAGGTTGACCTTTGAGGTGGTAGACTTCAAGAGTGCCTATCACGCCATCCTGGGTAGGCCCACCTACGCACGATTCATGGCCAGTCCATGTTACGTGTATCTTAAACTTAAGATGCTAGGGCCGAAGGGCGTGATCACCATCATGGGAAACCGGAAGATAGCCGAGGAGTGCTTGCAGAAGGGCTCCCAGATCACTGACGAGCAGATGGCGTTGGCGGAGTTAGACGAGTACAAGAAGACGGTCGATTCGAGCGACCTGCTCAAGAGCAAGAAGCCGACTGTGGAATCCGCTTTCCAGTCGGCCGTCGATTCGAAGCAGGTTCACGTCCATCCGGAGGACCCGAACGCTGCCCCGACCAACATATCCAGAATGCTCGACGGCAAATAGGAAAGCGAGCTCATCCAGTTCCTCCGTGAGAACTGGGACATCTTCACATGGAAACCCTCTGACATGCCGGGTGTTCCCAGGGAACTGGCTGACTATCGACTCAGAGTTAACCCGAAGATGAAGCCTATCAAAGAGCATCATCGATGCTCTACTCCTGAGAAATGCAAGGCGATTGGCGAGGAGATCGCGCGGCTCTTGGCCGCCGAGTTCATCCGTGAAATATACCACTCCGAGTGGTTCGCCAACGCCGTGTTAGTTCCCAAGAAAGATAAATCTCTCCGAATGTGTATTGACTTCAAACACATCCATTGGGCCTGCCCGAAGGACCACTTCCCTCTCCCCCGCATAGACCAGATAATAGACTCTACTGCGGGGTGCGAGCGCTTATCGTTTCTGGATGCGTACTCCGGGTGCCACCAGATCCGAATGTACGGTCCGGTTGAAATAAGACTGCATTCATCACCCCATTCGGGTGTTTCTGTTATACCACAATGCCTTTCGGATTGAAGAATGCCGGATCAACTTTCATGCGCATGATCCAGAAATGCTTACAGAAGCAGATCAGTCGGAACGTGGAGGCCTATATGGATGACATCGTGGTCAAATCCAGGAAGAGTTCCGACCTCCTGGTAGAGCTCGCCGAGACCTTCCCAAGCTTGCGCCGATACGGCATCAAACTCAATCCATCCAAGTGTACTTTCGGGTGCCCGCAGGCAAGTTACTCGGCTTCCTTGTTTCCGAACGAGGGATCGATGCTATTGTCCGAGAAGATCGGCGCCATAGTCCGAATGAAGCACCCGCAACGTCTGCATGATGTATAGAAACTCACGGGCTGTCTGGCAGCTCTGAGCAGATTCATTTCACAACTCGGAGAAGGCCTTGCCACTCTACCGACTCATGAAGAAGTCAGAGAAGTTCGAGTGGACGACAGAAGTGCAGACCGCGTTCCAAGAACTCAAAGCCCTGCTTTCCACCCAGCCGGTGCTTGTTGCTCCGGGCTTCCAAGAGCCCTTGCTTTTGTACATCGCGGCCACGAGCCAAGTTGTTAGCACTGTGCTCACTGTGGAGTGTGAGGAACAAGGCAAAGCCTTCAAGATCCAGCGGCCAGTATATTACATTTCTGAAGTTCTGACCCCTTCCAAGCAAAGATATCCACACTACCAGAAGCTGGTGTATGGGATTTACCTGACTGCGAAGAAGGTGGCTCATTACTTCCAAGATCACTCGGTCACGGTGATAAGCGATGCTCCCCTGTCGGAGATCTTGAACAACAGAGATGCCATGGGCTGAGTGGCCAAGTGGGCCATCGAACTCCTCCCTTTGGACATCAAGTTTGAGGCCAAGAAAGCTTTCAAGTCGCAGGCTCTGGTGGATTTCTTAGCCGAGTGGATGAACAGGAACAGTCGGCCCCGAGTGTCCCCGAGCATTGGACTATGTTCTTCGATGGATCCAAGATGTTAAATGGCTCGGGGGCTGGTGTTGTCCTAGTGTCCCCCAAGGGCAACAGACTCAGCTACGTACTACAGATCCACTTTGACTCTTCAAACAACAAGGCAGAGTACGAAGCCCTTTTGCACAGTTTGCGCATGGCGATCTCCCTTGGAATCCGCCGACTGATGGTCTATGGCGACTCGGACCTAGTAGTGAACCAAGTGATGAAGGAGTGGGACATCTGGAGCCTAGCTATGACATGCTACTGCAATACCGTCCGAAAGCTGGAGAAGAACTTCGAAGGACTGGAGCTCCACCACATCCCATGAATAAAAAACCAGGCGGCTGATGACCTGGCCAAGAGTGGCTCCACTCGGAAAGCAGTCCCGAAGAATGTGTTCCTAGAGCACTTGTACTCACCCACAATCAATGAAGATCCCCGCAGCCAGTCTGGCCATCAAATCCGACTGAAGTCGACATCCCAGCAGTGGTCGATCTGGTCCAAGAGGTGCTCGTCATCACTCCCGAGTGGACCGAGCTGTACCTCGCATACTTGCTCAGGCAGGAACTCCCCGAAGACAAAGCGGAGGCTCGACAGGTCGTCCGCCGATCGAAAGCCTTCATTGTTATGGGAGAACAACTCTATAAGAAGAGCGCCACTGGCACCACTCAGTGTTGCATCACGCCGGAGGAAGGGCAGCAGATCTTGCAAGAGATTCACTCGGGAACCTGTGGGCACCACGCTTCCTCCTGGACCCTAGTCGCCAAAGCGTTCCGGGCAGGTTTCTATTGCCCCAGGGCCAACGAGGCTGCTCGCGATATCGTTGATCAGTGCGTCAGGTGTCAGTTTTATGGGAACCAGTCGCACAAGCCAGCGTTCGCGCTGAAGACAATCCCACTCGTATGGCTGTTCGCAGTCTGGGGACTCGACATGGTCGGCCCACTCCGGACCGGGGCCAGCGGGTTCACGCATCTGTTGGTGGCAGTGGATAAGTTTACCAAGTGGATCGAAGCGAAGCCTATAAAGAAGTTGGACTCTCCGACTGCAATCAAGTTCATCAGGGAGATAGTCTTCAGGTTTGGATTCCCCCACAACATCATCACGGACAATGGGTCGAATTTCAACTCATACGAATTCCGCGAGTTTTGCTATTCTTAGGGCACTCGGGTTGACTACGCGTCTGTGGCCCACCCTTAGTCGAATGGACAGGCAGAACAGGCAAATGGATTAATACTCCAGGGGCTCAAGCCACGTCTCATGTGTGACCTGAAGCACGCAGCAGGAGCCTGGGTCACCGAGCTGCCGTCGGTCCTCGGGGGCTTGCGGACAACCCCGAATCGGCCCACGAAGCGCACTCCCTTCTTTTTGGTGTATGGCTCTGAGGCCGTCCTGCCGAGTGATTTTCTCCACAACTCCCCTCGAGTGGATCTGTACTCGAAGGCAGAGGCCGAGGAAGCGCGTCAAGACGGTCTCGACCAACTGGAGGAGGAATGCGAATTGGCCCTTATTAGGACGACTGCATATTAGCAAGACCTGCGCCGCTATCATGATAGACATGTCAGGGGGCGTGCTTTCCAAAAAGGTGACCTAGTCCTCTAACTGGATCAGCAGAAACCTCACAAGCTGGCGCCCCCATGGCAAGGACCCTTTGCGATATCAAAGGTACTGAACAACAGAGCCTATCGGCTCTACAACTTCGCTAAAGGCGATGAAGAGCCCCGAGCTTGGAATGCGGATCTGTTCCACAAATTCTTCACTTAGAATAAATTTATTTACATTGTAATAGTACTCTGAATGAAATTAGATGAATAAAAGTCTTACTTTTCCTGTATTTCATCTAATTTGGGCCAGTACCATGTTTTCACTCCTGTGACTAACAGCGTTCGGAGACTAACACACACACCCCCAGTGGGCGTATCGGCTTAGCTGCAAAACAGATTTTGCCTAAGTAAAAACTATCCAAGTGCGGACACGCTCCACACTCGGGGGCTTAGCCACGAACCAGATTTCGCCTAAGTGAAAAATTATCCGAGTGCGGGCACGCTCCACACTCGGGGGCTTAGCTGCGAACCAGATTACGCCTAAGTTAAAAACTATCCGAGTGCGGGCATGCTCCACACGCGGGGCCTTAGCTGCGAACCAGATTTCGCCTAAGTTAAAAACTATCCGAGTGCAAACATGCTCAACACTCGGGGGCTTAGCTGTGAACCAGATTTCGCCTAAGTTAAAAATTATCTGAGTGCGGACACGCTCCACACTCGGGGGCTTAGCCGCGAACCAGATTTCGCCTAAGTTAAAAACTATCCGAGTGCGGACACGCTCCATACTCGGGGGCTTAGCCACGAACCAGATTTCGCCTAAGTTAAAAACTATCCGAGTGCGGACACGCTCCACACTCGGAGGCTTAGCCGCGAACCAGATTTTGCCTAAGTTAAAAACCATCCGAGTGCGGACATGCTCCACACTCGGGGGCTTAGCCAAGAATCAGATTTCGCCTAAGTTAAAAACTATCCGAGTGTGGACACGCTCCACACTCGGGGGCTTAGCCGCGAACCAGATTTCGCCCAAGTTGAAAACTATCTGAGTGCGGACACGCTCCACACTCGGGGACTTAGCTGCGAACTAGTTTTCGCATAAGTTAGAAAAAACAACGTTGGCAAACGAAACACAGATCCAAATAACCGGATAAACTCCGATCCGTTCGAGTACTCATAGCCAAAGCAAAATACACGAGCCCGAGGCCCATTAAAGTATTACGGTTACATTAACCACTTGGCATTCCGAGGCAAATCAAGGCTTAAATGTTTTTGATCACTCCTTTGCGGGAGGACTGGCCGGGTCAACGAAGGTGTCAAGGTCAATGCCGTCCGTGATCCGAGTGGCGGCCTCAATGAATGTCTCCATGAAGTCCTCAAACCTGAGCTTCTTCTTGTTGGCAACCTTCAGCAACTTTAGCTTCTCCTTGTCCACATCCTTGCAGTGGACACGGACGAGTGCGAGCGCAATGTCGGCTCCGAAGCGGGCAGCAGACTTGTTCCAAGCTTGCACTTGAGTCGGGATCTCCTTCAGTCGGGTCATCATAGACTCCACATCGTTCTGAAGCTCTTCACCCAGGAGAAGTTCTTGGTTGATCTTGGACAAGGCAGATCTCAGTCGGATGACGTACCCCACGGCGCTCCTCCAGACGGAGAATGGCCATGGCGGCACTATCCTTGAGAAGCTGTCTTGAGGGGTCCAGATCCTTCTCGACTTAGTCCGTTTCTAGCTCCAAGTTAAAGCAAAATTCTGCCGAGAGAAACAGTTCTAGATCAGCGCTTACAACAGATTCGGAAATGAAGAAAGTTCACTCGGCAGCGTCGCTTACCTTCAAGTTTCTTGCCCATCTCCTCGCCGAACTCCTGTACGTACTGCTCTAGTTCAGCTTTTTTACCAAGGAGCTTCGTGATTTGGTCATTCAGAGTCTTCTTCTCCTCCTAAAAAATATTCGCCTGAGTGCTGTGCTTCGTCTCCCACTCGGTATTGACCTTTTTGAGCTCAGAAACTTCGCTCCTGGTCGCCTCAGCTGCACCCTTCAGGACTTTGATCTCTTCCTCGAGCTTGCTGACTGAAGCCAGCTTCTCCTCGGCAGCCTTGGTCTTACTCCTGGCCTCCTTCTGCGCAAGAGCCAACTCCTTGTCCTTGTCCTCGAGGGCCTGCTTCATGGTTTCTAAAGAAATAGAAGTCCTCAGCCTCATTACAAGTTGGGCGTTCTCGCCACAGACATCTGTTGAAGCGAATTGACTCGGATGAAAAGAAAAATATGACTCGGCGAACAGTAGAACAACGGAACATACCTCCCAGGGTGTTCTTCTCCTTCTCGAGACGGCCGCTCTTATGCTTCTCCGCGTCCAGGTCCACCCAGAGCTGCAACACTTCCTTATCCAAGGTGGCATAGTGAGATCCCAGCTCGCAAGCCCTCTGTTACAAAACAAGGAAATTGTTAGCCGGCCGAAAAAACAAGCTCCCTCCTTGAAGGAGGAACAAGCTCGATCAGTACCAGATCCTGAAGTACCCTCTTACAACCGAGTCGGCAATGAAGAAAATCGAGGATGACAACACACCTCAAAGCAGACAAGCTCGATCAGTTCGAAGCTTCCTAATCTACCAAGCCTCCCACTTGGCCAGCCGAGTGAGAGGTCGCACTCCGAGTGTTACCCAGCAGAAAACTCTAAGACTCCCGCCGACTGCTCCCAGTCGACGGTAGTCTCGGGGACTACACCCAGTGGGTGCACTCAGCATTCCCCCACTGGAAAATGACTCGTGTTGATGAGCTAAAAAACGTGTGTGTGTTCTATCAGACTCCCACCGATTGCCGGCAGTCGATGGCAGTCTCGGGGACTACACCCAGTGGGGGCACTCAGCGTGCCCCCACTGGAACGGACACACTCGGTAAAGACCCTGGTCAGCCCGAGTGAAAATAACAAAAATGCAGAGTTCTAAGACTCCCGCCGACTGCTTCTAGTCGACGGCAGTCTCGGGGACTACACCCAGTGGGTGCACTCAGCGTGCCCCCATCGGAACGACAACATCCAGTGGGTGTGCCTGCCCCGCGTTGCAAACCCACTGATAGAAATGCAATTATCCATCCGGGAAACAAAAAAAGAGAGGCATCTCCAAGACCCCGGCTGGAAATTGTACTTACGATGGTACTTACCCAGACATTGGTCTACAGCGCCTCACTCGCTTCATACGCCTCCTTCAGCCGGTCGTACATCAACTTCTCCTCGAACAAGGCCTCCTTGCTCACGCTCACTTGGTCTTCCGGGATCTTGTGCAGCATGAAAGCAGTTGCGGGAGCCGAGTGTGGTACAGGTGCCGACTGAGACGCATACACCGTGGTTACGAGCACGTAACTAGTCTGAGCTGGAGGACTTTGGCCGATGGGCTTCTTGACAACCTTAGCGGGTGAAACGCGGGTCTTCTGGCCGGGTGAAGCCTCCCGCATGACGATGTCGGCGCCAGTCGTCGCCCCCTTGTTGGTCTCCGAGTTCGGTGGGTCGGCCTTGTCATCTTCGTCCAGATGGATGACTTCAGTCGGCGCTACATGAACATTCGGGAGACAATGTCAAGCTGAAAATCAATCGGACAAGATTCGAGATGAATGTCAATCAGCAAAACCATACCCTAAGAAGTAGCAGCGTCAGCGGCGTCGCCCTTCGTCTGGCCTCGCTTGGGAGCATTCGGATCCAGCGAAGTCGTCGACGTCGCGTTGCTGCAAGTTAAGGAATCCCTCGGTGGACCAGACGAATGAAAACTGCGAGGAAAGGAGATTTGGTCTCGGGTACTTACGTCAAAGCCAGTAGCACCGCCACCTTGATCTTTGGCACCGCCGCCTTCCGGGGCTTGGCGAAGAGTTGCTTCAGCTTCTTGGGCTGCTTCTCCGCCGAGTCAGCAGCCTCCGCCCGCAAGCGCTTCGCTCCGCGCGAGGAAGCCGAAGCAGTCGGCTTTGGGTCACTCGACGCCCGGGCACCTCTCGTGCGGGCACTCGGGTCATTCTTCTCCTTGGTGCGGCGTTCCCGGGGAACGGTGTGGGACGGGGAAGACTCAGCCTCCTCGCCCTCCTCGGTGTCACTCTCCTCGTCGTCGTCGTACTCCTCCTCCTCATTGCTCTCCTCCTCCTCCTCATCGCTGTCGTCCGAGTGCTGGTGCTCCGTGTCACTCGTCACGTCTTCCGGCGACCGGTTGACCGCCGGCACGTTGGAGATCATTTGCTGGAAACTCTGAAATGGAGGAAAACACAAGATCAAGATAAAGAAACATTAAAAGGAGCTTATTTGCAATCCGACTGATCAAAAGTGAGATTACCTCAACCGGCTGGATGCCCTTCTCGTATGGAGGCACCCTCCTGGCGCCGCGCGGGTTGTCTCGGGCCGAGGTGATGGCCTTGATCTTGCCGGCCAGGATCTCATCGGTCAGCTTTTCAGGATGCACACTATGAAGGATCACTCAGGCCCTCGTACATCCACATCGTGTGCGACATGGTCTACAGTGGTTGGATCCGCCGAGCAAGGAAGGTCTCCAGCACATCCATCCCGTTAACCCCGGCGTTTACGGCCCCAACCAGGGCCACGGTTAAGATCCTGACGTCCGCCTTCTCCTCCTTGGTCACCTCCAGAGACGGAGGCGCATCAACCCTTGCTCTCGAGTACGGGGGAAGACCAGTCGAAGACCCCGCACTCGGGACGTCATTGTAGTAAAACCAGTTGTCCTGCCACCCCTTCACTGAGTCGGGGAAACTCATCTTCGGGAAGGCACTCTGCCCTCGCACTTGAATCCCCAGGCCTCCGCAGAGCTGGGTCACGTGGGTCTTCTCCCCACTCGGCGAGTCTTTCTTCACGGTCATCGACCGACACGTGAAGATGTGCTTGAACAGACCCCAATGCGGAGGGCAGCCAATGTAGTTCTCGCAGAGGGAGATGAAGGCCGACAAATACACTATTGCATTGGGGGGAAGATGGTGTGGCTGCGCCCCGAAAAAGTCCAAAAATGCCCGGAAGGAAGGATGAGGGGGCATGGAGAAACCTCCCTCGATGTGGGTGACGAGCAGGACACGCTCGTTTCCCTGGGGCGCGGGCTCGATTTCACCCGCGTCCGGCCGCCTCCACCTGTCCGCCGGGATGAGGCCCTCCTCGCCGAGCTCTTCCAACCGCTTTGCCATGATGCACAAGGGAATCCACTCCCCCGTGATGCGGCTCGCTGACGGCCCCGAGCTCGACAGCGCGGCTCTCCCCACCTTCTTCGCCTTCTCCAGCTTGGTTGTGGAGTCCTTCCCCATGGCCTCGAGTGCTCCGGCACAGTGGAGAGAAGAGCGTGGAGAGAAGAGTGTGTGGCGGAGACAAAGGGGGGAATTACCCTAGCACAGTAAAACTGCTTTTATACGACGGGTAGAATCACACGCAGGCCCTCAGCCATCGGATCCTAGATCAACGGCGCCCACGACGGTCGCACGCGCAGGGAAGGCACGACATGTGGTGGATTTTCGGGCGAGGATCAAGGCGTCGCGCCCCACTTTACCCACTAGCCGCGGCACAACCACTTCCGCGCACGTGCACGCATGATTTCGAATCCCAGAATTTCCGCAGCGAATCGACCTGACAGATTGCGTCTGCCTCGTTTCCTGAAAAACACTCGTCGGCCCGACCGACCGTCCTCCGCGGGTCACCGTGCAGTCGGACACGTTAAACACCCGACTGGAGTCACCTCCAGGATTGTGAAAGGATGAACTCGACGCCCCTCCACGGGTTAATGTGGCCCTATCACTAGGCTCCAAGGCGTGAGCCTCGTAAATTTGGACTCGGAGTTGGCCCGCGCTAGCGTTCCCAAGGGATACATAGTGGCATCTCTCTGGAGAGTCAGTCCCCGCGCCGGCATCGCCACTCGAGTTTCATGGCATGCCTTCACTCGGGCCTCAAGTCCATCTCTCCCGAGAGACATGCGAATGCCACCAAGTTTTGCCCAGTAATCGACACCATTCGATCATTCGGGAAACCTCTAGTCCAGAATCCGTTGCGGCTTCTCCTAAGGATAACTGCGAGAGAGCGGAGGCCGAGCGCCCCCGCAGCACTCGGACCACTCCAAAAGCTCAACTCACTCATCCTGTTAAGCCTCAACCGATTCGGGGGCTAACGATGGGGTCACCTACCACCGGTAGGGACAAGGACCTGACATCTAGGGCCCACCTAAGGTCCACACCATTATTCAGAGGCCCCAGGGTCACAGGTGCAATCGGATGCACACTATGAAGGATTCACTCGGACCTTGCACGGACAACACTCAGACGTCCGCCCTCCAGTCGGCCGGCCGTCACCACTCGGACAGAGGAGACGTAAGGACGGCGTGGGAACTGCAACGGTCGAGTAGTCTTCAACTAGGCTTTAATCATAGTTATGGCTACCGTTACCTGTAATTGCCATAGTCATAGCTGTTAAACATCCATAACTGCTGTAGTTATTGTCATAAAAGCCCTAGCGACGTGGTGGCGAAGAGGCCGCGGCGTGCTCCTATATAAGCCGCCCTCTCCCTCCATCGCAGGGTTCAGCCTCCCCCTGTAATCTCATACCATAAGAGCAAACAAGCCTCCGGGCAACGAGACGTAGGATTGTTACCTTCTCTGAGAGGGGCCCGAACTCATAAAAACCGAGTGCCACACCTGTGCTATAGCTAGGCTCTGCCCCTTCCTTCGTACCCC
Source organism: Elymus sibiricus (assembly GCA_039707655.1). Classification (NCBI taxonomy): domain Eukaryota; kingdom Viridiplantae; phylum Streptophyta; class Magnoliopsida; order Poales; family Poaceae; genus Elymus; species Elymus sibiricus. The sequence goes on from CM077668.1 coordinate 52,329,731, forward strand.
CAGTATTCATTGTCAGGTTAGTAACCACGACCCCCCCCCCTGCGCTAAAAACTTGAAAGGGTGTTTTTGCCCTTAACTAATTATGAAACACTAAAAGATATTAAATGGAGGATAATTAGTTCCAATTCCATGGAAGGCCTGCCATCTAAACTCTTATAGTCACCGAGGGTCTCATCCAGCGGCAAGAGATCTCCCTAAAACCCTAAACCCTAGCACCTAGGGGACGCTTAAGCACCCTAAGCATGGCCTTGGAGGTTGTGCAGTTTTGACCATTAGGGTGTATTTTGGGTATTATGTGTGAAATATGGCCCATTTGGCCTATTAATAATACGGTATGATTTCTCACTTGACTGAACATTTCCTTACTTGGACTGCCTAGACTACTGCTTATGCCCTTGGTGTGGCATTTTGCCGAGCGCAAAAGCATTCCAACAGAGTTTTGAATTTACACATCTAGCTAATGTTCAATAATGTTTGTATCCAATGCATCATTGATGACCCACAAGTATAGGGGATCAATCATAGTCCTTTCGATAAGTAAGAGTGTTGAACCCAACGAGGAGTAAAAAGAAATGACAAGCGGTTTTCAGCAAGGTATTCTCTGCAAGTACTGAAAGTAGCGGTAACAGATAGTTTTGATAGCAAGATAATTCGTAACAAGTAACAAGTAACAAGTATAATAAAGTGCAGCAAGGTAGCCCAATCCTTTTTGTAGCAAAGGACAAGCCGGAACGATCTCATATATAAAGCAAAGCGTTCTCGAGGAAACATGGGAATTCTCATCTAGTCACTTTCATCATGTTTGTTTGATTCGCGTTCGCTACTTTGATAATTTGATATGTGGGTGAACCGGTGCTTGGGTGCTGTTCTTACTTGAACAAGCCTCCCACTTATGATTACCCCCTCTCGCAAGCATCCGCAACTACGAAAGAAGAATTAAGATAAATCTAACCATAGCATGAAACATATGGATCCAAATCAGCCCCTTACGGAATAGCGCATAAACTAGGGTTTAAGCTTCTGTCACTCTAGCAACCCATCATGTAATTAGTACTCCACAATGCCTTTCCATAGGCCCAAAGATGGTGAAGTGTCATGTAGTCGACGTTCACACGACATCACTAAAGGAAGCAACAACATACATATCATCAAAATATCGAACGAATACCAAATTCACATGATTACTTATGACAAGACTTCTCCCATATCCTCAAGAACAAAAGTAACTAGTCACAAATCATATTCATGTTCAAGATCAGAGGGGTATTGGATAGCATTAAGGATCTGAACATATAATCTTCCACCAATTAAATAAACTAGCATCAACTACAGAGAGTAATCAACACTACTAGCAACCCACAGGTACCAATCTGAGGTTTTGAGACAAAGATTGAATACAAGAGATGAACTAGGGTTTGAGATGAGATGGTGCTGGTGAAGATGTTGATGAAGATTGGTCGTCCCACGATGAGAGGATCGTTGGTGATGTCGATGGCTTTGATTTCCCCCTGCCGGAGGGAAGTATCCCCGGCGGAATCGCTCCGCCGGAGAGCAAAATTGCTCCTGCCCAGGTTCCGCCTCGAGATGGCGGTGCTTCGTCCCGAAAGTCTTTTTCTGATTTTTTTCTAGGGCATATGGCTTCATATAGGAGAAGATGGGCCCTGGAGGCCTGCCAGGGGCGCCACAAGCTCGGGGGGCGCGCCCCCCAGGCTTGTCGCTTCCTGGTGGGTCCCCCTCTGATATCTCTTCTGCCAATATTTTTTATATATTCCAAAACAATTCTCCATAAATTTTAAGGTCATTTGGAGGTGTGTAGAATAGCTATCTCTGTTTCACCCCTTTCCGGTCCAGAATTCCAGCTGCCAGCAATCTCCCTCATCATGTAAAACTTGCAAAATGAGAGATAAAAGGTATAAGAATTGTATCATAAAGTGAAATAATGACCCAAAATATAATAAATAACAATATGAAAACATGATGCAAAATGGACGTATCAACTCCCCCAAGCTTAGACCTCGCTTGTCCTCGAGCAAAAAATAGAAATCGATAATCATGACCACATGTTTAGAGAGAGAGAGGTGTCGATAAAACAAAATACGGACATGAAAGCATCATGATCTTTATTATAGAAGGAATATATTATCATAAAACTTCTCATAACAAAGTGACAATTCATCCACAAGATGGAGTATGAACCATAAACTATATTGAAAAATAACAAACTATGATCTCAGTCACTGAAGCAATTGCAATTCATCATATTATCAGAAAGAGTCTATGTAAGAGCTTTGTTTAGCAAGTTCACATACTCAACTATCATTTAGTCTTCTATGATTGCTGACACTCACGACATACTTATGGAGCAAAAGTTTCAGTCAGACACATAGAAAGATAGGGGCTTATAATTTCACCTCCCAATGTATTTACCTCAAGGGTAATGTCAACAATAATAACTCATGATCACCTACATTCAACGGGATATATATGTATGGATCTTTCCCCACCACATGATGCTTGCCAAAAGAGAAAAATAAAAATGGAATAGAGGAGAATACTATTGACTCTTGCATGAAAGTAAATACATAAGAGTAAAAGATAGGCCCTTCGCAGAGAGAAGCAGAGGTTGTCATGCGCTTTTTATTTTTAGATGTGCAAGCTCTTAATGTAAAGGAACATCACTTTATATTGCCCCTTTTGATAGCGACCTTTATTATGCAGTCTGTCGCTTTTATTTCTCCACCATCACAAGATCATACAAAGCTTATTTTCCCTTACAATAAAAGATCGTACATATTTAGGAGCAATTTTTATTATTTTTGCACAGATGACAACTTACTTGAAGGATCTTATTCAATCCATATGTAGATATGGTGGACTCTCATGACATGAAACTGGGTTTAAGGGTTTTTGGATGCACAAGTAGTATCTCTACTTAGTACAGAATTTTGGATAGGAAAAGATAGGGGGCAAGCACCACATGTTAGAGGATCCAAAACAATATAACTTCTATGTGAATATAAGCAAACATAACTCATTACGTTGTCTTCCTTGTCTAACGTCGACTATTTGACATAGAATATTTAATGGGGGCTCACAATCATAAAAGATGTCCAAGATAGTATATTTATATGTGAGACCTCTCTTCCTTTATTACTTTTTCATGAATTGCACCAATGACCAATGCTATGTTTGTCAACTTCCAACAAGTTTTTTCAATTATACCTTTTTTATGTAAAGTCATCACTCCCCATGGGATTAGCATATGATCTCTCATTTCTTTATTCTTTTTATTTTTATTTCCAAGATTGGATCAAGAAAGGTAAAACAACTCAACTCAAACTACTCTTTATTATAACTCTCACACTCGATTACATAGATAGATAGATCACAAAGCAAGCACTAGAAACTAAATCATACTAAAACTTTTTATTCTTCTAAATCACGAAATAACTAAGGATCGAACTAAGATAGATAATTATGATAAAAGTGATGGTGATACGATACCGGGGCACCTCCCCCAAGCTTGGCACAAGCCAAGGGTGGTGCCCATACCCGTGTACTCAAGTCTCCTTCTTTGGTGATGGTGGTGATGATGTGATAGGCTTGTCCTCTGTCTTCCAAGGCATAGGCTCCCCATCATAAAAGGATGAACGTGTTTCCAGAGTCCTGAAATTTGCAGCTAAACTCATACCTTTGAACTTGGCCTCATACTCAATATTTTGGTTTTGTAAATCATAGATCTGGGCCTGAAGATGATCAATCCGGTCATTGAGCTTGAAGATGACGTCCCCAATATCCTTGTTGTCCACCTTGTGCTCATGGATGAATTCCGTGATCATGGAGTGGTTAGCACTGAGTTCGCGCTCCACCATCCCCTGGCACTTGGAGATCTCCTGTTCCACCGCTTCCAGCCTGGCCTTCTTGCTCCCGGTCTTCTTGGGCCCTTGAACGTCCCGGATGTGAAGCACCCCCTAATGCATCTCAATGACTTGAGGGTGTTTCATCACCTCCGGATCTGTCAGAAAAACAGCCCAAAACAAGAACAGAGGAGAAACTTGCGATACGGTGGTCAAAACATCCGAGAGTATATATAATGAATTTTTTTCATGCATGACAAGTAGTATGGAAGAAAAACGGAGTCAGGAAAGTCCACGGGGGAGCCACAAGCTCAGTAGGCGCGCCTTGGGGGGTAGGGCGCGCCCCGCAGGCTTGTCGCTCCCTCGTGCACATTTTGGACTGTTTATTATTTTCCTAATTTTTTATATATACCAAAACGAATAGAAAGTTCTTTTATGGAATTTTTGGAGTTGGTTTACTTACTGTACCACATACCTACTACTTTTCATGATTCTGGAGCGTTCCGGAAGGTTTCTTCTATGTGCTCTTCCGGTGTCATTGTTTGAATAATATTGGTTTCAACATTAATGGGGGTACCTGAGATATAATGTTTAATTCTTTGCCCATTAACCACTCTCGGATTAGTGCCTTCAGAGTTGTTTATTTTGATGGCTCCAGAGCGATAAACTTATTCGATGATATATGGTCCTTCCCATTTAGAGAGAAGTTTTCCTGCAAAGAATCTTAAACGAGAATTGTATAACAGAACATGATCACCTACTTTGAATTCCCGTTTTTGAATTCTCTTATCATGCCATCTTTTAACTTTTTTTTAAACAACTTGGCATTTTCATAAGCTTGTGTTCTCCATTCATCTAGAGAGCTAATATCAAATAACCTCTTCTCACCGGCAAGTTTAAAATCATAGTTAAGTTCTTTAATTGCCCAATATGCCTTATGCTCTAGTTCAAGAGGTAAATGACATGCTTTTCCATAGACCATTTTATATGGAGACATACCCATAGGATTTTTATAATCAGTTCTCTAAGCCCATAGTGCATCATCAAGTTTCTTAGACCAATTCTTTCTAGATCTATTAACGGTCTTTTGCAAAATCAATTTTACTTCTCTATTAGTTAATTCAACTTGACCACTAGACTGAGGATGATACGGAGATGCAATTCTATGATTAACATCATATTTTGCAAGCAATTTACGGAAAGCACCATGAATAAAATTTGAACCACCATCAGTCATCAAATATCTAGGGACTCCAAACCTCGGAAATATAACTTCTTTAAGCATTTTAATAGAAGTGTTATGATCAGCACTACTAGTTGGAATAGCTTCTACCCACTTAGTAACGTAATCAATAGCAACTAAAATATGAGTATACCCATTAGAGGAAGGAAAAGGTCCCACAAAATCAAAACCCCAAACATCAAATGGTTCAATAACAAGTGAATAATTCATAGGCATTTCTTGACGCCTACCAACATTACCAATTCTTTGACATTGTTAGGACCGAGAGTATATCGACCAGAGTGGGGGTGAATGGGAGATTCAAAATTCTTGCGAATGTTTTGAAATGATCCCAAACACAGCAGCGGAAATAAGGTTCGGTAGACAAGTATTTAAACAAGCATGCAGTAGAGGAGCAAGACTATCGAAGAAGAAAGTAGTAATTTTTCGAGCGAAGAATATCACAGGTTTGACTGGAATGATGGTAAAGCAATATATGAACATATGCAATAGCACAAAGAAAAACTAGATATGAACTGCGATGGAAATGCATGGGAAATGGTGACACGGTGAATGGATCCGGAACAAAATGAAATCACGCTAACATACAGAGGTACGATAGTAAATTGAACTAGGACGATGGAAATGAATGAACAGAATGTGAAGGATAAGTAACGAACTATGATTGATCAGATAAACTATCGACACAGAGCACGAAGGTAAACTGCTGAAAGAGATGCAGTAAAATAGAATGAACCAGTGTTGCTCGATGGCGACAGAAGAATTTGGTAGACCAGTTCGCCCTTCTGCCAAAGGACTACGTCTGGTTGGAGGGGTTGTGATTTAACACAGAAGATAAACTCTCTTTGCCCTATTCTCCTTCAACTCAGAGTTTATCAGACTCCAGTTGATTTCACTCGTGGTAGATACTTGTCGGCGATCTCCAAACCTTCGACAGACTTCTTCGCAAACCACAATGACTCTTGGTTGCTGAAGATCTTGCTCGGTGAAGACAATTACTCTTCGACACTTGAGCCGACACCTATCCGTCTAGAGAGTGTGCAGCTCTCAAGAGTAATAGGTACAAGAACTCTAACTCAGAACTACTGTGATGCTCAACCACTGTCTAAGTTTGGGCTCTTGATTTTTCTCTCGGTGGATCTTAAACTCAAATCACTCGGAGAGGGGATGCTCAATCAATCTTATCAGAAATCTTAAGCGGAGCAGCCAACGGGCAACGTTGGAGCGGGGTGGCTATTTATAGCCGCAGCCATCCCTGAAAGGAAAAGACCGAATTGGACATGTGGAGCAGCCAACGGCCGAACGACACGAGTCCAACGGTCGGAATTGAGCACAACGGTAACATTACGTGCGGAGCAAGTAATGCTAACTCCTCAGTTCGAAAGATATCTCCTGCAGCACCGAAGAACAACGTCTTCTGCTGGCAGGTAATCATTCGAATCATAAAGCGATTTCTCTCAGTCTCGCATCGGTTTGCGCTAAGCATCACAGCGGATCTAAGCTTCAAGAACCTTTACCCCTTTTAATAGTACGGAGGTCCTATGACTCAAATAAATGGAAGAAGAATAGTGAAAGGAATGCTACGTCTTCACTTCGTCTTCGTCTTCCATGCTGCAGTCAATTTTCTTCGGACAGAATCACCGAACCAATTGCTTCACGTCAGCAATAAATTTTCGAGGGGTGAACTCCTTCACGTCATTCTTCTCGTCTACAAGACTTCCAAGGATATCGCACATTCTTCTCTGCTGTGCAGATATTCTTCGGTGAAGTTCCTCGAACTGGACACCAGAGACAGCATTCTCTTCGGTACTGCATGGACTATTTCTCTCTGTGTGCACTAGCAAACAAATCAGTCCATGCCTGTTTCTGTCAACAATCTCCAAAACACAAGGGGGCAAATATTGCACCAACAATCTCCCCCTTTTTGGACGATTGTTGACAAAACAGAACACATCGAAAGATAGAAAATAGAATGAAATGGAATGCGAAGGGTTATGGAGGATGAGAGAAAATTACGAAGATAAAACACGCTCCCCCTGAAGATATGCATCATTCTGACTCAGAGTAATCATAGAATATAAAATGGAGGGCAGCGAGGTGAATCTTCGTATGAGTGATATTTGACATAAGATCATAATCGTAGTTTCATCCAGTGCACTCGACGGTGTCTGAGGTATTTCCTGCCACACACAACCATTGAAGTAGATTTGTTAGATAGTGAGGATATATTGAAGTGAGTTGTGGCAATGGATAAGCCATGAAGATTTTCTCAGAACACAGTTTGAATCCACACGAGATATAAGTTCCCTGCAAGTTAGATATTTGAAGAAAATCGGTGCCAGGGAGTCACAAGTATATAGCTTGGAGTAGATATGCTTCAGTCGAGGTTTTCCTGCAACAAAGATGATACAATAGAAATATGCGAGGAAAAAACAGCATGTGAAACAGAACAATCTGCTCAGAAACAACCTTTCTTCTCCTGCATCGTTAGATAGCGAAAGATAAGCATAGGAGTAAGATATATGCGGTTTCAATTAACCTTGCACGATAGATAAGTATCGAGGATAATCATTGCAAGGAAGTAAGCATTCGATAGCACCTGTAGACAGATAACTGGAGGCAAATATAGCAATGCAGGGGTTATTAACAGTACATGGCGACGTAGTAACCATCACCACAGACGGTGAGATCAAGTTCCACGAACAAAAGTTCAACGAGTTTAACCACCAAAAAGCAAATTGTTCGAAAGAGAAAGCAAATGGCGAATGGAAACACCTTGCAAATAACCCGCTTTTCCATCTCTCGATGTTCTTCTCCCCCTATTTGTCAACAAGTGTCAAAAAGGAAAGAGAATGCATGTGAGGAACTACTCGTCCGAAGAATCCCCAGAGCTCGAACTGTTTGGCAAAGCAGAGCGAGCGATGGTCGAGGCCGAAGCAGGAGTTGGAGACGCAACACGGGCTTCAGGATCAGCTTTGGGAGTAGTAGAGCGAGGTGCATCTGGCTTGTATATGAATGTGCCTGCTGTGTCTTCAAGTTCATCATCAGGTTCAACAAACAACAGGTCGGTGGAGGCAGAACGCTGAGGAAGCACTGGAGTTTGCCTTCGGATGCAAGGGACTTCAAATAATTCCAGATGATCATAATCTTTCTCAATACCTTTGGCAGGCAGTTGAGTGCGAGAATAATGCTTGCACAGAAGGGTCCACGAGCGCTTCTTTTGTTCCTTCTCATACAGAAGAGCTTGGCAAGCATAATTGTGAAGCAGATTGATCTCAGTCATCATTTCCAACTTCTCTTTGCGATCGAGCTTGATGTGACTTTCCAGAGCCTGCTGAGTGCGAAGACAAATCTCATATAGTGAGGGATTTTCTTCACGAGGGATTTCAACCGTTGCCTTCTTGACCTTTGGAGCTTTAGCGGAGGCAGAGGCAGTAGCATCAATATGTGTCTTCCCTTTGTCGATGTCCTTCATGATCCGGAGAGTGTCTCGGACTGGTGGAATGAAAACTTTCAGAACATGTGGGCGGAAGAACTTTTTCTCAGTAAGTTGTTCAATAGCAAACATGACCCATGGTGCATATGGCTTCAGGACTTGAGGGCTATCGGCTGCATAGGCCAAGTTGCGAATGAAAAGATCCGAAATGTCAAACCGAATGCCATGAGCTATTGCTTGAAGAGCATTTGCCACGATGCCCTGAATGGACTCTGGCCGATTCGTTGGCGTGAGGGAGTTGCAAAGGATATAGAACAACACCTTATTCTCATAGGCCAGATTCTTAGGATTTGCTTCGGTACATTCATCACCAACAAGCTTGGGGTCCATCAGCATATGGAGTTCAGCTTCGGATACATCCCAGTAGTGCAGTCTATGTTCCCGAGCGGCATCGAATTCACACAGAGGAAGATTCAACAGTGCTAAGAACTGGTCAGCCGAACATTTGATCTTTTCTTCCTCGGTCATCCATTCGAGGATCCAAGTACTGCTGTTTGCAAGATCTCCAGAGATATAGAGAGTAGCGTAGAACCGAAGGATAACTTCACGATTCCAGCCATGATTGAAACGAAGGAAACTCTTCAGGAAGACCTGCTCAATCTGCTCGATAGTGTGATGGAAGCAAGGTAAACTTTTGAGCTCAGTGAAATCCAGAATCTTATGCTTGAAGATGCGATTCTTGCCATACAGAATGCGAGCATAATACACGGCCTGTTCCTTTGTCCAGAATCTTGGTGACATGGAAGTTATTTCTCCTTCATATGGGCTGGTCCCAAAGAATGCAAGTTTCGAACGATGAAACTGCTCGTTGAAAGCTGGACCATTCGGGCCATCATTAACAGGAAACAGAGGGAAGGTTTCCAAAGGATTTCTTAGTGGTTCTTCATCGGCCATAGATCGGGTCCGAATGTCATCAGGTGCAGGCACTCCTTCTTCAATAGGCTTGAGAGGAGCATGAGGCTTCCTCGATTTTTCTTGTGTAGATGGCTTCGAAGAACTTGACTGACTGTCGTTCTTGCTTGCCGGAACTCCTTCGGCAGCTTTTTGACTTTCGGGCACAAGGGCCTTTTCTTTCTTTGCACCTTCTTCGGCGGGAGCCACGACAACCTCTTTCTCGGTTGCTTGAGACACAGCTGGTGAGACCGTTTCTTCTCGAGCCATCGGCTCATCAGATTTCTTTTCTTCCTCTACCAACTGTGGTGCAGTGATAAGAGGAGCAGGATCAACATCCATCCGGGTAGGGCACCAGATAATGTCACCGGGGGTGTTTTCTCTCGGGAGGCTTTTAGCTTCACCTCGATCTTGTCATCCTCCTCCTTATTTGGTTCAGAGGGCTCTGCTTGCAATGTTCCCGGAGGCGATGGATCTGCCTTCTCAACTTCAATCTCTTCATCAACCTCATCAACAGGTGATTGCTGCTTAGGAGGTGCATTTTCCTCATCAGTCTTTTCCAGGAACATATCAACAACTTCATGTTGCTCTTGGGCTACTGGAGCTGGAATAATAACTTCCTCGGCGCCAGCTTGCTGCATAGGTTCATCTTCGTGAGGTGGAGATGGAGGAACCTGCTGCAAGGGTACATGGGAGTGTAGAGGAATAAGCTCATCAGTGACAGTCTGAAGGCGGCGGTCTTTATTTGCTTTCGGTTTGCTCACTCTTGCCCTAGCCTTCTGATATTTTTCCTCTTGAATTCTTCTTCGAGCAAGATTTGTCTTGCGGTCAATCTCCTCATTTCTCCTGTCACACAACTGAGATACCTCCATGTGCAGACGCGAGTGCCACTCAATTTTCTCATTGCGCAAAACACTGAGGGCCTTGGTGAGTTCAACAATTTCTTTGTTCATCTTTTTTCCTTTCGGATTCAGTCTTAGCCTCATTCCTCATTTTCTTGACAGCTTGCTTGTCTTTGACAACTTTATTCAGCTTCTTGGAGATTTTCCTCAGCTCGCTGAAATGCTTCATCACCATTTCGGTAACATCATCAGGCAGTCCCAGACCGCTTACCTCATCAGCTTTTGCATCATATGCAGCACTGTCAATCACATCGATCATGAACTTGAAATCATACTTCTATTCCTCTGTGGGAGAAGGAACAGTGACCCTGGTCTTCTTGGCAGCCACATCAACATTTTCCTCAGACTGCAGCTTTCTCTTCGCTGCAGTGCTCGTCAAAGTTCTTGGAGCTGCAGAACCTGAAGGTTTGTCAGTAGATGAAATTGGTGCATGCCTGGGTGACTTCCTTGGAGAGGGTAAAACTTTCACTGGAGAGGGGCTCTTGGATGGCTTGTTGAGAATGGCGGGACGATCATACAATGGAATTTCATCATGGGTATCTTCTCTGGATGACTCATCTGATGAGTCAGGAGCTGCCTTCTTGATTCTCTTGGCGAGAGTTTTCTTTCGTGGTGCACGAGAGGAAACAAATTTTCCAGATTTGCTTTCCTTCAAAGCTGATGCTTGTTCCTTCTTCTTCTATACGTCTTGCTGGGTCAACGCGACGTTTTTGGCTTCAACTTGGTTTTTCTTTGCTTCTCTAGCTTCACGCTTGGCTTTGGCCTTCGCCCTCTTAGCCACTTCATCAGGAAAATCAGTGATGGTTTTGAGGGAGTCGGGGTGAGCATTTGAAGGCTGTGGTGGTCTGACTTTTTCGTCATCGGGGCCAATGCAGTTTTCGGCAATACAGTCATTCCATGGTGGTGTGAAGGCAAACAAAATCTGGTACTTCTCGCGAACATTTTCATATATGTACCATTTACCAGCCCAGTGGCGGCGAATTCTTTGAAGCCTGTTGTTGCGATCTGTCGTTGATTTACCCTCAGGTGGAGTTCTGTAGCTGTCAGGATCAGACATCTCAGCAGTGGTGTTCTTTTCTCTGCCGCGTCCTTCCTTTTTAGGATTTCCATCGGAGAAGATGGTTAGGGCGTCTGTGACCAATTCATCCTCAGGCTGACTGTGAGCAGAGGGGATTTCCTCATAATCTTCTTCGTGTTTAGACTCGTGTTTCTTCTTCGGGGCCTTGGGTGGCTTCGAAGATTTTCCACCTCCAGTCATTCTTGTTCGTTCAGACCTTGAAGTACACTAAGGCAATTCTTCGTCAGAATCTGAATACTCTTACGAATTCTGTGACATGACCAACCTGTGAAATAGAAATAGATGCGAGGGAAAAAGGGTAGGGTCATAGGCATGCACAGAAATATTTTGTACGAAAATGATTTTTGAGGGAGTCCAACAAGGAACACGTGGTAAAATAGAAAGATATCATTGATAGATTTTACGAGCTAGCCACAAACAAATTCTAGGCAGGTCGTTAGCTATCTAATCTTTCGGATAATTACACATGAACCCTAGATGAAAAAAAACAGTACGAGGAAGATCTACAAACCGTACCAGTCAAATCCTAGTGATTCCTAAAGATCTACCACGGTGAGATAAATCATAGAAAATAGCATCGGTAAGAACTGCCCTAAGAACAGAGAGTTGGAGAGGAGCAGTTCCAGATCCAAGTGCCCTAACTTGGCAACTTAGATCGACTATGGCAATGCGGGAGGGAAGATTATTACCGCACCGGCGTGACCAGCTACGACGAGACTTCACCGGAGTTGCACGGCGTAGCTTCTCGCCGGAGTTGCTTCGAGCTTGGGCTCGGGTGGAGATGGACGAGGGTTTGTGGAACTGAAGAAGAAGACGCGACGCGATGAGGGATATTTATAGCTGGAGAGCCGAACTTCTGCTCCGAAATCTACGGCCCACAGTTGCGGGACGTTCCGCATTCAACGGACACGATCACGATTGTGGAGATTGTGGGCACGAGGCAACCATTTTCTGCGTGAAACTCGGGAAGAGAGCGGGAGACCGAAAGATTTGAAGAAGGGCTTCGAGACAAAATGGATAAAGTTTGAAGTTGATTTCTTTCGCGACCAAGGACGTCGGAGAGAGATCTTCTTCTGATCAAATTGCATGCTCATGACGGACAACATAGATTTGGATGAGATAAAATGGAGGGATAAAAGGGTCCGAAACAAAACACTTAGCCAGAAGAGAAAGAAACACCAAACAAGGAGCTATGAGTGGGTTGTTCATCGGACGAAACACAAATACGGCAACTCGAAGACAAACAACAAACTAAGAACTAACTAACACAAAGAACCAGCACCAACGAGATAGATCTCAGGGCTGAAGATAATCGAATAGAATCCCTGAGAGAGAGAGAGAGAGAGAGTTCCTGCAAGAAGAGTTAGTTCTTTCTCGCAACCCACACTTGTGTGGATGGCGCAGACCTCATTTGTCTTCTCTGAGCAGGGACGTTCCGTCGTTGATTTCTGTGGTTCACCTGTGCACTTCAAGAGTAATCATATGAGTAAGCATTGAAATTGTTCCCAGACACATGAGTATAATGATTCGAGGAGATACGCATGTACTCCTTTTGTCGACATTCATTCGAGGAAGTTGGAGCGCCAAACTGCGAGTGATTGTCATTTCCTCGAGGAGAGTTGCTCTGCATATCCAGGTTAGCAGTGACAGATAAATTTTCAATGATGCACTTCTTCACCCAGATTTGCTTCTTGGGTGAACCAGACCTGCAGTTGGTCCCAACATACTGAGCGAAAACCTTACCATTCTGTTGTTTGAAAAATTTGTAGTTTGAGTCATTAGACTCGTCAGAACTAACAGGAATGGGAGTGTCATATCCAGACAGAAGTGCAGGTTCAAGAGTTTTGCTTTTAGCAAGAACCCAACTAGTTTGAGGATATTGCTCGGGAGTCCAGTAGGTTCCATCGACATTGAGTTTCCTTTCGAAACCCAATCCTTCCTTTCGGGGATTTTTGTGCAGTATTGACTTCTTGAGCACATCACAGACTGTTTGATGCCCTTTGAGGGTCTTTAGCATTCCTGTCTCAAGCAAGTTCTTTAGCCTGCAATTTTCATCAGAGATAGCAACAAATTCCTCGGAAGAGGGGCTAGAAATATCATTCATAGTGGTTGTGATATTCTCGATGGCAGTATTGGATATTTCAGCATTCGAATCAGCATTGCTACGTTCTAGGCATTTTGAGCAAGGAGGCACAAAATCATCAGGAAGGTTGTTAGATTGCTCGGCGAAGAGAGACGCATTTTCTTTTGCAAGCACGTTATAAGACTCTTTCAGCGACTCGAGTTCTTGATTCCTGCTAAGGAGTTCATCTAATAAACTCTCGTAGTCGACTGCAAGAGAATCATATCGTTTGGAAAGATCATCAATCGTTGAAGAAAAGGCATCATGCTTTTCAGTCAACTCTTGATTCTTCTCCATCTCTTCGACCAGTAATCCTTCGGTTTTCCTGAGATTCATCTCAAGTTTTTCAAGCTCATCTTGTTGAGATTTTGCAATCTTAACAAGTTTAGCGTAGGCAATGTATTCAGAGGAATATCCAGTCATTGATTTTCGGTGTTTTGCTGATACCTGATCCTTTGAGGTTTTCGCCATGAGACAGAGTGCGATTGGTTCATCATCACTTGAAGCATTATCATCAGTGTCTGATTCGAGAGACTTCTCGGATGATTCATAAGCGACGAATGCATTGCCTCTTCTTCGGCTTCTGTACAACTCTTCGTCTTCTGATTCGGATTTGGATGTTTCATCTTCAGATTCCATATTCATTTCAGTACACACTTTAGTCAGCTGCGATATTATCTTCATATTAGATTCAATGGTCGCTCTAGTTTGCATGTCAGTGACTAGTCTCATCGAAGAAGATGCGGCAAATTCATTTTTCTTCGAGAGCTTAGTGTGACGGTCCACTCGAGTGAATCCAGAGCAGTGAAGATAAATCCATCGGTTGCTCGGTTTTTCATTTTGCTCCCAGCAGGGATAGTGCGCGATGTAGTGACCGAGTTGTTTGCACTTGAAGCACTTTATTTCTTTCGGAGGTAATCTTCTTGAAGATTCAGGCAAGTCAACTTCGTCATCATTTGTGAGACACAGATTTTGTCTTCTGAGATCAGTTAGTCTTTGTGTGAGCATTTCGAGTTCCCTTGTGATAGAGTGTTGATTCTCGACATCTTCTTCTTGTGAACTGCCATAGTGTGAAAGAATTTCCCCTTCGCTTTCCGAAGAAGATTTTTGATGCCCATTTTCAAGTTCCATCTTTTCTTCGTGAATAGACAACAGCGTCATGACCTTGTGATAGTGAATTTCTTCAAAGTCTGGTCTTTGCTTGATTTCAGCCACGATTGGATCGAAGGTTGCATCAAGAGCACTCAGTAGTTTGTTGACCACATCTCTATCAGTGATATCGGTTACTCCACGTTGATGAAGTCTTTCGACAATATTTGTCAACCGATCGGTGAGTTCCATAGCACTTTCCCTACGAAGGCTCCTGAAACCTGCAAACATGGCACGAAGCATATCTGTGTGTTAATCTGTTCTAGCAATGGATTGTTCATGAACCTCCTTGATGGCATCCCAGAGTTGCTTGGCCAAGTCAAGCTTTCGGAACCGAATAAAAATGTCTTTTGAGATACTGTCACAGATATCATCTTTTGCTTGAGCATTCAATCGCATTCTAGCTTTGTCATCGGAAGTAGGACCATCAGGGTGCAGAACAGTAAATCCATTTTCCACAATTTGCCAAAGTTCAATGTTGACGGCTTGAAGTCTGATTTTCATTCGTTCTTTCCAGTAGACATAGTCATTTCCATCGAAGATAGGAAACCTTTCAGAGTGCGAGGATCTACCTGCAAACGACATACTCAAAAACTCAAAGGTTGTTAGACCTTTAATAAACAGAGACAGGGAGTACCCGCTCTTATACCAATTGTTAGGACCGAGAGTATATCGACCAGAGGGGGGGTGAATGGGAGATTCAAAATTCTTGCGAATGTTTTGAACTGATCCCAAACATAGCAGCGGAAATAAGGTTCGGTAGACAAGTATTTAAACAAGCATGCAGTAGAGGAGCAAGACTATCGAAGAAGAAAGTAGTAATTGTTCGAGCGAAGAATATCACAGGTTTGACTGGAATGATGGTAAAGCAATATATGAACAGATGCAATAGCACGAAGAAAAACTAGATATGAACTGCGATGGAAATGCATGGGAAATGGTGACATGGTGAATGGATTCAGAACAAAATGAAATCACGCTAACATACAGAGGTACGATAATAAATTGAACTGGGACGATGGAAATGAAGGAAGAGAATGTGAAGGATAAGTAACGAACTATGATGGATCAGATAAACTATCGACACAGAGCACAAAGGTAAACTGCTGAAAGTGATGCAGTAAAATAGAATGAACCAGTGTTGCTCGATGGCGACAGAAGAATTTGGTAGAGCAGTTCGCCCTTCTGTCAAAGGACTACGTCTGGTTGGAGGGGTTGTGATTTAACACAGAAGATAAACTCTCTTCGCCCTATTCTCCTTCAACTCAGAGTTGATCAGACTCCAGTTGATTTCACTCGTGGTAGATACTTGTCGGCGATCTCCAAACCTTCGACAGACTTCTTCGCAAAGCACAATGACTCTTTATTGCTGAAGATCTTGCTCGGTGAAGACAATTACTCTTCGACACTCGAGCCGACACCTATCCGTTTAGAGAGTGCGCATCTCTCAAGAGTAATAGGTACAAGATCTCTAACTCAGAACTACTGTGATGCTCAACCACTGTCTAAGTTTGGGCTCTTGATTTTTCTCTTGGTGGATCTTTAACTCAAATCACACGGAGAGGGGATGCTCAATCAATCTTCTCAGAAATCTTAAGCGGAGGTGCCAATGGGCAACATTGGAGCGGGGTGGCTATTTATAGCCGCAGCCTTCCCTGAAAGGAAAAGACCAAATTGTGTGACACCCTGGTTTTTGGCAACTTTTTCTTTTCGAAATCTTTCTGGCCTTATTTGCAATCTGATTGGATTTTGAACCTTTTCAGTTGACTTTGGACTTATGAATTTTTCTCAGTGATCCAGAGCCCTCACCATCTTGCCAAAACCTTGTCACTCACCATCTGGATCAAATTTCCAATTCTTTATCTCTCCCAAATATTCATTTTCTTCCTTTGGGAAAATCTGTCATCACTATAGGTTACACAGCAACCTATAGTTCTGGTGATCAGAAAAATCCCAAATTAATCCTAGACCTTATTGTCATCATCTACTCCTACAATCTTCAAAAACATCTCATGGTCCAGTACAAAATTTTGTCCAGAAAACTCCATTTGGTCTCTGGACAGTACTGGTCATTTGTGAAGGAGCTCATATTTTCCCTACTCAATTAATTCCCAGAAAATTTCCTGAGAGAATAGGGAATCTATCTTTCCACAATATCCAAAAATATCATCTTGTCCAGTACAAATTTTCATCACCAATATTCTGCCAAGTTTCTATTCAGTTGGAACCTCTGTGAAGGAAGTACCAGCTAGAGGTATCCAATTGAGCTGAAATTTTTATGCCATCTTCTCCTCACCAAATAACCCTGCCACACCAAATTTCAGCCCCAGGAGATCAACCAGATGAGTGCATCAAGCTCATCTCTGTTTCTGGTTCAGTACAACACTTGTGCATGAACTATATTCAAATCTTGATCAAATCTTCTAAAACTTGGTCAGATTGGAGTCCTTCCAACATAGATCACCCCAGACATCTCCTTTGGCTCCATCCCCAGCTCATGTCTCCTCTAGATCTCTCTCAAGTTTCCTGTCAGAACTGTAGCTGAAGCTACACTTCGGTTCAGAGTGAACCTAGTCGAACCAGAGGCGTGGAGAGGCTAAGTGATCGAGGGTCGACGTGCCAGACAAGAAATGCCAGGCTCGCGAGGCCTCTAGACACCAATGCCCGTGGTGAGCACGGCACTGGCACGCCAAATCTCGCGCTCTGCATCGCGCCTGTGCCTGTGGCGTCGCGTCCGACTGCCTCGCGCCGCAGTGGCTTGTCTCCGTGCGCCGACATCCTCTCCTTCTTCCACCTGGCCGTTCTGGGCTCTTCTCCTCGCCGGAATCGCCCTCGCCGGCCGCCACGGCATCCGCGCACTGTGGCGCCCGTGCGGCCATAGTGGCTCTGCCGTCGTCGTCTTCCTCCCGCTACCTGCCACTGGCCGCCATAACTCCCCTGCCCTCTCCTGTCTCGTCGCCCGCAAGCAGCCAGCCAGCACGGCGTCCTGGCACCGGCGACGTGTCCCGGTTCCCGCCATTTCCAGAGAGATCGCCGAGCTCCTCCCCCTCCTATAAATAGCCCTCCCCGGCCTCTCCCGAGCTCCTCAACTCACTCCTCCTCCTCCCAATCGTCCTCCCTGAGCCCAAGCCACGGCCGAGAGGCCCTCTGGCCTCGCATCTCGCCGGAGCACCGCCGCCACCCGAGACCTGCCTCTCCGCCGATTCACTCCTTCCCGAGCTCCACTGACTCCTCCATCGAGCTCAGCTCATCCTCCTGATCACGCCCAAGCTCTTGCCCGGTCGGATTGCTGCCGGAGTCGCCGTCTCCAACGACACTCGAGCGCCGCCGCCGCCGGAGAAGAAGGGGACGATGCCGTCCGGCCACCGTTCGCCAAGCCTCGGGTACGTGCGAGTTCGTCTCGTTGAGCCCTATCCATTCCGCTACTCACCGGACTTCGCCGCCGTCTGTGTCGCCGGCGAGCGTCGCCGGAGCTCCGCTACCTCTCTGTTCCCTCCTTCCCCCTTTAATCCTGACGATGGGGCCCGCCCATCAGCGACTTACCGAAGCGGTAAGTGGAGACACCCGGGTGGTTTACGCCTTCGATGTGCCCCCCTGAGAGATTTTCTATTTTCTATTTAAATTCCAGATTTTGACCAGAACTTTGACCGTCCATAACTTTTAAACCATAAGTCCAAATCAATTGATTCTTTTTGCATCTGGTTTGTCTTGAGCTCCTCTATTTGCTTGCCAACTTTGGTATTTTTCCCATGTTCACAGAATTTCTGGTGCTCAAAACAGTAGCATGTGACATTTTCAATTGCCTTTTAAAAATATTTTCAGAGGGAAATAACTTTGGATTTGAAGCCCAGGAGTTTGTGGACAACCCAACAGAGCAAGGCAAGCCATGTCATCCATTGCATGAAGCATTTCAATAGTGTTGGTTATTTAATTGAATTTCATGCATTATTTTAATATGTGATAATTCTTAGTAAATTATTTAAATACATAGCTACTGCCATGATAATTTACTTGCAATCAAATATCCATACTGGTTAAATGCTTGGCTATATTAAACTTAGTTGGTTGATCAAGAGCCACCTACCTGGACTTTTCCGTGCAGCCACATTTGCCGGTATGGGACGGCCTTGACTTGGTCTGGCTTTGTGCTCTTTTATCGGTACCACCAAACTAGGGAGAGTTATTCGTGCGTGCTGCCCTGATCAGGTAGACGACCATAATCCTGTGAGCCCAGTTGAGTTATTTTGCCGGCGTCCCGTTTGGGACAGTTTGTTTGGCCACGACGGTGGCAGGTGTCACGGGGTGACACAGGGGCCACCCAGGACATGAACCTGGGAGGGTACGATTGTCGGTGGTACGGTAGAGGGGTCACGGGTCAGGCAGGTTTCGTTGGAGCACCACCGGTCCACCCGAATGGGATCACGAGGCCAGGTACTCCATGGTGTGGGCAAATGGCGCAACCTCTGCAGAGTGTTAAAACCTATTCGAATAGCCGCGTCCACGGTATTGGACAGTCCGTTTAGGCCTCTCTAGGATGGTTAACATTAATGATAATAATGATGGAAGTACTTGTCCTATGTTCGAAAGTGCTCTGTGGCTTGTGAGCATTCCGAGGGTTGTGGGACAACCCAGATGAGAGTAAGTTGGTACGGGGTACCAGTAAGTGAGCAACTTAATCTGTTAACCTGTTAATTGCCATGCTATTGTTTGCCGCATTGTTTTGGTTGCCATGAGCTTGCGAGTACATTCCAAGTACTCACCTGGCGTATCATGCCAGATGCAGAAGAAGCCGAGGACGGAGGTCCCGAAGGTTCGTGCTACGCTAACTAGGCCGTGTAAACGGCAGTGTCCCTGTGAATGGAGTTTCCCGCGCTATGTTCCGCTACGCCGTAGACTACCCAGTAGTATCGAGGCCCTGCTATGTTCCATAAATAATGTAGATATTGTTCTCAGCACCTGCAGTGCTTCTGGCCTCGCTATCGATGTAAATTATGAGCTTGTAGTCGAGATATTTTAATAAAGTTCTGTTCTGTTCTGTTCCAAGTTGTTGTGTGTTTCTAGAGGACATGATCTCTGGGCTGGAAACACTGGTAAACCGGTTCTCTGAGCCGGGGTGCCACAAATTGGACATGTGGATCAGCCAACGGCCGAACGACACGAGTCCAACGGTCGGAATTGAGCACAACGGTAACATTACGTGCGGAGCAAGTAATGCTAACTCCTCAGTTCGAAAGATATCTTCTGCACCACCGAAGAACAACGTCTTCTGCTGGCAGGTAATCATTCGAATCATAAAGAGATTTCTCTCAGTCTCGCATTGGTTTGGGCTAAGCATCACAACGGATCTAAACTTCGAGAACCTATACCCCTCTTAATAGTACGGAGGTCCTATGACTCAAATAAATGGAACAAGAATAGCGATAGGAATGCTACGTCTTCACTTCGTCTTCGTCTTCCATCGCTGCAGTCAATTTTCTTCGGACGGAATCACCGAACCAATTGCTTCGCGTCAGCAATAAATTTTCGAGGGGTCAACTCCTTCACGTCATTCTTCTCGTCTACAAGACTTCAAAGGATATCACACATTCTTCTCTGTTGTGCAGACATTCTTCGGTGAAGTTCCTCGAACTGGACACCGGAGACAGCATTCTCTTCGGTACTGCATGAACTATTTCTCTCTGTGTGCACTAGCAAACAAATCAGTCCATGCCTGTTTCTGTCAACAATCTCCAAAACACAAGGGGGCAAATATTGCACCAACAGACATTCATCACAAGACAAGACAAACTTACGTGCATCTTTGAAAGAGTAGGCCAATAAAAACCAGATTGTGATACCTTATGTGCAGTTCTATCTCCCTCATGGTGTCCTCCGTATGCCTCGGAGTGACACTTCCGTAGGATTTGTTCCTGTTCATGCACAGGTACACAACATCTAATAACACCATCTACTCCTTCTTTATATAAATGTGGATCATCCCAAAAGTAATGTCTTAAATCAAAGAAGAACTTTTTCTTTTGTTGGTACATGAAACTATGTGGTAAATATTTAACAACAATGTAATTAGCATAGTCTGCATACCAAGGAGTATTACGAGAAGCATTTATAACAGCTAAATGTTCATCAGGAAAACTATCATCAATAGGCAGTGGGTCATCAAGAACATTTTCCATTCTAGACAAATTATCAGCTACGGGATTCTCAGCCCCCTTTCTATCAATAATATGCAAATCAAATTCTTGTAGCAAAAGAACCCACCTAATAAGTCTAGGTTTAGCATCTTTCTTTTCCATAAGGTATTTAATAGTAGCATGATCGGTGTGAATAGTTACTTTAGAATCAACAATGTAAGATCTGAATTTATCACATGCAAACACAACTGCTAAAAATTATTTCTCAGTAGTAGCATAATTTGTTTGAGCACTGTCTAGAGTTTTACCGGCATAATGAATAACATTCAATTTCTTATCAACTCTTTGTCCTAGAATAGCACCAACAACATAATCACTAGCATCACACATAATTTCAAAGGGTAAGTTCCAATCAGGTGGTTGAACAATAGGTGCAAAAATTAAGGCTTTCTTAAGTATTTCAAAGGCTTCTATGCAATCATCATCAAAAACAAATGGCACATCTTTTTGCAAGAGATTAGTAAGATGCATAGAAATTTTAGAGAAGTCTTTTATAAACCTTGTATAGAAACCAGCATGACCAAGGAAACTTCTTATACCTTTGATATCTTTAGGACATGGCATTTTCTCAATAGCATCAACTTTAGCTTTATCAACTTCAATACCTCTTTCAGAAATTTTTGCCCAAGGACTATACCTTCATTTACCATAAAGTGGCACTTCTCCCAATTCAGGACAAGATTAGTTTCTTCACATCTCTGCAAAACTCGATCAAGGTTGCTCAAGCAATCATCAAAAGAGGTTTTGTAAACGGAGAAATCATCCATGAAACCTCAACAATCTTTTCACAAAAGTCAGAGAATATAGCAGTCATACATCTTTGAAAGGTAGCAGGTGCATTACATAAACCAAAAGGCATACGACGATAAGCATAAGTTCCAAAAGGACAAGTAAATGTGGTTTTCTCTTGATCTTCTGGTGATACAGGTATTTGAGAGAAACCAGAATAACCATCTAAGAAGCAAAAGTGTGTATGTTTAGATAATCTTTCTAACATTTGATCAATAAATGGCAAGGGGTAATGATCTTTCCTAGTAGCTTTATTTAATTTTCTAAAATCAATTACCATCCTATAACCGGTTACAATTCTTTGTGGGATAAGTTCATTTTTATCATTAGGAACAACAGTAATACCTCCCTTCTTAGGAACACAATGAACAGGACTTACCCATCTACTATCAGCTATGGGATAAATTATACCTGCCTCCAAAAGCTTTAATATTTCAGTTCTTACCACATCCTTCATTTTAGGATTTAATCTTCTTTGATGATCAACAACTGGTGTAGTATCTGGCTCCATATGAATTTTGTGCTGACATAAAGTGGGACTGATGCCCTTAAGATCATCAAGAGTATATCCAATAGCTGCACGGTGCTTCTTCAGAGTTTTAAGTAATCTCTTTTCTTCATGCTCTGAAAGGTTAGCACTAATAATAACAGGATATATCTTCTTTTCATCAACATAAGCATATTTAAGTGTATCATGTAGTTGCTTCAGATCAAACACAGGATCACTCTTTGGTGGAAGAGGATCCCCCAAAGTTTCAACAGGCAAGTTATGTTTAAGAATAGGTGCTTGTTTAAAGAACAACTCATCTATTTCATTTCTTTCATTCATATGCATATCATTTTCATGGTCTAGCAAGTATTGTTCTAAAGGATCAGTAGGAGGCACAGCAATAGAAGCAAGACCAATAATTTCATCTTTAGTAGGTAATTCTTCATCATGAGGTTGTCTACTAAACTTAGAGAAATTGAATTCATGAGATATATCACCAACTTAACTCTAACCTGTTCTTTAACACAATCAATTTCAGCATTAACGGTATTCAAGAAAGGTCTACCAAAAATAATGGGACAAAAATTATCTTGTTGTGAACCAAGAACTAAGAAATCAGTAGGGTATTTGATTTTACCACACAAGACTTCAACATCTCTAACAATCCCATGTGGTGTAATAGTATCTCTATTTGCAAGCTTAATAGTAAGATCAATATCTTCAATCTCAACAGGTGCAATATCATTCATTACTTCTTGATAGAGAGTAAAAGGAATAGCACTCACACTAGCACCCATATCACATAAACCATGATAGCAATGATCTCCTATCTTAACAGAAACAACAAGCATGCCAACTATGGGCTTGTTCTTATCCAACATATCTCGATTATTTCTAACGGGTTTAGCACTTCTAGCAGCCTCATCACAAAAATATATGACATGTCCATCAATATTATCAACCAAAAGATCTTTAACCTTTGCAATATTAGGTTCAACTTTAATTTGTTCAGAGGGTCTAGATGTCCTAATATTACTTTTGTTAACCACAGTTGAAGCCTTAGCATGTTCCTTAATCCTAATAGGGAAAGGAGGTTTCTCAATATAAGCAGTAGGCAAAACCGGATCAACATTGTAAACAATTGTTTCTTCTTTAACACTAACATGTTCTTCATTTAATTCAATAGGTGGATGAAACTTAAACCATTTCTCCTTAGGGAGATCAACATGAGCAACAAAACATTCACAAAAAGTAGCTATTATCTCAGAATCAAGTCCATATTTAGTACTAAACTTATGAAAAGCATGAGTTTCAATAAAAGATTTAACACAATCAAACTTAAGATTTATACCTGGCTCTTTACCTTTGTCGATTTCCCAATCTTCAGAGTTGCGTTTAATTGTTTCCAGAAGATCCCATTTGAATTCAATAGTTTTCTTCATAAAGGAACCAGTAGAAGAAGTATCGAGCATGGATTGATCATTATGAGAAAGCCGAGCATAAAAGTTTTGAATAATTATTTCTCGTGGGAGCTCATGATTGGGGCATGTATGCAACATATACTTAAGCCTCCGCCAAGCTTGAGCGATACTTTCTCCTTCACGAGGCCAAAAATTATATATATAGTTCCGATCACGATGAACCAAATGCATAGGATAAAATTTCTGGTGAAATTCCAGCTTTAACCCGTTCTAATCCCATGTTCCAGTGTCATCACATAGCCTATAGCATGTCAATGCCTTTCCCTCCAAAGATAAAGGGAATACCTTCTTCTTAACTCCATCTCCGGATAAACCTACAAGCTTAAACAACCACAAATTTCATCTACATATATCAAGTGCATATCAGGATGCACCGTTCCATCTCCTGCATAAGGATTAGCTAGTAGTTTCTCTATCATACCCGAAGGAATTTCATAATAAATATTTTCAGTAGGTTCAGTAGGTTGAGGGGCAACTCTCAATGCTTCCGGTCAAGGTGAAGACACCCCGAACAAACCCCTCAAAGGATTACTTTTCATAGTGACAAGTGACAGTAAATTTCAGCACGTAATATAAATGTTTCCTTACCAAATTCCACTCACCAAAGGCGCTTCACTCCCCGGCAACGGCGCCAGAAAAGAGTCTTGATGACCCACAAGTATAGGGGATCAATCGTAGTCCTTTCGATAAGTAAGAGTGTCGAACCCAACGAGGAGCAGAAGGAAATGACAAGCGGTTTTCAGCAAGGTATTCTCTGCAAGTACTAAAAGTAGTGGTAACAGATAGTTTTGATAGCAAGATAATTCGTAACAAGTAACAAGTATAATAAAGTGCAGCAAGGTGGCCCAATCCTTTTTGTAGCAAAGGACAAGCCGGAACGATCTCTTATATAAAGCAAAGCGTTCTCGAGGACACATGGGAATTCTCATCCAGCCACTTTCATCATGTTTGTTTGATTCGCGTTCGCTACTTTGATAATTTGATATGTGGGTGGACCGGTGCTTGGGTTCTATTCTTACTTGAACAAGCCTCCCACTTATGATTACCCCCTCTCGCAAGCATCCGCAACTACGAAAGAAGAATTAAGATAAATCTAACCATAGCATGAAACATATGGATCCAAATCAGCCCCTTACGGAATAGCGCATAAACTAGGGTTTAAGCTTTTGTCACTCTAGCAACCCATCATCTAATTACTACTCCACAATGCCTTCCCTTAGGCCCAAAGATGGTGAAGTGTCATGTAGTCGATGTACACACGACACCACTAAAGGAAGCAACAACATACATATCATCAAAATATCGAACGAATACCAAATTCACATCATTACTTATGACAAGACTCTCCCATGTCCTCAAGAACAAAAGTAATTAGTCACGAATCATATTCATGTAAAGATCAGAGTGGTATTGAATAGCATTAAGGATCTGAACATATAATCTTCCACCAATTAAACCAACTAGCATCAACTACAGAGAATAATCAACACTACTAGCAACCCACAGGTACCAATCTGAGGTTTTGAGACAAAGATTGAATACAAGAGATGAACTAGGGTTTGAGATGAGATGGTGCTGGTGAAGATGTTGATGAAGATTGGTCCTCCCACGATGAGAGGATCATTGGTGATGTCGATGGCTTTTATTTCCCCCTCCCGGAGGGAAGTATCCCCGGTGGAATCGCTCCACCGGAGAGCAAAATTGCTCCTACCCAGGTTCCGCCTTGAGACGGCGGCGCTCTGTCCAGAAAGTCTTCTTATGATTTTTTCTAGGGCATATGGCTTCATATAGGAGAAGATCGCCCCTGGAGGCCTGCCAGGGGCGCCACAAGCTCGGGGGGCGCGCTCCCCAGGCTTGTCGCTTCCTGGTGGGTCCCCCTCTGATATCTCTTCAGCCAATACTTTTATATATTCCAAAACAATTCTCCGTAAATTTTTAGGTCATTTGGAGGTGTGCTGAATAGCTATCTCTGTTTCACCCCTTTCCAGTCCAGAATTCTAGCTGCCGGCAATCTCCCTCTTCATGTAAAACTTGCAAAATAAGAGAGAAAAGGCATAAGAATTGTATCATAAAGTGAAATAATGACCTAAAACATAATAAATAATAATATGAAAACATGATGCAAAATGGATGTATCAATCATCACAAGTCAGCTGACAATCAGGTGGTGTATCAGGTAACATATGTTGTGGAGGTTGTGGATCGAATCCCTATTCTGCAAAAAAAATCAGTGCTATTCCAGCTTAAAAATTATTTGGAAAATGTATCACATGGGATAAAATTTTATTTTGATGCCAAAAAATTTCAAATTCAAATTTTGTTTGAACATGTTGGGCGAAAACATCCCAAAATTCTGCAATTTTTTAAAACCCGGGTTTTTTGGTTCCCTCCCGAAAAAATATCAGAATTGAGAAAAAAAAACTTGGTTAGATACAACTCTATTTTATGTCGTATCTACAAGTGGCTTCATTTAATATGATTCGGGATCATACTAGCAACTAAAAATTGTAGTCTATATATTTGCGGCAACACAAATAACTAATTCAGTTGGATAAGCTTGATGAACAATTCGATTCATTTGCTACAATGCTCATATAGAAAATAAATTACCAACAACATTCATATATAGAGCTGATACACCGAGTTACAACCATTTCTAAGCAAATATCTAGCTGGTGTAGGAGATGCATATGCCGATTATGGATACTAAGTTAACAAAAACAATAAGCACAAAGTTCAGTGCCATTCCATTCATAAGAAAGTACAAAGTTCACTGCTAGGTTGATCCATAAACAAAAGTGTACAATATCCATCTATGATTAGTATGCATTAACCAACATATTGCAAAGCTCCATATTGTATCAAATTCGTTCATGCTGCACAAATCATGAGTTTGCAATCGCTCATACAGTGCAGCACCACTACACTATGTTACCTCTGCTCACCTTCGCTGTGACATGTGCCTTTTCGACCATGAATAGAGGTGTAACCGACAGTAACTGACAGGACTTCCACACAGTTTCTTCCTCGCTGTGACATGTGGTTCTACAATATTCTTGGCATCGCTGACTTCTTGTTCTTTTTTTTGTTTCCAGATATCTCTAGATGAAAAGTTTTATTTCATCCTTTATCAGGTTGCCGACCATCATCTTCCTTACTGGCATGTTGCGGGTGAGTGTTCACGATGATCAAGCTTCATGGTTGAGCGACATCTGTCGGTGCTCCCTACTATAGTCCGACGCGGAGCCTTCTACGTGCCCTATTTCGGCATGGTTGAGCGGGACATGGGCATTGGTGCACTAGTGTTGATCACACACAAATCAAGCCCAGTTTCAGAACTACACTAGAAAAGTGGACAGAAGATCATCCAAGCTAAACTAATAATCACTCCATAATGTTTTTTTCCTAGGAGGGCATTGGATTGGGTGTGTGGCCTTGTATCTTTTTATTTCCTTTTACCTTGTAACTTTGTATATAGTTTTGATTAATGAAAATACCATAGAACAATTTTCTACCGTCTCAAGGTCAAAATAAAATTGGTGCACTATTGTACATTTCCCTTTTTGGGGTATGGTAATCACTTCTTTTTTAATACAATGTCAAGCCTTTACTCTTTTTTCAAGAAAAAGAGGACAAACCGGCCCAACCCATAGAAAAATAGGATAAACTGGTGTAATCAGGAGACGAAATCACTAGTTAAGGGTTACCTCTTGTAAAGGTTAGTCCACACCTTCTCAAGTGCTGACAAATGGCTCACTGCATGTGAGGCACTTGTCGCAACCTGGGAATTTTTCTTTTTTTTCGTAGATTCATTTATGTTGGAAATATGCCCTAGAGGCTATAATAAATTGGTTATTATCATATTACCTTGTTTATGATAAATGTTTATTATTCATGCTTGAATTGTATTGACCGCAAACTTAAATACATGTGTGAATATATAAAGTACACCGTGTCCCTAGTAAGCCTCTACTAGAATAGCTCGTTGATCAAAAATGGTCATGGTTTCCTGACCATAGACATGAGTTGTCATTTGATAACGGGATCACATCATTAGGGTGGCACCCCGATAGAGGACCGACGCACGCCAGTCCCAGGATAAGACCTGGCGCACGTCTGAGACATGATACAGCAATTCCAGGCACAAAAATGGCTTTATTATATGAAATGGAGTATTACAATAATGTTGCTTAGAACAATATTATGTGGCTCCAAGGCTTAACTACATGGCAGCGGAGGTCTTGGTTCAGCTGCAACGACGTCTCTGGCTGGGCTCCACAACTCATAGGACTGGCTAGGTTACAATCTAGCATGACAGATCTTCTCCTGCAACTAGCCACGTGTAAGGCCAGGTGAGTACTTTGAATGTATTCGCAAGACAACCAAATACATAGCATCCAAACAAGCAGACACTACTAGGAAAAGGCCTGCTAGTGGCGCACCTGTTTTGGCTACTAATGGCGCACTACAGGTGCGCCACTAGCATCACGCCATTAGAATTTTTTACTAATGGCGCACCACGGGTGCGCCATTAGTATCTGGTATACTAATGGCGCACCACGCAGTGCGCCATTAGTATATCCCACGGTGCGCCATTAGTATGCCTCCCAGGGGGCCATATTTACCCATTTTTTTTTATTTTTTTTGAATTTGGAAGGCGGGAAAATAGTAATGGCGCATATTCTAACCTCCACGGTGCGCCATTACTATTTTGAATTTTGAATCTGGATCTGGATCGTGATTTTTTTGCTCGTTTTTTTTGCTCTTTTTTTGCCTAGTTTTTGCTCGATATTTTTTCAAATTTCGTTCTCATTTTTGGATCTTGTACGTTCTTTTTGCCGAGCTCCACATGTGGCCGGAGAGGAGCTCGCCGGAGAGGAGTTCACCGGAGAGGAGTTCGCCGGAGAGCATTTCGCCGGAGAGGAGGAAGGAGAGACCGTGTGGAGGAGAGGAGGGAGGAGGGAGGAGGGAGGAGGAGCTCACCGGAGAGGAGGAGAAACCGTGAGGGGAGGAAAGGAGAGGAGGGAGGAGGAGAAGGTCACCGGAGAGGAGCTCACCTACATTGCCGGAGAGGAATGGTAGGTCGCCGGAGAGGAGGAGGAGGTCGCCGGAGAGGAGTGGGAGGAGGTCACCGAAGAGGAGGAGGTCGCCGGAGAGGAGGCAGCCGGAGAGGAGGAGGGGAGTATGGTGGAGGAGATGGAGTGGGGGAGAGGAGGAGGTGGAGTGGAGGAGAAAAATGAAGAAGAGAGGAGGATAGAGGCCGGCCAGCCCTATATATACGGCATAGTAATGGCGCACCGTGGGCTGGTGCGCCATTACTAACTTTTTTTTATTTTTTTGATTTGTTTTGAATTTGGAAGGCGGGAAGATAGTAATGGCGCACCGTGGGCTGGTGCGCCATTACTAACTTTTTTTTTATTTTTTTTACTTATTTTGAATTTGGAAGGCGGGAAGATACTAATGGCGCACCTAGCAAACCGTGCGCCATTACTAAGTTTGATATTTTTTTGAATTTTTTTGCCTCCAGATCTTGAAAGCCCCGTAACTTTTTTTCTGTTAGGTTTTTGAGGATTCTAAAAATCTTCAATGGGAAAAACTTTTAATTCGGATAGAACTTTTCGAGTAGATGATTTTTCATATAAAAAACTTTTTCATCGGAGTTCGTATGCAAAAGTTATGCCCATTTTACAAATTCTCGAGAGATTTTGCAAAAAAAGTCAAAATTCATGTTTGTAAATTTTGCTAACAACTAGACCACAAATCATATGGGAATCTTATTATTTTTTATCTTTTTGACATTTCTATCATTTTCTTTTATTTTTTTTTAAACTGAAAAGGCGGTCCACGGGGGGGGGGGGGGTGCATTTGGTGAAAACTAGGTAAAACTGAAAAGGCGGTTACTAATGGCGCACCACCCACAAATGCGCCATTAGTAACCCTGGTTACTAATGGCGCACCAGCTTGAGGTGCGCCATTAGTAGTTTTGTAAAAAAAAATTATATATATATATAGTAGATATATAGTAGTGGCGCACTGTGTTGGAGTCGCGCCATTACTAGTTAAACTAGTAATGGCGCACTCTGCCATGGTGCGCCATTAGTATTTTTGGAAAATTAAAAAAAAAACATTTGTTACTAATGGCGCACCGTGGGTCCGGTGCGCCATTAGTGTCTACCACACTAATGGCGCACCAACTCATGGTGCGCCATTACTATATAGTAGTGGCGCACCAAGTGTCTGGTGCGCCATTAGTGGCCATATCATCTATAGCCCTTTTCCTAGTAGTGAGATGACAAACCAAGCCCTATGCTTATATAAGAATTTATTCTAAACAGGGCATGGAATTAACAGGAAATCATGGATCAAGCATGGCATAACATGGATCAGGCAAATCAACTACATATCATGGCATGGCATGGCTACTTCTACGAGACATGGTATCCATAATCAAACTGGAACCTACACTACACTTACCTCCCGTGAAGCATTAAAGTAATATGCTGTGACATCATTCAGTTTTACTGCCCTTCTGGGCTAACTCATGACTCACCGAGATCTCAACTCATGATCATATCAGAACAACATGGTGACTACTCACAATTATCCCATATTCCAAGTTACCACATTTACTTAGTGGCACGTTCTTTAACAAGTTTATAATAACAGGTTCGTCCTCCAGATCGACCAAGACCAAATAGTGTGACCTAGTACGAACTGTGTCCAATACCGTGGACGCGGATATTCAAATAGATTCTTACACTCTGCAGAGGTTGCACACTTTACCCACACCATGGACATTCGTCCAACAAAACTTGCCTAACCTGTGACCCTTCTATCGTACCACCGACAACCATACCCCTTCCGGGTCATGTCCTGGGTGGCCCCTGTGTCACTCCTGACACCTGCCACCGTCGTGGCTAAACTAAACTGTCCCAAACGGGGACCCCCGGGCTAAACAAACAACTGGGCTCACAAGGTTATCGCCGCCTACCTGATCAGGGCAGCATGCGCGCAAAACCTTCCCTTTTTGTGGTACCGATAAGAGAGCACAAGGTTAGACCAAGTCAAGGCTGTCCCATTCCGGCAGATGTGGCTGCATGGGTAAGCTCGGTTCGGTAGCACTATGACTCGATCCCATCGATGATGAAGGAGGTTTAGTTTATAAGTTCAATTTAACATTTCTATCGTCGTACCATCACATGAACGTTTATAAGCAGGAACAATCACATAGCAAAATCATAACAGCATTGATAATCATGGCATGAGATCAAATCATAGTGCTAACATGATAATGGTATTAAAAGTATTGCTACTAGCATGGGAAAATATGGCATGAAAGCAATTCATGATATTATATGGTAAATAACACTAGCATCAGGTACAGATGAAATAACAGGACTATGCCAGTGCAGACTAACAGATGATCTGAGATATACTGCAATACACACACACAGGGTGCAAGCAAAGTCATCATGCAAGTCCAAAGCTCATGATAAGAGGTTGGCTTGACTTGGGGTGGAGGAAGACATCGGGAAGAAATGCGATGAAACTCCGGATACGATTCGTCGGAACCGGCACTCTCGGGAGAGGCCTATATTAGGGAAAGGGCAAAAGTGGTATTTTCAACATGTGTCAATATTATGAAAATAGCACCATCAGAACAGGCTCGACAAACTGACAACGTGGGCATTGGATTTACCTCAATCGGAGTTACGGTCGCGAAGAAATGGCCGTTCGTTCGTTAAGCAGATAAACAAACAGAAAACTGTTCGTTTCTGTCTTTAACGGGTGAACGTCCACTAAATAGCCACTTCGGCCGCGGCTGAGACTGAAAGCGCATTTCAGCGGTTTACGCTTTCACTGCAGTGAAAACGTATTTCATACCGAAGCCGCAGTTGAATACGTTTTAGCCAGTAGAAAGTGTGTTCTCCATAATACGTTTCCAGTTAAAACGGTCAACGCTATCCTCTCTCTCTCCGCGCTTAGAGGCTTACAGGTGGGGCCCATGCTATCCTCTCTCTCTCCTCCCCTGGTCTTCTTCCTCCCGACAAAACAGAGGCAGGGGCACCGCCGCAGTCGACGTAGCCATCGACTGGCAGCACGGGGAGGGCCGCCGCGGGTCTCACCGGAATGGGTGCACCAAGCCGCATCCGTGGGTAGTCCTGGGGCTTCGCCGGGCGACCCACAGCATTGCCGCCGCGGTGCGGGGCCATCGTGGCCATAGAGCTTCAGGGGAGCTGTGCCGACAGAGGCTCCCCGGATAAAATGAGGGCGGCGATGGCTTAGCGAGCTCCTGGGGAAGTCAAGGACGCAATCGAAGAGGAGGGGGAGGGCCAAGCCGCTAGGGTGGACGAGGGGAATCGCGCGGCGGCTCTCGGCCATGGGAAGAGGAGGGGAGCTCCTTGAGCTCGAGAGGGATGGACTCGGGCTTGCTTGAGGGGAGGAGGGGCTCGGGGCGCCTTATATAGCCGCGGGGAGGGGCTCTGGACGACGGCCGAAGCTCCCAGAGCTCACCATCGTGGCGGCGAGCCGGTGGCGAACCTGAGGTCGGCACACCCGTCCAGGGACTCGGGGATGAGGGGGAGAGGTGACCAGACGATCCACGCATGCGGTGGGGAGCTCGTCGGCGCGCCCGGACGAGCTGGAACCTGCTGGCGGTGGCCTCCCGAAGGATCTGGTGCATAGGGCACCTGGTTGGCGCGCTCTGCCCGAGGTCATCGCGTGGCCATGGCATTGCCACGCCCCACTCGATGCCAAACCATGTCCAGAGTGTTATCCACCCTTCACTGAGTTGATGGTTCAGTTTCGAGAGCAGCTAAAGTAGTTACCTAATAAGATAGATGAATATTCCACCTCCTCCAAGAGCCGGTTCTTATCCATAGATTTGCTTGTGCGGTTGAAATGCAATGGACAGCCCTGGTGTGACTGAACGATGGTCAAACAGCAGCTGACAGCAGGGTTTTGGTGTTGTGGTGTGGCCACCACAGTGCTCTTCTTGGCCTGATCTTGGGCAAGGATTACTCATCTACCAAGGTGGTCATCCTGGCCAAAATTCAGCTCAAATTGACCACTCTAGATGGCACCTCCTTTGCAAACTTGCAATCTGGCCAGAAATGAAAATGATGATGCTGGGAAGGATTGGCTAGATGGATTTGGCTGATTTTTGGTGTAGGGTGATTATATAGTCATGATAGCTAGTTGGAGAAATTTCAACTCTTTTTGATCATCTATGAAGGTACTTCCTTCACAGGGATGCAATCTGGACAGAAACTTGGATAATTTACTGAGGAATATTGGCCAGATGAAATGGGCTGAGTTTTGGTATCCATGGGTGATTTATCAATGTTAACCACCCTGAAAAATTTGAGCCCAAAAGGATCAAGGGAGCAAGCACTTCCTTTGCAAATTGGAAATCTGGACAGAATTTGCAAATTGATGCTGTGCTAAAAATTTGAATTGTGCAGCTTGAGATTTTGATGGAAATGGTGAATATATGGATAGGATAAGCTCCAAAAATTATTTGGGATTTTTCCTAGCTACCAAAATGGTAGTTCCTTTGGAAAGGCCCCAAATTGAAATATTTGCTTTAAATTGGAAAATGCAATTTCCCTTATTTAATTATGGCCAATATGTTTACCAGAGTTTGTGATAGGTACAAAGATCATCTCCACCAATTTTCAAGAAATTTAGAGATGTCTACCTATTCCTCTGGATTTAATTCCTCAGAAAGGCAGAAAAAGGAATTAATCCCAGATGAAAAATATTGCATAAAACTTGGCAATATTTTTGCACACCTGAGGTCTATGAATATAGGAGAGTCTCTGGAAATTTTTGGAGGATCAACAAATCAAGGAAAATGATAGCTCCTTTGTAAACACAAAGGCGGGATTTCTAGTTCCAGTATTTTGGAACTAGGGTTTGAATGAGGTTCGGGGTTTACTGGCGGGAGCTTGGCTGGCACAGGAGCATGGGAAAGGTATGGAGAGGCTGAGGATTGTCTGGATTCACCTGGTCACTCACCAGATTCCAGAAGAAAATTTTGGGAGAGGAAAGCTAGGAAGGAATAACAGCACAAAAATCGATAACCCGATTTTTGGGGTGTTACAAACCTTCCCCCCTTAAAATAATCTCGTCGTTGAGAATCCTAGGGTTAGCTCAAAACAAATATTACACCTCCTGGAAAAACCTCTGGGTTGGGTCTTAACCCTGCGGTTGAAAACAACCGAGTTGGGGTACCGATGATTGGTACTCCCGGATCGGGACGCGGATCTCGCTGGATCTACTTCACGGATAGGGGTCGCTGGGGTTTCTCTTGTAGCACTGACAATTTTAGAAAAAGCAAAGATTTCCTTTTTCCAAAAATGCTAGGGGCACCCCAATGAACAGTGGCCTCTCTCGCTAACAGGTGGGCCCAGGGCCCACTGGCAACCTGCTTCTTCTTTCTCTGGCCAACGGTTCTCTCTCGCTCCCGCACTGCTCCGTGTGCGGCTGGGTACTGCGTGTGCCTAGCTCCTAGGGCACGAAGCACCCTACGACGATAGTGCGCGGCGTGCACGAGGCCGACGCAGAGAGCACTCCCATCGCGGGCCAACGCCGGTCGGCACTGCTCGCAGATTCGCCTCCTGGACACCGGTGATCGAGCGACGCACGGTTCTCCTGGACCTCACTCACCGTACACCGGGCTTGGGCTATAAAATATGATGGTAACGCGGCTCTGTCCAACTTACACCATGCCTCTCTTCCATCTCCTCGGTTTGGACAAGCTCGAACCAAGATCCTTCGATGATGTGGTGTTCCTGATGGGGCTACGGTGGTTCCTCAGTGCGCTGCTGGCTACTCTGATTGGTTCGTCGCTCTGCCTGCTGCAGCTCATCCTGCTGGAGCTGGCTCGCAACGACGAAGGTCCTGTCGCGGTGGGTCAAGGCGAGGACGATGCTGGCAGAGTGGCTGGTGATCATCCACGCTGGTTCCTTCGCCGTCTCAGGCTGGTGGAATAGGCGCGTGATGCGGTGGGGCGAGGTGGCGTCCTATCCAACGTCACGCAAGATGGTGACAGAGGCGCCGCTGAGTCTGTGGCTAGTGAGGTGTGGTTAGCGAAACGCTACCAATGCGGGGATCACGCTGCTGGTAGCTCCTCGTCGAGCAACATCCACAATGAGTGGGTGTTGGGGTAAAATCGGGGTTTAGATCTTGGACTGGAAAGGTTGTAATAGTTTATGCTGCAATAAAATCTCTCAGAAATTCTCCGAGATTGCAACTGGGTTCTGGGAAAAAATATTGGGACCGGGGAACTATTGAGTAGATCTGGTTTTTCCAGAATGCTGGGTTCGGAAAACTGGCAAGTGGAGTAAGCACGGATGGGTATGGGTATGCGGCTTTGCATTCTACCCGAGTACTGCTGCGACTGTACTCAGGAGGATGAACTTGGCGTGCAAACATTGCTCACATGATACACGCGCAGTCTATTCAAACCAATGTGCAAGCAAATGCAGAATGCATATAGAGCAAAATACATGCAAAGGAAAAAGAACACATCCAGCAGAGTACACTAAGGTGTCTTAATGCTAGTGGGTGTATGTACTCCTAGTATACATATACCTACAACAGCTCGCATTTCATTAGGGACTCCGAGCGAGTCTATTGTTATTAGGTGTAAGTGTTCTACTGATCGAAATCTTGTTAAGAAACCATTGTCGGCTCTGTTAAGCATTTTTGCTTAACGGAGAGGCAAATAAACCAAACACACAGAGCAAAAAGGCATACATAACATTACAATAGCACACAAGTTACAAGCAGTACAAGCATACAACAACACGCAACCTTACTAGATAGCAAACAGCAACTGCTCACTCCGAACTACAAGGTTCCATTCCTTGACGAGGGCGAAAAGACGGTCTTGGCAGCACACATACTCGCAGCATCTACTGGCTTCACTCACTGCCGGAGCCACAAATGGGCCTACTCTTGCTGGGGCTCTCCTGGGGGACGTAGGCTGAGCCAACTTCCGTCATCATCGTCGGGCACCTCTATAGGTTGTGGCCCAACCGCTTGGGTTGTGGCTGGAACTTGATGGAACACATCCTGACGCCGAAGACGCTGAATAGCTCGGAAGAAGGAACTTGGGTGAACGATGCCTGGTCGATATGGGTTCACGGGCTGCGAGGGTAGCACTAGCTGCGAAGGTGGCACTGGGTTTGGCATCAGGGAACTGGTGGCCTGGGATGCAGTTTGACGGGCCTCACGGAATGCTTCCATAACAACCCGAATGGTGTCACGGTCAATGGCTTTAAACTCTCCAAGAATGCCGGAGAGCAGCAGTCCCTGGGCAGCAATGAACTGAACCAGGCGAGCCATTGCCGGGTCGACATCTTTGACTGTGCTGCAGAACTCGCAACCTTCGCTGGACGCAGAGGGAAAGTAGCGGAACTCCTGCATCTCCGCTACTTGCGAAAACTGGAAACGAAGACGTGTGATGGCTTCCGCAACAGCTGTCTGGACAGCCAACGCGGGGGTGGGCATGGGTTTGCCATGAAAAGTCAAGGGCTTCCCATCCTCTGCTGGACCTGGGCAGATATGCGCATTCGCATAGTATTGGCAAAGATAAGGGACGAGTTCCAATTGGAACACCAGATACACCGGGCTAGCAATACAGCCAAGGGCTTGGGTGAGCATACTCGAAAGGATGGGTGGAAAGCCGGCATGACCATTAGCCAAAGTTTGGCTATGGAAAGTGGGTACTCTGGAAGAACTAGCCATGGCAGCTGGCTTGAGGATTCCGACCTGGGTTCTCTTGCGGGGATCTGGCTTACTGAATGGAGAGGGCTGCGACTAGCAGGTGGGAGGGGTTTTAACTAGGCAGCCAGGCTGGGACATACCAGCATGGTGTGGATCCTTCCCGGGCCGGGTAGAGGATACGTTGGCACGGCCGACAACTGGGTAGGGTCGTGGTCCAATCCAGGGACGGCTGGGTGGGCGGACAGCTGTGTAGGGGCACGCCAATTCCGACTGCACCGCCTGTTGATCAACAGTGGCCGTGTAGGATGCCAGTGATGGGTCAAATCTATTGGGCTCACTACCGGTTGAAAATAGGGGAGGTTTGATACTAGGGTAACCTACAGCCAGCCTGGCTCTGATACCATGTCCTGTGACATCCCGATAGGGGCCGACGCACGCCAGTCCCAGGATAAGACCTGGCGCACGTCTAAGACATGATACAGCAATTCCAGGCACAAAAATGGCTTTATTATATGAAATGGAGTATTACAATATTGTTGCTTACAACAATATTACGTGGCTCCAAGGCTTAACTACATGGCAGCGGAGGTCTTGGTTCAGCGGCAACGACGTCTCTGGCTGGGCTCCACAACTTACAGGACTAGCTGGGTTACGATCTAGCATGATGGATCTTCTCCTACAACTGGCCACGTGCAAGGCCAGGTGAGTACTTTGAATATACTTGCAAGACAACCAAATACATAGTATCCAAACAAGCAGATGACAAAACAAGCCCTATGCTTATATAAGAATTTATTCTAAACATGGCATGGAATTAACAAGAAATCATGGATCAAGCATGGCATAACATGCATCAGGCATATCAACTACATATTATGGCATGTCATGGCTACTTCTACGAGACCTGGTATCCATAATCAAACTGGAACCTACACTACACTTACCTCCCATGAAGCATTAAAGTAATATGATGTGACATCATTCAGTTTTACTGCCCTTCTGGCTTAACTCATGACTCACCGAAATCTCGTCTCGTGATCATATCAGAACAACATGGTGACTACTCATAATTATCCCATAGTCCAAGTTACCACATTTACTTAGTGGCACATTCTTTAACAAGTTTATAATAACAGGTTCGTCCTCCAGATCGACCAAGACCAAATAGTGTGACCTAGTATGAACTATGTCCAATACCATGGACGCGGCTATTTGAATAGATTCTCACACTCTGCAGGGGTTGTGCACTTTACCCACACTATGGACATTCGTCCAACGAAACTTGCCTAACCTGTGACCCTTCTATCGTACCACCGACAACCATACCCCTTCCGGGTCCTGTCCTGGGTGGCCCCTGTGTCACTCCTGACACCTGCCACCTTCGTGGCTAAACGAAACTGTCCCAAACGGGGACCACGGGGCTAAACAAACAACTGGGCTCACAATGTTATCGCCGCCTACCTGATTAGGGTAGCACGCGCGCATAACCTTCCCTCTTTGGTGGTACCGATAAGAGAGCACAAGGTTAGACCAAGTCAAGGCCGTCCCATTCCGGCAGATGTGGCTGCACGGGTAAGCTCGGTTCGGTGGCACTATGACTCGATCCCATCAATGACGGAGGAGGTTTAGTTTATAAGTTCAATTTAACATTTCCATCGTCGTACCATCACATGAACATTTATAAGCAGGAACACTCACATAGCAGAATCATAACAGCATTAACAA
Organism: Elymus sibiricus; assembly: GCA_039707655.1. NCBI lineage: Eukaryota > Viridiplantae > Streptophyta > Magnoliopsida > Poales > Poaceae > Elymus > Elymus sibiricus. Next base: position 52,367,880 of record CM077668.1, read on the forward strand.
TCGTGGCATGAGGTCAAATCATAGTCCTAACATGATAATGGTATTAAAAGTATTGCTACTAGCATGGGAAAATATGGCATGAAAGCAATTCATGATATTATATGGTAAATAACACTAGCATCAGGCACAAATGAAATAACAGGACTATGCCAGTGCAGACTAACAGATGATGTGAAATATACTGCAATACACACATAGGGTGCAAGCAAAGTCATCACGCAAGTCCGGAGCTCATGATAAGAGGTTGGCTTGCCTTGGGGTGGAGGAAGACATCGGGAAGAAATGCGATGAAACTCCGGATACGATTCATCGGAACTGGCACTCTCGGGAGAGGCCTATATTAGGGAAAGGGGAAAAGTGGTATTTTCAGCATGCGACAATATTATGAAAATAGAACCATCGGAACGGGCTCGATGAACTGAGAACGTGGGCGTCGGATTTACCTCAATCGGAGTTACGGTCGCGAAGAAATGGCCGTTCGTTCGTTAAGCAGATAAACAAACAGAAAACTATTCGTTTCTGTCTTTAACGGGTGAATGTCCACTAAATAGCCACTTCGGCCGCGGCTGAGACTGAAAGCGCATTTCAGCGGTTTACGCTTTCACTGCAGTGAAAACGTATTTGATACCGAAGCCGCAGTTGAATACGTTTTAGCCAGTAGAAAGCGTGTTCTCAGAATACGTTTCCACTTAAAATGGTCAACGGGCCCGGTTCGTCAGCGCTTGGAGGCTTACAGGTGGGGCCCATGCTATCCTCTCTCTCTCTCTCCTCCCCTGGTCTTCTCCCTCCTGACAGAACAAAGGCAGGGGCACCACCGCTGTCAACGTAGCCGTCGACTGGCAGCACGGGGAGGGCCGCCGTGGGTCTCACCGGAACGGGTGCACCAGGCCGCATCCGGGGGTAGTACTGGGGCTTCACCGGGCAACCCGCAGCGTTGCCGTCATGGTGCGGGGGCGCGGTGGCCGTAGAACTTCAGGGGAGCTACGCCGGCAGAGCCTCCCTGGATAAAACGAGGGCGGCGATGGCTTAGCGAGCTCCTGTGGAAGTCGGGGACGCAGACGAAGAGGAGGGGGAGGGCCAAGGCACTGGGGAGGACGAGGGGAAACGGCCGGCGGCTCTTGGCCATGGGAAGAGGAGGGGAGCTCGAGAGGGAGGGATTGTGGCTTGCTTGAGGGGAGGAGGGGCTCGGGGCACCTTATATAGCCGTGGGGAGGGGCTCTAGACGACGGTCGAACCTGAGGTTGGCACACCCATCCAGGGACTCGGGGACGAGGGGGAGAGGTGACCAGACGATCCACGCGTGCGGTGGGGAGCTCGTCGGCGCGCCCGTAGGAGCTGGAACCTGCTGGCGGTGGCCTCCCGAAGGATCTGGTGCACAGGGCACCCGGTTGGCGCGCTCTGCCCGTTGTCACCGCGTGGCCACGGTATTGCCACGCCCCACTCGATGCCAAACCATGTCCAGAGTGTTATCCACCCTTCACTGAGTTGACTTGTGCGGTTGAAATGCAATGGACAGCCCTGGTGTGATTGAACGATGGTCAAACAGCAGCTGACAGCAGGGTTTTGGTGTTGTGGTGTGGCCACCACAGTGCTCTTCTTGGCCTGATCTTTGGCAAGGATTAATCATCTACCAAGGTGGTCATCCTGGCGAAAATTCAGCTCAAATAGACCACTCTAGATGGCACCTCCTTTGCAAACTTGCAATCTGGCCAGAAATGAAAATGATGATGCTGGGAAGGATTGGCTAGATGGATTTGGCTGATTTTTGGTGTATAGTGATTATATAGTCATGAGAGCTAGCTGGAGAATTTCAGCTCTTTTTGATCATCTATGAAGGTACTACCTTCATAGAGATGCAATCTGGACAGAAACTTGGATAATTTACTGAGAATATTGGCCAGATGAAATGGGCTGAGTTTTGGTATCCATGGGTGATTTATCAATGCTAACCACCCTGAAAATTTTCAGCCCAAAAGGATCAAGGGAGCAAGCACTTCCTTTGCAAATTGGAAATCTGGATAGAATTTGCAAATTGATGTTGTGCTCAAAATTGGAATTGTGGAACTTGAGATTTTGATAGAAATGGTGAATATATGGATAGGATAAGCTCCAAAAGTTATTTGGGATTTTTCCTAGCAACCAAAATGGTAGTTCCTTTGGAAAGGCCCCAAATTGAATATTGGCTTTAAATAGGAAAATGCAATTTCTCTTATTTAATTATGGCCAATATTTTTACCAAAGCTTGAGATAGGTACAAAGATCATCTCCACCAATTTTCAAGAAATTTAGAGATGTCTACCTATTCCTCTGGATTTAATTCCTCAGAAAGGTAGAAAAAGGAATTAATCCCAGATGAAAAATATTGCATAAAACTTGGCAATATTTTTGCACACCTGAGGTCTATGAATATAGGAGTGTCTCTAGAAATTTTTGGAGGATCAACAGAGCAAGGAAAAAGATGGCTCCTTTGTAAACACAAAGGTAGGATTTCTAGTTCCAATATTTTGGAACTAGGGATTGAATGAGGTTCGTGGTTTACTGGCGGGAGCTTGGCTGGCATAGGAGCATGGGAAAGGTATGGAGAGGCTGAGGATTGTCTGGATTCACCTGGTCACTCACCAGATTCTAGAAGAAAATTTTGGGAGAGGAAAGCTAGGAAGGAATAACAACACAAAAATCGATAACCCGATTTTGGGATGTTACAATTAGGAGAATGATGTGATGGACAGACCCAACCGTAAGCTTAGCATCAGATCGTTTAGTTATTTGCTACAGCTTTCTTCATGTCAAGTATCTGTTCCATAGACCATGAGATCATGTCACTCCCGGATACCACAGGAATGCCTTGTGTGCTATCAAACGTCACTTCGTAACTGGGTGATCATAAAGGTGCTCTATAGGTATCTCCGAAGGTGTCTCTTGGGTTGCATGGATCGAGACTAGGATTTGTCGCTCCGTATGACGTAGATATATCTCTAGGCCCTCTTGGTAATACAACATCGTAAAGAGCTTGCAAGCAATGTGGCTAATGAGTTTGCCACGGGATCTTGTATTACGGAACGAGTAAAGAGACTTGCCGGTAACGAGATTGAACTAGGTATGAAGATACCGACGATCGAATCTCGGGCAAGTAACATATAGCCGGACAAAGGAAATTGCATACGCGATTAATTGAATCCTCGACATTGTGGTTCAACCGATAAAGATCTTCGTTGAATATGTCGGAATCAATATGGGCATCCAGGTCCCGCGATTAGTTATTGACCGGAGAGGAGTCTCGGTCATGTCTACATGTTCTCGAACCCGTAGGGTCGCACGCTTAACGTTCAGTACCACTAGGGTAGTATGGAGATATTAACAGTGGAAATTCCGAAGGTTGTTCGGAGTCTCGGATGGGTTTCGGGATATCACGAGGAGCTCCGGAATGGTCCGTAGGTAAATATTTATATATGGGAAGTCCTATTTTGGTCGCCGGAAAAGTTCAGGGGCATGCCGGCAGTGTACCGGAGTCACCGAAGGGTTCCGAGGGTCCACCGGGGGGGTCCACCAGCCCTGGGAGCCTACGTGGGCTGTAGGAGGGGTGCCCTGGTGTAGTTGGGCCAGGCGCACCAGCCCCCCACCAGGCCCATGCGCCTAGGGTGGGGAAACCCTAAGTGGGGAGGGCGCCCCACTTGCCTTGGGGGGCAAGTCTTCTTCCTAGGCCGCCGCCCCCTCCCTTGGAGGAGGGGCTATTGCCAGCTCCCCCTCCTGTTTGCCCCTATAAATAGTGAGGGAGAGGGAGGGCAGCCACACCCTTCCACCATTGCCCTCCGTCGCTCCCAACTCCTCCCACCTATCCTCCGGTACGTGCTTGGCGAAGCCCTGCCGGAATTCCGTTGCTGCCACCACACCTTACCTCCGTGCTAGTTCTGATCTCATATACCTCCTCCCCTCTCTTGCTGGAGCAAGAAGGAGAGGACGCCATTGAGCTGAACGTGCGCTAATCTCGGATGTGCCACCCGTTCGACACTAGATCGGATTGGATCGCGATTGGGTCGTAAAGAGTACGACTACATAAACCGCGTTACGATGCTAACACTTTCTGTCTACAAGGGTATGTAGACACACTCCCCTCTCGTTGCTTTGCATCTCCTAGATTAGATCTTGGGTGTTTCATAGGAATTTTTTTGATTTTCATGCAACGTTCCCCATCAGGGGTATCAGAGCCAGGTTTATGCGTAGATGTATTTGCACGAGTAGAACACAAAGTAGTTGTGGGCGTTGATGTTCAAATTGCTTACTTCCTTTGTCTTATTTGGATTCGGCGGTATTGTGGGATGAAGCGGCTTGGACCAACCTTACTTGTCCTCGCACAAGAGACCGGTTCCACTGACTGACATACAACTTGTATTGCATAAAAGTGGGTTTGCGGGTGTCTGTCTCTCCCACTTTAGTTGAATCTGATTTGACAAGGGCGGTCCTTGTAGAAGGTTAAAAGGCAACTTGTATATCACCGTTGTGGTTTTGCGTAGATAAGAACGGTTCTTATAGTTTTCCCTAGCAGCCACGTAAAATTTGCAACAACAAAGTAGAGGACGTCTAACTTGTTTTTGCAGGGCATGTTGTGATGTGGTATGGCCAAAACATGATGTGATATATGTTGATGTATGTGATGATCATGTTTTGTAATAGGTTCACAACTTGCATGTCAATGAGTACGACAACCGGCAGGAGCCATAGGGTTGTATTTAATTTATTGTATGACCTGCTTGTCAATGATTAAACGCCATGTAACTGCTTTACTTTATCGCTATGCGTTATCAATTGTTGTAGAAGCAATAGTTGGCGGAGACAACCACATGACGGCACGATGATGGAGATCATGGTGTCATGCCGGTGATGATGGAGATCATGCCGGTGTTTTGGAGATGGAGATCAAAAGCACAAAGATGATGATGGCCATATCATGTCACATATTGATTGCATGTGATGTTTATATTTTTATGCATCTTATTTTGTTTAGGATGACGGTGGCATTATAAGATGATCCCTTCACTTAATTTCAAGATAAAAGTGTTCTCCCCAAGTATGCACCGTTGCGAAAGTTCGTTGTTTCGAAGCACCTCGTGATGCTCGAGTGTGATAGACTCTACGTTCGCATACAACGGGTGTAAGCCAGTTTTACACATGCAGAATACTTGGGTTAAACTTGACGAGCCTAGCATGTATAGACATGGCCTCGGAACACGGAGGACCGAAAGGTTGAACATGAGTCATATAGTAGATATGATCAACTTGGAGATGTTCACCATTGATGACTGCCCCATCTCACGTGATGATCGGACATGGGTCAGTTGATGTGGATCATGTAACACTTAGACAACTTGAGGGATGTTGATTTAAGTGGGAGTTCTTTAGTAATTTGATTAACAGAACCAGTTATCATGAACTTAGTCTAATTGTCTTTGCAAATTAATGGTGTAGATCAATGGCTCGTGTTGTAGCTCCCCTGAATTGTAATGCGTTCCTAGAGAAAGAAAAGTTGAAAGATGATGGACGCAACTATGCGGACTGGGTCCATAATCTGAGGATTATCCTCACTGCTGCACAGAAAGTTTATGTCCTTGATGCACCGCTAGGTGATCCACCCGCTCCCGCAAATCTGGACGCTATGAACGTCTGGCAAACAAGGAATGATGACTACACGATAGTTCAGTGCGCCATGATTTACGGCTTAGAACCGGGGCTCCAAAGACGTTTTGAGCACCACGGAGCATATGAGATGTTCCAAGAGCTGAAATTGGTATTTCAGGCTCATGCTCGGGTTGAGAGGTATGACACCTCTGACAAGTTCTTTAGCTGTAAGATGGAGGAGAACAGCTCCGTTAGTGAGCACGTACTCAAAATGTCTGGATACTATAATCGCTTGAATCAGTTGGGTGTTAATCTTCCGGATGAAGTAGCGATTGATAGAGTTCTCCAGCCACTGCCACCAAGCTACAAGAGCTTTATGATGAACTATAACATGCAAGGGATGGAAAAGACGATCCCTGAGCTTTTCGCGATGCTGAAGGCCGCGGAAGTAGAAATCAAGAAAGAGCATCAAGTGTTGATGGTCAATAAGACCAAAAGTTTCAAGAAGGGCAAGGGAAGTAAAGAGAACTTCAAGAAGAATGGCAAGCCAGTTGCTACTCCCGTGAAGAAAGCCAAGGCTGGACCCAAACCTGAGACTGAGTGCTTCTATTGCAAGGGGAAGGGTCACTGGAAGCGGAACTGCCCCAAGTACTTGGCAGATAAGAAGGCTGGCAACGTCAACAAAGGTATATTTGATATACATGTTATTGATGTGTACCTTATGATGACCCACAAGTATAGGGGATCAATCATAGTCCTTTCAAAAAGTAAGTGTGTCGAACCCAACGAGGAGCAGAAGGAAATGACAAGCGGTTTTCAGCAAGATATTTTCTGCAAGCACTGAAATTATCGGTAACGAGTAGTTTGACAGCAAGATAATTTGTAACAAGTGACAAGTAGCAATAGTAGCAAAGAGTGCAGCAAGGTGGCCCAATCCTTTTTGGAGCAAAGAACAAGCCGGAACGATCTCTTATAGTAAGCAAAGCGTTCTCGAGGACACATGGGAATTTCATCTAGCCACTTTCATCATGTTTGTTTGATTCGCGTTCGCTACTTTGATAATTTGATATGTGGGTGGACCGGTGCTTGGGTGCTGTTCTTACTTGAACAAAACCTCCCACTTATGATTACCCCCTCTCACAAGCATCCGCAACTACGAAAGAAGAATTAAGATAACTCTAACCATAACATTAAACATATGGATCCAAATCAGCCCCTTACGGAATAGCGCATAAACTAGGGTTTAAGCTTCTGTCACTCTAGCAACCCATCATCTAATTACTACTCCACAATGCATTCCCTTAGGCCCAAAGATGGTGAAGTGTCATGTAGTCGACGTTCACACGACACCACTAAGGGAATCAACAACATACATATCATCAAAATATCGAACGAATACCAAATTCACATGATTACTTATGACAAGACTTCTCCCACGTCCTCAAGAACAAAAGTAATTACTCACAAAACATAATCATGTCCAAGATAAGAGGGGTATTGAATAGCATAATAGATCTGAACATATAATCTTCCACCAAATAAACCAACTAGCATCAACTACAAGATGTAATCAACACTACTAGCAACCCACAGGTACCAATCTGGGTTTTTGAGACAAAGATTGAATACAAGAGATGAACTAGGGTTTGAGATGAGATGGTGCTGGTGAAGATGTTGATGAAGATTAGTCCTCCCACGATGAGAGGATCGCTGGTGATGTTGATGGCGACGATTTCCCCCTCCCGGAGGGAAGTTTCCCCGACAGAATCTCTCCGCCAGAGAGCAAAAGTGCTCCTGCCCAAGTTCCGCCTCGACACGGCGGCGCACCATCCCCAAAGTCTTCTCTATATTTTTTCTAGGGCAAATGGACTTATATACCAGAAAATGGGCGCCTGGGGGGTGGCGCGCCCTGGTGCCGCGTGGGCACCTGGGTGGCCCCCTCTGGTACTTTTTGCTTCCAGTATTTTTTATTTATTCCAAAATAAATCTCCGTAAACTTTCAGCTCATTTGGAGGTGTGCGGAATAGGTATCTCTGACATAGCTTTTTCAGGTCCAGAATTCCAGCTGCCGGCAATCTCCCTCCTTGTGTGAATCTTGCATATTAAGAGAGAAAAGGCATTAGAATTGCTCCACAAAGTGTTATATTGATTAAAAACACTATAAATAACAGTAGCAAAACATGATGCAAAATGGCCGTATCAACTCGCCCAAGCTTAGACCTCGCTTGTCCTCAAGCGAAAGCCGATATCGATAATCATGTCCACATGTTTAGAGAGAGAGGTGTCGATAAAAACAAAATACGGACATAGTAGCATCATGATCATTATTATAGCAGCAATATTTATTATCATAAAACTTCTCATGATCAAGTAACAATTCATCACAACAATGGAGTATAAGGCATAAATTTTCTTGAAAACTAACAAACTAAGTTCTCAGTCAACAATGCAATTGCAATTCATCATATTTTCAGGAAGGGTCTCATGTAGGAGCTTTTTAGCAAGTCCACATACTCAACTATCATTTAGTCTTCCATGATTGCTAACGCTCACGACATATATATGGAGCAAAAAGTTTCAGCCAGACACATAGAAAGATAGGGGCTTGTGTTTTCGCCTCCCAACTTATTCACCTCAAGGGTGATGTCAACAATAATAACTCATGATCACTCATATCCAACTGGATATATATGCCTAGATCTTTCCCCACCACATGATGCTTGCAAAAGAGAAAAATAAAAAGGAAGTAGAGGGGAACACTATTGACTCTTGCATAAAAAGTAAATACATAAAAGTAAAGGGCAGGGCCTTCGCAGAGGGAAGCAGAGGTTGTCATGTGCTTTTTGTTGTTGGATGCACAAGCTCTTAATGCAAAGGAACGTCACTTTATATTGCCCCTTGTGATAGCAACCTTTATTATGCAGTCTGTCGCTTTTATTTCTTTACCATCACAAGTTCGTAGAAAGCTTATTTCCCTTACAATAAAAGTTCAGACATATTTAGAGGCAATTTTTATTGCTTTTTTCACCGATGACAACTTACTTGAGGGATCTTATTCAATCCCTAGGTAGATATAGTGGACTCTCATGACATGAAACTGGGTTTAAGGGTTCTGGATGCACAAGTAGTATCTCTACTTGGTGCGGATTTTTGGCTAGCAAAGATATTGGGCAAGCACCACATGTTGGAGGATCTATAACAATATAACTTCTATGTGAATATGAACAAACATAATTCATTACGTTGTCTTCCTTGTCCAACGTCAACAATTTGGCATAAAATACTTAATGGGGGCTCACAATCATAAAAGATGTCCAAGATAGTATATTTGCATGTGAATCTTCTCTTCCCTTATTAAATTTTTCATTAATTGCATCATTGACTAATGCTATGTTTGTTAACTTCCAATAAATTTTACCACTTATACTTTTCTTTATGTAATGTCATTACTTTTCATAAGATTAGCATATGATCTTTTTCATTATTTTCATTGCTAGAATTGAGACATGAAAGTAAAGAAACAAAAACTCAAACTACTCTTTATTATATAACTCTCAACTCGATTATATAGATAGATAGATCATGAAGCTAATACTCGAAAATAGATCATACTAAACTTTTATTCAACTAGATCACGAAATAACTAAGGATCGAACTAAAAATAGGTAATGATAATAAAAGTGATGGTGATACGATACCGGGGCACCTCCCCCAAGCTTGGCACAAGCCATGGGGAGTGCCCATACCCATGTACTCAAGTCTCCTTCTTTGGTGATGGTGGTGGTGATGAAGTGGTGAGCTCGTCCTTTAGTTTCCGCTTCAGAACGTAGTTTTCTTCCTTCAACTTACTGATTTCTTGCTCAAGCTCCATTATCTTCTCACATGGTGCATTCTTGTTTTCCGGTAGAAGACGGAAAGGGATAAATTGGATCTTAGATTTGTTTACTATGTTTGGGAGGCTCGACTTCTTGAACTCCACATGCATATCTCCCGATTGAGGTAGAGGGGCATCTTCTTCATCCGAGCTTGTGTCTTCCTTTCCCTTTATGTCAGCATCTCGCTCCTCCTCAGCGGACCATCCATAGGGATCTATATCCCCATAGATCCTTGGATTTGTAACATAGTGTGGTATGAAGCTCTCTCCATCCGAGTCTTGAGACGACATACTTTTGGATCTGTCAGAAAAATAACACGAAACAAGAACAGAGGAGATTTCTACGATACGGTCGTCAAAACATACGGGAGTATATATAAAGAATTTTTATCTTGCAAAACAAGTAATCCAGAAGTAAAACAGAGTCAGGAAGGCTCACCAGGGGCCCACGAGCCACCAGGGCGTGCCTAGGGGGGGTGGCGCGCCCTGGTGCCTCATGGGCACCAGGTGGGTCCCCTCGGCTATTTCTTATTTTTGTATTTTTTCTAATATTCCAAAACAGACAGAAAGTATTTTTATGGAATTTTTGGAGTCGGTTTACTTACCGTATCACGTACCTCTTCCTTTTCAGGGTTCTAGAGTGTTCTGGAAGGTCTCTCTGATGTATTCCTCCAGTGTAATTGTTTCAATAATATTAGTTTCAACATTAATAGGAGTACCTGAAATATAGTGCTTAATTCTTTGTCCAATCACCACTCTCGGATTAGTGCCTTCGGAGTTGTTTATTTTGATGGCTCCGGAGCGATAAACTTCTTCGATGCTATACGGTCCTTCCCATTTAGAGAGAAGTTTTCCTGCAAAGAATCTCAAACGAGAATTGTACAATAGAACTTGCTCACCTACTTTAAATTCCCATTTTTGAATCCTTCTATCATGCCATCTTTTAACTTTTTCTTTAAACAATTTGGAATTTTCATAAGCTTGGTTTCTCCATTCATCTAATGAGCTAATATCAAATAACCTTTTTTCACCAGCAAGTTTAAAATCGTAATTGAGTTCTTTAATTGCCTAATATGCTTTATGTTCTAACTCAAGAGGTAAATGACATGCTTTTCCATAAACCATTTTATAAGGAGACATACCCATAGGATTTTTATAAGCAGTTCTATAAGCCCATAATGCATCGTCAAGCTTCTTAGACCAATTCTTTCTAGATCTATTGACGGTTTTCTGCAGAATTAGGTTTATTTCTCTATTGCTCAATTCAACTTGACCGCTAGTTTTAGGGTGATAGGGAGATGCAATTCTATGGTTGACATCATATTTAGCCAGCAATTTACGGAATGCACCATGAATAAAATGTGAACCACCATCAGTCATTAAATATCTAGGGACTCCAAACCTTGGGAAAATAACTTCTTTAAGCATTTTAATAGAAGTGTTATGATCAGCACTACTAGTTGGAATAGCTTCTACCCACTTAGTAACGTAATCAACAGCAACTAAAATATGAGTATACCCATTGGATTTAGGAAAAGGTCCCATATAATCAAATCCCCAAACATCAAATGGTTCAACAGCAAGTGAATAATTCATAGGCATTTCCTGACGTCTACCAACATTACCAATTCTTTGAAATTCATCACAAGATAGGACAAACTTACAAGCATCCTTGAAAAGAGTAGGCCAATAAAAACCAGATTGCAATACCTTGTGTGCAGTTCTGTCTCCCGCATGGTGTCCTCCGTAAGCCTCGGAATGACACTTCCGTAGGATTTGTTCCTGTTCATGCTCAGGTATACAACGTCTAATAATACCATCTACCCCTTCTTTATAAAGATGCGGGTCATCCTAGAAGTAATGTATTAAATCAAAGAAGAACTTTTTCTTTTGTTGGTATGTGAAACTAGGTGGTATGTATTTAGCAACAATGTAATTAGCATAGTCTGCATACCAAGGAGTATTACGAGAAGCATTTATGACAGCTAATTGTTCATCAGGAAAATCATCATTAATAGGAAGTGGGTCATCAAGAACATTTTCCATTCTAGACAAATTATCTGCTACGGGATTCTCAGCTCCCTTCCTATCAGTAATATGCAAGTCAAATTCTTGTAGCAATAAAACCCACCTAATGAGTCTCGGTTTAGCATCTTTCCTTTCCATAAAATATTTAATAGCAGCATGATCAGTGTGAACAGTTACTTTAGAATCAACTATGTAAGATCTGAATTTATCACATGCAAACACAACTGCTAGAAATTCTTTCTCAGTAGTAACATAATTTCTTTGGGCACTGTCTAGAGTTTTACTAGCATAATGGATGACATTTAATTTCTTATCAACTCTCTGTCCTAGAACATCACCAACAACATAATCACTAGCAGCACACATAATTTCAAAAGGCAAGTTCCAATTAGGTGGTTGAACATTAGGTGCAGCGGTTAAGGCTTTCTTAAGTGTTTCAAAGGCATGACCAAGAGGCAACAACATAATCGCTTGGGGGGGTGGCGCGCCCTGGTGCCTCGTGGGCACCTGGGTGGCCCCCTCTAGTACTTTTTGCTTCCAGTATTTTTTATTTATTCCAAAATAAATCTCCGTAAAGTTTCAGCTCATTTGGAGATGTGCAGAATAGGTATCTCTGACATAGCTTTTTTAGGTCCAGAATTCCAGCTGCCGGCAATCTCCCTCCTTGTGTGAATCTTGCATATTAAGAGAGAAAAGGCATTAGAATTGCTCCACAAAGTGTTATATTGATTAAAACACTATAAATAACAGTAGCAAAACATGATGCAAAATGGACGTATCACCTTACTGGTGCTCGTAGTAGCGCCTGGGTATTTGATACTGGTTCGGTTGCTAATATTTGAAACTCGAAACAGGAGCTGCGGAATAAAAGGAGACTAAGGTTGATGTGATCACCGTCGGCACTCTCCCTCTACATTTACCTTCGGGATTAGTTTTGAACCTGAATAATTGTTATTTGGTGCATGCGTTAAGCATGAACATTATATCTGGATCTTGTTTATTGCGAGACGGTTATTCATTTAAGTCAGAGAATAATGGTTGTTCTATTTATATGGATAATATCTTTTATGGTCATGCACCCTTGGTGAATGGTTTATTTCTATTGAATCTCGATCGTAGTGATACACATATTAATAATATTGATGCCAAAATATGCAAAGTTAATGATGATAGTACCACATACTTGTGGCACTGCCGCTTAGGTCATATTGGTGAAGCGCATGAACAAACTCCATGCTAATGAACTTTTGGAATCTCTTGATTATGAATCATTTGAGACATGTGAACCATGCCTCATGGGCAAGATGACTAAACCCCCGTTTTCCGGAACAATGGAGCGGGCAAGTGACTTGTTGGAAATAATACATACCGATGTATGCGGTCCGATGAGTGTTGAAGCACGCGGTGGATATCGTTATTTTCTTACCTTCACTGATGATTTGAGTAGATATGGGTATATTTACTTAATGAAATACAAGTCTGAAACATTTGAAAAGTTCAATGAGTTTCAGAGTGAAGTAGAGAACCATCGTAACAAGAAAATTAAATTTCTACGATCTGATCGTGGAGGTGAATATTTGAGTTACGAGTTTGGTATGCATTTAAGACAATGTGGAATTGTTTCACAGCTCACGCCACCTAGAACACCACAGCGTAATGGTGTGTCCGAACGTTGTAATCGTACTCTATTGGATATGGTGCATTCTATGATGTCTCTTACCGATTTGCCACTATCGTTTTGGGGTTATGCATTAGAGACAGCCGCATTCACTTTAAACAGGGCACCGTCTAAATCCGTTGAGACGACACCGTATGAATTATGGTTTGGCAAGAAACCTAAGTTGTCGTTTCTTAAAGATTTGGGATGCGATGCTTATGTCAAGAGGCTTCAGCCTGATAAGCTCGAAGCCAAAGCGGAGAAGTGCATCTTCATAGGATACCCTAAAGAGACCATTGGGTATACCTTCTATCACAGATCCGAGGGCAAAATCTTTATTGCTAAGAATGGGTCCTTTCTAGAGAAGGAGTTTCTCTCGAAAGAAGTGAGTGGGAGGAAAGTAGAACTTGATGAGGTAATTGTACCTTCTCTCGAATTAGAAAGTAGCACATCATAGAAAGAAGTTCCCGTGATGTCTACACTAGCCGGAGAGGAAGCTAATGATGATGATCATGAAACTTTGGATCAAGTTACTACTGAACTTCATAGGTCGACCAGGTTATGTTCCGCACCAGAGTGGTACGGTAATCCCGTCCTGGAAGTCATGTTGTTAGACAACGGCGAACCCACGAACTATGAAGAAGCAATGATGAGCCCAGATTCCGACAAATGGCTTGAGGCCATGAAATCCGAGATAGGATCCATGTATGAGAACAAAGTATGGACTTTGGTGGACCTGCCCAATGACCGACAGGCCATTGACAATAAATGGATCTTTAAGAAGAAGACAGATGCTGATGGTAATGTCACCGTCTATAAAGCTCGACTTGTCGCAAAGGGTTTCCAAAAAATTCAAGGGGTTGACTACGATGAGACTTTCTCACCCGTAGCGATGCTTAAGTCTGTTAGAATTTTGTTAGCAATTGCCGCATTTTATGATTATGAAATATGGCAGATGGACGTCAAAACAGCGTTCCTTAATGGGTTTATTAAGGAAGAGTTCTATATGATGCAACCGGAAGGTTTTGTCGATCCTAAGGATGCTAACAAGGTAGGCAAGCTCCAGCGATCCATCTATGGACTGGTGCAAGCATCTCGGAGTTGGAATATACACTTTGATGAGTTTTTATACAAACTTACGGAGAAGCTTGTATTTACAAGAAAGTGAGTGGGAGCTCTGTAGCATTTCTAATATTATATGTGGATGACATATTGTTGATTGGAAATGATATAGAATTTCTGGAAAGCATAAAAGGTTATTTGAACAAGAGTTTTTCAATGAAAGACCTGGGTGAAGCTGCTTACATATTGGGCATCAAGATCTATAGAGATAGATCAAGACGCCTGATAGGACTTTCACAGAGCACATACCTTGACAAGATTTTGAAGAAGTTCAAAATGGACCAGTCGAAGAAAGGGTTCTTGCCTGTGTTGCAAGGTGTGAAGTTGAGTAAGACTCAAAGCCCGACTACGGCAGAAGAAAGAGAAAGGATGAAAGTCATCCCCTATGCCTCAGCCATAGGCTCTATAATGTACGCTATGTTGTGTACGAGACCTGATGTGTGCCTTGCCATAAGTCTAGCAGGGAGGTACCAAAGTGATCCAGGAATAGATCATTGGACAGCTGTCAAGAATATCCTTAAGTACCTGAAGAGGACTAAGGACATATTTCTCGTTTATGGAGGTGACGAAGAGCTCGTCGTAAAGGGTTACGTCAATGCTAACTTCGACACAGATCCGGATGACTCTAAGTCTCAAAACAAATACATATTTATATTGAATGGTGGAGCAGTCAGTTGGTGCAGTTCCAAGCAAAGCGTCCTAGCGGGATCTACATGTGAAGCGGAATATATAGCTGCTTCGGAAGCAGCGCAAGAAGGAGTCTGGATGAAGGAGTTCATATCCGATCTAGGAGTAATACCTAGTGCATCGGATCTAATGACCATCTTCTGTGACAACACTGGAGCTATTGCCATTGCCAAGGAGCCCAGGTTTCACAAGAATACCAAGCACATCAAACGCCGCTTCAACTCCATCCATGATTACATTAAGGAGGGAGACATAGAACTTTGCAAAGTACATACGGATCTGAATGTGGCAGACCCGTTGACAAAACCTCTTCCGCGAGCAAAACATGATCAGTACCAGGACTCCATGGGTTTTAGATTCATTACAATGTAAACTAGATTATTGACTCTAGTGCAAGTGGGAGACTATTGGAAATATGCCCTAGAGGCAATAATAAATTGGTTATTATCATATTACCTTGTTCATGATAAATGTTTATTATTCATGCTAGAATTGTATTGACCGGAAACATGTGTGAATATATAAACTGCACCGTGTCCCTAGTAAGCCTCTACTAGACTAGCTCGTTGATCAAAGATGGTTATGGTTTCCTGACCATAGACATGAGTTGTCATTTGATAACGGGGTCACATCATTAGGAGAATGATGTGATGGACAGACCCAACAGTAAGCTTAGCATCAGATCGTTTAGTTATTTGCTACAGCTTTCTTCATGTCAAGTGTCTGTTCCTTAGACCATGAGATCGTGTCACTCCCGGATACCAGAGGAATGCCTTGTGTGCTATCAAACGTCACTTCATAACTGGGTGATCATAAAGGTGCTCTATAGGTATCTCCAAAGGTGTCTGTTGGGTTGCATGGATCGAGACTGGGATTTGTCGCTCCGTATGACGGAGAGATATCTCTGGGCCCTCTCGGTAATACAACATCGTTAAGAGCTTGCAAGCAATGTGGCTAATGAGTTAGCCACGGGATCTTGTATTACAGAACGAGTAAAGAGACTTGCCGGTAACGAGATTGAACTAGGTATGGAGATACCGATGATCGAATCTCAGGCAAGTAACATATCGCCGGACAAAGGGAATTGCATACGGGATTAATTGAATCCTCGACATTGTGGTTCAACCGATAAAAATCTTCGTTGAATATGTAGAAATCAATATGGGCATCCAGGTCCCGCTATTGGTTTTTGACCGGAGAGGAGTCTCGGTCATGTCTACATGTTCTCGAACCCGTAGGGTCGCACGCTTAACGTTCGGTAGCACTAGGGTAGTATTGAGATATTAACAGTGGAAAGTCCGAAAGTTGTTCGGAGCCTTGGATGGGTTCCGTGATATCACGAGGAGCTCCGGAATGGTCCGGAGGTAAAGATTTATATATGGAAAGTCCTATTTTGGTCGCCGGAAAAGTTCAAGGGCATGCCGGCAGTGTACCGGAGTCACCGAAGGGTTCCGGGGTTCCACCAGCGCCGGGGGCCCACGTGGGATGTAGGGGGGATGCCCTGGCCTAGTTGGGCCAGGTGCCCCAGCCCCCCAACAGGCCCATTGTGACGCCCCCGGCCCGACCGTGCACTAATCATACACGCAAATGCGCACGATCAAGCCCAGGGACTCACGGGAAGATATCACAACACAATTCTAGACACAAAATAAAATAATACAAGCTTTATATTACAAGCCAGGGGCCTCGAGGGCTCGAATACATAAGCTCGAGTTACACAAGAGTCAGCGGAAGCAACAATGTCTGGGTACAGACACAAAGTTAAACAAGGATGCCTTAAGAAGGCGAAAACAAACAACGGCTCTGATCGAAAGAGGTAAGGCCTCCTGCCTGGGAGCCTCCTAAACTACTCCTGGTCGTCGGTCTCCACGTAGAAGTAGGCATCATCGAGGTAGAAGCAGTCGTCGACGGGATCAGCTGGCTCCAAGGCTCCGTCATCTGATCGCAGCAATCGGGTATGGGGAAAAAGAGGTAGCAAAGCAACCGTGAGTACTCATCCAAAGTACTCGCAAGACTTACATCAGATCTATGCTAAGTATGCATCGGTATCAAATGAAGGGCTGTATCTGTGGACTTTTACTGCAGAGCTGCCAGAACAGAGGGGAAGGCCTAGCCTATCGAAGACTAGCATCTTGCAGCGTCTTACAGCATTAGAAGAGTGCAGATTAGGAGCATAACATAAAGTAACAAGCATGTAGTAGCAAAGCCTAGAGATCCTTCCTCGACTCCCTGCGAGCAAGCGATCCCGGAGCTTACAATTAAAGTAACATGTATCCAGTTCAAGTTGTAGTAGATCGGGATACAACACTAAGCGTCCTGTTACCGTGGACACGGCTATTTGAATAGATAACTTCCCTGCAGGGGTGCACTACTGTTACCCAACACGCTCGATTAACTCTAGCCGGACACACTTTTCTCGGTCATGCCCGGCCTCGGCTGATCGACACGACGTAGTCCTACCTAGGCTCAGCAGAGAGGTCCCCGCCGGTCTACATCTTAAGTGCTCAGGGGTCTTGGGCCCATCGCCCTTTGCACTCCAGGTCGTTGTGTGCAGGGTGGACCCAGGCACCACCTCTGTCCTGGATGGCGCCGGCCCGACCTGGCCACAATGCTGAACTGGACGTCTGGCAGAGCTTTCGGCTGATACATACGGCGCCAAGGGCCCCATTAAACCATTATCCCACGTGGTGGTAGTGCGTATAGGCCAGTGGCCAACTCAGGTCAAATACCCAAATGCGTTAGTGTGTTGGGAGCTCACGGTGACGATCAGTACTCCTGTTGCCCCGTCTCGAGGAAGTGCAACAAGGGTCAGGCCCATCCCTCTCTAGGGCGGTCTCTACCTCCCCGGCCGCACCTCGTAATTATCTCGCGGGTACCCTCTAGGTCAACCCGACTCTCAAGAGACTGTCGGGAACTCAGGTCCACCTCTACCGGGGTGGTACCGCCTGTCCCTTCAGTCCCGCAGTAATAGTACAAGGGGGCAACAGTTAAAGGTAACCGTGTGTCCGTAACATCAAGAGGGAAATCCGAGGGATCACCCTCGTTGGATTCCTACTCGATGTATCCGTCAAGGTGAACTCGGAGGAATCACCCTCGATGGATTCACACTTGAGCGGTTGTACGACAGAGGCATCATCGGAGGTGGTGAAAGAGGAATCACCCTCGGTAACCCACAACCGACTAGCTACGCTACAGAGATATCATCAGGACACTAGTAGAAAACAGGGCATCTTTCCCGGTTCCAGAGGGCCTTTAGTCCCGGTTCTGGAACCGGGACAAAACGATCGGGACTAATGCCCATCACTTTTAGTCCCGGTTGGCTTACGAACCGGGACTAAAGGCCCTCCACGTGGCCGCTGCTGGGGCGGGGGATGGAGGACCTTTAGTCCCGGTTGGTGTTACCAACCGGGACTAAAGGAATTTTTTTAAAAAAAAAATTGAATTTTTTTTTTAAATTTTTTTTTAATTTTTTTTGATTTGTTTTTAAGTTTTATTCTGATTTTCAAAACTTTGAATTATTTGACAATTTAATCTCTAATCACCCCTCCTCACTGCTCCAGCGTGGAGCACTCATTCCAAATCGTCTAACTTCCCGGCCAGTCACCCATCCTCTCACTGCTCTAGCCCCAGCACGCTTAACTTCCTGGTTCTATCGCCCCTAGTTTCCAAGTCTGCACTTGTTGTTTTCCTGACAATAGTAAACTATCAATCCTATTAACCCGTAGGTCTTGATGTCACATGATTTAATTTTTTGAATTCCAAACAATTATTAAAATAAACAAAATAAGTAATAATAATATTTGAATTTCAATGAAAATAAAATAAGTAATAATATCATTTTATTCATTTTTTTGCCATTTATTCATTTAATATGGCATAATTAATATCTTTAAATCTGTAAATCAAAATTCGACAAATAATATATCCATTATTATCAGAAAAATGTGAGGAATCCAAATGTGACAATCTTATTATTATCAGAAGTTATACCTTATTGTTATATGTATCATATCAATCCTATTAAGCCCTTGAGCATGATGTCACACGTTTCACCGTTTGAGTTTGAAACTATTATTCTAAAAAACAATAATTATTTAGTAACACTAATATTTATTGAATAAGTAGTTTGACCACAGTTTGACCAAAGTTTGACCAAAAAATGGAAAAAACTTAAATTTGAGGATAACTTTTTTTCCTTTCGGAATTTGAGGATTCTAAAAATTTGCAAAGCGGCCTACGGCGGTTGAAATCGAAATCGGCTTCTCGTGCTGAACATTTTGATATATTATACGGGGTTTTTCGACATCGTATGCAAAAGTTATAGCCGTTTTACTTTTTCATAACACTTTTTTGCAAAACATGTCGAAATTTATGTTTTTTAATTTTCCTAACTAGTAGATGTAGTAACATAACTACATCTCGAGGGATTTTAATTTTTGAAATTTTTAGCATTTTCTTTTGTTTTTTTCAACACTGAAATGGCGATACGGGGGGGGGGGGGGGTAGAGTTTGAAAATTTCAGAACCCCTTTAGTCCGGGTTGGTCTCCATCCAATCCTACCGTCGACCACATCTGCTAGCACCGTCCCAGCCAGAGTCACAACTAAGGTTAACCAAGCCAGAGTCAACCCTTTCTAACTTCATTTGCTATTTTTCATGCATTTAATGATTTTTTTGAGCCAAATGACCCTGAAATTGAAAAGCACTACAAATGAACTCTGAAAAGGTTGAAACTTGGCATGGTATCATCATTTCACCCACATAGCTTGTGCTAAAAAGTTGAGAGGGTTACAGCAAAAACTGGATGCACTTCGTGTACAAACTGGACCATCTCCTTCGAAGTATCAAGGTTTCGGCCGAAAACTCATCTGTTACAAAGGCATTTCATTTTTTAAACTTATTTCAACTCCAGACTTTTTGTGCATTCAATATGCACCATTCAAAGCCACATCCTCAAATTTCAACCATTTCTAAATTCATTTGCTATTTTTCATGCATTTAATGATTTTTTTTGAGCTAAATGACCCTGAAATTGAAAAGCACTACAAATGAACTCTGAAAAGGTTGAAACTTGGCATGGTATCATCATTTCACCCACATAGCATGTGCTAAAAAGTTGAGAGGGTTACGGCAAAAACTGGATGCACTTCGTGTACAAACTGGACCATCTCCTTCGAAGTATCAAGGTTTCGGACGAAAACTCATCTGTTACAAAGGCATTTCATTTTTGTAAACTTATTTCAACTCCAGACTTTTTGTGCATTCAATATGCACCATACTACAACATGTTAAAATCTACAGAAAGAACTAACTAAAAATAATAAAAAAACAACAATTAAATGACTAAAACAACTATATAAGCAAAACAGTACTGTTTTAATTAAAATCCCAATTTAAATTATTCTAAAAATAACCAAATAAATCTTACTGTGACAACAATCTAACATGTGACTAGGAGCAAAAAGAATTAAATTAAAAACTATTTTTAAACTCAAGTTATTCACAATCTAGGGTTTGAAGCAAATTCAAATTTAAACCATTCAAATTTGAAAACTAATGGCACAAACAGAAACTAGACAAAATTTGGAATCTAATGCAAAAATAATCACTCAAAAACATCAAATATCCTAAAAGATATAAGCAATTTAAAACAGAAACTAAAAACAGAAAACAAATGGAAAAACAGAAAAGAAACTTTCAGAACCCCTTTAGTCCCGGTTGGTGTCTCCAACCGGGACTAAAGGACCTTTAGTCCCGGTTGGAGACACCAACCGGGACTAAAGCCTCAACCCCTCCTTTAGTCCCGGTTGGAGATACCAACCGGGACTAAAGAGTATCGGCCCCTTTATTCCCGGTTGGTGTCTCCAACTGGGACTAAAGGTCCCATTTGAACCGGGACTGATGCCTGCCGAGCCCCGACCGGCGCCCTAGCCGCTCGATCCGGGACTAATGCTCACATTAGTCCCGGTTCGTAATGCAACCGGGACTAATGTGTAGATCGAGTTTGGACCAAAGCCCTGTTTTCTACTAGTGGGAGTGAGGTAGGAGGTATCACCCTCGGCACTCGATAGTCGCTCTGCAGAGTCGTACAACTAAGGGGGTGTGCGGTGCTGTGTCGATCTCGGGACATCGATCACAATGATCGAGGTACTGGTAACAAAGCGGGGCAACAGGGACAAGGGTGAGGGGTCACTGATGGATCACTAACCAACCTATTCTAAACAGTTTAGAATGACAGGTAAAGTAACAACAGCAGGTTACAAAAACAGGCTATGCATCAGAATAGGAGCAATCAATTACAGTAGCGAAATCTAATGCAAGCATGAAGGAGAAGGAATAGGCGATATAGGAATGATCAAGGGGGTTTGCTTGCCTGGAAGCTCTGCTAAAAGGGGCTGGTCGTCAGGGGCGTAGTCGTACTCGGCAGCAGCGTCGGTCTCGGGGTCTACCGGAGAGAAGAGGGGGGGAAGAAACAATAAATATAAGCAACAGATGCAATAGAGGTGCATGACATGTCAAACATGCAGTGCTAGGGGTGTTCTAACGCAGTACTACGCAAGTTAGTCGGAGCGGGAAAACATCTGGAGGTGTTTTACCAGCTCCGGGCAATTATCGGACAGATGAATCGGAGGGGAAAGTTCCATGTTCATCATGTTAGAGAGGTATGGCAGGTATGTGGGTGGCATATTCGGATTCGTCATATTTTTCTAATCGTTTTACATATATAAATTATTTTCATCCGAGTTACGGTTTATTTTATATGATTTTTCAAAGTTTTAATCATTTTCTGAAATTTCAGGAATTAATTTTAATTATTAAATCCGAATTATCCAAAAGAGTAACCTGTGACGTCATCATGACGTCTGGATGACATCATCAGTCAACTCTGACGGGCCAGGGTCAAACCTGACCAGTGGGTCCCACTGGTCAGTGTCACAGTAGCTAATTAGGGATTAATTTTAACTAAAATAGGTTAATTAGCCAGCGGGCCCCATTTGTCAGTGACCTAATTAATAATTAGATTAATTAACAGATTAATTATCCGTTTATTTATTTATAAAAACGTTTAAATTAGGGAGGGCCCGCATGTCATTGACAGTAGCTGCCTAGTCAGCGTGTTTGACCGGGTCAACGGGGCCGTGGGGCCCGGTGGTCAGTGGCTCGAGGTGGGGCCCAGAGGCGCCCACGTCAGCGCCACGTCGGACGGCGATCGGAGTCACGCCGGCGAGCCGTCTCGCGGCGGGGGCTCGCCGGACTTGGCCGGAAAACGGCCACAGGCGGCCGTTCGCCGCGTTTTCGGTCGCGTTCGAAAGCTGGCGTTGGGCCGCATCTAATGGGGGTGGTGGCGAGTCCCGGGGCGGCCGGAATCGAGCAGTGCGACGGCGTCGGGCGGAGGCGGTTTCGGGTGAGTTCGGGCACGCGGCTGCAGCTCGTCTTCAAGCGGGCTAAGCAGCTAGGCGGGTCCTAAGGCTCGCCAGGAGCTCGCTACGGCGGGTGAGCGAGGCCACAGGGGCTCGGGAGCACGATGCTTACGGCAATGGCGGCGGCCGGAGCACGGCAACGGTGGTGGTGGCTAGAGGAGGCCAACGACGGGGAGAGAGGAAGGGAAGGAAGTAGAGGCTCACAGAGAGCCCGTACAGGAGCAAAGCGAGCTCGGGGAGGCATGGAGACGGCGGTGCGGCGTCGGCGATCTCCGGCGATCGGAGACAAAAACAAGGACGAGGAACTCGGTGTGGAGGCAATGGGCTCGAGGCAGGGGTCGGAGAGGACGAAGCGGAGCACGGCGCAGCTTCTGGACGCGCTCCGGGGACGTGGGGACGGCGGTGGCCGCGTGAATCACGGCGGCGCGGCCATGACCGCGCTCGGGTTGTGTGGCAGAGAGGGAGAGAGTGAGGTGAGGGAGGAGCCAGGGGGTGCGGGGGCTCTGCCCTTATCCACGGCGAGCGCGGCGACGCGCTGTCGAGCAGCGAGGGAGGGGGGCCAGGCGCGGGAGTGCGCGCACGGCGACAGCGCGACGCGGGGATGAACAGGGGGAGGAAGACGGTGGCTTGGTGGGCTGGGCTGGCTGTTTGACTTAGGCCCAGGTAGGGTGGGCCTTTTCCTTTTCTCTTTTCCCTTTTCTGTTTTTCTTTTTGCTTTTCTGTTTTGCAAAATGTTTGGTCACCAATTTGACTTTTGTAAAATATGTGACTTAGCTCAATAAATACCATGCAATATTTATCACTGCCAGAAAAAGGTTTGGATGCCTAAGGATTTCATTTGAAATTTATGTAAATGAAAATAGATTAAATATTACTGTTTTGGTACTGTTTTTGGGTGTTAAAGTAAATTTTGAAATCCAAATAATGTTGTTTTTATTTTTATAATTGTTCTGGGATTATTTTCAATATTATGAACATTTTTATTCTACTATTTGGATAACTTTTAATTTTGACTTTATTTTAAATTTGAATTTGAAGTTGGATTATTCTCTAACTACAATTTATGTAGGATGATCATGATGACAAGGCTAATTAATTAGCTTAATGACAGGGTTGAGATATGGGGGTGTTACACCCATGCGCCTAGGGTGGGGAAACCCTAAGTGGGGAGGGCGCCCCACTTGCCTTGGGGGGCAAGTCTCCCCCCTAGGCCGCCGCCCCCTCCCTTGGAGGAGGGGCTAGGGCCGGCATCCCCTCCCCTTTGCCCCTATAAATAGTGAGGGAGAGGGAGGGCAGCCGCACCCTTCCACCCTTGCCCTCCGTCGCTCCCAAATCCTCCCACCTATCATCCGGTAGGCGCTTGGCGAAGCTCTGCCGGAATTCTACTGCTGCCACCACCACCATACCGCCGTGCTGGTTCTGATCTCATCTACCTCCTCCCCCTCTTGCTGGATCAAGAAGAAGAGGATGCCATCGAGCTGAACGTGTGCTAATCTCGGAGGTGCCGTCCGTTCGGCACTAGATCGGATTGGATCGCGAAGAGTACGACTACATCAACCGCGTTACGACGCTAACGCTTTCGGTCTACAAAGGTATGTAGACACACTCCCCTCTCGTTGCTTTGCATCTCCTAGATTAGATCTTGGGTGTTGGATTTTTTTTGATTTTCATGCAACGTTCCTCATCAATTTATTCAAACATTTTATTTCTTGAACCATGCGCCCAAATACCGAACCGTTTTTACATTTGAATTTTTCGTGTCAAAATCTTCAAAACTAGATACCTAGGTTCTGACCAGGGCTGACCCTTGGGGGGTGGGGCGGGCGGCCGCCCCGGGCCCCCAAAATCCAGGGCCCCGCGTCATATGCCCTATGCAGCTAGCCCATGACTCTGTCCCGGTACACAGCCTCGCGGTAAGAGGCTAGCAGCCTTAATTTTGTTTATGCAAAACATTCTAGCTAGCAGGTACGTTACGTACTTATGTAGCCCACAATCCATCCCGAGAATCCCGTCTACTACTCCCGGGACAATTGCCAATTTTTGTTTTCTTTCCATCATGAGTTCGCATATCTGGTTCTTTGCTACGATCCCTAATTCCCTACTACCCTGGTATATTCGTCTGAGCCGCAATGATACGCCATCTTGGCGTATTGGAGAAAAAAAAATTCGTCTGAGTCCCGATCGCGAGTTCCAGCCTCGCAAGGGCTCGATGGTTTCCGCCAGGGCCCTGACCGCCGTAGTACGCCGACAAACTCCGCTCCCGTGTCCCTAGGCGCTGAAACACACGCACATCGTTAAGGGCGCCCGGCAGACGCTAGTCCACATCGCATCATTGCTGCGCCGAGCGTCCGATGAGGGTTCGCCGATGCCGATTTGACCGATTTCAGGTATACTCCCTCCGGCCGGTGAAGAGTGTATATTTGACTTTAAAATTTGTTCACAAAAGAGTGTATTTTTATTTTCCCAATGCACTTTAAAGTAGAAAAAATTTCTTTTCTCTCATCACACGGTAATCAAGACTAATAACATTGTACACATGGTCTCCTTAATTTACATGCATTTAGCTCATTGTGGGTTGGATAATTAAAGAGGAGAGACATGGTGGCTTGCACCTTTCCAATGCATTTACAAGACTGTTCAACCTTTCGATGCAAAAAAATTCCTAGCCCTTCTGTTATCATGTCGTCTACAAAGTATGCTTCTGGTAGAAAAAAATAAAGGAAAGGGAACAGCGTGTGGATCATTGGTGCTTCGACGAACCCAAATGATGAGTTGGGTATTGGGGATACTTCTTGTGAAGGAAGAGGAACCAAAACTATGTAATGGAAATTCTGAATCTTAACAAGATGTAAATATTGACATCAACAACGGCAATAACAATGTATGCGTCTTTTTTGGGGGAAAACAATGTATACATCAGCGATAAGAATTTATACTGGTAACATAGTATACATAGATTTTGCTTATTATTGTTATATATATGACGTTTACACTAGGGACCCCGAGGTTTGGTTTCACCCCACGCCCTGAAATCATAGGACCGGCCCTGGTTCCGACGAACTTTTTTTTCACTAAAAGACAAAATAATGGAAAACCAAAAAAGCTGAAGCCGAAAAGAAATACGAAAAAAATGAAAACCGTAAAAAGAAAGAAAAAACCAGAGTCTGGAAGCACGGTTGCGGTTTTCACTTATTTCTTGGGAAGCACATGCTATGCTTTTCTCTTTTTTCGCGGAAGCACAACTGTGATTCTCGTGGAAGCACAAATGTGCTTCTCGTAGAAGCACATGCTGTGTTTTTCCCTCTTTTTTGGAGAAGCACAGTTGTGCTTTTTCCTTTTCGAGAACCACAGGTTACTTCTCCTGGAAGCAACTATGTGCTTCCATGAGAAGCATAAGCTGTGCGTTTTTCTTTTTTGAGAAGCACAGTTATGCTTCTCGCAGAATTACATGTTGTGTCTCTTGCGGTAATGCATTGCTTCATAGAAAAAAAATCCTCTAAAATCTAGGAAAAACCAGGCAAAAGCCGAAAAGTAAAAAAGAAAACCCTCTAAAACCCAAAAACGTGTACATAAAAGTAAAAAAAAAATCAGAGGGAGCGCCCAACATGCGAAACGTCGCGGCGGTTGGGCACACCACTTGGAGAACTCATAGGCCAAAAAAGTGACCATTGCGGGAGAGCCCCAAGGGGTAACCTTTAGTTAGTTGCTCCCAATTGGGAGAGGTATTTCATATTTTAGGCTGAATGCTTGAGTTTGTGGCGCACCCTTCGTTGCCCTAAGCCCGACCCATTTTCACTTTTCCCTTCGATTTTGATTTTTTAATTTATTTTTTCTTTTTCTATTTTTTTCTTTCATTCTTCTCTTCTGTTTTTCCATTTCGTTTGTTCTTCAAGTTTCCTTTTTTTCTTTTCTTTATACTTTATTTATTTATGTTTATGATTTTTCTTGTTAACTTGGACATTTTTTGGAGTTGAATGTACATATATCCAAATGTGCTTGAATAATGTTTTAAAATCTATGAAACTTCTAAAAAATACAGTCTTTTACATAACTAAATGAATGATACGCGTGCTGCTGCGGGATTTGTAGGAAGGAAAAATTAAGCTAATCTCTAATTTCTATATTCGACGGATGGGTGGATGCATGAATTGAAGGAATATCGTTCACAAATATGTTTCTTTCAGTGATTTAAAAATGCATAAGTATTTGCATGCTACTTAGTGCAAAGGCTCAAAACATGTAGATTGAATGGCTATTGTTAGGGATGAAAACAGAGAGGAAATATGGAAACGAAATTGGAAATTTGTAAAACGGAAATGTAAACGGACTTTTATGCGGAAACGGAAACAAAAATGGAATGACGTTTTTTTGGCGGAATGGACATGAAAATGGAACTTTCTTCCGTGAATATGGAATTCACTGTTTCTACTATGGGCCCATGACTGCTTTGTAGCCCAACTATCAAACATCACACAATTAAACAATGCGCAGAATGGCCCATGTGTGCGAATATCTGAGCCCAGGCTCATCTGCACCTGGTGAAGAGAAAATTCACAAAATATACTAAAAATTTCAAAAAAATCCAAATTATTTTTTCATGGAAGATAATTTGGTGTGTTCGGCACGCTCCAAATTTAAGATCATTTGGACATATGCGTAGTTCTCAGCAAAAAAGACAAACTGAGTCAGAACAATACATGAACAGTAAACTTTTTCACAGACCCCAAATTTGTCTTTTTTGCCGAGAGGTACTCAGATGTCCAAATGATCTGAAATTTATAGAGCACCTCATGCACCAAATTATCTTCCGTGCAAAAAATCGGATATTTTTGAATTTTTCTAGTATTTTTTTTGAATTTTCTGTTCATCGCGTGTGCAGCAAAGCCTGGGCACCGAATCACCTCGTCCCCATGTGTGGCCCAACTTCTATTAACATGTAAGTAAGCTAGCCCTGATTGTAACCACAATGGAGGTGTGCCTGAAACTCTCCTTTACAAACTATTTTGTGATGTTACAGTGTGTTTTACTTGTAAGAGGGTGACTTGATACACTGGGTTTTGCTTGTGTATGGAGCTTGTCCTTCCGGTTACCACAAAAGTGTTTGTATTGCCAAAGTTCTAAAAAATATGCACAAATGCATATCTTATAATATAACCATCATAATATTTTTTAGCCATGTTAACAATTGATTAAATATGTTGGTTTGCTTGTGTTTTTCCCTTTGGTTCAAAGGGGTTTTAAGTTCCGATGAACACCTCCTTCCGTTGTCGTTTCCGCACCGTATTCGCTAGGTGTTTGTTTCCGATAGTATCTGTTTTTGTATTCATCTCTGGGATTTCCGTATTCGTTTCTACGTGTGCAAAAAAATATGAAAACAAGTATGGTAGCAACTAGTTCTGTCCGGTTCTACTCTGTTTTCATCCCTAGCTATTGTGGACTGAGTTAGTATATCCAACGGCTAATTAATTTTTATGACATGACCCAAGGACAAGGCCAAGAATTACTACTAGTGGCGCTAGCTATTTCAATATAGGAGCAGTAGATATAAATTTATATACACACATGGATTTTTTTTAAATGGCTTGAATTTCTATTTAGAAATATATTACCTCCGTACTAAAATATAAGACGTTTTGGTATGCTCTAACGCCTTATGTTTTGGTACTAAGGTAGTACTTTCTAAAAAACTAGATGATACCCAGTGCGTTGCTGCGAGAATTGGTTGCAATATATTTCAATGAGATTTGACTGTGTGGATATGAATATTTAGATTAATAACACGTGAACCAAATTTAATAACACGTGGATATGCATAGTTATAAAATATTTATTGAATATAAGTGGAATAATAGAATGAAAAATATTTCCTATACTTGGTTGCATGTGGTGGTGGGTCTTTCTCCCGCATGGTTGCATGTTGAGGCAGGCCTTATTTCATCCATAATGGTATGATGATGTAGCATGGTTGCATGTTACATAAATAAGTTAGCCAGAATGACTCTCTCAGGTGTAAGGATGTCAATGTTTTTTCTTAAAATGTACTATCCAAAGAAATAGATCCAACTAAAAAAAAGATAAATACTCCCATGGTCGGTTAAGTAAATGGGTGCGTGTGGCGACTTCGTCAATCTTAAGATGATATGACGGCTCAGTATCTCGAAGGTGCTCATAGGGATAGGGCCTGTGTGTGTGTTCACAGGGATGAGTGTATGCGCCTGTACTGTGTCCTCAAAAAAAGGTAAATGGACCGTGTCGTGTCTCACCCATGGTCGGTTAAGGTGTTTTAGCCTGGAATATATATAGGAGCTCTCATCGGGAGACGGTACAGTTGCGACGAATCAAACGCGTCGCTAATATAATCCACAACTCCGATCGCAGCTACGGCCGCCCCTTCCTCCCATCCGCAATGTTGGACCTCCCTGTTGCCGCCGCTCCCAGGCGCTCGGCCCGTCGACCCTGGGTACTCAGCAACTCAAAGTGCCACATCAGCAACCGTGACAATGCGACCACCGCACACGGCGTCACAAGTGAAGGGCGCGACATCAAGGTGACCTTCGAGCTCGCGGACCCACTGGGTGTCTCTCGCTGCTTCGTCCACTGCCCCGGCCTGGAGGAAAGCCGCTACGGCGGAGATCCTGGGGTTCTGAGTTCGGCGGACGCCTTCGTCCTTCTCGTTGTCCCCTACACCGACAGCTCCAGGCGCAGGGAGTCCAATGATTTTTTTCGTCTACAGGGCAGGTCCAGGGGATCACTCAACGGGAGGAAAATTAGGGACAAATGAGTGGTAACGTGTGGTAGCGATCTTGATTTTATAGCTTACCTACATGTTATTCGAAACTTTATGACATGTGCTTCTTATTAATTCTTGTTCTTTCTTTATGATTGGAGTTGAGTTACCAAAATTAACATAAACATGAATATCAAAACTTCTGTCCCTTTTAAGTTTTACAAGTGGCGGTGCTAGCACAAAAATGCAGTGATTGAAGTGCACTAAACTCTCAAAATATCCTATTTTTTTGCACAAACATGAGTAAAGCTAAGGGTGTGAGCAAAAAGGTTGTGGAGTCAGCTGACCCCGCAACTAACACATAGAATCGCCACTGCCGCTTACGCTATGTTTTATTGTCATTAGGGAAGTTTGTTGCAACATACGAACAATGTTGGCAGGGCAAACTCATTACGGTTGAACGTCAGTTGCAATTTACAACAATGCTTGTTCCACATTGTATATCTATTGGAGGAGCTGGAAAATTAGCGTAAGTTAAGAGCTCAATTATGATGCCTTACCCTCGAGCAATTTTCCTACAACCTGATACAAACTAATCAAGTTAACTTGACTTAGTTTTTTGGTCATCACTTGATTTTTCGGCCCTTTGAAACAGTACATGGCTCCATGAGCAACTGAAGCAAAAGATAGCTGACGAGATATACCAACCAATATAATTTGATTTAGAGTTCAGGCTAGTCCTTCTTAAACCTGTCAGATGAAACTCGACTGCTTTCATTCTTCCTTCGGTAACCGAAGGTCTTTTGCTTCATAGCAAGTTATTGGCACAAGTTCCGACTAGTCCTTCTTAAACCTGTCAGATGAAACTAGCGCTTTGAGATAAACCTGTCCCATTACTGATCCTGCCCAGGCATCTGAATTGATCACGACGTTCAGCCCACGTCGTCTTCATAGCAAGTTATGGGCACAAGTGTCCCACACGGTGCTATTCACAGTACTGAAGGTTTGCCTACTCTTGTACTCGTTCCAAGTAGGTTTTATCTCTAACCAATTTGCTTAATGAGATCATAAACTCGGCGACTGCCCCTACAAGCCTAACGCACGCGCTTAAGTCACGGCTATGCTCGACTGCCGAGGGATACTTGACAAACTTGGCGCTGGGCTGAATGGGACAACATCGGACACAAGATTAATTAAGTGGAGACTAGAGAGACGACTTTGAGCACTTGACCTGGGACATCGTACCTAGACTTGTTCAATGGAGTATAGAAGAACGTGATTAGACTAGGTTAATGCCAGTCCCACTTGACGCAAGACTAATCGCAAGTATGCTTGCCGCTTTTAGTACTTAAGAGTAAGTAAACCGGCCGCAAAAGAGAGAACAAAGAAGTTAGCCGGCCACTTAGGATCGTGGACCATGAATCTGTCTTCGTCGTCCTTGCTCGCGCGCACCATGGCAATCCTGGCCATCGTATGCTGCTGCTGCTCCGGGCTGCCAAGCTCTGCTGCCGACAAAGGTATCACAGGTTCGCAACCACGTGTCCTTTCCTGGCCATTGTGTGCATTTATATTTGATAATTTGAGATGCGTGGCAGTTGGAGAGAAGACTATGCAGGGGCGACGATTAGGAGACCGCAAACCATTGTTGCCTCCTCCGCAGTTCGTGGGTAACAAGCAGTTCCATATGATGCCTCCTACAATGGAAGGTATGTAACCACGCGTACGATCCTTCCTATGTAGGTTACCTATTTTTCATGTCAATGCATGTCCGTGCTAGCTAGCGCCACTTGTGTGCATTTACGTTTAACAATTTGCGACCCATGACATCAATGCATATGCAGTTGGTCAGCAGCCTGGAAAGGGGGGAGGGCCACGAGATGTCCATGGAGGATTGGGGACTATGCCGCAGCAGGGGGTATATGGCGCTGTTGCACATCAGATGACCGCAGCGCGTCCATAACGACATTGATCTGCCGCCCACGCCGGCAGCTCCCTGATGCGCACTTAATCCCGTTGCCGTTTATTTAGCTTTGTTGGTTCAGTACTTAGGAAAATAAGAAGGCCATGCTGCGTGAGAGATGTTCACGACCTGACCCGGGTTTTATGTTATTGCATGTAGCGTAGAAGTCGCTGCCGTGGTAGCTATGTGGGATGGCACGAGATCTAGCGATCATGGCAGCTTTGTAGGGGCTGAGGAGCGATTGGCTTTGGGATGGCATGGCCGTAAAGCTTGGTCCAATGGCCAAGTCTTTCTCAAAGAATTTCTGTAACCGAATGGCTCATTTCGAGACCAAATAAATAGACAAGAAGATCAGAAAAGATGCACGTTGAACGAAGGGCATAATATTGTAGATTGGAACACCTTGTCTAAAAGAGTGCTTAGACAGAGTACTGCCGACAAGGCAACAACGACAACAAAGATGACCGGAGCTACTGATGCCGTATTGTTTGTGACACACGCAATCCAATCTCAGAGATTTCTAAGCTAATCCAGTCAACCAATGCACCAGACTGGTGTAAAAAAGGTGGATTTTATTGGATTGTATCTTGCACTGAAGCCGTTGGTATTACCGCAGTCTTTGGTTGATGCTTTGTGTGTAAGCGTCCACTATACGTGCACTGTACCATTTTCTGTGATGCAGTGAATGGAGAAAGTACATCTATATTGCAATCTGAAGCAAGCATGTGCGCTAAATAAAATATGCCTGTCTGAAGAGTTACAACATGTATAGTCCCATATATCCTTGTTAACTACTCCCTCCATCCCATAATATAAGAACGTTTTTGCCACTAGGGAGTAGATGATACTCCGCTCGTTGCTCCGGGAATCGGTTGCAACATATTTCAATGAAATTTGATTACGTGGAATATCAATATTTATATTAATAACACATGAACCAAAATTGAAATACATATGACTTATTATATTTGATTATGTATATTGATAAAATGTTTATTGATTATAAGTAGAATAATAGACTGAAAAATATTTTCTCATGCATGGTTGTATGTAGTGGTGTGTCTTTTCTCATGCAAGGTTGCTTGTTGAGGTGGGCATTATCTCATCCATAATTGTATGGTAATGTGACATGTTTGCATCTTGAGATAAATAAATTAGTGGGATCACTTTCTTAGGTAATAGGATAAGCAGACACAACTAAGAACTTGCAGAACAATCTATGTTTGATATGCAGACAATATTTCATACTCCGACTTGTGACCGATTAATACTAGCTCTCTAAAATCTATATCTATATATACCTACTAATAAAGCACGGATTGCTTCCGTCGGGTTCACCGTCATCCAAATTACCCTCGAAGTTGGCGAGAATTACCCACCAATGCCACCCGTAAGTGAAAAAAAAACTTGTACGTCGTGTCCACTAGCGCATAGACAAAATCGCTGTATTGGGCCTCGGCCTACCCACCAGAGCACCGTATTGGGCCTCAGCCCCCCTGGCACCGATGCTCATCTTCTTCCTTCGTACATCGGGACACCAGCCGGGATCGACCAGGACTCTGATCCGATCCTCGGGTCGTGCTCTTCCACCTCCCTCAATAAAAAGAGGTCGCCAAGGGGCTCCTCCCACGACTCGCCGCCCCCGCATCGGCCCCTTTGCATCCCGCCGCCAGCGTTGCCAGGTGCTTAGGACAAAGAAGGTCGTCCTGCAGGAGGAGACGCAGAGTTAGTCATGGCTATCCCTCCTTTCCCCGTCCGGCGGCTGTGGGGATTCGGCGCTCGGTTTCCTCTCTGCCGCACGCGGCTGATCCCTTCGCTCATGCGTTGCCTGTGACGAGGAGCTCTAGGCGGTCGCTGGGCTCGATGGGAAGCACCAGCGTGTGTTGCTCCTCTCCGAACAAAGGTACTCGTCGATGCCCCCGTCCACCCTTCACGTTTTCTGTCACCATCCGCAATCGATTGTTTTCCTTGAACAAACGGGGATACGTCGATTGGGGAGATTTTGGGTGTCATAGCTATACTGAGTTATCCTGGGATTATTGTTGGATAAGCGACGACATTGTTGGATTGCTATGTTAAACTTTTCCAGTAGTTACCCAGATGTCAATACAACACACGCACATGAGCCCATGGAGAAATCCAACAGAAGCAGGCTGGACCGGCCGGTTAAATTTTTCTGATGTGGTGCATAATCGTCATCAAGTTAGAGAAATTATTAGCCAGAAGTCTACTTCAACACTGCCAGTGAAAAGTTTTGGTTCACAAAGTTTGAATGAGTTCATATCCGAGGTGAAGAGCTCACCTGCACGGTATTTGAACCACCATGGCATGCAAACTCATTAATTAAGAGGACATGTATCAGCATCTGACAAATTGTCCCGGCTAAATATGCGGCTAAATTGAGGAACTGATGTTTTGAAAGTCAGCTAATTAGCAGCCCTGCACAGTCCAAGAGTGGATCTTCTATTTGTGAAGATGGTGGCAATTACAGTAACAAAACAGTAAAAGATACGAGCTATTTTATTAAGTTTTTTTGTAGGTCCAAGCAGTTATTTTTCTTTGCATACTTTACAAAACTTTTTGTCAATTTGTATCAGTTGTATAATTTTTTTGTTTACCTCTATATCTGTACGATTACCCACTCCAAAGAATCCCAACTTTAATCTGAAACAAAAGGAGAAGACTAGAACAACCATACATGATTTTATTCATCGGTGGTTGATTTAGTAGGTACAATCCAATCAAGTGTGTCCACTTCTCCTGATTGTGTTCCTCTCCAACCTTCAAGTTTAGCAATTCAGGATGTATATTCCAGTACATATTTTTATTCGATGATGATTTATTTAGTAGGTGTGATGGAATCAAGCATGTCCAACTCTCCTAATCATGTTCCTCTCCAACCATTGAGCCTCAGTTTCCCAGTTCTGACCTAGCAGCAATCTATCATGTAAATTCCCAATACATAATTTTATCTCGCACACGGCGGTTAATTTAGCAAAGGATCAGGTGGCCGCCTCTGTCTTTCCACAAAGGGAAACAGTGACGGTCTGGAACTGCAGCCATTCCCTACCTCGATGCCATTCAACTTTGCCACTAGTCACCCCTATGCCCATTCACAGGCAAGTAACTTTGTATCCTTCATTTATATGCTCTAGATAAATTACAAATCATTGTTATCAAGCTAGATTTCGTTGCAACTTCATTGCATGTGTAAGCAAATTTACAGAATTGAAGTGGTGGCGAACAAGGCATGTCGGTTTTCCAAGATTGAAAATCATGAAGCAATAGTCGTAATATGAATATATATATATATATATATATATATACTTTTTTTTAACACAGTACAGACGCAAGCGCTCATACATACATACGCGCATACACTCACCCCTATAAACGCATACACGCACACCCAACCCCTATGAGCACCTTCGAGAGACTGAGCCGGCATATCATCTTGAGATTTACGAAGTCACCGTAGGCGCCTAGTCGTCGACGGGAACGTCTCCTCCCACTGAAAGCGCATTGCCGGAAATCCTGAAATAAATCCAGGAATAATGCGAGCACCAGGACTTGAACCCTGGTGGGCTGGGGATACCACTGTCCCTCTAACCATTCGCATATATATATATATATATACTTAACCAGAAGCTTGATGACAGTTGCTTCAGTGTGTGTGCACCTGTTGCCATATTTTAAGTATTGTACAACTAATCTGCTTTTGTGCGATGCAAACTGTTTGCAACACCTTAGTAGATAAAAGCGATAAGTGAGATGGCAAATGCTGCACTATTTGAGGATCCGTTATTCAAGGTGATTCCAAATTTCCAATGATGAAATCATCTGTTTCAAAATCACGCTTGTGAGTCGAAGAATCCAGAATATCTTTCAGATAACAATGAAATATGGAGAAGAACCATTCTCAGAAAATAAATATGGGGAAGAACGACTAGCAAATTTTTAGTGCTACATCAGAACTCATGGCAAGACGATCAATCTAGGCATGAAGCCAAGTTTTGATCATCCTAAGGTTAGTCCCTCATTGTTATCATTTCGCCCATTGTTTATACACAAATAACACAGTCAACTGGATGGCAAGTAAAAACTTCTGGATAATCACTCTTGCTTTTACACCGGCGAGTTTTGCCTTACCTTTCTTCAAGTTGAACTTGAACCATGTAGCTATCGCGCAAGGTGGACATAACCTACAGGTAGTCTCTGGACCTAGCCATCTTACATCTCCATTTGTTTTCTTCGTGTTGTTCCTTTTCCATCGTACACGTACACAAGGCTAGGTACTCTTTTGGTAGCTATTCTGGTATCCCTCCATTGCACAGTAACCCTTCATGGCTACAATATGTTTGCCGGGCTGAGTTAATGATCTCACTTTATCATTTTCACTCCATTTAGCTATATTCATCTGATATCTCTTAGCCTTGAGTCCCTTTTAGAATATGTTTATCAGGTGTTTTATGTAACGATCATGTTTGCAAGGTTACTTCTATACTTTGATGCTCCATTGTGGTTGATATAGACTATGTGAAATTGTGATTTCTGGTGCTGATGCTTTGTTGCTATTCTCCGCTACTACTATTTGTCATATCAGGTATTTGTCATGTGAACCACCTGCCCTGAGTCGAGCTCAGATGTTCCTTCTCCCTGTTTTACAAAACTGATCGCAAATTATAAAAAATCACAATTTGGAAAAAAAATGTCAGGAAATAAAATCATGTATGATTTTGAAAAAATGATCGTGTATTCAAAACATATTCATGAATCTGAAAAAAAAATGTCCATGCAATTTTAGAAAATATTCAAAAAATTCAAAAAAATGCGAATTTCAAAAATTGTTCCCCAATTTTAAAAACTTTCATCGATTCAAAAAATGTTCATGAGTTTGAAAACTATTTATGCATTTCAAAAAATGTTCGTCTAAACAAAACAAATGTTCGTGAATTTAAGAAAAATGGCCAAAATTTTTTAAAAAAATATTTACCAAGTCAAAAAATGTTCATGAATTCAAAAACTATTCATGCATTTCAAAAAATGCTCGTCTAAACAAAACAAATGTTTGTGAATTTTAAAAAAATGGCCAAATTTAAAAATAAAAGTTTGTCGATTCGAAAAACTGTTCGCTGATTCAGAAGTCTTTTATGTCTAGGATTTGATTAGTTTTTGGAAAGTCTGTATATGTCTAGGCGTTGGGAGTAGTTCGTGGTCGATGAGATTTGTTGTTAAAGTTTTAAACATTCCCTTGCGCGACACAATGACATGTATGTCGTGCAGTGGCATGCTCATTGCCTTGGGATTTACCATGTCAAATGCATTGCGATCACGTGGACATCGCGTCCATCATCAGCGAGGGTGGGAAGAAAGATAAGTGCCAACATGGTGAGCCACCGTGTTAAAATAGAGGACGGGGTCACCATCGGGGTATTGAGTCATGCATACTCATTTGACTAGCGTGTAATTTTTTTGTCTCCCGTTGCAACGCACGGGCATGTTTGCTAGTAATGTAAAATATCCTCACGGGAGAAAAGATGCTTGTTGCCGTCACAAGAAATAATCAACCTAGCACGGCAAAAGAAAATAAAATCCAGTGATTCAGTGCGTCAACAAATTTCCACAACATCGTGACTCAAGCCAAAAAAGAACTATTCCACCAGTATCTAAGACCACAATTGTGAAGATTGCCACAATATAACCACCAATATCAAACACCAATTTTATTGTGTCAACACACGCAAAGAACGGTTTACTGTTCCGCGTATAACATCGATCAACATCATCCAATCCCAATCCTGCATACATGTCCACCGTGCACCGTAGCACATATCAAATCACAGTAGCAGCTAGCATGCCACTTCTTAGCTGCTTTCATCTCAGTGGTTCTAGCATGGGGGGCCGCACACGCCGAGGAAGGTGTCGGTGCACCTGAACTCCGTCGACAATTTCAACTCTAAGTGGCATGTAATACACGACAAGAGAATCTACAAGAATGATAAAATATTCAAATCACACATGCCTGTATTGTATGACGACCACCAACAGTACATATTCAACCACGTAAGTTCACTACCGGAATAACTGCCTATGCCGACGGCTGCCGTCGGCATAGGGCCGTCGGCGTCGATCTCGACGTCGTACTCTTGTCAGGCCGTCGGCATAGCTACCTATGCCGACGACTTTCGTACAGCCGTCGGCATAGTTTCACCGTCGGCAAAAAAAAGGAGGAGACGGCAACTGACGGCGCCGTCGCGAAGTCCGGCCAACCAGGAGCTGCCAAGCCGTCAGCATAGATGTGCTACTAGCTCATACATGCCATGTGGCAGCTCCTGGTAGCTCCTGACCGAGGACTATGCCGACGGCATGCATCTATGCCTACGGCCATGCCGTAGGCACATAGTCCTCGGCCAGGAGCTACCAGGAGCTGCCACGTGGCAGGATTCGTGGAGCAGAAAAATAGCATTACTACCTGGAGCAATAAGAAACTCAATGGACTGGGGCAACATTTGGAAGGAGACAAGCAAGTACTACAGCAGCTAGCTAGGCTGAATTGAAGATTAACCAAAATCATATCAAGTATTTGTTGAGCATGATTGTATAGGGAAAGGGGAAGGGGGTTCACGGCAGGGCCCTTCAGGTCATGGTGTGGCTTGCATCTCTCCTCCTCATGTGCATTGGTTTGCATCCAATCCTTGCAGTCCAATCCATGGACGTCCCTCCCTGCATCTCTAGAACAACACGACACTGAAATTTCATCAACTTCCATTACTACTGAATAAAAGAGGAGCAAGATGTATATGCTGCATAAGACATACATGGAGAAGCAAGCTGCTTGAAAACAGAGGAGATCCATGATGGTTGTTTTCATTCTTATGCTTCATGACTAGAAAGCATTCCACAGTTCGTCCCAACACAAGAAAAAAGATTCCAGGATTCTCATACATCTCTATCTAGAACAACACAAAACCTTAATCTTCATCAACTTTCAGTCCTACTGAATATAGAACAGCAATGACCATGAACCAGATCATCGGTACAGTAGTAGAAGAAAGAATGCACAAGTATATCTGTATATTCATAGCTAATAGCCCAACTTAACATTAACCAACAACTACAACAGAACACGATTTTTACTTGCTTGTAACTCCAAGGACACCACCTGTTTGCCTCAACAGAAGAACTCAAAAAACTGCGCAAGTGTATGCTATCTGTGGATACACCAACTCCATCAGTACCTAGCACCCAAACTGAGAAAAAATTTCATTCATATGCAGCAGCCCAAACGATACAAGAGAGCGGCCTGATGAACTCCAGCAGCTATCAGAATAAATCATAGAGGCTGACCGAACTAATTGGCGCACTCAAACGATACAAGAGAGCAGCCTGATGAACACATTGTTAGAGACGCACATATAGCTAGTTTCATGTAGATCAATTAAGCTACTAGCTTGGTTGCTTCTTTTAGCTAGCATACACGTACGTGATTTGTTATAGCATTCATAAACCAACACACAAAAAAATTATCGAAATTTTCAGTGGGGGGAGGGGGGGGAACAGAGGAGTGGAGAGGGGCTCACCATGGGGGTGCTTTAGCCAATGCAGTGCACCTCCGTCACGCCGTGGAGGGAGCCGCCGTCTCACCGGAGTTTACCCGCCGCGTGCGTCCGTCCCGCAGCCACCGGGTGCAGGAGCACCGACCACGAGGCGGAGCTGCCCATGGGACTTGCGGTGGGCGTCGGAGAGGGCGGAGCAGAGTCGCCAGCGCCACGCCGGAGTTGGAGGGGACGCCACCCTCGAAACCCTAGCCATGGGGAGGGGTCGTGGGTGAGCTCTCGGGGCCGCGAGAGGCGGATCTGGCCGGAGGGAAGGGAAGAGCGGTGGCAGGGGACCTCGGATCTATGCTGCGCGCCGGCGAGGGCCGCCGGAACACGCCGGAATCGAGCGGCGTAGGCAGCGGCGGCGAGGGTTTCGTGGGAGGAGGGGGAGACCAGCGAGAGAGGGAGAGGGAGAGGCGTGCGGTGGGTTTCTGTCTTGTTTTTCTTTTTCTTTTTTTCCTCCTTTTCTTTAGATGGATGGATGTGGGGTGGAGAGATAGATGGATGGATGTGAGCCATGTCATCAATCCATGGCACAATTGGTTCCACCAATGAGAATTAAGCTCTTGCAATTGTATTTTCTCCTCTTATTCCGGATAAACACTTAACAACTTTGGAGAAGGGCATCGGTCTAAACGGCTCGCTCCTTCCCATGCTTCCCTACCGGGCCGAGCCCGCCACGCGAAACCTAGCTACGAACGGTCTAGCCGTTAAAATCCATGGAAAATCATATGATGCCGGAAATCCTCGGGACCTGGCACGGTTGAAAGATCGTGGATGTCGCCTAGAGGGGGGGTGAATAGGCGCTTTAAAATAATTACGGTTTAGGCTTGAACAAATGCGGAAAAAACCTAGCGGTTAATTTGACAAGCACAAAACCTACAACAACTAGGCTCACCTATGTGCACCAACAACTTATGCTAAGCAAGATAAACAACTAAGTGATAGCAAGATATATAACATGAAGCACTATGGCTATCACAAAGTAAAGTGCATAAGTAAAGGGCTCGGGTAAGAGATAACCGAGGCACGCGGAGACGACGATGTATCCCGAAGTTCACACCCTTGTGGATGCTAATCTCCGTTTGGAGCGGTGTGGAGGCACAATGCTCCCCAAGAAGCCACTAGGGCCACCGTAATCTCCTCACGCCCTCGCACAATGCAAGATGCCGTGATTCCACTAAGGGACCCTTGAGGGCGGTCACCGAACCCGTACAAATGGCAAACCTTGGGGGCGGTCACCGAACCCGTACACTTTGGCAACCCTTGGGGCGGTCACCGGTACCCGTCAAATTGCTCGGGGCGATCTCCACAACCTAATTGGAGACCCCGACGCTTGCCCGGAGCTTTACACCACAATGATTGAGCTCCGAGGCACCACCAATCGTCTAGGGCACCCAAGCACCCAAGAGGAACAAGCTCTAGGGTACCAAGCACCCAAGAGTAAAAAGCTTCTCAAACTTCACTTCCACGTATCACCGTGTAGAACTCAAACCGATGCACCAAATGCAATGGCAAGGGCACATGGAGTGCCCAAATCCCTCACTCCCAAATCCCACCAAAGCAACGAAAGCTATGGAGGAATATGAGAGGAAGAACAAGAAAGAGAACACAAAGAACTCTAAGATCTAGATCCAAGGGGTTCCCCTCACATAGAGAAGAAAGTGATTGGTGGAGATGTGGATCTAGATCTCCTCTCTCTTTTCCCTCAAGAACTAGCAAGAATCATTGGAGGGATTGAGAGATAGCAAGCTCAAGGAAGGTCAACAATGGGGGCAAACACGAGATAGAAGGATAAGGTCCATTGGGGAAGAAGACCCCCTTTTATAGGAGCCCTCGAATCCAACCGTTATCTGCCCTGAGCCCGCAGCCAAGCGGTACTACCGCTCCTAGGAGCGGTACTACCACTTAGGCGGTACTACCTCGCACAAGCCTGAAATACACTGAGTGTACAACGGTAGTGCCGCCGGAGCGGTACTACCGCTGCCCCTGCGGTACTACCGCTTAGGGGGTTTTAGACTAGGAGAGGCAGCAGTAGTAGAGGCAGCCAGGGCGGCAGTACCGTGCGAAGCGGTACTACCGTTCTAGTGCCGCACTACTACCGCAAAGGGTAAAATGGAAACAGAAGCGCGCACGGAGGAAACCCCGCAAGCGGTAGTGGCGGCGGTAGTACGGGCGGTAGTACCGCCAGAGCAGTACTACCGTGAATTGCAGACCGGCAACAGAGAGTTGCACGCTCGGGGAAACCCCAAGCGGCAGTGCCACGGAAGTACCCAGCGGTACTACCGCATAAGCGGTACTACCGTGGGCACCAGCGGTACTACCGCTTGCATGCCATAGAAAATCCACAGAAAATAGAGGATACAATAAAGCCAGAACTGTCATAACTTCTGCAAATGAGCTCCGAATTGAGCAAACTCAAGCTTGTTGGATAGAAGACGACGAGTACTATCCACACAGCGAGAAAAATGCCAATGATATAGAGATGTGAAACCTCTATGAAAGAAGAACCGGCAAAAACTCCAACATCGAAAACATCATAGAAGATGCATATGAGCTCCGTTTTCGATGAACTCGAGCTTGTCATGAGGATGACCATAAGCTCTAAAACTCACAAAGAGAAACACCAAATAAGAAGCAAGAAAGATGATGCAAGGATGCAATGGTTTGAGCTCTCTACGAATGATACGATCAAGCTACTCATCCGAGAGCTCCCCTTGATAGTACGGCTATCGATCCTATAACCCGGTCTCCCAACTACCACGATGAGACCGGTAAAATGGAAAACCTATCAAGGGCAAACCTTTGCCTTGCGCATAGTCCACTTGAGCTAGATGATGACGATCTTGACCTCCTCAAGTTGGACCACCTTTCTTGATTGCGCCGGCTCGATAAAGACTAGTAGATTGCTCCCCCATACTCCACTATGGGTGAGCCACTCTTCGGCACATCTTCACAAGTCCATTGTCACCACAATGGACGGCAAGCTTCAAGCATGTGATCTCTTCGTGATGCTTCACTTGAACTTGCAAACCGCAACCTTGATGATGATCACCACTTGATGTCATCCTTCATGGGTTGTATGATATCTTCCTTTTGATGCAAGCCCATGGAAACATACCTAACCCCACAAACAACTCTCACATAGACCACGGGTTAGTACACAAAGCGTAATGGACAATGCTTACCATACCATGAGATCACTTGATCTCGCTTGGTACATCTTCTATGCTTTGTGTGTTGATCAACTTGAATCACTCGTTGTACTTATTCTTGATCAACCTTGTATCTTTTCAACTCTCTTCATTAGGATGATGTCTTGAAGGTAAACATGAATGATCACACAATCTTTTTCTTCAAGACATGTTTGCAATAGGCTCAACTCTCACATGACCAATCTTTGGATAAATCCTTGAATAGCACCTTGGTCATCACATAATCTCCTTAAAACCAACAAATGGACTTGAAGAAATGCCTATGGACAAACCCTTCAATATAACTCATGGCAAACATTAGTCCATAGAGATTGTCATCAATTACCAAAACCAAACATGGGGGCACCACATGTTCTTTCAACGGTATCGTCATACGGCCCTTGTAGGGTGTGGTAAAGTTCCAGCGTGTTTCGCAGAAGCCTGACCGGAGGTCGCGTGTAAACTGCACCATTTCCGAGGTAGTATCTCGCTATCGAGAGAGAACGTGTCCGGTTTGTGAAGGAAGTGCGTTGCCCGTTGCTCCGTTGACCTCGAAACTTTTCGTGCTCTCAAAGGGGGGCCATTGCATGACACGTGCCAGGACATGGCATTTTTCGGGCCCGTCTGCAATATTTGAGATATTTATTGCATCCGTAGGGTTTCAATGCGGGAAATTGCAGATCTGCACGGTGGCCACCTGAAATGATGTCCAGAAGTGGTTTGTAAAACCATATATGATGTCTTTGTGGTACGTGTAGGCCTAGTGCAACCAAAGGAGGGCCAGGACCCACCACCGGGGGGCGAATGTACCTCGGCGGCATGCCGGATCTAGCCGTTAAAATCCACGGAAAATCATACGATGCCGGAAATCCTTGGGACCTGGCACGGTGTCGTCATATCGCCCTTGTAGGGTGTGGTAAAAGTTTTAGCGTGTTCCGTAGAAGCCTGACCGGAGGTCGCGTATAAACTGCACCATCTCCGAGGTAGTATCTAGCTATCGAGAGACAACTTGTCCTGTTTGTGAAGGAAGTGCGCTGCCGGTTGCTCCATTGACCTCGAAACTTCTCGTGCTCTCAAAGGGGGCCATTGCATGACACGTGCCAACACATGGCATTTTTCGGGCCCGGCTGTAATATTCGAGACATTTATTGCATCCATAGGGTTTCAATGAGGGAAATTGCAGATCTGCACGGCGGCCACCTGAAATGATGTCCAGAAGTGGTTTGTAAAACCATGTATGATGTCTTTGCGGTACGTGTAGGCCTAGTGCAACCAAAGGAGGGACAGGACCCACCACCGGGGGGCGAATGTACCTCGGCGGCATGCCGGATCTAGCCGTTAA
The DNA here is from genome assembly GCA_039707655.1 of Elymus sibiricus. Classification (NCBI taxonomy): domain Eukaryota; kingdom Viridiplantae; phylum Streptophyta; class Magnoliopsida; order Poales; family Poaceae; genus Elymus; species Elymus sibiricus. The sequence goes on from CM077668.1 coordinate 52,411,102, forward strand.
AATCCACGAAAAATCATACGATGCCGGAAATCCTCGAGACCTAGCACGGTGTCGTTATATGGCCCTTGTAGGGTGTGGTAAAAGTTTTAGCGTGTTTCACAGAAGCCTGACCGGAGGTCGCGTGTAAACTGCAGCATCTCCGAGGTAGTATGTGGCTATCGAGAGAGAACTTGTCCTATTTGTGAAGGAAGTGCGCTGCCGGTTGCTCCGTTTACCTCGAAACTTCTCGTGCTCTCAAAGGGGGCCATTGCATGACACGTGCCAAGACATGGCATTTTTCGGGCCCGGCTGCAATATTTGAGACATTTATTGCATCCGTAGGGTTTCAATGCGGGAAATTGCAGATCTGCATGACGGCCACCTGAAAAGATGTCCAGAAGTGGTTTGCTAAACCATATATGATGTCTTTGCGGTACATGTAGGCCTAGTGCAACCAAAGGAGGGGCAGCGCCGTCCGTGAAGGGGGTCACACTCCGGAGCCACATGCCGGGTGTTCACACCTGCCACCACACTTCCAGACATGTAAGAGGACCCGAGGCGATGCTTTGGTGGCATTGCTACCCCCCAAGGCCCCCGGTCGCCCTAACCCTAGCCCCGTTGACCCGAAGATCTACCCCTTTGACTTTCACCGGCCGGCCTATGACCAATGAACTTTTCCACCTTGTTGTGATAGGTTAGCCCATAGGAACATGTCAGAACCAGGTGTGGGCCCAACCAACCACTATATCCCCTCATGGTCGACCCAACGTTGCCGTTCCCCCCTTCAAGTACCGGCGACAGAGCCGTCCGTGAAGGGGGTCACACTCAGGATCCGCGTGTCGGGTGTTTACACCTTCCACCATAATCCTAGAATCAATCTGATGGATGTAGATATAAAATTTGTCTCGTTTGGTAAGGAATGAAAAATAAACAAAGAAGTTAAAACAAAAGGGCGTTTTCTGTAAATCTGAAGCAAACATGATTTTAGTTTGTTCAAATTTGAAAACATAGTACAGCAACAGAATCCTTTCAAGATTCTGATAAAAAACCATATAAAATTTGTCAAAATCAAAGCAAGTATCAATTACTTGTGATTTTAACAAAGTATAAGGACTTATATGCAAAAGTACATGAGGTCACATTTCTAACATACTCAAAAACAAAATCAAACTGGATATTCATAATATAGGGAAAATTCTACCCCAAATCGATATATAATTTGTGTATGTTTAAGTTTAGATAAGTCAGATTTAAATTAATCAAATTTTAACTAAAAAAAGAAAATGATTTAAAATAAAAAATAAATATATAATCTATGCCGACGGCCGCCGTCAGGGCCGTCGGAATAGCTCTGATAGCGTCAACCCGCCGTCCATCCCCGGGTCGCCTAGGTCGCCTCTATGCCGACGGCCCCCTTATGCCGACAGCCCCAACAAAAAGCCGTCGGCATAGAAAAGGCCGTCAGCGTAGGGCTTTATTCCGGTAGTGGTTGAGCACAAAATAAAGAACTTCATACATTTGGATATTGTAGTGTGCCAAGGTACGGTCATCCTTCATTAACTTGCCGCCAAATATGATCTGCTGCTGGCCAGGGGGGATGCCTTCTGTAGCCCAGATCTTCTCCTTGACATTATAGATGGTATCTGTGCTCCCCATCTCAAGATTATAGAATTTTTCTCGTAACGTCTTCACGTAGATGGTCATCCTCCCTCTCGGACACCGGCTGCGGAGGACGAGGAGGAGGGTGGTGTTGTTGCGGATGTTGAGGTCCGCCAGGGTGCTGCCATCTTGGTCGTTTAGCTGTCTGTTGGCGAAGATGAGGCACTGCTGGTCCTTGGGATAGCCGTGCCATTGGTGAATCTTGGCCTTGACATTGTCGACTGTGTCTGAGGTCATGACTGCGAGGTTCATGGCCCTGCCCGTCAGCGTCTCGACCACATGGATCTGCATCTTCTCATGGAGCGGGTGGAGGCGGAGGCCAAGAGTGGATCCGTCACGGACGCCGTAGTTGGCCAGCGTGCGGCCGTCGTCCAGCTGCTCCCCGTTGAAGATGAGGCGCTGCTGATCCTGAATCTTGGCCTTGACAATGTATATGGTGTCTGATGAGTCGACCTTGAGGGAGATCGTCTTGCCGGCGAGAGTCTCCACGAAAATCTGCATCTTCGATTCGCCGGACTAGCTTCACTCAGGAAGGCTTTTCGAAAACCTAGGCTCGGCCTGAATCACGCACACGAGAGAACCTGGTTGGTATTTTGGTGCTTACAGACGAGGGTGTCTGATTCCGAGCTGGACTCTCTGAAATAACCTATTCCGATTGCAACTAAAACACGCCGAGGATTTGTATATGTAGGCGTTGAGAACTCGATCGCACCGCACGTACCCATCGCCCTAATAATTCTTGTAATAAATTAATTATTAAACGGGCCGTGTCGTGCTGCCTCATCGGCCCATATATATATACACCGAACGCATCGTCGCCAATACAATCCCCAATTCCAATCGCCGCTGCCGCTCGCCCGCTCGCCTTCCGTCCCCGTCCCGCCGCCATGTCGAACCAGCTCAGGCGCTCGGCCCGTCGCCCCTGGGTGCTCACCGACTCAAAGTGCCACATCGGCAACCGCGACAATGCGTCCACCGCACACGGCGTCACGAGCGAAGGGCGCGACATCAAGGTGACCTTCGAGCTGGCGGACCCGCCCGGCGTCTCTCGCTGCTTCGTCCACTGCCCCGGCCTGGGCCTGGCGGACAGCCGCTACGGCGGAGATCCCGTGGTTCTATGCTCGGCGGACGCCTTCGTCCTTCTCGTCGTGCCCTTCACCGACGGCTCCAGGCCAGGTCCAGGGGCTCCATCTCTACGGAGGAGATCCCGTGGTTCTCAGTTCGGCGGACACGGGGAGTACAACAATTTCTTTGTCTACAGGGCAGGTCCAGGGGCTCCATCTCTCCACCTTCTCCCCGCCACTGGGTCGCACCGCTACCCCGACTATGTCACGCTGGCCGGCGTCGTGCCCCTCGGCGGCGCCGATCTCAACAACAAAGACTATGCCGTGGTCTTCCCCGTCGTCTCACAATGCACCAATGACTCTACCTGCAAGAAGTACGATCTTCACGTGTATCGCTCCAATATCTCCCCTTGGCCATGGCGCACCAAGGTGGCCAGCATCGCCATGGACAACAAGTACCACAACCACGAGGTGATGCTGCATGAAGGCACCCGCTGATCTTCGCCGGAGGGGGGACACTCGGCTGGGTTAATCATTGGCATGGCATTGTTCTATGCAACGTGCTGGACAACAATTCGGTCATGCGTTTGATCAAATGGCCTGTTCCGATCCCTTGCGATCCCGTGTCGCGGTTCAGCATGGGAGTCGACAATATCTACGCGCGGCCGTTCCGTGACGTCGCTATAAGCAATGGCGTGATCAGGTTCGTCGAGCTGAAATCTTGTCGACGTAGCGATACCCGCAATGAGAATGGGGTCATTGGGCAAGGTTGGACGGTCACCACATGGAGCTGGGAGATCCGCTCAAAGAAGTGGAGCAAGAGGTTCACTGTTAAGGCTGATGACGTGCCTGTCACAGGTTTAAGTTACCCAAAGGTATCGGGTGGTAAGAGGTTGAGCTGGGAAAAGGTGGTTCACGGTGGGCCCACTCTGAGCTTGTGTGATGATAATATTGTCTATATCATGGCTAGACTGGACATCCGCCACCCGGTTGCATGGTTGCTTGCCATTAACATCAGAGAGGGAACACTAGACTCGGTCAAGCAGTGTTCTGCGGAAAAGATGCTCGGTCTTGAACCGACTTATGTTCAATGTGCCTTGTCCGACTACCTCAAGCAGTGGAGAAGGTGATGAGGAAGGGGAGCTTGCAGGAAAACTACGAATATCCGAAACTCCTATTTCTTTTTAGCTAGGCCTTATTGTCATTAGACAAGTTCATTGCAACATAGGAATAATGTTGGCATTGCAAACTCTATATGGTTTAACTTCAGTTGCAATTCACAACAATGCTTGTTCCGCCCACTTGATTATGATATCTCGACCTAGAAAATTAGTGTTCGCCAGAGCAAGATTATGATGCCTCGAGCAATTCCTACAGATGTGTGAAGCTACTGAAGCAAAAGAGAGCTGACGAGATAAATCAACCAATATAATTTGATTTAGAGTTCAAGAATAGTCCGTCTTAAACCTGCCAGATGAAACTCAACTGCTTCTGTTCTTCCTTCGGTAACCTTATGAAATTACATACCCTTTCCAACGAGGTCACTTGCATATTTTTCAGATTTTGCATGCAAAATATGGACACACCATCAGTGAAACATTAGTGCTCTTAGTGAGGTTTATTACTTTATTTGTGTCGAATAGAAATAATTCGCGGTGATTGATGAAGAGATTGGTACGAACTATACTGTAGTATGGATATTGTCAGTGTCTTTGTACACCAAAATAAGTAGCTTGTGAACGACGGCGTGGACCCTCTTTCCATTCTATCATAGAACTCACAACCTACATATGGGAATGATGGTTTCAGTGAAGGGAATAATGTACTCCCTCCGCCCCATAATATAAGAGCATTATCTTTGTGTTTTAGTCTTAGCAATGTTTCAAAGATGCAATACATGCCTTTTGGTAATTATTATCGAAATGATGGTCCTTATTGCACAGCTTCAGCTTCCTTGTTGTTAGTTAATTTATTCCAATTAATAAATAGGTACGCGTTACTTTATGCATGACAAACATCCTAATTGTCCCTAATTCGTTGTGTGCCCGAGTGTTGAAGGCAAGATACTTTCCTCGATCTAAGTTTTTAGATGCATCATCTCCAAAGGGTGCTTCGTCCACATGGAAAAGAATCATACATGGGTGATCCTTACTAAGAGAAGGTCTTGTGTGGCGAGTTGGAGATGGTTCCAAGATAAATGTATGGGGTGATAACTGGATTCCCAGAGAGGGCTGCATGAAACCTGTTGGAGCAAAGAGTACACAAGGCATTCATAAGGTTGCTGATTTGCTAGATTATTCAGGGAGGAATTGGGATTTTGACTTGCTCCAGCAAGTGTTCCATGAAGTTGATATGAAGGACATTGGTCAAGTGGCTGTGGGTGGACAAGGAAGAGAGGATATGATAGCGTGGAACTTCACAAAGAATGGCCTTTTCACCGTATGGTCAGCCTATCACCTTGAGATGAAATTGAAGGAGATCAAAGCGGGGTCGCCGGAATGCTCATCTTCGGTGGCTATGCACAATGGCTGGAATGATATGTGGAGCACGGAGGTCCTTGATAAGTCCAAGGTGCATTGTTGGAGATTGCTGAAGAATGGATTGGCGCTGGGAGCTGAACTGCACGGATGACGTATTAAACCTGGTATTTTTGCTTGTCTTGTGGTCATGAAGAAACCATTTTCCATCGCTTTTGGAGATGCCCGTATGCTAAGTTCTATTGGCAGCTTGTTCGTGAGAAGAGAGGAGGTGTTTCTGACTTCTGTCCGCCATTGTGTGTTGTTAATCAGAAGCAGCTTGCAAGTTGGCTGCTTGATTGGATGAGCAAGAGCAAGGAGTCGGAGAAGGCTGTGATGATTATGAGTTTGTATCACATGTGGCTAGTCCGAAATGCGGCTAGAGAAACTACCGTTTTTGATAAAGCGGAGAACCTTCTAGATCGAGTGTTCAGTTTGCTTGCTGAATGGCTGGACATCCACGCACCTAAGGGGACTGCCCCACAAGTGCAAATTCATGCACGATGGACTCCACCAGAAGAATCCTGGACTAAGGTTAATGTTGATGGATCTTTGATGAAACATGATTCTGGGAGTGGAGTTGGTGTTGTGCTGCGTGATCACAGGGGTGTTTTCAGAGCTGGAGCTTGTCACTTTTTCTCTAATGTTTGTGTGGTGGAGCATGCTGAACTTCTTGCTTGTCGTAGAGGTATTCAACTTGCGAGAGAGCTGGGCATATCTAAGGTTTTATTGGAGACGGACAATCTAAATGTGGCGAGAGTACTCACTTCGGATCAGGTTGATCGATCTAGATGGGGACTGCTAGTTCAGGAAATCAAAGAATTGCTTCAAGGCGTGGGAGAAGTCAGAGTGCTCTGGGCAAGAAGAGATGCTAATAAAGCTGCCCACTTTTTAGCTAGGGAAGGCTGCCTTCGTAGATTATGTAAAACATGGCTTAATGTTGTTCCTGCTTGTATTCGTGATGTTGTAATGGCCGATGGTGCCATAGACTAAGTTTATTAATGGCAGCTGTTTTCCCCTAAAAAAAAACATCCTAATTGTATTTTCTATAGCATGGCAGTTCTCTCTAGTGATTGGAATCGGAACTCCTAATCCAGTCGCAAGTGCCATTACATCTGGACCTAGTGTTACTTTTGTGGTATTTCAGGTAGCTTTTTCATGGTAATGATCTACTCATCTTCGTTGGTTATTACAATTTGGATTCATTTTCTTTTCAGACCATCTTGCCACTAAATTTTTCATAGTTGATGAAGGGTCAAATTACTGCTCTGTTGCCTGCTTTTGATGTTTTGAGGTTTGGATTGGAATATTAATTGAGTGAACAAATTAAATGATGTTTTACCTTTCACGTAGAGATGACGGTTGCTTCTGTACATTAGACGAAGCATGATCAATTTTAAAGTAGCCACAACCTGCGCTACGCAGGAGCATTATGAACCGGCATTTACCTTTTGAAATTCATAATTAATTTTATTTTGATGGTATGGGTCGCATTGAAATGTCGGGTATGTAAAAACTATTCTGATGACAAGTTTGCTTCAGCATTTCCATGTCTCCTTTCCCTTTCAGAGTTTCAGTGTTACAAATTCTCACTGTGAAATATCTCTAGAACATGCAAAAAATGCCAATGGTGCTCGAGCACCTTGGAGCTCATTTTCAAAATACAATTTCTACAGCGCAATTAAATTCAAATTTTTTGTAAACACACATACACATGTATACTACGTATGTGAAATTTTTCCTAACATTTTACTTTAACACGACAAAAAAAAAGACAAATACATATTTCCAAACTGGGTTTATTTTGTTTGTTGTGGGGCCGGATTTTTTTTTTGTTTTACTTTTGTACAACCTACAAATCACAATATTTTTAAACGAATTTTCACATGTTCATGCTTAACACATATAAGTTTCCATGCAAATATTTTTGATTTTTTTTAACTTTAGAATAGGATTTTTGAATTTCTGAAAATTAGCTGCCTCCTTGGTGCCTGAGCACCATAACTCCGCACTCCTAGAACATGGCCATATGTGGGCATTGCCTCGAGGCTCGAGCCTTACAGGCCTTAGAGCATCTCTAGCACATCCTGTATAAGCTCGCCAGCCCTTATAATTTCGGCCGATTTATAGGAAATGGTAAAATTTCGGCCCGAGCAGATCCGGTAAAAAAAACCCGGCCCTTGAAAAAATATACAGGCGGCCCGTAAAATCCCGGCTCAACCGCTATATTTACCGGATCCCGGCCAATTTTCGGTTCCTATCCACTATTTCCCCCATCTTCCTTCGTCGCAAATCCCCTCTCTCCGGCGCCAAATCCACCCACCCCGGCAGCCGTTTCTCGCGCGCACGGCCCCTTTTCGAGCAGATCAATGTCTAGCGGAGGTTGCGGGTGAGGTGGCCGAGGGGGCTGCGGTGGCTCACCGCCGCACAAGCGAGCCCGCCACGATGACGAGGCCGACAGCTCCATTCGCCCAACCCCCCCCCCCCCCCCCCCGGCCCGGTCAAGGAATGGCGCCGCGTACAGGCGAGGGAGCGCGGCACCCTCTCCCGCAGCAGCAGCCAGAGGACGTGGAGGAATTTCGACGAGATCGGGGACATCCTTTGGCTGACCACCAAGCATTTCCACGAGGCGGAGCTCGAGCTCCTCGAGGCGGTCGCGGCCGAAGAAGAAGGCCAAGGAGGAGTACAAGCTCGCGTACACTCTCTCCAACTCCGCGGCCGAGTACTATCTCAATTTCAAGCCCTAGATTAGTTTAGATTAGGTCTATCTACTATGTTTTTAAGTTCATGTGTTTAAATGTCTGATGAACTCCGGTGAACTATGGTGGCGTGAAGTCTAAGTTTAATCTATGCAGTATTGTATGAAGGATCTGTTTTGTTGTGCCTTCCGTGGTACCGCAAATTCGTTTTACAGTATATATCCCTTAAACGAAATTTGTGATGTTATGATCCAAATTCAAGTACAAAGATAAAGACTAACTTCTAACGAGCGAGCGGAGCGAGGCCCGTCGTCGGTAGGCTAGGGCCGAAGCGGAGCGACATTGATCTGCTCGAAAAGGAATCTTGGTACGGATCAGTATTGACCTAGGTCACCTGTGTTATATATATCCTTTGTAAGCTGCCGCACGGGATGAGTTGATCAGTTGTAAATCCTCGACGTTTGTAACCTCCCCCAACATAGTGAAGATTTGCTGGCTGGCAACCGTGGTTTTTTCCCCTTCGCGTTGGACGGGTTTTCCACGTTAAAATCGCGTGTCTCCTGTGTTGATTTTTGTTTTTCGTCGTTTGATTTGCATGTCGTATCTCTAACAAAATTTGCGGTACCGTGGTCTACAGTCTGCTAGAGATGCTCTTAGGTCTCCAGAAAACAAAAGAGAGGAATCTTGGGCATGGAAGAGCAACTTTGTTGTTTCATGGCAGTTGGATGGATTAAAAATAAATTGATCGCATTTTGCTAAATTGCAAGTTTAAATACACATATTGTGCTGATACCATTATGGTCAAATCAAAAGGAATGCTTCTTTTCCCGAACCTTCTTTGCTTTGATTTTTTTGAGAAACCTTCTTTGCCTTTATGAAATTACTATTTGGTTACCTTGTCATCAACCCGCGACTAGTTGATGTGATTGTCGACCTGATATTCTTATTGCGTAATAATTCTGCTTATGGTTATGTAGATTGGGCAGAAGTTGTCAAATCCACGGGGTGTGAGTGAAGCTAACTACTATTCCAGGACAAAGAGCATGTTACAAAATCTAGGCCTCGAGAAATATGAGAAGAATTTCAAGAAGGGTCTCCTCACTGATCATACCTTTGCCCCTCCTTATTGACAGGTAAGTTTATTTAGGTTCAATTATTTGGAGTGATCGACTTCAAATATTTCAGTAAAAGCTAATGATGACTTCGATGTATAGACTTGTGTCTGCCCGTATCAATTATTTTGACCCAAAACATTATTCCAGATAGCACAAGATATTAGTTTACCCAGTCTATCCAGTGGTGTACACGTGATCTGCTTGTTGATCTTTCGGAGCTCTTCCATGTCTTTGGAGTAATTTCCTTTCATTTCTAGGATTTTGTACTAACTCTATTACATTGTACAGAAGGTTCTGAAGATCCAAAGATTGCTAATTTGAAAGAAGAAACAATCATCAGATCTAGATCAGTCGACGGCCCAATGTTCTTACATGTAGAAGTTATCATATGTATATATGGGACTCTAGCTTTTCTCTACTGGAGCCTCACGACCCCCACGTCGCCTCTCCCTTGCGGCTTGGGGGAACCCTAGTTCCCAGCTACCGACACTCCACGAAGGCCGCCTAGACTAGGATCCCCACTCATATCCAAAAAGGTGTCCAGCTTTCAAGACGATGACAATAATTAGTAATCTTTTTTCCAATATCATAAAATGGCATGGCCCGAGGCTAAGGTAACTCCAATGGGAGACCCGTGTTTTGGGTAACCATATTGCACGGTTCAGAGAGCAGTTGTGTATGTTTTGCAAGTGGCTGTGTGCGAAAAAGGTGTCGTAAAGTTTCATTGTTCGTTCCGTCTTTGACCCTATCTATCTTTCTACGATGGCCGAAGAACACACTCATTCTTCAGCCATAGAGAGACTTTTGAATTGTGAGGTATCATTACGAGCTCAGTATATAAGAGTGTTATTCTGTGAAATAACTCAAATTTCAAATCATTCACTTACTTCAACTACTCATGCTATGGATGTGGGAGCATCAACTCCTTTCCTTTGAGCCTTTGAGGAGCAGAATTGTTAGAATTCTATGAAGGAGTCCCGGGAGCCAGGATGCATGCCAGTTTCGTACGACCTGGTGGAGTGGCACAAGATCTGTCTCTTGGCCTATGTCGAGATATTGGTTTCTCCGCACAACAATTTGCAAAGGATTGGGGATTCGCTGGTGTAATGTTAAGAGGTCGGGCGACATGAAGACATTGATAGCAATATGGGGGAAGTTCCCATCAGGCAACAACAGTTCTGCCTGACCCAACAAAAGCATGCATATGTTGTCATTGAAGATTTTGTGTGAAGCCTTGGAGACGACGTACCCGGGGCTAGGGTGAGCTGAGGGGGGACAACGTAAGTGAGCGAATGTGTGTAAGCCCAGTCAAAAATTCCTATTCTAGGCAGGGCAGGCCATCAACCTTCGAATGGTGTTGGTCCTACGGACCGTTAACGGGTTCGCCTCTAGCCTCTGGGCACGTTGGAACCGCATGAGTTCACTGGGGTGGAGCACAGTCCGCCAAAATCGGCGTAGGTTAGGTGCTATTGATGGAACCTGGTAAGCCCTCTTTTCTCCATATGAAAAGTGTTGTGGGCGGATAGAGATGTGGGAAGAGGAAGTCTAAAAAAGTGAAGGCCGAGCTGTAGGTCACGTGACCTGCACCGAAAAAGGTGGCTGAATGGGCTTTCTCCTCGATCAAAGTGGATTAGCTCACCAAATTCGTCGATCAAATCGGGCGAGAACCAACTCTAAAGGCGTCGCATCGGAGCTCTCGATCGCACCGCACGCACACGTCGGCCAATCCTATTTTGTCACCCGTGGGCGGTAAACAGTCATGGCTTCTCTGAAGCGAGCCACCAGTTGGGCAAGCCCACTTACAGATTTGCGTGATGTTTTCGTTCGCTGCTGTTTCCTGCGGTTTTTTCATTTTTCTCTGGGATTTTTGGCTTCCAGTTTTTTCACTGTTTTGTCCGGCGGTTATTCGTTTTTCTGTTTTGGTTCCTTTTCCTTTCAAAATCTTTTAATTTTTTGCGTATTATAATAAAAAATTACCGCATAGTACATAAATGTTCATCGTATATTAAGAAAATGTTCACCTTTTATTATGAAAAATTTCACCATGCGTTATGAAAATGTCAATCGTGTATTACAAAAATATTCATTGTATATTAAAAATTGTTCAAGATATACTCCAAAATGTTCATTGTGTATTATGAAATTTGTTCATCGTCTATTAAGAAATTGTTCAATGTATATTACAAAAGGTTCATTGTGTATTAGAAATTCGTTCACCGTCCTTTTACAAAGCAGTTCTCTGCATTTTAAAAATTCTTCAATACATATTACAAAAATGTTCAATGTGTATTCAAAAATTGTTCAGCGTATATATCCATATTTTCATAAAGTATTCAAAATAAAAACCGAGAAAAAAAAAGGATGCTACAGCGAACCGACTGGTACAGTAATATTTTGCTAAAGTACCGGAACACTACAGTTTTTTTTTTTTTGCATGGTTAAACACTACAGTGTCTCTACATTGCTTTTTTACTTGAACTGCGAAGCCACAGCTTTCTTGACGCACACGGTTTCTCTCGTACACTTCGCCCTAATAATTCCTGTAAATTAATTATAAACGGGCCGTGACTCACACGGTTTCTCACCGGCCCATATATAGCTAGCTAGGGTCGCTTAACCACAATCGCCGGACGATACCATCAATTGTGACGAACAAACGCATCGATTGTCGCTATCAATCCCCATTTCCAATCGCCGCCGCCGCTCGCCCGCCTTACATCCCGCGCGTCGCCATGTCGGGCGTCCCTGCCGCCGCCGCTTCCAGGCGCCCGGGCCGTCGCCCCTGGGTGCTCACGGACGCCAAGTGGCACATCGGCGACCGCGACAACGCGAGCACCGCCCACGGCGTCACGAGCGAAGGGTGCGACATCAAGGTGACCTTCGAGCTCGCGGACCCGCCCGGCGTCTCTCGCTGCTTCGTCCACTGCCCCGGCCTCGCGGAGCGCCGCTGCGGCGGAGATCCCGTGGTTCTGAGCTCGGCGGACGTGTTCGTCCTTCTCGTCGTCCCGTTCACCGAAGGCTCCAGGCGCAGGGAGTACAACGAGTTCTTCGTCTACAGGGCAGGTCCAGAGGCTCCATCTCCCCGCCTTCTCCCCGGCGTCAGCCCCTACCGCTCTCCCGACTACGTCACACTGGCCGGCGTCGTGCCCCTTGGCGGTGCTGATCTAAACAATAAAGACTACGCCGTGGTCTTCCCCTCGCGATCAAAATCTTGCTCGCGATACACCAATGACTCTACCAGCAAGGAATACAACCTCTACGTGTATCGTTCTGATCGCTCTGGTATCTCCGCGTGGCAGTGGAGCAGCATGGTGTCCAAGGACCACAATCCCGATGTAATTATGCAGCACGAAGGCACCCGGGTGATCTTCGCCGGAAGGGGAACACTTGGCTGGGTCAATCATTGGCATGGCATTCTACTATGCAACGTGCTCGACCAGTATCCAGTCATGCGTTTGATCCAATGGCCTGTTCCGACCCCTTGCGATCTAGTGTCGCGGTTTGGCATGGGAGTCGACAATATCTATGCACGGCCGTTCCGTGACGTCGCTATAAGCAATGGCATGATCAGGTTCGTCGAGCTGAAATCTTGTCGGCGTAGCGATACCTGTAATGAGAAAGGGGTCATTGGCCAAGGCTGGACGGTCACCACATGGAACAGGGGAATCTGCTCAAATAAGTGGCACAAGAGGTTCACTGTCGAGGCTGATAGCATGCCTGTCATAGGTTCGAGTTACCCGAAGGTATCGGGTGGCAAGAGGTTGAGTTGGGACAAGGTGGTTCACAGTGGGCCCACTCTGAGCTTGTGTGACGATGATGTTGTCTACATCATGGCTAGACTAGACATCCGCCCCCCGGTTGCATGGATGCTTGCCATTAACATCAGAGAGGGAACATTGGAAGCAGTCAAGCAGTGTTCTGCTGAAAAAATGCTCGGTCTTGAACCAACTTATGTTTAGTGTGCCTTGTCCGACCACCTCAAGCAGTGGGCAAGGTGATGATGAAGGGGTGCTTGAAGGGAAACTACGGAGAAGTCTGTCGTAAGTACTTGTATTAACGATCTTGATGATTTATAGCTTGCCTACAGATTAGCAAGTTTATAGGGTTGCATGTGCTTCTTATTGATGCGTGGTCTTTCTTTATGACTCACGTTGAGTTACCAGAAATTAACATGAACATGAATAATGAAACTCCTGTCTCTTCTCCACTGGGTCTTATTGTCATTACACAAGTTCGTCACAACATAAGAACAATGTTGGCAGTGCAATCTTTTACGGTTGAACTTCAGTTGCCATTTACAAATGCTTGTTTTGCCCGCTTGATTATTATGCCTTGACCTAGCAAATTAGTGTCAGTTCAGAGCTACATTATGAATTTATGATGCCTCGAGCAATTATCCTACAGCCGTGCAGCTACTGAAGCAAAAGATAGCTGACGAGATATAAACCAACCAATATAATTTGATTTAGAGTTCGGACCAGTCTGTCTTGAAGCTGCCAGATGAAATGCAGCTGCTTCCGTTTCCCTTTGTAACCTTATGAAACTACATACCCTATCCAAGAAGGTCACTTGCATATTTTTAGCTTTTGCATGCAAAATATGATAACCATCATTGAAAGATTAGTGCTCTTAGTGATGTTGACTTTATTTGTATAGTATGGATATTGTGGGTGTCCTTGTACACCAAAACAAGTAGCTTATGAACAATGGCGTGGACATTCTAGTCCCTCTGTATCAAAATATAAGACTGTTTTTGGTCTAGAGTATTGTAGAACTCACAACCTGCATATGGGAATAATGATTTCAGGGAAGGGAATAATGTATGTCGAGATTGTCATACCCATTCTTTGGGTTTTGATTGTCATGGAAGACCGGAAATTTGACCGGTCTGTGTCTAACCTGAGCGTGTCCATCCCTACTTCTGTACTAAGTAACTGGTTGCACACTTGAGAGGACACCCATCTGTCTATTGTTGTTAATCTTGTTATGCCTGAACCTGTCAGGTTGTTTTCCTTACTCTGAATATTCTGAATAATGGCCAGAGGCACGCAGTGGCAGAATAGGTCTGGGGTTTTACCTTTTTCTGTTTATTTAGTTTGTTCATGGCCACGATCAGTCCGTGGGATGGCGCGGGATCAACAGATCATGGGCAGCCAGTTTGTTATTCGTGAATAAAAGGAAGAAAGCAAAAATGACGCAGGTTGAACGCGTCGCAAAAGTCCTACTGTCTCCTGCCTCGAGTGTGTTCCCTTTCGACTCTGCTCATCGACTCTAGCCAAAGGTATGTAAACTGGATGAATTGTTGCTGATAAATCAGACACCTATTATGCTGCTGGATGAAGAAAACTATTGCACAATAAATATTAAAGAAAAAGATGTGCTTAAACTCATTTGGTTTGAGGAGTGTAAGCCTGTTACTTTGGAATAAAACATCCTTTACCTCACAAAAAAAAACTCATCTCGTTTGAGGAGTGGATGTGCCAAAAAAAAAAACTCATCTGGGTCAAGTGATTACGGACATTAATTTGAATTCCGATTTATGCTGCAAGGCTTTCTTTCCTACTAGTACTGTCTTTGAAAAACATATCAAAGAATGTTTGCCAGAGCTATTAACTTGCGCTAGAAACGTGGGCACAATTTTTATTTGCTGGACAGACAAAAAGGTTGCTCACAGGGAAGCTTACATTCAGATGCCCTTTGTTAACTTTGCTACGTTTAGGAGGTTTGGCTTGAAGCTTGTGTGTATGCAATGGTTCAGTGAACTTGGTAGTGTTACATAGTTATCTGAAATCTTGGATGATTCGGCAAAAGTTGTAAGCTAATTTGAGTGTTAAACATGCTTTGTTCTGAGCTCGTGTTGCTTCTTGCTAGTATGTCAGGCATATCTTTAACAAAGTGGATCTTTACGGAGCGAGTCTAAGACAGTTACTAATGCCCCGTCAAGGTTAATAGATAGCAGAATATAGTGGAAGCTGCGCACGCATAACTCATCGATTACATTACTTAACCACGAGTAAGCGGAACCGAATATGCAGAAGACAGTAACACTCACTTGAAGTTGTAAGGAAAGAGTATTTCCCTTTTGTTTTGATGTGTAAGGAACGTTTGTAGCAAGTTGTTCTCGGTATCTTCAGCCGCCTTTCGTACCGACCATTCATTTACGGTATTTGGGCTAATGAACCCAACGTCGAAGATTCCTGTTTTTTTTGCATTCGACCATCTTCAATCTGCATAATATAGTGAGGATAATTATATATACATGCAATGAACGAGCTGAGCTAGAGACTTAATTATAGAAGTAATACTTACAGACAGTAGCAAGTCATGAGTTGTTTGTCGAGGGCCTTTTGATTGTATAATTGAAATAACTCCACAAATTCAACAGGCAGCAGGTCGACTCCAGGGAAGTCATGCTCTTTTTTAATTCCGACTAACAAACTGTCTTTCCCAGACTTCCTGCAGGTTTCCATGTACCAGTCATGCAATTTTTGCGTCATCGTTGTTAGATGAGGATGATCAGGTTTGACGAGAGGCTTCCCGTGCTCGTATCTAAAGATGTCTACTACCTTAGCCATTTCAAACTGTACATCATCGGGCAGGTAATCATCAAGAGTGGTACCGGGTAGTAGCACCGGATGATTAGCGATATCGCTAGACACCTTGAGCGGGGGGCACGATTGCTTCTCCTGTTCGCCGAGCTGGGGAATTGTTTTCCCACTTCTTCGTTTTTTCGCTCTTGCAGCGCTGGAAGTACTTCCCGACTGCTGCGCTTTAGCATGTGTCTTAGTAATTATGCGGTCATAGTTGGAATCCGGCGGAGGCGGTGGTGGTCGCTTCAGGGCATTGATAGTGCGCTTCACTTTCACCGGATCTACCTTCTCCTTCGGAGGTGGAGTTTTCTTTGCAAAATGGTCCCTCAGTTGGGCACGACATATGTCCTCGTTTTCCTGCTAGGTCCTCTCATATGGTAACTTTTCCAGAGGCTTGAGAGATGGACCGTATCTGAATTGGCTCCCGCCTCTACTTGTACTGCTAGCCGCCGGAGCGGCGGCGTCTCTCTTCCGTCGTTGCTGACGAGGCGGAGAAATCCGACGCGCCGGAGGAGCCGGAGGGGCGGCGTCTGTCTTCCGCCGTTGCCGACGAGGCTGAGGAGGAGGCAGACTGCTCCGACGCGCCGAAGTAGGCGAAGGAGGAGGCGGAGTGCCCTGACGCGTCGGAGGAGCCGGAGAAGGAGGCGGAGTGCCCTGATCACTCGCCGAAGGAGGAGGAGGAGGAGGAGGCGGAGTGCCCTGACTCGCCGGAGGAGGAGGAGGAGGAGGCGGAGGCGTCCAGTTTGGAAGCTTGATGTACTCCTTCTGCCATAGACATGTACTCCTCAGAGCATGAACCAGCCGATTCTCCTCTTCACATGTAGAGTGGTCAAGCTCGAGCTCCTCAAATCCCTCCATTACTTCATCCACCATCACAACAGCATAGCCATGTGGAATCGGACGGCAGTGAAAAGTTCCGTTTGGTTGAGGAGGTGCAACAGAGCCGACAGCCGCCTTGAAAGTGAGGTTCCGGCATTTCGTCATAAGCTCGCAATGTTGAGCCTCCGTGATAGTATCCACGGGGTAGCTAGGAGACGTGAAGTCAGGCTGAACGGGCTCCGTGGAAGCGACGCTGCTTCTCCACTGAGATGGCGGGGTAGCTTTTGGGGTAGCTTCGTGCCGATGAGATGGTTGGCCGGTAGCTCACTGGCTCTCAGCTTCCTCTAGCTTTTGTAGTCTTGCATTGAGCTTCTGCATGTCGCTGAGCTCCTCTTTCCTCTTTCTCTCCCGGCTTCTGTAACCGCCTGCGTCGGGAAACCCAACCTTCCACGGAACGGAGCCTGGTGTGCCTCGTGTTCGTCCAGGGTGCTCAGCATTCCCTAGGGCCTCAGTCAGCTCGTCCTTCTCTCTGTCGGGAATGAACGTCCCTTCCTGCGCTGCGGTGATATACTTCTGAAGCTTCGTGACGGGTATTGCAAGTTGCTTGTCCGTCCAACGGCACTTCCCTGTTTTAGGGTCCAAAGTTCCCCCAACCCCGAAGAACCAAGTCCTTGAACGGTCTGGCCAGTTCAATGTCTGTGGTACGACCCCTTTAGCAATCAGGTCATTCTCAGCTTTGTCCCACAACGGCCGGGCTTTGAGGTAGCCACCTGACCCCGTGTGATGGTGATACTGCTTCTTTGCAGCGTTGTTCTTGTTTGTCTCTGACATTTTCTTACTCTTGTCCGTTGTCTTGTAGTCCACAAATGTGGGCCAGTGATCTCTTATCTTCTCAAATCGGCCGGTGAATTCTGGAGTCTTCCCTTTGTCGACAAACTTTGATTTCAACTCCTTCTTCCACCTCCTGAATAGATCTGCCATCTTCTTAAGAGCACACGCCTTGAACAGTGGCTCTATAACTGGCTTATTCGGATCCTCCTCTGGCGGTAGGGTGAAATTTGCCTTCAGCGCGGTCCAAAGATCATCTTTCTGTCTATCGGTGACATAATCACCTTCAGGGGCGTCGTCCTTAGGCTTATTCCATTGCTTGATGCTGATCGGGATGTTGTCCCTAACAATAACTCCGCACTGAGCAGAAAATGCGTCCTTTGTCTGCTTGGGTTCAATCGGATGGCCATCGTCCGCGAGTGCTGTGATCGTGAACCTTTCATCCTTGCGCAACCTCCTCTTCGGGCCTCGTCTCGTTACCGAAGTTTGGCTCGATCCAGAGGGCTATAAAAGAAGAAAGAAGAGTTAATATATGTACATACCAAAACAATTAATGCATCAATTAGTTAGTCAGCACAGGCTTAATTAATATATATACCTCGCCGGACTTTGAAACAGCTCCCTCCTCCGTTCGATCACCGGAGCCATCATCATGGTCTCCTTCTTCCTCCGGCATTCGGTCACCGGAGCCATCATGATCATGTCCTTCCTCCTCCATTGTTCGATCACCGGAGCCGTCATCCTCTCCTTCCAGACCATCGGTGTCGTTGAGAAACGACAAGACATCACGTCCGCCGAGGATTATGTCCCCCAACAACTGTTCTTGTTCCAAGTCTCTTTGAGCCATAGTTTCTGCAAATATTACAACATGGCAATTAATATACAAACATGAATGTCCGACGTCCGGACCGCCTCTCTCATGAATGTCCGACGTCCGGACCGCCTCTCTCATGAATGTCAAACAAGGGATTCTCTTAACCTTTAAGGGATTTAATTAACAAATGATACATAGACTTGTTCGGGCGAGAGGGGATTGATCGACGTCCCCCCTCATGTCGAAGTTACCGGAGTTTTCTTCTAGTGGTTTGGGTGGCCTCGAGAGATTGTCGGGTAGGGGCGGGAGGGGGTAGGAGATCGACAACGCTTTTTTTCTAGGGTTTGGGTGGCCTCGAGAGTTGGTCGCCCGGTATATCGAGAGGGGGGTGAACATTTTACCTTAGTAACTTAGAAAAAAAATGTTATCGGGGAGGGGGTATATCGACAACGCTTTTTTTCTAGGGTTTGGGTGGCCTCGAGAGTTGGTCGCCCGGTATATCGAGAGGGGGGTGAACATTTTACCTTAGTAACTTAGAAAAAAAATGTTATCGGGGAGGGGGTATATCGACCCCCCCCTCATGTCGAAGTTATCGGGGAGGGGGTATATCGACAACGACATACATACATGGAAAAAAAATGCTATCCATCTAAACATACATAGCCACATACATATATACATGGAAAAAAATGCTATGAAAAAAAATACATATATGAACAAAAAAATTAATACATATATGAACATCCATACATACATATAGCCACATACATATATACATTACATATATATGAACAAAAAAATTCATCATATAAAAAATGAACAAAAAAATGATATGAATTAACAGAGCCGGGGCGGGGCGGCGGCGGCTCACAGCGGGGGCCGCCGGCGAGGGCGACGGCGGGGGCGGCGAGGGTGTCGGCGACGGCGGGGGCAGCGAGGGCGTCGGCGACGGCGACGGTGGGGGCGGGCCGGGGCAGGGGCGTGGCTGGGCACGCTCGGGGGCGGCGGACGGCGTCGGCTGGCGAGGGCGACGGCGGGGGCGGCGTGCGAGGGAGCCGGCGACGGCGTCGGCTGGCGAGGACGACGACGGGGGCGGCGCACGAGGGAGCCGGCGACGACGGCGACGGTGGGGGCGGGCCGGGGCGCAGGGGCGCGGCCGGGCGCGGCCGGGCGCGCTCGGGGGCGGCGGACGGCATCGGCGTGGGCGGCGGACGGCGTCGGCGTGGGCTCGGGGGCGGGGCAGGGTCACGGGCGACGGCGACGGCGTCGGGGCAGCCTGGCGGCGTCGAGGAGGTCGGCGTCGTCGGGGGGAACTGCGAGATGAAAATGAAAATTTTCACAAGTGCTGCTTATATACACACAGCATTGGTCCCGGTTGGTGGCACCAACCGGGACTAATGCACCCCTTTAGTCCCGGTTGGTGCCACCAACCTCGTCCTCATCATCCTCCTCGTCCCCTACACTGTCCTCGACGTGCCCAGTGGCAAGAAGAAGAATAAGGCATCACATCTGCAGCGGTTGAGTCGGCGGCGACGGCGGCGGCGCTATAGGAACTCGCCCCCGGCCGATCCCATCTCTTCCCGACTTCCATCCTAAGGTATGAATCGCCCAAATCTCACTTGACTTGGATTCGTAGCCTGCACTTCCTACTTAGATTAGTTTAGTCATCATCAATTTAGGTTTCCCTAGTGCATGCAATACAATTTAGGATTTTTCATCATCCATGGTCAGTTCAGTAGTTTATGGACGTTGATGATCGCTTGGCATAACATATACAATGAGCAAAGTTTAAAATTCCACACAAGATTCCGTACTGGCTTTTGCATGCATTTATCTTTGTCGTTTGAGCTTTTTTTCATCTGAATGGTGATGCAGGAAGACATGGCGGATGTAAGTGATGAGTCTATGTTGGAGTACTATCATATTGCCAACAAGATGTTTGATAGTGAGGATGAAGGTTATAGATTCTATAACAAATATGGTCTTGAGAAAGATTTTAGTGTCAGGAGAAGCTATATTGAGTGGGATAAATCCAACAGCCATATAATTTTAAGGAAAATTGTGTGTAGTCGTGAAGGGGTTCGTGAAGAGAAGCACATGAAGAGGAAGATGGAAGATAGAAAGAGGAGGCCACGGAGTATAACTCGTGTAGGGTGTAAAGCTAAATTGGTCATTGCAAGACAGGAGGAAACAGGTCGGTGGTTTGTGAAGGATTTCATCGATGAACACAACCATCCTCTAGCCCCACGGGATCTTTCGTGTCTTTTGCGTTCACACAGAAGAATTAGCGATGAGCAGAAAGCGGACATTGTAGACATGGAAGAATCTGGGATCCGGAAACACCATATTATGGATATTTTGTGCATGCAATACGGTGGATATGATGAGGTTGGATGCACGACGAGGGACATTTACAATTGCTGCCATGCTAACAAGCAGGAATCAATCGCTTCCGGTGATGCTCAAACGGTGATCAATCACATGGTGGCGCGGCGAGAGCGAGATTCAGATTTTTTTTCTTCAGGTACTTGGTTGATGAAGTTGGCCATCTGAAGGGACTGTTCTGGTCTGATAGTCAATCCCGACTTGACTACGAGGCTTTTGGAGACATTATTGTTTTTGATAGCACATACAGAACCAATAAGTACAATCTGCCATTTGTGCCGTTTGTCGGGTTGAATCACCACCGCAGCACTGTTATTTTTGGATGTGGTATCATTTCTCATGAAACAAGCCAGGCATACGTGTAACACCCCAAGAGTGCTCCTTCCATATTTGTACTCCCCAACATTGCCATATATGGAATTGTCATGATGATCTTGATGGATGGGCTTCTTCTCATGTTGTGTTTTGCTTTCTTTTCATTTTTGCATTTCATCTTCATGCCATTCTTTTGTTATGTGCATTGCATCCATCATTGTATTTTTGTTGTGCTCGTCATATATGCGTTGTGGTGTGTGTGTTCATCTTCTTTTTGCTTCACCCAACTCTTGGGTTTCACCCATGCAAGCCATCTACCATCCCCTCTCTCTCAAGACCCTTCTTTTCCCAAGTTTTTCTTGATGCTATATTTCTGTCCCAAATTAATGTTCACCATATTTCTAAATTCTCAAGTCCATGTCTTTAAGCTCTCTACCAAATTTCATCATTTTTGGAATCGATTTGGTTGGATTCAAAAATGCATCAAGTTTGAATTAAATTCAAACTTGATATATTTTTCTTTCTCTAAAAATTGCCAAACCTATTTATTCAAATATTACATAATTCCTAGATTCCAGGGATATTTTTATATCTCTCACACCTTTCCCCAAACCCCCTGTGCTTTTCTCTTTGTTTTTCTGTATGAAGAAATAGAAAAGGGAAAAGCAGCAGCAGCAGAGGCCAGCAGCCCAGCGGCCCAGCAGCTGCAGTAGTGCAGCCCACCAACGCGCGGCCCAGCTCACCTACCCGCGCGCCCTCCCTCCTTTTCTCACCCACACGCGCGCGTACCCTTGCTAACCCGTCGCCACGTGGCCTCGCTGGTCCCGCATGTCAGCCGCTGGCTACAGTGCACCCGCGAGCCACCTTTTCATCCACCTTCGGCCAGCTCGCGCACATGGTCGCGGCCGTGGTCACGCGAGACGCGCCTGGCTCCCCTCGTCCTTATCTAGGCCTCGCCATGCGCCAGCCAGTCGCCACCTACCCCCTCTACCTTTCCCCCCTCTCAGAAACCCTAGCCGCCGCCCCTGGATCGAGATCCAGGCGCGACCCGAGCGCTACAGAGAGCGTGTCCATGGCGTCGCCGTGACCCAAGCCCGTCTCCGTCGTCCTCTTCATGTCCGTGGGGTTCTCCAAGTCCGGCTACGTCTCCGACATCGACTACCGAAAGCCGGGAGCCCCCAAGACCGCCGTCCTCTTCGTCTCCGTCCGCTTCGGCCACCATTCGTCTCCGGTGGATTCCGGCCGTCCTCGTCCCCCTCTCGGCCATCCAAGCACACCACCGTGCTTGTGGTGAGCCCCCGCTTCGCCCCATGCCCTTTTCCACCTTGTTCGCACGCTCTATCGCCAATCACCATGTGCGCCGCCCCCGTCGCCGTCGGGCCTCGTCTCCGGCGAGTGGCCCGACCACCTTAGGCTTCGCGCGCATGTCCGCCGTGCTCGCCGTAGTGCGTAGGTTCCGTTCTGCCGCTTCGCTGTAGCCGCCGTGCCCCGTAGAGAGTGGCACGAGCTCGTCGCCGCCGCCTCTGTACCTCGTCGCCGGCGTCGCCTCCGTCGACGTCCGGTTACGTGAGTCACATGCGGGTGTGCGGGTTTCTCCCGCGCTTCGTTTCCACCCCTCCGACGTGCCAGTAGCTCACCGGAGCCAACTCCGGCGAGACGCCGCCGTGCGCCAGTCGCCACCGTTGCCCTGCTCTGCTTCGCCGCGTCAGCCGCCACGTGGGACGGCGCGACCCCACTTGTCATTCACACGCGAGCGTTGCCCCACCAATCAGCCACCGCACGCGCAGCCGCCTGCCACGTGGGCCCGAGGCCCACCAGTCAGTGAGAGGCTGGGTACGCCCCTGGGTGCCCGTAGCCTTTTCCGGCCATTTTGTCCTTTTCTAGTTTTGGTGCATTCCATTTTCGGCATACTTCCAATTCTGGCGATTTCCATTTCTGGCATATGCCATTTCTGGAATATTCAGTAAATTCATTTTAGGCAGTGTGTATATGTGCAATTTTGAGCATTTTCCATATTGAAACATATACATATTATACATGATTTTGGGTTAGAAAAATCCAACTAATCCATCTGTGGCATTAGATTTATCATTTGAGCAAGTTTGCATGCATGCCATTTTCACATAACATGCCATTTTGTCATTTTTGTGTGATTTAAGGCAAATGTCATATGAGCATCTTGTTAACATGAGTTTGGAGCATTTCCATGTCTTCTTACTGCTAGTATTTATTTCATGCCATGTTATGCCATGATAGGAGTGCTACAAGCTTGTAAACATGCTTAGTCATTGTTACTGTTTTGAACTTGTTAAAAATCTGCTGAACCTTGCTATGTTCCCTTGATGGTAGCCACTAATCTATGCCTCTTTTGTACACGTCCAGTAAACATGATTTGGTCCTTGTTGTCAGTACATTCATGCCATGCCAATTGATGCCATGTTAAACTCCTGTAGCACATATAAATGTTGCTCTAAATATGCCTAGTCAATGTAGCAGTTTACTGTTAACATCAAGCTGCAATGTTGTGAGCTCATTTCTGATGAATCCATACTTCATATGAATTTGTGCTAATGTAATGAAATGATCTATGCCATGTATACTGTAGCTACATGCCAATTTCTTGCATTTTAGAGTTGTTTTGCCTACTGTAACATCCATGTGAATACTGCCTCTCAATGTTTCTGCCAGCATATACCCTGCTGTAATATTTTCTTTGCATCTTGTTGTCTTCATTCCTAATCTGTGATGCTAATGAATTTGAACCTATGGAATGTATTGCTGTGCATTTAGAGTACTTCAGCCACATATCTTGTATGAGCATTTTAGAGTACTGTAGCATGCTGTTTTGATGTGCAAAAGATGCCATGTTGCTGTTAACTGCAGTTTTGCATTGCATATTGTTTTGCACACCATTTGAGTTTCGTGCATCCGTTCTTCGTGATCTTTATATTGATTTCAATCGTAATCTTCCATTCTTTCTAGAGGCATACTTGGATTACCAAGATTTTGCCCATATCCATCTGTTGCCTCATCGTTCACATCTCATTATCATTTCTGTCGACCCGGTAGCACCATTCCTTCATTCACGACATGCTCGTTATTCCACCATGCCATTTCATGCATCATTTTGTTTGTGCATCTATGCCATGATTGTTTGTTTATTTCGGTGCTTGTTCTTTCTTTTGGGTAGTTCCGGGAGACGAGTCCGAGTTCGAGGAACCGGTTGAGAACGTGTTCGAGGAGCAGTCTTACTATCCTGCCAAAGAGACTTCAGGCAAGATGATCATTACCCTTGATAACACTACTATCTTTGCTTGCTAGTTGTCTCGTTGCTATCGCTATGTCACGCTTCCTACCACATACATGTCAGCCTCTCATATGCCATGATACAACCTCTAACCACCCTACCCAGCAAACCGTTGTTTGGCTATGTTACCGCTTTGCTCAGCCCCTCTTATAGCATTGCTAGTTGCAGGTGCAGTGCAGGTTGCTCCATGTTGGGATATCACAATATCTCTTATTTAATTAATGCATCTATATACTTGGTTGTGTGTGGAAGGCTCGGCCTTTTGCCTAGTGTTTTGTTCCACTCATGCCGCCTTAGTTTCCGTAATGCCGGTATTATGATCCTTGATTAGCGTTCCTAACATGCTCAGGGGAATTGGACCCTCTTGATAGTTCGCTTTGAATAACCGCTTCCAGCAAGGCCCAACTTTGGTTTTACCATTTGCCTAATAACAACTAAAACTTGCATAGGGAGTAATTAACCCGAGGATTCTTAATCAACAACCCGGGCCAGTGCTCCTCATGAGTGTTGGTCCAAACTAGAGCCCCTTGCAGCGCCACCACGAGGAAACTCGAGGTATTGGTTTTAGTTATACGGACTGCTCATCCATTGTGTCCTGAGAACGAGATACGCGCGGCTCCTATCGGAGTATCGACACACCGGGAGGTCTTGCTAGACTTGTGTTACCATTGTCGAAATGTCTTGTGCACCGGGATTCCGAGGATGCTTCGGGCTATCTCGAGGTTGAGGTATTTCCACTGCAGCTTGTGTTGGTCTATGATGGACCAGGTTGGAACACCCCTGCAGGGTTAAATCTTACGCGAAGCCGTGCTCGCGGTTATGTGGCGACTTGGATATTTTTAACCTCCGGTTGTAGAAAACTGGACACTAATTCTAATAAAATACACCAACCGTGTGCGTAACCGTGATGGTCTCTTTTCGAGTAAGTTCGGGAAGAGAACACGGTGGGGTTATGTTTGAATCGTAAGTAGGTGTTCAGGATCACTTCTTGATCATATTAAACTTGCGACCGTTATGCGTAGTATGCTCATCTTTATCCTTGTACTCATAAGTTAGCCACTTAAACATGCTTAGTGCTTGCTGCAGCCTCACCACATTTACCCCCTTCCATTCCTATCAGCTTAAATAGTTTTGTTACCTTGGGTGATGAGATTGCTGAGTCCCTGTGGCTCACATATTACTACATAACTCCAGTTGCAGGTACGCTTGAGACAGACACAGGTGAGCCCGAGATGCTCCATTGGGAGTATGACGATGAGCGTGGACGTATGTACGTCATGATGCCAGATGATCAGTAGTGGGCCCTAGTCGGTTGATCCGGGGATAATAGCAAGGTGGTGTTTTCTCGTTTGATTTCATCCGTAGTCAGACCCTGTCTTTCATTTGGATGATTGTATGATGATTATGATATATTATGCTGTCGTATGTGGCGAGTGTAAGCCTTTATCTAGTACACTCATCTGTTCATTCAGTTGTATGTATTTGAGAACCACCTTGCTATGCGATCCAAAATGGGGTTCTGTCACGATCTCGACTTCATCACGAGATTGCGATAGAGCTTCATCTTGGGCGTTACAAAACGAGTGGATGTTACGGACCTTTTCTGATGCCATGGGACAGAAGCATCCGATATCTGTGATCATGGATGGGGACCTTGCAATGCAGAGAGCAATCAGGGTGGTGTGGCCTGACTCAAACCATAGGTTGTGTATATGGCACATTCAGCAGAACATTGTACGTCATCTGCATGATGACGCGGCAAAGGAGGAATTCAGATCTTTCATATATGATACATCTTCCATTGAAGAGCATGAGAGAAAATGGTTACAATTCTTACAATGGAATAAAGTAACAAGTGAGGAGTCCTGGCTGCATCTGATGTATAAGATGAGAAAGTTGTGGTGTGCTCCATATCTTGAGGGGCGTTGTTTCCTAGGATTGAGCAGTAATCAGCGGAGTGAGAGCTTAAACTCGGTGCTACATACGCATCTTGAGGCTAAGATGACGTTGTTTCAAATGCTAGACCACTATGAGCGTTGCCTTGCGTCGCGACGCTTGAACGAGGCTCTCCAAGACATCGAGGCCTTGCAGTCCGTTCCGTTCACAGAGGAAAATGCTTCAAGTCTTGAGAAACATGCCGCAAAAGTTTTCACTCCTGCTGTGTTTAAGTTGGTCTTATGGAGCATAAATGTTGTAAGCAAATGTGTGATCAGAGAGGTACTTGATGCATCAGAAGTTACCACATACGTTGTGTCTAAGAAGGAAAGAATGGATAAAAAGATCGAAGTGCACAGTGAGGAGAAGGAAGGTCTGCTTCACAGGATCAGTTGTTCTTGCCGCAAGTTGGAATGCGTAGGCACACCATGTTCCCACATATTTTACATATTGGGAATTTTACAAGAAGAAAGACTGCCCAGGTGTTGTGTTCCCACTAGGTGGACAATGAGTGCAAAATCTGCATACGCACCGACCAGAAAGAGCAAGATGTATGAATATTCTGCAAGCCTGCAAAGGTACCGTAAGTTGCTGAATTTTAGTCACGCGGCATGTTTCAAGGCATGCCACTCTGATGAGGCGTTTCAGTGTCTAAAGAGGGTTTTGGAAGGACAAGATGTCAGCAAGGAATCAAATATTGAACAAGCTGACAGCAAGGAATCAACTAATGCTTAGAGTAACAGCATTAGGTTTGGCCCGTTGATGCCGCAAGTGGCTAACCTTGATGGTGAAGGTTTGGATAAGGTTCTGGATCCCGTGCATGTGTCAGGCCGAGGTGCTCCGAAGAAAAGGTTTCAGGCAAAGATGAAGAAGACAAGATCAAAGGGTAAATGTGGCTATTGTCACGTGGAAGGTCACATTCGACGTAGATGCAGCAAGTTGTTAAAGGTACCAAATATGTACAAATTTAATTTTTGCATGTGTCCAAATATATTGCATTGCATTAATTATATTCTTCTGTGTAGGATCTCGAAGCAGAACTCTGATAGCTACAGCATTGTGCAAACGGTCGGGGAGCATGTACGTCGACGATGAACCTGATGTTGTCGTGTGCATTGTTGTGTATGTTTAGTACCGTGTGACCTGGTCTTTAAAATCTACTTCATTGTGTTAGTTAGTTAGTGACTTCTTGATAATTATTTTTATGTATGACTCAGCGAATTGGTGCTCCACTCCCTTGTAACAGTATGAGTTTGGGATCTTTGGTTTGCATTTTCTATGCGAGTTTTTGATGTCCAACTTTAAGAATCATGGTGTCTTCGTGGCCAGCATGGAGCTCGTGTATTGTGGAGGAGAATATTTGGAAATAAATGTAGTGGAGGAATTAAATTTTGCTTGCGGAAAAAAATATAGGCTGATATTGCATGCTGTCAATAAAATACTTTCCGGACGTGACGCAACGTGTGTATGTTGTCGGAATTCGTTGAAATTTTGCATATAGTACTGGGGTGGGCATCCCCACTGGCTGGCAAAATTTGGTGTCATATTGAAGATGACCTAAAATTGACCTTGTTCAGCGGAGGCCGTTCGGGTAGGAGCGAAGGGTCCGTCGAAGGACGTTTTTTTTGACAACCTTCAAATGGACCCAAAAATTTTCCATAGGCTTGTACCATCATGAGAAGCATCAATGACAGGTTTCGTAGCTTTTCGACATTGAATGAATTTTCTACGGTTTTCGCGACCAAAATGCCTAAAATACTCTCCGGACGTGACGCAACGTGTGTATGTTGTCGAAATTCGTTAAAATTTGGCACAGAGTACTGGGGTGGGCATCCCTAGAGACTGGCAAAATTTGGTGTCATTCTGAAGATGACCTAAAATTGACCTTGTTCAGCGGAGGCCGTTTGGGTAGAGCGAAGGGTCCTTCGAAGGGCGTTTTTTTTCGACATCCTTCAAATGGACCCAAAAAATTGCCATAGGGTTGTACCATCATGAGAAGCATCCATGCCAGGTTTTGTAGTTTTTCAACATTGTATAAATTTTCTATGGTTTTCGCGAGGAAAACCCCTAAAATACTTTCCGGACGTGACGCAACGTGTGTATGTTGTCGGAATTCGTTAAAATTTGGCACAGAGTACTGGGGTGGGCATCCCTACAGGCTGGGAAAATTTGGTGTCATTCTGAAGATAACTTAAAATTGACCTTGTTCAGCAGAGGCCGTTTGGGTAGGAGCGAAGGGTCCGTCGAAGGGCGTTTTTTTTACACCCTTCAAATGGACCCAAAAATTTTCCATAGGCTTGTACCATCATGAGAAGCATCCATGCCAGGTTTTGTAGTTTTTCAACATTGTATGAATTTTCTACAGTTTTCGTGAGGAAAACCCCCAAAATACTTTCTGGACGTGACGCAACGTGTGTATGTTGTCGGAATTAGTTAAAATTTGGCAGAGAGTACTGGGTGGGCATCCCTACAGGCTGGCAAAATTTGGTATCATTTAGAAGATGACCTAAAATTGACCTTGTTCAGCGAAGGCCGGCAGACCCGAACGGTCCTCCTTATACATGGTCTCTGTGGTGGCATGCATGAGATGACACAAAATGTTGCTTGCAAGTGGCCATGCCGAATGTAGGCCCCCACGCAAGATTTGGACACGAAACACACGTTGCATCACGTCCGGCCAGTGTTTTAGGGTTTTCCGGCTAGGAAAACCCTAGAAAATGCATGGAGTGTCGGAAGTCAACCGAAATTGGCATGGATGCTTGCCATGGCCATGGGATGGTGTGTAAAAAAAATGGGCTCATTTCGCGCGGGTGGACAAAAAAAACTTCTTTTGGAGTACCCCTGCCGGCAAACCCGAAGGGTCCTGCTTACTTAAAAAATACATCAGTCATCCATGCTCTCTATCTGAAGAATATGCATGATGAGTACGAATGGTGATGAATCGTACTCATCCTGCATATCCTCCAAATAGAGTATAGTGAAGACCGACGCTTGCAACAATGAAAAAGATGAAGGTATTTAAGCAGGTCAAGGACGTGGTCGGGGCGCGAGGTGGGACTAAATTCTGTTAGACGTGATCACAGTAGGAGATTGTACGCGACGTGGGCCGGCCGGCGCTGCAATGCTTGGATGGGTCGGGCTTTGGGGGAGGAGGCGGGGCCGATGTGGAAAACGGCCTACGTGCATGCATGGTGCTGGTAATCACGCGTGCACGATCGGCACACCCCGCCGCCAGCCAGACATGCATGAAGACCCACGGATCGCGCGGGGTATCCGCCTGGGGCCCGACAGGCATACACGTGCGGGGCCCTCAACGAATCTGTCGGTCGGCCTGTCTACGGGTGACGACGCGCACGCATGCGATGGCCCGTCCTCTAGTCGCCGCGTGTCGAACGCGGGATGGCGTCATGCGCTTTGCTGGGGATCCGCCTGCGCTTTGATGCGCTCCTGACGCCGCACTGATCCCGGAGCAGATCTTGTCAGGTCTGAGTCCGCGGATCCCGAGGATGATTCGCCAGCAGTTTTGTCACTTTGTCTCACAT
Organism: Elymus sibiricus; assembly: GCA_039707655.1. Lineage (NCBI taxonomy): Eukaryota > Viridiplantae > Streptophyta > Magnoliopsida > Poales > Poaceae > Elymus > Elymus sibiricus. The sequence continues at coordinate 52,440,669 of CM077668.1, forward strand.
AAAATGCCCGTTTGGTTTATTTCCTCCACCATTTTGCTCCAATTTTTATCTGTCGCAGTTGTACATGATCCTGCAGCACCTGGCGCAGGATCTTCTGCGGTCAGGTAGACAACCATCGCTAGCACAAGTGCGGCCACATCCACGACCACACAACATGAATGTACATAAATGTTCTGAAATGACTACATAGTTTTTTTTTGCAAGGCCTGCTCACAAACAACTATACGGTTGGATATAAACACATGCATGTCGCGTCAAAAATGGAAATCACATTCTAGCAAAAATGTTGTTAAAAGACCTCTATCGTGAATGAATTGTTTCATAACTGGAAACATTCCTACAAAAACAAAAAATGTTTTCTCAAGCTTAAAACGGTACAAATAACATTAAGCTTCCTACAGAAGCTCGTCTCCGCTGCCAAAAGCCAGTGACTTCTTCGTATTGGTCGTTGGAGTTCACTAGTAGAAAGCAGGGCTTTGATTCTAGCCGGATGGGAGCAATAGTCCCGGTCGCATTACGAACCGGGACTAATGTGAGCATCAGTCCCGGTTCGAGCGGCTAGGATGCCGGCCGGGGCCCGGCAGGCATCAGTCCCGGTTCGAATGGGACCTTTAGTCCCGGTTGGTGACACCAACCGGGACTAAAGGGGTTGCCACCCTTTAGTCCCGGTTGGTGTCTCCAACCGGGACTAAAAGGTCTGTCTTCAGTCCCGGTTCTAGACACCAACCGGGACTAAAAAAATGCCTATATATATCCTCGCCCCTGCCAGCCCTCTCCTCTGTTTTTGGCTCATAGAAGGTGGGAGGTGTGTGCTACTTTGCTCTCCCTTCCTATGCACATGAGGTGTTCGATGAAATGCCTGAGAACATGATATGAGGTGCCCGAGCCACACTTAAGCTTTCTCCTCTTTCTTCTCCTTTGTTCTTCCTCCAAGCCCGTCCCCGTCCCCGTCCTCACCGCCGTCAATCGCCCACGCCGATCTCGTCGCCAGCACCACCGTGGTGAGCCTCTTGTTCTTATCTTTTTTTAAAAAGAAAAAATTCTTACTTGTATGATTTAGATAGCTACTTGTATAATTTTCTTACTTGTATTATTTTTTGTTATTATATAGTGCCATGGTTTTGATATCCGCCCCCGTCGGCTCTCGTCCGGTCTATGATTCGGATGTGGTATATTATCTTTTATAACTATTTGTTTCATTTAGTGTTTATGACAATTATGCCGACCAACTTGACATGGATGTTTTTATCTAGGAGGTATGTGAACCGGAAATTCCAACCGACCCTCTTGTCGAGAGGTTAAATTTAGTTGAAAAATAAAACAATGATTTGAAAGAAAAATTGAAAAGAATTGAAGAAGAGAAGATGAAATTGGAGTTGCATGTTGCCGATGTCGTGGATCTACAGAAGATCCAGATGGATGCAATGCGCTTGAAGATTAGAAAGATTAGAAAATATGCCATTGATAAAGAGGCTTGGTATCATTATGCTGTTGGATCAATTGTTACCTTAGTTGCAATTTTGATCGCATTTGTTGTTGCATTTAATTTTTTTACATAGTTGTATGTTGTTTTATGAGAACTATGTATGAACTTTATGTATTTATTTTTGCAGTAATAACATTTGATCACTATTGTGCTTTGGTTTTAATGTGATGATGAACTTGTATTAATTTGATCATCTCTCTATTCATGATGTTTTGTAATGGTTTTTGATATACTTAATTATATAATGCAGATGAACCGGCAATGGATGTACGGTGACGGACGCACTTCCGAGTACATTACGGGCCTGCATAATTTTATCGATGTGGCTGAGGCAAACAGTCAGAATGGTTTTATGTTTTGTCCATGTGTTGTCTGTGAGAATACGAAGGATTACTCTTCCTCGAAAACCCTTCACTTCCACCTGCTTAAGAAGGGTTTCATGCCCCACTATAATTGTTGGACCAAGCACGGAGAAAGAGGGGTTATGATGGAAGACAATGAAGAAGAAGAGGATGATGACAACTATCCTATATTCCCTGAATACGGTGATATTGCAACGGGGGAAGCTGAAGATCAAGAGGCACCAGATGTGCCCGCTGATGATCTTCGCCGGGTCATTGTTGATGCACAGAGAGAATGCGAAAGTGAAAGGGAGAAGTTGAAGTTCGATCGCATGTTAGAGGATCACAAAAAACGGTTGTACCCAAATTGCGAAGATGGCAACACAAAGCTCGGTACCACACTGGAATTGCTGGAATGGAAGGCAGAGAATGGTTTATCTGACAAGGGATTTGAGAAGGTACTGAAAATAATGAAGAAGAAGCTTCCAAAGGATAACGAATTGCCTCACAGTACGTACGAAGCAAAGAAGGTTCTCTGCCCTCTAGGATTAGAGGTGCAGAAGATACATGCATGCCCTAATGACTGCATCCTCTATCGCGGTGAGGAGTACGAGAATTTAAATGCGTGCCCGGTATGCGGTGCATTGCGGTATAAGATCAGACGAGATGACCCTAGTGATGTTGAGGGCGTGCACCCCAGGAAGAGGGTTCTTGCCAAGGTGATGTGGTATGCTCCTATAATACCACGGTTGAAACGTCTGTTCAGAAACAAAGAGCATGCCAAGTTGTTGCGATGGCACAAAGAAGACCGTAAGAAAGACGGGATGTTGAGAGTACCCGCTGATGGGTCGCAGTGGAGAAAAATTGAGAGAAAGTGGCCGGAGTTTGCAGATGACGCAAGAAATCATAGCACCTTTTGGGGACCAGAGCAGCAATCATAGCACCTGGCCTGTGACTCTATGTATCTGTAACCTTCCTCCTTGGTTGTGCATGAAGCGGAAGTTCATTATGATGCCAGTGCTCATCCAAGGCCCTAAGCAACCCGGCAACGACATTGATGTGTACCTAAGGCCATTAGTTGAAGAACTTTTACAGCTGTGGGATATCCAAGGTGTACGTGTGTGGGATGAGCACAAACAGCAGGAATTTGACCTACGAGCGTTGCTGGTTGTAACCATCAATGATTGGCCTGCTCTTAGTAACCTTTCAGGACAGACAAACAAGGGATACAATGCATGCACGCACTGTTTAGATGAGACTGAAAGTATATATTTGGACAAATGTAAGAAGAATGTGTACCTGGGACATCGTCGATTTCTTCCGACCAAGCATGCCTTAAGAAAGAAAGGCAAGCATTTCAAAGGTGAGGCAGATCACCGGAAGAAGCCTGTCCCCCGTACTGGTGATGATATGGTCAAGGATTGAAAAGCAATGTTTGGAAAGGGTCCTGGAGGACAATCTGTTCCGAATGACGCTGACGGACACGCACCCATGTGGAAGAAGAAATCTATATTTTGGGAGCTACCCTATTGGAAAGTCCTAGAGGTCCGCTCTGCAATCGACGTGATGCACGTGACGAAGAATCTTTGCGTGAACCTGCTAGGCTTTTTGGGCGTGTATGGGAAGACAAAAGATACACCGGAGGCACGGGAGGACCAGCAAAGTATGAACGAAAAAGACGGCATGCCTCCAAAGCAGTAATAAGGTCCTGCCAGCTACGCTCTTACGAAACGCAGAGAAGGAAATCTTTTTTGAATGCCTGCTTAGTATCAAGGTCTCGTCTGGCTTCTCGTCGAATATAAAGGGAATAATAAATATGGCAGAGAAAAAATTCCAGAACCTAAAGTCTCATGACTGCCACGTGATTATGACGCAATTGCTTCCGGTTGCATTAAGGGGGCTTCTACCAGAAAATGTTCAATTAGCCATTGTGAAGCTATGTGCATTCCTCAATGCAATTTATCAGAAGGTAATCGATCCAGAAATCCTACCAAGGTTACAGAATGATTTGGTCCAATGTCTTGTCAGTTTCGAGTTGGTGTTCCCACCATCCTTCTTCAATATTATGACACACGTCCTAGTTCACCTAGTCGACGAGATTGCCATTCTGGGTCCTGTATTTCTACACAATATGTTCCCCTTTGAGAGGTTCATGGGAGTCTTAAAGAAATATGTTCATAACCGTGCCAGGCCAGAAGGAAGCATCTCCAAGGGCCATGAAACTGAGGAGGTTATTGAGTTTTGTGTTGACTTTATTCCTGACCTTAAGCCGATTGGTGTTCCTCAATCGCGGCATGAGGGGAGACTGAGTGGAAAAGGCACGCTAGCACCGAAAGCAATAATATGTAGGGACGGGTATTTTTGGGCGCAAACACACTACACAGTTCTACAAAATTCTACATTGGTGGCCCCATATATCAATGAACACAAGAATATTGTACGCTCCCAACACCCGGGGCAGTCTGACGACTGGATTACATGTGCACACATGTCGACTTTCGGCGGTTGGTTGCAAACACATCTCATGAGTAACAACACTGTTGGAGATGAGCTGTACTTGTTGGCCAGGACACCATCTTCGACTGTATTGACTTTTCAAGGGTACGAGATAAATGGGAATACATTTTACATGATCGCCCAAGATAAAAAGAGCACCAACCAAAACAGTGGTGTCCGCTTTGATGCAGCAAACACCAATAGGGCAAAGGACACATATTTTGGTTACATAGAGGAGATATGGGAACTTGACTATGGATGTGATTTTAAGGTCCCTTTGTTTCGGTGCAAATGGGTCAATCTGACAGGAGGCCGGGTACAGGTAGACCCGCAGTACGGAATGACAACAGTGGATCTCAACAATCTTGGGTACACAGACGAACCATTCGTCCTAGCCAATGATGTGGCGCGGGTTTTCTATGTGAAGGACATGTCTACCAAACCGAGAAAAATAAAAGATAAGGAAGCGAATACATCATATGATGAGCCAAAGCGCCACACAGTTCTTTCAGGGAAAAGAAACATCGTGGGAGTGGAGGACAAGACAGACATGTCAGAAGATTATGAAAAGTTTCATGAAATTCCTCCCTTCACAGTGAAGACTGACCCAAGCATCATGTTAAATGATGAAGATTATCCATGGTTACGGCGCAATAAGCAAGGGACACACGCAAAGAAAAAGTTTTAGCTGGAAAGTGCCACTTCGGACAAACCGGAGGGAATCTTTGTAAGAGCTAGCTAGGGCATTTTGGCATTTGAAACATGATTTTAGAATAATTATTTATTAAGTTATGAAATTTCAATTATTCCTATCCTTTTAGTATTTTAATTATACAGAGGAGTTAATCAATGCAATTATGTCCAAACAAAATATGAATGTCTTCTGAGCATTCCAGATAAGTCGCTTGAGGTTGACAGGCATAGGCCATACACACCCTCACCAGTTGTCGTGATTTCAGTCCCAAGTTTTGCAAGGTTGGTCATACGCGGTTAGTCCCGGTTGGTGGCTCCATATAAAATAACAAGGTCGGAGATGATAAGAGAGAAACGTTGTATGACATAAAGTTGGAGGTCCAGATGAGGAGTTCTCTGGTTGCTTTCTGGTGAAACTGAGGACAACATATCAGATGGCCATTCTCGAGAATAGTCTATTGTTTTGGCATATCTCATGAACATCCAGGCACCTTTATATTTATCTTACATCAGGAGTACAAACCCACATCATGAGTATGTTGGGTTATACTCAAAGGGCTTTAGATTTCGGAAGAAAGATTTTGACAGCATTGATCGCCTTGTGTCATATCTTCAAAAACATATTGACAAACCTGATGCTGGCCCTTCAATGCGAAATGTTGCGGCAATGGTACCTATGAAAAATAACTTGATAGAACAATTTGTCACTATATGATGAAAATCTATATCATCAAATAAAGTTATATAAAATTCTAGTTATGATCAACTAAAACAAAACTATAATATTCTTCAATAGCAAAAATAATTAAATCAAAACTAGGCATGTATGCTACTGTTTTTGAATCTGTTTAAAAGAAAACTAAAACTAAAATATTCTAAAAAGGTCTAAAACCAAAAATAGGAAAAACAGATTTAGTCCCGGTTGGTGCCTCCAACCGGGACTAAAGGCCTACCTTTAGTCCCGGTCCGAGCCACCAACCGGGACTAAAGGCCTGGGTTTCGCGCCCTTTGGGCTGCTGAAATTTAGCTTTAGTCCCGGTTGGTGGCTCGGACCGGGACTAAATGTAGGACTTTAGTCCCGGTTGGGGGCACCAACCGGGACTAAAGCTGTGGGTATTTAACTGCGCCTTCTCCCTCCCCCCCCCAATCTTCCTCTCCACTCCAACCCCCGACGCCGAACCACACCACGATGCCGCCAGGCTGCCGGAGATCGCTGTCACCTCCGAGCCGTCCCCGAGCCCGCTGACCGTCGCCGGACCTCCTCGCCCTCCTCCCCGAGCATCGCCGGCCCCGAGCCCGCTCCTCGTCGCCGCCCCCGAGCCCGTCCTCGTCGTCGCCGCCCCCGCTCACCGGACCTCCTCGATCGCCCTCCTCCCCGAGCCTCGCCGCCCCCGCTCCCCGGCAACGCCGCCCCCGCTGTGTGAGCCGCCGCCGTTCAACATGTATGTACGTATGTGTTTGCATTGATCACCGCGGGCTTATATAATTGATTGCACTTTGGAGTACTTAGTTGAGTCCAACATCAATACTAGTGAATGATTTCAGATTGTTGGGCACCGCGGGCATTTTGAAGTTTCATGTTATATTGAGAAGACTTGATGAAACATCTTCATATAAATGTCTTGAGAAGACTTGATGAAACCGGCCATTTGTGTATGACACTACATAGTTATATTGGATAATATTGATCTTCATATAAATGAAGCATAAAAGTCTTTTGTTTGAATTGACTAAATACATCCGATAGATATAACAGAGTGTGGCAAAAAATTATACTTCATCAAAAATTATGAGTAAATATGCATGATTTACTTGATAAGAACTGAAAAATATTTGAAATAATTCAAAGAAATTCAGGATGAAGATATAATATCATTATGACGAAAGATAAAATAATTCTTCTTTCATGAAGAAATATGTCTAAGTCATAAGTTTAGCAAACAATTGAGTAATTGCGGAATTATTATTACCGATCGCCGGAGGAGTCCTCGACGATCGCCGGAGGAGTCGTCCCCGACGATCGCCGGAGGAGGCCCCGACGATCGCCGGAGGAGTCGTCCCCGGCGATCGCCGGAGGAGTCGTCCCCGGCGATCGCCGGTGAGGAGTCCCCGACGATCGCCGGAGGAGTCCCCGACGATCGCCGGAGGAGTCCTCGACGATCGCCGGAGGGTTACCTAACATGCAACTGATAAAACTTGCCATTTTGTTATTTTTGTGTGATTTAATGCAAGCATCATATGAATAAACTTTGTACATGTGTTTGGTGCATTTTCATGTCTATTTGCTGCTGGTATTTTTCCCATGCCATGGTAAACATGTTTAGGCACTGTAACAAGCTTGCAAACATGCTATGATACTGTTGCTATTTTACACTTGCTGAAAAACTGCTAAGTCTGAAACTGACTGTTATAAAACTTGCCAACTTTGCATGTTGTTTCCCACTAATCCATTGCTCATATGCATATGATTCCTTCTTGTGATTTGGTCTATGTAATGTGTACTTTGATGCCATGCCCTTGGTTGCCATGTAAAGTTGTTGTAGCATGACTCAATCTTGCTCTCAAGTTGTCATCATAATGTTACTGTTTTGCCATGTAATATTTGCAGAAACTATGGAACACGATAGAGACTTAGAACAAGAAGAGATGTTGGGAGAAATAATCCACGACGGAGATGATGATATCACCTCACAGTTTCTCAACGATGACTCCGATGGTGAGGGAAGAGAAGATGACGGCTCCGGTGATCGAATGGAGGGAGAAGATGACGGCTCAGGCGGTGTTGGAGCCCTAACTGTTGCAAAGTCCGGCGAGGTATATTAATTAAGCCTCTGCTGACTAGATGCATTAATTGATTTGTATGTACATATATTAACGCTTCTTTCTTCTTTTAGCCCTCCGGATCGAGCCAAACTTCTATAAAGAGACGAGGCCCGAAGAAAAGGTTGGGCAAGAATGAAAGGTTCACGATCGAAGAACTCGCTGCAGATGGCAAACCGACTGCTCCCAAGCGGACCGCAGACCGATTTATAAGTCAGTGTGGAGTTGTTGTTAGGGACAACATCCTGACCAGCATTCAAGAATGGAATAAGCCAAAGGCGGATGGAGTTTCTTATGTCGACGATAGATCTAAAGATGAGCTTTGGAATATGCTCATGACAAATTTCACCCTACCGCCAGAGGTGGAGCAAAAAGTCAAGGCGTGGGCTCTTAAGAAGATGGCCCAACAATTCAACAACTAGAAGAAAAGATTGCACGAAAAGTATGTCCTGAAAGGGAAGACTCCAACATTCACCGGAGCAGATGAGAAGGCTAAAGATCACTGACCCGCATTTGTGGAGTACAAGACATCGGAGGCAGGTAAGAAAAGGTCAAATATTAATAAGCAAAATGCTGCAAAGAAGGAATATCACCACGTTACGGGGTCAGGTGGCTACAAGGCTGCCCGGCCTAAGTGGGAGAAAGTTGAGAACGACCTGCTTGATAAAGGGATCCATCCAGAGACATTGGACTGGACCGAACGGGCAAGGACTTGGTTCTTCGGGCATGGGGGAACTTTGAACACAGAAACAGGGAAGTGTGTTTATACGAAAGCTCAACTTGCAACACCCGTCAAAGCCATTCAAGCTGCAATGAAGGACGTGCAGGAGGGGAAGTTCCATCCCGACAGAGAGAAGGACAAGCTAACACGCGCCCTCTGGAATCCTGAACACCCTGGACGAACACGAGGCACATCAGGCTCCGTTCCGTGAAAGGTTGGGTTTCCCGACAGCAGTGACACTTACAGAAGCCGAGGGAGAAAGAAGAAACAGGATGCAGACCGGCTGCAGAAGGTAGAAGAAATAGTAGTGTTGCAGCAGAAGCAAATAGAGGCACTTACCAACCAGCGAGCAACCGGCCCATCATCTCAGCGGCACGAAGATCCTTCATTCGATACTGCCCACGGAGCTACCCCACCATCTCAGCGGAAAAGCAGCGTGGCTTCCACGGAGCTCGTTCGGCCTGATATCACGGCTCCTCGCTACCCCGTGGATGATATCACGCAGAGGGAACATTGTGATCTACATGCGAATTGCATGAACATATCCTTGAAGGTGGCGGTCGGCTATGCCTTACCTCGTCTACCTGATGGAACTTACCATTGCTCTCCGATTCCAGATGGCTATGCTGTTGTCGGGGTGGATGAAGTTATCAACGGATTTGAGCAGCTGGAGCTTGAGTACCCTACAGGTGAAGGGGAGACTCATCTGGGAGATGCCAGAAGGACTACTGTTCTATGGAGAAAGGAACACATCGTGCTTCCACATTGGACGCCGCGTCAGCAGACTCCGCCGGAGGAGGCCCCTCAGCAGGCTCCTCACAGTCCAGCTCTATCTCCGCTGCCTCAGCAGTCTCCGCCGCGTCAACACACTCCGCCGCCTCAGCTGTCTCCGCCGCGTCAGCACACTCCGCCGGAGGAGGCCCCTCAGCAGAACCCGCCGTGTCAGCTGACTCCGCCTCCTCCGCCGCCTCAGCACCGGAGGAAGAGAGCCGTCGCTCCGGCGGCTAGTACTACAACTGCGAAGAAATCCAGAGTAGATACAAGCGTCAAGAGGGCTCCTGCCAAGTTACCATACGATATGACTGATGAGGAACTCAAGAATGTCATGGATGCCGATGTGAAACGCCAGCTTGCACCGAAACGGCCCGATCCAAAGGAGAAATTAGATCCGGCAATAGCGGAGCACTATATAGAAAACCTTACGTGACCACCACCGCCTCTGCTGCTATCAGACTATGACCGGTCTATTGTAAAGTCATATAGAGAACATGTGAAGCGGCCGGGAAGTTGCAGTAGTGCAAGTGGGAAAACAATTCCCCAGCTCGGCGAACAGAAAAACCAATCGTGCCCCCCACTCAAGGTGTTTACCAATATCGATTATGATCCGGGGGTAGCGGCCGATGATGTTGCTTTCACTCTTGGTCAATTGTTAGGCGAGGAGGTAGAGTTCCCATGGCTGAGTTAGCATACAGATACCAGCACGGGAAGCCTCTCGTCAAACCTGAGGAGGTCCGGCTACTACCAACACAAATGCGAAAATTGCATGAGTGGTACATGGAAGCCTCAAAGGAAGGGACCAACTATATCATTGCGGGAGTTAAAGATGAGCATTACTTCAATGGAGACGAGGAGATTTACGTTGAATTTGATGAATTATTTCAGTTTTACAATCAAGACGCCGTCGACAAATCTATCGTCAGTTGCTATTGTCTGTAAGTATCATTTCTGTAATTATGTCTCTAGCTTAGCTCGTTCATTGCATGTATAATTATCCTCACTATGTTATGCAGAATGAAGATCCTCGAATGCAAAAGAGGACAAATCTATGACATTGGGTTCATTAACCCAAATACTATTTATGAAGTTATGGTACAAATGAACGCCAAGGATATAGAGAAGATCTTGCTAAGGGCGTTAATTGAACAACAAAACAAAAGGGAAATACTATTTCCTTACAACTTCAACTGAGTGTTATACTGTCTTGCACACATTCTGCTTCGCTTACTCGATGTTAAGTGTAATTGATGAGTTATGCTGCGTGCGCAGGTTCCACTTTATTCTGCTAGTCATTTGGGTTGACTCAGGAAGCGTACTTGTCATGGCCTCGCTACGTAAAGACCCTAAGATGAGGGCGGACCTGCGTGATATGCTCCAGAGGTAATTTCAATCATTATCACACTATATCGGCAACTTTCATTCATTTCCTGATATCAAGTAATTAATAACTCCTTTATTTATTTTCTTTGCCGGGCAGGGTTTGGAAACGGTTCACCAAGAAGGCTAGGGGTGAATGGAAAGAGGAGCTGCAATTTCGACAACTCACTGTAAGTAGTACTAGCTAGGTCCGCGCATCTCTTTGATTCTAGTTAATTTCAATACCATTATCATGCTTGATTATTATTTTGATTGAACTCTACTCTCGTAAAGTGCTTGAGGCAGGAAAGGGGGACTAATTTATGTGGATACTACGTTTGCGAGTTCATTCGCATGACGACCAGTGAGACTGGCAGAAACTTACAACAACTTGAATTACGTAAACAATATTCACAATTTTATTTTATTACCATCAATTGTGTTGAGTTTCATTCATATATATTGACCCCCTTCTTTAAATTAGATCCAACAGATGCGGGACGATCTCCTACCAAAGGATCGCGTAAAGGCAATTCAAGAGGAATTGGCGGGATTCTTCCTTAAAGAGGTCATAGCTACAACCGGGGAATACCATCGGAAATTGGTAGTGAATGTTGGTAATTAGATACTAGGGATCGTAAGAGATGTTATTTTGTATATATGCATGAACGTGTACTATATGTAGTAGCGTCAAACATATATACGAAAACTTGTTGTTCGACCAAGCACGGAGAAAGAGGTCACTTCTCTATATTCATGACGATGTTGTGTAACGGTTCCTTCATTGCTATTAGTAGCTAGCGTCGAGTTGAATGGAAAACATAAAATAAAAATGAAACCCCTAAACCATCCAAAACCCCTAAACCCCTAAACCCTAAACCCATCCTTTAAAAAAAACAGCGCTTGGCAGGGGCTGACGCGTGGCGGCCTTTTAGTCCCGGTTGGTGTTACCAACCGGGACTAAAGGTCCTCCTGCCTGAGCGCTGCACAGCGGCCACGTGGAGCCCCTTTAGTCCCGGTTCGTAACACGATCGGGACTAAAAGTGAGGGCCTTTAGTCTCGATTCATTAGTCCCGGTTGCAGAACCGGGACTAAAGGCCCTTACGAACCGGGACTAATGGCCTGTTTTCTACTAGTGGTTTGCTTCGGGCTTGGCGACGACCCACCTTCTCCCATATTTTTACACGGAACATCAATGTAACCTAAGGAGTCCAGTTGTTCCTGTGCCTCACGCTCTCTAGCCAGACCCTCCGCCTCCTCCATATCTCGGACGCGCAGTTCCTGTCAAAAATCATACGAAGGTATTAGGACAACCTTAAAGATGATGAAACCGTAAAATTGATGTAACATGTAGAATAGGAACCTCTGAATCCATGTACGAATACTCATAATCATCTTTCGGTGGTCGATTATACACTAAGTACAAATGACATGTCTTGCTGCCGTTCAGAAGGGAAATCATCTTTGCAAAATCATCTGGTCCTGAAATCAGGAACATTCCTTCTGGTAGTTTGCACGCATACTCAGGTAAGAAGTGGTACAAATCTGAATCCTTTTTATAATCAAATCCAGCCATTTCTTTCATGAGAAAAGCGTAGTCCAATACGCCGGGTTTAAACAAACTCATCTCGCAGGGTCTTCCCTTGAAGTATCCTGTCGGGACATGCGAAAGCTCATAATCCCTATGAACAAAAAATTCCATTACCAGCACCTACATACGAGTATCTCACGTCAGATTTAATATATTGCAATGAGCAAAGGGCCAAACATAATTTTGGATGTGCGTAGCAACATTGCGACATAGTTACCTTATTATATGGCAAGGAATCTTCATCTGGAGTGATTGGGGATTGTGCCGTCTCTGGATGCTTAGCCTACGTATGAATCGCCGACACAGGGTTACACACAAATTGAAAATGGTCATACAAAATGTTGGCTGTGAATGTTTACCATGTGTGCGAGGTACTTACAGGGGGAGAATTGAAGACATGTTGTTCGACTGGAGTGCTGTAGCATTCAACGGGTGACACCGACATCGCAAGGCCTGGAGTGATTGGGGACTGTGCCGTCTGACGAAGCTGAGCCTACATATGAATCGCTCACATAAAGTTACCCACAAATAACAAATGTCCATACAAAATCTCGGCCATGAATGTATAGCATCGGTGCAAGGTACTTACAGGGGGAGAATTGAAGACATGCTCTTGGGGTGGATTGTTGTGGCATTGAACGTGGGACTGTAACATCGCACGGTCTTCCATAATCTTTCCTTCCATTTGGACCTGCTCCACCATAGCCTTGTAGTCCATGTCATTGCGCTCCTTTTGCAGCCTAATGTCCATATCCGCACGTGCCTGCAACACATTGGCGTCCATCTTGACACGCTCTGTCTGTATAAGGCCATCGACAACCTTCCGGTCCTTTTGCAAAGTCAGCTGCATCTCCTTGTACGCAAGCTGGAACTTCTTTTCCATCTCCTCATGGTCCCGCTGAAACTTTTGTTCCATCTCTTCACGCATCTGCTTAATCTTTCGGGACATATCAGCACGCTCATCCTTTAGCATCCTGTCAACGTACGCACGTTCTTGTTTGATTTTCCTGTCCATCTCATCGCGTTCCTGTTGAACATTCACGTCGATCTGCCGGCGTGCTTCATGCAACAACCTGTCGTACTCCGCACGGTTGTGATGCAGCTGTGAATCCATGGTCCCTACAACACCAGACACAAGAATGCAATTAATGAGATCCACATTGTCAAAATATACCGATTCTCATTAAAACATATGACTATTTAAATATCTCATAATGTAAAATAGCATGGTATGTGAGACAAACTGACTCCTAAATTTCCAGCAAAAGCTCAAATCTCCCAACATTCGTATTCCTAAATTTGCTATCAACAACCTCATCCAAATCAGTCATAATATTCCAGCAACTCCTTCAACAGTACCTCCTTTACTCATGTATTGTGAACAAGTCTCTGTACGGCACATCTAAGTGGCTAAATCAAACCTCATCCAAATCATTCCTAGTAATCCAACATACCTCAAAGGTCTAGTAAAGTAACTCCACCGAGAAAATATATATATAACCAGATCGTATGATCACCTACCCCTAACAAGAAATCGCAAAGCTCTTGCATAAAATTCTTTACTCCAACCTCATCCAAATCATTCCTAGTAATCCAGCATAGCTCAAAGGTTTAGAAAATTTACTACACCGAGAATATATATCCCTAACCAGATCATATTATCAACTACTTTCAACTAGCAATCACATAGCTCTTCCATAACAGCCTTTGCTCCAATTAACGACAACCACCCACAATCTTGCACCCAAACAGTACCTTCCATGAAAAACTAATCTCCCACGAACAACTACCAAAAATCTTGCACACAAGATGGCATCTCTAATCTCATCACAACTGCCTTCTTGGTCCAATCAATGGAAAAATGTATCAACGTTGCAAGAGATGGGAGGAGACGTGGAGAATGAGACCTTTTTACTCCGGCGTCGGCGTGGACGTCTGTGGAGCGATGGCGCGATCCCGGCGACGGCTACGTCAGGCGACAAAAACTTATAGGGTGGTTAAGATAGGAGGGATATGCGCTACGATGGAATGGTATATATCCGCGATTTTAGGGTCAATTATATATTTCCAAGTAATGCGCATGGATGGAATAGTATCCGTCCATGATTTTTGGGTCAGTTAGTCATTTGGAAGATTTGTTAGTTAGCCTATTTAGAGGGAGCACGATCCTCTGGTGTTCGTGTAAGGGTTTGTTGGGCCAGCGCACAAAATCCCTAGTTCTTCTCTTACCCAAAGGATTAGGGCCACCGTATGCCATTGTCGTCGTCGCCTAGCACCTAATCAACCATGTCGTCCTCGAGCTCGATTAGGTGTGCGCTCAGGGGCTGATCAGTTGTTGTGCCCCTAATCCCTTGCCCTGACTGTGGCGAGACGGTGAGATTCTATCTCTCAAGTACCTAAGAGCACGATGGCTGGGTGTTCTACAAGTGCAAGCACCACGATGTACAACCTCTTTTTACTTTGGGTTGAAATTTGCTGCAGGAGTAATTTTTTTGTACTGTTTCACTAGTGCTGGTTTGATTTGTGCTCATTTGATTCATAGGATACATGTGATTTCTGGTGCTGGGAACTAGCTTACATGGATCATCTTGTTAGTACAAGTGTCCTTGTTGGTGCTGCTGCCGTTGATGCAATTGATGCAGCACAGGAAAGAAGGGAAGAGCTACAACGTGCAAAAAAACAGTGGGGAAAGAATGCATGTACCAATAGAGGCAATATTGGAGGCAGGACCAATTACAGTCAGAGCAATGTGCCAACCATTTCCAACCACCAAGCGTATACAATGTTAGGATTAGGGAGACAAATTGTTTTTGTGCTGAAGCTGCTGACGGCTAGTGTAATGGTGTTGTGTGTGTTGTGTGTGATGTTGATTCTGAAGAAATAATCTATTTGTGATCGTATCGTGGCGATTATCGTGGCCACTTGTAATAACAGCTTAAAAAGAAGAGGTTTTCTAACATGCTCCCTCTTACCCCCCTTTTTCACATGAGAGGTAAGAGTATGAAATAAATCTGAGCCGATGGTTGCATTAAATAGTTGTTTTGATTAATTCTTACCTTCTTAACTCTTATGTGAAAAACAAGGGGTAAGAGGGAGCATGTTAAAACTGCTCAAAAAAGAATGAATAAAGCGAGTTCCAATGAAGACAATCGAATGGTAAAACATAAACAACCATTACAAGTCTTGCACACAATTTTGTGCACGAACACAAGAGTTCCATGAAATAGTAATAAAGGGCCACATTACAGCAATGACTTAAAAAGACCTTCATTTATTTTCGCACACTACGTTTTGCCGACACTACTCGAGAGGCACATCAGGAACATGGGAAACAAACAGATAAATCCCATGATCTCCCAGGTACAGCAACATCAGCACCTTGTGTCCTAACACCAAGAGTTTTTCCTTCTTCATGAACTCGATCCATTTGTTGATGCAGACACGACCGTCAATATCAGAAATGGTGTACGTACTTGACACATTAGTGTGTGGATGATAAACAATGGTTATGGCACCATATTCATCCATGTCTTCGGGGACAACACGATGAGGCAATTTCTGTTGGAACAACATATTTGTTACGTCAGCACATTCGCAACTTATTGGTATGTAGTAAAGGAAAAACAATTAATTTGGAACAAAGCTAAAAACATACTGAAATGACACAAAGTATAGGAAGAACAAGAAAGATGGTTACCGCCAAGTTCTTGTTGCAATCTGACCATGTCAAGGTATGGAGAAATCCATAAGCTCTTCCTTGATCATAGTTTCCAGCATCATGATGCTCCACTAACTTGTCAAGGTTCATCACTTGGCATATGACATTCTCCATCATTCTCAAGTTGAAGTTTGTCCCCTCAGTTACAGCGACATTGTCAATAATATCTCTTTTCTCATTGGACAATTGGTAGTATGCTACAATATTATAACATACACTATTTAATTTACAACCTATGGTATATGATACAGTAAGAGTAATAAAACTTGCAAGAACAAGAAAGTAGTTTACTTGGATGTATGATAGGCAAATTTCCAGTTGTCACAAGGCTACTTGGTAGTTCAGAGTTGTCAATATTGAACGTAATCTCCTGACCCACATAAAGCGTGTAAACTCTAACAAATTCCTTCCAAGAATCCTCAGAAATGTATGTCAACCCATTTTCGTTGGTAATCTCACATGGGAATTCAAACCCCTCATTGGTTGTGAGACTTGCATGAAAATTCCCATTTTTTCCCAAGGGCACTCTGAAATTCTGCATGAAACTGTATCTGCTGTAGCAGGGGATAACCTGAGTAGCATATTTACGATTGTTAATAAATATGAAGTACCTACTAATACAAACAGTTGGTCCAATCAAAGTTTGCCAGAAATAGATGACTAGCAAAGTGGTTCACTAGTTCACAACAGAAATATCATATAACCCCATAGAAGATTTTAATTTACATGCATGTACACAAAACCATTTGATCAACTAACAGATCTACATGCAATTTAACTCTTATTTCAGTCAACATTACAAACAACTAACAAGTACAATATTAATGCCTCCTTCCCAAAATTGTTGACAAAGAAGTGTACATACGGATGTATCTACCCCGAAAACATGACTAGATACATCCGTATTTAGACAAATCCAAGACATTAATTTTAGATTGGACGGAGTACTAAATTTCTCATGATATTTGGTATGAGACATGTCAGACTGGATCTTACTGTCCTGTTTGCAAATCCCGCGCGTAGGGTGACGGTAAAAAACTCCCTCATCCGATGCTCACCGGGGCACAAACCCTTGGTGTCCAAGCAAATGCCACACTACGATTCGAGAACAATCACATCATCAGTACTATCATAAAGATTTGTGCTAATTGTTTAATTCAGATCTGACTGATTCTGTAGTGCAAATACTTACCGCACTCTTCTCCTTAACCATTGTCGCTCGAGGGTGATCGGCCTGAAACAATGCCTCGGAGGACGGTCCGAGTAGCACAGGTAAGAGAGAGGGATGCGATGAGGAGGCGGCGAGAAGAGCAGTGACGTCCAACCCCTCAGGTGACGATGGCGGTGGCAGTGGCCGGCGACTTCGATAATGCACGTGAGCCCGGCGTCTCCAATCTAATCTTGGAGCGGACGTGGCGGTGGTAGGAGGCCCCGATGCCGCGGGTGGTTATGAGGGAGGAGGTGCAATCACGGGATTTCGGGAGAGGTCATATGCGTGAGTTATGGGATCTTCGAACATATATCACCAAGATTACAAAAAAAAACATTATGTTGTGCTAAATAAATACATTTTGTAAGGGCTGAACTAGGTTTTTGGTTTCAAACAAGTATGAATGATATATAATTCAAAATTTGGCCTTATCCATTTTCCAACTTTCTTTCACTACATGCCATGACCAAATCAAGCAAGCATGCAAAATGGTTTTCAGTTTAGCCAAGTTTTCCATTTTCTGGAATTTTTTTGGTCGAAAATGCCCGAATGTGGCCAGACATGACAACACTTGCAATCATTGCTAAAAATGGTTCAAACTAGGCATGGAGGCCTACAATGGCCATGAATTGTCACCCCAAAAAAGTTGGGTTGATTTAAGATATGTTAAGAAACCATCATGTGCTTTTGGAGGGTGCCAGGCAAGCCCGGAAGGGTGAGTCTGGGAGCACCTCCATATTAACACCATATACAAATGATCCCAACTTTTTTCATGGCCTCTGATGAGCAAATCAAGCAACCATGCAAAAATGGTTCTCAGTTTAGACAACGTTTCCATGTTCTGGAATTATTTTAATTAAAAATGCCCGAAAACTGGCCGCACGTGACAATACTTGCAAACTTTACTGAAAATGGTTCAAACTTGGCATGGACGCCTAACATGACCAGGAGTTGTTACCCCAAAAAGTTGGGTTGATTTCAGAAAGGTCAAGAAACCATCATGTGCTCTTAGAGGGTGCCAGGTTAGCCCCCGGAAGGGCGCGTATTGGAGCACCTCCGTGTTTACAATATCTACAAGTGATGCCAACTTTATTTCATGACCTCCCATGAGAAAATCAAGCATGCATTCACAATGGTTTTCAATTTGGCCAACATTTTAATCCTTTTCCAATTTTCGAGCCAAAAAGACCAATAAACATCTCCGGCATGGTGTACCCCCCTAGACACCCATCGAAAGGGGATGGCACATGATGCATTACACTTTATTTGTCTTAGGGTGGACCTAGTTGACACACCAACCCTAGTTGGATCATTGGGCTACACCGGATTCCATCCTGTAGAATCGATCATGTACATCAGCTGCCCCCATCCAGAACCTTCCTGCTACACTCTCCACTTTGTGAAGCAAGTACATCATCAAAGATGTGAAATTCCCCCAAGGTTTTTCAGTGCATTCCATGACCAAATCAAGCAAGCATGCAAAATGCTATTCAGTTTACACAAAATTTAACATTTACTGTAATTTTTCCGGTTGAAAATACCCGAAAACTGGCCGCACGTGACAAAACTTGCAAACTTTGCAGAAAATGTTTCAAAATTGGCATGGAGGCCTAACATGGCCTTGAATTGTCACCCCAAAAAGTTGGGTTGATTTCAGACAGGTCAGGAAAGCAGCATGTGCTCTCAGAGGGTGCCAGGCTCGGCCGGAAGGGCGCGTCTCGGGGAACCTCCATGTTCACACCATCTTGATATGATGCCAACTTTATTTCATGGCCTCCCATGGCGAAATGAAGCATGTATGCACAATGGTTTTCAGTTTGCACTAGCTTTTCCATTTGCTAAACCCTAAATGGAGGCAGTGGATGTACCTCATCGACTCTATGGGATGGAATCCAGTGTGGACCAATGCTCCAACTTGGTTTGGTGTGTCAATTAGGTCCACCCTAAGGCAGAGAAACTTGAAGGCATCATGTGCTACCCCTTTCGATGAATGTTTAGGGGGGTAGACCGTCTGGGAGCTATTTACTGGTCTATTTCAATTGAAAAATGAAAAAAACATCAAAATGTTGTCTAACCTTTAAAGCATTGTGCATGCATGCTTGATTTGGTCATGGCATGCCATGAAAAGAACTTGGAATCCTTTGTAGATGGTGTAGACAAGGAGGTGGCCCGAGACGCGCCCTTCCGGGCTAGCCTGGCACCCTCCGAAAGCACATGCTGGTTTATTGACCTATATGAAATCAACCCAACTTTGTAGGGTTACAATCCATGGCCATGTTAGGGATACATGCCAAGTTTGAACCGTTTTCAACTAAGTTTGCAAGTTTTGTCACGTGAGGCCAGCTTTCGGGCATTTTGGACCAAAAAAATTCAAGAAAATGGAATTCTTGTCTAAACTAAAAAGCATTTTGCATGCTAGCTTGTTTTGGTCATGGGATTACATGGAAAATAGTAGAGATCATTTGTAGATGGTCTAAACATGGAGGTGCCCCGAGACACGCCCTTCCGGGCTAGCCTGGCACCCTCCGAAATCACATGCTGGTCACTTGACCTATCTAAAATCAACCCAACTTTGTAGGGTTGCAAGCCATGGCCATGTTTGGGCTACATACAAGTTTCAACCATTTTCAGCTAAGTTTGCAAGTTTTGTCTCATACGGCCAGTTTTCGGGCATTTTCGAAACAAACAACATATTTTACCATTTAAAAAATGTATTTCTTTCTGAACAACATATTCGTTTTTTTTGGGAACAATAGCTGCTAATGTTGCAACCTCTCATAACTCACGCCGCCCAACTCACCCGAAATCCCACGATTACAGCTCCTCCCTCGTAACCACCCGCGGCATCCGGGCCCCCTGCCACCTCCCACGACCGCTGCAAGATCAGATCGGAGCCGCCGGCCACCGCCCACCGGGAACGTGACCTGAGGGGTCGGACGCCACTGCTGTTGTCGCCGCCTCCTACTCGCGTCAACGCGCCGCTGCTCCTGTTGCAGCCGTCGAGCACGATACAGCCACCTCTAGTGTGTGACGCACTATCCGCCGGTAGCAATTAGCCACCACCATCTCCGACAGAAGGTATTACCTAATCATAGCTCTTATTAATCTTTCTCAGCCGCACGTCTACTAGTTAAACCCTCATAGGATTTGCACAATTTATTCCAGTCGGCAAGATATTATCGTAATCATTTTCTTCTAATCAATCTTGCCAATCCGAACACTACACGAACGTCGAAAGAGGTAATACCACAACAACAGATGATTATCTCTTGCATGAAATAACACGTCATATGTTTAAGAAATCCGAAACCCTAGTTAAACTGTGCTAATTTTATGCATGACCAAAATCGGTAGTGTGCTTATACTTACAAGTGGTTCATATGATAAAAAAAGTCATCCATACCTGATATAAGATTTTATTTTGTTATACATTTGTCAATATTAAGTTCAAATTAATTGACCCGGTTTTTCTTTTGTTCCACACGTGCCAGGAAAATGGAAACTACAGCTAAAAGTACTGCTAATGGAGAAAAACACTTCTCCGAAATGACCGATGAGGTACGTAATTGACATTTTGTTTGCAAACTTTTCGTACATTTACTTCTTTCATACTCGCTAAAATCTAATGCCACTTTGCAGGAACTGTTTGCGAAGCACTCTCATATGAAGTTAGCATGCTCACCGTCAAGGTTCGCCAAAACCATGGACATGTTATCACCAAAACACATAGAGTCCATCATAACAAATACCGGTCTTGGGGGTCTAACCAAGATGCATGACTTTAATCTCTGGCGCATGATGTCGGTAAGACTAGCCAAGAGCTTCGATAGTGAGACGGCATCGATTACCATAGGTAAAACGCCCATTCCTATCACCACAGAGGACGTGCACCATATATTTGGCCTTGCGATAGAAGGGAAGGATATTGATAAAAAGCTGCAAAGCACAACAGATCCAAAATTGTTTAACACATATCAAACAATGGGGTAATTTTACCGTCTAACCTTGAGAATGCGATCAGACTTTGCAAAACTCCGGACGAAGATTTCCTGGTGCGGTTCGTTCTGTATGCAATCGGTACTGTTTTAGCACCAATAGCACAATCTTATGTCGACGCGAAATATCTTAAACTTGTTGCGGATATTAAAAGCATTCGGAGACTGAACTGGGGATGTTTCACACTGAATAACTTGTTCACGTCCCTTTACAAATTTAACAATCTTGATCAAGTATCTCTGCAAGGAAATCTACCTCTGCTCCAGGTTAGTGCTACATCATTAGTTAACATTCTACAATTGTTGTTCTGTTGTCTATCTCTCTATATTGATGAAGTAATGTATTGTGTAGATTTGGTATTGGGAGCACGTGCGTATTGGCAAATTGATGTATCCTAGTATACCCCCACCATTGGTCGCACGATGGGACAAAAGCACGTCAAAAATAAGAACAGAAGCTTACAACACAGGAGGTCTTCATAAAGGACTGGTATGTTTCTAGATTTGACCCTTGTATAACCGGTTAGTTATTTGCTACTAATGATTCATTCTACCTGATTCAAAGGTTGTGATAGAAATTTGTGCTCGACAACCATAGGCCGACAATACAAATGATACACGAAGCAATAATTTTGTACATGTGGATGAACATGATTCGTATCAAGCACAATCACAGGTCAAAATATGAGTAGCCAACAAGTAAGCCCTTCGAAGACAAAAAAATTTCGAATACCACTAAAAGGTCGCATCGAACCTCATTCATTTAGATTTGTTCTCAACGGGGTGTTATTTCGTTTGCGCAGGTGGAAATGATGGTTGCATCCATGAATGCACGTTTTTCTGAACAAGAAAACAAGATAGGCAGACAGCTAATGGAACTTGAGCACAGATTTGACGCGAAATTTCTCACCATGAGCGAAGAGTTAATCGACCTTAAGAGTAAATCTGCTAGTAATCCTAGGTTCTCGATGGCCGAGGACGAAATTAAAGACGTAAGGAGGGAACTGCAGGTATGTCATGTTGTCCATTTTTTATTTTAATGAATATGTTCCTCCATATTCATTATTGTTTATATTGTTACAGGAATTAAAAAACCAAATTGAAGGCAGACGACAATCTGTGTCACAGAAAGCAGGCGTCGAGGTGATAATTATGGCCCCACACGTACCTACTATTAACAAACTACTTCTAAGTGACCATTTTTTATTGTAGGAAGAAGTCAATGTGCGTAGTGAATCCTTCATAGCAACTCCTAAGTTTGACGCATCCACGACACATACTTTGACTCCAACACCAAGTGCAAGACACGTCCTGCCGAACAAGGAGGATCCTCGAATCACACCGTCGAAGCCTCTGTTTCATAATGATTACAAGCTGACAGACGAGGACTTAGAGGCAGCCGTGTTCATACGCGGAACACACGACCATGTTGAAGTAGCTCTAATCGGAGACATTTCCCTCACAGCGGGAAACTCAGGCGAAATTTGAAGAACGAATACATCTACGATGATGTAAGCCCCTTGTACTCCATTGTACATCAAGTATTGGAACTGCTGGCGTATTATTATATGATTACAAATTTGGCAAGTTATTATGGCGTATGCTCACATCAGCGGGGTTGAGAATGATACTACGTCAATCATATCCCCCATTGAAACCAGAAAGCTGTTAGAATCAAATGGGGTTAATCCTAGGGGACGTGGAAGCTCGTGGTTTGCTCGTGTTGCAAATAAATTTGTAGAACGCCGAAAGGTACCCATTTTTCTCACTTTCATATTTCGTATAAGTAGTGTAGACGACACATTTCAGGGGTCCCCTGAACCATAATTGTTTCGCATATGTAAATTATTCCGTGCAATGAGTCTGCTTTGATTTTACGGCAGGTGCACATCCCGTTGAATGTACATAGTAACCGCTAGATGCTAATGCTGTTTAATTTCGACAAAGAAGAGATTCAAACCCTAAACTCCTTGAAAGATCATTTTGACAAGAAGAAGGAAACTGCTCTTGTAAGTGTTCTCTTGCTGCCTCTTTACCGTCGCATGGTGCTACCTATAGCTTGCGTTGGTATTATCCCCGAAGAGGAAGGGATGATGCAGCACAGTAGAGATAAGTATTTCCCTCAGTTATGAAACCAAGGTTATCGAACCAGTAGGAGAATCACGCAACACCTCGTTAGCAGTACCTGCACACAAACAACAAATCCTTGCACCCAACGCAAACGAGGGGTTGTCAATCCCTCGGTGGTCAATTGCAAGATTAAATTGTATATGATAGATAGATAGATTGAAACAAAAATACAAAATAAAATAAATAAAAGAAAATGACAGCAATATTTTTAGGGTTTTAGTAATATGATTTAGATAGACCCGGGGGCCATAGTTTTCACTAGAGGCTTCTCTCGAGAAAATAGCATACGGTGGGTAGACAAATTACTGTTGGGCAATTGATAGAAAAGCAAATAATCATGACGATATCCAAGGCAATGATCATGTATATAGGCATCACGTCCGAGACAAGTAGACCGACTCCTGCCTGCATCTACTACTATTACTCCACACATCGACCGCTATCCAGCATGCATCTAGTGTATTAAGTCCATAAAGAACAGAGTAACGCCTTAAGAACGATGACCTGATGTAGACAAGATAAACTCATTTATGAATAAACCCCATATTTTTACCCTTAATAGCAATGATACGTACATGTCATGTCCCTTTCTGTCACTGGGATTGAGCACCGCAAGATCGAACCCATTACAAAGCACCTCTTCCCATGGTAAGATAAATCAATCTAGTTGGCCAAACCAAATCAATAGATCGGAGAAGAAATACGAAGCTATAATAATCACGCATAAAAGAGATCAGAGAAGACTCAAATAATATTCATGGATAATCTGATCATAAATTCACAATTCATCGGATCCCAACAAACACACCGCAAAAAGTGATTACATCGGATAGAACTCCAAGAACATCGAGGAGAACATTGTATTGAAGATCAAAAAGAGAGAAGAAGCCATCTAGCTACTAACTATGGACCCGAAGGTCTGTGGTAAACTACTCACGCATCATCGGAAGGGCAGCAAGGTTGATGTAGAGCCCCTCCGTGATCGATTCCCCCTCCGGCGGAGTACCGGAGAAGGCCTCGAGATGGGATCTCTCGAGAACAGAAACTTGTGGCGGCGGAAAAAGTATTTTGTGGACTCCCCCTGAGGGTTTCTGATTTTTTGGGAATTTATAGTGGAGGAATTAGGTCAAACGGAGCTCTGTGGGCCCCACGAGGTACCAGGGCACGCCTGCCACCCCCCCAGGCGCGCCCTGGTGCCTCGTGGGCACCCCTTGGGGCTTCTGGCCTCCTCCCGAAGCTTCTAGTGTTTATCTTGTCCAGAAAAAATCTCCAAAAAGTTTCGTGGCATTTGGATTTCGTTTGGTATTGATTTTTTGTAAAACAAAAACAGGGCAGAAAACAGCAAC
Source organism: Elymus sibiricus (assembly GCA_039707655.1). Lineage (NCBI taxonomy): Eukaryota > Viridiplantae > Streptophyta > Magnoliopsida > Poales > Poaceae > Elymus > Elymus sibiricus. The sequence goes on from CM077668.1 coordinate 52,465,349, forward strand.
TGGCACTGGGCACTAGGTTAATAGGTTAGTCTCCAAAAATGATATATAATTGCTGTAAATGCATATAAAAACATCCAAGATTGATAATATAACAGCATGGAACAATCAAAAATTATAGATACGTTGGGGACGTATCACATGGCACATGAACTCCCAAATCACCGTAACCCTTTGTAAAACTCGTATTATGGTAGGTGGAGTCGATTCAGACCTGCATCGACGAAGCGGTGAAGGATGGCTTGGTAACACCAGCTAAGCCCATCAAATTTGCCGAGTGGGAGGTAGTACGCTATGACAACATACCACAATAGAAGGACGGGTACGTACAACCTCCTAAATTTTTCCTCCCCGACACGTCCAAGTTTACTAAACTTAAACTAAACCTTGCAGGCATTCATGGGCGATGTCCACACTGAAGTACATGTTGACATGGAACGTTGTAGATTTTACCGAGAATTTGGAGCAGGTCAGTCAAACACTACATTTAATTTGAAATATCTTTTGCCTCAAAGTTGTGCTGACATATGTGTCACTTATCAAATTTAGTCAAAAATAGAGATTTTCAGCTGGAAAATAGTTTCAAGCTTGCTGCGTTCAAATTGCAACGGCCTTCGCCTTGATTCATACAAGTACCACATAACGGTTAGCGATACAGCACGGATATTTCATTTTTTTCATATGTCTCATGATTTGAACCAATGCACCGATGTCTGCTGTACAGAAGGAGGCGTACGAAGCCCACGTTGCATCACAACCTAAGGCTTCAGAAGGCGACGTCCAAGAAATCAACGAACCTATTCTTTGCAACAAAACAGACACGTCGAGCTCCCAAAAGGATCCCGACACCCCCAGCTCCCCAAAAAGGTGGAGACCACGTGGACGCCCGAGGAAGATTGTCGATGAAGTGCAAGCTACAAAAACAAAAACTCTTGAAGAGCTCAAACTTAAATTTGATACGAAGACCATTGCTAAACGTGTGGGTTCGATATCAGCACGATCACGCAAACCACCACAAGCTTTGTTGAGCCCATTCAAGGAATGCAAATGGTAGTTTAGGTATGTACTGGGTAGCACTGGAGTTATCACTTATGGTACATATGTCATTTATGCTATGGTGATCTTAGTTACGCAAGCACTGCTATATTTGGATTTCATCTTTATGTTGCTATCCATGAAACAGCAACTCCCCTAGTCTACTTTTGGGAATAAGTAATACATGGTAAGTTATTTTTCCAAAACTGACAATAGGTGCTTTTGGCAATCATGTGCATGCTCTACTTTTGGCAATAATACATGCTTTACGTTTTTTTTGCTTCAACTGGCAATAGGCACTCTTGGCAAACATGTTGCATGCTCTACTTTTGGCAACAACTAGTACATGCTCAGTTATTATCAGAATCTGGCAGTAGTAGCTTTTGGCAATCATGGGCATGCTGTACTTTTGGTAATAACTAATACATGCTCAGTTCTTTTGCTTAAAATGGCAATAGGTGTTATTGGCAAATAGTTGCATGCTCTACTATTGGCAACAACTAGCACAAGATCAATTCTACTTCCAGCAAACATCCCTACATATGACTAAACATCTTCAGTTGAGAACTTAACATATTCGGTTTAGGATATAGCAGAAGCATCTTCAATTAGAGATAGAACATCTCCAATTCAATATATAACCTGAACATCTTCAGTTCAGGGCAAACTTGTACCATAGATCACCATCGTTAAATAATTAGGCCTTGTACAATGCAAGGCGATTAGGGGAGGTGCATAGAAAAACAAACCGGTATTTCTTTAAACACCAGCGCTTATTACTACAGGGTAGACGCATAATTACGTGTCTCTCCTATGGAAATAGTCACTGGTGCTCCAGAGAACTCGGTTTATTTTCCTACGCATCTCCCTAACCACCTACCATTGTACAAGGCCTTAACACACTTCATCAAAGTACTGGCAAACACTTAATTAAGATGGCAGATTATATAGTTCATAACTTAACCAGTGCGGCGCATAAGTTCAAAGAGTACGTTGGGGCATCAGTTCGAAACCACGACAACCAAAAGACATCATATAAACATAAAGGGCTACGGTGCGACTGGGGCAGCAGCAGGCAGGCAGGCAAGCAGGGCATCAGTTCTTCGCCTTCTTGGCCGCGCGAGGAGGGGCGGGACGTAGAACTCCTCATGCCCTAGCACGTACTTTCGGAGGAAAGCGCCGAAGGCCACGTGCCCAGCCTTGACAAGGGGCTGATGCTTCCTCTCTGATCCCTTGCCAACGGCCATGGTGTGCTGGATCATGCTCCTGAAGTCTTTCGCGATGTCCTAGGTACAGAAGGGGCAGGATATTTAACCGTAGCTCTTCTGGGTGCGGTATGGGATTTCCCCATTCTGCAGCCTCCTCAGGATGTACCGGCTCTTGTTGTCCCTGCTATCTTTGTCATGATCCATGTCTTCGTCAGGTTCCTGTGAATTAGTACACACAGAATAACTTAGCTGAAATATTTTACTACTTATAATTTGAAGGTTTGAAAGCAATCATATGAACAATGGCAATTACCACTAGTTTTTAACCTTGTAAGAAGATACCAGGTTGAAGGTGGGTGATTATTATTATCTAAATCATTTCTTCTCCAGAAACATGGGGTCACGCCACACATTCAAAGTTGGGGTTATCGGAATTGTTTGGAATGTGTGCATAGCACCATAGTACTCAACTATGAATTCCCCTTGTTAGAGAGAATAAAAAGGAAAATTACCTTGCTATTTATATTTACTGATGTGATCCATGTTTTCAAAATAACTAGACAAATGCCATGTATATTGTAACACCCCAAAAATCGGGTTATCGATTTTTGTGCTGTTATTCCGTCCTAGCTTTCCTCTCCCAAATTTATCCTCTGAAATCTGGTGAGTGACCAGGTGAATCCAGACAATCCTCAGCCTGTCAATGCCTTTCCCATGCTCTCTTGCCAGCCAAGCTCCCGTCAGTAAACCCCGAACCTCATTCAAACCCTAGTTCCAAAATATTGGAGCTGGAAATCCTACCTTTGTGTTTACAAAGGAGCTATCATTTTCCTTGCTTTGTTGATCCTTCAAAGATTTCCAGAGATCCTCCTTCATCCATAAACCCTAGATGTGCAAAAATATTGCCAAGTCATATGCAATATTTTTCATCTAGAATTAATTCCTTTTTCTGCCTTTCTGAGGAATTAAATCCAGAGGGATAGCTAGACATCTCTAAATTTCTTGAAAATTTGTGGAGATGATCTTTGTACCTATCTCAAGCTCTGGTAAAAATATTGGCCACAATTAAATAAGGGAAATTGCATTTTCTTATTTAAAGCCAATATTTCAATTTGGGGCCTTTCCAAAGGAACTACCATTTTGGTAGCTAGGAAAAATCCCAAATAATTTGTGGAGCTTATCCTATCCGTATCTTCATCATTTCCATTAAAATCTCAAGTTTCACAATTCAAATTTTGAGCACAACATCCATTTGCAAATTCTGTCCAGATTTACAGTTTGCAAAGGAAGTGCTTGAACCTTTGATCTTTTAGAGCTAAAATTTTGCAGAGTGATTTACCTTGATAAATCAATCAGGCAATCCAAAAACCAGCCCATTTCATTTAGCCAATTTTCCTCAGTAAATTATCTAAGTTTCTGTCCAGATTGCTTCTCTGTGAAGGAAGTACCTTCATAGATGATCAAAATGAGCTAAATTTTTTCCATCTAGATCTCATGACTAAATCATCACCCTACACCAAAAATCAGCCAAATCCATCAAGCCATTTTCCCCCAGAATCCTCATTTTCATTTCTGGCCAGTTTGCAAGGTTGCAAAGGAAGTGCCAGATAACCTTGTCCATTTGTGCTGAATTTTGTCCAAGATGACCACCTTGGTGGATGATCAACCTCTGCCAAAGATCATGCCAAGAGGAGCAGTGTGGTGGCCATACCATATGTCAAACACCTTGCTGCTAGCTGTTGTTTGACCAAGGTGTAGTCACACCAGGGCTCCCTGTTCTTGTTTGAGGGGTCAAGTCAACTCAGTGAAGGGTGTGGAACACCCCAGACATGGTTTGGCTTCGTGTAGGGCGTGGCAATGCCGTGGCCACGCGGTGACCACGTGCAGAGCGTGCCAAACCGAAGCTCTGTACACTGGACGCTTCGGGAGGCCGTCTCCAGCAGGTTCCAGCTCGTCCGGGCGCGCCGGCGAGCTCCCCATCGCACGCGTGTGTTGTCTGGAACCTCTCCCCCTCATCCCCTAGCCCGTGAATGTCTCTGCCGACCTCGATTCCCCGCTGGATAGTCGCCACGGCGCCGCTCCTCCAGGAGCTTCGGCCGGCGTCGCGTAGCCCCTCCCCGAGCCTTTCCCCGTGCCTATAAATAGCGTGGCCGAGCTTCTCCGCAACCCACAGCCCCCTCAGCCCTCTCCCACACGCCCCGGAGCCCCTCCTCCCTCCCCACGGCCGCCATGGCCGCCTCGGCCTTCACTCGAATTCGAGCTGACCAAGCCCTCTCATTCCCTCCAAACATCACCACGGCCCTTCCCTAGCTACCCTGAAGCTCCCCACCACCCAAGGCCATCCTCTCCGCGGCCGTGCCGCGCTATCCAAGGGTGCCCGACGCCGTCGTCCGCCCAGCCGACGGGCCGCTTGGCTCCGGCAGCCCCGCAGCTGGCGCGACCTACTGCGGGCGCGGCGTGGAGCTGGGCACCCGCCCCGGCCCTCGGCTCGGTCCCTCGTGCTGCGGAGCGACGGCCGGTGCCCCCTGCCTCTCCCTGTCGCGAGCTAGGAGATGACCAGGAGAAAGAGAGAGAGAAGACCCGCGGGCCCCGCCTGTAAGTCTCACGCGTTGACCTAGCACCCGGGCCCGCGCAGAGTAAGTGGAAGCGTATTCACTAGAATATGTTTTCCCATTGGGAAAGCGTACTCAGCTGCAGCATAAGGAAGAAATGCGCTTTCACTATAGTGGAAGCGTAAATGCTGAAAGGCACTTTCATTTTTCAGCCACCGGCCGAAGTCGCTATTTAGCGAACGTTCACCCGTTAAGAGCTAAAACGGGCAGTTTCTATTTGTTTTACCGCTTAACGAACGAACGGGCGTTTCTCTTCAACCGTAACTCCGATTGAGGTAAATCCAACGCCCACGTTTTCAGTTCGTCGAGCCCGTTCCGATGGTGTCATTTTCATAATGTTGTCACATGTTGAAAATGCCACTTTTGCCCTTTCCCTAATATAGGCCTCTCCCGAGAGTGCCGGTTCTGGCGAATCGCATCCGGAGAATCACCGCACCGCTTCCCGGCGTATTCCTCTACCCCAAGGCAAGCCAACCTCTTATCATGAGCTCCGAACTTGCGTGATGACTTTGCTTGCACCTTATGTGTTCGTTACAATATATTCGGATCATCTGCTAGTCTGCACTTGCATGCACTTGTTACATTGACGGTATCAAACGCTAGCATTATTTTCTATGTGATATCATGTCCTACCTTCATGCTATGTTTTGCCATGATACATCTGTTGCAATTGTCATGATGACACTATGATTTGATCTCATACTATGTTCATCAATGCTAATATGGTTTTGTAATACTGTGGTCATACTTGCACCATGCTATTGCCATGCTTCAAATACCATGAGAAATTGCTCACTTAAGATGTCTGGTAGAACTTGCTCAGTGATGCATTCATGATTATTCATGGCTTTATGTGTTGATGTTATGATGAGATGACGGAAATATTAAACTGAACTTATAAACTAAACCTCCTCCGTCATCGATGGGATTGAGTCATAGTGCCACTGAACCGAGCTTACCTGTGCAGCCACATCTGCCGGAATGGGACGGCCTTGACTTGGTCTAACCTTGTGCTCTCTTATCGGTACCACCAAAGAGCGAAGGTATGCACGTGTGCTACCCTGATCAGGTAGGCGGCGATAACCTTGTGAGCCCAGTTGTTTGTTTAGCCCGGGAGTCCCCGTTTGGGATAGTTTAGTTTAGCCACGACGGTGGCAGGTGTCAGGAGTGACACAGGGGCCACCCAGGACATGACCCGAAAGGGGAATGAATGTCGGTGGTATGATAGAGGAGTCACGGGTTAGGCGAGTTTCGTTGGACGAGTGTCCATGGTGTGGGTAAAGTGGGCAACCTCTGCAGAGTGTATGAATCTATTCGAATAGCCGAGTCCACGGTATTGGACACAATTCGTACTAGGTCACACTATTTGGTCTTGGTCGATCTGGAGGACGAACCTGTTATTATAAACTTGTTAAAGAATGTGCTACTAAGTAAATGTGGTAACTTGGACTATGGGATAATTGTGAGTAGTCATCATGTTGTTCTGACATGATCACGAGATGAGATCTCGGTGAGTCATGAGTTAGCCCAGAAGGGCAGTAAAACTGAATGATGTCACCACATGTTACTTTAATGCTTCACGGGAGGTAAGTGTAGTGTAGGTTTTAGTTTAATTCTGGATACCATGTCTCGTAAAAATAGCCATGCCATGCCATGATATGAAGTTGTATGCCTGCTCCATGTATGCCATGCTTGATCCATGATGTCCTGTTAATTCCATGCCATGTTTAGAATAAATTCTTATATAAACATAGGGCTTGCTTGGTCATCTGCTTGTTTGGATGCTATGTATTTGGTTGTCTTGCGAGTACATTCAAAGTACTCACCTGGCCTTGCACGTGGCCAGTTGCAGGAGAAGACCCGTCGTGCTAGATCGTAACCCAGCCAGTCCTGTCAGTTGTGGAGCCCAGCCAGAGACGTCGTTGCCGCTGAACCAAGACCTCCGCTGCCATTTAGTTAGCCTTGGAGCCATGTAATATTGTTGTAAACAACAGTATTGTAATACTCCATTTAATATAATAAAGCCATTTTTGTGCCTGGAATTGCTGTATCATGTCTCAGACGTGCGCCAGGTCTTATCCTGGGACTGGCGTGTGTCGGCCCTCTATCGGGGTGCCACATACATGGCTGAGCTATAGCATGTAACTTCGATCGTTTACCGCAAGAGCATGTTGAGCAATCTCTAAACTAGAAAGAGCTTGTGGAGCATTTTGTACCAATAGTAAGTACATTCTAATACAATGATTACCAAAAAAGAGCATGCAGATGATTCACACTAATCTACCTCTTATATTGTATTATATTTTATTGTATTCCTTGTTATCTATCCCCAAATTTTCTTTCCTTTGCATGTATAGCTCTTTTTCCCTGTTAAGAACTACTCTTATTTGTGCTATTTAATTTCAGAAATAATTAAAGGGTTCAGGGTCTAGGGTTAGGCACATTAGTAGGTGTGTTATCTAATTATGATAAACCCGCTATGATTACCCTACTAGGTAACAGACAAAGCCTTTTATTTCATCCAGCAGATAAGGTAATTCATATTTAACATAGTTCATTCCAGAAACAAGATCCTCTCTTAGCATTTCCTTTGTAAATATTTGTATGATATGGATTTATGATAATGAGATAACAGACCTACAAACTTGCCTTCAACATAATCTAGTTTCATGAATTTCAAACTATATGACTAGGTACTAATAACTAAAACTATTGCAGAAAGAAATTAAAGATTGCTGTCAGTAAATGTTTTGAAGACAGTAAGGCACATGAAGTAAGTCATAAAGTTTTGTATTACACGAGAAATATTGGATTGAACTCAATGGGGTGGCACATATCAAAGATGTATAGCATGACCAATGTCTAGTTGCTCAAAATATACTGTTGCATGGACTTGACATGCATGATTACTGATGTGGCATAGTTGCATGGATAGATTTCTGCAAGAGAAGAACTAAATAGGCTAAGAGAAGAACTAATGGATGTTTGTTGTCAATGGCAAACGGTGGCCCTAATTTGTTACTACATGCATCACAAATGACCACATGCATGACTGCATGATGTGGCACAGTTTCATGAATAGGAAAACCAGATACTGGGTTGCCACAATTGAAGAACAGAGCATAGTTGTAACAGGGGTTCTACTGATTTAAAAGCTTCACCATTGATACTCTTTATGATACTAGTGAGGCACACGTGCATTGCATGTGAGAACTTACATAACAAAAGTACGACTGCATATTGACATATCACATGAAGCAATTTTATAAATTTACAGTCACATATGCATCATGTATAAATGTAGATTTAATTCTTCTAGTTCATGGCACTGAAAATAAATATAAATCATTTTATGAAGATACTGTCATAGCCTTGTACAAGAAGTAAATAAAGCAAAAGTTAATGTCAATTCTTTCAGAGGCATTTTACATTGCTATGCTACTATACGAATGGAGTTTTTTGTGTGTGTTTTCTTTAATAAAGTGATAAGGTTTGTGCATATTATGCATTGATATTCACAAAGTTAAAAAGCATTAGCAATTCATTTAGAAGAAAAAAGTTTGCAGTGTTAAAGTATGGAAGATTCTAGATAGTATGCATGCATGGCAAAATCTTTTGTAGTGAATAAGATATCCAATGGCCAACAATGCTCGGATTTGCCAACTTTCCACCGTTGGATTGGCTTCATCCAACAGCCAATTTCAAAGTTATTCCCACACTATATAGTGGTATAGATGTATTTATCATAACCACATAGCATGGATATTAATCATTGATCCTCTTGATGACTGTAATTAAGTAAACAAATTCATCTGTACAACTTGTTACCTAACAAATCCACCGTTTAGTACATCACAACAGATTCATAATCAGTTTGAGAATCATATTCGTACACATCTTCACAAACAAAATCCAGGCACAGAGGGATTTTAGGCCTCCATGCCAACTTTTGCATGCCAACTTTCAGAATCGTAATGAATTTTTTTAAGCAAATCAAGGGGGTTTCCTTCCAAATCTACCAAACAATTTGTAAAAATCCTAACCCTAAGGGAGAGATCGAACATATAACCCTAAACCTATCAAGGCGAAATCAAATCCGTACTCCATGCATTTTAGAAGAAAACCCCATGGGAGAAAACCCCAAAAATAGAGTAGGAGAAAACCCCAAAACAGAGTATTACCTCCGAGAGCTCATCGGAGACCTCCTCCTCGAACTCGACAGCCTCGTTCTTAACTTCGAGACTGGCGAGCTCGGCCTCCTCGTAGTACGCGTCCACCAGCTCGTACTGCTCGCGCTTGCGCTTGGTCCTCTGCTCCTCCAGATCCACCGCCACCTCCTCCTCCACCTACTCCCCGACCGCAGGCTCGACCGCTGCGACGGTGGCCGGAGCAATCACAGCAGACGGTGCACCACCACCCGTCGCCGCAACGGCGCCCTCGGCCACGCCAACCTCGGCGGCAACGACGGCAGCAAGCTTCGATGCTTCGACGGCTGCATCGACTGCTGCGTCCTTCTCCGCCGCCGAGTCTTCACGGCCTGCCTTCATCTTCCGACGACAAAGGGACGAGGGCGGTGCAAGAAGGGAGCAGGTTGGTGGCTCGTACGAGGTAGGGTTCGAGTGGGAGGGGAGAGGGTTTTTTGCTGATTTGGGGAAGAAAAGCACGAGCCGTGGGGGAGAGGGGGAGACGCGGGTGGGGGAGACTGCCAAATAAAGACGCGGGTGGACGTTTGGAGTTCTCGAGACTAGACGCGCGGCGTCGTGCGCTCGTGCACGTTCCCACTACTTTCCTTTTTGTCTTGTTTATTTTTTGACAAAAATTACATATTGGTTTTCTTATTACAAGTGTAGAAATTACATCTAGGTACTCCCAAACCAATTATCATTTCATTCCAAACAAAGTCTTTTTTTGTTGACACATAACATGTGGGCCCACATGAGCATGCACCAAATTAAACTCGATCTCCTCCGACACACAGACGCTATAACGGCCGACATGTAGCAATAATATTCACATTGCACATGTCGATACCAATTCTCATCCCAAACCATTTCTCATTGCATTCCAAAGAAAGTATTTTTTTTGTTGACACATAGCATGTGGGCCCACATGAGCATGCACCAAACTTGATCTCCTTCGACACACAGATGCTATAACGGCGGACATGTAGCAATAATATTCACATTGCACGTGTCGATACCATCTTGGCCTACATGCAACAATCTTGGTCTCATTGGACTCACACATGCTATAAGGGGGCCAAACTTTCACCAATTTTTTGTACTCACATTGCACCCACATTGCAGTCCAAGATGCGACAATGGGCCGACATGTATCAATCTTGATCTCTTTGGACTAGCAGTTGGTACAAGGGGCACATGCACCACTAGTTGTCACATTGCACTGACACGTGTCACTTGGGCCAACATGCAACATGGTTACTATCAAGGAAGACATAAGCCTATATATACAGTCGGTACCCTAGCTAATAACAACATGCACCATGGTTACTATCAAGATTGATCCTACTTGCACCTACATAGAACCACATATGCCGTAGCTGACACGTGGACCACAACGTCAGTGCATGCACATTTTTTTTTTGCGAACCTGTGACTGTATCAACGTCTTAAGGAAGCGCGCATTAGTTCTGTCGATCACACCGCATCAGCTGAAGTGGCTAGTCCCTTTCGCTCACACCCGCATGGCCCTGGTTCGAATCCCCCTTGGGGCAGTTGAAAACCCCCAACATTTTTTTCCTCTCAGTTACTTGCATGTGGGGTCCCCTTGTCATCCACAAACACGCGCCACCACATGTACCACATTTTGCTAACTGCACCCATGCCTCTACCACATATATCAATCACCCACATGTACAACTTTCATCACCTAGGTCTCTCATGTTCTATTCCTACGCATGAATAGATCTTCTCGTACCCGATGTTGCTAATTGGACCGACATATACAACTAGTATCAATGGTAGAGGCGTTTCGTTGTGCGCCACATCCAATAGTTCGCAAAATTTCTTATCTCAAAGTGAAACTTGCAAAATAGGGCTCCCCCTCCGATTTCAAATATGAAACCATCAGTCATAGAACAAACATCTTTTTCGTAGAGATTAACATACTTGCACATTCAACCAAATACTACAAATTCAAAGGATCAACTTAATACATTAACAGCACATAGCGATGTAGCCCAGGAATCCAACGAGTAGAGACAAAAGGAGGATCAAATGCTGGAACAAGAAGGATCAGTCGGCAGTAGCGCCATCAGCCTCCCAGCCTCACAACTCCAGGTCTCCAGCATTGTGAACTCCAAGTTTTTTCCTGCAAAACACAAATGGCAATGTTGCTGTTACAGATTAGGAGTTATTGGTTCTTTACAGTTATGCTGAAATAGTTATAATGACTAGGAGTGTTGACATGATGGTTACAGCAAGCAAACAAATTCCATTGGCACAAATTAACATGACCACTTTAGAGCAAGATTTTACCATGGAACATAAACTAGTCATAGCAACAAAATGCATGGCATGATAGTACTGACAACACAATGCAAATAATGTTCAGGAAGCATGGCCATATGAGTTATATTTTAGTGGCAACCTTCAAGCAAAGTTGCAAAGTTTTATGACAGCATGATTTATACTTAGTGAGATGCACAAAGTTAGAATGATGACATGTTGGAGGCAATATTTAAATATGCTACAGGGCTTTTCATGGCATAAAAATGCACAGCATGGAAGTACTAAACATGGAGAACAAATCATCCAACATGAGCATAGGAGTTGTAGATCCATGGCTACCATCAAGACAAAATGCCAAATTTTAATTCAGACACAAGACTTGCTGAAAACAAGCATATACATATCAGCAACATTGACATGGCATCTTTGCAAGCTTGTGTCACTGGCTTATCATGTGTTTCATGGCATGGAAATAATTTTAACAACAAGTAGGCATGAAAATGACCCAAACACATGTACAAAGTTAGGCCATATGATGCATGGATTAATTCACACAAAAATGACAAAATTCCAAGTTATGCAAAATGTCATGCACCAAAAATAATGCAAATGACAAAATTAATACCACCATTGGATTAGTTGGATTTTTGTACCCCAATCTATATATAACATGCATATGGTCATGTTTAAAATTGCACACAAATGCACAAAACAGTATACTGCCTAAAAGGGAAACCTAGGACATGCTAGATTAGGAATATTCCGAAAATGGCTAAAAGACAGAGGGGCTGGAATTGCTACAAGCACACTGGGGTTGGCTAGCCATCGAGGATGACCAGTGGGCCAAGGGCCACGTGGCTGGGAGCGTTTGTGTGTGACTGCTCGGTGGGACCCGGATGTTAGTGGCTTACAATAAAAACAAAAGGGGGTTTATAATTTAGTGGGAACCATCAAGCAAATTTGCAACGTTTTATAACTGACATATTTATACTTGCTGAGATGCACAAAGTTAAAATGATGGCATGTTGGAGGCAAGAAATAAATATGCTACATGGCTTGTCATGGCATCTAATTGCATAGAATGAGAGTACTAATCATGGAGAACAAAACATCCAACATGAGCATCTCCATAGGAGCTACAGATTCATGGCATGAAGACAAAATGAAATGTTTTAAATCAGACTGATGACTTCGTGAAAACAAGCACATTCGTTTCAGCAACATTCACATAGCATCTTTTCATGGTTGGTTTAGTGGATTATCATGTGTATCATGGCATGGAAGTATTTTTAACAGCAAGTAGGCATGAAAATGCTCCAAACACATGTACAAAGTTTCACCATATGATACATGGATTAAATCACACAAAAAAGACAAAATGACAAGTTATGCAAACATGTCATGCTCCAAAACTCATCCATATGACAAAACTAATACCATAGATGGATGCAGATATGCTACTCCATTAAGCCCAAATCATAGCACATACTCTAGGATCCTATCATTCCTACTACTGCACACAGCCCAAAACATATCACATATGCCCACCCACACAATTTTCTTATCTTCTTCTGGAAATCTATTAATCCAATTTTCTTATCTTCTTTTGGAAACTTAATTAGCCAAATTAAGTTTGATTCAGTAGTCAAGGGTCAAATTCAGTTAACTAAAAAAAATACAGTTAACTTAACACACATAATTCTGCCTAGGGTTCATATACGTCAAAATCTAGCACTACAAGACTACAAATTTTTCCTAGGGTTCATATACATCAAAATCTAGCACTAGAATACTACAAATTTTGCCTAGGGTTTATAATTCTGCCTAGGGTTCATATACATCATAATAAAGCCCCCAAAGCATGTAGTCAAATCTTCATGCAAATTATTCAGATTAAAATGACATCCTTCCCCATTCAATGACATCTAGCATCCCCTCTCTGAACTATTAGCATCACTATCACCATGACTATAACCATGAGCAGAAGGAAGATTAGGAGTGCAGAAGCTTACTCATACCCCTACTACTCCTCGGCCGCAGACCGCCGCCCATGAGACGAGTGGAACGGCGAGGGAACTGTGGAGAACGGCGGGGAAGCAACATCGGCACATATTTCTTCCTCCTCCTGCGGTTACTCGACGAAGACTCCTCCAGCACAGGGTCCCATGGAACGACCACAAGCGGCACCATGAGGAGGCTCGGTTCTCGCTCCTCTGGTTTCTCGATCTTGGAGTGATAGTTCCACCACCTCATCCTCACGTCCGGCGTCGGGGAATCCAACTGCTCCATGGCCCAGAGGAGGTACTGGATGTAGAACAGGAACCCATCCACGGCAACTCCTTTGATCGCATCCTTCTCTTTCTGTATCAGATGTGGGCGCATCAACTGCACCGAGGCCGCTAACTGTCGCGGGTACTCAAACCAAGAGACGATCTTCCTCAGCCTCCGTAACTTGACCTCATCGCCGCCGGCGATCTGCACGATCTCACCCTCCATGTGCGTGGCAAAGTTGAACTTCTCGCCGCCGACGATCTGCACGATCTCATCCACCATCGAGGTTTTGGCTTTGGATGGAAGAGGGGGTGGATGTGGAAGAGGAGGGGAGAGGGGCGGCGGTGGTTTTGGAATGCAGGAGGAGAGGGAGGAGAGGAGCGGCGGTGGTTTTGGGAGGAGAGGGAGGAGAGGGCTGCGGTTGTTTAATGGCAATGGAAGAGGAGAGGACCCCTGGGCGGCGGTTCTGCATTGGAGGAGAGGGGCGGCACGCTGTGGATAATTTCACGGTGACTAAATTGCCCCTCAATTAAGAAGCGAGCCCACATTGTCATTAGTACCGGCCCCACACAAATTAGTACTTTCCAGTACTTTTTCGTGTGTACTACCTAGTACTAGCTATTTCTCTACCGTTAGATCAAGAGGAACGAACGGCTTCTAAAAACACCAACCACCCTAAAACTTGTATTATTTTTTTTGAATGCTTTTTTACACTTAAACCTCCTCTTTATTTATTTATCATAAGTGTTGCATCAGTTACAAAAAGAGGAGTGAACGAAGCAGGAACTTCATCCGTCCAAACACTAGAATCACAAAACCTTTGCATGCTTGCTCGGAATTAACTAAGTTATAGATGAAATTTGATCAGGAAAATATGATTAATTTGATCTCTTGTTTGAATGCTTATTAGGCAAGTCTATGGCTCATGGCCGGCTGAGATCGAGCCATAGAATGGTTTTTTTTTTTGAGTTGTTTGTTTTTTGAGATGGCTATCAACAATGCCAAGTAGTAGGTCAATTCATCGTATACCATCATACTAAAAGATACTGAAAATAATTAACACAACAATTTAAATTACTATATATTGAGAACTTCCAAGGAGTGCTTCAGCATGTACTCCCACAACACATTAACGAGCAATACTCCCGTCGACAATTTCAATTACTAAGTGGCATGTAATACACAACAAGAGAGTCTACAAGTATCTACAAGGATGTTCAGGCTCGCCAGGGTGCTGCTGCCTTCATTCTCGTCGACCTGTCTGTTGGCAAAGATGAGGCATTGCTGGTCCTTGGGAAAGCCGTGCTCGTGCTGAATCTTTGTATTGACATTGTCGACAGTATCTGAAGCGGTGAAGGCGGAGATCAAGAGTGGATGTGGATCCACTGAATCTCATGGCCTTGCCAGTTAGTGTCTCGACGACATGGACCTGCATCTTCTCATGGAGCGGTGAAGGCGGAGATCAAGAGTGGATGTGGATCCACTGTACATGCCGTAATCGGCCAGCGTGCGGCTGTCGTCCAGCTGCTCCCCAGTGAAGGTAAGGCGCTGCTGATCCTGGATCTTCGCCTTGGCAATGTAGCTGCTATCTGATGGATCGACCTTAAGGGAGATCGTCTCGCCGGTGAGAGTGCTTACGAAAATCTGCGTCCTGGAGACTTTAGTCGCCAGACAAGCTTCACACCTAAGGAAAAGGAAGGGTACGAGAACTCGCGGTCGACCTGAATCACGCACACACAAGAATGAGGGACGTTATATTCTTGCATGCAGATGCAGTACGAGTCAACCGACTCCGAACATGACTCACTAAAATAACCTATTCCGATTCGGATTACAATTAAAACACGACAAGGAAACAGACCGGAGTCGATCGCCCTAAAATATATAGCTAGCTAGGGGCGGCGGACGATACCAACAATTGTCACGAACCAAACGCAGCGTCGCTATCAATCCCCAATTCCAATCGCCTTACGTTCCCGCGCGCCGCCATGTCAGGCCTCCCTGCCACCGCCGCTTCCAGGCGCTCGGCCCGTCG
This sequence comes from Elymus sibiricus, assembly GCA_039707655.1. Classification (NCBI taxonomy): domain Eukaryota; kingdom Viridiplantae; phylum Streptophyta; class Magnoliopsida; order Poales; family Poaceae; genus Elymus; species Elymus sibiricus. The sequence continues at coordinate 52,480,977 of CM077668.1, forward strand.
GCGCCCCTGGATGCTCACCGACGCCAAGTGCCACATCGGCGGCCGCGACAACGCGACCACCGCCCACAGCATCACGAGCGAAGGGCGCGACGTCAAGGTGACCTTCGAGCTCGCGGACCCGCCCGGCGTCTCTCGCTGCTTCGTCCACTGCCCCGGCCTCGCGGAGCGCCGCTACGGGGGAGATCCCGTGGTTCTGAGCTCGGCGGACGCGTTCGTCCTTCTCGTCGTCTTGTTCACCGGCGGCTCCATGGGCAGTGGGTACAACGATTTCTTCGTCTGCAAGGCAGGTCCAGGTGCACCATCTCTCCGCCTTCTCCCCGGCATCGGCCCCAACTGCTGTCCCGACTACGTCAGGCTGGCCGGCATCGTGCCCCTCGGCGGCACCGATATCAACAACAAAGACTATGCCGTGGTCTTCCCCTGGCGATCAAAATCTTGCTCGCGATACACCAACGACTCTACCAGGTACAACCTCCAACTGTATCGCACCTCCGATATCCCTGCGTGGGCGTGGCAGTGGCGCAGCGTGGTGTGCAAGGACCACAATCCCGAGGTAATTATGCGGCACCAAGGCACCCGCGTGATCTTCGCCGGAAGGGCAACACACGGCTAGGTCAATCATTGGCATGGCATTCTATCAGGGAAAACCTTATAGGTGGAGGATTAATAGTAGCGCGGGTTAGAATTACGCGCTACTGCTAATTTACAGTAGCGCCGTTGGAAGAAACGCGCTATTGCTATCTATTTAGCAGTAGCAGGGGTGTGCCAGACAACGCTACTGCTAAGTGGGCCCCCACAATACCCACCAGACTAGCTATATTAGCAGCGCGGCCCACTGTACACGCGCTACTGCTAAACCCGTAGCAGTAGCGCGTGTTAAAGGCCCACCGCTGCAACTACTGCGGCTCTGTGGCACCTGGTGGGCCCCGCTTAGCAGCAGCGCGCGTAAACGGAACCGCGCTACTGCAACGGCACTTAGCAGTAGCGCCGGGCTCGGACCCGCGCTGCTGCTAAGGCAACCTAATCTCCCCCGCGCCCGTCCACTTCCTCACTCTCCCTCACTCACTCGCTCTGCCTCTTCCTCCTCCCGCCGTCGCCGCCGCATTGCTACCGCCGTCCTCGGTAAGCCGCCGCCCTCCTCCCTCCCTCTCCCTCCTGCCTCCCTCCATCCCTCCTCGTACGGCGGCCCTCCTCTTCTCTCCTTCCTCCCTCTCCCTCCGGCCTTCCCTCCATCCCTCCTCCCTCCTCCCTCCTCGTACGGCCGCCCTCCTCCTCTCTCCTCCCTCCCTCCCTCCTCCATCCTGCCTCCCTCATCCCTCCTCTCTCTGTTCTTGTAGAATGTAGGTTTTTTTAATGTTTTTTGAATACAGTAGAATGTAGATTATTTGAATGGAATAGAAAATTAGAAAAAATTTAGTAAATGTAGGTCTTTTGAATAGAATAGAAAATTAGTAAATGTAGAATAGAATAGAAAATTAGATTTTTTTTAGTAAATGTAGGTCTTTTGAATAGAATAGAAAATTAGTAAATATAGAATAGAATAGAAAATTAGAAAATTTTCAGTAAAATATAAAAATGTTGTATACAAGAATGTTAATAGTGAATGGTGTTGCTCATATACAGCTTTTATGAATAGAAACTATTTTAGGTATCGAATAAAATATAAAAATGTTGTTGCCAATTATATTGATGATCTAAATTTTTCACTCGGTGGATTATGCAGGATTTCTCCTGTCGCGTCTCCCTCTCCCGCTCGGCCCCGTTCCGCCCACCGTGAGCACCTCCTTCTCCTCTCTGTTTAGTTTTAGGTTTAGTTTTTTTTTAATATATATGTAGATGGATGTATGTTTGCTAGATGGATGATTAGATGGATGGATGCATGGATGAATTATTGATTGTTGCACTTTTGTTTCATTTTGAAAAAAGCCGACAAAAATGGATGCATGGATGCATTTTGCAGGGAACACCTCCGAGTGGCCTATGTTTTGCTGGAATGTTGATTCATTTCCGTTCCGACAAATTTCAGGCGCTCGATATGTCCTATTTTAGCAAAGGTCATGCCGAAATTTTTCATGAATTTTGGCATGACTTGTGCTAGAAAGTAGGAAATATCGAGTGCCCGTGATTTGCCTGAACGGGAATTAATCGACATTCCGGCAGAACATAGGTCATTTTTTATGTCATTGCTCCATATATGTAACGGGTTGACTTTCAGTGTGTCGATGTTCCTTGAGTGACTTTGAGTCTGTTCTTGAAGGAAGGAAGGATGCCGGCTATTGTCGTGGGGGTCGTTTCCTCTCCTTCTTCTCGTGATATACCTTGGTAATGCACGAGAGAAGGAGGGGAAGCGACCATCACCGACGGTCGAAATATCTGTGAGGGAGTGTCCACCATATACTGGCGAAATATCAGAGAGGAAGAATCCCGACTGTTGTCGTGGGGGTCGCTTCTCCTTCGTTCCTGTGTGCTAGACATTTTGGTGTAATGCACTCGGGAACGAATGGAGAAGCGACCATCACCGACGGTCGCAATATCAGAGAGGGAGTGCCCACCATATACACCACGTGAGATGAGAGTGTAGCAAGGAAGACTCGATGGACCGAAAGTCAACCCGTGCTGAATAGTGATCTGTGTGTTGAGTTTCCTGGTAATTGCCGTCGATCGATTTTTAATTTTTTAATTATGAACATATAGGAAATGTCTGACGACGATAGGATCCCAGAGTGCGACTACTGCGGCGACGACCGTGGTCTGTGCGACAGGTATCCTCACCTCGAAGACGGTCGGCGCTTCACTATTAAGCTCGACGAGACCTTCGATGTTTGTACGGTACGCAACGACGACAAGTCTTTTTTCGTAATTAAGCATGACTTCTGCTCCTTTGCTTCAACGTGTAATTTTTATTTTTTTACCATTCTACTAGTGCATCCCCTGCCATGCAAGACGTTATGTCTTGGAGAAGCTGGATTTCGAAGATCATGAGAATAAGGAGACAAAGAGAGTTATCCTCAGGACCCAACATGGCTACGCTTTTGCCATAAAGCTATACAATGCAGTGACCTACTCCCATTTTGGTTGCTCAAATTGGAATGCACTATGCAAGGCGTATGGATTTCAGGAGGGTATGCATATCACCTTCGATATTCGTCCTGAAGATGACATCAAAGATAATATCGACATTTGGGTCAATGTTGATACGCTTCCAGTTCTACCTCTATGTGAGTTTCTCAAACATATTTATTAAGTAATTTATATTGTTTATTTAGAAATAGTTGGAAGCTTATCTCCATTGAAAGCTTATTTCCATTCTTCATGAAATGTACGGAACGTTGTAGATAAAACCTACTACAGTTATGGTGCTGAACTAACTTGCGAGGAGATAAATCATTTTGTTTCATGGATTAATGATGTTGAGAATTTCAAGACAAGTCATTTTATTCCTCCAAATTATGATCAATACGTGCCACTAGTCCACGTATTGAACTACGGTAACATCCATCAAGATATCATGGTAAGATTTTTGCTAAGTATGTTATTATGATGTTCTTCTTAAGCTAAACTACATTTTGCTAAGTATGTTATTATGATGTTCTTCAACAGAAACTCCCGACGGATTGTGTACCTCGTGTTATGGATATAAAAGGTGTCATGAACATTATTAGCTTACGGCCAAGTTGGCCTACGTGCCAACGCAGTGCATACATGATTTCTCCAAGAGATGAAGTCCTCACAATCAAAGACTGGAGAAAAGTTCTGAATGATCGCAGGGAACTACTTGAGGGCAACATGATCGCAGGGAACTACTTGAGGGCAACATGAAGCGCAGCCCATAATGGAGACATTGTGCTAGAATGATGAGCTAGTTCTTATATGACTATGATGATGAGTTGTTATTATGATGATGATGATGTATGAGTTCTTATATGAATATGATGATGATGATGATGATGAGTTATTATGATCATGATGAGTTATTATATCATTGGGTGGAAGAAACGTGGATTAGGATATCTAATCCACGTTTCTTCCACCCAATGATATAATAACTCATCATGATCATAATGATATAAGAATCTCTTAATTGCTACTATATCAAAATTTGTATAACGATGTATAAATACAGTATAAAATAAAAGAAATGAAATACAGATGAATAGTAGTAGCGCGGGGTAAAGCCCACGCTACTACTACTTATCAGTAGCGCCGGTACAGAAGGGCGCTACTGCTAACTGAATTAGTAGTAGCGAGGATGTACCCAGCGCTACTGCTAAAGTTTAGCTGTAGCGCCCTAGCAGTAGCGCGTGCACCCGCGCTACTGATAGGGAAAAAAAAACGCGCTGCTACTAGGGTTTTCCCTAGTAGTCGACCATAATCCAGTCATGCGTTTGATCCAATGGCCTGTTCCGATCCCTTGCAATCTGGTGTCACGGTTCGGCATGGGAGTCGACAATATCTACGCACGGCTGTGCCGCAACATCGCTATAAGCAACGGTGTGATCAGGTTCGTCGAGCTGAAATCTTGTCGGTGTAGTGACACCCGTAATGAGAAAGGGGTCATTGGCCAAGGATGGACGGTCACCACATGGAACAGGGGGATCTGCTCAAACAAGTGGCACAAGAGGTTCACTGTCGAGGCTGATAGCATGCCTGTCACAGGTTCAAGTTACCCGAAGGTATCAGGTGGCAAGAGGTTGAGCTGGGACAAGGTGGTTCATAGTGGGCCCACTCTGATCTTGTGTGACGATGATGTTGTCTATATCATGGCTAGAGTGGACATCCGCCCCCCAGTTGCATGGATGCTTGCCATTAACATCACAGAGGGAACATTAGAAGCGGTCAAGCAGTGTTCTGCTGAAAAGATACTCGATCTTGAACCGACTTATGTTCAGTGTGCCTTGTCCAACTACCTCAAGCAGTGGAGAAGGTGATGAGGAAGGGGACACTAGAGGGCACACTTATCTGTCTATTGTTGTTGTTAATCTTGTTATGCTGCCTGAACATGTCAGGTTGTTTTCCTTACTCTGAATATTCTGAATAATGGCCAGAGGCACGCTGTGTTCGTGCAGCGGCATAATAGGTCTTGGGTTTTACCTTTTTCTGTTTAGTTTGTTCCTGGAAACGATCAATCCGTGGGATGGCGTGGGATCAACGGATCATTGGCAGCCAGTTTGTTATTCGTGTATAAAAGGAAGAAAGCAAAAAATGACGCAGGTTGAACGCGTCGCAAAAATCCTATTGTCTCCCGCCTCGAGTGTGTTCCCTGTCGACTCTGCTCACCGACTCTAGCCAATATGCCCATAGGCCAAAGGTATGTAAACTGGATGAATTGTTGCTGATAAATCAGACACCTATTATATGCTGCTGGATGAAGAAAACTATTACACAATAACCTTTCATGGCCTTGTTGGGTGGTACGATTGCAAGCATATACTCCCTCCGTTCCTAAATATAAGTCTTTGTAGAGATTCCACTATGGACCACATACTTATATTTAGGAACGGAGGAAGTAGATATTAAACAAAAAGATGTGCTTAAACTCATTTGGTTTGAGGAGTGGGTTTGCAAGCCTACTAGTTTGGGTCAAGTGATTACAGACAGTAATCTGGATTCCAATATATGCTGCAAGGCTTTCTCTCCTACTACTACTGTCTTTGACAAACATAAGAAATAATGTTTTTCAGAGCTATTAACTTGCCCTAGAAACGTGGACACAATTTTTCTTTGCTTGACAAACAAACAGATTGCTCACAGCAAAGCATACATTGAGGTGCCCTTTGTTAACTTTGCTATGTTTAGGAGGTTTGTCTTGAAGCTTGTGTGTATGCAATGGTTCAGTGAACTTGGTAGTGGTACATAATTATTAGAAATCTTGGATGATTCGGCAAACTATCCTTGCCTGGCTTCAAAAGTTGTAACCTAATGTAAGTGTTAAACATGCTTTGTTCTGAGCTCGTGTTCCCATTTTTTTAGAGGAAAAGGGCAACAGCCCCACCTCCATTGCATTGCAAAGAAACCAAAGTTATTACATTCACCAGTTCGGCTAGCGCAGAACAGCACACCAACGTGTTCCTTCTTGCCAGTATGTCAGGCATGTCACCGCTACCGGCCTAAAAGCATTGTCTATCTGTGTGTGGCTTCTACGACAGTTTGCACACTTTTTGTTTGACAGTTTTTGCCAATCTCACGTGACACTTCCAAAGATGATCGTGCAAACTTTGGAACTTCTAACAAAAATAACAACATATGTAATTACAACTAAGCAGTATAAGTGGCAAAGTCAGCCATTTTGTTCCTTCTGTCCTATAGTAAGAACAGATGTAATATTTGCATTGATGTTTCGAACCTGCACTACACCAAGAAACCACAAAGACGACATGCATCTATTGGTAAAAGTGAGCATCGCCGACACTTTTTTTGTGCCAAACTATGATGGGGAACGAAGCATGAAAATCAAAAAAAAATCCTACGAACACCCAAGATCTATCTAGGAGAAGCATAGCAACGAGAGAGGAGAGTGTGTCTACGTACCCTCGTAGACCAAAAGCGGAAGCGTATATAACGCGGTTGATGTAGTCGTACTCTTCGCGATCCGATCACGATCCAACCGATCTAGTGCCGAACAGACGGCACCTCTGAGTTTAGCACACGTGCGGCTCGATGACGTCTCCTCCTCCTTGATCCAGCAAGAGAATGCGGAGAAGTAGATGGGATCACAACCATCACGACGGCGTGGTGGTGATGGTGGTGGTGGAGCACCGACAGCGCTTCGCTAAGCGTCGTCGGGACGAGGCGGTGGTGTAACGGGAGAGAGAGGGGCGCCCAGGGGCTGGTGTGTTGTTTGGGGCGCCCCCTCTCCTCTATTTATATATGTGGAGGGGCTTGGAGTCCAGCCCTTCTCCTATTAGGGCTGGCGCCTAGAGGGAGAGGACTTGGACTCCAAGTCCAATCCTATTCCTACTAGGACTCTCCTTTTTTCCCTTCCCTAGCCGCATGGGCTTTTGAAGACTTGGTGCGCCTGGCCCAATAAGGCCAGGGCGCCTCCCCTCAGCCCATGCCAGCCCTTGGGACGTGGTGGGCCCACTTGTGGACTTCCGTACCCCTCCGGAATCCTACGGAACCTTCTGGAAGCTTCCCGGTACAATACCGAAAAAACTGCACCTTTTTCCGGAACCCAAAATATGACTTCCCATATATAAATCTTTACCTCTCGACCATTCCGAGACTCCTCGTGATATCTGGGATCTCATCCGGGACTCCGTACAACATTCGGTTACCAATCATCAAATATCCCAATACTACTCTAGCGTCAACGAACGTTAAGCGTGCGACCCTGCGGGTTCGGGAATCATGTAGTCATGACTGAGACACCTCTCCGGTCAATAACCAATAGTGGGACCTGGATGCCCATATTGATTCCTACATATTCCATGAAGATCTTTTATCAGTTGAACCACGATGTCAAGGATTCGGTTAATCCCGTATGCAATTCCATTTGTCCGGCGATATGTTACTTGCCCGAGATAAGATCGTCGGTATCTCCATACCTAGTTCAATCTCGTTACCGGCAAGTCTCTTTACTCGTTCCGTAATACAAGATCCCGTGACTAACCCATTAGCCACATTGCTTGCAAGCTCTTTACGATGTTGTATTACCGAGAGGGCCCAGAGATATCTCTCCGTCATACGGAGTGACAAATCCCAGTCTCGATTCGTGCCAACCCAACAAACACCTTTGGAGATACCTATAGAGCACCTTTATGATCACCCAGTTATGAAGTGACGTTTGGATACACACTAAGTATTCCTCCGGTGTCAAGGAGTTGCATGATCTCATGGTCTAAGGAACAGATACTTGACATGAAGAAAGTTGTTGCAAATAAACTAAACGATCTGGTGCTAAGCTTACGGTTGGGTCTTGTCCATCACATCATTCTCCTAATGATGTGATCCCGTTATCAAATGACAACTCATGTCTATGGTTAGGAAACTTTAACCATCTTTGATCAATGAGCTAGTCTAGTAGAGGCTCACTAGGGACATGGTATTTGTTTATGTTCCACACGTGTATTTAAGTTTCCGGTCAATACAATTCTAGCATGAATAATAAACCTTTATCATGAACAAGGAAATATGATAATAACCAATTTATTATTGCCTCTAGGGCATATTTCCAACAGTCTCCCACTTGCACTAGAGTCAATAATCTATTTTACATAGTTATGAATCTAACCCCCAATGAGTTCTGGGGCTGATCATGTTTTGCTCATGGGAGAGGTTTTAGTCAATAGGTCTGCAACATTCAGATCCGTATGTACTTTGCAAATATCAATGTCTCCGTCCTTGATCCAATCATGGATGGAGTTGAAAGAGCGTTAAATATGCGCTTCACATGTAAATCCCGCCTCAACGCTCGGTTTTGAACTACTCCAAAATGACTGCTGCACTTTATGTATCCGGTTTGAGACTCAGGGTCATCCAGATCGGCGTCAAAGCTTGCATCGACGTAAACCTTTACGACAAACTCTTTGTTACCTCCATAAATGAGAAACATTTCCTTAAGTTACTTAAGGACAATTTTGACCGCTGTCCAGTGATCCACTCCTGGATCACTCTAGTACCTCCTTGCCAGACACACGGCAAGGCACACAATAGGTATGGTACACAGTATGGCATACATTATAGAGCCCATGGCTGAGGCATAGGGTACGACCTTCGCCCTTTCTATTTCTTCTACCGCGATCGAGCTTTGAGTCTTACTCAACTTCATACCTTGCAACACAGGCAAGAATTTCTTCTTTTACTGGTCCCTTTTGAACTCCTTCAAAAAAACTTGTAAGGTATGTGCTCTGTGAAAGTCTTATCAGGCGTCTTGATCTATCTCTATAGATCTTGATGCCCAATATGTAAGCTACTTTATCCAGGTCTTCCTTTGAAAAACTCCTTTCAAACAACCCTTTTATGCTTTCCAGAAATTCTACATCATTTCCAATCAACAATATGTCATCCACATATACTATCAGAAATGTTACAGAGCTCCCACTCACTTTCTTGTAAATACAAGCTTCTCCACAAACTTGTATAAACCCATAAATCTTTGATCAACTCATCAAAGTGTATATTCCAACTCCGAGATGCTTGCACCAGTCCATAGATGGATCGCTGGAGTTTGCATACTTTTTAGCATCCTTAGGATCGACAAAACCTTCCGGTTGCATCATATACAACTCTTCCTTAAGAAACCTGTTAAGGAATGCTGTTTTGACGTCCTTTAGCCAGATTTCATAAAATGCGGCAATCGCTAACATAATTCTAACAGACTTAAGCATCGCTACGGGTGAGAGTGTCTCATCGTAGTCAACCCCTTGAACTTGTCGGAAACCCTTTGCGACAAGTCGAGCTTTATAGACGGTGATATTACCATCAGCGTCTGTCTTCTTCTTAAAGATCCATTTATTCTCAATGGCTCGCTGATCATCGGGCAAGTCCACCAAAGTCCATACTTTGTTCTCATACATGGATCCTATCTCGGATTTCATGGCCTCAAGCCATTTGTCGGAATACAGGCTCATCATAGCTTCTTCATAGTTCGTAGGTTCGCCGTTGTCTAACAACATGACTTCCAGGACAGGACTACCGTACCACTCTGGTGTGGAACGTACCCTGGTCGACCTACGAAGTTCAGTAGTAACTTGATCCGAAGTTTCATGATCATCATCATTAGCTTCTTCTCCGGTTGGTGTAGGCATCACGGGAACTGCTTTCTGTGATGCGCCACCTTCCAATTCGGGAGAAGGTACGATTACCTCATCAAGTTCTACTTTCCTCCCACTCACTTCTTTCGAGAGAAACTCCTTCTCTAGAAAGGACCCATTCTTGGCAACAAAGATCTTGCCCTCGGATCTGTGGTAGAAGGTATACCCAATGGTCTCTTTAGGGTGTCCTATGAAGACGCACTTCTTCGCTTTGGGTTCGAGCTTATTAGGCTGAAGCCTCTTGACATAAGCGTCGCATCCCCAAACTTTAAGAAACGACATCTTAGGTTTCTTGCCAAACCATAACTCAAACGGTGTCGTCTCAACGGATTTTGATGGTGCCCTATTTAAAGTGAATGCGGCTGTCCCCAAAACGATAGTGGCAAATCGGTAAGAGACATCATAGAACGTACCATATCCAATAGAGTATGATTACGATGTTCGAACACACCATTATGCTGTGGTGTTCCAGGTGGCGTGAGCTGTGAAACAATTCCACATTGTCTTAAATGCATACCAAACTCGTAACTCAAATATTCACCTCCACGATCAGATCATAGAAATTTAATTTTCTTATTACGATGATTCTCCACTTCACTCTGAAACTCCTTGAACCTTTCAAATGTTTCAGACTTGTGTTTCATTAAGTAAATATACCTGTATCTACTCAAATCATCTGTGAAGGTAAGAAAATAATGATATCCACCGCGTGCTTCAACACTCATCGGACCGCATACATCGGTATGTATTGTTTTCAATAAGTCACTTGCCCGCTCCATTGATCCAGAAGACGGGGTTTTAGTCATCCTGCCATAAGGCATGGTTCACATGTCTCAAATGATTCATAATCAAGAGATTCCAAAAGTCCATCGGTATGGAGTTTCTTCATGCGCTTTACACCACTATGACCTAAGCAGTAGTGCCACAATCATGTGGTACTATCATCATTAACTTTGCATCTTTTGGCATTAATATTATGAACATGTGTCTCACTACGATCGAGATTCAGTAAACCATTCACATTGGGTGCATGATCACGAAAGACATTACTCATATAAACAGAATAACCATTATTCTCTGACTTAAATGAATAACCGTCTTGCAATAAACAATATCCAGATATAATGTTTTATGCTCAACGCAAGCACCAAATAACCATTATTTAGGTTTAATACTAATCCCGAAGGTATTACGAGAGTGCCAATGGTGATCATATCAATCTTGGAGACACTTCCAACACCCATCGTCACCTCGCCCTCAACTAGTTTCCGTTACTCCGCAGCTCCTGCTTCGAGTTACTAATATTAGCAACTGAATCGGTATCAAAATACCCAGACGCTACTACGAGCACTAGTGAGGTACACATCAATAACATGTATATCAAATATACCTACGTTGACATTGCCATCCTTCTTATCTGCCAAGTACTTGGGGTAGTTCCGCTTCCAGTGACCATTCCCCTTGCAGTAGAAGCACTCAGTCTCAGGTTTGGGTCCAGCCTTGGGTTTCTTCACGGGAGCGGCAACTGCTTTACCGTTCTTCTTGAAGTTCCCTTTCTTTCCCTTGCCTTTCTTGAAACTAGTGGTCTTTTTAACCATCAACACTTGATGCTCCTTCTTGATTTCTACCTCCGCGGCCTTAAGCATCGCAAAGAGCTCGGGAAGTGTTTTCTCCATCCCTTGCGTATTATAGTTCATCACAAAGCCCTTATAGCTTGGTGGCAGTGATTGGAAAACTCTGTCAATTGCTATCTTATCTGGAAAATTAACTCCCACTTGATTCAAGCGATTGTAGCACCCAGACACTCTGAGCACATGCTCACTAACTGAGCTATTCTCCTCCATCTTGCAGGCAAAGAACTTGTCAGAGGTCTCATACCTCTCAGCACGGGCATGAGCCTGAAATACCAATTTCAGCTCTTGGAACATCTCATATGCTCCGTGGCATTCAAAACGTCTTTGGGGCCCTGATTTCTAAGCCGTAAAGCATGGCGCACTGAACTATCGAGTAGTCATCAGAACGTGCCTGCCAGACGTTCACAACATCCACAGACGACGCTAGAGGTGTTGGCACACCGAGCGGTGCATCAAGGACATAAGCCTTCTGTGCAGCAGTGAGGACAATCCTCAGACTACAGACCTAGTCCGCATAATTGCTTACAATATCTTTCAACTTAGCCTTTCTCTAGGAACGTATTAAAAACAGGGAGCTACAGCGCGAGCTATTGATCTACAACATAACTTTGCAAAGACATTTAGACTATGTTCATGATCATTAGTTCAGTTAATAAAATTACTAATGAACTCCCACTTAAATCAACATCTCTCAAGTTGTCTAAGTGATACATGATCCAAATCAACTAACCCATGTCCGATCATCACGTGAGATGGGGTAGTCATCAATGGTGAACATCCCCATGTTGATCATATCTACTATATGACTCATGTTCAACCTTTCGGTCTCCTATGTTCCGAGGCCATGTCTGTACATGCTAGGCTCGTCAAGTTTAACTCAAGTATTTTGCATGTGTAAAACTAGCTTACACCCGTTGTATGCGAACGAAGAGTCTATCATACCCGATCATCACGAGGTGCTTCGAAACGACGAACTTTCGCAACGGTGCATACTTAGGGAGAACACAATTTCTTGAAATTAAGTGAAGGGATCATCTTATAATGCTACCGTCGTCCTAAGCAAAATAAGATGCATAAAAGGATAAACATCACATGCAATCAATATGTGACATGATATGACCATATAATCTCATGCCTTTCATCTCCATCTCCAAAGCACCGGCATGATCTCCATCGTCACCGGCATGACACCATGATCTCCATCATCGTGTCGTCACGTGGTCGTCTCGCCAACTATTGCTTCTACAACTATTGCTAACACATAGTGATAAAGTAAAGCAATTATATGGCGTTTAACAGTTGACTCGCAGGTCACACATTAATTAAAAACAACCCTATGGCTCCTGCCGGTTGCCGTACTCATCGACATGCAAGTCGTGAACCTATTACAAAACATGATCATCTCATACATCAACATATATCACATCACGTTCTGGCCATACCACATCACAACATGCCCTGCAAAAACAGGTTAGACGTCCTCTACTTTGTTGTTCAAATTTTACGTGGCTGCTATGGGCAACTAGCAAGAACCGTTCTTACCTACGCAAAGCCATAACGGTGATAATCAAGTTGTTTTTTAACCTTCTATAAGGACCGCCTTCGTCAAATTAGATTCAACTAAAGTAGGAGAGACAGACACACGCTAGCCACCTTATGCAAAACAAGTTGCATGTCAGTCGGTGGAACCGGTCTCATGTGCGAGGACATGTAAGGTTGGTCCGAGCCGCTTCATCCCACAATACCGCCGAATCCAAATAAGACAAGAGAGGTAAGCAATTTGAGCATCAACGCCCACAACTTTTGTGTTCTACTCGTGCATACACATCTACGCATAGACCTAGCTCATGATGCCACTGATGGAGAACGAAGCATGAAAATCAAAAAAATTCCTACGAACACCCAAGATCTATCTAGGAGAAGCATAGCAACGAGAGAGGAGAGTGTGTCTACGTACCCTCATAGACCAAAAGCGGAAGCGTATATAACGTGGTTAATGTAGTCGTACTCTTCGCGATCCGATCACGATCCAACCGATCTAGTGCTGAACGGACGGCACCTCCGAGTTTAGCACACGTGCGGCTCGATGATGTCTCCTCCTCCTTGATCCAGCAAGAGAAGGCGGAGAAGTAGATGGGATCACAACCAGCACGACGGCGTGGTGGTGATGGTGGTGGTGGAGCACCGACAGCGCTTCGCTAAGCGTCGTCGGGACGAGGCGGTGGTGTAACGGGAGAGAGAGGGGCGCCCAGGGGCTGGTGTGTTGTGTGGGGCGCCCCCTCTCCTCTATTTATATATGTGGAGGGGCTTGGAGTCCAGCCCTTCTCCTATTAGGGCTGGCGCCTAGAGGGAGAGGACTTGGACTCCAAGTCCAATCCTATTCCTACTAGGACTCTCCTTTTTTCCCTTCCCTAGCCGCGTGGGCTTTTGAAGACTTGGTGCGCCTGGCCCAATAAGGCCAGGGCGCCTCCCCTCAGCCCATGCCAGCCCTTGGGACGTGGTGGACCCACTTGTGGACTTCCGGACCCCTCCGGAATCCTCCGGAACCTTCTGGAAGCTTCCCGGTACAATACCGAAAAAACTACACCTTTTTCCGGAACCCAAAATATGACTTCCCATGTATAAATCTTTACCTCTCGGCCATTCCGAGACTCCTCGTGACGTCCGGGACTCCGAACAACATTCGGTTACCAATCATCAAATATCCCAATACTACTCTAGCG